>CM070716.1:66582698-67985896 GCA_036346275.1 Otatea glauca | reverse complement strand
TCAGCACTGTTACTCCTGCAACCATCTCCTTCTTCAGAGGTATGATTCTAAATCTAACATGTGTATGCTATTTCTTGTTTCCATTCAGAATTTCAGGTGCACTTGTAGTGTATCGATATTGTGAATTAAATTTTCTTAGTATGTTTGGGGCGATAATTCAGCAAGGTTGACCTTTTATGTTGGTAAGCATGCTACCTTTTGCATTGATCTAAGGAATCATTTGTGCCTACATTAGATTGCATCTATAACCTTAAAGCGCTTCACTCATATTTGTATTACTTATGATTCTCTGCTCCTTTGGATCTTCTGCTTTACAGTATTAGTTAATTGACATGCGACCTACACTGATCATCACGCAATATTCGCTGAGCTGCATTTCTTGTAGAGTATAGTATAGTGATAATTTGGAACTTCATGTCAAATAAGCACATCCACAGATGGTGTTGGCAGCTCTATCGATCTATATCTGTCTGCCATTTTTCGAAGTTTCTGTTGCAATATTTTGCACATTGGAAGTAAAAAATTAAATGCTTGACAAAATCTAGTTCGAGAAATATAACATCTTAAACTTTCCGTATTATGTGCATAGATCTTTAGCTATTAGAGATGATAGTGTATTATTCAACATATTATTAGTACTTGTACTATCTAATATGGCAGGTATTGGTGCATGGGAGCATGTTCAACAGCAAAGACACGCTTTCTTTAGTAAAATGCAGGTGATGATATAGCATGCTTGTAATTTTACACGATTTGTTTCATATGTATGGCAATTACCTTTCTTTTCACCTTTATTCTCTTTCGCCCAACAAATTTAGCTTCATTTTCTTTGAGCCTGCGTGTTGCTTGACTAGATTCTATGCTTCTTGTAGTAGGTTTCTTAATTCATGCTTTTATCTCAGTCCACCAAGTTAACTATACTATTGAATTAATCTATTGCATGTCATACATTAGGCTAGCAATGCAAATGGAACATGCAACACATACTTCAGACTTTCAAAGTATTCCTACTCAGTTTCCAATTGGAACATAAAAGATGGTGACTTAGTACTGTACCATAGTTTTGTACTTAAAAGATGGGACACTTTCTTCATCCATTTGGAATTTTGGATAGAATAGATCAATAGAAGCTTATCTATGCTTGGAAGCTACATGTCGTACAGTATATTTTATGCATATTAGGCTATTAACATCTGATCTATTGTATACCAACTACTCAACCATATGTGCAGGCATTAGCACTTGGTTCCTTTACTGTGTCTCTCTTATTTGTTGCACTTGCACACAATAAGAGCAACAATTTCTTCCTTTGATAGTGGGTGCTTCAGTTTAAGCACTAACTGGAATTCGGATGCATTATTACTGACAGGCATGGGATTACACTGGACAAGGATACAAAAGGTACAATGCAAGAGATGTCGGCAAAGGTTATATTGGGTATGCTTTAATGGATGCAACTATAATAGTCTGTTCTAATTTTCTGTCACTGGCTTATTGCTAACTTTTGCTTTGTTTTGCATTGTTTAGATGTTTGGTGGAGAACAAGGTGCTTTGCAACTCACTTTTATTACATTTACAGGTCTGTTGTTTCTTTTAAACCTTGGATAATTTTGATTCTGATCTAGATGCTTAGTCTGATGTTTGAACTCATCTAATACTAGGTTGTTGACTCCATAAACAATAATGGCCTGCTTCCTTGTGTATAATTTGCATAATAGAATGCAACACCCTTACAGTCTGTGCATTCAAGATGGCAAAGTAAATCTTTAACAAATGGATAAACTTGCTTTTATGCTGCCCAATACCCAAATATTAGATTTTATTAGCTGTACACACTACCCACAAGGCATTTTTTTTAAGAAAACGTTGGTGGGTTTACCTTTTTTTTTTGTGATGTTAATATTCTTACCCATATGTAGTACAATAAGATGATCTCAGGTATCCTAAACCTTTCAAAGAAAAGAACACACAGAAGTTGATTGTTGGGTGTTGTGTAGCCAGATAATGTGCTTATCTTCCTTGCTAGTCTGACTTTTCTCCATTGAAATAGTCAACTTAGTCTGATGCTCAAATATGTTTGCTGATCAGGAAGAAAAGGGAGACAATGAAAAGATGATCTACCCTGCCAGATCGGTGTCTCTTGCTTTCCAATCAAAGAGAAGACAAGTAGGAGTAGCAGGACTGAAGCCACCAAGTGAAGCAGATTCCGTTGGTCATACTTCAGTAGAATTACATCGTAGTAGCTTAGTTAAACTTCGCTTTGTCAGCTATCTTTGCTAAAACGGTACGAGAAGGACCGAAAGGTTGCTAATGTTGCGATGACTGCAGTGCTAGATGGCTTCCAGAAGATGTACTCTGTTGATTTTGGGCCTCTCAATGTCCTAAGAGCTGCTGCGTTCCATGGTGCCCGGTACATATCACCACTGAAAAGGAACATAATCTCTTATGCAATGGGCGACACAAAATGGCCTCTGTTTTCATAAACAGAAGGACCTAGAAACTCCCAAGATGTTAGTTGTTACTGCAATGATGTACTGAAATGTGAGGTTCTAAACTAGTATGGTGTACTTGGGCTAGTGTTCTAATCTAGTGATGGATCACTGAGAAACGTTATAGAGTGGACGCGATGTAACAAGAATGCAATACTCAATAAATTAAATTCTCCTTAGAATGTTCGTTGACCTCACCTCATGAATTTGGAACCGGCTCCTCTGACGTCGCTGAGGCACATCAGGCCGCAACGTAGCCCGCGGCATCCGCTCAATCGAACGCCCTATCTTCCGCCTTTTTTTTTCTTTGCCTCTGTTAAAACCGTTTGTTTCTCTTAACTAATGTTTTGGAGAGAAAAATCACCAAGCTAATCAGTTTTGGCGCAGTAAAAGAGATCCCTTGCCCTGGTTTATCTCTTCTGAACGAAATATACAGAGTATACCATAAAAAAGAATCGAGAGGAGGGATAGTAGAAGACGAGCGTACCGCACGAACACCCAAAGAACAGAAGCAGCAGCAGCAACTCACCAATCATCTTCAGACTTCAGTGGTAGGAGACGAGAGTGCTGCGCGAACACCCAAATAACGACAGCAGCAACAGCAACTCATCAATCGTCTTCGGTTCTAATTGTTCTGGATAAGTTACAATGGAAAACCAATCGATGCAAACCAGATCAATGTAGGTTCAACGACGAGGAAAACCTGACCAATGCTCCTTCAAATGAGTAAGTGAGCAATAATCTAGATTTGATTGTGTTCACTGCACTGACAACGAAGAAGCAGGGTGAAAAGGTTGATGACAGAACAGGGATAGAGAATATGAACTTGGCATACATATAATATTACTTGTATGATTTCTAAGAGCAGGAATCAATAGTTCCGTACACTAGTCTACACCTTCCGTCCGAACCGTGTCCGTGTTGAATTTGTGGAAGAGTATTTTTTTGCAAAATAACTGACCTAAAAGCAATTCCAAATCTTTCGGTCGAAGAACCGCGACGTGTCGAATTTGCGGAACTACGGGGTTATTTTTGAAAAATAACCAATAGAAGGATCTGTTCGCGATTTTGAAATCTTCCCGGTCGAAAAAACCGTGGCTGAGTCGAATTTGCAAAATTACAAGGTACATTTTGCAAAATAACCAGTGAAAGGACTCGTTCGTGAATAGGGTCCTTTTGCAAAAAAAACAGAGAGGGACCTTTCCGCGACACGGATTTTTGGAGGGTTTTTTCGCAAAGTGTGACGTGGACTCGCCTCCTCGCCGCGATTTCTTCCGGACATAATGGAGGTATTATTTGTGTGCCTGTTGGAACTGCTTTTACACATATTTCACACTCTTTCATAGTGCTATTTTTGGTTCTTTTGCATCACTAATGCTGCTAATCATCTATATTTGAGATATACATGCAGAAGTGTTGTATTACGTAAAACATAAGTTTTTAGGTACTTTTCATGCCAGATTACTCATTTGGAGAAGTACGCTCTGAACAGCAAATTGATAGGTTCCAAAGATCCTTTCTCGTGAGATTTCACCGACCAAGACATCTTCAAATTCCAATTTGGAGGCTCTCAAGATGATGCTCTTCTCGAGATGATCAAACACATATCTTTTGCCCAATTCGAAGTTCGTATGGAGAAGTTATGATGGAAATACCAAGCCTTTGAAAGGTTAGCAATATATGACATGGACGATTGCTATGCGCATGCCAATTTCTTAGGAGAAATCATTGGTGGGACCCACAATTAAGTAGGAAAACTTATTCTCTTGCTTCTAGATGCTTTCACACAATTCTTGAAGAAAGGAAAGCCGAAGAGATAAAGAATTTAAGAGATTCTTTATTTGCCACACCAACAAATGGGACAAAATCTTTTTATCATCTTGTGACGCGATTTTCACAACTGAAATGGCTTCAAATGAAAAAAAACTTGTAACTACAAAGTATGATTTTCGCAACCGAAACATCTTCAAATGGAAAAACTCGTAACTGCAAAATTGTAGATCTCTTCGAGTAGTCCAATTTAGGGTCCTTATTGATGTAATTTGGTGTTCTGACGTGGTAGATATGGCCCTGCAAGCAAGGTACATAGAAAATCAGAGTTTGCAACAAATCAAATTCCAAGGAAGATTTGGCAATGAAGATGGTGTTTTCAAAACCTCCTCACGAATATAAAATTGAAGACCTCTTCGTTAGCTAAATGCAAAAAAAAAAGAATAACTCAATTCGAGTTTGATGACAAATATATGGCCATGGAAGGTTTGTGTGTAGAAGAAAAGTGCAAATCGACTCAAATTCAAGGAGATTTCAAATTCAAACTTTCTATCTCGATTGTTTCAACTCTACCATGTCCAAGCCACAACCTCCAGCCCCTTGGCCCTTAAATAGGACCCTAGGGGCACCTCCAAAGCACCAATTCTTTCGCTCTTCCCATGTACTTAGATCTAGATTAGAGGATAGGATTAGAGAGGGCTCTAATTAGGGATAGTTCTAATTAGAGTCTAGATTTGGAGCGCCTCACGTTGGGAGGTTGCTGGAGTCTGCAACTTCTGTAATCTTCTCGGTAGTAAGCATTCCTCTGTGCTTCCTCTTTTTTATACTTTGCTATGATGGTTATTATATTTTGCATCTATGATTATCCTATTGTGTGTCTTCTTGATATTATGTGTGTTTTTGAGTCGGTAATTAGGTCGACTTAATTATCGCTTGCTTAGTCCTATGTTTAGATGCGGTATTTAGATCTAGTGAGAGAAACTATATCAAATTGTGCGGGATCGACGCTTAGATTAACCTTATCACATGATAGATGAACCGATGAAAAATGTGGTATTGGACTATAGGGTGAGAGCCACCTTACTGATCAATCTAGCATCTTATTCTTCCATCAATTTAGCATTGCAAACTTTGATCCTAGTTCTCTTGTCCTAACATTGTTTGATATTTCTAGCTTTTAGGCTAATTACTCTGTAAGGTCGAGGATGCCGACTAGAGGGGGTGAATAGGCGCTTTTAAAATTCTCTCGCTAATTTCTACTAAGCAATTCAACCCCTAATTATCCTAATACCAAAACCTTAACAAATATTAATACTGAAGCGATAAACTAAGGTTTTGACAATTAAAGCCTAAATCAACTAGGCTCACTATGTGCACTAACTAATTATGTCTTTAACAATAATTGCAATTTAAAGACAGCAATCAATCAATCAATTTAATTCTATGAATATAAATTGCTTGAATATAAATAATGAAAACAATGCAAGCACAAGAGACACAATACTTTTTACCGTGGTGTTCGGACACGCTTGAGGTTAGCCCAAACGAATTGGACCGGCCCACTAATTGAGCACCCACCTCGAATCCACTAGTGGTAGCTCCTTTTCCCTCCCGTAGGCGAGCTCCAACCTTCACAAACTTCGCCGACTTTTCACAACCTCCGTTGAGAAGCTCACACAAGACGACGCCACGCCGCCTAGGAGACGACAACCTCCAAGAGTAACAAGTCAAGCCCTTTCGCTGAACTTCACCTAGTGCAACACATGCACTCCGGTGACCTCCTACGTGCAACACATGCACTAGGATCCTCCTCAAGTGCAACACATGCACAAGAGGCTCAATCCTCTCCTAATTGCAACACATGCAATTAGAGGCTCACACTAGCTCAAGAAGCAAATGGAAGAGGGCAACACATGCACACAACTCCTACAAACACCCAAATGCTCTAGCACACACCAACCTTTTTCCTTGTCCCCAAGGCCTCCTTTTATAGCCTCCAAGCCAAAACTAGCCGCTGAGGGCGAAACTGAAAAAACTCAAGAAACCCGTGCTATCGCTTCTCATCGACCCAGAGCACTGCCTCCTCGCCAACGGCTACAAAACCAGCTGCTGCAGGTTTTCGTAGCACCGCCAATCAGGAGCGGTGCTACCACGGCGGTAGCACCGCCTTCACCTAGTAGCACCGGATCTAAGCCGAACACAAAACACCCCTCCGGATTTTTCACACGGCCGAGGAGCGGTAGCACCGACCTCCGGTTATCGGCTTACCATGGGCGGTTGCAGAACCGACCGCCAACCCGCCAAGAACATCCTCTCTCGAAATTTCACACTGCCAGCTTTGGCACTGGCGGCTACGTAAATCGCAGAGCACCTTAATTCCACCTCGGTGCTACCGGCCTTACAAGGGCAAGACGATCGACCTTAGGAGAAAACACTGCTTTTCACAAAACTTTTCTCCAAACCATTGAAGATTTATTCTTTGAGCTATGTGAGGATCAACACATGATCACAACACTATGCAAAACACATTTGCACATGTTAATCACATACTCCAAAGAATCTCATTAACACAACTTATTTGCAAAACATATTTGCTAATAAACCAAGAACTTATGAGATCAATCCTCTTAGCCATGTGATGATCAACACATGATCAAGTTAATTTGCAAAACACATTTGCAAACCCTATTCACATGCTCTAGGATCGAAACCCATAATTCAAGTTCATTTGCAAAACACATTTGCAAATAATAACTCCAACTTATTTGCAAAATACATTCGCAAATAAACCACGAACCTATAAGATCAATCCTCTTAGCCATGTAAGGATCAACACATAATCCCGACACTTTGCAAAACACATTTGCAAATGCCAACACATGCTCTAGGATCGAACCTCATAACTTCCACTTATTTGCAAAACACATTGGCAAATAACAAGACAACACTTTGCAAAAACACATTTTGCAACTAAACTAAGCTTAGCCTTGTGATGATCAACACATGACCCAATCACAAGCTAAAACACCAAAGCATGACCTCCTATTTGCAACTCATGCAAATCTCTAGCACCATGCAAACAATCACAACAATTCAGTGCATGAGCTCTATTTGCAACACATGCAAATCTCTAACTCCATGCAACCACTTTAAACCAAATTGCTTGAGCTCTCCTTTGCAATACATGCAAAACTTAGCTCCAAGCAATAACCACATAAACAATATTATGTGAAGCTATTTCCCATTTTGCAACACATGCAAATCCATAGCTTCATGCAAAAACCAAACCAAATAAGATTCAATTAAGATGCAAGTATGATCACCCTTATTTGCAACACATGCAAATACTTAGCTCATACAAAATCCAATGCACAAGCTTCACCCATTTGCAATACATGCCAAATGGTTAGCTTTATGCAAACACCAAACAAGAGAGTGAGCTAGAGTGAACTGGATTGAGTTCATCAATACATGATGAAGCTCAAGCTAAAAGACTCAACCCCTCTTAATAGTACGGCAACCTAACTAGCAACCCGGTCTCCCAACCAAACACCGAGACCGATAAAAGACTAGGAACATATCCTTAGCCCTAACTAGTTATATTTTTGCCTCTAGCGATCCATTTGGAGCTTTTATGATTTCCAATCATCTTCTCTCCAGGATCACATCTTCTTCTTCTTGGTCATCAACACATGATGAACCTTCTGGCTCTTCTCTTTACTTCGGGATCACCTCTTGAAGCTCATCAACACATGATGACTTCTTCTTCTTCCCGATTCTTTATTTTCTTGGACTCAACCTACTTCACAACTTATGGAAGATGTTAGTCCAACAAACACGGTTGTCTCATCATCACCGCACTCCATTAACACATAATGGATGCCTCTAAGATCGATTGAGCACAACCCCAATTAAGTTGAATGATTAATTGTTGTCTTGAGTCAACTAATGCTTCATTATACTCAAGAACTTTTCACTTGTCTTTAATCAACAAGGAACACCATCATTTTATTGATTAAAGATAATCGAACTCAATTTAAATTTCATTTAAATTGATATGAGTATATATATATAACTACACAAGTTTCATATATTTCAATAATTGTTTCAAAGTCTTGATCCTTTATATGTTATTTAGCAATAAGACATGGATCAATACTTTGAAACAACAAGTTAAATTATAAACTCCCCTAGATGTGTGCATTCATGTAATATATGAATTAGGAACATAATGCACATATTTGGACTAAAGCAACGGAAGAGTTCATACTTTAACTTGAATTCTAAGTATGCATATAGATAATTGAATTGAATACAAGTGCATACCTTAGGTTTTCCATTTTCTATCCAAATATGAGACTAATAAGAATAAGGCTCAATAGAACATGTTAGTCTCATAATGATTAGATTTGTCATTAAACAATGATTAAACATTAATATTAAACCAATCACCAAAACTAATGGAGCTTGAACTTACATCTGTGCTTCAGCTATCTTTTATCAAGTTGATCACGCTCATCCTCATATCCGCTACCTTGGGGTAGTTACATGATTTTTAGTTGTTGAACCCTAGGCGAAGTTATTCCGTGATCTATTAATACAATAACATTGGAATACTTCAGGAGAAAGGCTACAATTGATCCATGCGCTTGTGGTTACATTTGACTGCACATAGTTTGCATCGACAGTACTTAACAAAAAATGATTTGTTCTTGTGTGCTTTTTACAGAAGAAATGGTACACTTTGTTGGATTCCTCAAACTAGCATGAAATTTAGCAACTTGATGAGGCTTGGGATTTTGGGACTGTTATGGAGGTCTGATTGGGTTAAGTGTAGGAAAGAGGTACTCAAACCCAAGTAAGTTCGATGGAAAAATCAATTCATGTAGATATGTTTCTCGCAAGTCATTCCCGAATCAATAAAGCAATTTTTGAGCTACCGCACGCCTAAAGAAAAACCAGCCTGTAAAAGAAGCTCAAAGAGAAAGCTAACTTGGATTGACAGACGACACAAGATAAGGAAGAAAGGACCGAGTAAAGTTACGACACACAAGAATTCTCAAAGTATGTTTCTTATATGCTAAAATGAATTACTTTGTTTGACTTATTTGTGCTAGACCATTCAAATATAGTCTAATACTGCTTGAACCTTCAAATTACTTTTTTGCCTAGCAACAAGAAAATGAGGCCGAACAACACAAACTCAATTAGTAGCAGAGAAAGCTTCGGGAGCAATGGGAATGATTTCCAAGAATATAGGTTCATCAAGAATTATGTTGAATTATTGATGGTACTTTTCTTGTGCAATTGTGTACTTAGCAAGAATATTCAGTAACGCATTGTTGTTCTATTAACTAATACTCTTAACAATGCAGGTTCTAGTGTCAAGACATATGCTCGTAAGATTTTTTTATCATCTCATGACTTTAGAAGACATCGGGCCTAAAGTTTGGAAATTACTAGCACTTGTTGTGTTTTTAGACTCTCTTTGATATAAATTGGCTACATCAATCTTCCATTTGTTGAACAGAGTTGTTTGAGAATACCAGTTCTTGCAAACTCGTGAGTATTATTCAATTAAATTTTAGAACATTTGATACAGCTTGAATTTTATCACCAACGACATGTCATTCATGTCCTTCTATTGTATCATCACATAGACACCGACACCAAAGATGCAAGAGTGTGAAGGAGGCTTTAGTGTGCCGCTCTGACATGAACACATTCGCTCTCCGCGCTAATTGAGCCGCTGCTTCCCATTGCCATGGCCGCCACTACTCAAAGATCACCGCATCCTCATTTCGCTTGCGCCCTACCCACTCACGGCAGGCCGCTACCCACGCGACACGCTTAGCTCGCCGCAAGGCGCTTTGCGCCACAGAGATGTAGAGAGTTTGCCCGGTGGAATCGGGAAAGAAGAATGAGGAGCCAAAGGAGAGCGTTAGATTGGCTTGGACGAGGATGTCGTTGGCTCGTTACATACCGACGTGCCTCAAAGAACATCGAGGAGCCGTTCTCATGTACTCACTCATGTTCAAAGCAAGTTTGCTTTGCTCGAAGATGACTTACTTTTGTGTTTTGTTGTTTTCTTTGTTATTTTATCTGCTTTTGTATGGGTGATATTTTATCTCGTGAGGCTTTAAGCTCAGATCCAGAGGCAAAGATCGTTGATACTTATATATGCATATGCTCAATTGCAAGAAAGTTTGCTAGACTAATTATATCTTCCGCTAGAGTTGGGTCCAATTCATAAAACTTTTCCTACCTAATGCAAAATCGGCCGGCAAGAATGGTCGAGTATCCGATTTATCCAATAGTAACACCTCTATATTTACTATTTAATTAATCGTAATCTTCTAGAAAAACCTTAGAGAAATGCTACAAAATACTATAGCATCACTAGCCATCCAATGGGATACTCGATTCACCAGAGGATCCAAATTCTCTCGTGTGATCTCATCCATAGACAACCACTCCCGATGATTGAAGTTTTGAAATAACTCATCTCTAATTTGAGTTGTTCCTCCCACTCCTCTCTCTCTTCCAATACTCCTAATCCCCTTCTCGCCATCTCTCCGCACTAGATCCTCCTCTTGTCTCTCCACACTAGACCGGGCATTGGGCTATGTCGGGTAGCATGGTATGGGCCCGATGGGCCGCGGCCTAGATCGTGGTCGTGCCACCAACTCGCCTCGATGAGTCTAGACACGGCTCATTGGCACGCCATGCCAACTCAGGTTGTGTCGGCCTCTACCGGTCTATTTTGACTATTGTAGAAAGAGAAAAGGGGCTAGAGAAGAGCGGGCACCCATCGGGCGTGGTCACGAGCACGGAGTGTTGCTTCACCGAAGGTGAGGAAGGCGCTAGCAACAGGAAGAAGCACATATGGTGGTCAAGACGGTGGCGACTGCGCTAAAAGGCCGGATTTGGTGGCGGCATGGCTAATGCCATCGATCCCTGTTGTTGTTGTCTTGTTCCTTCCGGCCACCATCGCTTCTTCGCTGGGACGGTCGACGAAGGTGGCGCATGATCGAAGGCCCCTAGATTTAGCACCAAGGCGGCGGGGATGGTAAAGAGGGGATGGCATGGGACGGCGGGGGAGGTGGCAGTGTAGAGAGGAAGTAGGGGTGGAAGAGAGTGAGAGGAGAGAGAGAGGAGACGACAGAGGCGCGAGGAGATGGCGACTGCACCGGATGGGTCATGGGAGGAGGCGAAGGAGAGAGGTAGTATTTGATGATGGGCTGGGATGCTAGGGTAAGATAGTTGATGATAGGCTGAATTGTAGATAGGATATTTTTTTTATAAAAGAGTCGCATTCGCGCTAGCTGCCTGTGCATGGCCCAATCACCATGTTATGCCGCTCATTGTGCCGAAGTTTCTAGGTTCGACACGCCTACCATTTGTGTCGTACATGCTTTGGGCCATGTTGGGCTAGCCCAAAATAGCACAACCCATTGTGCATGTCTACTTAACACCGAGCACCTGGGCACTTATCTCGCCGTGGGTGGATATAAATCTCATGTTGAGTTGCCTCAATTTAGTCTTGGCAGTGGTGTTGGAGCCGAGCATATGCGGGTGAAATGTTTGAGAAGGACGCAAAGGTCAATGAGCTTGAGCGGTGCATCATCGCCGATGGATCGACACCAAGCCATCTCCATTCCATGCTAGCAACAATGAGCCTAAGTAGGTGCGGCGATGATAGTGGATCTAACATGGCAACCCCTCCATCCAGCACCATTGTTGTTGTGTCGATGGGTGAGCAGCGCCAGAAAGCACACGGTGGTGATGCGCAAGGTGTACGTGGCAATGTTCAAAGCAGTGCAACGGTGGCGCCTAAGTCGGCATGGTAGTGGCTCTCAACGTTACTTGTGTTTTTCTTCTTTATCTGATATTGTGTGAAGCATTCATAGATTTTGCTTCATACTATGTTGAAACTTGCTCGTAACATTGAAACTCGTGATGCAACGGTGATGCTTTGTTGAATATTTATGAAACTTTTTAAAACTTGCATGAAACTTATTGAAACTCGTTTAAAGCCTGTAAAACTAGTTGAAACTTTGCTTCTAAAACTTCATTGAAACTTGCATGAAGTTTGCTTAAAGCTTGCAAAACTAATTGAAACTTTGCTTCTAAAACTTGCATGAAACTTCTTTAAACTTACTTAATGCCTACAAAACTAGTTGAAACTCTGCTTCTAAAGCTTCGTTGAAATGTGTACAAAACTTTTTGAAACTTGCTTAAAGCTTGCGAAACTAGTTGAAACTCGATTTTTGAAACTTCGTTGAAACTTGTATGAAACTTCTTAAAACTTGCTCGAAGCTCGTGAAACTCATTGAACTCTTCTTTTTTGACACTTGTTGAAACTCGTTGAACTCTTAGTTTGAAACTTTGAAACTTGTCGATGTGTCCTCTAGCAAGCCCCATGGAAGATATTGAAGTTCCTCACGCGCGCCATGGATGGGCTTGTCTGCGTCGCATGCGAGGTTGGCGACGTGGTTTCACACATGCCCCACGCATGAAGGAGGGTGGTGGCGAGGTGCATGCATGCGCAAGGAGGTAGGTTGGCGATGAGTTTTTGCGAGGACGATGACACGATCTCGCTAGCACTCCGGCGTGCTCTATGGAGGACGTCAATGATGAGGTCTCTCGTGGAGCGGGTAGTCAATGATTCAACGGGGTCAAGTCCGAGCGGTTTATTCTTGTCATATTTTCGCAAGCGTCCTAGCTGCATCGTTCGATTACATTTCATGTAACGATTGGGACCTATGCCGTCTCTTCCCATCTGATCTGAAGGTTGTGACCTATGCTTAGGGGTGGGCATTCGGTTAATTCGGTTTTTTCGGTTTAAAAAATATTTTGGTTTTTGAGAATTGCTAACCGAACCAAACCGAATATTTTCAAAAATTGAACAAAAAAACCGAATTTGTTCGGTTTGGTTATTTTGGTGTTTTGTTCACCAAAAATCTAGCAAAGCAGCCCCGACTCCGTGACTCTCCTGCTCTCGCTCGCCTGCGTTGCCTTCATGCTCAGCCCACTCCCCACTCATGCTCGCCGTCGCCGCGCACGTCGTCACTATCTCCGTCGTCATGACCGCGTCAGAGGGGGAGGCAGGGGGCGAGGGAGGGAACCCGAGCCGCGTGCAGAGAGACGAGCGGTCGGCCAGCCATACGCGGAGAGAGGAGGCGGCCGACTAGCGACCAGCCAAGATGGCGAGGGAGGGAAGAGTGGCGGAGGGAGGCGAGGGCGAGGCGAGGGCCGAGGGGGTGGCAGGAGGTGAGGAGGGCAGAGGGTGGCAGGTGGCGGGAGGCGGGGGGCCGTGGGGGCGAGGTAGTCAGAGGGGGCGTGATGGAGCCGCGTGCGGGGAGAGGAAGGGATGAAAGTTCAAGCTCCATTAAACTGGTTTTGGTGTTAATGACAAATCTAATATTGAGATTAACTCTTTTGATAATCATAATTTTGATTAGACTCAATTATTAATTAATGACAAATCCTTTTATGAGACTAATTCTTTTGTTGAGCTTAACTCTTATTAGTCTCTTTTGGATGAAAAAAATGGAAATATGAAAGGTATGCATTCGAATTCATATTATCATATTTTGTTGCATTCTTTGATGTCAAATATGTTATAATTTTATTGATAAATCTAAATGTGAGACTAATGTGTTTATTGAGTATATTTTTGAATAGTCTCATGAAAAAGAAAAATAGAAATCCAAAAGATATGTATCCAATGCAACTTTATTATTTCTAGATACATTTCTTGGATTCAAGATAAAGGGTGAACTCCACCATTGTTTTAACCTTAAGATGTGCATTTTGTTTCTGACTCTATATATACATGAATGCACACATTTAGGGGGAGTTAATGCTTTACCTTGATGTTTCAATAGTATTGATCTAATTCATCTTTCTATATCAAGGATCATTACTTTGAAACAATCCCTTGAGTATATTTAACTTGTGTACTTGTAGTATACTCATGTCAATATAGGATAAACTCTAAAGCAATCTCAAATTGATTATGTGCATATTGATTCCAAATTCAATTATTTATATGCACATATATTCAATGGAGTTTATTCTATAATTAATGGTCTTAAGAGTATTGATCCCTTTCCACCACTCCATATAAATTGGATCATTACTTTTAGATTCCATCGAATTGAGTATATGAAACTTGTGTAGTTAATATATACTCATGACAATTTAAATACAATTTAAATTATGTTCGGTTGCCATTCAATCAACAAAGAACTAGTCATGTGTTGATGGTTCACTTTGTTGATCCTAGGGCGATCGAAAGTTCTTGTGTATATGAAGCATTAGTTGCATTAGTATACTCAAGGCACAATTAATCTTTCAATCGCTTTTCTTTGGGTTGTGCTCAATCGATTTTGGGGCATCCATTATGTGTTAATGGAGTGCATTGATGATTGAGATAACCATGTGTTTGGACTAACACTTTCAATGAGTTTGAAATAGGTTAAGTCCAAGGTTTAGATGATAAACGGGACAAGTACATCATCATGTGTTGATGAGCTTTAAAAGAGGATCCTGGTTAAGATAAGGGAGTTCATCATGTGTTGATGAACAAGATGAAGATCCCTATTTGAAGAGAAGATGATCGGTCATCATGAAAGCTCCAAGTGGCTGCGAGAGGCAAAGGTAAAACTAGCTAGAGCTAAGGATGTATTCCTAATCTTTTACCAGTCTCGGTGTTTGGATGGGAGACCGAATTGCTATTATATGTTGCCGTACTATTAAGAGGGGTCGAGTCTTATAGCTTGAGCTTTACCATGTGTTGATGAACTTAATCCGATTCACTCTAGCTCACTCTCTTGTTTGGATTTTGTATTAGCTAAGTATTTGCATGTGTTGCAAATAAGGAGCTCATGCTCGCTTCTTATTGAATCTTAATCGATTTGGTTTTTGCATGGGCTATGGATTTGCATGTGTTGCAAAAAGGAGATAGCTCATGTAATTTGGTTTATATGATTTTTGTATGGAGCTAAGTTTTGCATGTGTTACAAAAGGTGAGAGCTCATGCATCAGTGTTTTAGCTCGTGATTTGATCATGTGTTGATCATCACAAGGCTAAGTAAAGTTTATGATTTTTCTATTTGCAAATAATCTAGAGGTTATAATTTTGATCCTAAAGCATGTGTTTTGCAAAGTGTCAAGATCATGTGTTGATCCTTACATGGCTAGAGGATTGATCTCATGGGTTCTCGATTTATTTGCAAATTATTTTGATCATGAGTTGATCACCAAATGGTATAATATTTGATCTTATTGACTCTTGCTAGCTTGTAGTCACGCTCTTGATCAAGTCTATGCGAGGGATTTCGAGAAAATCAGATTTTGGACTTGAGTGACTACATTGGACTTTATGTTTTGTTATATTTAAAAATATCTATGGTTGCTTAAATCTTGACAAAGGGTGGAGATTGTAGCCCTCGTGATAAGCTTCGCATAGAGTTCAAGATTACCTAAATCGGAATTCGGAGTAAAAAATTATGAGCGTTTTAGTAGCTGAAACAGTGGTAACACTGGCTAGATGGGCGGTAGCACCACCCGAGGTGGTATCACCGGCCTAGAGGCAGTGTAAAAACTCCAGAGAAGTATTTTTTCGTTGAAATGGCCGGTGCTACCAGTCCTAGATGGGCGGTAGCACCACGCATCAGAGCAATGGCTAGTTTTTGGTGTTTTTAATGCACAAAAGTGATCGTTATGGTGCTACTACAGCCCTAGTAGGCGGTAGCATCGGTTTGCTGTATTTTTTGGCCTGCTTTGCCCTCAACACTATATTTTTTTGAAGAGGCTATAAAGGAGCCTTAGAGGTCGCATTTGGTTATTGTTGGCCTTGTTGAGCATTTGGGTGGTGTGTGCATGTGTTGCACTCCCATATTTGGTTTTTGAGCTAAGTGTGAGCCCTATTTGTATGTGTTGTATTTAGGAGAGGATTGAGAGCTTCTTGTGCATGTGTTACACTTGAGGAAAGCCTTGTGCATGTGTTGCACTCGGTGTCGGCATTTCGAGCACCGGCAAGTGAATTTTTAAGTCTAAGGGGTCGCGCGCTCCCTCTCCTTGAATGGTTAGACTCAGGAGTCCAAGACGATATCGTTCGGGCCGAACGCCCCTACTCCAGCCGTGGTGGTGGTGTTAGATATACGGTGCGTGATGATCGTGACTGCTTTACAAGCGGGAGCTAAGGGCTCGAATGGGTGAGAGCAAATACAGCCTATTCGTGAGGATCGAGAGCAGGGAGTCCGTCGCCTCTCCCAGAGGATCCTGCCTCCCTTTATATAGCCGGAGGGGGCAGGTTATATGGGAAGTTGGGAGCGAAAAGGACGAGGTGATCTATGCTAGGAGCTCTGGTCCTTCGTTTTGTCGTTTGGACAACGCTCCGCTTTCACGCCGGGTAGGTGAACTCACCGAGCAGCAGAGCGCTTGCCGCTTCACCGAAACAACAAGACTGTTAGGCGCCGACGCTGTTTCGGAGGAGCGCTACCGACAAATACTTATAACAGGTACCCTAACGGCTCAAGGTGACCACCAAGAGCCTCAAGCACACTCAAGCCCAACAGCCGCTTCAAACCCCACTACCGATCAAGCACTGCAAAGCCACACGGACTTCCTTCCGACCGACTAAGGGAATGTCTCCGATCGAGCTAAGCTCCCGACCTCCTCAACGAGACGGCCCCGGCCCGACTAGCAGAGCTCCCGACCGCAGCAGTCGAAACTCGACCGATCGTGCTAAGACCACTCGCTAAGGGCCGCGGTCGAAGCTCTACCGACAACCGCCACGCACTCTACTTAACGGGTCAATCAAAGTGACTATACAAGCAGGTGGCTCCTTCCCCGAGGGTTTAAATGAATGACCAAATCATGCTCCCACCCCATCACCGGCCGTGATACAAGACGAAGACACGCCTCTCCCGAGGTAGCACCCACGCCAGCAAAGAACGCCAACACCCGTAAGGTTCGCAGAGGGCGTGCACGCTGCTTCCGGGAAATACCTAACCGCTCGACCGACTAAAGCTACCGACCCAAGATGGGCAAGATCGAGCGATGATCGGGCCACAGAACGAAGGATCAAGCTCCTAGGGTAGGTCGCTCGCCCTCTCCCACTCTCGATGTAACTCGCGCCTTCCTTTCAGATAAAGGAGGCAGAACTCCCTTAAAAGGAGGAGAGAGCGCCATCAAACCCATCCGCTAAGTCATTGGCACTCGCCATAAACTCAGGCACCATATCCAGACCAAGAGAATACAACGCCACCACACGAATCGAGTAGGGATCTTCTACCAACCAAGATACATCTCGACTTCGAGTCTAACCATTCAGTGAGTGGAACGCACGCACCCTTAGACTTACAAATTTACTTGCCTGCTCAAACGCCGATAGTTGGCGCGCTGTAGGGTCTTCGTATGCGCCTTCATCACCATCTCCGATTCCGCTTGCCTCCTCGATGGCATCTTCCACTGCGGATTCGCATGGTCGCTACTGGAAGCCGATCCGCCTGCCCCTCAACTTTGCCGCCACCTCGTGGGAGGGCTTACGCCCCCCGCCGCCACCGGAGTTCCGGTGCCCACCAAAGCTTGGGCGCCATCTCCGACGATTTCGCCAAGCTCCGCCTGGGCGCTCGCGAGTCCTGCAGCCGAGCTCGAGGAGTGCTCCGCCACGCCTCGCGAAGCTCCTGCTGGCTCGACAGTGACCGTGTCACCTCGCAGCTCACGACTTAGGCTATGGCCGCCATATGCCGCCTCTATCCACGAGCTGTTGGAAGACTCTTCCACCACGACTCACCTCCCGATACGAGTACCGCTCATGACGCACTCTCGCGAGTGCAACATGGCGGGCGGCCGATTTAATCATAACCTCGCGCCACGGGGTTCCATCCGGCGACCGAGGCGCAGGAGGGGGGAACACCCACGCGATCGCGGTTAACGCGCCAAGCCCGCCGCACAACTCCAATGACAACGCGGAAGAGCCGGATAGGCAAAGGGTCGAGTCGACCAACCTGTGCCAACCGAGCAGATAAGCCCGCGACTCAATAGGTGTTCGGCGACGCACTACGGACGCTGCTAGGGCACACCACAAGCCGGCGAAGAACTGACGGCCCTTAGTTCTTCCCCATGCAAGCGTAACGCACGGCGCGCGCGATGCCGCCGAGGCCTTCCGGAGCGGCCGACCTGCAGGCCAAGGCCACATACCGTAACCTCCGGGTCGGTAGAGCGCGCCGCGTAACACATGCAGCCTCCGGCCCTATCGCCCGGGCGCCACCTCGCCACTGGCCCGCACCGCCGCCGGGTTTACTGGTCCGCAAGGCGGCGCCACACCACGAGCCGCCCAGCCTCACGCACTTTGCGCGCAATACGGACGCTTACGACATTCGCGCCACCGAGGCGCCAAGAAAGGCGGCGGAGGAGGCCATCCACTCACGATAGTGGACGGCAGCGCCACCGCCGCAGCCTCAAGCCCCGATGGTCCCGACCACGGGCCGCCAGGGATCCGACACAGCGATTTCCGCCGATTCCGGCGCCACTAACATCGCCAAGTACATCGGGGCCACGAACCTGTGTGTCCTGCTTGAAGACTACCTGCAAGATAACGGGCGGGGGAGCGACGATGATCTTCATCATCCAAGACTTCCCATCTACCTTGCGGACTCTGACCGAGCTTGGCTTGAGTACTTGCCCGCCGTAACTATCAGAATCGGGCCGACTTGAAGACCCTCTTCGTCGGCAACTCCGTGGCACTTACAAGTGCCCCGCAACTCTCGACTCAAGGGCGCAAGCGCAGCCTGTGTGAAACCTCCGATTATATCCGCGGTTTTCCCGCCAGCAGTAACGAGCCCCGACATCTCCGACGCCTGGATGTCGTGGGAGCATTCATCTACGGTACTCCCGCAAGGCCCTCGTGCACAAACCGGGCCGCTCTCAAGCCCAGACTACTCAAAGAGCTCTCGACATCGCCATCAACCACGCCCGCGAGGAGGTCCGGGGCTATCTTCGGGAGGAAAGGCTCAAAGAAGAGCCCGGTCCGACCGGATCTCTTCCGACCGCCCGGCAAGCGAAAGCGCATGGAAAACAGTCCGCGAGCCCTGTGTGGTCGCCATCGCCGATCGCCTCGCTAGCAGCGGCGCGACCGACCGCCGCGCCACCACTTCGAGAAATTGATGGACAGCCTGCGTTCAACCACGGGTTCCCGTCAAACATAAGTACCGGATCGCGAAGTCTCGAGGCACTTTTTCTCGCGCCCACGACGCCACGGGCAAAGGAAAGAGCACCACGCCCCACGGCCGTGGAGAAGAAGGCGACGACGAGTTCCCCTAACCCGACGGCCGCCTCATGATCTTTGGCGACCGGGCGTTACGCCGACATGCCGCCGCCAAACCGCTTACCGCGGAGGTCCACACCGCTTCACCGGGCCGTCCTCAATACCCCGTGGTCGAATTCGGCCACCTTGATCGGGCCGATCACCCCGACCACGCCCCCACCGAAGATACCTACCGTGGTCGACTTATCAGAAGAAGCGCCACCAAGGCGCCATGGATGGCGGCCGCCTCAACATCCTCTAAGTGGAGACGCCGACGCCATGGGGATTCTCGCTCGAGTCTCCGACCGAGCAAGGCTCCTTTCCACGGTGTCATCCCCGCCAACAGCCCATCCGCCGCGATCGACCGCCTGGCCACCTTTGGGGAACCAGGAATTTCCGACCGAGACCCTCACTTTCGAGGTTGCGGATTTCTCCGGCCCTATCACACCATCTTGGGGCGCCATGCTACGCCAAGTTCATGGCACTCCCACCTACGCCTACTCAAATCAAGATGCCCGCCACGAGGAGTCATCACCGCGGCATCATCTTTCCAATTTGCCTACAATCGCGAGCACGTTAGCTTGTGAGCTCGCCCGTAGTCATCGCGGCTCGCCGAGCTCGACAACCTCGTGAGGCCTCCCGAGTCCGCCCCGAGTCCAAAGAAGTCGGCATGGATCCTTCAAGTCCGCCGAGGATACGAAGAAGGTCGCGTCGATCCTCGTGATCCGACCAAGACCGCTCGGTCGGAGCCACGCCCCGCCAAATAGGAAAGCGCCGCCGACTTCCTCCGCGCCAACAATGACGCCTTCGCATGGAGGACCTCCGACATGCCAGAATCCAAGGGAAGTCGCCGAGCACTCCTTGAGCATCCGACTGTGCTCAAAGCCTGCCGCTCAACGCCGCGCCGCTCGACGAGGAGAGGCGCAGGATCATAGGGAGGAGATCGCCAAGCTTTTGGTCGCAGGTTTTATAAAGAGGTCCGCCACCCCGAGTGGTCGCCAACCCTGATTTGTAAAAAGAAAATGGGCAATGGAGAATGTGTTGACTACACAAGTCTCAACAAAGCGGTCCCAAGGACCTGCTCTTGCCCCAAGATCGACTAAGTCGCCGACTCCACCGCTGGGTGCGAGTCTCTTCCTTTTTGATGCCTACTCAAAGCTACCACCAGATAGCACTAAAGGAGTCCGACCACCGCGATTTCCTTCATCACGCTGCTGCTCACCATTCTCACATGCTATAATGCCATTCGCCTAAAGAACGCGGGCGCTACATACCGATGTATGCAAACATGCTTCAACAACCAGATCGGCCGCAACGTTGAGGCCTATGTTGACGACATCGCCGTGGAGACTAGGAATGTGCACGACCTTATTGCCGACCGAAGAAACTTTTGCAATTCCGACGGCCCAGATAAAGCTCAACCCCGAGAAATGCGCCTTCGGGTCCCCAAGGGAAGCCGCTATTTCATCGTTCTCGAGCGAGGAATCGAGGCCAATCAGAGAAGATCTCGCGATCGCAAGAATGGGCCCGATTCCTAATCTCAAAGGGGTCCAGAGGCTAGCAGGTGCCTTGCCGCTTGAGCTGCTTCGTGTCTCGCCCGCGAGCGAATGCCGCTATATAGGTCTGCCAAGAAACCGACCGCTTCACCGACTCAGAGGCTCTGTGAAGCCTCACCCGCCAAGGTCTTCCTATCTCACCTCCAATCTCGGTCGCCCAAAGACCAGCGAACCGCCGCTTCCTCTACATCGCCGCCACCGCCAAGTCGCAAGGCAGCCCTTGTGGTGGAACGAAGCGGAGGAAGGCCGTGAACTCAAGGTACAACGCCAATCTACTTCATCGAGGTTCTTCCGAGTCCAAGGCTCGTACCCACAGTGCGTAGCCGCTTCACGCGTGCTCACCGCCAAGAGAAAGCTCGCCCATTACTTTGACCAAAGACGCCATCATGTGGTGACCGTGATCCTCGCGCGGCGAGATCGTCGCGAATCGCGACGCCCGGAGGATAGCAAGCGGGCGCCGAGCTCGCCGGTTACGTGATAACGTGACGTCCCTCTGACAACGATCAAGTCGCAGCCCTGCAGCATTTCATCGCCGAGTGGACCAAGCCCAGCGCCACCGGTGATCGAGGACCCGAGCATCGGACAATGTACTTTGATGGATCCTACACCAAGAACGGCGCGGCGCAGGAGTCGCCATCATTTCCCACTCGGAACAAACTTCAATACGCCATCGTTGCTCTTCGACGCGACCAACAACATAGCCGAGCACGAGGCTCGCCAACGGTCTCCGGATCGCCGCCGACTTAAGGCCACGACTCTGCGTCGCTGGGACTCCAAGCTTGTCGTCGACCGTGTCATGAAGGCTTCGAGCCGCGAGACGCCGTGATGGTCATGCATATCGTCGGAAGTGCGCAAGCTCGAGGAGCGGTTCAAGAGTTTCGAGCCCACCACACCTACAGACGCCACAACAAAGGAGGCCGATTGCCTAGCCAATCTTGCCTCCAAAGAAAGGGTCACCCCACTGGGATCTTCGTCTCATGACCTCCCGCAACCTTCCATTCGCTTGACTCGGTGGCCGAGCGGTTCCGTGATTCACCTAGCACGGCCACCCCGATCACGCCGCTGGGCGGCGCAGACTTGGTCGGATCAAACCGCAGCTGTTGGCACCGAATCCGACCGAGGAAGCTCTTCATCAATCGCTTGACTGATGGGTCACTCCCCGACCGACCGAGGTCGGCCGCCGCCGGCGGCAAAATCTTTCGCCCCGATCGCCTGCATCTTTACAAAGGAGTCCTCCGGTCCTCCGCAGGTGCATTCGCCGACCAAGGGAAGCAACCGCCGCCGATATCCATGGCGTGGTCCGCGCCACCATGTTGCACCCCGATCCTCGCTCGAAAGGCCTTTCGACAAGGTTTTTATTGGCCGACCGCCGTGTCCGACGCCGAGCGCATCGTGCGCGACCGCGAAGGGTGCCAATTCTTTTCCCGACACACACATCCGCCACCAAGCCTTGCAGACGATCCCCATCACTTGGCCGCTTGTAGTTTGGGGACTTGATCCGCCTGCCCTTCAAGAAAGCGCCGGGGCTTTACTCATCTCCTAGTCGCGTGGATAAATTCACCAAGTGGATAGAGGCCAAGCCGCCGTGAATGTCACGCCGCATACAAGCAACCATCTTCTTCCGCGACATCATTTTTCGTTCGAGTCCCCAAATCTATCATCATCGACAACTAACGCAGTCACGTGAAAGGAGTTCCTTGAGTTCGCGACGACTTCAACATCCGTGTCGATTGGGCACCGTGGCCCATCCGCGACTAATGGCTGTGTCGAACGCAAACGGCATGATCCTTCAAGGACTCAAGCCACGGATCTTCGGGCCGGCTCAAGCACTTCGCGGGCGGTGGTCGAGCCGCCTCCGCCTCCGGAGCTCGCGACTACGCCACCCGAGCGATCGGGTTTACACCGCTCTTCATGATGTTCGCGCCGGCCGCCTTGCCAACGCACCGGAGTATGGCGCCCAAGACTACAAGCTGATGTGGCTCGGGCTCGCCGCAACAAGACGCCATCGACCACCGACGAGGCACATGACGTGGCCATCCCGCGATCACCAAATATCAACAAGCTCGCGACGCTACCACGTACCGCCAGTTCGAGGGCGATCCTTAACGCCGGGCGACCGTCCTTCTACGGTCCAAACCAAAGAAAGACAAGCACAAGCTATCGCCGCCGAAGGCCCCTTCACCGTCAGAGGTTCTCCGACCGCACCTTTCGACTTAAGGACGCCGACGGTCACATCCTTCCGAACGCTTGGAACATAGAAAAGTTAAGGCGATTCTATCCCTAAACTCTTTTTTTCCCGGCGATTCTTTACCTTTATCTTTCCGAGCACTGTCGCCTCGCGACGCCGGGCTGCCTCTGGCGCCTGCTCGCATCGCTCTAGTCGACGCTTATGCGGGTCGGTGACCGACTAACCATAAGGTCGATCCCAGCAGAACCTCTCGACCCAAGCACACGGCCACGCCCAGCCGCTATGGTTGCTAAGTAGCGCTTCGCGGAAGAAGGAAGTGCCCGAGTGGAATGACCTTTTAGTCGCCGGGAACACTCTCCCCGCGCAAACTCGGCTAGCTCGCGGCCATGCGGTCGGTGACCTGACTAACCATAAGGTCAATCTCGAGCAGAACCCTCTCGACCCCCAAGCGTTACTACCTCGCCACCGCTATGGTTGCTAAGTAGCGCCGCGAAGAAGGAAGTGCCCGAGTGGAGTGACCTTTAGTCGGCCGAACACTCCTCCCCGCCGCAGACTCGGCCAGCTCACGCCATGCGGGTCGGTGACCCGACCGTCACGAGGTCCTCCCTGCTGGTAATCCTCTCACCCAAGTACTATGGCCCCTCGCCCTATGGCTATGGTTCGACATTTGCGGAAGAAGGAAATGCCCAAGTGGAGCGATCTTTGTCTGGCCAGAACACCGATCCTCACAAGTGCGCATAATCACGAGTAACCAAGATTCCTATCCTCTTAGCCCTTCAAGCAACCCGACCCACGCATAAGTGACCTTTGCTGTCCTTAGAGCTATGGCGGCCAAACGCTCGCCAAAAACACGTAAGGGCAAGGGCGCATCGAACTTGTTAAACTTAAAATTTGCTTACAGCATGATAGTCTTTACAAATTAAAAGGTTAAATCTAACTGCTTCGTCCTTTCTCGAGGGCGACTCGCGACGACATGGTCGGCGACCTCCCGAAAGGCAGCGGCTCTACCAGAGCTCGAACTCGCCGATCTCTCCGTCGGTCCGGTTCCCGGCGACGCCATCGCCACCACCGCAAGGTCAATACCATCGAGTGCGAGATGGTGTTGACCCGCATGGCGAAGCTCAAGCACCGCCGCCGGCGATCACCGCTTCTCGATGCGCCCGACTCAGCTAGCAAGGGCGCTTAGAGCGCTGGCCCGCCGCGGCTCCAAGGACTAGGGCGCAGACGCTGGCCGGCCCGCCCGCGGCGGCCTCCACCCGCAGCACCACCACCGATCGCGCAGAACCTCCAAGGCCGCCAGAGCCACGCCCGCGCCGTGACCGCCTCGCCACGGCTCGGCTGGCGCCCTTCCGCCTCAACCGCAAGGCCTAAGTTCTTCTCGCTCTCGCAGATGGCAACGGCGCCGATGATCACGACTCATTTAAGAGACCTTACCGACCGCTGGTTCGCCAGTTGCCGACCTCTTGCCGCACCGCTCGTAGGAGGTCTTCAAGGAGGATGATCCTTCCGAGCGCCTCCCACTCTGAGCGACTCGGCCGTGTCCTTCCGAGCCCGGTCTCGCCGGTTCGCAGACGGTTTGCTGCGCTGCGCGCCCCGCGGGGGTGGTGGCGGCGCCCTAGCAACAAGTGGCCTCGCCAAAGAGGACTCGAGCCGCCGCCTTCATCCTCGTGGGACAGGCCCCTAGGCGCCATCGAAGAGAGCCTTAGCGACCCTCAAGCTCTCGTGGACCTTCGCCGCCCCGATCGCTTCACGCTGGCGCCTCTTGAGCTAGGCGCAACTCAAGGCGCAATGGCCGCGTTCTTCCTGACAACCGCCGGCCGCCTCGAGCAAGCCCGCAGATGTCGCAAGGTGATGACTAACCGTTAGTCTCACTGCACAGACGCCGTAATTTTATAAGTTGGGTTCTTTCGCCAACTTACTGCATCGACGGCTTGACTCTCCGACCATCGCTGGCCCAACGCCTACCGAAGATTCCAGACAAAGAGTCGCCCTTTCGACCAGCTCCATCTCTCGCCGGCCCGTAACGCCTTTGTCAAGAGCGACCCACTCGCTTCTTCGCTCCGCCACCGACCCGACTCGGGGCCTCCCAGCTGGCTCTCGGTCGTCTCGCTTCGGGCGGGCGCTACTCCGTCTGCAGCACCATCGGCAACGATGGTAGGATCGGTCCCGGGGTACCTCGGCGACTCCGCCGCGGGACCTCGGCCGGCGCCCCTGTGGGCGAGGGGTCGCACTGTGCACCGCGCCGCCTCTGGCCGGCACGACGCCGTGGCGCCGCCATCTCTTTCTCCGCAGGGCCACCACATCGGACGGCGGTGTCCCCAACCAAGCGCGGAAGCTCGCCAGCTCGACCTGCGTGGGCGGCGTGCCTCTCGTCGCCAAGACTCACGATCGGCGCCGACCCGACGGCGCCTCGAACTTCCTGCGGCGTTGTCCTTGCGAAACCGCCACGAGACGCCCCACGGTCACACACAAGATAGGCGCCGACGTGGCAAAACTCAAAAGCGGTTCAACGGCTTTTCCGCAAAGGTGTTTGAACAAAAGAAAAGAAGTACTTCATCGAGCCGAAGCGGGTGCCCGGCAGCGCGCTTCTTCACCGGCCCTCCGAGGCGACCGCGGTCGCTTCCTAAAGTCGCCTCCACCGGCGCGACGATGGCGGCGACCGCACCCTCCGCCCGAGGCCCTCACCGCGGTGCTCGTGGTGTTCCCTCCGGCAGTCCACGATCGGATAATCACGGCCGGGCGGTCGGAAGGAAACCCACAGGCGCGTGGATCGGGTGCTTCCATCGCTTGCGGAGGTTGCACCACAAAGAAGGGCCTCCGACACGCCGCCGCCGCTGCTGCCTCGCCAAGGCGCTCCTTCTTCTTCTTCTTCTTCCTCTCCTCCTTCCACTTCTTGCGGAGGAGTCGAGCGCCGCCTCGCCCGGGCACGCGCCGCCTCCTTGTCTCCGGGAGCGGTGCACGGGAGGACATGCCCAAGAGTCCCTAGAAGATAAAAGCACCGGTCGGACTGACGTTAAACGCAAAGAAAAGAGGGCGGGAAGAAGTTCGCCGACCTACCAGATTGGAGGTGGGGCCGAGAATGGCTCGGTGGCCGCCGCCTCCGTGGTGCTTCCTCCCATGACGGCGCCACCCGGCCGACCTCCGTCGCGCCGCCTGGCTCGCCATCCTCATCCGGCCGGACGCTCCTCGCACGAACAGGGGCGAGGTCTGGCGCGAGAGGTTGCACGCGCATCCCCATGAAAGTACGCACGACCACGTCCCCGGTGAGCCCTTGCCTCCTTAGGGCCCTGATCTGCTCCACGATCGTGGCCACCTTGTTCTTCTCTCGCTCTCGCGCCCTGCCCACTCCCTCCCGCCACGGAAGATTGCCGGTGAAGGGCGGGCGCTGCTCCGACGCTCGAGCATAGAACCACTCAGAGCGCCACCCCTTGTTGGACGACGGCAGCTTGACCTCGAGGTACTCCGTGCTCCGGCCGGACCAAAGCTGGAGGGCCAGGCCACCAATGGGCGCCGCGGCGTCCGTCGGCTTGTCCTTCCGAGCCTCGCTGAAGAAATGCCTCCACACGCCCAATGCGGCTCGATTCCCGTGAAAGCCTCGCAAAGGGTGATGAATATGGCGATGTGGAGGACCGCTGGGGTTAAGATGGTGCGCCTCGCTTGTAATGGAAGAGCAGCCCGGACGAACGGATGCAACGGCAAGTCAAGCCCCGCCGAAAAAGAGGCAAGCACCACGACTCGCCGTCCCTCGGCGAGGGGCCGCTTCCTTCGCACCTCCAACCGAGAGATCTTGCGCAGGAGGAAGCCCTTCTTCACAAGCCAAGCGCACGATCGCTCAGGTGAGCACTCCGCCACGACATCCTTGCGAAAGAGGCGACTAAAGGCGAGGAGAAGAGAAGGTTGAGTTTTCTTTTCCTTGGCTCTTTGTCGATCTTTTTGTCTTAGGGACAGAGACGAGGAAAGCAAGCAAGCGTAACTACTCAAAGCGCCTCAGCCAGATATATAGAAGACGAGCAGCGCGACCGAACAGCGCCGAGCGGTTGCGCCGTGCCCACTCACGCCACCGTAACTCCTGCTTCCAATCCCACTCGCATTTAATCATCGACAAAACGGCAGAGCTATAAAGCCGCCGCCCGGCAGGCATCCCGACCTCTCGGCCTCCGCCTTGAGGCCGGACGGTTGCCCGGCACGCGCGAGAGGCCCATCTGGCCGCCGCGCCCCAAACAAAAGCCCCGTGGCTTGCGGCGGGGCCCACTAAAAGTGCGGGTTCAAAAGGCCTACCCCACCGGATGGGCGTAAGGCCGCCCAATAAACTTGAGCGAGGGGCAAGCATGAGGTGAGCCCCACGGTGAGCCCTGCTAGGCTCTACCGACGACCCAATCACCTCTACGCGCCCGAGACCATACTTCACACTCTCCCGGAGCTCATCGATGAGCGACACCCGGTGTGCCGGCCGGCGAACGACCCAGGCCCATACGGATTGAGTAGAGAAAGGTTTTTATGGATCGCCCCACGCAGGCCGTGACACCCTACTCGGGATCGTCCGCCGGAAGGGTCCCCTGGGCGGGACCTCCCAGACCCACTGACTACCTACTATAAGCTCCACGAGCACGGCGCTCAAACCAACGCTGTAAACGCGCCGCCACCCTCCGTGTCCCACACCGCGGATGGGGTATACGTGTGGGATAGACGGTGGCCACTCCTCTCGCAGCTCCTCGCCAGACGAGGACTCGGATGGATGCCCCACGCCCAGCCACGACGTAAAACGAGCCCACGCCCAGCCACGACGAAAACGGTTTCACGCCCGCCACGACGTAAAACGAGCCTACGCCCAACTACGACGAAACGGCTTCACGCCCAACTACGACGTTAAAGAAACTTCACACAACTTTGCAATATAGTACTCGATGATACAAGAATAGTTACGCTACACTACGGCAGACCTCCTCGCGCCAAAGCCTTTTAACATCCAGACATCGGTCGGCGGCACCGACGGCATGTTGGTAGGCCCTTGCTCGGTCGACGGACGGCCGCGCAGAACGCGCGAATCCAGACGCCGATGTGCCTCCCGCCGCTCAATGGCGACATCGACGCAGCCCGCACCAGCCTACATCGGTGTCCTCGCGCCATCGCCTCTAGGAGGGCCCCTTGTTACCTCGAGTCTCGGACGACCTTGAGCGGCAAGATCGACGGCAAAGAAAGATCACGGGCCGCAGCTTCTTCCTCCCGAAGTTAGGCCATCGCCTGGTCGAACTCGGCCCAAAGCTCAGCCAAAGGGTCTTCTTCTACCCCGACGTCATCACCAAAACCGAAGACTAAAGGGTGCCCGAAGCCATATCAAGAAAACAAAAGGATTCTCGCCTAAAGATGTATCCTCAAACAAGCCATAGCGCCCTTATATACCCGGACGGAGGGAGGTTGAACGCTCTGAATGAATGCAAGCATCGGAAAACGGCGCTCCACCGTAACCCGGCGCCCCAAGACGAAGCGGGCGACGATCGTCGCGGCATGCCCAACGAGGTAATTCAAAGCCCGGCGCTTTGAATGCCCCTGCAGAATTGTGGCAGCCGTCGGATGCGTTAGGGCACACTGCACAAATCGCTTGACCTAATCTGACGGGCCAACCACTTGGGCCCAGGCCCATTTTCATCCAAGAATCAACCCCGACCGAATCGCCAAATCACTCGGGGTTCGGGGCTATCGACGAATACTTATAATGAGGTAACCCAACGCCCAAGGTGACCAAACCAATGGCCTCAAGCATACCAGCCCAACAGCCGCTCCACCCACTCACCGATCAAGCACCGCAAAGCCACACGGACTTCCCTTCCGATCGACCAAGGAATGTCTCCGACCGAGCTAAGCTCCCGACCTCCTCAATGAGACGGCCCCCGGCCCGACCAAGCAGGCTCCCGACCGCAGAGGTCGGAATCCCCGACCGATCGTGCTAAGACCACCCCTGCCAAGGGCGCGTGTCGAAGCCTCTACCGGACAACCGCCACGCACTCTACGAACGGGTCAATCAAAGTGACTATACAAGGGCGGTGGCTCCTTCCCGCAGGGTTTAAATGATCGACCAAATCATGCTCCCGGCCCCATCACCGGCCGATACAAGACGAAGACACGCCTCTCCCGAGGCAAAGACTCCACGCCAGCGCAAAGAACGCCAACATCCGTAAGGTTCGCAGAGGCGTGTACGCCGTTTCCGAAAATACCTAACCGCCTCGACCGACTAAAGCTACCGACCCAAGATGGGCAAGACCGAGCGATGATCGGTCCGCCAGAACGAAGGATCAAGCTCCTAGGGTAGGTCGCCTCGCCCTCTCTCAATTCTCGATGTAACTCGCCTTCCTTTCAGATAAAGGAGGCAAACTCCCTTAAAAGGGAGGAGAGCGCCATCAAACCCATCCGCTAAGTCATTGGCACTCGCTGTAAACTTTGTGCATCATCCAGACCAAGAGAATACAACGCCACCACACGAATCGGAGTAGGGATCTTCGGCCCGAACTAGTATACATCTTGGACTTCTGAGTCTAACCATTCAGGGAGTGGAACGCGCGACCCCTTAGACTTACAAATTTACTTGCCGGTGCTCGAAACGCCGACAACGCCCTTATGCTGTGCGCGTTTGGACAATGAGACCGGAACTTGACTTTGGCGATCTCCTTACCACCTCGGGAAGGAGCCACCTGCCCTCGCACAGTCACTCTATGCTATCGTATCCGTAGGGCACGTGGCTAACGGCCGGTGGAGGCCCTACACTTGGCCCTTGGCGGAGATCGCCTCAGCTTGGTCGGAGATCGTGGGAGTCCGACCTGCGGGGGTCGGACGCCCTATCGGGTCGGGGACGAGCTTGGGCAGCTCGTTGGGTCGGGGTCGATCGTCCTTCGTGGCCCCGTGGGGCCTTTGGTCGGAGTCGGTCTTGGGGCGGCCCGTTCGTCACTCCGGGCCGTTGGGGTACCCATGGTACGAGTACTCGTCACTCGGTGATCACCCTTGTGCATGTGTTGCACTTAGTGAGGATCAAGGTATAGGGCTTGACTTGTTACTTTTGATGTTTGCCAACACCTAGACGGCGTGTGGAGGCGTCGTGCGCGGTGACCTTCTCAAGAAGATTGTGAGAAGGCCTGGCAAAATTGTGAAAGTTGGAACTCGCCTACCCGAAGGGGTAAAGAGCTACCACTAATGGAATCGAGGCGGGTGCTCAATTCGTAGAGCCGATCCAAAGTGGTTTAGGCTTGCCTCAACGTGGATTAGGGGAGACCGACAATTTTTCGAACACCACGGTAAAAAGTATTGTGTTTCCTTGTGTATGCTTGCAATTTCTTATTTATATTGTTGCAATTTAAATCCCTAGAATTAAATTGCTTGCTTGTCTTTATGATTGTAATTTATTGTTAGAGATATAATTAGCTAGTGCACTTAATGAGCTAGTTGATTTAGGTTTTAATTCGTTAAAACCTTTGTTTGTTCCGTATTGATTATTGTTTAGGTTTTAACATAGATATAGAGCATGTATTTAGTGAGAAGAATTTTTAAAGTCGTCTATTCACCCCTCTCTAGTCAGCATCCTTGATCTTACAAGGGAGGCGGCCACCGGCAGGTGCGAGGGAGGGAGTCCGAGCCATGCGCGGAGATGCCGGAGAGAGGAGGCGGTCAGCTTGCCTTGCGCCAGTGTGCGGAGAGAGGAGGCACCGAGAGGGCGAGGGATAGAGGATTGGAGGAGGCGAGGACCCGAGGAGTGCCAGCCGCGCCGGATGGGGAATTTTGACAAGAGGTGTGATTCGGTGATTTCGGTTTTTCGGTGTTCCATATCACAAAACCAAACCAAAAAAAAACCTGAATAGTATCAAAATAAAAATCGAATCGAAAAAACCGATTTTTTCAGTTAATTCGGTTCAGTTTTTCAGTTTCGGTTTAAAATTGCCCACCCCTACCTATGCCGCTGCTTCCTATCTAAACAGTATAGTGTTGTGTCGTCGTTTCCAAAACATTAATTAATCAGACGATGCGACTAGAGAAAGAATACTGTTGCAACGGTATAGCAACAAGTTACATCAAATCAAATTTCAAAAAGTTTCGTTAAAACAATCGCAAAAGTTTTTGGTTTCAATAAGTTTCATGTGATTCTAGAAGTTTCTAGAAGATTTTGAGAAAGTTTTGAGACCAAGTTTCAATAAGTTTCGCCAAAGAGTTTTAAGAAGTTTTAGCAAATTTCAAGATGTTTAATCAAGATTCAACCTAATAGTTCCAAAAATTTCACAAGGTTAAATTTATCAAATTTCAACAGATTTCACAAGCTTCACCTAAAGTTTCAACAAGTTTCATAAGAAAAATAACCAAAAAGAGAAAGAAAAAAATCTCTAGCATGCTCACCTATGGCCGCTGCCCTGCCCTTGCCACTCACTAGCACCACCGCCTCATCCTACTGCTAGCCCAAGGGGTGAAGCTAGAGCTCGAAATTGCCCATGACATGAGTGATGGTGAAGTGGAGGCACGAGGCGATGTGAGAAGAGCGGAGTTGGACCGCTCTGTGACCCTAATAAGGAGGCAGGCGAGGATCATAGGATTAAGCAAATCCCATCGCCGATGAGAAGGAAGACGACTCGATACGATAGTTTCACCAAAATTTCACAACAAAACAAACAAGTTTTATAGCAAAATGGACAAATTCAAATGAAGTTTTTTAAAAAGAAAATCAGCAAAAATTCAAAAAAATTCGAAGGTACTAACATCTTCGCGGCTTCCATGGGAAGGCATCAGGAGCTTAGCCATGAATGACTAGGCCGCGCTTGCAGGTGGCCACCTACCCGCGTCTCGCCTTCCAGTGTGCGGCCAAGCAAGCCCGCAGCCATCTTATCTCATTTGCTCCCCGATGCTCCTCTCACCTTCACAGGTAAGTCATGCCCGTACATGTCATCACCATCGTCAAGCAACCAAATTGGGCGAGAAAACGAAAAAGACATGAACAATGGTGAGCTCGAGGTGCAGATTATGCCTACCAGCGCCTTGATTCACCATAGCCCCGCCTAATTGACTTTGCGATGTTGAATTTGGGGGATAAAACGAGGATTAGAGAGAGAGAGAGAGGAGAACATAGGCAACAGCTTTGACTAGTAGAGTTCGAAACTAAGGAGTCCACTTGCATGAGTTGCATCCTATGGGTGTGCGTGGAGAGAATTAGAAGCACCGGCTCAAAAAAGATCAAACAGCTGAAATGTATACCATTGGAATTGGACCGAGCAATGATTTGAATGACCTGATATAGTTTTTTTTTCAAACATAAAACACTACGCGATTAAATAAAATTCTACGAACATAGCTATAACTGTTATAGCCGCTATATTGACCACTATTTCTTATTTTTGTAGCCGCAATAGCTTAGTATGCCACATGTGTCAATTCTTTGTATATTTTTAAGCATTAATTATGTTATATTCATGATCTCCTTCTTTTATCATATTTCTTATACTTGAATTGAATTAATTTTGCCCTATAAATAATAAATATTAGTTAAAATCCAAATACACATCCTAAATTTACATAATCATATAGATTATTTTCTGTTACACATCGTACAACTAATATATAAAAATCGTAACATATACTCTAAATTTAAATATAATTTATTATATAAATTACCATACCATATACTTAAAACAGTTATATATATATATATATATAAATCCATAACTTATATAGCATAGCTCGTAGTTTTGCTGTAGTCACGGTAGCTTTTTTATTAGGTCCACGTGCCTGAGCGTATAGCTTTTTCTCTTAATATAGGAATCGGATGTCCAACACGAGACTTTCTTTTCGGACGTGTCGGAGTAACATTTTTTAATAACGTGTACAACAAATTTAATCACTGTGTGAAATAATTTTTTTTATGGATATTCCTATTGTCATCGTGCGTTTTTGTTGCACACGGTGATTACAATTGTTGCACGTATGGGTAAAAAATATTACGCCGATCCGGATTAACATTTCTACGCTTGTTTTTGTTACACACGGTGATTATAATTGTTGTAAGTATAAATGAAAAATAAAAAATGTTACGGACATTGATAAAAAAAATCTCATATGGTACGTCCGATCGCTAGCCTTTAAGGGTGCGTTTTTATTGGGTGAACGAGGATGAATGGGATGGGATGGTACATAATAGATTTTGATACATGCGTTTGGTTAAGTGTATGGAATCATATTGTACAGGACGAAGTTGTACAGATTCTTGAAATATTCTTCAAATATGCTGTACCATCCCGTACCTCCAAATTGGTTGAACCATCCTGTACCACTAGTGATAAAGTTTACTATACTAACCTCATCCATCCAACCAAACATTATCTCGTACGATTTCATCCAAGCAACCAAACAAAATCATGTATCATTCGATTCAGACAATCAAATATCCTCCCCGTACCATTATTCAAGATCATTCTATCCAGGATGTATCATCACACCCCGTTATCTTCGTTCACCCAGCCAAAAGCACCCAAGTAAACGTTGGTTCGGGGTCTCGAATGATACTCCACCTCACCGCGTGGCCGGAAAAAGCAACCAGTTGCCGACGACTTGACCGGGAAAACAGCGGACAGCGTGCGCGTGCGAGAGGGAAGGTGATGAACTCCTCCTCCTCGTCGGCGTCGCCGGTGCCGCCGGAGGACGACGTCTGCTCGGTGTGCCACGACCGCTTTCGGATCCCCTGCCAGGCCAACTGCTCCCATTGGTTCTGTGGTTCGTCTCTCCTCCTCCTTGCCCCCAATCTCTCTCTTCGTTTACCCTTCCTCGGAAAATTTAACCGTTTCTTGGATCTCCATCCAATTGCTTCGAGCGATTCTGTTGGGGGCATTCGGCCGATTACGCAAGACTGTTGCTTGTGAATTAATTAGGGTCGGTTTGCTTTCTTTGGATGAAGAAAGGGTACTTACTATCGGTTGGAATTGCCAATAATTTGTAGATCCGCCCAATTGTTCGTAGCAGTTTCGAGTTGTGAATCCGATTCCAGGCCCGAAATTGACCATTACTCTCTCAGATTCTGTACTTGCGTGAGTCGATGCAAAATGAGGGTTTAGGGTAGTTTTTTGCTTTGGTGAAATAATGAAACTTATACTGGTGGAACAGCAAGACGGGGTAGTGGGTACTAGAATCTACACGACCTGATGCAAACAAGTGGCCAGATCTAAGATTGTGTCATGCAACTGAAACCGATGAGCACCACCGTTCCTCATCCTGACATCCCCTCATGCAACCAATGTGGGAAACTCAACTTTACTACCGACTTACCGAGCCAATCAAACACCATCTTAGTGCATTCAATATCCACTCATAGGACTGAACCAAGAAACTCACCTGCATGCATTCACAGATGAGTTCAGATCATATCCACCCGAACAGGATTAAGTTACTTCGAGACAATCAAATGCCCCAACTCCTTAGTTGACGGGCATTAATTGTCATTTTACGTAAAGTTGGCACTAACGTTGTTCACTTGGCAAGAGCAAGTTTATTTACCCTCAATGTTTCATGAATCAGGTTCAGTAGTATCAATGTGATAGATAGTACTATCATGTATTTTATAACAGAGATATCCGCTGCGCAGATTGCTTTTTCTTTCAGGTTTTCTATAAGACAGGTAGTAATATCTGGTTCTTGATTCATGCAGAGTCTATCCAGTTTTATTGTGTTGACTGTCTTCTATTACTGAATGTATTAGTTAACACTGTTAATTTTATGCAGGTGACTGCATCATCCGTGTTTGGAATCATGGACCTGCTGTACAGCCTTGCAAGTGTCCCATTTGTCGTCGCCTTATAAATCTTCTGTTACCTGCTAATGTACCAGAGGAACAGAATGATGATCTACAAGCTCAGCGTGTTTTTAGAGAGATTCAGCACTACAATCACATATTTGGTGGAGCACCCCGCAGCCTGACTCAGGTTTTTACGCTGTTCATGAAAACTGACTTCCTTTATTTTCAGACATAGAATCTATACAAGATATTTGGGTAAACGTTTTCACCCTCTGCAAAAAGATTGATAGATGTTTTCCTGATATAAATACTACAATGGCCATTTAATTTTCCCGTATGCTACTATTTGTAGAAAAGAATAAAACTCTAAACACAGTGGCCAAAATACTTGATAAGCACTTTAGCAATGTCCAAGAGGAAATGTGTCATTGTTTCATAATTGGCTCATTGTTACTTGATTGGCAAGTCTCCCACATTCTTTGATAGGATTTACAGTGTGGTGCTCACACACATGTGATTAGTGTGTGATTTGGAAATCATCTATCCAGTAAGTCCTACTACAATGCATGCACATTTCTGATACTGACATGCAGCAGGTGGGGTTTCCACAGTGTTTAGTTCTTAAGAAAAATGTATAATAGCATGTGATTACTATGGTTGCTAGTCTTTATTGGGGTAGGGTTCATGGTACATAGCAATTCGATGCCTTTCTGTTGTTCGATTTATCTTGGTAGGTAATGCTAGCTCTTTGTGACTGAGCGTGCCTTACATATGGAGATTTAATGGATGATACTGTTAACGTAGAATTACTTTGATCTATCATCTTTCAGACCACACCTCAGTACCTCACTATAATCTGATTTTATTAGGACTAAAATTGAGTATACGAGGTGTGTCTTCAGGAGTGCTATGGCAAGTGATGGATATGTTAGTTTAGTTAGAAAAATAGTGCCCAGGAAGACTTTTTGATGTTTTGGATCGATGCTAGAGTGACGGTGGCGAGATTGATAAAGATGTGAGCCATAAGATACTAGCGGGGTGGTTGAAATGGCGCGACAAGCATCGGGTGTCTTTATGTGACAGAAAAGTTCCTCAAAATTTAAAGGGTAAGTTCTATAGTACGGCGATCAGGCCTACATTGTTGTATGGAGCAGAATGTTGGGCGACGAAAAGACAACATGTACAGAATATGAGCATAGCAGAGGTGTGGATGCTATAGTGGATCTGTAGTAATACAAGGTGAGATAGAATCCGCAATAATGATATATGTGATAGGGTTGGACTAGCACTAATTGAAGAAAAGCTTGTTCAAAATCATCTGAGAGGTTTGGACATCCCCAACGAAGGCCTCTTGAGGCACCGGTGTGTAGTAGAATTTTAAGTTGTCTCGAAAATATAAGAAGAGACAGAGATCGACTGAGACTGACGTGGGAACAAGCGATTAAAAGAGACTTGAGGGATTGTAATGTTTCCAAAGATTTAGCATTGGATAGGAGTCCATGGAAATTAGCGATCCACATACCGGAACTATGTTTTAAGATCGAAGGTTTAAGGGTTTTATTGACTTTGATTAGATTTCTTTCCAAATATACCTCAACTTGTTTGGGACAAAAGGCTTGGTTGTTGTTGTTGTTATTTTGTTATCCCTATTCAGGTCCAACACTCTTGAGAGGCTAGAAATTCCTGCATGAATGATTAGAGGAAAAAGAGAAAGATCCACACCATCAGTTATGGTGGACCAGATTATACAGTACAGATTGATTACATAGAGGCATTAGAGTAGTCATAGCTGCAGGGTTTTTTTTTTGAGGGTGGTTCTAGGAGTCAGATGTGGTTGTATAAGGGATACAACTATAGTTAGAGTTGTATAATGAATACGACCATAGTTTTAAATCCGAAGACAACTCTAAGGTGTTAGATTATAACAGCTAGTTCCTTTGATGACCCACCACTTTTTTTTTCCTATCTTTTTCAGAGGTTGCAAGACCTACCCTTTTTCATGCGAAGACTGTTCAGAGAACTAATGGATCCCCAGAGGACCCTCCCACTTGTCTTCAGGGCAAGGATGATGATGATGGTAAGTGTTTGGTGATCACTAAGCAATGTCTGGTATCATAATAATATGATCATGGGAAGTTACTTTGTTTCTCACTTGAGTTTCGTACCATGGTCCAATGCAATGGATATGTGAGAGATGAAACCATATATGAACATGATATACTGACTGATTCGAACTTATAGGTGGCACTGAGTGCAATTTATGTCCTGAGCCCAGTCGACATTCTTCCTGAAAGTAAGTGCGATATTCCAAGTTAATTTTCCTAATGCTCGATCTTACTCCCAGCAACGTGTGGCATCAAATGTTTTACGGTGTTGAATCTGCAGGTGTGCTGGGTCTATTTGGATTCTTGGACGACTTTCTCATCCTGTTGATCGTCTTCCTCCACCTTGCTGCCGTTTACCGATCGTTGCTTCTCTACCGCCACGGAGGTCACTGAATTGCCGCGCATTGTTGCATAGCTGCGTCCCTGGCTGACGTTTTGAGATACGAGATTTGATTTGTACTGGAAGATTGCCAAGTTGATGGTTGGCGGTATAGATAAGCTTGTCTCCGTTTTGTATTCTGCTTCTATGCCTGTTTCGTGTCGTGGGATTCTTCTTTCGAACATGGTTATTAGACTTGTGTTACTGAAAGTGGCCTTTCTTTAGTTCACTGGATGGATGTACAAACACGGGTTACATTAGCTTTTTGTCAGTGTTAGACTGTTAGTTACAAAGAAAGGAAAAAGATAAAAAAATTCTCAGTGCTGTTTTTTTACAGAGAGTTTTCAACGTTGTTGGATACGAATACAAATACCGTATCATCAGATAGGTGAGACCCTGTTCGGTGTGGAATTATTTTTTGAATAATTTTACAAAAATAATATGCTGAATCAAAAGTTTACAAAAATACACCTACGTCGTCGATTGAAATAACGATAGAAGCTCTGTCACCATTAATAAAACGATAATAGAGGTTTGTTTTAGTCTCGATTTGCATTGGCCGACGGATTATTTTATCGTTGATTCATTTGGTTAACAAGGTTGGAGTTTCTATCGTCATTTGTTACCAATTTAAATGGCGATAGACAGATGTGTATTTTTGTAAAAAAAAATATTCGTCATAATATTTTCGTAAAATTATTTAAAAAGTGTATTATTTTTTTAAAAAAATTCGTTCGGTGTGAGCTTTCGCCTCGTCTCACCCCTATTCCTAGTTGGGCCTTCGCGGGCCGGTGGTGCCGTCGCTGCACGGCACCAATCCTCGTCCACGACCACGACCACGACCACGAGCTCTTTCTGGGTGGCTGTTGCGGAGGCCAAGTGGCTCTTGCAAAGAGGTGGTAGTTGTATGCGGTTGGAGACGGCTCGGAGTCGGAAGGGGATGCGATCCCGTGTACAAGACGAGAGAGAGAGCCAGAGCCAGAGCCAGACGCTGCGGCGCAGAGAAGGGAGAAGAAGCGAGCGCGCTCGTGCAGGCGGCGCCTCCAGGACGCCCCGCCGCCTTCTATGCGTGCGTACTCTCCTCCTCTTCTCCCTCTCCTGCCCCTGCGGCGTGATTACCACGTATGGATTGTTTTGACCTTGTGATTGCTCTGCCTATCTCTAGCTGTCGCTGTTTCCTCAATCGCCTCCCCTCCCTCATTCCGCTGTGTAGCGCTTTACATACTTGTTTGCTTCTTCTTTTCAATTCTTTACGTACCTTGTTACTGGAGCATGTTTTCCCTGCTCACGCTTCACTTCACTACCAGGGTCTCGGCGTACCCGTCAAATCCTATTGCATCGTCTCAATCAACTAATTATATAGGTGATTGCGCCCGACGAATTCTTGGCTGTGGGATGATAACTCATGACAAGTTGATTTAGACTGAATCGTAGGCAGCCAAAACAATTTTGGTTCACAATTTGCCCTACTTTTCTCTCCATTTAATTCTTGGACACCAACATTCTTCCCCCTTCTCTTCACCTGCAACATTTGTTTCTTGATATCATGCTATTTTCTATGTTCCCTCGACTAATATCAACATCGGTTTTCACGCTTTTAACTCTTCACCGTTGGTTTGCAGGATGTTGGCAAAATCACCAGCATTGCCTTTTCTGACTGCCACGGAAACTGCTACATTGGGCTTCTTTACATCTGTAAGATACTCACCATTTAACTAGCTCCTTTGGCTGTTGGCCGTTTACATTGTTATAGAGATTCTCTGCGGCATTTCCTGTCATGCAAAATCATACAAGACAGATCAACTTGCTAGTTTAAACTGAAAAGTAAAAAAGCTAGTGCCATACTACTGTAGCCAAATCACACGAGGTGCAAAGATAAAGAAATGTGACTAGTAAAAACGGAGCACAAGATATTTTAGCTTCAGACATCGATAGACCTACGTTGCAACTTGCACCATATTAATTTAGCATTCTTTCTTCAATCTTCCAGTAAGGCAGATGTACCTTTAGCTTTACACTTAAGACATTCAGCAAATTTGGAGGCTATGTAATTATTTATTTTAGAGCTCACACATCTACTGGTTTTTCTAGACCAATTTATTCCAACAGTGTGATCTCTTCAGTTCACCGAGTGTGAACTTTTCTAAGAAGAATTATGGAAGAAGATTAAATATCCAACCAAATATTGAATTTGGAAAAACTCAAGATGCAAGTGGGATTCATGGAAAATGGCGGACACTGTCAGCTGACCCAGCTCAAGCTGCTGTTGTGGAAGCCGGTGAGAGCAAAACATGGGAAGAGTGCAAACAGCCACTCACTTCATTAAATTTCTCCATTGAAGATGCTGAAAAAATGCTGAAAAAGGCATTCGGATGGATCCATTCACCATACTGGAGTGAAGAGAGAAAGAAGGAGGTTCCAAATGTCGAGGTGGTAAGCGGAGTATTGAATTATATTAGGAGTCTCGGGCTCTCTAATGATGATCTTCACAAATTACTGAAGAAATTTCCAGAAGTGCTTGGATGTGATCTTGACAGCGAGGTGAAGCCGAATGTTAGCAAGCTGGACAGTGACTGGGGAATAAATGGGAAAACCCTCCGGAGTCTTCTTTTAAGGAATCCGAAAGTTTTGGGTTACAATGTGGATTGCAGAGGGGACTGCATGGCCCAGTGCACCCGCTGTTGGGTTAGATTCTAATGTTCTGTTCTACATTATTGTGCAGAATTTCAGAAGATACGTTACCAGCTGTTTGTCTGTTTTTACATCGGTTGTTTGAAGCAGATTTGTAGTAGATGGATCGACCTGTTAGTTTTTGTATACACATCTTCAATAACATTTAACCCATACTGTTGTAAAGGGGTTGCAATAAATATATCCAATACCTGAATTTATCTGCAAGTAACCGAGTACTTCAGTCTTTATTTTCATTTTGGGTTACTGAGGTCATGAGAGTACTTCAGTTGTTTTTCCCTTTGATTCTGTCATTGTCCTTGATGCATCTTGGGTATCCTAAGGTAGAATCTAGTCCTGGTTTTACGGATTTGTAGTACGCTTATTTGCTTATGATTATCTGATATATGATGAACATGTGATTCCGGGTTTTTGAGTTATGAAATGCAGTTTGATATGTTAATGCCTTGAAGGAAAAACGAGTCTCGAAATTCCCCAGTCTCATGGATTGGCTTGTGTTGGTGTATGCAGAATTTGCTAGGTCCAGTATAATACCACTGTCTGTAGAGAGATTGATCCAATCTAGTGTTCAGTTGCATCATTACTTTTTTTGAAGCCATAAAGCTGAGAATTATATTAGATAGGGAAAGTTAGAGGAGTACAGAGAGTGCAGGAGACTGTACTAAAGAAAGATACAAGGCCACAAAGCAAAGGAGGTAAGCGAAAGAAAAGAAAAAAAATATCAGTTCGGCCGGTCGACTAGATTTTTTAGATGAATTGCTCCCGCAAGAATCCAGTTGATAGCCTCGTCCTTGATGGATTGAAAAATCTCGTCGTTGGTTTTCCATGTGTTTCGGAAGATTCTGTTGTTTCGCTCTTTCCACCAATGCCAGCATGTTAAAATGATGAGAGTTTTAACCCCTTTTCGCAATCTTGGCCGATGGTTTACGTGGTACAGGTTCCAATCCACTATGTTGAGGGTTGTGGCCTGATCCCACCGATCCGGTAAAAGAGATGGTAACCTTACCCATCCTGCTATGACCTGCTACAACCTTCGAGTCTGGAGGCATTCTATGAAATGTTGATGCACGGTTTCTAGGCTTCGGCAACACATTGGACAGAAATACTGATTTGGCCACCCCCTATGCTGTAGTCGTTGTGTCGTCCATAAGCGATTATGGTGGGCTAGCCATAAGAAGACTTTGCAACACGATGGGGCCCACGCTGGCCAGATCGTGGTATGGAAGGTTGTGAAGGTGGTTCGTGTGAACTGCATTCGGTATGCTGATGAGGCCGAATAGATGCCAGGCCTGTGTCTGTAGGTGCACTGATTGTACCTTCCGCCATAAATCAATATACTGTAGTATAAGATTGGGCGTTAGGTTGTGCCCAATATTTCGAATCCAGTTGTTGTTTGTAAGGGCATTCGTCACAGTACGTAACTTACGCCTTCAGAAAGTTAAATTAATCCAATTGCATCATTACTAATCACTTCAAGATCTGAATTCCTTCCGAAAGTTAAATTAATTCGTTGATATCAAAATCATGGTTGTTATCTTGAATTGTAGGAGTAGAAAGATTTGTTTTAGTTCACAACTTCCTAATTGTTGTACATGCTGGTGCCAATTGATTAAGCATAAGCTCCGGAATTCTTCATCAGTTTCCGAGAGTTGAGACCACTCGCTGGTACTAAAAATCAATTGCTGGTGGCCCGAAGAGATCGAATCTACCGAAGTCACAGGAATCAAGGCCCATCGGGGAGAGGTACCCTCGCCCACCATCCACGCTTCCCTTGATGTCAGAACACCTCAAATCATCAAGCATGCTCACCGAGAAGTACTGATCCATGTCCACCATTCTGCTCACTGCTTCACCACTGCCCAGCAGCAGCTGATCGGAGCCGGACATGCCACTTCCAGCGGCCGCCTCGTCCTCCTCCTCGGGCGGCTGCGCCGGCGTGTGGCCGTCGAAGATGGCGACGTGGCCGAACAGCTTGTCCTTCCTAGAGAAGGAGGTGCCGCAGGAGCAGACCCAACGGTCCTGGCCGCAGTGCTTCTCGTGCGTGCGGAGGTCGGCGAGCACGGAGAACTTCTTGACGTTGCACCGACGGCAGGTGTAGCTCTTGTCGCAGTGGCTCCTCCGGTAGTGGTTCTTGACGCAGATGGGGGTCTTGAGCGGCTGGAAATTCTTGTGCTCCTTGTTCCTCTTGCACCCCACGTAGGGGCACGAGTAGAAGCACCTCCCCGGCGGCGAGGTGTCCCTGGAGCCGGCCTTGGCGAGCGCGCCCGCGGCCTTGTACTCGTCGCCGTGGCCGCGCATGTGCATGCGCAGGTTGGCGTCGCGCTTGAAGCCCTTGCCGCACACCTTGCAGAAGTGCACGTGCGGCGCGAGGATCTCCTCCTTCTCGATCTGGATCACCTCGTAGGAGCCCGGCGGCAGCAGGTGCTCGTCGGCGTCGGCGCCTTCCCCGGCGTGGTGGTGTTCTTGGTAGGAGTCGCTCCCCTCGTGCGCGTTCAGCGGCGACTTGGCCCCCGCTTCCTCGTTGTGACGAGGAGACGACGATGCGGCCGTGCCGGCAACGAGGTTCTTGGAGATGGAGATGAGCTGTACGATGATGCAGCTGAGCTCGGCCGACACGATCTGCTGCTGCGGGTGCGGCGTCGAGCAGATTATGCCGCGGAGGTGGCCGATCTTCTGCTCCAGGAAGGTCAGGTACGTCAGGACCGTCCTTGGGTCGGAGCTCGAGTGATCTTCACCAGCTTCTCCTTGGCCGCCACGGCTCTGCTCATGCCGAGCTCGCATGGCGCTCTCAAGATTGCACCCCTGCATGATCTGAGAGATGTCTTGGTTGGGCTGGAAGTACGACGGCTGATTACTGGCGAAATGATTGGCGCTGCTCATCGTCGACAACGGTGAAGGAGCAGGAACCTTTGGCTCGATCCCTGGAATGATAACAAGAATGAATCAACCAAGAAGACAAAAACAGTTACAATCCAAATGGACATTCTGAAAGAAGGGTTTTGATAAACATCACCCGGATGTTTTTTTTAGCAAAAAAACATCTAAATTTTGGAGCATTCGATTTACGGTGAGATCCGTAAAACGTGAAAGGAGGTGGGATTGTGTTTTGATGAATGGTTTGATACTTTGATATAAGAATCTAAAATTTGGATGTTTGTAAGAAACAAAATATCCGAATGAAAGCTAGACACACTCAAGAAAGAATTAGTGCATGGTGGCATCCACTTACAGAGAACGAGGGATGATTGGAGGACGTCGGAGGGGCAGCGGAGCTCGATCGAGTGCCAGCTGCTGAAGTGTGACCTCCTCCTGATCAGAGATCACTTCTTGTGCGCTGCTTGGGGCTCCTCACCTCTTCTGCTATTGTCGGTGGTGAAGTGTGAACTGAGCAGAGCTAATCGAGCCAGTTATATATAATATATATAAGAATAGTAGGACGAAAGCTGCGGATGGAGAGCAGGGCGCCATGCTTCCGCCGTGCGTGCGTGGGCTCCATGGCGGCGGCTCTCGACATGCACGGTAAGCTCTTGCGTCACCGATCACTCGCCGCAGTTGGCGGAGACTACGTAAGATACGCGGGGCTTTGTCAATGTGCACGAGTTGGTTGACCGCTTTCTCCACTGCTTCCTCTCGGTTCTCCTCTCCTGTCCTGGCCAAGAAAGCGATGTAATTCTGCCCTTTCCAACAGCTAAACGTAACGCACGAGTTGCGTCAAAACTCCAATGGACCACCTGTTGACCTCACTGACGGACTAATCGCCCGATTGGGGAGAGCCCATCCATCCATGTTACTCTTGATAACTACTCTACTTCGTTGATGAATTGGTCCGTCCTTCTACAGCACAGCTTCTAAAGAAATATATCTGCACCACAACCACTTCTTCTATCCCTTTGTCAGTATCTTCATTCGAACGTGTCACATGTACTTCAACAGGCAGACTGCGCATCGTGCTGTAGCCGTTCTAACTTTATCAACTTTTCGTCTAAATGTAAGTCCACCTGCCATTTCCCCACGAGAAATTTCACATGTATTATACTAGTAGTATATAGTAGATAGTAAAAATCAAATCTAGCCATTGATTTACCAAGAGTATTCTACTACTATACTATCGGAGAAAGTATAAATAAATACTAGATAATCTAACCTATTGATTCGAAAAGAATGAACCGTTCATATTGAATTTAGTGTATCGTAAAAGAGCTCTTTCAAGATACATTATCACATTTCTTCCTACCATACCCTTATTAAATAAATACTCATATTCTCATAAAAAAATGATCTCTATCTCACTATCCCTCTTTTTCTCCCCAACATACTTAAGCAGGACATCACTGATGTGTGGGAAAGCATCAAAGCAGATCTAAGAGCGCCAAGTATACCTCAGCACCCTAACAAATTTGAATAATGTTACAAAATGATCTCTTCAATATGCTAAATTTCTTGGTTGAATTGGTTTGATTTTGGTTGTTTGGTATTTTTAAAACCTTATAACTATCTGTATTATACTCTTAGCAAATTTCAAATATATGTATTAAATTTATAATATTGTGAAATCATTGTAAAATATTATAAAATTATACGTGTGAAGTGTGCACCACTATCGAAAGTTTTCTAATTTTGTCACTGTCTCCCACTCCTTAGTTTGTGTGGCCAAAGCTAAAACAAATTTTTAGAATCTGATGTAGTGTATACTATCGACGCTTGGGGCTAGGATAGTTTCGCATTGGTTGGAGCGCGATAGTTTAGCTCGTGACCAGAGTCGGATCCTTGTCAAGAGGAGGTAAAAACACTCTTTGTTTAAAAGAAATGTTTATATTTGGTAATAGAATTGTATTTATTAGACAATTATAATGCTTATGATTGAAAATATAGTTATAATCTTTTATACAAATGTAACCGCTCTAACATATATTTGATTAATCTACACTATTATAATCTAGATCCGTTAAAATAAACGATATAGATTAGCCTTTCCATTTATTAACGTGAGTATTTTTAGCTTCTAAGAGCAAATGTAGAGTTGAAGAATCATTGGGATTCATAAAAACCTAAGTGTACAGACGAGAACGGTTCAACGCTTCACATTTCTACCTCTAACTCACCTTTATCTAAAGTTCAGTCGACACGTGTGTTTCAAAGTGCAAGAACAGCTAAGACTTGAAACAAAAGTAAAATTTGCTTGCAATTTTTTTTTATTCCCCTTATGTGAACACAAAAAGGTGTCCAGATTACCGGTAATTGATCGGAGTAAATAATCTATACCCCTTTATAATGCACCTAAGCATTCTTTTCTACGTCCACTCCAAATAGTGCACCCCACTGGAGATGGTCCAACCTTCGTACACCGAGCGAAACGTCTCCAGAAATTTGCCTCCATCAAAATTAACCTCTCAGATCTTTTCTCAGCTTTACTCACCCACATCCGATGGCTATTGTTTAGTATGTCTAATCATCCCTATGGCTCACAACAGATCTCCCCCCACCTCCAGCATCATCTCAAGGAAAAGGAAACAAATATCCTAGAATTAAGGAAAAGGAAACAAACGTTCTGGAAAAGAAAAAGACCATATATTACGTGCTGGAAAAAACCCGAAAGACAGGATACTGTACTAGTCTCCTTTGGTGAGCTTATTGATTGGCACTAGTTACCAAGTCAAATCAAAAAAGGTTAATGCCGGCATTGGCGGGTAGGAACGAAGGAACCCGATTGAAAGCGATGGAAAATGAACCGGATAATTGTAGGTGTATGGTTTTTTTAAAAGCAAAACACGCTTGCTCTTGTTCTTGCCTACCCTATGGCTCCATTTGAAGGTCAAGAAAGCTAACTTATTGTGCCCTTTCGTGTTATGCAGAGCTATATATTATACTTTTAATTAACGTCTATATATTTAGCACGTGAGAATTGAACCACTGTTGCCGGCCAACACGTGTGTGAGTGCTATGTACTAGTACGCATGTAGTAATTACTATTCTGGTTAATTATAGGTTCGCTTGTGCTTGGATCATAGAAAATTGGATTCACCCTTGCGCACCAGCTTCAGATCGATATGCTCTAAATGCTTGTTGTTTCATGTGTTCTCCGGTTTTAAAAAAGGAATTCAGGATATACTACTCTATTTATTGACACTTTAAAAAATACTACTCATTGTTTTAATGACATGTTTTCCTATTTTAAAAATGAACGACCTATCTTTCAGAATCTTGAAGCTTTCACACCTCGCCACAATGTTGTGCTCATAGTTCAACAACATACAGTAGGAAAGCTACAAGTTAATATTTACTAATTATCAAGGACTTGACCCGTTCGTCAGGTGTCAATGTATCCTTATCACTCACCAAGATATTATAACAAAACATCTAATCTATGCTCCCAGTTAATGCGTGTTTAGGCATTAAGTCACTCTCAGTCTCACCGCGCATGCAATCCTCAACAAAACGGCTGTTGATAGTCTTCAAAGAAGAACCAAAAACATTGGCTGTTGATGAATATAGACATAATAAAGTGTAAAACGACCAAGATCCAGGAAGCGATAGAAGCGCCGATCCAAGATGATGAAATGTTAACAGCCGAGCGAGAGCGTGTGGATACTAATTAGCCAGACATAGGACAGCCTAGGTGGCTAAGTATGATAATTTTTTTTTCATTTTCGTCCAAGTTTACCGTGCGTATTTTTGAACTGTCTTATCCATAAATATATGTCATATTTATATATGTTGCAATTTAAATTAGTGTGATGTTCCCTTTGCACCCTAATAAATATCCAGATTTACTTGATATTTTCTAAAGAAATATACTGAATATAATGTTTAGAGATAATAATTAGACATAGTCTAGTTATTTTCAATATCATTTTTATTTATACGATAAAAAAAGATAGTAGGATGAAGTGCAGCAAGAGAGTATATATGTCGCCCTAAGTACACAAGCCGACCAACCAACCAAAACAAAGCACACACGTGTGCTAAGCTAAGATGCCAGCTGCGAGCGCGACTGGTGGTGTTGGGGTGGGGCGCCGCTGATGGGCGTGGGCTAAATAAACGCCTAAACCATGGCTGCACGAATGGCCCAGAATTGAAAGAAGTAGACAGTAGAGCATTCTTGGCACGGACGCCAAGTTACAAATCCGACTAGGTCGGTGGCTCAATGCGCTCCCGGCCTCTTCCCCTTCGCTGCGGATCCGTAGATCGCCTCTCGAAGCTTCAGCGCAGACGCCGCAACTGCCGATCGAGGCGACCGCCGGAGATGTGGCGCGAGCACGGCCGGAGGGGGGCGCGGGGTGTGTGGAGGAGGCGATCGAAGCGCGCTCTGTCGTGACCGTCGCCGCCGATGGAACCACAAGACCTAACCCTAGGTATGTGCCGATCGATCTGTTCGTCCCTGCGTGCATGTTTGCTTCTCCATGGTGATATTAGTCGGTTTGTATGGTTCGCCGTAGCGTGCGTGATATAGAGCGTCCGATCTGGAGAATCTGGCCTTGCTTCGATCGTTAATATTCTAGAATTCGCGAGAGATTGGGATAACGTCGTTTGGTTTGCAATTTTCTATGTGGAATCCGTCTAGTTCCCATCCCTAGCTTTCTCGAATTTGTTTTAGCTAGCTACGATTGAAATCTGGCTTGATTAGGGTTAATTAGGTCTTTTGAGACTTGCGCCGGCCGCTAGCCCTAACCGGCCCTAACCCAAGGTACGAACCGGTGGGATTTAGCGATCGATTTGTTCTTAACCACGTCTACATTTGGTTTTCGTACCTCCGTGATCACTACGTGGTAATGATTAATTTGTTCGGTGTCTGATATAGCTTGGCTGTTTGATCTGAACGAGTAATGGGATCTGAACTGAGGAGAGGGGGAAATTAATGGTCCTGCCACCGCTCGATGCGAGCGACGCGCCGGTGCAGTGCAGACCGACGCGGAGGCGGCGGCTGCGGAGGCCGGTGACAGGGAGTGGTTAAAATTAAGCAGATAGGAACTAAATCCACTACTACACAAATATACATCACAATCGGTTCTTTTTTATCATCACAGTCGATTCTGGTGACAACACAAAGTCATGAGACAGAGATGAGACGGCGCTATTACAGTCGATTCTTGCCCGATAGAGATGAGCATGTCATCTCTATCGCTTCTTCTAAAGAACCGATAGAGATGAGGTGCTCATCTCTATCGCTTCTTACAAAGAACCGATAGAGATGACCCCCTTATCCCTATCGTTTTCTTCTCATAACCGATAGAGATGAGAGGGTGTGCTGTTTTTCAATTCACCCTCTAATCAACACATATTTCACACAGTATGCACATATCACATTCACACAGCAATATCACACATTATGCACATATCACATTCACGGAATACAAATATTTTATTACAACACATATCACATTCGTTCACAAAACAGAACTCAAACATGCTTCACAGTTAGTTCAAATATGCAATCGCATTCACATATGTAATATTGTTCACATATGGACTAGTAGGAACTTTCAGGATCTGTAAATCTACCCATCTACGAGATAATTTCTATCCAGTACCACTGACATAAATGGTCTCGTAACTCGTTGAGTGCAGAGCTGTCTAAACTCTTCTGGGGGATATTGATATGCTGCAAAATAGAAACAAGTACTCTAATTTAAGTTGCATAATAACACTCAAAAGAACCACAAAGTTTTAGTTTAAATGCACAAGCTAGTTGCAATATGTTAAGCTTACTGAGGTATGAATCGTTTGTGTTTTGTGACCTATGGTCTGTTGATCTTGTGCGTGCATCTATTTGCTATCGATGTGGACAGTGTGTCTGGTTTTGATGTTTTGCTTCAGAGAAGGGAAGATCCGCTCAGCCGCGCGAAGTTCATGTATGTGCATTTGATATTGAGACCACAAAGTTGCCTCTAAAGTTTCCAGATGCTGAATATGATAGTGTAATCATGATTTTGTACATGATTGATGGGCAAGGATATCTGATAATCAACTGAGAGGTATGAGTTGTTCTTTTTTTCCATATATTAATTTACCACTTTCCAGTTTATTATGTTCAATTTATGGCTTACAAACATTCTTTTCTATATTTATCACCCTGCCATGGACTTGGGTAGAACCAATTACCTTACATGCCTATATGTCTGTTCATTTTTAGTGAACTTCTTTTGAAGCAACATGCAATTCTCTTCAGTCTGGCAAAACAGCCTTTTCAAATGCAAGATTGAAATAACTATGTGTTCTTCACAAAACATGAGTTAGATGTTAACCTCTTCTTTTATTAATAGTGAATTAGCAATAATACTACCTCCAATGGATAATCATGAATGAATGAGGAATACGGAAACAAGTCATCATGGGAATCTGAAAATCACATATGAAGATTTTATACCAGGAGCAAAACAGGAGCCGTAACAAGGCTGGACTAAAACACATATTGAATCAATTTCCTAACTTCGTTTGGATTACTACTAAAAACCGGCACATAGAACTATAGAAGTTCAAATCAGCCACACAGTTTTCAGAGATTACATGAAGACAGACAAGCACATACACCATGCAAGCACATATATGGAAGTGTGCTTTCTTACCACACCCGTAGAAACACAAAGATTGAGAATAATCTGTAACACAAGTGGCTCATTTGTGTCCCCAAACGAATGAAAGGATTAGGGTTTACCTTAATCATCCTGTTGGTCTGCATCACAAAAGGATTAGGGTTTACCTTAGCTCACAGGACGTGACGCGGGAACCGGTGGAGCCGAAGGGAGGTGGGCGGAGCACGAGCTAACGGAGGCTGGAGGCGGAGCACGAGCCCAAGGATGCCGAAGGCGGGCGGAAGCCCGAGGTGGCGTGGGAGGACGTACGGCGGCTCAGGGTGGCTGGGGAGGACGACGGCGGTGTTAGGGGGCTGAGGCGACCGACAGAGGCGACCGGCAGAGGCGACCCACGGAGGAAACCGACGGAGGCGACTGATGGTGGCGGAGGCAATCGACGGCGGCGCGATCTACGCAATGGAGTGGGGAATTGAGTGTGGAGTGAGGAGGCACGCGCGCTCTGGCGGCCATGTTAGGTTTCGCGCGTACAACATTTGTGTTGGTTCATTTAGAAACCGACTAAATTAAGCATTACCATTTCTGTCGGTTCATGGAAAAACTGACACATACAGAACCATTTGTGTCGGTTTTTTTAGAGAACCGATACAAATAGTGTAGTTATCTGTGTCACTTTCTTATAAGAACCGATACAAATATTAATTATTTGTGTCACTTTTCTTTAAGAACCGATAAAAATAGTATAGTTATCTGTGTCGCGTTCCTACAAGAACCGATACAAATAGAAATTTATTTGTGTCGCTTTTCTTTGCGAACCGATACAAATAGTATAATTATCTGTGTCGCTTTTTTACAAGAACCGATACAAATAGGGTATTTATCTGTGTCGCTTTTCCATTGAAACCAACACAAATACTACCATATCACTATCGGTTTTTTGAGAAAAGCGACACAAATAGTTCACATAGCACCGTATGTTTTTTACCAAAAAAAATGCAAACATCACTATCGGTTTTACAATAAAATCGACACAAATGCTGAATATCACTATCGATCTTTTCTAGAAACCGACACAAATAGTTGCCATAGCAATAGGCGATCATCACTATCGGTTTTTTAAGAGAAACCGACACAAATTCTCCAATATCACTATCGGGTTTTTAATATAACCGACCCAAATGTTGTTCATTGTACTATTTGTTTTTCAGACAAACCATGAAGTATGAATTTATAGAAATATCTGATCAAAGAGTGAAAAGGACATAACTTTTGCAAACATAGTAGGAATTATTTCAATTTTTGCAAGAACATACTTTGTGATACTACAAATCTTTTTCAAAAATGATTTTGGCAAAAAGAGTTAGCATTGAAAAACGAAGCCCAAATTCACTTTGTAGGCATGATTTTTTGGTCAAAAAGTGGAAATGTCAAAAAAATTTCAAATAAAGTCCAAGTATTTTGAAAATTTTTAGAAATATTTGATGTGGAGTGCCTTCTTTTTGTTGCAATAATAGCTACATACCACAATCCATTGATAAAAATTGTAAAAGTTTCATACATACACATAACCTTTTCACACACGAAACTACAGTTATGTACAATACAAATATTTGAAACACATAGCAATTGATATAATGACGTACACTCACCTAAGTATTGCTTCCAACCACATAATATGAGCTGTTTTTTTTAGTGGCGGCAGAGAAATCTCTTCTGGAACAACAACAAAGAAGAGTTTAGCTCGAGTGGTACAAATAACCTAGCGAAGCACATCATAATCGGTTCTCAATTAAAAAGCGATAGTGATGTGAACGCACATCACTATCAGTTCTGATAAAAGAAGCGATAGTGATGAGCACGTGCACATCACTATCGGTTCTTATGCGAGAAGCGATAGTGATTTGCATGGTCATCACTATCGGTTCCAACAAAAGAAGGATAGTGATGAGAACGTGCACATCACTATCGGTTCTTTTGTTGGAACCGATAGTGATAAACGTGCACATCACTATCGCTTCTCGTATAAGAACCGATTGTGATGTTTCTAGTGCTACATCACAATCACTTCTAACCTGAGAACCGATAGTGATTATTATTAATGTCCCTCCTAAGTCATCTATCACAATCGTTTTTTCCTAAAAACTTAAGAACCGACACAGATGAAGCGATAGTGATGTACCATTCTGTAGTAGTGATCGCAATCTCTTGGCAAATATAATGCAGATAGGAAGAACAAAACTTTTGCAAAGAAGAAATTAATCTCTTGGCTTGAGAGAGGTAGCATATATATTAGCAATCTGAACTATTAACCGGCCGGAGAGAGTGGCATTTTGAAAATGAAAGAAATGCTTCTGTTCAATGTAGTAAGGGCGTATGTTTTTGTTTTATATTCTCTAAAAACTGATTTTGGATTGTGGTTGTAGAGAAGCTAATTCTTTAAAAGCTACAATCCAAAATTAAAGCACATATGAAGTGGATTGAAGATTCTAGTGTATATGTATAGGCTGGATTGTGAGAATCAATTTTTAGAATCGGACTGTTTGTTTTTTACTCTGCTTTTAGTGTTAGAATCCAGAATCGAAAGCAAAAATAAACAAGCCATAAATATATTAAATTGGCATACTGTCCATCCATATTTTTGGGAGAGACGTATCAAATTGGATCTAGCCCTTTCATAGTTTAAAAGCCATCCCGGGCGCTCCATTTCCTAGCAGCCTTAGACAGGAAGAAAATGAGTGACATTACGCTTAATGACACTGAAATGACACCGTAATTGTCCTTCCACAGTTGAAAGAACATCTTGGATTTATCAGTGTCTCCATTTTTTATGGCCATGGAGATTTTAACAGTGTAGTCATCATCAATGAAGACACGGTTTTAACAGTGCAGCCATCATCAATTTTTATTTAACATTTTGTACATCTTTTTTAATGGGCCCAACAGATCGCTCAGTGGTCCGTGATGGGCCCAAAAGATCTCTTAGTGGGCCACTTATGGGCCGTGATTCGCTGTTACTCTCGGGTTTGTGCTGAAGATTGCCATCTTGTGATACCACGTGGCCATGTTTTTGAGTTATAGTAGTGGCTTTTTTGACAAGTCCACACAGAAGGTTTATTTCATTTAAGCATTAGTACACACTATTTAACCGCATGCAGATTCAACCATGCTTAACCCTGCACTAAACATTACCGCATGCAGATTCAACCATGCTTAACCCTGCAGTAAACATTACACGCTTCCAAAAAAATGGAGGTTCAATTCTTAAAGATTGAGAAAACAATAGTGAAAAAATGCTGCTTGATATGAGATTGTAAGGAAAAGTTCTAGACAGAACATAATTCAAATGTGCTGTCTTCCCCTCCTCCCTCTATGAAGACGCTTGATATGAGATTATAAGGAAAAAAATATATTCTGAAGACGCTTCCAAATGTGCTTATAAGCTGCACGTGCAAAACCGAACATCTTATAAGCTCATAGCAAATTGGCAAAAACACATAATGTTCATCATCTATATCTTTATCAGAATACTAGCTTGCAAGCCCATATTCAAATCTAATTTACTTCGTCACTGAAATTTCCTCACCTTAAACAAAACCCAATTCTTTAATTTGCTCTATCTATTTCCCCTTGAATTGATTCATGGAATATTGCAACTAACATAATGTACTGCTCTTTTGTCTATCCCATTCTCCAATTTCATCTAAGAGATTTCTACCACAAATCACCCTATTCATAAGTGTGAATGCTGCCTACAAGTGTTATTTACATAAAATTAAAAAATGCTAAGCATAAACTAACGAGAGCAACTAGCGAACACTATACCATCTTCTGACGGTATAGCCCTCCCCTCCTCCTCCCTCTCCCTCAACACTACTACCGTGCCAGTCGTAGCTTCGCGCGTTTCCTCCACCGCACCTACCTTGCAGCCGGCGGCGAGCTAATCGCCTCGCTGCGCCACCGGCTTCCCCTTCCTCGTCTAACCTAATATTCTCTCGACTCTCGCCTCGCTGTCCTGCTCTCCGCCGCCACCACCTACTGTCGACCACCACCATCCTGGCCTCCATTTACAACCGGGGGCGTGGGGCGTGGTGAGCCCATCAGTGATGGCGGTGCCCCCCACGTGAGCGTGTGGCCCACAACCCTGTCATCGCGCTTCGACTGCCATCGGATCTGATGGCCCTCCATCCTGTTGTCGTGCTCCAGCCGTCACTGGATCTAGTGGCCCTCCACCCCGTCGGCGGTGGCACCCTCCTCCCCGTCGGTGGCGATGAGAGAGAGAAGAGAGAAATCGGCTGGAGTGAGAATGCGAGAGTAAGATGTGGGAATGATATACCGTTCCTTAGTTTTTCTCTAAACTAATATTGTGTTTCAAAAACTAATACTGAGAGTCAAGAAGCCAAGCTAAAGGAACTAATCGGCTTCAGCATTGTTTTATGTACACAACCACACAACCATGATCGTTCCCTCTCTACCCGCAACGTTGTTTGTTCCGATCTCATCCGTGTACGGTGGACAAATCTCCAGATTTTTGGTATGCCTGGTGGGATATATTTCAGGTTTGCGTGCTAACATGACACTGACAGTGCCTTAAAAAAGACAAATCTTGACATTGGGTAACACTAGTTCAAAACATATCGGTTAAAATATGTGTGAATTGCACCCTTTCCTTTATAATAAATATATCATGACAAACTAGTACCACAACAATTTGCCTCTGTATGGCAAAATGATCATGTTTGCTGTATATAATACCAGTCCCATGTGTTGACATGCAAATGTGCTAACAATTGCACGCAACAGTGATTGCTATCCTTTGATCCAACTAGTCTGTTCCCCGTAAAAAAAAGTACCAGCAAGGAATCATTGACTCAATGTTGTACTGTCTAAATATTCTCCCTATGTGAAAACACTATAACAATGATCAAGCCCTTTGTCCTAAATAAGTTAACGTAGGCTAGGAGAGAAACCCAATCATAATCAATAAAACCCTTAAACCTTTGATCTTAGATCATGATTTCGATACGTAGATCACTAACTTCTATGTACTCCTATCCAACGCCAAATCTTTAGAAACGTTCCAATCCCTCAATTCTTTTTTAACTACTTATTTCCACGCCAATCTCAATCGACATCTGCCTCTTATGTTTTCAAGACGACTTAAAATTCTACTACGCATTGGTGCCTCAGGAGGTCTTCATTGAAGATGTCCAAACCATCTCAAATAATTTTGAACAAGTTTTTCTTCAATTGGTGCTACCCCAACCCTATCATGAATATCATCATTGCGGATTCGATCTCGCCTTGTATGATGACAGATCCGCCATAGCATTCGCATCTCTGCTACGCTTATCTTCTGTACATGTTGTCTTTTTGTCGTCTAACATTTCACTCTATACAACATCGTAGGTTTAATCGTCGTCCTATAAAATTTAACTTTTTAATTTTTAAAGGACTTTTCTATCATCTCTATTAAAAAAACATATGATGTTTTAAAATAAGGCGCAGTCAAGCTGTCCTAACTTTGACCCACTAGTCCATACGCTCTATTTAGATCGATCCGATGAAAATGACATCATTAGATTTGTCACAAAATGTACTTTCACAATATAATACATATTTATACATTGTTGCTAACATATTATTATAATGATTGATGGACAAATTTGCATAGCGGAAACCATGTCTACGTCCAAAACAGAATATATTTTTTAACAGAGGGAGAACATAACAGCAAAATAATCAATCCAAACACAATTTGTACCCTTCGTATTAGTCATGAGACCTCACACGAGTTACACATGGCTTCATGTCATCACGATGTTTGAGCAATATCTTGTGCAATAAGCAAAGGTATAATTTAGTACCACTGTGTTATTCTCAATGTGGCCAAATGTTTATGTCCAAATATTAATTCTAAATTTGTGTGCTCCGTCCACATCTTTTATATGCATGCACTGATAGAAGCTCTGGCAATCCACAGAGAATATACAAACATACTGGAAACTTCTGGATTCAATTTGGGAAGCCACAAGTTAAGAAATTTCTGCATTCAATTCCATTACAACATCTGGAAGGAAAATACAACAGGAAAAATAAACCCCAAAGTTAGAATGGTGTTGGTTTTTATTCCCCCGGTTTACTCAAAATCATCTGTAGTGGCATACAGCTGGCATTTCATTTAACCGGAATTCGTCCCGGTGACTAAAAACCTGTCAAATCAAGACTCACTATCGTTCAAGACCAAAACATTCAGAATCACTTCTTGCTCTCACAAAACTAAATTGCAAACCGGTATAGATCATCTAAAGCAAGTTTTTAAGAAACTGCTCGAGTTTTAGCAAAAGTTGCCTTACGAGGTTGTATTGATTGGTTGAAAGGCCTAAAGAAAATGTAGTTCTGCAGGGATTATATCTGTTGGTATCAGGTTCCAAAATTTTGTGCATAGCTCCCTACACAACAAGAACCTTTATTTCGAATTTTTTTTAAAAAACTATTCGCGTAGGAAATGAGATATTTTGTTTCTCCATACAGTATCAGTTCAGATTCGATTCTAGCTTCTCATAGAGATTTTTATGAATATTTACAAGATTGATCATGCTCTTAAATTTTAATGGTACAATAAATAGTTCCCAAGGATCATGTATTAAAATTCTCAGAAAATAATAGACTTCATTCAGTAGCCCTAGAAAATCAAAAACAGAAGAGCATATACAAAGACAGTAGCACTGTCAGAATTTTTTAAAAAAATACACAGGTTTGATCATAATCTATTTTTAAAAAATCATTATAATTGCCTCTAGACCTCACACAACAATTTTCATAAATATTAGACTTCATTTAGTGCCCCTAGAAAATCAGAAACAAAACAGTATATACAAAGACAGTAGCACTCAGATTTTTTTAAAAATACACAGATATGATAATCATCTAAAAAATTTATACCATCATTAATATTCCCTCAGGACCTCATACAAAAATTTTCAAAAAAATTTGGCACATTTTGATAAATTTTTCTGATTTTTTTTAATTTGCATTTGAATTCCACCAGTTTACCGAGCGGTTTTAGATGCCAAGCTGGCTCAATACGCTCGATAATCGTGAAATTCGAGCGATTATCGATGATATTGTACCCTACGGATAGCATTAAGATGACATGAGAACTCTGATGCATGCATGTTTGCTTCTTCTTATTTCTTTTGAGAAACTGCATGCTTACTACTCGGAAATGAAAAAATTATTTGGGACATAGGCAGCTGCACATTCCTATGTGGATTTGTTTTTAATTTAGCGAGTTGCTTAACGTTTTGCAGCAAAGTCATTTAGTGATCTTAAACTGTTCTGGACTTGGCATCCAAAAGATGGAGGGATTGTTGGATGAATTTTTGTACGCAAAATTCATTAAATAAAATAATAAAATAGAGGATGCGGGTCATATGCCATTAAAAATTATTGATATACAACGTACAAAATTTCTTGAAGCAAGATTATGACGCGTGAGTCCAGTGTGTCATCAGATATTTCTCTACACGTAATCTATCCAATATTAAAAGTCTCATTTAGAAGGATTCGTTGCAAGGAGCACAAAGGACCAAATAGATCGCAAATCCAACAAATCCAACTCTCTATCTATAGAAAATCAAAGTTCAAAAAGTACGAAAAGTGACTTGATTGCCACGTCATGTAGATTCCATGCATGTTGGGTGGTGGCCAAGAACCAGTATGCACACACGTGACATGAGATCGCATGCAAGGTACGTATAATTAACCCAGTCATGGGCCCACATGGCATTGAGGGTATCTATCCTTTTGGTATGCTTGCTATGTACGTGTAGCACTTTGATTAGAAGATGCCAGCAACAATTAATAAAAACTGCCGAACACGTACGTTCGTAGTATCCTGGATTCCTACCTGCCCCTTGGCGATACGACTGAGTCTGATCGGATTACAACGTACGCTAACCAAACTCTGTCGCTCTGGCTATAAAAGGGTGGGTCTTGATCCCCTGTTAAAGGACACGCCCAGGCAGGCGGCAGGCGGCATCCGCAGAGATGGATGCACAGCACCAAAAAGGCCCTCGCCTGGAGACCCCAAGCGACGGGGCGCAGCACGCAAACGAAAAGAAGCGGACGCAGAGGCCAAAAGCAGACAGACCCAGGCCGCACATTCATCCTCCCGGTGCAGGCCCAACTCAAGACGACGTTAATTTCTTTCGCCTCCTCCTGCCGTCGACTCCACGCGTCGTCCTCGACATGCTGCAATTCACGGCATCTGAATTTGATGGTATGAAAATAAAATTATTCATAATATATATACACCACATATTCCCTGTTGAAGTGAGATCCGCTATAGATCAAAACGATCATAGTGCGTATTCTCCCGAGATGAGATGGAATCAGCTATGAAAGTTCACACGGGCATAGTATGAATTTTTCCAATACGATGGAACTAGATATGAAAAATCATAGTTGGAATTTTCGATTGAAAGAAAATCAACCGCTGCTCCATGCAAACCAATAAAAGAGAGTACCATACTATGTTGATTTTTGCCCCCTCGCTCGGGAGCAAAATTGTTTAATGCTTCAAAGAAGGCATCGTCCAATGTATAATATGCACATCGCCCGCTGCAAGGCCGAAACGCGCAATCCACATAATTTTCAAACATCAACACCTTGGCCAGGCGTCGACAAGAGAAAAATAGCCACTTTATCATACACATCATCATCATCATCATATATAGTATTATAATTTTATTGGGTTTATAAATACATTACAATAGAAATTAGTAGTCAAAGTGGCATTTTGGGACCTTATCGATATATAAAACGACATGTATTTTGTGACAGTATCGGTTTATAAAGTGACATCATTATAGTTTCATTAATTTTCACTAACATGTAATTAAAAAGTAGTGGCCAAAAGATGTATTTTTTAACCGTGTGGATGTCCAAATCAAAAGTATCTTTTAAACATGTAGTTAGTTGAACTTGAAGGATGGCCTTTAGCCACATGATATGTGAGCTGGCCTCATTGGTTGGACTATCCACCATTGGTTTGGGCTCTCAAACTTGAACTTGTACAAACTCCAATCAATACATAATTAACTATCTAGACAATTTTTACATCCGTGAGGGGAAGATTCAAAGAAAATATGCATGTCTAGCCTCTGAAAAGTGTTCTCAAACTAACTACACAAAAGTTTCATCTGATATTCTTCAATTACCAAATAGGCAGCCCGTGCGATGCACACGGGTTGATAACTAGTATATATAATGGAGATTACAACATCAAAACTAGATATGGGACACTGGTACGTGTCTTCTTGCAGGGTAGGTACGTCGGGCTGGGGAACAGATGGATCGAATCAGCTGGTGCCGTCGAAGTTGTTGCTCATCAGCTGCAAAGTCGCGGTCGGCAGCACCCGGTTCACCTGAGGTTGCCCTGATCGCAAAACGAATGAGGCCCAATGTTAAGGTGGATTACGGCCGGTGATGGGGTAATTACAAAGCCCAAGATTAATTAAGGCTCAAGAGCGAGAGATTAATTAGTTATAAGACTCACTCTTGACCGCCTCTAGCTCCGCCGGCGTGAGCCTCGCTGAGAACCCGCTCACGACGTTCTTGTAGTTGTATACAATCGCCGCCTTCGCCTTCTCCTCACTTATTAATTTCAGAGGGGACAACAAAAAGTCACAACTCGCCATTAATTCATCCCATGACATACTAATTCAGTATCAAGACGCGTATCAAAATCAAAGATGGTACAGATCGATTCGAAGATGGGAGTGCGATGGATGCTGCGTGCGTGCGGTCCAGCGTACGTACGTGTTCGATCGTGCGTATACCTGCCAACGGCGGCGGTGAGGATGCCGCCCGAGATGGTAGGTGATGCAGGAGACGCCGGAGGGCGTGGGGTCGACAAAGACGAGGTAGCTGGCGGCCGGCTGCCATGGCGGCGGTGGCCATGAAGACGGCGAGTGGGAGGAGGTGGAGGGAGATTGGCGATGCATTCTCGGTTTCCAGTTTTTGAGGAGGGGACGAGGGGTCGGTATTATTGAACAGCGGCATTCTTCGGTTGGGACGTACGGTTCTGGGAACGAAATACCGTTACTATCGCTCCAAAAATACTAGGAACATTGGAGTACGAGCACTCTATTAATTCATTGATCAACAAGGGCCCGTATAGTTAATGCATGCATGGTTTCCCAGTGACATTCTTCGAGCAAATTACAAGTTCAATTAATCTGTACAAATTTACACGTATTTCTGTTTTACGAAGAAAACAAAATGTATTCTACACGACCAAAGAAACAAAAACATATACTATGTCCATTCCTATATACCATTTTTACACTTTTATCAAGTACAAAATACTGTATTACTTCTCTTCGTTGTATCTTTGGATAGCATGTCTTATTTTAGTCTACAGTAGTATTGACATTAAAAATAGCTAAAGAGAAAGAATATAGAAAGAAAAATTATAAAAGATCACCTCAAAATTGTAATATGATATATATTTAAGACTAAATTTGAAAGATAGTAGTATAGAACCATGTGTAGGATTAGGACATGAGAACAGAGGGAGGAGTAACCGGTAACCAGAAAGAAGCAACCTAGTGGAGTATACACAGTTCGCGCCAACAACAAGGCTATGCACGCATTCCCACATACTGTAATTAACTTCTGACGGACTTAATTAATCATCTGGTCTTGCGCGCATGCCATTCGGACTTGACTCAGACGGGCGCAACGGCGGCGGGCAGGCCGCGGCCGCCGTGCTCGGTCTCGTCGGAGCCGTACTTGGTGATGTCGTAAAGCTCGCCGTCTCCCCACATCGCGTAGGCCTCCTCGCCGTGCACGGCGTCGTCGCCGATCTCGAGCTTGTCCGTGGTCATGCGCAGCGGGACGACGAGGTTGATGGCGACGCAGATGATGGATGTGACGGCCACGTTCCAGCCTACGATGAAGAGGGCGCCGGCGAGTTGCTTGCCGAACTGCGCGCCGCCGACGCCGCCATAGAATGCACCCTGCGAGTTGGCGACGGGGAGGAAGAGGTTGCAGAGGTTGGGCTCGGCGAAGAGGCCGGTGAGGAGGCCGCCGAGTAGGCCGGCGACGCCGTGTGTGTGGATGACGCCCAGGGTGTCGTCGACGCGCTGCAGGATCTTGGAGCGCTTGTGAAGGATCATCATGGTATACCACGGGATGCTGCCGGCGAGCACTCCCATCACCAGCGCAGCCCATCCCTGCACCACGCCTGCATGTACCGACCGATGGCCGCAGAGAAGATCAGATCCCACGACAAGGATCCATAGATTAACGAGGAGAAGAACCTCAAGTACGTATGTGAAGATGGCGTATGAATTAACGAAAACTTCCGGTTCAAGCTTCTAATTTCATACCCGATATTTATCTTTGGTGTGAGTACACGTTAATTAATTTACAAAAAACTTCTAATTTCGTGAATCTATTTCTAATGAAACTGTGCTGATGAAAAGACCAACGGCGACGTTTGTATGTCGACGTAGGTGATACGTAAATCGGTTTAAAAGCATAGTCTAGATGATCGAAAGAACGGCACATGTTGTCATCAGAACGGTCAGCTGTACAAATTTGAACATTGAATTTGAATGGCTATATATGCCTTTTCTTCGTCATTCATTATCAGCGTGATTCGTCGACAAGAAATTAAGAAAAAAGAGACAAATTTAGACTTTGACTTTACTTGCTGATAAGTGCTGGCATGCGTGCGCAGAAAGGACAAAATGGAATCGGTAAGATTCCTGATTCCTGAGGAAACATGCATCAGGGTTCCAAGTACTCACTGGCTAGCTGGAAACTCTGTGGACTTATTTCGTTCTTATAAATTCACTAATCATTTTTATAGGCTTATCAGTTATTAATAGTATACATAAGTTAAAACATATTCATGATGACTACAATGAGTGAGAAACCAACGAATCTTCCGATAGTGAAACTTGAAAGTGCATGAATAGCGGTGCTTCACCTTCTCAATACAAATTGTACAAATTTTGAAGCAAGCGAGGGGATAAATAATCATTATCTACAATTCATTCATGCTTTAATATTTATGCAGCTTTCAAATAGTGATGCATATAATTAAGCACCTACGTACATGCATGTTTTGTAAGTATATTACATACTCTACTACAAAAATATTTCACATTATATACCTCCTATCATCCTCTAAGCTAGGTTACGTTTCACCTTCAATAGATTTATGTTAGAAAATCGATGAAATTGCGTTAGTTAGCTGATTACCAAGTGCCAACTGTTTTAATTTGCTCATGTTGAGTCAATTTTGTGCAGCTAGAGTACGCTGCGGGTGACCCGGACGCAGCAAAATTGTAAATGCAGCTCGCATGCATGTGGCCACCACGGATTATTGATTTATTGTTGGGGAAGCAAAACCTCCAGTTTTGTTGGCACGCAACGCAAACAATATTCCAAAGTCAACTAGGCTAGTACTATACTAATACATACGAGGATAATCCAATCAACAATCTCCGCGCGCGTCACGCTAGCTATCACGTAGTACCTAAGCTTCTAGCTTAATTACAGCGTTAATTAATTATTGCTCCCAGAAATACCGATCCGTCGATCTCGAAACTAAAAGAAAACGTATATATCAACCAATCACGCGCTGGCTTTTATTTTTTTGTTTTATAATCAGTTGAGATTTGCGAGAATTCTTTTACCTGCCCCCGGCGTGATGCAGACGAGCCCGGTGATCATGCCCTGGACGGCGCCGATGACGGAGGGCTTCTTGAAGAAGACGACGTCGAGGCAGGTCCAGACGATGAGGCTCATGGCGGTGCAGATGTTGGTGTTCACCACGGCGATGGACGCGACGACGTTGGCGGCGTACGGCCCGCCGCCGTTGAACCCGGCCCACCCCATCCACAGCAGCCCTGCCCCCGTCAGCGTGAACAGGATGTTGTTCGGCGGGAACCTCTCCCGGTCCTTCTGCGCCCGCGGGCCCACCTGCAGACACACAGATTAATTAACACCGTGTTCTTGATCACTACCATATACCATCCGTGCATGCATGTCCTCGGTCACTCGCTTGCTAGCTTGGTGCATGCGTACCCAGTAGGCGGCGGTGAAGCCTGCGATGCCGGCGGAGAGGTGGATGACGTAGCCGCCGCAGTAGTCAATAACGCCCCACTGGAAGAGGAAGCCGCCGCCCCAGACGGAGAAGGCGCCGATGGTGTAGGAGAAGGTGAGCCAGAGCGGCACGAAGATCATCCACGCCAGGAAGCTCATCCGGCCCAGCAGCGACCCGGCGAGCAGGATGAGCGTGATGGCGGCGAACACGCACTGGAAGTAGACGACCGTGGCCATGGGGTAGTAGGGCTCGATCATCGCCGTCTCGAGGGTGCCGTCGGCGTGGTAGTGGGCCGTCGCCGGCAGCGCGGCGCGGCCGACGAGGAGAGCCTGGTTGAGGGCCGGGCGGGCCTTGCCCCAGATGGGGAGCAGCTTGTCGCCGAAGGACATATTGTAGGCCCAGGTGACCCAGCAGATCCACACGGCAGCGAAGGCGTAGAGCGCCATGAACGCCGAGTTGACGGCCCACTTCTTCTTGACGATGCCGCCGTACAGCACCACCAGCCCCGGCACTCCCTGCAGCCCCACCAGCGTCGCCGCCACCAGCTGCCACGTGTTGTCGCCCTTGTTCAGCCAGTCCGCCACCGCCGCCGACGTGTTGCCCTGGTACGCCACCGGCACCGCCGACGACGACATCTTGCCCGGACTTGTACTTGCAAGTGAACTAACGTTCGAGAGGGAAACGATCTGAGGTGTATGCAACGATCTAGCTGGGTCGTCGATCGTCTTAAATAGAGAGTGGCTGGTGGCGCCCGTTGCAGCGTTGTTGAGCTAGACTCGAAGTTTTGACCCGTTGCATATACAAATGTTATACTATTAGATTTTCAAGAGAGATTCATATGTGTTTAGGCGAGGAATCTTTGGCTCTTTGCCCTACAGGTGCGCGCATGCACCTCACACTCTTGTTTGAAAATTCTCTAATTCAATTCCATGCCTTTCGCTGTACGGCTCATCGTCTCTACCAAACTCATCTATGGCCTCACAGTAGTACACTCGCGACGACTTTTACAGGTCAACGCTAGCTATGGAATCTAATCCCAACAGCAGATTCTCGGGACCATAGATCAGGGGCAGATCTAGGATTTTCATAATGGGTGTTCGAAGTTACAACAATATTGTTCAATGTAAAAGTAAAGGTTCACAATAGAGAAAAATATAAAATATGAATTGTTCTTACTAGAGACAAAACTGAAATAATTGAGAGAGATTAAAAAAAATTACAATCTAACTCGACGTTCCTTCATGACTTGGAAGCGAGATATGATGTCATCATCACTAACTTACAGAAAGAATTCTCGCTCAAAAATGTAACCAAGCAATCATTTAAATATTGCTCTCCTATCCTATTCCTTAGCTTATTCTTCACATAATTCATTGAAGAAAATACCCTTTCAACACTTGCAGTTGCTACAGAAAGAATCAACACCAGTTCGAGAAGCTTGTAAACAAGTTTATACGTGATGCTCTTCTTTGTTTCAACAAGCATTATAGAAAGCTCGTCAAGATTTTTTACTTCTCTAAACCTTTCATCTCTACGCATGTCAGCAATGAAGTGTGTAAGTTGAAATGGAAGATGCATCAATTCTGTGCATGAGAAATCCTTAGGATAAAACTGGGCAAGCTTAACCAAGTTGTTCTTGTCATAAGCAGCAAATGAATCGACATGATTGAATGATGTCATGCATAGAAGCAAATCTGTGTTTACCTCATCAAACCTGTCATTAAGTTCTCGAAGTTTCCTATCAATAACACTTAAAAACATATTAACATGGAAACGATGGATATTGTTCACTTTTTGGAAGAACCTTTTCAATCTTGCAACTGGCTTATAGAAACTATCCATATTAGCAACTCTGATGCCATGCTTCACACAAAAAGAAGTGACATCTTTTAGAAAAATTTGCCATCCATCATCCTCCCGCAGTAACTGCAATTGAGTTTTTGTCAAATAAATGAGATCAATAGCATTGACAATATCTTGATCCCTCTTCTGCAAAGCTTTGCTTAAGTCATCTGTGCAACCAAATATGATTAGCAACAAATGTGCCATAAAAACAAACTTAAAGGACTCAAATGATGTCAACATAGTTTGAGCATGTATAGCCTCCGTGCTTTGAGAGTGGTCTTCTCCAATCTTTATGAGGACACGCCGAATTGAAGGATACAAAGAAACAACATGCATAACAGTTTTGTAGTGAGATCCCCAACCCACTCTCTCTTCCGATTCGGTCATCTCTACATCAATAAATCTAAGTGTTAAGCAATAGCAATCAACATAACAGATTTCACCTAAACAATTTTTACAATCAGTAGCAAGCATGAATAAATGAATCAATTGCTCAGGTTGAATAATGTCTAATGAGAGTACATACGAATGCAAAGCATATGATACTTACAGATATAAAATTCTAATAGACAAATATAAAATTCTAACAGTCTATCATGGTGACCTAAGTAGTCAGTAGAATACAAGTCCAGGGGGCATAGAAAAAAATACATAATATTCTAGATCAATGAATTAGTGAAAGTGTGGTCAAAGGAAGTGCTTCAGCCTTCAGCTGGAATACATGTGGACAAACAAAGTAGATGAGATAATATACCTAATATATCAAGCAGATGAGACAATCTTCACGTAATATGTAAGTTGCATTACTCATAACATGAAATTTTCTGACTTTCTGTTGACCTTTCTCTAGAAAGAGCTTCACAAATCACAGACCTTCAACTAATCAACTCCAACCTCCAAGAAGCCTCACTGGGATTGGGCACCGACGATCGGCGATCTGGCGCGTGCGCGCCTCTCCTGCTCCCCACGCCGACGTGGCGTGGCGCCTGTCCCCCGCGCGCGCGCGCAGCCCTTCCCCCCTCCGCGCCTCCACGCCTCACGCTCGCTCTCCGTGACTCGCGCCGCGCGCTGGTGGCTCTTCGCGCCTCGGCCTCGGGCTCCATGGCTCCATGCCTCGCTGCCGCTCGAGCCGGTAGCTCTCCGCGCCTCCGTGGGCCCGCGGTAGTGGCGCCGACGCAGCGCGTCTCCACGCCGTCCATGGCTGCACGGCAGTGCGGCCCGTCGGTCATCGTCGATCGCCTCGTGACCTCCATCGCCGATCTGGAGGCAGGAGCGGGCGAGTGGATCTCTGGTCCTCAGGATCTGCCGAGTCGATCTGAAGATTGGAGGAGTGGAGGAGCTGTACCGCAGGTCACAAGAGTGTGATGAGTTATGCAACTTGGGCCTGGGCCGTGCGAGGTTCGGCCAGCCGGCCAGGCTACGGCCTGTGGACGCGATTGGAGTGGGTTGGACCCACACACACATCTAATTTCGTATTTTGAACAAACTTTCTAGTATATACATGTAACATACCTATTAAATATCGATTTTTTTGCCAAAATTTTTGGGTGTACATCTGTACACCCATATCCCAATACTAGATCTGCTCCTGCCATAGTTGATGATACGATCCTAGTCCCTTATACTCGAGCGTATTGAATCGATAATAGACACACGTCTAAATATAACATCCCAAGAAGTATTGAAAAAGTTGGATTGGAACCGGAGCCTCCTGAGTCGTCACCTCGAGCTATCCGTGGGCGACTCAGGAGGCGACTCCAAGCCCCGAGCCAAGCGCCCCCGCAATTCATCTCCTACCTCGCCGCCGTCACTGGTAACTGACGACGGTGGCGGGACTTTTTCCACAGCATTCTCTTCGCTTCCCCCTGGTATTCTTCCCCTTCCTCCTTCCACTCCAAGGTCATTTTCTTCCAGATCTGCTCTGCGTGGAGTGCCATTGGGCCGAGCCATCGCAAGCAACCCTAGCTTCTGAGTCTAGGAGTCGTCGTCCAGCTGCAGCTCGGCTTCCTCGCTGAACCACCTAGATCTAGCCTTGGGGGTAAGCGTTGAGGCAGCAACACCTTGGGGGGCCGTTGGTGGCGATGAGGCGTTATTTCTTTGGTAGGGGCATTTGCTACGGCAGTGGTTCGCGGTGGCACCATGTGGCGATCCGAGCTGCTGCTTGTAGAACAGGCGATGCGAGTTGATGCTTGTAGAACAGGGGGAGTCCGTGGTGGCGGCGTCAAGAGAGCCCATCGCCCAACGCTCTCATGCCCTGGTGCCGAATCTGGTGCCGGCAACGCTGAGCTCCATGGCTGGGCGTGTATGTCGTTGCCACATGCCGCGGTGGGCATCCGCGTGGAGACCGACCTTTTCTTAGAGGTCTTCGACGTTGTGGACACAGCTAGACGTCGCGGTGGAGAGACCGGTTGGACCCAACTGGACGTCACGGTGGATAGGCCCCTTTGTTTTCATCCTAGCACTGCTTGTGGAGGTCGTCGATGGCAGTGGGGAGGTCTCGGGCACCAGGGAGCTTCGAAGCGGTTGGTGATGCGGCTTGGTGGTGCATCGTGGCAGCACAGCGATGGTGCGTTGCAATGAGTGGTTGTGGTTGTTGGGCTATGCGAGCGCGACGTGGTGGCTTGAGTGTCGCATCTGTAGGCCGGTGGCTCCGGTGCAACTCACCAGTTTTCGTATGAGGGTGGATGAAATTTGTCTCTATGCGATCGAAATGTGGGCTTCGTCGTCCCCTCCGATTTGCCCATGTCGGTCCGTCGGCCTGCTTGCCTGCTGCAAAGAATTGGCTTTGCTAAGTCGTTTGGGGTATTTGTCGAGGACCATTGCTCTGAGGTGTGCAGGCTGGTCATTATTAGGTCATGGTCTTGAGATCCATGTCACTTGACCGTGGTGAAGGCCCCATGTTGCAGCTAATCAGGGCCTTTTGCGCAGGCAAGTCACCGTCGGTGAACTCGTGGGAGGTCAGGAGGTGGATCGGTTGCCGTCTGCTTCCCTTTGCAGCTTTAGGCTTTGATCCTTTGTTTGTGAGGTGATCGAGGGTCGGGTTATGTCATTGACAACCATGGTGTTTGTCTCTTGGCGGGAGTTTCAAAGTGGGAACTCGTTCGCTGAGTTTGGTGTCTCTCCTTTTTGGGGCTAGTGGTCAGTATTTCTGTAGCTCTTCAGGGGGCAATTGTCATATTTTTTTTCTTCTAAAATGGATGGTAGAACTCTCACCCTTAGTTTAAAAAAAAATCCTTCTTTCTTTCCCGTGAGCTCTCTATTTCTTCTTCCCCAACCGGTCCTCCCCCTCTCTCTCTCGTTCTTTCCATCGATCCGGTGGCGGCGGCTGTTGAGCGACGGCGACGATTGATTCCATGATGACAGCGCTCCTCAAGTGGCGGGGGCTTTCATTCCAGTGGCGGCGGCCCTCCCTCGACAACAAGTGATATTGACGCAAGTTTTTTGGTCGATCCAATGAATCTTTTCGTTGAGGTCAGTTTGGAGGCATATTGTGCATGCTCTTAGAAGGTTACAGACAATTAATTGATACAAGTAGTACTAAATTATAGAAGTACAGTTTGTTATTAGTGTGCAGCTTGTCATGATAAAGCAAGCTATTTGGTGGTTGTTTCATGCGGGTCACGTATATACGTATTCTCAACATATATAATTTATGCTAGACTAAGATTCTTCTGGTACGGTGTAACCATCTAAAAAAACCATAAAAGTCAAACTTTTTTAAAAGGTAATTCAGGCTTGGTATGAATCTACGATGCAATGGCTCTACTACTACGGTACTTACTAAAAGAAATGAAAGCCAAAGTAAGAAAGAAACATTTTCCAACTGCGAACAGTACCATAAATTGATTCTTGTGGGTCGATCATTCATGCTTGCTTGTTCTATGCACCTCGAAATCTTTTCCAATCAAACCTAGCTAGGAATTACTCAAAATCCTATAAGAAACAAAGATTCAGCTGTACGTACTACTGACATGAGCATGACAATGCATGAATCGACCTCTGTAATATGATATCTACGGCTAAACGTTTCTTGAGTTTTGACCTCAATTAATTTTCTACATTTCTACTAACCGTATACGTAGGTTCACCTCGATCAAGCTCATCGATATGGCGACTCATTCATTTCGAACGAAGGAAGGAAAATTTGTGTGCTTGTGATCAGGAGTCAGCTGGGAAGCAAACAGAATCAAGACATGTGCTTTCTCTTGAGTTGTCATAGGCTAAGCTTCTCTATCTCTGTCTCTCTCACTCCCTCCCTCCTTCTCCCTCTTCCTCTTTGAGAGAGACAGCGAGGAATCTTATACTCAAAACTCCATATGAGAACGTTGTCCTGCCCAGGTTAGAAGTCATTCGATATACAAACAAACCGGACCATTTTGAACTATATATGTGCCCGTAGTTTTTGTAAGCTTTCTTAGATGACTGCGCGCATGCATAGTTTATCATCTCGTGTTGCAAAATCGAATGACAGCCATATATTAATGTACCGGTAATTAGCGTGGCTAAATTAGTGTATCTAGGTGTACTAAACGTATCCTGTTGGAATTTATTTGGGCTAGGTCCATTAATTCGCAAATAATTTTTGAAAAATCCCAAAGACCTATTAGGTGGAAGAGAGATGAAAATGCAATAGTCCTACATTGCTAGTGGAAGTGGATAAAGACCACCTTAAAAGTGAAGGTTCCTCCAACATGCTTGAGCATGAGAAGAAGAAGAGAACACGCGCACGCTCGCCAGACCAGGTGCGCGTACGCGACATGCGTGTGAACGGTTTAGCGAAATCGAGTCCGATGGCTTACGCAGGCGCAGTTCTCTTTTGCAGTTTTCGCAGCGTGGGACTAAGTAGTCAACACGGTTATGTTAACGTGGTATTTACTGCGTGAACTTATCCGTAACTGACTCGAATCGTTGAGTATATTTTACGCGGTATCCGTAACCTACTCGTATCGTGATCCGCGATTCTCTCTCTGTTATATATACGTAGAACAGAGATCAATCTCTCTCGAACTTTTTGCCTTCTCTCAGTACTGCGTTGCATCTGTCTTTCCCGTCCCTTCGCCGATGTGCACCGACTGTTGGGAAAGCAAATCTTCGAAACGTCCGTTCTTGAGATCCTGCACCGAGAGAGGACGAATCACGTTTTTGGAAAGCGTATTCACACGACTGCTCGCTGTTTTCTTCACCGACGATCGGTTTCGACTACATCGCCTGCTGATCTTCATCGACGTCTACTACCGGTTCGGCCACGTCTTCGCGTCATCTCAGTAACGCACGCGAACCATTTCTTTGTTCTGTTTATCTAATAATATGGATGAGATAGACATTGCAATAGACATATTGCTTGTTTTCTCTGTTCTATCTTCAATTATTATCATAACTTATTTTTGGAATAAATTCATCATTAATATGCCTAATTTTCCAACATATCCAAGTAACCAACACTGCAGAGTTGACATTTGAAAGGTAGTTGAGAAGAAGCCCCAGATAATATTTTGTGTACATTTGGTGATTGCTTCTTTTTCTGGGATTAGTAGAATAAGTACAATATCTTCAAGTGGGCATTTCAATTTGAGATGAGAGATTGGGCACAATGAATTCATGATCACTTGTATGCATAATTATACAATTTAGGTTGTTTTTATTACTACATTCGTAATTCAGTGTCAGCTCTGACACAATACAAGCGCAGTCAAAAGCAGGTTTCCAATTCGCCGTAAAACTAGCATAAGAAGAAGTGCTGTAAAAACACTCCACAACACAAAAGTCAGATTCAAATCGCGGACCTTTCTTTTTTTATATGTGGCCTCATCCGCTTACTTCAGTTCTCCAATAGTCTAATTTCTATAGAGGGAAGCTGTGTAATTGTACAGCTTGGTACCAGTTTGAGTACAAGCAAATTAAACCTTTGATCTGATTAGGCAATTTACATTAATTAATCACTGCATAAGAACATCCTCCAACTAGAATTTCTAACCAAAGTCACAAGAACACCCTCTATAGAATTTGGAATGAAAGCTAGTGTTTGCAAACAAATAATATATATCTTCTGCAAAATCATGTCAATATTTTAGGGATATATCTCCTCGTAACTGACAGGAAACGTTTCGCACTCTTATGACGAAAGCGATATGCGTATTTCTGAAAACAAATCGCTTTCAGAACTTTTTATTGTGATTCAGTGCAAGCTATATTCCTTCATTCAGCAGGAGAAACCGACATGTCTGAACAAATATTGTAGTTGTGAATGACGAATTAATGCGTGCGTTGGAAGGAAGCATCTCATGACTAAATTAAAAATGGCCGTTAAGAAATTATAGAAACCCAATGTGCTGTGTCATGCTGCGCGCGTATCATCAGTCAGTTCACAATATTTTTTGTAGAGTAGTGATCTCCAGATTAGTTGCAGCTGATAGGCTCACTGGAGAAAAGAAATTAAGCAATGCTCTCCACGACAGTTGACATTAGCAAAAAGAAAAAAGAATAATGAGCATGTGATGCAGCAGGGCAATGGCCCCTGAACCTAAGCCCCTGAAAGCATCGTGATAAATAATTTGTGGTCGGGAATACACGGCGGAAAAATAACAATTATTTGTAGGACCTACTTGCAATCTTATGATCACCAAATTGACGTCTAGAATATTTGACAAGAGTCGGTGCTCTGTAAAATTTATTCGGTTGTGAGGTATCTCTGCCGGCTATGGTAGCTTGTAACTCTGGAGTCTGGACAAGGGAAAACGTAACGCAACAGCTTTAGTTCGTTGTCTGCATGCTGTTCGTTTTTTTTTCCTTTTGCTTTGACGCTCAACTCAGATTCTCTTGTCGAAGTTCGCAATGCAAATACAGATTCTATCCATGTGCCTGCATGGAAGCACCAAAATGAAGATGCGAATCCAGTAGGCTTGTGTCTGTTATAAAGTTGCCCAAGAACAAAGACGACCCAAAAGCCCAAAGGGAAAAGAAAACAGAGCCTGTTTTCTTGCATTGGCTTAAGGGCGACTCATGTTACTGGGCTCGTCAACGTCCGTCTCAAAGCCCATCATGCAGGATAAGAAGAAAGAAAAAATATTTTATGGAGATGGGGAGATAGCACAGGCGGATGGGGTGGATCTATCATCATTTTCAAGAGTCGTGACGGGCATATGCATCGAGCGATAGGACATACTGAGGGTTTGTTGGAGTGGATGTCTCGGATGTTCGATTTGGATGCCTGACTGCTTGATTGTTGGGTCGAGCAGAGTGAGCCGAGCGCAAGACCGCTTTTACGGAGAGTTGATTCTGTTAACTCGACGCCCACATGGAGGAGTTATGTTGGTTTTGCCAGAGGCGGGTTGGCGCTCATGTTGTTGGCACAGTGCTACCGGTAGCTCCATCGGTGTCGCAAGTTCGTGATGTCGGGTGGACATTACGGCGGAGGACATCAAATGTAGAAGGATGCGAAGAGGAAGGCGGCGAGGAGCCCGAGACGAGGAGCACGAGGCTGGCGGTGACGAAGGGACCGGGGCGAGAGGAGACAGCGGTGGAGGCGCGAGGTGGCCGACGGGGAGGAGGTGGAGGACATTGTTGACTTGATGGAAAAGGAGGACCGTGCGGATGAGAAGTCCACGATGGTGAGCACTCCGACGAGGAGGACAACGCCAGGGTGCCTATCCTCGTGCGTGGACCAATTACAATTTCAAGACCTAACAATGAATGAAGGAACATTGATGCATGGGAGTATCGTGAGAACGAGGTGACGCAGGGCCGTATATAAAGACAAGGAGGCTGTGATGGATGCGGTGAAGCATCGGGCAATGTCTCTCCCGCGGCAATTCGGGGTTGTGAAGTCCAAGAAGAAGGACTACGACGTGAAGTGCGTAGTTGATTCGTGCCCATGGCGGGTGCATGCATACCAGGAAGTGGACGGACATCGGAAATGCTCCATAGTGATGGAGCATAGCTGCGAGTGGAAGAAGCGGAGCGGGGACACCGCAATCTGTCGTCCACTTGGGTGGCAAATGTGTTTTATGGTCGATCGTGGACAATCCCCATCCGCGACCTCGATCTATTATCACACCGTGGTGGAGAGGTTTGAAGACAAGATTAGCTACGCAAAGGCATGGAGAGCAAAAGGACAGCTCTGGAAATACGGTTCGGGACGTCACGAGGCTTCGACGAGAATATTCCCACTTGCTCGTGGCAATCGCACAAAGGAACCCCAGACATCCATCGACCTTGCGGAGTTCCTCGCGGGTGGTGCGTGCACCGAAGTGGGTATTGCGGCAGGCATTCTTCGCCTGGCGCATGCATAAATGCGTTAAAGACTGTCGCCGGTCCTTTGCATGGATGGCACATTCCTCACGGGAAGTACAAGGGCGATTCTAATCTGCGATCGCGGTGGATGCCAACAACCGTGTTCTACGGTTGCGTTGGCATTCGTGGAGGGGAAAACACGGAGAGTCGGTATCGGTTCCTTGAAAGAGTGAAGTCGCGCTTGTTCTCGACAGTTCGATGTTTGTGTCATCCATGACCGACATGCGAGGCGCTAAGGGCGATCGTGGATATGCAACAAGGGTCCGCCGTCGTGGGAGCGACAAAGTGGCCGATCCGAGGAGCAGTGGTGCATGAGGCACATGGGTGCCAATTTTTCCGTCGATTCAGAATAAGGAGCTTATGAACATGTTCAAGCGCTGTGCAAACAGAACCAACGGAGGAAGTTCGACGCGCTTTGGAAGACGTTGGACGAACTAACGAAGAAGCAATCAATGGATCCCGAGAGGTACCGCTAGTTCATCAAGGAACCCGATGGTGTACCATGAGCAAGGAGAGGACCCCACGACCTTATATGCGGCGCCGATGACCCCAAACCTCCGCAGAGGCCGGTACCAAGATAAAGAGTTTCACCGATTGGATACGACATGAGCCTTTGGAGAAATGGTCCTTCAAGACGACGAGGGCGGCTCGCGTTATGGGATCATGACAACGAACTCGCGGAGATTTACAATCTGGTAATGAAAGGCACGGATGCCTTCCATCGGTGGGTATAGTTGAGGTGTCTTATTAGGGACACGAGATATTTCATTGAGCGATACAAGACCTCCGCAGCATGTATGTCGGACAATCGATTGTCTTACTCAATCTGTTGTGTCTACCTACATGTCCAAGAAAACAAGAAAGGCGCAGACACATCGGGTTACACCGAGAGTGGCGTGGAACGGAGATACCACGTGCATCTGCGGTGACCGAGGTCGCAGGGTGCCCACCGAGAGGACTTCCCATCGTGCATACTCCGAGCGGTGATTGCGAGTGCTCTGCTAGAAACCACGCCGCTTTGCACTTGCCGTGCTCGCACGTCATTGCCGCAGCCGCGAGACGCATCAATCCACGCCGTCCGCTCATCTCCCGCACTACTACAAGCGGAGCGTTCTCAACACGTGGCATCATGAGGTGTACGGTGCGAGTGGATGGATCGTTCACAGCACCCCTCTCCGACCATCGATGGGTACCCGACATCCGAATGTTGAAGATGAAGGTCGGGCGTCGAAGGACAAGGCGATTCGAACGATATGGACGAAGTCCGAGGCGCCGCAACCGCGGATAATGTAACTTTGCATGTTGTTCCCATCTTGTATTATTCAATGGACCGTAAGTCGTAATGTACGTTGTAATGTTCGATGTAATTTTCAATGTACTAGTAAGTTGTTGTTCGCATCATGTTATTCTCCGATGTCCCGCTTAGTACCTACGAGGATAATGTAATTCTCGACGTTGTGTGCCTCGTCGAACATGTCTTTGTCTTTCGTATGTTTGCAATCCGAGTTTTTTTGCTCTCACACTTCGGTTGTATTGTTTGTTGAGTATGGTACAATTCGTTATTTCAGCATTTCATTTTGTGTGCACATGTAATTACCGATAATCTGTTGTATTTGCTTTGTAACAGAGCCACGATGGCGCGACCTTGCCCTCGAGCTGCTGGGCGTGACCGCCGATGCGACTCCACCGGTCTAGGTACTCCGCAGAGGAGAACCGAGTGCTAGGGCCACCGACCTCGAGTGCCCGTGGAGCCGCGATCGACCCACGCTGGGTTCCACGGTAAGTCGCGAACGCTTGCACTCTTTACGTACACATACTAACCGTGAATGCAATTCTAACTACATGCGGGTTGCGAGCGGTGGCTTACTCCCTCTTTGTAGGATGGTGGAGCCGGTGATCGCCCGTTAGAGGGCAAGGAGGTGCCGCGGTTCGCACGACCGGTCCTCGCCGCCACACTCGTGGACCGGTGGAGACCGGAGGCGACACGTTCCACCTTCCGTGCGGAGAGATGGCTCGACGCTGCGGGACGGTCGTACCTCTTAGGCCTCCCTTGTGCGGGCCCAGCGAGCCGCCGCCGCACGACGCCTCGAATCACGTGGCACGCCGAGTTGTCCGCGTTTCGCCGAGTGCAATGCGGCACCCGGGCACCCCTACCGGCCCCTTAGGGAGGCCGAGCGCCACGGACCGACGAAGCGTGGCGCGCCGATTCACGGTGAGTACCTCTTTCTTTGAGAATTAAAATAGAAGCGCCAAGTTGCTGATAATGTTTGTTGCGAACGCTGCAGGCTGACCTTCTCCACCCGCACGCGGAGGAGGCGGGCGTGGTTCGCCACTTGGAGGCATACCTCCTGTTGTTGCTCGGTTGGGTGATGTTCCCGTCCTCCCACGGGAACACGGTGGACCGTCACCTGATCGAGTACGCCCAGCACATCGCCGACACCCCGGTGGATGAGGTAACACACTCAGTTCCAATCTCGTCTCAACGAGCACGCCTAACTCCCCTTGTAAGCAGTGATGCGGTGGTCGTGGGCCTCACAGGCTTGCGGCGACGCATGAGGTCCGTGGCGACGCCGTCTCTCGGCGCGAGCACGACGCGACGATGTCGTTGCGCCCTACTCCTCCGGTTGTGGTCTTGGGAGCGCTTCTCCGTCGGCAGCTCGTTGTTGACACGACACCGCACTCGAGGAGCTTTACGGAGACGACCGGTGGATCGGCCCACCATGGGCCACCTCGGGTCCGACAGCGTGCACGCTCCTCGTATCTTTTCCCCACTAACGCACTTGAATAACCTTCGCCATTTCTTATTTCCTCGCAGCGGAGGTTCGCGCACCTACAGGTGAGGAGGTCCTATCAGGAGTTCGTTCGGGAGTTCGACCGCCTCCACGACGAGGACGTGCGGTGGACGCCATACACCGCGTACGACGTCGTCACGCCCGAGCACCTCACGGGGTCTCCGTGCTTTGCACGCGAGATGAGGCCTTTTGGCTCACCCGTAAGGTGCTCGTCTTTGACCTTTGTGTCGAGGAGTACTCCCCCGCGACCGAGTCGTCATGCGGCGATTCGCCTGTTCGATCCTTTCCTTTGCCGCCTCGTCACGTTGTCGCGACGTGGCGCTCATGTGTACTTGCCCCGATCCTACTACTCCGCATCTTTGCGAAATTAATGTGTCGCGTATTTCATCGCTTTTGCATTGCAGATGACCGGATGGGTCTTTGCGGTGGGCTCTCGATTCGCGACCGTATGCAGCCATGGGCCCCGCGGTGGGACGCCGCGACTCGACGCAGAGGGTCACCGAGACCCGGCCGACGACCATGACATGTACGATCAAGACATGGAGTGGTTCGCCCGCAGACTCGCCTCGGGTGGGGTACACACCAAGACCGTCGTCGCCGCGAGCATCGGTAGCGGACACGCACCCTTCACAGATGTCCCGGAGGGACAACGCCTCGGTAAGTGTCACAATCGAACCTACATGGGCACGTCTTTTCATGTAACTTACGTAATGCCAACTCGACGTTACATGCGGACTCGGCTCTTGGCGGAGATTGAGGTGGAGGTCGTGTCCATGTTGACGCGCCTAGAGGGGCATCTGGTGACCACCGCCGAGTCCGAGGCGGCTTGGGGTCGGGTCCTCGCTACTGAGGCGGTTGGCTCGCCAGCCGCCGAGGGCGTGAGACGTCGGCGGACGCAAGACACCACGCCACTTCGCCCAAAGACTCGCCCTACCCACCCGGTGCCCGTCACGCCCCACGCGGTGCAGGGGGATGGTCGACGAGGCTCCTTCCGCGCCTCGCCCTACCCGTCGGTTCCTCGCTCGCTCCCACGCAGCAGCCAGTGGGGCGGTGGTGGGAGGCTCCTTGCGTCTCGCCCTACCACGCCGGTTCCTCGCTACGTTCCCACGCAGCAGTGAGTGGGGCGGCTGGTCGCGGAGGCTCCTCCTCGTCCCGCGCCCCAAAGAGACCCTGTGGTGGTTTCGACGAGCCTTCGACGACGAGTTCGACACGGAGGAGTACCTTTCGACCGACTACCTCGACCCTCTCGGCTCTGGTGCGCCGCCACAGACTTGGCCTCGCCGCAAGACTACTCTACGCTGCGCCGCAGGCGGCCTAGGAGGGACGTCCGTCGCCGTCGCCACTCACCTACCCCACGGGCCGATTAGGAAGCGTGGCGTGATTGACTTGTTGTACGGATGTATTTTTTAATGGCTTTACGCTCAAGAAGACATTGTATAACTCCCGAGTTAGTAACATGACAGCGTTATCACTACAAATTGTTCAAATCATTTATGCATTGCTTGCCTATGCCACACGACGTGACAACACACCAACGTTTGGTGCACCTATCGCCTCTAGTAGGGGCGATCGCCTAATGTGAGGCGATCGCCCTTACATGGGGCAATCGCCAAATATGAGGCGATCGCCCATACCCGGCGATATCGCCCTTTATAACATTCGCTCTCAAGCGGTCTCGCAAAGAACAGCGGGAGAAAGAATAGAGGTGAGCATCAATCGAAAATGCCGAGGCGTGCAAGTGCAAAGGGTAAGGGAAGGCAAAGGAAGAAGCGAGTGCATGCCCGCGAATTTAGCGTATCAAGATCTCTTCCTACCTCGTGGAGTCAGAAGCCCATGTGTATGTGCGGAGATCTTTGCAGCTTGTCCGCTCTTGGGAAATTTCAACTTGGAAGAGGAGGTATTGGAAGTGCCGCACTCACGCCTTCGATCCGTGGGAGAAGAGCTCAAGGATCGCCGCATGGTAACAATCGTGCGGGGTTACATAATATTTGTGAATGAAACTTTGCTAATTTACGTTTCATGCAGTCACCTCCGCCATGTGTGAATTTGAGCGATGGTTTGATACGGAGATCAACCCGAGGACCAACGGCTTCTTGACCAAGCCAACCGGCAGATGAGTTCACGCGGCGGTTTCAAGAACAGCTGATGCCGCACGCGAGGAGGCATGTAGGAAGGAAGCGGAGGAGAAGGAGGCGAGAGAGAGAGGAGGAAAGAGAGGCGCGACGTGCGGAGAAGCCCACGGAGGCATGGGCGAATGGGAAGTGGCCTCAAGCACTCAATAGACGTCTGTGTTAACTTTGGTTTTCCTTGTTCGTGGTACTCCTTTTAGTTTTAAGTCGTAATAAGCAGCGGCCCAACCTTCAAGAGTATGCTCACCGTCCGAGGGCTAGTATGTGTCCCATCGCTGTGTGTCCCAAATGATGTTATTTTCTCCATCGAGATAGGTTATAGCATTTTCATTCGTCATATCCGATTTCATCGAGTTTTACCATCGCTTGCGAAAGATACGGCAATTTTCATGTTTTACTGATTGCATGTTCTGACAACAATAAAATAGTGCGACCTAAAGTGACATCTAAATATTTTTACATAATTGTGACCTATGCAAGCCCAAGAATGCAACAAAACTGGTTCTCACAAGTTTTGAGGTCGTTCGAGATATTATTCTAAGCCGCTTGAACAATGATTGTTATAAAGGGTTTAAACTAGCCATCTTTTATTCAAAATGCAATCATATTTAGATATTTTTGCAAAATGAAGTGCATAAGGTTGTAGTAACTTATTCTATTTATTTCATGAATTATGGATCAACACACATTATAATTCCTTCACAATCCACGATTAGAGCCTAGCATTCGAACTCAAATAAAAAAATTTGCAAACAACACATGGATTTTTATTTTACACTCTAATTCTTCATTCCAAAATTTAAATTTAGAAACAAGTTTCATTTAATTTGGACACTCCTAACAAAAGTTACGGGTTTATATTAAAAAGCATATAGTAATTACAAAACAAAACTAAAAACTCACATCTGTCGCCTCAGAGGGCGATCGCCTCTACAGAGGGCGATGGGGCCCCATGCGGCGCTGCTAACGCCTATTAACGGTGGCAGGCTATCGCTCTGTGTATGAAGCGATCGCCCATACACGGGCGACGGGGCATTTTTGTCATTTTTTCATTCGGACGCATAGTTTTGAAAAAAAGAATAAAAATAAATATTAAATAAAAAAAAATTCACAGAAAGAACGGGGATGTCATCTGATCAGGTCCCTTAAAATCCACAACAAATCCACTGGCTGCTCGCCGGGTTCTTCTTCTTCCTTAGGATACCTACAACTGTATAAATATCAGTCGTCTATAAAAATATGTTATATAAAATTTTAGATAATAGAGAAGAAAGAGAAAGATGTTGTCTACTATTTAACAAACGAACTTATAGACAGTTTTATAATATATATACTACTGTACAGACAGTCTATTAATTGTATGAGAGATCGTTATAGATAGTTATATATGCAATCTATTGTATGAATTGTCTTTAATCCTGTCTAAAGCTGACATAGAGATGTATGCCCTATTCCTGTTTAATACAGCCAGTCAATGGATTTGACGTTTGTAAAGTCTTTGCATCCGCACGGTCTCTGCCTATTTGGCCTTCCATGGGCACAAATGTTCTCTTCAGGTCGCACACGAGTATTTAAGAGGTTACTAGTAATATGTCCGTGCGTTACAACGGAATTATAAAGATATACATTATCGAGGGATCCTAAATCATATACAAAAACACATCATTCTGAATATGGATGGTCTAATTTCTACAGTAATATATTTATAAACGATTTGCAGTTCCGGAGCTCGGCGGAGGCAGTCTAGTAGGTGGGGCCGGGGCCGGGGCCGGGTTTCGGCGGTTGGCTTAGTGGAAGTTTGTTTGGAACATAACAGGTCCCCTTCCATCTCAGCCGTTCATGTTAGATTCAACGGATCAGGTACTCTAGAGGAGAACGGACGACCGTCACCAACTTCTAAATAGAAGTAGTAGAGATATACATTTGATTATAGTTGGTAATCTCTGAAATCACACAAACTCGCCAAATCATGGATATTAAAATAGCTGAAAGCAATCAAACACAACATTACTTGACCAGGAGCTCGTTTAATTGCCGATGGAATGAGGTCATCTCTAAGCTTGATGTCGTCGTCATAACCAAATTTCCTCAATACTGTCCATGTAGTTTCCAGTCGACCTTTCTCAATAAAAAGAGCATGAAGGAAAAAGAACCAAGTCAAGGTAAGGCCATTGTCACTTACGCCTTCAGACATCTTCTCCTGAACAACCTCTTCACGCCTGAAATTTCAGTAGGCTGCAGAGGAGCGCTAAAACACCTGACCTATAAGGCAACCAAAAGAGAACCTTAACATTACCCAAAATAAAAGAATGACAATAGATGCTTTGGGCGCCGCGTTGAGTGACGCAGTGTGTGTCAGAGGGAGGGGTCGCGAGGGTGACAGCTTCGCTCTGACGAGGGAGTCGGTGGGGGATCGATCTATCTAGCAGAGAACGGATAATTAGAAGTAGTAGAGATACATTTATCCCTTGAAAAAAAAGAAAAATAAAAAGAAGAGAGGTTGTGGCATACATTTTTTGTTTTGTTTTTAGTGATACTACAAGTTATTATGGAGACAGGTGGAATTAAGGTTCAAAAAAATGTCAAAATCTCGACCGAGATTTTGGATTCGATCGAGGATGGAATCTAAAATTTCGATCGAATAAAAAAAAATTAAACTGCTACAATATCTCACGAATTGCTACAGTACCTCATGTATGCTCTCAGAAGTCAGAAGCAGCCACCGAAGAGCGTTTTTTGAGCTTAGATCTACTTAACGGAATGCTTGGGTCCCATGGCCCCCATCCGTGGACCCGACCCAGGATCAAGTGGCATTAAAATCCTGCAAGGTCTGCGTCATGTATCGTCCTTCTCAAGGTCTGGGTCCGAGTCCTGACTCAAAAACTCTATACAAATTCTCTTAAAAATTTATAAAAATTCAAAAATTAGTCCAAGAGCCTTTGGGCAGCCCAAGCCGGCCCGAGGCTTGAGCATGGACTGGCTTCGCCCCTGATCCTTGTAATCACTGGCAGTTGTCCCCTCCATCCCGCGTTTGTATAAACTGATACCGCGAGTAAAAAATGTGATTAGGACTTGTGTCGTATAAGTAGATTCGGAGAAGGCATGCTAAGGATTCCTAAATAGCCATGAGGGGTAGTTATGAAAAATCCAAACGGTCACGAACCAACTCATCTAAGATAAGAAACGTTTGAGATTATTAAAAGCTAGGTTATTCTTCAGCATTAGTTTTTTATATATGACGAGCTCAAAAATCCTAAAAGATTCAAATAGGTTGTAAAAGAGCAACAATCCCTTCACTTTTATGAAGTCGTATATAAGGAATTTGTAGTCAGTTTCATCAAATCTTTATCTCTCGTTGTGATTGTTTCGACGCTGTTATTTGGTTTTCTCTACGGATTTGTCTACTTTGTTCTTGGTACCATATACATTCATGTCATATCTCGTAATTCTAATTCTATGTGAGGACTGTTGTGCATAAAAAGGATATCAAAGAATAACAAGTTGACCTTCTGTAATGCTATATTTAGGATCTGTTTGGGGAGCTGCATACAATTTGAAAAGCTACTTTTAGTTTCTTTGGTATAAGCAGTAGTGTAGGTTGTGGTGTGGTTTTTCTTGTTATACCGTTTGGCAAACTGGCTGCTGCAGCTGTAGCTTTTGGGGGACAAACGAGCGGGGAGGTAGTAACCTAGCGAAGCACAGCGGCGAATGAGTGGAGAGGTGACGTGGAGGTGGCGAGGCAGGGTGGAGGAGGTCGGGGAGGCGGAGCGAGCGAGATAGGAGGTGGTCAAGCGAAGCCACAGCTGAAAAGCTCCTCCTCAGCGGCTGCAGCTTTTGGGATGCTTCTGTTGTGACTTAGCTTCCCAGCTGCTTTGTAGCAATGCTGTTTAGGGGAACTTTTGGACTAAAGCTGAAGCACAACTTAAATACAGCCCCCTAAACAGGCCCTTAGGAGGGCGCAGCTATCCTTGTACTGCTTGTTCTCTCAGAATCAGTTGTTGACCTTGGTCTACTGAACCCTGATTGGATAGTAGAAATCGATGATAAAGCCTTCATCCCATCAGTGTGCATTCAGTTCAGAAAAGGGATATTTGGTTCAGCATCCTAGTATTTAGTACGACTTTATAATCTCGTAATCTCTCGTCGAAAAAAACGCGTAATCTCGTAAGGTCGCACAGTCAACCGTGTTTTCTCGAAAAAACACTGTCAAGTGTAGTTTCTTGGCCTACTGATTTGTTGCTGCCGATTTCGGACTCACGTGCTCAGCAAATAATTTTTGAAAGCACTGGATCACGAAATATTTTTTCCAGTTCTGCAAATTTTGTGAGGAATCGATGAGTTTATTTGAAATTGAAGGACCAAAATGATGATCAGAGGGGATAAATGATCGCAAATAAATTTCCCCTGTTTGAAAAGAATCAACCAAAACCCCACTTAAAATACTCACGCGTAAAAGAACAAAATCAGGAAACTGTTCTGGCCAATACTACTGCAGCACAGGGGGCAGTAGTGCCGGAGGTTGGTACTATCGCTCGTTCTGGGCGGTAGTGCCGGCTTCAAGAACAGAACAGAAACATAGCACGATCTCGGAATAAAAATTAATATAACTTTAGATCGGCTAGATCAACGCCCATAAAATTTTATATGAAACTTCTTATGAAGGTCAGGAACCTATTCCAACCTTCAATCACTAGGATTGACGTCAAAGTTCTGATATTTTTTTAATTGAATGAGGAGTGCACCAAAATTGGGCAAAAATCAAAATCTTGGTCTTAGACTTGCTCGTAGGGTTTTTGATGATCAAGATGATCTTGGATAACCTCCCACTTATCCCAACAAGCAAGAACATAAGAAAAGAACCACACAAACACGATCTACATGAATAACTCTTCTCAAGAACAAAAGATTGATTTTTTGCAAGGAAAAGCACAATGTTTGCCTAAATAATTGAGATATGATCTAAAGAAAATTCATCTATCAATCATTCATTATTAGCATAAGATCCACAAGCATTTAGAAGGAGAGGAGACAAATCTAAATGCGTGGAAAGTAAATTGCAAGAATTTAAAGTGCGAAATTCAAATGCTGAATTTAAGACATAAAGTAAATATCAAAATTAAATTCAGAATAGTAAGAAAATAAAATTTTATTTATTGGAATAAAGGTTTATAAAGTCTCACAACAAAGTGGACAAATCTCAAATTAGCACACAAAATCTTCAAGGGAGAAACACCCCTCTCTCCCTCTATTTATAGCAACCTCGGAGCAATCTCCACTCTTGGATGACCTTCTTGGCATTTAAGAAATCTAATCAAGGGTTGAGATTCACTTCCTCACTTATACATGGGCTAACCCGCAATCCAATAATATAACGGATTTTGCACGCTTCTCAAAGCAAGTTAATTTGACCACTACTCTATCCTCTAAACCGCAATCAAACAGCCTCCTTGATTTGAGCAGCTCCAAGCTAACATTTCCCTTGTCTTCTAGGCTCGCAGTGACTTCGTCTCCGGTCAACCTCCAGCGATCCTCGACCGTCTGGACCTCCGACGCATCTTGCCTAGTTCCGGTCATCCTCCGTCTCACCATGACATATCACCGTCGTCCTGCAACCGTTAAAAAAAAGAAAACACATCAAATAGCAATGTCCAAAATAATATACAATAATTATCCAATTGCTAAAAATAAATCATATCTCGTTCATAAAGTCAGCACTACTGCCAGCCATAGGCCGGTAGTACCGCAAATCCAGTATTACCGCGTCTTGGCCGTCGATAGTACTGGTTGCCCTGAAACCCCCGAGATACTTCTCTGAAAAAATAACTACCGGCTCAAAAAGGCTGGTAGTGCCGCTCGATTGGCAGTTTTCGCTTTTATAAGATCGGTAGTGCTGCTCCTAACTGAAAACAGCTCAAATTGCTTTAATTTGAAATATAATTCAAATCAAACTCAAACCTGAGCACTCCTAGTTCAAATACAGTCAAATAAACATCACCACACTACTACAGAACAGCACATCACTGTCGGTTCCAAAACCCCATCACTGCCGGTCATTGGCGCCGGCAGTGATACTCGGGGATTATCACTGCCGGCTCAGGAACCGGCAGTGATAAGGATTATCACTGCCGGTTCTACCTACAACCGGCAGTGATATTGGACTATCACTACCAGATCAAACCAAAATTCGGCAGTGATAAGGATTATCACTGCCGGTTCTACCTACAACCGGCAGTGATATTGAACTATCACTGCCGGATCAAACTAAAATCCGGCAGTGATGATCATTATCACTGCCGGTTATACATAAAACCGGCAGTGATATCGAACTATCACTGCCGGGTTGTACCATAATCCGATAGTGATATATACATATCACTGCCGATTTTCTCCAAAAACCGGCAGTGACAAGCTTGCATATTTTTTGTGCAATATATATATTTATACAATTCTTTATACAGTGTCCATATGTAGTATATAAAGCATCGTTCAAATCATAATTTAAATATATCCATGTATATATGAAGCATCGTTAAAATCATAATTCAAATATATTAAATTAAGCATCACAATATTTAGTTTTTACAATGATTTGTTTACAATTAATGTAGCTCGACTACATCTCATCCCATTCGCTTTGATTTTGCTAGGACTACAGTACGAAGAGTCGAAGTAGACATGTCACGCGTCTAGGTCGGAGGAATGAGGGCGATGAGGCTACTCGTGGAACTCGCCGTTTGGATTGATGATCTCATCATGAATGAATCCAACGATCTGTTCTTGAATTGCTATAATTTCTGTCAGCAATAACTTATTGGTTCTCATTTTGGAGCGCTGTTTTTGAAGAAAAAAGGAAGTTAATTAATGATGATATTTGTTAAATGAAAAAAAGGCATCAATGTGTAATTACGTACCATGGCTTCGTTATAGCCGACACTCTCCGTGACAATTGAATGCATATTTGTACATACATAGTATGCACATAAATTGTTTTTGGGGTCCTGGGTTCTCGCCCAGTGTCCCTTTTCCCTGTAGCCTGCCCTCATGCTGTGATGTAGGCACACCAATCGGTTTGAGATCCATGTAATCGACGCAGAACTCAATGACCTCCTCGGTTCCCCAACCATCTGCAATGCAACCTTCCGACCGATGTCGGTTACGAACATATTTCTTTATAACCCTCATGAACCTTTCAAAAGAATACATCTGATGTAGAAACACGGGATCGAGAATCCGTATCTCTTTCACAATGTGAATAATGAGATGGACCATAATATCAAAAAAAGATGGAGGGAAACACATCTCGAGCTTGCAGAGAGTGTGGACCACGTCTTCCTGCAGCTTATCTAGTTTCAATGGATCGATGGTCTTCTGTGAAATCGCGTTGAAGAATGAACACAACTTTATAATTGGGTCTCGGACTTTCTCTGGCAGAACACCCCTAATTGCAATTGGAAGCATCTGCGTCATCATCACGTGGCAATCGTGAGACTTCATGCTAATTAATTTTAAGTCTTTCATTGAGACTAGTCTCTTTATGTTTGCAGAGTATTCGGACGGAACTTTCACTCCGTGCAAGCATTCGCACAAGCTAATTTTTTCTTTCTTGCTCAGAGTGTAGCAGGCTACGGGAAGGTACTTTTTCCTTGTATCCATGTCTTTGTGATGCAGCTCCTTCCTGAGTTTCATATCTTCAAGGTCCATCCGTACTTGGAGAGTATCTTTTGTTTTACCAGGTATATCCAGTAAGATACCAAGCAAGCTGTCACACACGTTCTTCTCTATGTGCATGACATCGATTGAGTGTCGAACTTCCAAGTGCTGCCAGTAAGGTAGGACCCAAAATACTGATCTCTTTTTCCATAAAGGAGCCTTATCACGGGAACTCGGGATAGATGTACTGCCTGCTCCCTTTTCGTGAATAATTTTAAGATCCTTTACAGCCGCAAACATCTATCTCTCAGTGTGATTCTTCGGAGCTAAAGCAGTCTCCTTTGTCCCGTCAAAAGCTCTCTTATTATTGCGGTATGGGTGATCCTTGCGGAGGAACCTACGATGCCGCATGTAAGACATTTTTCGACAGTTCTTCAGCCACCGACTAGCTGTACCATCTAAGCACTGGACGCATCCATTGAAGCCTTTTGTCGAGGGTAGGGTAATCATTGATGGTTACGAACAACAATGCGCGTAGGATAAAGTTCTCTCTTTTATACTCATCTCATACCCGTACTCCATCGTTCCACAAGATTAGAAGATCCTCAACCAATGGTTTGAGGTACACATCGATATCGTTGCCAGGTTGCCTGGGCCCTTGGATCAGTAGTGACATCATAATGTACTTCCGCTTCATACAAAGCCAAGGAGGAAGGTGGTAGATACATAGAGTTACCGGCCAAGTGCTATGACGGCTACTCATGTTGTCGAAAGGATTCATCCCATCCGTACTCAACCCGAACCTTATATTCCTCACATCATATGCGAAGTGCTTCTTATATTTTCTGTCGATGTTCCTCCATTGCATAGAGTCAGCAGGGTGTCTGAGCATTCCATCCTTCTTACGCTCTTCGGCGTGCCATCGTAGCAATTGAGCATGCCTTTTGTTCGCAAACAATCGATTCAGACGGGGAATTATAGAAAAATACCACACCACCTTACGGGGGATCTCATCTTCTTACGCTTCACCCCGACATCGTCATTATCGATGTCATCATCGTTGCCCTTATACCGCTTTGCTTTGCAAACATCACAGCCATCCAAGTCCGCAAACTCATTGCGATACAACATGCAATCGCTTGGACATGCGTGTATCCTTTGTACTTCCAGTCCCAACGAGCAAACAACCTGCTTGGCCTGGTACGTACTTGTAGGCAACACGTTACCCTCTGGAAGCAAATCCCTCAAGAGACATAACAGCTCAGTGAAGCTCTTATCGGACCAACCATTGCTTGCCTTCAACTGCAGTAGTGTAAGCACGGTCTGCAATTTTTTGTGCTCCTCCTTGCAGCCTAGGTACAATGGTGTTGTGGAGTCCTGTACCATATATTGGAACTTTTGAAACTCTCTTTCACTCGTGAAGTCTCCCTCCCCATCACGCAACATTTGATCCAGATCGTCGTCGTGGCTATCGACAAACGTATCTTCAACTGCCATTATATCGTTGTCCCCGTCATCTTTAGTAATGTGATGCCCTTCATGTACAATCTCATCTTCACCGTGCTTGGTCCAACAGGTATAGCCAGCCTTGAAACCTCTTCGAAGCAAGTGTGCACGTATCGACTCTATGGTAGAAAACAGCTTCTGATTTTTGCAATCAACGCATAGACAGCACATGTAGTCCGCCAGATTCTTCGACTTGTGCGCCGCAGCCACGTTTAGAAAATAACTCACACCATTAAAAAACTCTGTCCCGCAACGGTCCGTGTTATACATCCACCTTCGGTCCATCTACAATTAATTAAATCAAACATTACATAAGCATATAATTGCAAATAACAAATAATTGTAAACGATTAGATTTAAAAACCTATGTAGCAATTTTGACTATATTAAAATACATCAACCTTTTTCCGTTATGTAAATATCCATGTAGCAATTTTTTAGTATTGTAAAAAATAAGAATAATTGTAAATAGTTAGGATATATTTGGACTATATTAAAATATATCAATCTTTTTTCATTGCGTCAATATCCATCTTGCAAATTCTTATATTTAAAATTTTGAAAAAAATTATAAATACTTAGGATATACTTTGAGTACATTAAAATACATCAACATTTTTTCATTAGGTAAATATCCATCTAACAAGTTTTATTATTTCAAAATTTGAAAATACATGAACTTTTTTATTATGTAAATATCCATGTGGCAATTTTTATTATTTACAAAAATAGAGATCAAATTACTAACCTCAAAAGAAGTACAATATGAATTTTAATAAATTTTTCAAAGAACAAATCGTCGCAATCTACAAATCGAGCAAAGACAGAGCGCATCTCTGTCTTTGCTCGATCGGCTCGGGAGGCGTGGGTCTCGATTATATAAGCGACTTATCACTGCGGTTCTGCAGAACAAGCGGTGATAAGCTCGATCGCTGCGGAAAATCATATTGCGCGGGAAAATAATATCACTGCCGATTCTAGTCTCAAACCGGCAGTGAAAAGTCAAGTACCACTGCCGGTTTAAGGAAGACCCGACAGTGATATATCTCTACCAGTTGTTGTCTCAAACCGGCAGTGATATCTTGCTTTTTACTGCCGGATGGTTGCTTGAACCGGCAATGATAAGGCCTCCCCCCAACTTAAGTTTCGAACCGGCAGAGATATGTTATCACTGCCGGCTCGGTCCTAACCGGCAGTGATATGCCGGCAAGGATTGCCTGTTCTGTAGTAGTACCAACATAGGTATACCTCCACAGTCTTTCAAAATATTTTAAGATTGTTCCTTCCAAAATAAAAAGATCGGAAACAGTCGCCAGTCACAACTCGGCATGAGTCATGACTCGGTTCAATTCGGTGCCACTTTGCTATACCTAAGGCAAAACCCAATTCTCGCAACCCAACTACAACTAAGTAGCTGAATCGTCGTATTCCATCGACTTTACAAAGTAGCAGTGGCAGATCCATCGTATTGACAGTTTGACACAGGGTGCTAGTCTAGCTAGAGCACCGGTTCGGCTCATCATACCTTTGATACCCTTTTCTTTATGTGGTATTATATATACGTTACTAATCTAGTTAATTTTATTCTTAATATTGCTACTTGTATATATTTTTAAATTTCTAGAATGCACTCTCCATTATTAAGATATTATTTTAATTATTTCTTATTTTAACTTTGTTGCTCATCAATTTATATATTAATTTGGATTGCACATGATATTTTTTTTTCTACGTTCGTCTTAATTAATGATAGCTTCGCACTAACATCCCTCCATTCTTATGGTCCGTACTCCACTACAAAGAAGCAACCAAGTATTCATCCTGCTGCCTTGCGGGTCAAATTAAGTTAAACCGTCTATCTTCGTTTGGCGCCAAAAGGATAGCTGCGGTACGATCTGGCTCGTCGTCTGCGCGCGTGCCGTGCCCGTGCGTCCTCCTCGCTCGCTCCCGCCGGCGTGCCATACCCACCGTGCGCGCCGCATCTTTGCTTGGCGACGACGACGAGACGGACGAGTGCAACTCCAGAATCAATGTTACACCGACTCAAAACGAATGGCACGATCGATCGAAGCTTGGAGGGTGGTGCATGGAGTAGTCGATCGGTGTCGGATTCAAACTATGCCATGCATGTATCGGTGTTTTAGCTGGTGTATATGGTGCCTTAGGGAGCTTGTTAGATCTTCTATATTGGTGTCTCTCGTGCTATGGTTGGGATCGGTGTCTTTGTAATCGCCTCTTCAGAGTCTACTTTTTTTTCTTCTGAAATAAATAACAGAGCTCCTGTTCTTAGTTTAAAAAAAAACTAGTGTCATGTATACGTTTGTCGCGAGTTTAGGATATGTTTGGTTGGTGGGACAGCTTTGTACCATTTGATTCTATTGTTTTGGATGAATAAAATAGTTCAGCATATATACGAAATATTTTTAAAATTTTGTATCCCACAATTCAAGATGGGATAATTCCATTCATGCAATCAAATACATAAATGACTTTTTTCTTAAACCATCTTATATATATCAACTGGTACAAGCAACCATACACACCCTGAAAATTAAGTTGAGTATAGCCCGCGTCGGAGTTGGAGTACGTTCAGATCAAACCAAGAATTACTCCATTTGGTACATTAATTACTCGGAGCTGAAATTGAACGGATATCGCCCCAGATTCCATAGCTCTACTACAAGAGATTTGCCTTTTAGTGATGATTCTCGTGAATGTGGTGCATTCCAATTAGAGCCTAGCTCGCTTTAGTTATGCGGACAGACATAGCTGTCCCCATTATGTTTTCTATAATATATGATAAATTTAAGTCAAATGGTTCCATAGTGTAGTGGTTAGCACTCCAGACTTTGAATCTGGCGACCTGGGTTCGAATCCCGGTGGAACCTATTGTTTTTTTTCCCTTCGTTTCTTGAGAGAAACCCATTTTAATGCAGTTCCTTCAGAAAACCCGACCTCTGACGTTTTCAGGTATTTAACACCTCCTCTGGCTCTCTATAAGACAAGACCCACAACAGTAAATCCATGCATTTTCCCTTGATCTAGCACCGGTGCAAGTACATGTGGCGAGCACCGGCTGCCACAGGTGCCAAAAGCTTTCTAGCACCGCATGACATCAAAAGCTGTGGAAGGCCTAAGCATCATTTGGACTCAAATAGTGACACTACCAATAGAGCCTAACCGACTTTTTGTACCAAAAGAACAGGCAAGTAAAGTGACATCTTGGATCCTCTCCAGCTCCTGTAAAAATCACAAGGAGGCGACCAACTTGCAAGGACAATCTTACCCAAAAGTCATCATGACCAGCTTTTTCCAACGCTCGTGTGCTTGGAACGAACGACGAAAGGTCAAGTTGAAAGGTCAATCAGTAGCTTTGAACCGGTGCAAGAACTCGAAGAATGTCCCTGGCCCCACCATGCGCGCGTCTAATGACTCCTTTTACCAATTCTACACATGGATTTGACTGCAACAGCAAGGTTGACAGTTCTAGAGAGATCTCAAGACATATATACAAAAAGACACAGGCACCTTAACTCTTTTGGCGTAAAAGGGCGAAGAATCATGAAAACCCGTGGAAAGCTTTACAGAACGGGTCAATTTAGTTAAAAGTCATATTTGCGCGGAAAACTTAGTGTTGTAGGCAGAAAACTTGGCCCGTGCATAACCTTTTCTTTATAAAGTACAATTTACAGCCTACAGATGATCACTGAAAAAGGCCGAATTAGTAAATCGTGTGAGAATGTGAACATTCGTTCCTCTTGAGTACTATTCAGTGTGTCGAGGAGCCATTTCTGTGCGTCCCGAGGCACGTTTGCTTTATCTGGTTTGCTTATGTGCTTGTTTGTCACCGCACATGGAGATTCAGACTGCCTCTCGTCATCAATCTCTGCTCGCCTTCTAGGTCGTCTTATTTCAAGACAGAGAAGGCGAGAAACCTCCTGTACCCCACCCCATTTTTCCAATGCCCGAGCAATGTCATAACGCCCTATCGACAATAACAAAGTACGAACAGCGTTCAGAAAGAAATATTTGGAATTCTCGACAAACAATGAGAGCACTGGTAACCCTAGCATGTTGAAAATAATGCATTGACATGGCTACAGCTAGTTTGACCATATATATGGCAACATATCCGGTGGAACCCACGTGTACAAGTTTTGAAAAATCTTAAAAAATTACCATATGTTAGGGGAGGCGACCTTCTACAATTCTGTAACATTTGAAGACCAAATTCAATCATATTTGAAAGATACGAAAAATACAAACTCAGCCTAAATAGTGAATTTTCACTGTTCAATACTATTCATCTCGTTGTTTGTCTTTTTCATATTTTTAAAATTCAATTGCGTTTGGTCTTCAAATTTTGCAGGATTTTAGAAGCTTACCTCCCCTACATATGGTAATTTTTTGAGAATTTTTCAAAACTTGTACATATGAGTTTCTCAGAGTTTTCACGGTAAAAGGGTTTTCACATTAATTATACTATATAGGAAGCCGAAATGGGGCACCATGATTTTAAATGCGCGAATTTAAGCCATATTCGAGTATATTTTTCAAAACTTTTAGTTTTAGGGTATATACCCATCTATAACAATTTAAATGAAATGCATACCTTTGAAAAATATACTCGAATTCAAAGATTTTGAACGAGTTTGGATCACATGCTTTACTGATTTATATATATAATCAACACATACGTACAAACAAACTATCATTAAAAAGGGAAACTCTAGTTTGAATTTTAGTTCAAACAAATTTGAACTAGTTAGTAAATTGGTTAAACTCAGCATCCTAAAAATTTCAAAAAAATTCTCATGAAAATACATAGAGAAAATATCCTTTTTAGATCATGGTGCTCAAGCACCATGGTGCCCTAGGTAATTATACTATATATATAGCATAATTACTTAGGGCAATGATAGGTGGGGCCCACATGCGCTTAACCAGTTTCTCTATGTATAAAAAGGATATTTTCTCTATGTATTTTCATGCGAAATTTTTAGGATGTTGAGTTTAAACAATTAACTAACTAGTTCAAACAAGTTTGAACTGAAATTCAAACTAGAGCTTCCTTTTTTAATGATAGTTTGGTTGTAGGTATGTGCTGATTTTATATATAAATCAGCGAAGCATGTGATCCAAACTCGTTCAAAATATTTGAATTCGAGTATATTTTTTCAAAGGTATGTGTTTCATTTGAATTGTTAAAGATGGGTATATACCCTACAACTGAAATTTTTGAAAAATATACTCGAATATAACTTGAATTCACGTATTTGAAATCATGGTGCCCCTATTTCGGCTTCATATATATATATATATATATATATATATATATATGGAAACGAGTTGACAAGATAAAAGTAATCTTGACTAATTACGTAGCTCTACGCCTCTACCATGCTACCACCTGTCGGATCAACATTGGTAAGAAAAAACGATCGATCATGTATTAAACTTACTAATTGATCTAGACAGAAGTAATCAAGTACCTGCCCTCTCAAAAGATTTTCTACTTGTCATATAAGAAGGGTCCATCCCCCAATTCTTCTGGAATCTCATGATCTGTAGATAATGATCATTGTTAACTCATGACCATAAACTGAACATGTAAACAAAACAAAATATAATAACTATGGCATTCAATGAATGGAAAGCTTATTATTATTTCCCTTACAATCTCAGGAAGCATTCTTCATTTGCAATATATGGTACGTTGCTGAAGCTCAGAAAATTATGATGCATGTAGCCATGTACGTACCAGGTTGGAAATCTAGAATACAGAGATAGGGTGGGAGGGAAAGGTATTGTCTTACCTTTTCTTGCAAGTTCTCTAGATTATCCCAATAATCTCTTGGTTTCCGGTTTTTATAAGAAAGGGAAAGATCCATTATGCTGGCAATCTTCCTGAACCCACCCATGCGTGTTATGGCCTTCTCGATATCCACCCTTCCATGCAACCGAAGATGCTTTCTCTTAGGCACGAAGCCATCCTGACCATATTTTGCAATAAAACTTTCAAGTTCAGTTTTGAGGACCTCGATGTCCTTTTGCAGGCCTGGGACTTTTGGCTTCTGCTTCGTAGAATTTGAAGAGCAAGATACAGATGCTTGTTCTGATTGACTCCCTTCTGTATAATCAATAGCAACAGTATCTGGATTTGTTGGCGCAACAGAGTGAGTAGTGGAATTACTGCTCTCAGCTTCCGCCTTTTCAACATAATCACGGATTGCACGTAAGTTTGATGGAAGATCTTTGTATATGACCTGGAATAGATAAAAATAAACTAGTTGTTTTGTTTTACCAAAAGATGATTAAATTTCGTAAAAAAAATCAGCCGCACTATTCATCAAAGCACCAAGTACATTTAATGCTTAGAAGATAATGCATATACCATGATAGGCTTTTGTTACAAAGAATATCGGAATGACTTGTGTTAGGGCGTCGTTTTTTGGACGTTTGCAACATTTTTTTCACTCCGCAACATTTTCTTCCTACGCATCAGAGGCACGCCACGCCGCCAGCTCCTTAAGGGGTCCGACTTGCCTGGTGGACTCGTATTTGCGGTGTTGGCAGTGGATCACCTTGGGCGGTGAACCTTCATGTGCTACCTTCACCTTGGGCGTGGACGTCGTAGGCGGCGAGAGTGTTGCCAAGTACCGGGCGCGCCCCGAGCCTGAAGCGTTCGAGGAAAAGCTCCTCGGCGCGCCCGGCAAGCCTTATCGGCATCTCTCAACAAGTCAAGGTTGCTCGGCGCGACCGAAAAACAACGCAGTACCTCATCAGAACAAATAAGGAATCTGAATTTATATGATCAAGCAGATTTCTTAATTCCTCACTTTTACTCCCTCTTTTTACCCAATTTTGCTCCTTTTTTTCTATTTTTCACATTAAAAATGCAGTACTAGGCAAGTTGCACATTTCTACTTCCGGGGGCTTGGAAACAGAGTGGCTTACAAGCTTGTGGGGGACCAAGTGACTTGAGAGCTGGGGAAGCAACGCACCCTGAAGCCTTTCTCGGTCGTTTCCTCTGTTCCCGAATGTTTGAGACCACTACACACACATGCCTAGAGGTGGGCACCCGGGCCGGGCTCTTTTGGGCCGGCCCGAGGCACGACGTCACGGCCCGGCATGAAGCCCGACCCGGCACGAGTGGGCGTGCGGGCCGGCACGACATCAGAGTACTGGCGCGCTCGCTCGAGAATCAGGCACGATGGGCGGCCCGGCACGGCACGACACTGTAGAATGGGCTATACTGGGCCTGATGATCCAGTGCATGAGGAAGAAGCCTAGCATGAAGGTCACTGACTCACAGAGTATGACCGTCATGGATGCACCCAGTAGTATGAACGTCACCCCTATCGCCAACACCTGAGAGAGACGGACAAAATAGAGAGAGAACTAAGAGAGATTGAGAGCAGTGCAAGAAACCGCTTTCTCGCCGCCTCTCAATCTCTCTCGGCTCTTTCTCACCAGTCTCTCTCAATCTCTCGTCTGTCTCGCTCACTCTCTTTCTTGCCCATTCTCCTCTCTCGTCAAGTATTGAGCACATCCTTCTCGCTCTATGTAGCATTCGATAATAAATAAAGTTTAGTTCTTTTCTCATAATATTTGCATTCAACGCCTTAATTCTATGTATCTCGGCTCTTTTCCTCTGGTTGAAATAGTGCAAATGGGTCGGGAACTGGGCAGACGGCACGGCGAGCACGAGCGCAAATGGGCGTGCTCGGCTCGGAGGAGCAAGCCGGCACGCACGCACGACGAGCACGACGGGCCACACGCCCGCACGGTTCAGCCTCGAAGCACGATGGGCTCGTGCCGGGCCGGCCCGGCCCGGCACGACGCCCACCTCTACACATGCCATATGCATGCTAGCTTAACACCCAAACAAACACGTGAACGTGATCCTTCCTCTCTCTCTCCAAGACAAATTCTATGCATCACTGTTTTAAATTAGGCAAATAATAAAGCAAAGAGTATATGATGATTACTTATATCTTCATTTGCTTTAAGATTTATGCAATTAGTATTGAGAGGGTGATGCATACCGGAGAGTTGTTGCCGGATCTGAATTCTGACAGGAGACAAACGAGGCAACAGTGGCTGCAACAGAAGATGAGGAATGTGCGACTTTGCTCACTCCAGTCCAGTTGTACTTTTGGTGCCATCGTGCTGCATCTGCATGTCCCTTTTTCTCTCGATGCCATTTTGCTGTCACTTCCTAAAAGTAGTAGTGGCAAGTGAAGTGTTGCTTGCTCAGAAGGTTCCACTCTTTTACATTCAGAGCGTCATTACAGCGCGAAGATCTCGCGGTTGTGCTGTGCTTCCACGAGTTTGCAGAGAGTGACGGATTTGTTTAATTGGCTACTAGTGGGCGTGATGGTTGGAACACGATGGCCAACTTGTAGAGAGAGAGAATCTACTGTCATGTTATCTGCTAAATAAGAGAGGAGATGAAGAAAAGGTGGCACCAGCATTACTCTCCGTCTCCCTCTGTCGTAATTGTACTACAGTTCTTTGGAGTGATATGTAAGGGAAATATTCCACATTTTTTAGTGTTCTGTTGTGATTTATGATCATTTATATTTATAAAGGGCTAGCAAGTTACAAACACCTTTCTTATAAGGAAAGAAATGATAGATTAGTGGAACTGCTTACAACCATACCTGTACTGTATATACAAGTTCTTCAACGCATTCATTGTGTATTTTTTAAATCTTTTAAAAGACATGCATAGTGAGTGACTGAGTGGCATAAGTATACTGTATGGTTCCTGCCTATGGAATATGGACACATGACAGTCGTTGTACCAATGCTCATTTGTAGAGGACGATGCATAATTTTTGCCCTAGTTACTTCGTTTCGAGTTCCACTCAAGGCTACTCCTTCCGTACCTGAATACATGTTATTCTAGTTTTTAAATACATATCATTCTACAATTTCGAGACAACTTTTATCTGTTTTTCCTTTGGACATCCGTATGACTCATTATTCTCAATATTATTTATTACCGTAGAATAGAGTAACTCACACCATCCAAAGACAAAATGTGAGCTAATTAAAGACAATTTCATCATTTCTACTTATGTCTTGGTTGAAGTACAAAGTCCTAAAAATATCATTTAGGTAGTGACGGTAGTACCTCAACCATGCATGAGTGACTCCACTATTTATGATACACATGGCTATCGTTCACTGCTGGCTCTGTTCCGAATATTCTTGTTAGTGTGTTACTATTCCAATTACTACACTATTCATACTGCCAATACATTGCTCCCCAGCCAATACAAGTCAGCAGCATTGAAGCACCTGAATCACGATGACAGCGGCACGAGCTTCAGAAAGGCAGAAACCCACGTTGACAAAACCCAAACCTTTTGTGAAATCGCGCTTGGTGCGGGGGTGCACGTGCGCACGCAGGATAATGCATGGATTGCAGCTTTTCTGCAGTTATGACACGATTAATTTGGCAGTCTAGAGATTAATTTGGCAGTACTACTAGTATCCAGTTTAGAAATGTTCACTGTGGTGGTCCTTTTAAATTTATTTTTTACTAGAATAGCCTCCGTCGAAAAATATTTACAAAAATAACACTCTTCGTGCCTCGAACAGGTTCAAAATCTCGGTTTCACTCTAAATTTTGTCTATGGCCGGAGAACGAAATCTTGGCGAGATTTAAAAATTTCGGACGAAATACAAAAATAAAAATTCAAATCCGGTTTTTTTCTACCGAGAAAACCGAAATTTTGGCTGGTTTTGCCGAGATCTCTGCAAAACTGCACCGAGAGAAAAATGGACCAAACGATATCGAAGTTTTTTGAAATTTGTTTTGTAGGTTTCTGACACATCAGTGATGTTCCCATAAAACTTTTCAAATGATTACCAGATCTGAGCAATTTTTAAAACTTCAAACACTGCTACCGTCCTGATAAAACGTTGACGAGCAAGTTTGAACCGAATGAAAAATAAAATAAACTATGTTAGAAAATTTTTAAACTTTTTTTTCATGGTTGTGATACATCACTAATGTTCTCATAAAATCTTCAGATGATGATCAAGCTTCATGAATTTTTAAAAATTCGGACAGTGCTACTGTGCTAATAAAAGCTTTACCGGCAAACTTCAACCAAATGAAAAATGGTACAAACCATGTTAGAAAATTTTAAAAAAATTTATAGATGGTCCTGATTTATCATCAATGTTTTTATAAAATTTTTATCTGATGATCAAACATCAAGGAGTTCCAAAAATTCTGACAGTGCTACGTTCTCATAAAAGCCTCATGATCAATACATAGATTTGCTTTAGCAACATAAAATGTTTAAATTTTTTGAAAATTTTGCATAAGGGTTACAAGGAAATTATTAAGATCTCATAAAAAATTTGAATCACCATCACACTCCACTGAATTTATAAAATTCTTACAAGTACAGTGTACCATTTATGTTCTTTCTGTTTTTTATTTTTGAAATATAACGAATGAAATTCAATAAATACATATATTTGATTGAGCAAACAAAAAAAGTTTGTTTTTTTAAAAAAAATTATATAATGTTACTGAGTTAATTATTAATTTCTCATAAAAATATTGGATCATTATCACACACGAGAAAATTTATAAAATTCTGACAATGTTACTGTCCCAATTATGTTCATTCAGTTTTTGATTTTTTTTAAATATAACAAATGAAGTTCGATTATTTTGAAAATTTGTATGTATGATCCTAAACTTTTTAGTATGGTATCATAAATTTTTCACATCAGGATAAATCATGTACAATGTTATAAAAATCAAAAAGTGTTTCTCTGATTTTTAAAAATGTCTCAAAAATAGTTTTTCGACAAATTATCATAGAAGATCACTTTTTCCAGGGTAATTGATCTAAATCCGGTCAATTCCGGGTTCAAATCCTGAGATACCGGGCGATAAGGGCGAAATCTCGTCGAAAAAAAATGAGATTACTGTAGTAAAACGAATTTTTTTAAAATTTTGAATTCGTCCGGCAATCAAAATTTTGTCTAGCTCCGGAGAACGAGATCTCGCGAAATCTCGCCGAGATTTCTAACCTTGACCTTGAAGCGCTGTATACGAGGGTGTCGTGGACGCCGGCGCCGCAACGCGTGGACACAACGGCACGGGCAAGCTAGTGCAGCGGTCGGAGGCGCTGCATGCGCATGCAATGAGCGGCAGCGCTGCTCACTTTTTGTGGGATACTAGGGCGTTTGGTGAATTTTCAATCCGATTTTTGATGATTTTGTTCCCGTGGTGAATGATATGTTGTTTCGGTGTTCTAACTGGAAATCGCTCGCGATGCTAGTATCCGGCGGGGTTAACCTGGGAGTTAATTTATGTTTTCTTTGACCGCAGGTAGGTTGAGATAAATGCATGCAAATTTTGAACGCACCGCCAAAGTCGCATGATTGATGCAGAGCGCATTAGTTTCTTTTGCGCATGTGTGAGGTACTATTGTTCTTCGGGATGTTCGGATTTTACTTCTGTCCGTAGGAGCTTAATTCTAGCTTGGATTAAAAGGATGCTTGAAGTGGCATGCACATGCAGCGCCTCCCGGCCCCTACATCAGCTCGCGCACCGCTACTCCTCCTCCTTGCCGCTGCGTCCACGCGTTGCAACGCTCGGTGTCCGTGACACCCTCGTATGCAGCGTTTCGGAGACGCAAAGAGGGCTATTTTTGTAAATCTTCCTCGACGGAGGCTATTCTCGTAAAAAATAAATTCAAAAGGGCCATTACAGTAAAAATTTCTCCAATTTCCAGGCATGCAGTAGTTTTAGTCCTAGATTAAGTAGTACTCCCTCCGTTACTAAATACATATCATTCTAGCTTTCAAATTTTATTCTTAAATATATATTATTCCACACTTTCGAGACAGCTTTTAACTGCTCTTTTCTTTGTATGCTCGTACAATTCATTATTCTCAATATTATTTATTAATGTAAAATAGGGTAACACGTAGCGTCCAAGAGCGATAAATGAGCTAATAAATAAGGGCAATTTGATCATCTCTATATGTGATTTGGTTAAAGTGCAAAATCTAAAATGTCATCTATCTAGGAACGGAGGGAGTAGTATTACTTTTCGCGTTGAGTGATCCAACATGCATTGCTGCACCTCCCACAAAGGTAAGAAATGCCACCTAATAAAGTAGTACTTGTGCAGCAGAGGTGGGAGAGGGGCCGTCCTCTGCCGTGCTGCCTCGACTCATCTTCGATGAGGCCTAGGGCACGCCGTGCCGCCGCGTGCTGTGCTTGCTCAGGGTTTGTCCTGTTCGACATGTAGAGTTGTGGACGTCACCGTCATCGGTCCATCGCTGTGGATAGCACCAAAGACGATGAGTGAGCGTCGACCAGTGGTGAGCATCTGATACATACAATTATTTGGAAAAAAATAAATTTTATTTATTCATTAGTACAGATACAAAGTTACTAGCTTATTAAAAACCTTACGCTTCATAGTGGATTTACCTTTGTAAGGAAAATAGTACAGTAAAAATATGTATACATACTAACTACTTCTCAATGTTCATATTATCCATATGTTCTAGGTCAACAGGGAGGAAGCGAGAGTGGAGGATGACAAAAGGAGATAGAGGAGACAATGGAGGCACGGAGAGATGATGACTGCGTCGGATAGTTCATGAGAGGGCGAGGGGGAGATGTGGTATTTGATGATGATTTGTGCCATGGGATAAGGTAGTTGACGATGAACCGAGCTGTAGATAAGATGTTTTTTACAAAGGTCCGTTTGCGTGCGGGCCAGCCCAAGCAATATGACGTGCCATGTCTGCATCGCATTTCTAGACTCGACACAATCTATTATTCATGTCATGATGGCTGGCCAAGACAACCAGATCGTATCTCACCGTGCATTAGACCATACTAAACCTGGTCGCATCGGGCCAATAAAAAGGTAGGGTCCAGTGCAGTCTAGCTGTGCTGTGCCTCTAGACCAAGATCTGATGATCGGAGTCGAGATCACTGCAAAGACAAAGAACCGAAGTGTATAAATTGCAGGGAGAAGGGAAGAGATACAGTCCATGGAGCAGTAGTACTTTAGGGCATGTACAATAAGGCCACATCAGCTGGCTCTTAACTTGTACACATCAGCTTTGGTCTATGTGGAGGAGTGAGAAAAGAGGAGAAAGGAGAGAGAAGAGAGTTGGCTCTTATTTAGTAGCCAGCTTTGCACGAGAGCATAGTTAGATCATTTATGTACAAGAGAGAAAAGATAGTTATTGCACAACATCTAAAGACAACATTTAGAGACAGTTATTGTACAAACTGATTTTTAACTTACTATTAACCAGTAGTTGCCTTTGCTATTGTTCTTGCCCAACCCCGGCCTCGTACTGGTCAAGTGGAGGATCAACGCACTCCAGTTTAATTCAATTTCCAGGAGAAACAATGAAGTTGTAGCACTTGTTTATCCACTTCACGTCGGCCGCCATGCAAATCAATCTCATGGCTCGTGGGAGTAAACATTTTAATAGTTTTGTAAGTGTGGAAAATTCCAGCCGTCACACGCGCACACACACACAATGGCTACTCGCCTAGCATTAGCAACAACGATGCACGTACGCACGTACTTGCATGATTAGTTCAGCTATAGTAGAGTCTTTTAAGAAATAATGCAGCTACAGCAGTATATCCAAAGTCCAGAGTCCAGATACTGTTTCCCAGCCGATCTCCACACTATTCACTAGGGGGCGGATACAGAGGCATCTCTAAAAATTTGAGAGATCGTCTCTTTAACAGACAAAAAAATGTTCATTGAATAACTATTTGTATTATACTTTTAATAAATTTTACATATATATATTATATTTATGATGTTATAAAATCATTACATTAGACTATAGAGTTGTAGGTATAAAGTATACAACCCTATTGAATTTTTTTTTTAAAGTTCGGTCGCTGCTATTCACGGTAATCTGGCAGCCATCGCTATTCTCAATGATGAGTATTGAATGAATGAATGAACTAACTCATAAGAGAAGCAAATACTAGTACCCAGAAAAACAGATCCAGGTACTGCAAAATTAACAACGAGAAGAGATGGAGAGCTAGGGACAGACAGTCATGGTCCGATCGAATCGATGTGCCTCGTCGTCGTATACATCACGCATACACCGCCGGCCATGTGTTTCTCTTGCTCCTCCCCCACCCACCGTCCCGGCCTGCGCCGCATGTGATCGCGTACGTCTCCGTCCTGATCCTGGCCGTCGAAACGCCGAGATCAACGGTCCTGATCGGCCGTCTGAGTACTAGTAGTATCCTTGGTCCCCTCCCATTTTGGCGAAATTTCTATTGTACTAGAAATTCATGCGCTGCGTGCCACGCCGCGCGCGCGTCGCTTTCGCGAGAAAATCGACAAACGCGCGCGGTGCTCCACACACGAGTAAATCGAGAAAACGCACGAAAATGATCTAAAAATAAGACTTTGTTTTTCGCAAAAGGGTTTAAACGTAATGCTAGAAAAACGGAAAAAGGACATAAATGCGATGCATATTTTTATTTTAAAAAAAGAAACGTTTTTTTTCTTAAAAAAAGGACCGAAACGTAATTTCGATTTTACTAAAAAGGACCCGAGCGCTATTCCTAAAAACGCTAAAAGGGCATGGGCGTAATATGTAATCTTTTTTTGGGAAAAGGATCTAATCGTAATTTTTTTTTCGAAAAAGGACCTATACGTAATTTTTTTTTTGAAAAGGACCCATTTGCGAAAAAAATTAGCCGGCTCGGCTCGAGCCGCGAGCCGAGCCGGCCAGCTCCCGGCTCAAATCGCCCTCCAGGCGGGGATTCTTCCATCTATATTGAAGGTATGATTAGCCGTATAAAATTGATTTTTTTGCGAAAATGGTCTCCGTTTGATAAAAATAACAGTAATAGCCTCTATTGCAGCGGTACAGGAGCGCTGCAGCACTAGAATCTCAAGCGTGGTAAACGTCGCAGTATGGAAGCACGAAAATTAGAAGCAGGGCCCACTTCCAGTACGCTGAAATTGGCACCTGGCGCAATGCACATGCAACACTTGTGGTCCGCTACATTTGGCTATGCAGCGGTTCTACTCCGCTGCACTCGCACGCTGCAAAGGCTTAATTACGATCATTAGGGCTTAATAATGCTAAGGATTACTAGTAGAAGTGCTCAACACTCACCAGTCACCACCGACCCAGCTCATTTCCCTTCGATATTTCTCTGCCTCCAAGTCTCCCTCCCCTTCCCTTCACCCCCATTAGTCCATGGGGTTTGTCTGTCAAGGTTTGAAATCTTGTTTTCGCTTGAAATATAGGAGGTAGTCGGAACACGAAATTTCGCCAAGATCTCAAAATTTGGACGAAACACAAAACACAAAAATCAAATCCGGTTTTTAATAGAAATCCGAGATTCGATCATAATTGCGAGATCTCGCTAGATTTGCATCGAGCGAAAAATAGTTGAAACGACGTTAAAAAATTTTGAAATTTTTTGTGGATGGCCCTCACACATCAGTAATGTTCCCAAAAAAATTAGATTATTATCAAGCCTGATAATTTTTAAAATTTTGAATTTTGCTACTGTCTTGATAAAACGCTGACCGACAAATTTGAATCAAATGAAAAATAGAACAAACGACATTAGAAAATTTTGAATTTTTTTTGCATGGTTCTGATATATCACTAATGTTCTCATAAAATTTTTAGATGATGGTGAAACTTGAGTTATTTTTAAAAATTTAGAAAGTGGTGATGTCCGAATGAAAAATGCTTGAAACCATGTCAGAAATTTTTGAAATTTTGTTTGGATGATCTTGATGCACCATTAATCTGATCATAAAATTTTTAGATGATTATCAATCCGTGAAGTTAAAAATTTCGGCAGTATTTTGACTGATATTTGGATTTTGAAGGTAACAATTTGAAACAATTAATATATATTTACATCACAAATAATAGGCATGAAATAAAATTGATACATATGATAATTCATCACATATACACCACAAATATGACCATACAGGAGCACGTAAGAACTACCTGTGAAAGCGTGGATGACGCCAGAATGCAACGTTGAGCCCAAAGTCCCGAACCACCTGCAAGAGTCATAATTGAAGAATGAGTATGCAGTATAAACATGTATTGAGAGAAGATGCACAATTAAAGGAGTAAGATCATACAAAGCACAGACAACAATGCGTTTATGTACCTACGAGTAGTAATACGCATGTGGTTCAAACTCCACCTCCATGCTTGTTCTAGCCGGAGAAGGCTGGACTTCGGCTAGAGTTAGCCGGATTTTGCTCAGAGGAGCTGATTGAGTGCAAATGAGTAAAGCAAGTGAACTGTGTAGGGAGTGAATGATTGAGTATGTATTAAAATTATTGTGAATGATATAGATAAATGAATTAATTCCTCAATGTTGTTACGAATCCACAGATCTAGCCTAGTGGTAAAGTCAAAATCATTCAAACAGCAGATCTTGGGTTCGAGTCACAACCATGACACTTTTATTGCCTAGTTCCGAGCACATAAAAATTATGAAATTTTTTGTGGATAGTCGTGAAGCATCCATAATATTCTCATAAAATTTTTAGATCATGATCAAAACTAAAAAATTCCCAAAAATTGTGACAGTGCTACTTCACAGTTTTCGAACTTTAGAGCGCGTGCTTGTACAGTTTATAATTTTTGATTGAGCAACCAAAACAGGTTTAAATATTTTGAAACTTTTAGAAAAGGGTTATGAGGAAATTCTTAAGCTCTCCTGACAATTTTAGATCATGATCAAACTTGAAAAAAATTATAAAATTCTGACACGGTTATTACCTCATTTATGATCATTCTATTTTTTATGTTTTAAAGATAACAAATGAAGTTAAAATATTTTGAATATTTTTCTATATGATTTTAGACTTCTTAATATGATATCATAAATTTTTCATAGCATGATAAATCTTTTAAAAATTTATAAAAATCTAACAATGTTTCTGCCGAAATTTTAAAATATCTCAAAAAATCAGTTTTTCAACAGATTTTCATATATCACTTTGTTAAGGGTTATTGATTGAATTCCGGCCATAAAAATACAAAATCTGGTCCTACAACACAAAATTTCAGTGAGATTTGACAAAATATCGTTAAAAATACTGTAGTATTTTCAATTTTTTTACCTAAACAGAATCTAAAATCTCGACCGAGATTTCGGCGGTTTTTCATTCTTCGTCCGTATCCAGAGAGCATATTTGAGATTCTCTTCTTTGAACACTAGCAGAGATGCTTCTTTCAGCCCACTCTGTTTTCACGTGCGAGTTACGCAGCTACTGCTGGTGGCAAGAATAAGATGGCTACTTTGTGTGCTGCCCAGGATTCAAATCGTTTTCAGATTAAATTCCGCTTGGGACAGAAATTTCGCCGAAGTCTCGGTATTTCGGACAAATCTCGATCAAAATTCAAATCCGGTCCATTTTAAACCAAAAATCCAAAATTTGGTTGGTTTTTCCAAATTCGATGGTTTTGCCTTTGGTGAAAAGTGGGTCAAACGATGAAGAAAAATTTTGATTTTTTCTGGAGAGTCCTGACACATTTTTGATATTTTCATAAAAATTCATACAATTATGAAGTTTTGGAATTTTAAAAATTCAAACATTGGTACTGTTCGATAAAATGACGGGCAATTTTGAAGTGAATTAAAAATGGGACAAACCACGTTATAAATATATGAAATTTTTGTGCATGATTCTGATGCATTAGTAATGTTCCCATAAAATTTTCAGATGATGATCAAGCTTATTGGATTTTTGAAAATTCGGACAATGCTGCTGTCTGTTAAAAGCCTTACCGCAAACTTGAACAAAATGAAAATGGTAAAACCATGTTATAAAATTTTGATTTTTTTATAGTCCTTATGTATCTTTAATGTTTCTATAAAATTTTGAGGTAATTATGGTTGTAGCTTCTGCTATGTCACTATAGACCAATACTAAGGTTCTGTTTAGGACAACTTCTGTTTAGAAAAAATGGATTGTTTGTCGAACGGAAGGATTCTGGACAACTTCTCCTACAATTAAAAGCAGATTTGTAAACAAAATCAAAAACTATCACCTACCTAATTCTTGAAAAATCAAAATATACACACAATCAAAATCTGTACCAAACATAGCCTAAGATGTTCAAAAAGAGAGAAATAAACACGATGACAACAATTTGAGTTTGATGGGGTGGCAGTGGCAGTTGACCAAATGGTAAGTAGCAGTACTAATAAATCATGAAATGATACGATCAAAAGCAGCATTGGAGACTAGGCTTCTCCCATTCCCAACTGTATCTGCTTGCTCTACTTTAAAACACTCTTTTTCTCAAATAAATAAACTAGTAATTCCTCTGGTCACTAAAGGGTACTACTGTTGTGGATATGATCACGGTATCTAAAACACATATTTGACCACTAATTTCTACTCTATCGGCTCTTGAATAGTTGTCTTTCTATCTTCTTCCACTTTCACAAGTCATATCTTATAATCCTAGTCTATGGTAGTAAGTGGCATTTGAAATAACTAAAGTACAGGGCATAGAAGGAAAAAAATTTATAAAAAAGTCACCTCGAAATTGTAGTATGATATGTACTTAGAATAAAATTTGAAAGTTATAATGATATGTATTCGAGAACAGAGAGAGAATTATAATATATTTATAAAATATAATAAAACTATACTTTATAAAAGTTCTTTTCGAGACAAATCTATATGTACAACTTTCAAATATATTCAATCTAAATATTGAAAAAAATATCAATAATCAAAGCTTGACTGTATGTATCCTAAACAAAGTTGTTTTGTGACTAGAGAGAGAGCAGTATACCCATAGAGACTACTAGGTAAGCAACCGCGGTGTGCCACACCGCGCCCGCAGTTACCCACGCGAGCAAATCGAGAAAACGCGCGACTGCCGCTTCCTACGCGAGCAAATCGAGGAGACACGCGAAACGGTTGAAAGGATACAAACATTTTTTCGCATTTATTTGGAGGAACGGTTGAAAGAATATAAATATATTGAGCTACCGTGGCGTGCCAGGCCGCGACGGCCGCTCCGCACGTATAAAATGGTAAAAATGATCTAAACGGTTTTTTTTCTAGAAAAGGATCTAAACGCTTTTTTTCGGATAAGGACAAAATAGGACCTAAACGTAATGCTTTAAAAGGTCTAAAGGACATAAACGTAATATAAAAAAATCAAAAAATGTCTTAAATGTAACATCTTTTTCAAAAAAAAGATCTAATTTTTTTTAAGAAGGATCTAAATGCAATTTTTTTCCCGCGGCTCGGCTCGAGCTACCAGCCGAGCCGGCTCAAAGCAATGGTATGGTCGGAATTTCACCGACTATAATAGAGGTAGGATATACTTAATTGCGTGACCACCCCGCCGTAATTACTTCTCCAAATCATGAATCCCCTCCGTACCGATCGCATCCATCAGAGACCCCCCAAATTATTACTAATACGGACTAGTTCTTGATCTGCTCTCTGATTGCTCACGCATTTTCTCTTCACATGCAGCAACCGGCAATCAACTACAACTTCTGCTACCCCTACTAGCACTTGCTTAACGACAGGATTAACAATAATTCAAAGCACAGACATCGCGAAATGGTACACGTATAGTTTAATTATTTTTTGTTGGGTTCGTTAGCACGTCCCATCTAGCTTGCAGTTTACTATTGCAACCATACACGTACGTCCTTTCCATGGACGCCTTTACCTTACTAGTATAGTGCCTTGTCTTCCGATTTTCTTTTCCCAGCACGTAATATATGGTCTTTTCCTTTTCTAACGCTTGTTTCCTTTTCCTTAATTCCGGGATATTTGTTTCCTTTTCCTTGAGATGATTGGAGGTGGGGAGATCTGTTGTGGCCACAGGATGAGTTAGACACATTAAACAATGGCCATCGGATGTGGGTGAGTAAAGTCGAGAAAAGACACGAGAGGTTAATTTTGATGGAGGCAAGTTTATGGTGACGTTTATTGGGTGCATGAAGGTTGGGTTATCTCTAGTGGGTGCATTATTTGGAGTGAACGTAGAAAAGAATGCTTAGGTACATTATAAAGGGATATAGATTCTATTCATCATGCACCACGACAAGAAGGACTCGAACCAGTTGTCCAGATCTGAAGTCTCCTTTAATTTGTTGGTAAAAGAAGAGCGCATTATTTGCTACTCCTTTCGTCGATAAATGTAAATAAAAATTAATTTTTATAAAGGTTAAGGATACGGTAAAATTAAAAATAATACGAGAAAAATAACTTAGGCACTCCACTTGATTGTCTTGGAAAATGGGAGATAATACTTTATATAAGTAGTAATGAATAAATACAGATGATTGAGAGATAATAAATAGAGGTATAGTAAAAAAGCTTTATTAAATCTACATACAATCTCTATATTTCTAAACAAGATCATTTAAATTATATGGCTTATATTGTTGAGCGGATGGAGTATTTTGCACGTAGGCACACTTGGGAATTAAAGCTGGAAATGGAGATGAGCATCCTCTGACAAGAACGGAGTTCTGATTAAACTGCCTAGAGGAGATGTAGAGATGCTACAGGTGCGTGGCCTTTTTTGCGAATTCAGGGATGGCGATCGGCAGAATTGGATAGCTAGGTTGGTGCCTTCCTGTTGTTGTGTTTAGCAACAAACTAGGATCTATGAATGTGTGTATCCAGCCTCCAGGTGAGGTAGGGTTAGGAGCTTAGGATGAGGATCATGGGAATGGAGCTGACAATGGCCGTGGCATGTTCGGTCTTATTTGTCAAGTACTGTGTGGCATGTTCGGCTTTGTTCGTGATCCGTGCGATTCTGTTCGGTGCCGTCTATCTCCTCCGTCTCTCAATAAAGTGTCCTACGCTACACCGGTGTGTTACTGTGCTTTATCGTACCTGTAATTTCTATTCCATTGTCCTGAGATCCGTTTGGATCGAAGGATTCTCAGAAGGATTTTTATACTGCTTCTCGTAAAATAATCGTGAAATTCACGTGTTCCAACTTCCAAGCGGATCCTTCGTCCCGCCCTAAGAGCAAGTATAATAACAAAATCTACTACTTACTCTATCTCTTATTCATATCATTTAGAGTAAATAATAGAGCTAGTTTATACAATAACCATCTCTAAATGTTGTTTCTAGATGCTGTGCAATAACTATCTATTCTCTCTTGTTCATAACTAATTTATCTTGTTTCTCGTGCTATGCTGGATTTTGCATAAGAGTTGGCTCTCTTTTCTCTCCTCTTTTCTCACTCTTTCGCATAGGACAAAACTAATATGTAGAGACTAAAAGTAAGCTGATGTGATCTTATTTACATGCCCTAAGGGAGAAACGAGAAATGCAGCACAAATTTGTCCCACGTTTGCTTCTCTTCAAAGTTCTTACCAACCATGCCGAAAACGGATGGAATCTTCAACATCCACCGTAAGGTCCGTAACAAACGAGGGGAAGGCTTGCCGGCTAGGCCCTGTTTGGGTGAGAGGTAATTTTTTAGAAGGTTTTGAGATGTAGTTCAAATTTAAATTAGATCTTAAAATATTCCAAAGAAATACCTTTATTCCAAACAGCCCCGTTAAGCGCCACCCCATGATTCCAGAGTTGGTCCAGTGGACAAATCCAGCGTCATGTGGCTCACCACAGAAGATGGCATTCATTGCTGTACATTGCAGAATCGGACTGATTGCTTTGGTGTCCAAAGTTTTTTAGTCCTTACGAATCCTAGCCAGATTGGTCTCTTCCCATAGCAGCCTCTTTCAATGTTCTGGCTCTGCATTGCCCCACCGCCATTACATTCGTCAAAACAGTGTACTCCCCTCGCATATAGAAGTCATTTCTAATATAGGTGCAATCCAACTTTCGAAATCTTGACTTTCAATATGCATCATTTTTAAGGTATGTTTAAATAACTTGATAATATATATGCGATTTTTTTCCATAAATAGATCAATACAAAACACAATTTGTGATATTTTGATATTGTAAATTATAGGAGAGAATATATTTACTCCGCTTCTCAAGACTTATCATATGTGACCGAAACTTTCTTCTACGAATACTTGCATAGAAAAATAGTAAACATAGCATAACATAATATTTTTTATTTATATCATCATCTCTTAATTTCATTATTACAATGTTTGTTTGTTTTTTTCGGTACTTCTTTTATTGCACATCATATTGCTCATATCAGTATAACTGAGTGAACAACTGTCGATGTATCACCCCCTTAATCTCTTCGTTCCGTGGAGATCCACCAAATAAAGAGTTAGAAATTTTTTTGAGAATTTTTAGTATATTTTGTATTATTTTAGCGACTATAAAAAATATGTAATCGACTTTTATTACATAATAATTAATAATATATATATACAAATCAAATTACTTACCTTATTTTATTTTCCCCTTGAATTAGCATATTTCTAAAATTTTAATTCTGAATAAAATGAAAAATTATATTTTTCACTTAGTATGGAATTAAAAAATAATCCCTAATTTCCTTTTATTTTTATTCTTATGTTATTTATATTTAATTTTGAATTTCAAGTTTTGATTTAGAATTTGTATGAAAATCAAATGACTAATTTCATTTTGTTTTTTATTACGAATTTATGTTAATTTTTATTTAATTTTGCATACTATAGAAATCGTATACAAATCCAACTACTATTTTTTATATAATTTATATTCTGTATTTAGCAATGTACATGTTTAATTTGGACTTCATATGAAAGTTAAATGGTTGATTTTTATTTATTTATTTATTACTCTGAATTTCTGTTATTTTTATTGTTTTTAGTGTGGGCTCTTTCTTTTAATCTAAGCCATTGATTTTATTTTTATTTAGTTTTGAATATTAGTTTTGGATTACAATTGATAATACAAATCCAATTGCTAATTTTTACCTAATTTTTATTCTGAATTTTAGTAATGTACGTGTTTTAATTTAGAGTTCATATGAAAATCAAATGTCTAATTTATTTTTATTTTTTATTTCGAATGTTTTTTATTTTTTTGTTGTACTTCACATAGACTCTTTCTTTTAATCTAAGCCGTTATAATTCGGATCCGCTAGATAGACGGTTAGACGTTTTTTGAAATAGTAACATCAAATATAATGGCTATTATAGTTCAACTTAGTTAAGGTTCACTAAATTAAGGTTATATGTTTTGCTTTTTTATGAGAATTTCTATTATTTTATTTTCTTAACAACTCTACATGATATGCTATTGAAGCGTCGTAGGACCGGTCTTGACCCCGTGACCCAGTATAAGATGGGTGTAATGCCTTCTGATGAAACACAGAACACTATTACCACATCAATTTGTTTCCTTTGATCAGGTCGGTGCCATACTTGGTGTTGAATCTATCATAAACGAACCAAGAGATAAAAAAGAACAAATATAAGGAATCCTGATTTTGTGGGAGTTAGATTGGGAGATCAGGAGGCGCACTCTTCCACGTCAAGAAAGAAACAATGATTTTTTTTTACAGCTACGCAAGTAAAAGGATTCGAAGGGAGATCGAGCTCGTGCAATGTTATTATTTTCCCGTTCTTTTCTTTCCTCGGGAGCACTTGGACGGGGAGCACCAGCAGACACCATGGCGTTCAGGGGATAAGTCTATATACAATAAATGTCTTGATTTATTTATTTCTCAACAAAACCGATCTACTTTTAGAGAGTTCTTAGAAAAACCAAATCAAATACAAATTAGTTTTTGGGCCTGTGTGACTTTTATGTTATGGCTGAACCAACATAAGGTCATTTGTATTTTCTTTAATTGCATGCATTTAGTCACATCGGTGTGTATTGTCTGTATAAGGCCAAGGTACGTTCAATGTAATATCAGAGTTCATATGCTAATTTGTTGGTTATAATTAGGCTTGATCACGCATGAGAACCAGATGTATCGATCCGCCCCTACCATGTAAGTTTTGTTTTTTATTTTGATTTTATACTACAAAGTAATATTATATCTACTCAATAGCATCTAATGGTCAATATGATGCATTTTTAATTAGTGTCCACCAGATTAAAGGCTAGATATTTTGCTTTTTATGAGAATTTCTAGTCTATTTCTTAAAGATCCAATGGCAGTTGTAAATAAAGCCTACTAGATTAAGGGCTAGATATTTTTTATTTTTTGTGGGAATTTCTAGTCTAACTCTCATGGGCTTTATTTTTAGTCTATTTCTCAAAGATCCAATGGCAATTGTAAATAAGACCTATAAGATTAAAGGCTAGATATTTTGTTTTTTTGTGGAAATTTCTAGTCTATTTCAATTTTTGCTTAGCAACTCTCATGAGCTTTTAATATATAATAGATATTTAAATTAGATACACAAAAGTCAAAATCTTGACTTTCAATATATTTTAAAATATTTAAATTAGATACATGAAAGTCGCATAGATTTGTCTCAGAAAATACTCTCATAATATTGTAATTTTATTAGATTTATAAATATATTACAATAGAAATTGGTGATTAAAGTTATGTTCTAGAGATCATGTTGATATCCAAAATGATATGTATTTGTAACCGAAGAGAGTGGTAAAGACTACTACCACAGCAGAACATCTGAAGGGGTAATGAGCTGCATACACTTGTTCCTCTCTGTAGAAAGACCAAGATAATCAAAAGATTACAACAGCAAGCAACAGTGGAACTAGAAAAATTTCTACAAGGCGCAGACTTCACACGTATAACCCTAAAGTCTTGTACAATGATTTTATAACATCATAAATCTAACCCATATATTTAAAATTTGCTAAAAATACAATACAAATAGTTTTAAAGTCTCAAAAATCAAAAACCACCGAAATAAAAAACAATTTAATCAACAAATTTGATCTATTAAAAAAAGGTGATCTCGTAGAGAGGCATACCAGCACCCCTAGATCCACCGCTGGCAACGAGGACAAATCTGTTAAGGAACCTCGCTATCGAATAGTCCGGGGTTCCCGAACAGATCTAAAGTGGAGAACAGAGAGAGAGACACACAGGTATATGGGGAGCGACGGCAGAATTCTTTATTGATTTCTGATTGCTTGTCCATAGGGGGACCCCCCTCCTCCTTATATAGTAGTCGCCTAGGGTTTCGGCTAAGGGACCATCGTGGGCTTTTCATTGGGCCACGTGATTTCTCAACACTCCCCCTTGGGCCCTTTGCGCGAGATGCATATGCCTCATTAAAACTCCTAAAAACCCGATGGGAAAAATACTTGGAGAAAGAGTACATAGCATACGCTTACTATGTTGCACGAATTGCCTCGTTAAAACCTTATGCAAGAAAACTTCATGAAAAACTTGCTAAGGAAAAAGAGTACATTTCACACAACTTCAATTGCTAATCTTCGAGATGCATGTTGGGTATTCATAATTCATGTTCGAGATTCATGTGGGAGTATGTGAAATATCTCCCCCTGAAATCTGCACTTCTCTAAGTCTCATCATTCCAATTCCTTTAATGCATCTTTCAAAGGTAGATGCTGGGAGTGATTTAGTGAACAAATCTGCAAGATTTTCACATGACTTAGTATGCAATATTTTGATCTCGTTCATCTTATGCAATTCATGAGCATAGAGGAACTTGGGGTTGATATGCTTCGTGAGATTGCTCTTCACATAACCCATCTGTGCTTGGGCAACACAAGCTGCATTATCTTCATAGATTATCGTGGGAGTTTGCTCAATGTTCAAGCCACATGACTTCTGGATGTGGTGAACCATTCTGCGGAGCCATGCACATTCACGAGATGCTTCATACAAAGCGATGATTTCCGAGTGGTTTGTCGACGTCGAGACAAGAGTCTGTTTAGACGACTTCCAAGAAATTGCTGTTCCTCCACATAGGAAAACATAGCCAGTTTGGGACTTGCCTATATGCGGGTCTGATAAGTACCCAGCATCGGCGTAGCCAACCAAATTCAATTCATTGTTTCTTCTGAAAAACAAACCAAGATCTTTGCTTCCTTCGAGGTAACGGAAGATATCCTTGATCCCTTTCCAATGCCTTTTGGTGGGTTCTGCACTGTACCGGGCTAGCAAATTTACGGCGAACGCAATGTCCGGCCTAGTGATATTCGCAAGGTACATGAGCGCTCCAACTGCACTCAGATATGGGAATTCTGCTCCCGTGACTTCCTCCCCTCTTCTCTAGGTGCATGACGGGTCTAGGTCCGCTTGGAGTGACCTTCGACCATTGGAGTCTTCGCAGGATATGCTTTTTCAAATCCAAACCTTTCCAACACTTTCTGCGTGTAGGTTGATTGGTGTACCAAGATTCCTCCTTGGACATGTTCAAGCTGCAAGCCTAAACAAAACTTGGTTTTACCCAAATCTTTCATTTCAAACTCAGACTTCAAGTATGAGCATGCCTCTTCAATTTCTTCATCCGTCCCAATGATGTTCAAGTCATCTACATAGACGGAGATTATACAGAATCCATTCGGGGATCGCTGTATAAACACACATGGACAATCTTCGCTGTTTGTGTAGCTTTTCTTGCAGAGAAAGTCACTCAAGCGATTGTACCACATTCTTCCTGACTGCTTCAGCCCATACAGTGATTTCTCCAATTTCACACTGTACGGGTTTCTATTTGCTCCGTCTTGGTTCGGGATAGTTCAGTTTTGAGGACCTCGATGTCCTTTTGCAGGCCTGGGACTTTTGGCTTCTGCTTCGTAGAATTTGAAGAGCAAGATACAGATGCTTGTTCTGATTGACTCCCTTCTGTATAATCAATAGCAACAGTATCTGGATTTGTTGGCGCAACAGAGTGAGTAGTGGAATTACTGCTCTCAGCTTCCGCCTTTTCAACATAATCACGGATTGCACGTAAGTTTGATGGAAGATCTTTGTATATGACCTGGAATAGATAAAAATAAACTAGTTGTTTTGTTTTACCAAAAGATGATTAAATTTCGTAAAAAAAATCAGCCGCACTATTCATCAAAGCACCAAGTACATTTAATGCTTAGAAGATAATGCATATACCATGATAGGCTTTTGTTACAAAGAATATCGGAATGACTTGTGTTAGGACGTCTGGTTTTTTCGGACGTTTGCAACATTTTTTTCCACTCCTGCAACATTTTCTTCCTACCTGCACCGTAGGCACGCCACGCCGGCCAGCTCCTTAAGGGGTCCGACTTGCCTGGTGGACTCGTATTTGCGGTGTTGGCAGTGGATCACCTTGGGCGGTGAACCTTCATGTGCTACCTTCACCTTGGGCGTGGACGTCGTAGGCGGCGAGAGTGTTGCCAAGTACCGGGCGCGCCCCGAACCTGAAGCGTTCGAGGAAAAGCTCCTCGGCGCGGCCCGGCAAGCCTTATCGGCATCTCTCAACAAGTCAAGGTTGCTCGGCGCGACCGAAAAACAACGCAGTACCTCATCAGAACAAATAAGGAATCTGAATTTATATGATCAAGCAGATTTCTTAATTCCTCACTTTTACTCCCTCTTTTTACCCCATTTTGCTCCTTTTTTTTCTATTTTTCACATTAAAAATGCAGTACTAGGCAAGCTGCACATTTCTACTTCCGGGACACCTGAAAATGAACACAACAGCTGGTTTCAAAACCCACAATTACTGGGCTTGGAAACAGAGTGGCTTACAAGCTTGTGGGGGACCAAGTGACTTGAGAGCTGGGAAAGCAACGCATGATGATTACTTATATCTTCATTTGCTTTAAGATTTATGCAATTAGTATTGAGAGAGTGATGCATACCGGAGAGTTGTTGCCGGATCTGAATTCTGACAGGAGACAAACGAGGCAACAGTGGCTGCAACAGAAGATGAGGAATGTGCGACTTTGCTCACTCCAGTCCAGTTGTACTTTTGGTGCCATCGTGCTGCATCTGCATGTCCCTTTTCTCTCGATGCCATTTTGCTGTCACTTCCTAAAAGTAGTAGTGGCAAGTGAAGTGTTGCTTGCTCAGAAGGTTCCACTCTTTTACATTCAGAGCGTCATTACAGCGCGAAGATCTCGCGGTTGTGCTGTGCTTCCACGAGTTTGCAGAGAGTGACGGATTTGTTTAATTGGCTACTAGTGGGCGTGATGGTTGGAACACGATGGCCAACTTGTAGAGAGAGAGAATCTACTGTCATGTTATCTGCTAAATAAGAGAGGAGATGAAGAAAAGGTGGCACCAGCATTACTCTCCGTCTCCCTCTGTCGTAATTGTACTACAGTTCTTTGGAGTGATATGTAAGGAAATATTCCACATTTTTAGTGTTCTGTTGTGATTTATGATCATTTATATTTATAAAGGGCTAGCAAGTTACAAACACCTTTCTTATAAGGAAAGAAATGATAGATTAGTGGAATTGCTTACAACCATACCTGTACTGTATATACAAGTTCTTCAACGCATTCATTGTGTATTTTTTAAATCTTTTAAAAGACATGCATAGTGAGTGACTGAGTGGCATAAGTATACTGTATGGTTCCTGCCTATGGAATATGGACACATGACAGTCGTTGTACCAATGCTCATTTGTAGAGGACGATGCATAATTTTTGCCCTAGTTACATCGTTTCGAGTTCCACTCAAGGCTACTCCTTCCGTACCTGAATACATGTTATTCTAGTTTTTAAATTTTGTTTTTAAATACATATAATTCTACAATTTCGAGACAACTTTTATCTGTTTTTCCTTTGCACATCCGTATGACTAATTATTCTCAATATTATTTATTACCGTAGAATAGAGTAACTCACACCATCCAAAGACAAAATGTGAGCTAATTAAAGACAATTTCATCATTTCTACTTATGTCTTGATTGAAGTACAAAGTCCTAAAAATATCATTTAGGTAGTGACGGTAGTACTTCAACCATGCATGAGTGACTCCACTATTTATGATACACATGGCTATCTTTCACTGCTGGCTCTGTTCCGAATATTCTTGTTAGTGTGTTACTATTCCAATTACTACACTATTCATACTGCCAATACATTGCTCCCCAGCCAATACAAGTCAGCAGCATTGAAGCACCTGAATCACGATGACAGCGGCACGAGCTTCAGAAAGGCAGAAACCCACGTTGACAAAACCCAAACCTTTTGTGAAATCGCGCTTGGTGCGGGGGTGCACGTGCGCACGCAGGATAATGCATGGATTGCAGCTTTTCTGCAGTTATGACACGATTAATTTGGCAGTCTAGAGATTAATTTGGCAGTACTACTAGTATCCAGTTTAGAAATGTTCACTGTGGTGGTCCTTTTAAATTTATTTTTACTAGAATAGCCTCCGTCGAAAAATATTTACAAAAATAACACTCTTCGTGCCTCGAACAGGTTCAAAATCTCGGTTTCACTCTAAATTTTGTCTATGGCCGGAGAACGAAATCTTGGCGAGATTTAAAAATTTCGGACGAAATACAAAAATAAAAATTCAAATCCGGTTTTTTTCCACCGAGAAAACCGAAATTTTGGCTGGTTTTGCCGAGATCTCTGCAAAACTGCACCGAGAGAAAAATGGACCAAACGATATCGAAGTTTTTTGAAATTTGTTTTGTAGGTTTCTGACACATCAGTGATGTTCCCATAAAACTTTTCAAATGATTACCAGATCTGAGCAATTTTTAAAACTTCAAACACTGCTACCGTCCTGATAAAACGTTGACGAGCAAGTTTGAACCGAATGAAAAATAAAATAAACTATGTTAGAAAATTTTTAAACTTTTTTTTCATGGTTGTGATACATCACTAATGTTCTCATAAAATCTTCAGATGATGATCAAGCTTCATGAATTTTTAAAAATTCGGACAGTGCTACTGTGCTAATAAAAGCTTTACCGGCAAACTTCAACCAAATGAAAAATGGTACAAACCATGTTAGAAAATTTTAAAAAAATTTATAGATGGTCCTGATTTATCATCAATGTTTTTATAAAATTTTTATCTGATGATCAAACATCAAGGAGTTCCAAAAATTCTGACAGTGCTACGTTCTCATAAAAGCCTCATGATCAATACATAGATTTGCTTTAGCAACATAAAATGTTTAAATTTTTTGAAAATTTTGCATAAGGGTTATAAGGAAATTATTAAGATCTCATAAAAAATTTGAATCACCATCACACTCCACTGAATTTATAAAATTCTTACAAGTACAGTGTACCATTTATGTTCTTTCTGTTTTTTATTTTTGAAATATAACGAATGAAATTCAATAAATACATATATTTGATTGAGCAAACAAAAAAAGTTTGTTTTTTAAAAAAATTATATAATGTTACTGAGTTAATTATTAATTTCTCATAAAAATATTGGATCATTATCACACACGAGAAAATTTATAAAATTCTGACAATGTTACTGTTCCAATTATGTTCATTCAGTTTTTGATTTTTTTTAAATATAACAAATGAAGTTCGATTATTTTGAAAATTTGTATGTATGATCCTAAACTTTTTAGTATGGTATCATAAATTTTTCACATCAGGATAAATCATGTACAATGTTATAAAAATCAAAAAGTGTTTCTACAGTTTTTTAAAAAATGTCTCAAAAAATAGTTTTTCGACAAATTATCATAGAAGATCACTTTTTCCAGGGTAATTGATCTAAATCCGGTCAATTCCGGGTTCAAATCCTGAGATACCGGGCGATAAGGGCGAAATCTCGTCGAAAAAAAATGAGATTACTGTAGTAAAACGAATTTTTTTAAAATTTTGAATTCGTCCGGCAATCAAAATTTTGTCTAGCTCCGGAGAACGAGATCTCGCGAAATCTCGCCGAGATTTCTAACCTTGACCTTGAAGCGCTGTATACGAGGGTGTCGTGGACGCCGGGCGCTGCAACGCGTGGACACAACGGCACGGGCAAGCTAGTGCAGCGGTCGGGAGGCGCTGCATGCGCATGCAGCTGAGCGGCAGCGCTGCTCACTTTTTGTGGGATACTAGGGCGTTTGGTGAATTTTCAATCCGATTTTTGATGATTTTGTTCCCGTGGTGAATGATATGTTGTTTCGGTGTTCTAACTGGAAATCGCTCGCGATGCTAGTATCCGGCGGGGTTAACCTGGGAGTTAATTTATGTTTTCTTTGACCGCAGGTAGGTTGAGATAAATGCATGCAAATTTTGAACGCACCGCCAAAGTCGCATGATTGATGCAGAGCGCATTAGTTTCTTTTGCGCATGTGTGAGGTACTATTGTTCTTCGGGATGTTCGGATTTTACTTCTGTCCGTAGGAGCTTAATTCTAGCTTGGATTAAAAGGATGCTTGAAGTGGCATGCACATGCAGCGCCTCCCGGCCCCTACATCAGCTCGCCCACCGCTACTCCTCCTCCTTGCCGCTGCGTCCACGCGTTGCAACGCTCGGTGTCTGTGACACCCTCGTATGCAGCATTTCAGAGACGCAAAGAGGGCTATTTTTGTAAATCTTCCTCGACGGAGGCTATTCTCGTAAAAAATAAATTCAAAAGGGCCATTACAGTAAAAATTTCTCCAATTTCCAGGCATGCAGTAGTTTTAGTCCTAGATTAAGTAGTACTCCCTCCGTTACTAAATACATATCATTCTAGCTTTCAAATTTTATTCTTAAATATATATTATTCCACACTTTCGAGACAGCTTTTAACTGCTCTTTTCTTTGTATGCTCGTACAATTCATTATTCCCAATATTATTTATTAATGTAAAATAGGGTAACACGTAGCGTCCAAGAGCGATAAATGAGCTAATAAATAAGGGCAATTTGATCATCTCTATATGTGACTTGGTTGAAGTGCAAAATCTAAAATGTCATCTATCTAGGAACGGAGGGAGTAGTATTACTTTTCGCGTTGAGTGATCCAACATGCATTGCTGCACCTCCCACAAAGGTAAGAAATGCCACCTAATAAAGTAGTACTTGTGCAGCAGAGGTGGGAGAGGGGCCGTCCTCTGCCGTGCTGCCTCGACTCATCTTCGATGAGGCCTAGGGCACGCCGTGCGCGCGCGCGTCTTGCTTGCTCGTGGTTTGTCCTGCTCGACATGTAGAGTTGTGGACGTCACCGTCATCGGTCCATCGCTGTGGATAGCACCAAAGACGATGAGTGAGCGTCGACCAGTGGTGAGCATCTGATACATACAATTATTTGGAAAAAAATAAATTTTATTTATTCATTAGTACAGATACAAAGTTACTAGCTTATTAAAAACCTTACGCTTCATAGTGGATTTACCTTTGTAAGGAAAATAGTACAGTAAAAATATGTATACATACTAACTACTTCTCAATGTTCATATTATCCATATGTTCTAGGTCAACAGGGAGGAAGCGAGAGTGGAGGATGACAAAAGGAGATAGAGGAGACAATGGAGGCACGGAGAGATGATGACTGCGTCGGATAGTTCATGAGAGGGCGAGGGGGAGATGTGGTATTTGATGATGATTTGTGCCACTGGGATAAGGTAGTTGACGATGAACCGAGCTGTAGATAAGATGTTTTTTTTACAAAAGGTCCGTTTTCGTGCCGGGCCAGCCCAAGCAATATGACGTGCCATGCTGTACCGCATTTCTAGACTCGACACAATCTATTATTCATGTCATGATGGCCTGGCCGAAGACAACCGTATCGTATCTCACCGTGCATTAGACCATACTAAACTGGTCGTACCCGGGGCCAATAAAAAAGGTAGGGTCCAGTGCCAGGTCTAGCTGTGCCTGTGCCTCTAGACCAGTACAGTGATCGGAGTCGAGATCACTGCAGCACAGCAACCGAGCTGTATAAATTGCAGGGAGAAGGGAAGAGATACAGTCCATGGAGCAGTAGTACTTTAGGGCATGTACAATAAGGCCACATCAGCTGGCTCTTAACTTGTACACATCAGCTTTGGTCTATGTGGAGGAGTGAGAAAAGAGGAGAAAGGAGAGAGAAGAGAGTTGGCTCTTATTTAGTAGCCAGCTTTGCACGAGAGCATAGTTAGATCATTTATGTACAAGAGAGAAAAGATAGTTATTGCACAACATCTAAAGACAACATTTAGAGACAGTTATTATACAAACTGATTTTTAACTTACTATTAACCAGTAGTTGCCTTTGCTATTGTTCTTGCCCAACCCCGGCCTCGTACTGGTCAAGTGGAGGATCAACGCACTCCAGTTTAATTCAATTTCCAGGAGAAACAATGAAGTTGTAGCACTTGTTTATCCACTTCACGTCGGCCGCCATGCAAATCAATCTCATGGCTCGTGGGAGTAAACATTTTAATAGTTTTGTAAGTGTGGAAAATTCCAGCCGTCACACGCGCACACACACACAATGGCTACTCGCCTAGCATTAGCAACAACGATGCACGTACGCACGTACTTGCATGATTAGTTCAGCTATAGTAGAGTCTTTTAAGAAATAATGCAGCTACAGCAGTATATCCAAAGTCCAGAGTCCAGATACTGTTTCCCAGCCGATCTCCACACTATTCACTAGGGGGCGGATACAGAGGCATCTCTAAAAATTTGAGAGATCGTCTCTTTAACAGACAAAAAAATGTTCATTGAATAACTATTTGTATTATACTTTTAATAAATTTTACATATATATATTATATTTATGATGTTATAAAATCATTACATTAGACTATAGAGTTGTAGGTATAAAGTATACAACCCTATTGAATTTTTTTTTTAAAGTTCGGTCGCTGCTATTCACGGTAATCTGGCAGCCATCGCTATTCTCAATGATGAGTATTGAATGAATGAATGAACTAACTCATAAGAGAAGCAAATACTAGTACCCAGAAAAACAGATCCAGGTACTGCAAAATTAACAACGAGAAGAGATGGAGAGCTAGGGACAGACAGTCATGGTCCGATCGAATCGAATGTGCCTCGTCGTCGTATACATCACGCATACACCGCCGGCCATGTGTTTCTCTTGCTCCTCCCCCACCCACCGTCCCGGCCTGCGCCGCATGTGATCGCGTACGTCTCCGTCCTGATCCTGGCCGTCGAAACGCCGAGATCAACGGTCCTGATCGGCCGTCTGAGTACTAGTAGTATCCTTGGTCCCCTCCCATTTTGGCGAAATTTCTATTGTACTAGAAATTCATGCGCTGCGTGCCACGCCGCGGGCGTCGCTTTCGACGCGAGAAAATCGACAAAACGCGCGACTGGTGCTCCACACACGAGTAAATCGAGAAAACGCACGAAAATGATCTAAAAATAAGACTTTGTTTTTCGCAAAAGGGTTTAAACGTAATGCTAGAAAAACGGAAAAAGGACATAAATGCGATGCATATTTTTATTTTAAAAAGAAACGCGTTTTTCTTAAAAAGGACCAAACGTAATTTCGATTTTACTAAAAGGACCCGAGCGCTATTCCTAAAAACGCTAAAAGGGCATGGGCGTAATATGTAATCTTTTTTTGGGAAAAGGATCTAATCGTAATTTTTTTTTCGAAAAAGGACCTATACGTAATTTTTTTTTTGAAAAGGACCCATTTGCGAAAAAAATTAGCCGGCTCGGCTCGAAGCCGCGAGCCGAGCCGCCAGCTCCGGCTCAAATCGCCTCCAGTGGGATTCTTCCATCTATATTGAAGGTATGATTAGCCGTATAAAATTGATTTTTTGCGAAAATGGTCTCCGCTTGATAAAAATAACATAATAGCCTCTATTGCAATGCAGACAGAGCGCTGCAAAGACTAGAATCTCAAGCGTGGTAAACGTCGCAGTATGGAAGCACGAAAATTAGAAGCAGGGCCCACTTCCAGTACGCTGAAATTGGCACCTGGCGCAATGCACATGCAACACTTGTGGTTCGCTACATTTGGCTATGCAGCGGTTCTACTCCGCTGCACTCGCACGCTGCAAAGGCTTAATTACGATCATTAGGGCTTAATAATGCTAAGGATTACTAGTAGAAGTGCTCAACACTCACCAGTCACCACCGACCCAGCTCATTTCCCTTCGATATTTCTCTGCCTCCAAGTCTCCCTCCCCTTCCCTTCACCCCCATTAGTCCATGGGGTTTGTCTGTCAAGGTTTGAAATCTTGTTTTCGCTTGAAATATAGGAGGTAGTCGGAACACGAAATTTCGCCAAGATCTCAAAATTTCGACGAAACACAAAAACAAAAAAATCAAATCCGGTTTTTTTAATAGAGAAATCCGAGATTCCGATCATAATTGCCGAGATCTCGCTAGATTTGCATCGAGCGAAAAATAGTTGAAACGACGTTAAAAAATTTTGAAATTTTTTGTGGATGGCCCTCACACATCAGTAATGTTCTCAAAAAAATTAGATTATTATCAAGCCTGATAATTTTTAAAATTTTGAATTTTGCTACTGTCTTGATAAAACGCTGACCGACAAATTTGAATCAAATGAAAAATAGAACAAACGACATTAGAAAATTTTGAATTTTTTTTGCATGGTTCTGATATATCACTAATGTTCTCATAAAATTTTTAGATGATGGTGAAACTTGAGTTATTTTTAAAAATTTAGAAAGTGGTGATGTCCGAATGAAAAATGCTTGAAACCATGTCAGAAATTTTTGAAATTTTGTTTGGATGATCTTGATGCACCATTAATCTGATCATAAAATTTTTAGATGATTATCAATCCGTGAAGTTAAAAATTTCGGCAGTATTTTGACTGATATTTGGATTTTGAAGGTAACAATTTGAAACAATTAATATATATTTACATCACAAATAATAGGCATGAAATAAAATTGATACATATGATAATTCATCACATATACACCACAAATATGACCATACAGGAGCACGTAAGAACTACCTGTGAAAGCGTGGATGACGCCAGAATGCAACGTTGAGCCCAAAGTCCCGAACCACCTGCAAGAGTCATAATTGAAGAATGAGTATGCAGATAAACATGTATTGAGAGAAGATGCACAATTAAAGGAGTAAGATCATACAAAGCACAGACAACAATGCGTTTATGTACCTACGAGTAGTAATACGCATGTGGTTCAAACTCCACCTCCATGCTTGTTCTAGCCGGAGAAGGCTGGACTTCGGCTAGAGTTAGCCGGATTTTGCTCAGAGGAGCTGATTGAGTGCAAATGAGTAAAGCAAGTGAACTGTGTAGGGAGTGAATGATTGAGTATGTATTAAAATTATTGTGAATGATATAGATAAATGAATTAATTCCTCAATGTTGTTACGAATCCACAGATCTAGCCTAGTGGTAAAGTCAAAATCATTCAAACAGCAGATCTTGGGTTCGAGTCACAACCATGACACTTTTATTGCCTAGTTCCGAGCACATAAAAATTATGAAATTTTTTGTGGATAGTCGTGAAGCATCCATAATATTCTCATAAAATTTTTAGATCATGATCAAAACTAAAAAATTCCCAAAAATTGTGATGCTACTTCACGCTTTTGAACTTTAGAGCGCGTGCTTGTACAGTTTATAATTTTGATTGAGCAACCAAAACAGGTTTAAATATTTTGAAACTTTTAGAAAAGGGTTATGAGGAAATTCTTAAGCTCTCCTGACAATTTTAGATCATGATCAAACTTGAAAAAAATTATAAAATTCGACACGGTTATTACCTCATTTATGATCATTCTATTTTTATGTTTTAAAGATAACAAATGAAGTTAAAATATTTTGAATATTTTTCTATATGATTTTAGACTTCTTAATATGATATCATAAATTTTTCATAGCATGATAAATCTTTTAAAATTTATAAAAATCTAACAATGTTTCACGAAATTTTAAAATATCTCAAAAATCAGTTTTTCAACAGATTTTCATATATCACTTTGTTAAGGGTTATTGATTGAATTCCGGCCATAAAAATACAAAATCTGGTCCTACAACACAAAATTTCAGTGAGATTTGACAAAATATCGTTAAAAATACTGTAGTATTTTCAATTTTTTTACCTAAACAGAATCTAAAATCTCGACCGAGATTTCGGCGGTTTTTCATTCTTCGTCCGTATCCAGAGAGCATATTTGAGATTCTCTTCTTTGAACACTAGCAGAGATGCTTCTTTCAGCCCACTCTGTTTTCACGTGCGAGTTACGCAGCTACTGCTGGTGGCAAGAATAAGATGGCTACTTTGTGTGCTGCCCAGGATTCAAATCGTTTTCAGATTAAATTCCGCTTGGGACAGAAATTTCGCCGAAGTCTCGGTATTTCGGACAAATCTCGATCAAAATTCAAATCCGGTCCATTTTAAACCAAAAAAATCCAAAATTTGGTTGGTTTTTCCGAAATTTCGATGGTTTTGCACTGGCTGAAAAGTGGGTCAAACGATGAAGAAAAATTTTGATTTTTTTCTGGAGAGTCCTGACACATTTTTGATATTTTCATAAAAAATTCATACAATTATGAAGTTTTTGGAATTTTTAAAAATTCAAACATTGGTACTGTCCTGATAAAACGCTGACGGGCAATTTTGAAGTGAATTAAAAATGGGACAAACCACGTTATAAATATATGAAATTTTTTGTGCATGATTCTGATGCATTAGTAATGTTCCCATAAAATTTTCAGATGATGATCAAGCTTATTGGATTTTTGAAAATTCGGACAATGCTGCTGTCCTGTTAAAAGCCTTACCGGCAAACTTGAACAAAATGAAAAATGGTAAAAACCATGTTATAAAATTTTGATTTTTTTATAGTCCTTATGTATCTTTAATGTTTCTATAAAATTTTGAGGTAATTATGGTTGTAGCTTCTGCTATGTCACTATAGACCAATACTAAGGTTCTGTTTGGGACAACTTCTGTTTAGAAAAAATGGATTGTTTGTCGAACGGAAGGATTCTGGACAACTTCTCCTACAATTAAAAGCAGATTTGTAAACAAAATCAAAAACTATCACCTACCTAATTCTTGAAAAATCAAAATATACACACAATCAAAATCTGTACCAAACATAGCCTAAGATGTTCAAAAAGAGAGAAATAAACACGATGACAACAATTTGAGTTTGATGGGGTGGCAGTGGCAGTTGACCAAATGGTAAGTAGCAGTACTAATAAATCATGAAATGATACGATCAAAAGCAGCATTGGAGACTAGGCTTCTCCCATTCCCAACTGTATCTGCTTGCTCTACTTTAAAACACTCTTTTTCTCAAATAAATAAACTAGTAATTCCTCTGGTCACTAAAGGGTACTACTGTTGTGGATATGATCACGGTATCTAAAACACATATTTGACCACTAATTTCTACTCTATCGGCTCTTGAATAGTTGTCTTTCTATCTTCTTCCACTTTCACAAGTCATATCTTATAATCCTAGTCTATGGTAGTAAGTGGCATTTGAAATAACTAAAGTACAGGGCATAGAAGGAAAAAAATTTATAAAAAAGTCACCTCGAAATTGTAGTATGATATGTACTTAGAATAAAATTTGAAAGTTATAATGATATGTATTCGAGAACAGAGAGAGAATTATAATATATTTATAAAATATAATAAAACTATACTTTATAAAAGTTCTTTTCGAGACAAATCTATATGTACAACTTTCAAATATATTCAATCTAAATATTGAAAAAAATATCAATAATCAAAGCTTGACTGTATGTATCCTAAACAAAGTTGTTTTGTGACTAGAGAGAGAGCAGTATACCCATAGAGACTACTAGGTAAGCAACCGCGGTGTGCCACACCGCGCCGCAGCTACCCACGCGAGCAAATCGAGAAAAGCGCTACGATCGCCGCTTCCTACGCGAGCAAATCGAGGAGACACGCTAAACGGTTGAAAGGATACAAACATTTTTTCGCATTTATTTGGAGGAACGGTTGAAAGAATATAAATATATTGAGCTACCGTGGCGTGCCAGGCCGCGACCGCCGCTCCGCACGTATAAAATGGTAAAAATGATCTAAACGGTTTTTTTTCTAGAAAAGGATCTAAACGCTTTTTTTCGGATAAGGACAAAATAGGACCTAAACGTAATGCTTTAAAAGGTCTAAAGGACATAAACGTAATATAAAAAAATCAAAAAATGTCTTAAATGTAACATCTTTTCAAAAAAGATCTAATTTTTTTAAGAAGGATCTAAATGCAATTTTTTCCGCTGGCTCGGCTCGAGCTACCAGCCGAGCCGGCTCAAAGCAATGGTATGGTCGAATTTCACCGACTATAATAGAGGTAGGATATACTTAATTGCGTGACCACCCCGCCGTAATTACTTCTCCAAATCATGAATCCTCCGTACCGATCGCATCCATCAGAGACCCCCAAATTATTACTAATACGGACTAGTTCTTGATCTGCTCTCTGATTGCTCACGCATTTTCTCTTCACATGCAGCAACCGGCAATCAACTACAACTTCTGCTACCCCTACTAGCACTTGCTTAACGACAGGATTAACAATAATTCAAAGCACAGACATCGCGAAATGGTACACGTATAGTTTAATTATTTTTTGTTGGGTTCGTTAGCACGTCCCATCTAGCTTGCAGTTTACTATTGCAACCATACACGTACGTCCTTTCCATGGACGCCTTTACCTTACTAGTATAGTGCCTTGTCTTCCGATTTTCTTTTCCCAGCACGTAATATATGGTCTTTTCCTTTTCTAGAACGTTTGTTTCCTTTTCCTTAATTCCAGGATATTTGTTTCCTTTTCCTTGAGATGATGCTGGAGGTGGGGGGAGATCTGTTGTGGGCCACAGGGATGAGTTAGACACATTAAACAATGGCCATCGGATGTGGGTGAGTAAAGCTGAGAAAAGACCTGAGAGGTTAATTTTGATGAAGGCAAGTTTATGGTGACGTTTCGCTGGGTGCATGAAGGTTGGGTTATCTCTAGTGAGGGTGCATTATTTGGAGTGAACGTAGAAAAGAATGCTTAGGTACATTATAAAGGGATATAGATTCTATTCATCATGCACCACGACAAGAAGGACTCGAACCAGTTGTCCAGATCTGAAGTCTCCTTTAATTTGTTGGTAAAAGAAGAGCGCATTATTTGCTACTCCTTTCGTCGATAAATGTAAATAAAAAATTAATTTTTTATAAAGGTTAAGGATACGGTAAAATTAAAAAATAATACGAGAAAAAATAACTTAGGCACTCCACTTGATTGTCTTGGAAAATGGGAGATAATACTTTATATAAGTAGTAATGAATAAATACAGATGATTGAGAGATAATAAATAGAGGTATAGTAAAAAAGCTTTATTAAATCTACATACAATCTCTATATTTCTAAACAAGATCATTTAAATTATATGGCTTATATTGTTGAGCGGATGGAGTATTTTGCACGTAGGCACACTTGGGAATTAAAGCTGGAAATGGAGATGAGCATCCTCTGACAAGAACGGAGTTCTGATTAAACTGCCTAGAGGAGATGTAGAGATGCTACAGGTGCGTGGCCTTTTTTGCGAATTCAGGGATGGCGATCGGCAGAATTGGATAGCTAGGTTGGTGCCTTCCTGTTGTTGTGTTTAGCAACAAACTAGGATCTATGAATGTGTGTATCCAGCCTCCAGGTGAGGTAGGGTTAGGAGCTTAGGATGAGGATCATGGGAATGGAGCTGACAATGGCCGTGGCATGTTCGGTCTTATTTGTCAAGTACTGTGTGGCATGTTCGGCTTTGTTCGTGATCCGTGCGATTCTGTTCGGTGCCGTCTATCTCCTCCGTCTCTCAATAAAGTGTCCTACGCTACACCGGTGTGTTACTGTGCTTTATCGTACCTGTAATTTCTATTCCATTGTCCTGAGATCCGTTTGGATCGAAGGATTCTCAGAAGGATTTTTATACTGCTTCTCGTAAAATAATCGTGAAATTCACGTGTTCCAACTTCCAAGCGGATCCTTAGTCCCGCCCTAAGAGCAAGTATAATAACAAAATCTACTACTTACTCTATCTCTTATTCATATCATTTAGAGTAAATAATAGAGCTAGCTTATACAATAACCATCTCTAAATGTTGTTTCTAGATCTTTGTGCAATAACTATCTATTCTCTCTTGTTCATAACTAATTTATCTTGTTTCTCGTGCTATGCTGGATTTTGCATAAGAGTTGGCTCTCTTTTCTCTCCTCTTTTCTCACTCTTTCGCATAGGACAAAACTAATATGTAGAGACTAAAAGTAAGCTGATGTGATCTTATTTACATGCCCTAAGGGAGAAACGAGTAATGCAGCACAAATTTGTCCCACGTTTGCTTCTCTTCAAAGTTCTTACCAACCATGCTGAAAACGGATGGAATCTTCAACATCCACCGTAAGGTCCGTAATAAACGAGGGGAAGGCTTGCGGCTAGGCCCTGTTTGGGTGAGAGGTAATTTTTTAGAAGGTTTTGAGATGTAGTTCAAATTTAAATTAGATCTTAAAATATTCCAAAGAAATACCTTTATTCCAAACAGCCCCGTTAAGCGCCACCCCATGATTCCAGAGTTGGTCCAGTGGACAAATCCAGCGTCATGTGGCTCACCACAGAAGATGGCATTCATTGCTGTACATTGCAGAATCGGACTGATTGCTTTGGTGTCCAAAGTTTTTTAGTCCTTACGAATCCTAGCCAGATTGGTCTCTTCCCATAGCAGCCTCTTTCAATGTTCTGGCTCTGCATTGCCCCACCGCCATTACATTCGTCAAAACAGTGTACTCCCCTCGCATATAGAAGTCATTTCTAATATAGGTGCAATCCAACTTTCGAAATCTTGACTTTCAATATGCATCATTTTTAAGGTATGTTTAAATAACTTGATAATATATATGCGATTTTTTTTCCATAAATAGATCAATACAAAACACAATTTGTGATATTTTGATATTGTAAATTATAGGAGAGAATATATTTACTCCGTTTCTCAGTACTTATCATATGTGACCGAAACTTTCTTCTACGAATACTTGCATAGAAAAATAGTAAACATAGCATAACATAATATTTTTTATTTATATCATCATCTCTTAATTTCATTATTACAATGTTTGTTTGTTTTTTTTCGGTACTTCTTTTATTGCACATCATATTGCTCATATCAGTATAACTGAGTGAACAACTGTCGATGTATCACCCCCTTAATCTCTTCGTTCCGTGGAGATCCACCAAATAAAGAGTTAGAAATTTTTTTGAGAATTTTTAGTATATTTTGTATTATTTTAGCGACTATAAAAAATATGTAATCGACTTTTATTACATAATAATTAATAATATATATATACAAATCAAATTACTTACCTTATTTTATTTTCCCCTTGAATTAGCATATTTCTAAAATTTTAATTTGAATAAAATGAAAATTATATTTTTCACTTAGTATGGAATTAAAAATAATCCCTAATTTCCTTTTATTTTTATTCTTATGTTATTTATATTTAATTTTGAATTTCAAGTTTTGATTTAGAATTTGTATGAAAATCAAATGACTAATTTCATTTTGTTTTTTATTACGAATTTATGTTAATTTTTATTTAATTTTGCATACTATAGAAATCGTATACAAATCCAACTAATATTTTTTATATAATTTATATTCTGTATTTAGCAATGTACATGTTTAATTTGGACTTCATATGAAAGTTAAATGGTTGATTTTTATTTATTTATTTATTACTCTGAATTTCTGTTATTTTTATTGTTTTTAGTGTGGGCTCTTTCTTTTAATCTAAGCCATTGATTTTATTTTTATTTAGTTTTGAATATTAGTTTTGGATTACAATTGATAATACAAATCCAATTGCTAATTTTTACCTAATTTTTATTCTGAATTTTAGTAATGTACGTGTTTTAATTTAGAGTTCATATGAAAATCAAATGTCTAATTTATTTTTATTTTTTATTTCGAATGTTTTTTATTTTTTTGTTGTACTTCACATAGACTCTTTCTTTTAATCTAAGCCGTTATAATTCGGATCCGCTAGATAGACGGTTAGACGTTTTTTGAAATAGTAACATCAAATATAATGGCTATTATAGTTCAACTTAGTTAAGGTTCACTAAATTAAGGTTATATGTTTTGCTTTTTTATGAGAATTTCTATTATTTTATTTTCTTAACAACTCTACATGATATGCTATTGAAGCGTCGTAGGACCGGTCTTGACCCCGTGACCCAGTATAAGATGGGTGTAATGCCTTCTGATGAAACACAGAACACTATTACCACATCAATTTGTTTCCTTTGATCAGGTCGGTGCCATACTTGGTGTTGAATCTATCATAAACGAACCAAGAGATAAAAAAGAACAAATATAAGGAATCCGATTTTGTGGGAGTTAGATTGGGAGATCGGAGGCGACTCTTCCACGCCAAGAAAGAAACAATGATTTGCTTTTTTCAGCTACGCAAGTAAAAGGATTGAAGGAGATCGAGCTCGTGCAATGTTATTATTTTCCGTTCTTTTCTTTCCTGAGCACTTGGACGGGAGCACCAAAGCAGACACCATGGCGTTCAGGATAAGTCTATATACAATAAATGTCTTGATTTATTTATTTCTCAACAAAACCGATCTACTTTTAGAGAGTTCTTAGAAAAACCAAATCAAATACAAATTAGTTTTTGGGCTGTGTGACTTTTATGTTATGGTGAACCAACATAAGGTCATTTGTATTTTCTTTAATTGCATGCATTTAGTCACATCGGTGTGTATTGTCTCAGTATAAGGCCAAGGTACGCTCAATGTAATATCGAGTTCATATGCTAATTTGTTGGTTATAATTAGGCTTGATCACGCATGAGAACCAGATGTATCGATCCGCCCTACCATGTAAGTTTTGTTTTTATTTTGATTTTATACTACAAAGTAATATTATATCTACTCAATAGCATCTAATGGTCAATATGATGCATTTTTAATTAGTGTCCACCAGATTAAAGGCTAGATATTTTGCTTTTATGAGAATTTCTAGTCTATTTCTTAAAGATCCAATGGCGTTGTAAATAAAGCCTACTAGATTAAGGGCTAGATATTTTTATTTTTGTGGGAATTTCTAGTCTAACTCTCATGGGCTTTATTTTTAGTCTATTTCTCAAAGATCCAATGGCAATTGTAAATAAGACCTATAAGATTAAAGGCTAGATATTTTGTTTTTTTGTGGAAATTTCTAGTCTATTTCAATTTTGCTTAGCAACTCTCATGAGCTTTTAATATATAATAGATATTTAAATTAGATACACAAAAGTCAAAATCTTGACTTTCAATATATTTTAAAATATTTAAATTAGATACATGAAAGTCGCATAGATTTGTCTCGAAAATACTCTCATAATATTGTAATTTTATTAGATTTATAAATATATTACAATAGAAATTGGTGATTAAAGTTATGTTCTAGAGATCATGTTGATATCCAAAATGATATGTATTTGTAACCGAAGAGAGTGGTAAAGACTACTACCACAGCAGAACATCTGAAGGGGTAATGAGCTGCATACACTTGTTCCTCTCTGTAGAAAGACCAAGATAATCAAAAGATTACAACAGCAAGCAACAGTGGAACTAGAAAAATTTCTACAAGGCGCAGACTTCACACGTATAACCCTAAAGTCTTGTACAATGATTTTATAACATCATAAATCTAACCCATATATTTAAAATTTGCTAAAAATACAATACAAATAGTTTTAAAGTCTCAAAAATCAAAAACCACCGAAATAAAAAAACAATTTAATCAACAAATTTGATCTATTAAAAAAAGGTGATCTCGTAGAGAGGCATACCAGCACCCCTAGATCCACCGCTGGCAACGAGGACAAATCTGTTAAGGAACCTCGCTATCGAATAGTCCGGGGTTCCCGAACAGATCTAAAGTGGAGAACAGAGAGAGAGACACACAGGTATATGGGGAGCGACGGCAGAATTCTTTATTGATTTCTGATTGCTTGTCCATAGGGGGACCCCCCTCCTCCTTATATAGTAGTCGCCTAGGGTTTCGGCTAAGGGACCATCGTGGGCTTTTCATTGGGCCACGTGATTTCTCAACACTCCCCCTTGGGCCCTTTGCCGCGAGATGCATATGCCTCATTAAAACTCCAGAAAAACCCAGTGGGAAAAATACTTGGAGAAAGAGTACATAGCATACGCTTACTATGTTGCACGAATTGCCTCGTTAAAACCTTATGCAAGAAAACTTCATGAAAAACTTGCTAAGGAAAAAGAGTACAATTCACACAACTTCAATTGCTAATCTTCGAGATGCATGTTGGGTATTCATAATTCATGTTCGAGATTCATGTGGGAGTATGTGAAATATCTCCCCCTGAAATCTGCACTTCTCTAAGTCTCATCATTCCAATTCCTTTAATGCATCTTTCAAAGGTAGATGCTGGGAGTGATTTAGTGAACAAATCTGCAAGATTTTCACATGACTTAGTATGCAATATTTTGATCTCGTTCATCTTATGCAATTCATGAGCATAGAGGAACTTGGGGTTGATATGCTTCGTGAGATTGCTCTTCACATAACCCATCTGTGCTTGGGCAACACAAGCTGCATTATCTTCATAGATTATCGTGGGAGTTTGCTCAATGTTCAAGCCACATGACTTCTGGATGTGGTGAACCATTCTGCGGAGCCATGCACATTCACGAGATGCTTCATACAAAGCGATGATTTCCGAGTGGTTTGTCGACGTCGAGACAAGAGTCTATTTAGACGACTTTCAAGAAATTGTTGTTCCTCCACATAGGAAAACATAGCCAGTTTGGGACTTGCCTGTATGCGAGTCTGATAAGTACCCAGCATCGGCGTAACCAACCAAATTCAATTCATTGTTTCTTCTGAAAAACAAACCAAGATCTTTGCTTCCTTCGAGGTAACGGAAGATATCCTTGATCCCTTTCCAATGCCTTTTGGTGGGTTACGCCTGCATCGGGCTAGCAAATTTACTGCGACGCAATGTCCGCCTAGTGATATTCGCAAGGTACATGGCGCCCAACTGCACTCGGATATGGGAATTCTGCTCCCGTGACTTCCTCCCTCTTCTCTAGGTGCATGCACGGGTCTAGGTGCGCTTGGAGTGACCTTCCCACCATTGGAGTCTTCGCAGGATATGCTTTTTCAAATCCAAACCTTTCCAACACTTTCTGCGTGTAGGTTGATTGGTGTACCAAGATTCCTCCTTGGACATGTTCAAGCTGCAAGCCTAAACAAAACTTGGTTTTACCCAAATCTTTCATTTCAAACTCGGACTTCAAGTATGAGCATGCCTCTTCAATTTCTTCATCCGTCCCAATGATGTTCAAGTCATCTACATAGACGGAGATTATCTGTAATCCATTCGGGATCATTGTATAAACACACATGGACAATCTTCATTGTTTGTGTAGCTTTTCTTGCAGAGAAAGTCACTCAGCGATTGTACCACATTCTTCGATCGCTTGACCCATACGGTGATTTCTCCAATTTCACATCAGACGGGTTTCTATTTGCTCCGTCTTGGTTCGGGATAGGGATTCCTTAGGTACTTTCATATATATCTCTCAATCCAAGTTTCCATACAAATATCTTTGTGACAACATCCATTAGCTTCATTCTCAACTTCAAGTTGATCGCCATTGAGATCAAATATCTAAAGGTAATTCCTCCCATGACCGGAGAATAGGTTTCTTCGTAATCAACTCCGGACGTTGAGTGAAACCTTGAGCTACAAGTCTTGCTTTGTACCTTACAACCGTTGTTTTCATTTCTCTTAGAACAAAGACCCATTTGTGACCTAAGGGGTTTATATGGGAAGGTGTGCGGCATACGGCTCAAACACCTCTCTCTTGTTCGGAGAGACTAACTCTGCAGTTGATTGCCTTTTCCATTCTTCCCAATCTAGCCTTTTCTTGCACTCTGCGAGAGATGCGGGCTCGGGATCATGATCAATGATCGAGGCAATCTTCTTTGCGAAGTATGCATCAACGTTGGTCGTTGCTCTATTCGAGGATTCTCTGTTATTACAAAGTTTATGGCCATTTCTTCATGGGGTGCTTCATGCACTTCTACTTGCTCTTCGCCGCTTTTCACTTTCGCAGAGCAAGTTCCTTTAGCTTTCATCGCCTATGTGTGCGCACACATTATTTCCGACGGCTTCTGCATGGAAGATTCAAGTCTGGAATTGCCTTTCCCATTGGCTTCTTTTCGGTGTGTCTCAACTGGCCCCTTCTTTCCTTGGGGTATTTTCGTGATTGGTTGTGGTAAGTCCTCTCGCCCGCTTTCTCCAGACGTCTCGGGTACTTTGGGTTTGAGGAGCCGATTTCTGTTCTTTTCTTTGAGGCCTCGAGCAGGATGAGGATACCTTCATTTTCTTTGGTATTTCCACCTCTCGGTGCATTTCTTGCGGGTACATGCGACTTAACCACGCCTTGGATCACAAAATGATCGGCAGTTCATTTGCTAAATTCGCAAATCAATTATCTTCCGACTTCTTGATTTGCTTCATTAGTGCGGGGTCATGTGCGGGATCCGGTGGAATGCCATATGATTTCCGGCATTTTTCATCCAAAGGTTGATTTCTCCCCTAATGACGGAAACGATCCTCGTTAAAGATGCAATCGTGAATCGGGTCAGTATGCAAGTCTTGATCATGGGTTCCAGATAACTAATTATGGATGCACTCTCATAACCAACGATATCCTAGACTTGCGGAGAGGGCCCATTGCGATCACGTGAGGGTGGTATAGGTACATATACCATACACCCAAATTTTACGAGATGGGAGATCTTGGGATGATCCGTGCACAAGTTGCATAGGAGAATGGATGTTGTAGGCCGACGGTCTGAAATTGATAAGAACTGCTGCGTGCAGGACTGCGTGTCCCCAACAAGTGTTGGGCAAGTTACAACTCTGCAAAAGCGGCCTAGCAATAAATTTAATCCTCTTTATTAGTGCTTCTGCTAGTCCATTCTGCGTGTGGACGTGTGGTACGGAGTGCTCAACTGCTATCCCTGTTGCCGTGCAATAATCATCAAATGCCTTTGAAGTAAATTCTCCGGCATTGTCCATTCTGATGGACTTCACGCGATGATCAGGGAAAGCATTCTTAATTCTTATGATCTGCGAGATCAGCTTTGCAAAAGCATGGTTTCTTGTTGACAATAAGCATACATGCGACCATTTCGAGGAAGCATCGATGAGCACTATAAAGTATCGAAACGGCCCTGACAAGGGCTGAATCGGGCCGCAAATATCCCCCTGGATGCGTTCCAGGAATGTAGGGATTTCACTTTGCACTTTCATGACAAAGGGTCTAGTTATTAATTTCCTGGTGGCACATACAGGGCACACAAAATCTTCATGATTCGAAAATTTTTTAACATTAATACCAAGACCTTGTGAGTTGTTCACTATATTTCTCATCATTCTAAGACCAGGATGACCTAATCTACTATGCCATAAAGAAAATAACTCAGAGTTTCTAAAAACAGTCTTCAAGAAAGTATACACTTGGTGCATGAATATTCGTGTAGTACAACCTGATTCATATGAGGACATTTTTCTAATACCATTTTTCCACATACCGCGTGCTTCACAATGCACAAGTATTCTTTGCCATTTTCTTCATTGGTTTCTACGTGAAAACCATTGGCGCGGATGTCTTTGAAGCTTAAGAGAGTGCGCGTTGATTCAGGGTACAAAAGGGCTTCTTCGATTACCAAAATTGTACCCATAGGCAATATAATAGTGACTCTTCCTGAGCCGATTACATATGAGTCGCTTCCTGCGATCGTAGTAATCTTTCCAGCGTTCTTCGTGATCGACTGGAACTATATAGACTCTCTTAAGATGGTATTTGTTGTGCCACTATCAACAATGCATATCTCTTCCATTTGGACACTACACAATTTCTTTTCAATTCTGATCTCCGGTAGAGCTTCGTGCTGATAACGTGTTAAAGAACCTCGCTATCGAATAGTCCGGGGTTCCCGAACAGATCTAAAATGGAGAACAGAGAGAGACACAGGTATATGAGGAGCGACGACAGAATTCTTTATTGATTTCTGATTGCTTGTCCATAGGGGACCCCCTCCTCCTTATATAGTAGTCGCCTAGAGTTTCGACTAAGAGACCATCGTGAGCTTTTCATTGGACCACGTGGTTTCCCAACAAAATCATGTTCCACCAACAGAAATTGCCGACATTATATGCAGCCACTCCTCATCGTTACAGCCTTTCTTCTTTGAAAATGTGTAGACAGCAGCAGCAATATAGCATTACAGTTGAACAACAAACACCCATCATAAGGGATCTTGCGCAACTGAACATAAGATGCATATTTACAAATTACAACACTGGATGCGCTAAATTACTAGCAACACTAGAGATCTGTTTGTTCTAGTAAGGGGATGGAGCTATAACGAGGAAGAAGGAATGAACAAGCCCTTCAATGGGCAGGCAGGCATATTTAACTCACTACATAAATAATGTGCATCTTCCTCTATTCCAGATGGCAGATCCATTCCTGCCTTATTGAGAAACAAATTTTGAGTTTTTTGTATATTAAGGAGAGCAATGCAGCAACTTTCTGTTGGGCTCACCCCATTCATTCATTCCCACCAAACTAATAAAGAATGCTGAACAATCAAACAGAGGCATTGACTGTATTTTTCATGGCCGGACTGCACAAGGTTGTCGCAGCCTCCCGTTTGCCCAATATTTGCAGATATGAGGCTGAGCTACCACCACGGAACAAAAGAAATGCAAGGAACAAAAGAAATGCAAGACTTTCGTGTGTCTATCTACAGAGGGAAAAATGCAAAAATATGGGGGCACAAGCACCTGCAAAAATACTTCTTCGAGAACACACCGGATGGAGGGGAGTTCACTTGCTGACCTCCTAGTTGCAATCCAGACCACACTCCTCCAGAAGAGGGCCATCATTCTTCGCCAGGAAAGGATCAATCCGGACCCAGAGGAGTGAGAAGATTGAAGCCAGAAGAATGGACCAGACAATAACAATTGTTGGAGTCCTGTTTTGCCTTCCAACCAAACCTTTGAGGAATGGATACAGATGGACAATCACCCAAAATGCAAAGAAGAGCTTCCCGAAGAGCGGCCCCCATGATTCATATCCATTATTGATCGCATTGGAAACACCAGCCACCACCCCAATGAAGTTCAGTAGGAGCAGCGTGGTTGGAGGTATCAGTAAGGTTGTCCATTTGAACGTATACAGTTCTGAGAAGTCCTCATCATCTCCACCCTTCGATGTCACAGTGAAACTCGTATCTATACCAGCTATGACCTTGAGAAGTCCTTGGAACACAGCAAAGAGATGCGAAGAGACACCACCAATAACCCAAAATTGCTCGTTTCTCCACCAATCATCAATGCCTACACCACTCCATCTCATTTCCAGAATGCTTGTAGCAAAAATGCAGATAAAAAGTGACATGAACCAGAGGCTGGCAACGTTGTTAAGCTGCACAATAGAATGGGAAGAGGAAGGGAAGTGTCAAATATTCCATAACTTCACGCCACACAGAATTACAAGTTGAATAAGCTTTACCTCTGGAGTGATAAATTTCCCCGTCAACAGGCAGATGGCAGGCAATGTACAGTAAGCCAAAAGTGGAATGGATGTCCAAGGATAGACGATGGAGTTAATGTAGGAAAATCTTTCCAAACATTTTAGTCCACCACCATACCCATACCAAAGAGGGCAGTGATTGCTGAAGAAAATTTCAATAGACCCAAGAGCCCACCGAAGAACCTGGTGAAGCCGATCAGAAAGATTGAGAGGCGCAGAACCTTTGAATGCAGCCTGTTTAGGTATGCAGTAAATTGACCGCCAACCATGGCAATGCATCTTAAACCCAGTTAGAATATCCTCTGTAACCGATCCATAGATCCAGCCAATCTGCAAAAGAAAAGGAAAAAAAATGATTTACCAGGTAACAAAAGTTTCGACCGATTAACCAACACAAAACCAAGCTCTAAGACTTAACCTCTTTCCCCCAGTCTGTCTTGTCTTCATAGCCACAACTGATGACATGTATAGCTTCTTTTAGAAGAGAAGCTGGACTCGCACTCTTCAGGGTTCCACCATTCTCAAGAAGTGTGGATGCGACAAAAACGGAAGACTGGCCAAATTTCTTTTCTAACTTCTGTTGATTTACAATACCAGCCTTTTCATTTTCTGCTCCTGCCAAAAGCATTGCAAGGTTAGTTATGTTAAGACAATGAAGATGAGGATGTAACCACAAGGTTTTCTTGGAAGTAAGTGATACCTGGAGCAGCTTCGTCAATTTCACCAAGAGCATATGCAGGGGATTGATTTTCTGCTCTCTTGAAAAACAACCTCTTTTTCTTCTCTGTTTTAGGTTTCGCAGTCTTCTTCTTGTTCGTCCTGTTACCACAGCAGCAACAGCAAAAGCACCACTTTGGCCAGCAGTTGCAAGTCCTTGATGGTGGCTTCTTTGATTTGGGGGCATCATAACCATACAATGCCTGCCTTCTAAAGACACATCCAGTGCCGACGTAGATGGGGCCTTGAATACCATCCAAACCTTTCATGTTGATCTGTACGAAACAAATGTTAGGGAAATTCCATATAAGTTAAACGACACAATATAGACAACAAAATGTCTCAGAAATATCGAAACCAAATCTTACATCGAAAAAGACGACATTCCTGTTAGCATATCGATCATGACGGTCAATGCCATCGAATCTTTGAGGGAACTGCACATAACAAACTTTCTTGCCTACCAAAGGATCCATCATGAAACACATTGCTTCCTTTATAGCCTTGCTGTTGTTAATGTAGTGATCACAATCCAAGTTTAGCAAATAGGGAGCATTAGTTAGCACAGCAGAGACTCGGACCTGTGAAACAGCCAAACAAAACAAAAAGAAGTTTAAAATCTATTACATATTACTATTAGTTATAGAAGACCGGCAGAAAATGCATCAAACATGTTATCATTACCAATGCGTTCATAGCACCAGCCTTCTTATGATGGTTATATCCTGGCCGTTTTTCTCTTGAAACATAAACCAATCGAGGCAGTTCATTTCCTTCCACATCATGGCCACCGCTTTGACCAAGGAAGACCTATTGGTACAGAAAATTGAGCTTTATTTTGGTGAGAGAGAAGGAAAATGAACCACCATATCATGTATGTCAGCATATATACTGTGTAACAGCACAAAGTGTAAAAGCATACCTGAATCATTCCAGGATGATCACGAACGTTGTTTCCAGGCCAGGGAGTTCCATCCTGCATTGTCCATCCTTCCTCAGGAACTTTCTGGGCTTTAGCAACCAAGGCATTGATTCTGACCTTGAATTCTTCATACTCTCTCTGGAAAAAAAAAAGGTTGTCCTAAATTATCACGACATATTATCAACTAAAGGACCATAGCAAACCAATACAGAAGAGGTTAAATAATGCACCTTCATTGCTCTCCTCTCCCTAATGAAGTTTGGTGCAACCTTATCTTTCAGGTAGTCTATCTTCTGTTGGAAATACCACTCTGGAGCACGAGGCTCGAGACTATACCTTTTACAGAAAGGAACCCATTTCTTTGCAAATTCAGATGTTTCAGACAACGCTTCGAATGTGAGCATGGCAGCACCGTCATCAGAAACATAGCAAGAGACCTTATCAACTGGATAATCTACCGCAAGGATAGATAGAACAGTATTTGCTGTGACCAACGGAGGTTCCTTTAAGGGATCAACCGTACTGACAAAGAAATCAACTGGGGCTAGTAGAGATTGTTGGCCTTCCTTGTCAAACCTATCCAGACAAGCAAGCAATTGGTCGCAAAACTTCAGACAGAAAAGACAAGTATTAGTAGGTGGCAACAGTAACCAACCTCAATGTCAGCCGATCAAGGTAAGTCTCCCTCTCAATAGGAAACCACTTTGGGAATTGATCAAGAATCCAAGACATGGCAAACCAGATTTCACATATTACAGATATGAGCCATAAAGCAAAAGCATCGGGCACCGGATGCATCACTCGATAGTGGAAGAAGAACCCCAAAACCACCAACCGAATTATGATAATCATCCTGTAGGGGTTAATCTGGCTTGAAGGAAGCGGAATCTTTCTCGACAATGGCTGTCTAGCTTCATCCATTCTGGTAAAAAGAGGTTCAAAAAACAGAGTTGGTACTCAAGTCTAGGAGCACATTTTGCAAAGAAAAGGACAAAGATCTGCCTAAGCAAATATCAGGTGGAAAGTTGTTCAATGCAGTCAAAGATACAAATAAACAAGAAGAGTATGGCTTTTCTAGACCGTATACTAAATGGCTAATTATGCAACTACATCATTCATCCAATTCAAGAAATGCAACAGCTTTAAAGAAAATCTGACAAATATGAATTTGCTAGCTTGTTTTAATGTTCTAACAAAATTGATAGCCAGGTCATAGTCATGCCCATACAAAGCATGTCGTAACGCTCAAGTGGAGCATGGATTCTCAAGTTAGACCAATGCATAGAAACTAAATAACCTATCAGAGGATCACCAAACTAATAGAGGTCAAGTAAGTTTCCAGGGTCATACAGTGGTAGATCTGCATCATCGCCATCACCATCCCAATCTTTACCGCCACCGTCATTTCTCATCTGGTGCAACCTCTCCTGCTTCTGCTTCCAGCTCTCCATCCTCTCCTTCCAAGCAACACTCCCATACCCGTATGCAGCGAGATCCTTCGACGGGTCCATGGATCTTGGTTGCACTGCAACATACCAACCGTCAGCTGATTATATTCGAGCACCATTATAACTAAACGCTATGCGATGACAGTCCAAATACGCACCAGGAAGGTTCGGATCAGCGTAAGGGAGGGGGTGAATCCTCTTTCCCCCACCGCCCATGAAAGATGGCACAAGAGCATGCTGCTCTGGTGGGATGTCATCAACCTACAGGCACATCAGAACAAGCAATTGAGCATACTGCAAGGAGGAGCAATGCAGCAGGGTGAAATTTGCAGGTACCATCTGCCCGTTGGTGAGGAGGGGAACAGTGGGGATGAGCTGAAAAGGCTGTGGCAAGCCGTCCAGGTCGCCGCCGCGGCCATAGCTCATGTGGGCATGGAGAATGGACTCGGCCACATACTGCGGGTCGTGCTTGTCCCTCCAGTTGAACTCGTTCTCCAGGTCGTCGACGTCGTCCTCCTCCTCATCCCCGGGCACGCGCGCGCAACCTGCAAGCGAATTCCAGGAAAAAAAAAAGGTGAGCACTTAGACTAGAAGCCGGCAAATTCGAAGACGAGGAGCGAGCGGCATTGCGGCGGGTGGAGTGGAAGACACTTGCCCTTGAGGCGCTTGAAGCGGGTCTTGCACTGGGGGCAGTTCTGCGTGCCCTCGCGTCGCTCGTACTCGTAGCAGTCGCGGCAGACGGGGAAGGCGCACTCGTTGCAGGCGACGAAGGGCTCGCCGTCGGGGGTGAGGCCGACGTCGTCTCCGCAAATCTGGCACACCCGCCCGTTCTGCTGCTTTAGCGGCTTGAGCTGCAGAAAGACGACCAAAAATCAGTACCACCGGCGAACAAAGAAATTAACCCCAGCCCGCGGCGAGATAACGCGAGCGGCAATCAAACGTACCCCGGGCTCCCCGTCGCGTCGGATGACGACGAGCTCGTTGCGGTTGTGCGAGCCGGCGACCAGCCCGGCGCTGGCCTCCATCCCCCAAAACCTCCTCCTTCCGCTCGCTCTAGCAGATCTCCAGATCTCAAGGGTTTACTACGCCGAAGAAGAAGAAGAAGCGTGATGACGGCGGCGGCGGAAGGGGAGGGGAAAGGAAGGGAACGGGGGGAAGGGCCGGATGCTTCCACCCTTCCCTTGCTCTTGTTGTTAACACCTGTGACTGCTCTCCTAGCCACAGCTCATCGCCACCTCCTCTATCTTTCGGCAGCTTTCTCTTCCCCCTCACATGCACGCTAGTGTCGTTCGCTTTCGCACTACTTACTTGTCTTCTCGTCTGTACTCTCCACCCCGCCCCACCCCCTACACACTCTCTCTCCCCCTCCACTGGTTCTCCCTAAGTTTTTTTTTTCTTTTTCGATCTATTCTTTTTACAAATTTCGTTTATCCCAATGAAATTATAATTCTAACTTTTTATTTTGACCGAGAAAGAACCGAGAGACAACACATATTATCTACTACGGTACGCAAAAAGTCATATTTACAGTTTCGTTTAGACATACATCAAACTTGCAAAAGAAATTAAGACAAGAGGGAAAAAACCAAAGCTTCATTTTCCTTCAAGTGCTGCTGCTGCAACGTGGTGTGCTAATACCACCTCTTCTTCTTGCGGCTTCTTGTAAGGAGAAGTCAGTCTAGAAGCTGTGCAAAGCGTCCGTGACACAGTGGTTGACTGTAGAGACTGGGAGAGATTATTAGGCTGAAAATTAATCGAGGATTGTTGACGGTGAGGAAAAAATGCCCAATTACAGAGAATCAACTTATCTACAGACAGAAGAGAAGGTCATGGCTTTGGCCAAAAAAAGAAAGCTCATGAAGCAAGTTATTTACTACTCCCTCCGTTCTTCCTTATAAAAATGAACCGAGGAAGTACTACTAACGCGGTAGCTAGAAAAACATCTCATGGTAAAGGTGGCAACAAACGATTTGCGCTTATGTATGCCCATGTATTCTTTCAATGATGCAAATATTAGTACACAAAATGATTCATGGATGTATATACCATGCACGAAACTGATATATATTGTCTTTTCATAATGGGGTGCAAAGAAAAATCAAAGAGATCTTTTTAGCTGGAACGAACGAAGAGGAGGACCAAAGAAAAAGAAGAGAAAGGAACCCACTAACTAACAAGAAAAGAAATAATGCTCAGGAGCAGCAAAAACACAGTAGTAGTTGGCAGCACAGCAGGCGTGCTTACCGATTATTTGCCTGCTTTCCTTTTTGCACCAACTGTTATTTTACTTCCAGCTCTCTAATTTCTGTGTGTGTGTCAGAAGAGTATTATACTGCAGAGTGCAGACTGCTACTACTCATCTAACTTTCTCTAAGGCTGCGTTTGGTTTGGGTTTAAATTAATCAGGTTAGTTAACTTTAATCCAACTTGGTTAGGTTAACCCAAAATTTGTATTTGGCAACAAATCTTGTTAATCTAAATTACTGTTGGCTATATTAGGTTGGTTAGCTAGGTTAGCACGGGAAAAAAAATTAGAAGGGTTAGTTGTGCCAGCTAACTTATTCCACCAATTTGGTGGCTTAACTTAATCCAGGGTTAAGGAGGGTTAAAAGTTTTGATTGGGTTAACCTTCCAAATCCAATGGTATTTGGCGGGTTAAACCCCTAACCACGTCTTAATCCAAACCAAAGGGGCCCTAAGTGTTGGATTAAGCACTAGGGAACTAAATACTAGTTGGATTAATAAGTTAATTCTGTGGGTGATGGGAGCGGAAGGTGTGGCTGTCGGTGGGCCCGTGACAGGCACTAATAGATAGGGGACGGAAGGAAACAATTAAACCGGAAAAAGGATTATCGCACGATGCTCGCTGCGGACCAACTGGATTAGTTTTAGTTGCACGGGTATAGAGTTTGGGCTAACGCTACGACAGCAGTATACCCGTTTATCAATTAAATGAGAAGATAAGTATAAATACAATACTTAATAATAAAAGAGAAAATAGAAATTTAAATGAATTTAGAAAGAAAAACGGAAATAAATGGAGGTCGAATGGACGAAAACGGACTCCCAAAAGATTTTAAATCAAGAAAGAGAAAGAAAAAAGAATTTTCTAATTTTAGATTATTTTTTTGCAGCTTCCACAGAGAGCATATCGTGCTCTCTGGGCTAACAATGAGCGCAAGGGGAGGGAAGGCGGGGTGGCCTACTGTCGCAGATGGGTCGGCACTAGTGCAATGAGATCGCGGCAAGGCGCGCTGGTGAGGAGTCACGGTTGCGGTGAATTTCGTCGGAAAGATGACGGTGGTGGCAGGTTACCTCCAAAATCCGCGATCTTTACAAAAGGGAGCACTTGAGGATTTACGCAATGCGATGGGTGGAGAGAGCTCACGGCTTTTATAGCCCGAAACAAACATATTTATGGAAACCATAATTTGGGATCAAATCAGATTGGGAGGAAATTTTGGCAATAGAACACGAAATTTGGGGAATTAACACCATAGATGGAAAGAGGAGATTTGGTGCGAGATTGATGAAGCTTTGGAGCTTCTTTCTTGCTTTAATGGAGGAGGAAGAGAAGAAGCTCTTCAGTGCAATTTGTGACTAGAAGAAGCTACAGGTGGGTTGCCTTCATTTTTTTAAATATAGAAGGATTTTTGAAAAGATAGCATATTAGGTTAAAAAAATCTAGAAAAATTCTAAAAATAACTTTCGATTATTTTGTACTTAATAAAATTATTTTCAAAAAATTAAATTATAAATTTTCGAGGCACGGCTGTGCATGGTCGCCTGACCAAAGAACCTCGCCAGATCGGCAAGGCCACCGATGGCGGCAGTGGAGCCATTGCGGACTGCGTTCTCCCGCGTATTGCCGCCGCCGCGTGCAATCTCTGGCCACGCCCCATCTCGGTTTCCTTTTCCCAAAGACGTAATGTATAGTCCTTTCCTTTTCCAAGACGTTTGTTTCTTTTTCCTTGTTGATGATGGAGGTGAGGGAAGGTCTGTTGTGGGTCACAGGGACGATTTCAGAAAAATATGGAAAAATAAACTAGTGCAATCTCTACGCACGCCCATCTCCCGCTTCCTTTTCCCAAAGACGTAATGTATGGTCCTTTCCTTTTCCAAGACGTTTGTTTCTTTTTCCTTGTTGATGATGGAGGTGAGGGAAGGTCTGTTGTGGGTCACAGGGACGATTTGGAAAAATATGAAAAATAAACTACGCCGCCCCATTTGGATCCGCAAGGAAAAAGATAAAATTAAAGCTGCTCTCGCGCCATTACCGGTTCCATGAGAAAAATTGAAAAAATTAAGCAAAGACTCATGAATCGTTGGTTCCTTAGATAAAAATAAAACAAAAATTCGGCGCTCTCCATATTTGAAATTAGGATCTATGGGGCTAGATCCGTAAAAAAGTCTCGACAAAGGTCATATTCGGAAAAAAATACGATCACAACGACAGGACAATAAAAAATTCAAGTCTTGTTTCCTTACATGCGGATACTCCCTGTTTATTTCCTTGTTTGATTCGCCCTCCTTCTAAATATGTAGTACGAACAATTTTGGCAGTAAAAAATTCAAGTCTGGTTTCCTTGCATGCGGATCCTCCTTATTTATTTTCTTGTTTGATTCGCTCTCCTTCCAAATATGTAGGTGGGGGAGGTCTGTTGTGGACCACAGGGATGATTAGACACACTAAATAATGGCCATCGGATGTGGATGAGTAAAGCTGAGGAAAGATCTGATAGGTTAATTTTGATGGAGGCAAGTTTCTGAGGACGTTTCGCTGGGTGCACGAATGTTGGGTCATCTCTAGTGGGATGCACTATTTGGGATGGACATAGAAAAGAATGTTTACGTGCATTATAAAAGGGTATAGATTCGTTACTACCTGTCGATTTCTGGTGTGTCTTGCTCTCTTCTTCGGAGACATTAAGAGAGCTCTGTAAAATTTATACCCCTTTATAATGAACGTAAACATTCTTTTCTACGTCCACCCCAAATAGTGCATCCCACTAGAGATGGCCTAACATTCGTGCACCCAGCAAAACGTCCCCAGAAACTTGCCTCCATCAAAACTAACCTCTCAGATCTTTCCCCAGCTTTACTAACCCACATCCGATGGCCATTGTTTAGTGCGTCTAATCATCCTCAAGGAAAAGGAAACAAACGTCCTAGAATCAAGGAAAAGGAAACAAACGTCCTGGAAAAGAAAAAGACCATACATTACGTGCTGAAAAAAGAAAACCAGGAGACGGGACAACGCGGTATTATTTTTTCGAATCAGGCTCTCGCGGCGATGAATTTGCAATTGTAGCCTCGAGCAGAAAAAATTCAACGGAGAGGTGCTAGAATTTTTTTCCACGTTCAAAATTATCCAGCGGACGGTGGGTAATTTCAGGCACAAAAAAAAACCAAGCTCTGCCGTGCCGCTCGACAATTTCGGGCGTGGGAAAAAATTACAGTGCTTCTCGATCGCGGAAAAAAAATTCTAGCACCTCTCCGCTGATTTTTTCTGTCTCAAGGCTACAATCGCAAATTTATCGCCCGAGAGCATGATTAAAAAAATTATAACGATGATACTAATATAGTAAATAATTCGAGCACGGCACTGGTAAAAATATCTGCGCCACCACTCCGCTCGATAAATAATACGCTCCAGCGCTCATTGAATTTTTTACTCGAGGCTACAATCGCAAATTCATCGCCGCGAGAGTCTGATTCAGAAAAAAAATTATAACGATAACACCAATACAGTAAAAAATTCCTGAAAAATAATAAAAAACAATCAAGCGGTGCCCGTCCGCTTGATAATTTTGGCAAAAAAAAAGAAATGCTCGATGGCTGCTGAAAAATTCAAGCGTGGGAGAAAAAAAATTCAAGCGGTGCCCGTCCACTGAATAATTCTGAGAAAATATGGAAAAATAAACTGCGCTCGCCGGTTGCTTGTTCCGTGAGAAGAAATTGAAAAAATTAAGCAGCACTCACAGACCGTTGGTTCTGTGGATAAAAAATGAAAAAAAAACAGCGCTCTCTATGCGCTGAAATTAGGCTCTATGGGGCTAGGTCCGTAAAAAAGTCTCGAGAAGGGTCATATTCGGAAAAAAATACGATCACGAGGCCAGGACAGTAAAAAATCTAAGTCTGATTTTCTTGCATGCGAATCCTCTCTGTTTATTTCCTTGTTTGATTCGCTCTCCTTCCAAATATGTAGTACGTACAGCTTTGGCTAGGACAGTAAAAAATTCAAGTCTGATTTCCTTGCTTGCGGATCCTCCCTGTTTATTTCCTTATTTAATTCGCTCTCCTTCCAAATATGTAGTACATACAATATGATCAGTTGCTGCAGGTGCTTAAAAAGGCACTCGTTTCTTCACATCCTTCCTTCCTTGTGTGATCTCATATGCAACAGAATCCTCTAAAAAAACACAAATTGAATCCATGCCTTCCTTTCCCGTGTTCCTTGCGCAGGTCCCGGGAATTCCTAACTAAAGAACGCCCAAACGCCGGGACGGAGATGCCATACCTCCAACCGTTCCGCGAGGCCGCGAGGCTTTTACGGCCGGCGACGACGGCCGGCGACATCGGCGTACATATATACGCAGGCGCACGGCGACGGCAGCCGGCGATGTCGGCGTACATACATACACACGCGTGCGGCGACGGCGGCTCTTTCATGCCTGGACAAAGGTACATACAGAACTGTGGCCTCAAGTGCTTGCTAGCTCATGAACTGATTGCTTTAATGCAGGGGTGCGCATGCTCACAAGCGATGAAACCATGTATTTCAGGGATCCCATATGCCACTACCTAGATTTACAGTTCTGCTTATATTTTGATATTTTTGCGTTATATATATACACACATTATGCAATAATCAACTAGCTACTTCTTAATGTTTTAATTTATCGCAACCACTTTGTAATTGTCGACGGTACCATAAGTTTCGTGTCAAAGTTGAAGATGAGAAGCTTACAAAATTATTTGACGCTTGGCCTGAGATTGGAATTGCGTTGTCTGAATGTCGAATGGTAAGCTTTGCTTAATAAATTGTTTAACACTTTATTATGTTACTATATATGTGTGCAAAAGATATAATGTCTATATTTGTAGATTATGTTGTCTTTTTATCACGGAGGACGATTCAGCATGTTATTGTTCGATATGAAGGACAGGGTTATCTCCGTTATTGATCCAACACCTTTATTCGGATGGGTTCCAACGGATAAACCATCCAGTTACTATCTTGATAGAATACAAAAAATTGATATAATATTTGATTGTGCTATGAGGATAGTAAATCCCTCATGAAACGACGATATCTATAATTGGCGTATTGTAGTTCTAAAGTCTGTTCCAAAAACAATAAACCGGTAAGTTATTTACACATGATTAGTAAATAGTTAAATTTTTGTGTACTTACATGAAACAATTAAATGTTGTGCAGGAACTTGACAGGTTATTTGGTCATGAACTTCATGCACATCTGGAATGGTCAACAGTTTAATGCACGAATTTGCATGGTCGGTACTCTCTATTTTATTAATCACTTTTTATAAGGTTGTAAAGTATGTCTATACTGATGATGCTCTACAATGTATTTACAGGGTTCACCTATCCTTAGAAAGTGTTTCTTAATTGAAATACTAAAATACAAGTGGAATGAGTGCGCAGAAAACATCCCTCAAGACATAAGAACAAGTCTTAAGAGCATACGGGAAACGTTTAGCGAAAAATATTATTGAGTGTTATATCTTCATTTTTGTATTCGCATACGGGCACTGTGATTATTTATTATTAAGTGTTATATTCATACTTATCTTCTCATTTAATTGATAAGCGGTGTATTGCCGTCGTAGCGTTAGCATGTACACTATACTAGTACACTCCAATTTTAGTAGTACCATTAGCTGTAGCATGAGTACTACTGGTAGTATAAGATGTTCCCGTCTTCCCTGAAGATTAATACTAGTCGTACGGAGCACTGAACGTCAACAAACATGGCTGCATTCAATGGGTCTCCATTTGGTCGTTACATCCACGTGTCGCAATTAGTTTCGCATTGAAACCATTAGCAACCGATAAACTCTTCATCGCCGTTTCGCCAAACACTACTGTCACTGCTCAAGCTGAGCCACTACTCGAGTCTCCAATGTCTCCAACTCTCCGTTCTCCAACCGCAGCACTGAATGCTGGATTCCACAGTTACAGTTACGCCCAAGAGTTTAGGAATCGCAATGAGTAATTATGGCCCTACATTACACACCGCGTCGTAACATAAAACGGTGAATTATGCTAGAAAAAAAATCCATATAGCATCTCAAATTTTAATGGAAAGTTCGTCAGCATCATGAATTATGAAACTAGACATTTGCCCTTTAGAAATTTGTAATCCGGTTCAAATAACAACTTAATCCGGTTTTTGCATAGTGGTATTGCCCGTGCAGCATGATGAATGAACGGTTTTGCTACGTAGGATAACACACTGGATAAATTTAGGCAAATGATAGGTAAGACTCGTAGGGGATTCTCTTCCAAATCAAAATAGAGAGGGAGGGAAGTAACAGAGGCCGATAATCATGGAAGCATGATTAGAAGTAACAAACCTAACTTGTCCGCATGTCATCCTATATGGTAAAACAACCTGCTTATTGCGTCATACGGGTAATACCACTATGCGAAAACCGGATTTGGATGTTATTTAAACCGGATTGCAAAGTTTAAGAGGTCAAATGCCTGATTTCATAATTTGGGATGCTGAATTGACTTTTTAATCAAAGTTTGAGATGATATATGAACATTTTCCATTATGCTATTGTTTAGCTGCAGATGTTGAAACACGAGATAGGTAGGACACGGGCAAAGATACAAGGAGATGGTGAGAGATGCAAACGGTCTCTGAGGCAAGCAAACAAACAGTGCACTGGTGGTGGGCGCCGCGGGGTAGATGCGAGAAGAAACAACACGGCGTGGAAGGAGGAAAACGGAGAGGATGGAAAAGAGCAAATTCTGATACTAACTGTACTGGTCCGGAATGTTTGTACCTCTGGCTCTCCCTCGTTTTAAGTGGTTATTTTAAATTCGGTCTAAAGATTTACTGTCGATCCGAGTTTTATTAACAATTTTTTTTAAAATAGACTCATTTCAATCTTAAACCCATCAGATACTATAATCAAAATAATTTTAATTCGAGTTCTAAGTTGTAACAAGCTTTTTTTTTTCGGCCCTCCCCGTTGGCCGCCCACACTTCTCAGTTCTCTTTCTTAATCGTCATCATTTGCAAAAGAAAACGCAGAGTTTAGGGGGTGGACCGTGGGCCTAGGGGTCACTAAACTAAGCTGGCCCATAATGGCTCGGTCCAGGTCATGGCTTCCATCCCATGGACCCCTCCCCTCGCTTCTGATCCTCACCTCAAGTGTCGTCACTTGCGTCTCCGGCGTCAGACTTTAGCTCCACCGTATTATGTCCTGTATACGTATGCTGCACCGTGAATCCGGGAGGAAATCACTACTACCAATTACCACTGAAATAATTGGAACTAAAATAATGGGGGTTAGTACAAACAAACGAGAAAAAGAACCAGCATATAAGCACAAGGGTTACTGGTAGCTAGCTAGATGGTAGTACTGACTAACACACTTCACACCAAACGCATGGCCGGCATACATTAATTTCCATAGCAAATCTATGGATTTGTTACGTGTTGGTCATATATAGTATTCCATATGCTATAATCCGGAAAGATTGATCAGCGATCGCAAATAAAGGAGAGTGGCTTTCCCATGTACAGACGGAACCGCATGTACATTATGTAAGACTAGTATAGTGCCCGTGCTAACGCTACAACGACACTACACCTGCTTATCAATTAAATGAGAAGATAAGTATGAATACAACACTTAATAATAAAAGAGAATTTGGAATTTTAAATGAATTTAGAAAGAAAAACGGAACTAAATGGAGATCGAATGAGCGAAAACGGGCTCCCAAAAGATTTTAAATCAAGAAAGAGAAAGAAAAAAGAATTTTCTGATTTTGGATTTTTTTGCAGCTTCCACAGAGAGCACGGGGCTTGCCCAGCGCAAGGGGGAGGGAAGGCCAGGGGTGGCCGACCGGTCGCAGAGGGTCAGCATTGGTGCGGCGAGATCGCCGCGACCGCGCGCATGGAGGAGACACGGTTGCGATGAATTTCGCCGGGAAAGATGACGGTGATGACTTGAGTTACCTCCAAAATCCGGCGATCTTTACAAGAGGGAGCACTTGGGGATTTACGCAATACGATGGGGTGGAGGAGAACTCGTCGGCTTTTATAGCACTGAAATAAGCATATTTATGGAAACCATAATTTGGGGTCAAATCAGATTGGGAGGAAATTTTGGTAATAGAGCACGAAATTTAGGGAATTAACACCATAGATGAAAAGAGTAGATTTGGTGCGGGATTGATGGAGTTTTGGAGCTTCTTTCTTGCTTTAATGGAGGGAGGGAAGAGAAGAAGCTTCTCTGGTCTGGGCTGCATCTAGAAGAAGCTACGGGTAGGTTGCCTTCATTTTTTATAAATATAGAAGGATTTTTGAAAAGATAGCATATTAGGTTAAAAAATTCTAGAAAAATTCTCAAAAAAACTTTCGATTATTTTGTACTTAATAAAATTATTTTCAAAAAAATTTAAATTATATGGTTTCTTTTTCCCAACACGCTGCTCCATCTCCCGGTTTCTTTTTCCCAACACGTAATGTATGGTCATTTCCTTTTCCAGGACGTTTGTTTCCTTTTCCTTTTTGATGCTGGAGGTAGGGAAGGTGCATTTGTGGGCTCTGAGGATGATTTGGAAAAATATGGAAAAATAAAATGCGCTCACGTAACCGCTAGATCCGCAAGAAAAAAAGATAAAATTAAAAGTACTCACGGTCCGATTCCGCGAGAAAAATTGAAAAAATTAAGCAAAGACTCACTGCATCATTGGTTCCGTGGATAAAAAATGAAAACAAAAATTCAGCGCTCTCCGTGCGCTGAAATTAGGCTCTATGGGGTCAGATCCGTAAAAAGTCTCGAGAAGGGTCATATTCGGGAAAAAAATACGATCACGATGCCAGGACAATAAAAAATTCAAGTCTTATTTCCTTGCATGCGGATCCTCCTGTTTATTTCCTTGTTTGATCCGCTCTCCTTCCAAATATGTAGTACGTACAATTTTGGCAAGTAAAAAATTCAAGTCTGATTTCCTTGCATGCGGATCCTCCCTGTTTATTTCCTTGTTTGATTCACTCTCCTTCCAAATATGTAGGTGGGGGAGGTCTGTTGTGAGCCACAGGGATGATTAGACATACTAAATAATGGCCATCGGATGTGGGTGAGTAAAGCTGAGGAAAGATCTGAGAGGTTAATTTTGATGGAGGCAAGTTTCTGAGGACGTTTCGCTGGGTGCACGAATGTTGGGCCATCTCTAGTGGGATGCACTATTTAGGGTGAACATAGAAAAGAATGTTTACGTGCATTATAAAGGGGTATAGATAGGTTGGGCTTCAAGAGTCGTGCCAGGGAGTAGGTAGAAATAGAATGTATTGTGTGCCCCGCCCAAGTACAACGTACTCCCTCATTCAGAATATATGGTTTGAATGTTTTTATTTAGAAATATAAGTTTTATACGTAGATTTAATAAGTTTTTTCTTATTATATCGTTATTTATTCTCTTAACTTATGCATTTATTCGTCATCACCCACACAAGTATTATCTCTCTTCTCCAAAATAATTAAGTGGAATATCTAAATTATTTTGTTCTCTCTTCTGAGATCTCTCTCTAATCCATCGACAGACGATGCCCGGCGGCCGGCGGTGTTGAGACTAGCCACAATGTGGCGGCTACCTAGGAGGAGCTGCTTGACCCGGCGAGCGAGGAGGAGCCAGGTCAATGAGGAGGAACTGAGGAAGAGTTGTTTCTTCCTTGGATCCGAGCTCGCCATCGCCTTAAACTATCGAATCCGACCTCCCCGTTGCCTTCGGACGCTAGATCTGCATGTTGTCGTCGCCAGCAACCAGATCCTCACCTCCTCGTCGCGAGCGAGCAGCTTTGCCTGTGCACCTCGGCTCGGTCCGAGCTACTCCCTCCGTTCATGAATACATATCATTCTAACTTAAAAAAATTATTCCTAAATACATATCATTATACAATTTTGATATGAATTTGTACTATTTTTTTCTTATATACACCTCTCCTTTAACTATTTCTAACATCATTTACTGCTATGAACTAAAGTAATAAAACACAACATTCAAAGATATAATAAAGAGAGGTAATCCAATCTTCTGTATATGTGTCTTAGTGGATGTAGAAGAACCCATAATAACATCTATTTAGGAACAGAGAAAGTATGAGTTTTTCCCCTTATTTTTGTTTCCATCCCAATGGATTTGTTTTGCATCCCTGATTTTGGTTCCCATCTGAATAGATGTTTGCATTTTTCTCATGTTGGAACTGAACGAAGTTAGAGAAGTGCTTCAATGATTTCTCTCCTAATACAAGTTACACAAATCTTGAAGCAAACGAAAGGTAGTAATCGCAATCTATATTTCATTCAAGCTTTAATATTTGTGCAACTGTCAAAAAGAAAAGCATGGAAGCACCTCTATGAAGTGATGCTTGAGAATGAATTTCAGTGTTTTTTCTCATGTTGGAACCGAACTAATTCGTGCTTGAGAATGATTTGTGCATTTTTTTTTTCATGTTGGAACCGAATGGATTTGTGCTTGAGAATAAATTTGTTCAATTATGTTGGGACCGAATAAAAAATGAATTTGTGACAACAGTTTCATACAATGAACAGATATTTTTCTCATATCAGATTCGAGATTGTGCAGCAAAAATTGAAAAATTCAACAAAAAAAATTGGCACTGAAATCCCATTCCCTCCGACATGAGCATCCATTTTTTAAAAAAATTTGGCTCGTGAAATCTTGAAGATGCAATCCGAAAACTACTCTTTATGCACCAATCATCCATGTGAGGAGAGAGAAAGGCGTACGCATTTCACTCACCATACACCAACTACTATAGTTTTTCTGAGCCGTATTGTACTGCAAGTCTACAATGCAATTTTGTATTGCGTATTGTTATCTCAAGATATATTTCACATTTTTTTTGGACAAAAGTGTTATTTCACTTGGAAACTGCGCCACGAAAACAAATTGGTGCATGAATCACATGAACATACTACCTATATTATTATTATTATATACTACCTATACTAAACTCGGGAGTTTTCCCAGCCTGCCTCCCATGCGTTTGAGCCGGTAGGGCGCCGGCTCGGCTCGAGCCGAGCCGCGGGAAAAAAAATTGCATTTGGGTATTTTTTCGTGGAAAAAAAATTATGGATAGGTCCTTTTTTGGAAAGGGAAAAAATATCGCGTTTAGGTCCTTTATACGTTTTTAGGCGTTGCTTTGGGGGCCTTTTTCGGAAAAAAGAAATTACGTTTAGATCCTTTTTTGGAAAAAACACACGGTCGGGTCCTTTTTTTTAAAGAAAAAAGCAAGTTGCGTTTAGGTCCTTTATGCGTTTTAGATCATCGAGTTTAGGTCCTTTTTCGAAAGAAAAAACGTTTTGGTCCTTCTGCGGGAAAAAAATGAGATGCGTTTATGTCCTTTTTTGCTGTTTATTACGTGCGGAGCGACAGTCGCAGCGTGGCCGCCACGGCGACTCATCTACCGTTTTTTTTTCAAAAAAGACCTTTCATTTTAGCGAAATCACAAATCCTTCGTGAGAGGACCCCGAATATCGCGCATTTTCTCGATTTGCTTGCGTGGGGGCGGCGGTCGCGGCGTGGCACGCCGCGGTCGCTTATATAGTTAGTATTACAACCCGGAGGTTTCCCGGCTGGGGAGCCTCCCCACGTATCACCCCTCCACGAAAGCCCTTCTAAAAATGTGTAATTGCGTTTAGGTCCTTTCAGCCGTTTTTTACGAAAAGCACCTTTCGTTTCAGTAAAATCGTGAATTCTTTGTGAAAGGACCCCAAATAAATACCAACAAAATGCGTAATTACGTTTAGATCCTTTCATCCATTTTCCACGAAAAGGCCCTTTCTCTTCAGTCGAATCGCGGATCCTTCGTGAAATTATCTCAGATAAATTCACAAAAATATGCGTAGAACTACCTATATTACAACTCGAAGGTTCTCGGCTAGGGAGCCTCCCCACGTGCCGCCCCTCCGCGAAAGCCCCTCCAAAAAAATGTGTAATTACATTTAGGTCCTTTCAGCCGTTTTTTACGAAAAGAACCTTTTGTTTCAGCAAAATCGCGAATTCTTTGTAAAAGGACCCCAAATAAATACCAACAAAATGTGTAATTACATTTAGAACCTTTCATCCATTTTTCACGAAAAGGCCCTTTCGGTTCAGCCGAATCGCAGATCCTTCGTGAAATTATCTCAGATAAATTCATAAAAAAATGCGTAGATACGTTTATATCCTTACAACGTTTTCTCGATTTTCTCGCGTGAGAGGACAACAGTTTAGATTCTTTCGGCCATTTTCACGAAAAGAACCTTTCGGTTCATCCGAATCGTGGATCCTTTGTGAAAGTATCTCAAATAAATGCAAAAAAAGAGGTGCGTAGATACGTTTATATCCTTTTCAACATTTTCTCGATTTTCTCGCATGTGAGGACAGCAGTCGTGATGCAGTCAGTCATCTAGTTTGACTGGAAAGTCTGGAATATTTCTTCATCAGTCAAAATATAACTTTGAACACTTATTTTTATAATAATATATTTATAAAATCTAATAAAATTATAATATTACGGAAGTGCATTTTGAGATAAATCTACATATATCATTTTCCACGTGTCTATTATAAATATTTAGAAAGACATTTATAGCTATAATTTTTAATTTTTAACTACGTATAACTCAAAATGAATTTCTTTTGTGATCAGAGGGAGGGAGTCTCTCGTGTTCTTGATCTGATCTCTCGCGCGCTTAGTCAATGTGACCCATCACCAAGGTTACAAAAACCGCCGAAATTCGGCGAAATCTCGCCGAAATCTCGGATTTCGGACCCCAGCGAGTTTGCATAGACCGCGGATGTAAAAATCCAAAAAATTTGAAATTGCTACAAGATATATTTGGATTTTTATTTTTCTACGAGATTTTTAAAAACCGCCGAGATTTCGGAATTTTAAACCGGATTTTGAAGTTTTTGGCGGATCGACCGAATTATATCAATAAGTTCTCGTGAAGTGATCTTCAATGATAATGTTTGAAAAAGTTTATTTTTAGACTTTTTGGCACTTCTGTGAAACACGCGAATTTTAAAAATTGAGAATGCATTTTCATGCTATGAAAAATTTATGGGAGTATCATAAGATATGTAGGATAATACATAAAATTTATGAAAATATTTTAACATCATTTGTTATGTTTTAAAAATAAAAATCGAAATAGGATAAAAGTCGATTCACGCCGGACCACTTGGAAGTAGTCCCGCGTGAACGACCTTTTGCGCCGGACTACTTCAAGTGGTCCGCGTGAACGAACTGTTATACGGATGGAAAAATCCGGAAAAAATTGAAATTGCTACAGATAAATTTGAATTTTTATTTTTTATGAGATTTAAAAACCGCCGAGATTTCGAATTTTAAACAGAATTTGAATTTTTTGGCGGATCTGACGGAATTATATCAATAAGTTCTCGTGAAGTGATCTTCAATGATAATGTTTGAAAAGTTTATTTTTAGACTTTTTGGCATTTAGTGAAACACTCTCGAATTTTAAAAATTGAGAATGCATTTTCATGCTATGAAAAATTTATGGGAGTATCATAAGATATGTAGGATAATACATAAAATTTATGAAAATATTTTAACATCATTTTTATGTTTTAAAAATAAAAATCGAAATAGGATAAAAGTCGGTTCACGCGGACCACTTGGAAGTAGTCCGGCGTGAACGACTTTTGCACGGACTACTTCAAGTGGTCCGGCGTGAACGAGGTTTTGCGCGGATGGAAAAATCCGGAAAAATTGAAATTGCTAAAACTTAGGTAAAAACTTAGGTAAAAGCAGAACATTTAAAACTTTGTTCTAAATGCAACTTAGGTAAAAACTTAGGTAAAAAGCAGAACATTTAAAACTTTGTTCCAAATGTAACTAGCATGATTTCAAGGTATGATTTTGAGTCATTTCCACACTTAGGATTAAATCAAGATCTTAGGCACTATTCCTCTTAAAAATAACTCAACACTGTTCTAACTTCTTGAGAGGTCTTTTAACCTTGATTAAAAATCTTCAAGACTCTTTCTCCTTTTTCCTTTCCTTTCAAGTCATGTACCTACTGTCGGAGGCTTTAATACATCGTCAATCATTGAAGTTCCTTCACGACTCATTCCACCGAGAGGCTCTCGCCATTTCACTTTCCCTGCAGACTCACTTCTCCACCTCCTCCTCTCTGTCCGGCCAAGCTCCGCCAAATCCGCCAGATCCAAGGCTCGGGAGGCTAATCTCGGCCTCTGTGGTGAGATTTGGTTCTTGAAGGCGATATTTGGTTCTTGAAGGCGAAATTTGGGCTTCCAAAAAATTGGTATGAACAAATTGATTTGTTGGATTTTAAGTGCAATTGTAATTTTCTTGCTTATTTAGACATGTATTCATGTGGGATATAGTCTAGTAAGAACTAACAATGCATGTACTCATGTGGGAATTGGGATTCATATGTCAAGATGTATTCAAAACTCAAAATTCCATGTCACTTACTCACTTGGTCACTTGTATGGTAGTATGGTACAGCTAGAGCTAGTAAGCCTCACAATGAAAGGCATATATCATGCATTTTAGCAAACATCGATGAGTTAAGAATGTTGATTGCATGCAAACAAGCACATGGTCATACAAGCTTATATATCATGCATTTTTCGTAATGATGCAGGCTATAGGTCGTTGTGATGGCGAGCCTCGAGTACCGTATGGGACCACGGGAGCGATCGGCTCGTGGTCGAGGTGCAACCATCGCACGCATGTTATGAAGGGTGGAGGGCGACCGTCTTAAGGAACATTTATGGCCGCGCGGTGATGTGAAGGCACGCCTAACGTGCCTAAAGTGATTAGGCAGCCATGATCGTGGACCTCCGTGGTGGCCGTGTGAGAAAGAAGGAGAAGCGGCGATTCGCTGCGTCGAGAGGAGGCTTGCACCGAATGGGCCACCATGGGCACGGAGGACGAGCGACTTAAGATGGCCATAAAGCCTCTAAACAAGAGGCCTACCGAGGAGCCAAGGTTTGACGCAAGGTTCGGGTTCCGGAGTGGCACGGAAGTCTTCAATTGATCGACTATCAACCAAAATGTTGGTCGGTCCAAATCGACACGGAAAGCCATGCCTCCATGGATGTCGACCTTGCGGGCTAGTGCCCGCAAACAACCTCGTATTGACACCGCATTCCAGGAGGAAGCGGGAGAAGCTAGGGAGGATGGTCAAAGTGGTTACATGCTAATGCAATTCCGGAAGGAAGGTGGATCGCCAGTATTTCACAGTACGAATCTCTTGTGTGTTTGTAAGTTACACGTCGTGTGATGATTGTACTAATCTCTTGTGCATGCGGTCAAAGCCGCAATTAAGTCGACGCAGAGCTAGGCCTGGGGTTCGTGCACCACGAGGATACGAGATAGACGGTAAGTACTTGGACGCGAATGAGCAGGAGATTGTGAAGTACCTTCGAGGTTCAGGGACGATCGGGCCACCTTTGGTGTTCTGATGATGTGCGACTTTGGACGGGACCTACACAACAGAGTATCATCAACTTCATGGTATAACGCAATGGGATGATGTTCTTCCATAAGACCGTAAATGCCACAGTACAAAATTCATTTTTTCCTATTAGTATGATCTTTATTGCCACACGTACTAAATTCTTGCTTGCTCATTCGCACTAAGGTCCAAAACCACAAATACCTACTAGCCGAGATAACAAAGGTGGTGGCCGAGGAGATTGGGGTGGAGCATGTTGTGCGGTGGTTCCGACAATGGTGCCAACTTCAAGAAAGCATGCGGATGTTACGAGTGCAGTACCCTCGTATAGTATGGCGACCTTGCTTGGCACACACCGTAAATCTTATGCTAAAAGACGTGTGCGAGGATGAATGTATCAAAGATATTGTGGCACGTGCCAAGAGAATCTGCAGATTTTTATACAACCACAAGAATCTACATGCGCAGATGAGGCAACATATTGGTGGAGAGTTGGTGAGGCCAAATGCCACTAGATTTGGGACGACCTTTGTTTTCCTTGATAGCTTCTTCAAAAAAAGAAAAGTTCCAAAGATGGATGACACATCCGTTGGATAGGTAGTAGGTGGGTGAAATAGCGGAGGGCAAGTACGCATATGACCACCTCGTGGGCAGGGATTTCTGGACATGGGTGGAGTGGACCGTGGTGGCCGTAGAACCCTTGTACAAGTTGTTGAGGTTCGCGGATCAAGACAAGTTACCAACAATCAGCGGTATAATGATGCAGTACGCAATTGCACGGAATGAGTACAACAATAACTTACGGGAGCATGGAGAACAGTACAAGATATTCCTACAAGTCATGGAAAAGAGATTTGCCGAAATAAGGGAAACCACATTTGTGCAAGCTGGTAAGTGAAATTAACATGTTCAGTTCTATTATGCTAAGTATGCAATGTTCGCATCTATTATACTAACTATGCAATCTTTTCATCAATTGCAGCCTCCGTCCTAGACCCGAAGTCCCAGTTCTCATACAACATATGCAAAGACTCCAGCAAATACATGGGAGCGCTCTCGACTGCACTAAGCATTATGGCTGATGACGACGCTACCGCGGTGAAGGCTCTACGAGAAGCAGACACATACCGTCTTAGACGGGGACGTTTTGCCACCCAGCTTGCGCAGACCAGCGCCGTCGATAACCAAATGACGGCAGGTAAGTACATAAACTGAGGTTGGTTGGTATGTTGTTGTGTAGCACTCACCGACTTTTCTTTTTCGTGTTGTTCATGACTCAATGGTGGATGGCCTTGGGAATGAGACGCCTTGTACGCAAAAGTTCGCCTTGAGGTTGGTGTCCCAGTGCGCAACGTCGGGGGGGTGTGAACGCCATTGGAACCCATTTGGTTTTGGTGCACACGCAGCTACGAAACCGTTTAAGTTATGCGAAGTCCAACAACTCGTGTTCGTGCACTACAACCTGCGACTTCGACCGAGACTATGAATCCACTCGCGGACTCCAAGGCGAAGACCCCGTGGATCGCTCGATCGAGGATGCGATGCATCCCGGCATGACCCAATTGCGAGTGGTTCGACTCATCCAGTCTCTTGGGAGCCTCTACTCGACGAGGACGGTCGCACGACCCACCCTCCCGGCGAGATTCGTGGTTGACTCCATCCCAATGGCAGAGATGTATGAGGCAACGGGTAAACAATGCAATTGTTTTCCATTCCACTTTTAACCATGTATGTCCAAACACGAGAACAATGTTAACCTTACTTCTAATTGGCCACGGGAGGGAAGAGCCTCCCAGATTGGGCGGAGTGGAACATCGGAGACACGCACACGGGAAGAGAAAGCGTGCTACCGACGCCGAGGATGACGACACTCTAGCAGGAGCTTTAGGCGGATTACAAAAGTTATCGGCAGCCAGAGTGGTAAGGAAAAAGGAAAAGGCCGAATTGATGATGAGCCTATTGCCGGCAGTGAGGACGACACGGCAACACCTTCCGATAATGTGCGACCTCAAGAGTAGCTCAACGATCGCGACAGACTCTCTGGCGATGACGGGACGGAGCGGACGGTACTCCTCCGCCACGCCCACAATCACAATCACCGGCGGGAGGATTGCATCGAGGGTATCGCGAGAGGTGACTCAGCGGCGGACCGCGAGAGCGGGAAGGGCACGTCGCGTGGTGGGGGTGGACGCTTGAAAGACAACCACGGGATGGTGCTCAATCATGGTGTAGCAATGAGTCCTCCAAACCATTTGGGCATTCCAATTGAGCATACGGGTATAGTCAAATGCCGTATGGATGGGATCGGGGTGGGTACGATTCTGAGACGAGTTATGATGGATCGAGCATCTCTTTGCCATTTGACTACAATGATCCATATGTCGATCCATACGCACGGCACTCATCCGCCAATGTCATGTACCTTCACGCATACCCGAATTCCACAATTTTAAAAATTCCTCGAGCTTCAAGAACAACTCAAAATTTTATGGCAATATTATTCACATGTCGAATCATGCTATTAAAATTTCAAATATTTATAACATGCTTTGTCTCATTTTTCATTCGGTTCTAAATTGCGGTGGCGTTTCATTACTGACAGATACCAGTGTTTCAATTTTTAAAAATTTACATGATTCAAAAAATCTAAAATTTTATGACAACATTAATAATACGTCAGAACTCTCCACAAAAATTTCGAAAATTTTCTCCATCTTTTGGACCAATTTTCAGGCTTGTCCATCGTAGAAATTTCGCCATTTCTCGGCGAGATCTCGCCAATTCTCGCCAAATTCGAATTTCGGTAGAAAAACCGAATTCAAATTTTGAATTTGAATTTCCGGACGAGATTTCTCCGAAATTACCGAATTTCGCCGAAATTTCGTTTTCCGGGCGTGAACGGTATTTGATCCGAAACCGAAATCCGAAACCCTACCCATCACCCATGTAGAAGTAGAAGACAGCTTGCTCCAGCTCTGCCCTTGGAGCTTGGACTGACTCGACGTCTCCTGTCCTGTCCAGCTTGCACTTGCCCAGTTGCTCTTTCAACGATTCTTTTGAGTTTGGCCAATATTGCTGGAAAACGAGACCAACCCCGAATAGAAATGCTCAGCACATCACATTCCTTTTTGTTTCCTGTACATTCTGCTTCGGCACATGCATGCAAGGAACAGTGCAAAATACATGCAGGTATTTTAGGTAGGGTGACCAAAACAAGCAACAAATCGTTCGTGTCGAATTATTACGCTTCTCTCTCGCGAGCCCATTGAACCTCCGAACTGGGCTGGGCCTCTAGGGCTCAAACTCAACCAAGTCGACGAGCCCACGTTTAATTAGGGAAGAAACATCACAATGACAGGTTGGCCCAACTGTGCCGGTTAATATTCCACGTCACTTGCAAAAGGGCAAAAAGATAAGGTACAACTGGATCTCGCGTGGCTGGGAGCCCACTTGCCAGGTCACTGCTCGGTGGGTCCGAAATAGCAGTAGGCTCGTACGCACACGGTGCGCGGCGCGCGGCAAAAGGCGAGCTCTTCCATTTGCAGACTCCAGAACACTCCTGATCAAGGTGATCTCGCTCCAAAAGCTTAAACCAGGGCGGAAAAAAAAACACGCGGCTGTTAGGGTTTCCGGCAAGGGAGGGCGAGGGCGGCCATGGCGGCGGGTGGCGGCAGAGGACGCGGCGGGAGATGGAAGGTGACGCCCAACCTGGCGGCGGACCAGAAGGGCACGCGGCTGCTCAACCTCACCGTGCTGCGCCGCCTCGACCCCGCCGTCGCGGACATCCTCATCACCGCCGCGCACGTCACCACCTACAGCTTCGACGAAGGCATCCACAAATGGGTACTGCTACTACTACTCTTCTTCCCTCCCGCCGCGCTCTCCACCAAAGCCTTCTCGATGCCCGGTTTCGTGGTGTTGCAATTCCTAATCGATTTCTGTGTATGCGCACGCGTGTTTCTGCAGAGCCGGAAGGCTGTGGAGGGGTCGCTCTTCGTCGTTAAGAGGTCTGCTGTGACCCTAACTAATGGACTGTAGATTGTAACATTGGGTACGGTTGATCGTTGTGGATTAGCATATACTTTCGCCTTAGCATGGCTTAGGGTTGTTTGGTGGATGCTTGAAGAATCCTTACTTGGGTGCCGATTAGTTGAATGCCGATGTTTTGGAATTTTAGATGGAAATGGAATGGCATGGTGACTCGGTCTTTTACTGTGTATTGTAGTGTGATTCAGCAATTCCCTATATAGCAAAGTTTATTAGGATCTGATTGCTATAAAGCACATTGTCACATTGATATGGCATTTGCTATACTATTTTTTTCGAGGGCGCTGCATTGGAAACTTTTGCAATACTATTTGTTTAGAATTTTTGGGTAGTTGCTATTTGTCACAGGTTGTTGGTTATTGGTGGTTTTTGACGCTGTTATTTTTCTATTGATCAGTGCACATTTATGTTGGATCATTTATTGCTGATTCTAGAATGGGTTAGCTGTAGATTCAGTGATGCATTTTCTGAAACATCATAGCTTAAGTGCCTACTGATAACCTATAGCTAACATAGAATGCTTTCGGATAAGCAATAGTTTCAGGAAAACGTTTCTCTTGTAAATGTCAACACAAAAGGGCATCTTGTTTTATGCAAGTATCATCACAACAATTTTCTGCGCCTGCAATTATTTACATTTTATTTAATACTCATGGCAGGATGCCCTTTGTGTTCTTCTGAGAATGCAAAGTTGTTGGGTCTATGAGCTCTAAAGAGGGTGCATGTGCTGGTTGTCTAAAATACACCTTGTATTTTGTAATGTGAAAGGTGTTTATTCTTGCAGGAACACCCAACCCAGATTCCAATTTATCATCATGAATCGTCGAAATACAGGTATTTTTGCATTCTGTTTCATTGGAGAAGGAATTCTTGTGGAAATTCATCCTGCTTAAACGTAAAACAACTCGAGACAAATCCTAGATTGTGAGAGCAATTTCTTCTTTGAATCATTCTATAAACTAGTTGTGAGATAAAATGAGGTAGGAATTTTTTTTTACTATGCTATATCAGTATATAGTTAAATAAGGAGTCTTTGCTTCTAGCCTTTTGGGCTACATTAAGCTATCAGCGCTTTGGCTCTCAAACATATTAATGTTGGGAAACACAATCTCTTATGCATCCTAAGGAATCCATTGTTGAAAATTGGTTTTTTGTTCGGTTTATCTACGAGGTTGTATAGGACATTCCTCAGAATAAAAACAATGCTAGTTCACTCATCTGAAAACCTTACCGAATCGTATTTTTGGTCTATACAAGAAAATATGTGGTTTGTTGATATCAAATGGTATCTTGAAACACTAGCTCGCATAGCCTGCTTAAGTGATTTTGTTGTTTATCTCTGATTACTGCTTACTTTATAACCTAGTGCGGCAACTAAATATTTGAATTTTATGTTGCCTTCCTCCTATGAATAGAAAATCTGGTCGAAGATCTCTTGAGAGATTTTGAATACCAGGTACAAGTTCCTTACATAATGTACCGCAATGCTTCAGACGAAGTTACTGGAATTTGGTTCTATAATCCTCAGGAATGTGAAGAAGTTGCACATCTTTTCAGCAGGTAATTATTTTCACTTCGTTAAATCTCATCCACAGCACTATCTTGATCTGTTTGGTCTGCAGAGTACATCCTTAGGGGGTGTTTGGATTAGGGGTATTTTGTTAGAATGTTTTAGGATCTAGTTCAATTTTGAACTAAATCTTAAAACCTCCCAAGGAATTGCCACTCATCCAAATAGGGCCTTAGTAGGTTCATCTTAGATATCTTGATGCTAGGGGTGACCATTTTTAAGCTGATACATGAAAATCGATTATATTGGTTTATTTGTTATTCCGTGTTCGGTGCAGTTTTTGGTTGTAAAAAAACTGGATTTACTGAACTAGTAACAAATTGCCACTAATTTTTGGTCTATTTTAGCATTCACTACAAGGCTCACTAAAGCCTTAATGTATCAACTATCAAGGCTTTCAATCCAACATATAAGCCGTAAGGCCTGATCAGTGCTAACCATCTAACCCTGGCCACTGCGGTCGTGCAAGCCATGATTGCTGAGAGGAAGACAAACCACCAAATCCTTTATGAGCAAGTTCAGCATCCGCAGGGCTGCACAACACTTCCTGTGATCATGATTGCCTCTCATCCGATGTCTGGCATCCACAAGGGCCCGCGTGTTGCTACCTCCAATATTCCGATCATGCAATGTTCTGCTGGTCTACTCACCTTTTTCTTTTTATCTGCCCCACTTTTAGGTCCTTTAGTATATGTTGGCTCTGTAGTTGTTTTTGCATATGATTTGATTTGGTGTTTAACACATGCTTTAACCTGAACTAAGATTTATGAATAGTACTAGTCAACTTCTCTGGTTCTCTGTAAGCATGCATTTCGGTAATACTGGAAAACCACAACAAAAAATTTGTGGTTTTGGTTTCGGATATGCAAAATCTGCTAAATTTGGTGTCCACTGCGTAAACTTGATTTGAGAAATTCCAAGTGTGCCGAGCCAAATAAACCACATAAACCAGATGCCCACCCATACATGCAGCTTGTCTTATTTTGTATTTGAACAAGCTATTCTGTTATTCTAAATTATAGCTGTACTGGTTAAGCTATACATTAGTTTAGTCCGCATCCATAACCTATCTATATGCAACCTAGTCCATTAACTGTAGTTGCTCACAGCTCACTTGATTGCTTATGTCCACTCCACCGACTTGACCTTGCACAACTATAAGGTAGGACAAGACATGTTTTTTTTTTTTGCAAATTTTTATGTATTTTGCCCCATACTTATTGAACTATACATCTCATATGCAATGGTACAGGATACATAATGCATTTTCTAGGGCGTCCCCGAAGGCAAAGGTTTCTGCAATTAAAAGGTATTTGAAATTTAATGCCTTCCTGTTTTCCTTGGAAGAGAGGCAGCTTGTAGTACTTGCTAGGAAGATAGGAATTGTTTTACCCTTGTTATTTACTTTAGACATTTCCATTTGCTGTCTGCTAATCATTTCTAACTTAATGTTGTTTATTCTATTTCATATATGCTCATTGATCAATGTTGTATACTTGCTAATCATTTCTAACTTAATGTTGTTTATTCTATTTCATATATGTTCATTGATCAATGTTGTATACTTGTATTACTCCCTATTATAGCCGTTTTCTCATGCTAATGTAACTGCCGAACATAATGCTTTGAGGAATTGAGGTGTTATGATCACTGATCAGTGCATTGAATTCCTTACAAGAGTAGAAAATAAATCATAAAGTGACATTGGCTAATATTGTAATTTCAATATGAAGGCTTTTTAGATCACGAGCTTAAAAATTTTGTAGGAACAGAATTTTTGAGTGGGTTGATGCTCCATGTGAACATCTACTGCATCATTCAAACAACAGATGAAAATTGAGTTACTTGAGTGAATTGTAGGAAACCAAATGGAAAAATGCAAGTTTACTGTGATGTCTAGTTGAGTTGATCCCTTTGACTCAGAACAGTACTTCAGTACCGCCTATAGTTGGTGAGGATGTGGCATTATGGTGAAATTATCTTACTGTGCTCATTTCAGTGAGTTTGAAGACCCAGAAGTAGTGCCTTCTGTTCCTTCAGCTGAAGATACTGTAGAACAGCCAACATCATCAACCATGGTACCCGATGATGTTGAATACAAGTTCTTGTCAGCTTTGACGAAGGTAAAGAAGCTTGCCTTCTCTTCGTTGCTTTATTTTTCTATTTTGAAATCCTGATCTTGTTTGTCTTTATTCTGGTTGTTTTGCAATCTATTGTCATTATGTAATTTTTGTGAGATAACATCTTTGAATCTCTTCGGACAGGCAGCTGCATGCGTTGGTGCAACCGCAGGTGGAACTGGTGCAGTACAACCAAATCAATCTGTCGGGATGGCTCCTTCGTCTAGCCATGCATCTCCTAGTGTTATTTCATCACAATCTCCTGCCTTGCATAGTCCGTTTCCTTCACAAACTTCATCAGCTCCTGTGATGCCCCTAGATACTCATAGATCCAGCAGTGCTCCTACCATTCAACCTGCTAGTCTTGTCAAACCATTACTGTTTCCTCCCGTGACATCTTCGCAGACAACAATGGCTCCTGTTGCTTCTTCATTGACTGCTGCTCCTCCACTTCATCCTCCCCGTACCATTCAGCAGTGGCAAAATACTACCTTGCTCCAGCCTTTTCCACTACCCACTGCATCCCGCCCTCCACCACATGGTGCGCCATTACTTCAGCCCTTTCCACCACCTAAGCCATCCGCATTGCTTACCCCAGCACCATCTTATGGCCCAGTACTAACAAGAGACAAAGTCAGGGCCGCAATGGTGAAGCTTGTGCAGGTATTTTTCTCTTTTTTTGAAAATGGATGCAGGTATTTTTCTTGGACTCTGTTGATTAACAATTTGAGTGCATGTACATATTGCCGCTGATCTCCTATCCATCTTCACTGGGTCCGCATAATTCTGTTGTGTTTTAGGTTCTAAATGAGATAATAGTGTCAACGCAAGCTTGTTAGTTACTAAGATATGGGTAGTTTTTTAGTGCGTTTTCACAAAAATGTCCGTTCAAACAGATTTTTACTCACATTCTCACGTTCACTATGAAGTTTTTACTCACACTTCTACCCCTGGCAGAATGATGATTTCATCGATATAATCTACCGGGAGATTGTAAAAGGACAGTACCTTTGAAGGTTAGAGATGGTTGTCTACTACAGGCTTGGTTGTCTACCGGGAGATTGCAAAAGGGCAGTACCTTTGAAGTTTAGAGACGGTTGTGTACTACAGGCTTGGTTTTGTTCCAGGTGATGCCTTTTGTCAAAGCCTGTATAGACAGATATATGCATTTTCACATACCTGTAGAGGCTAACATAGTTTAGACCGCACTGTCGAGTACTTTTGAGTTGTAATGCCAGTGCATAAAATTAAATTTGGCTCCGAATATCTGAAATCTATGTTACCAGATGACCAACTAGATTAGTTTTTTTTAGATGCATTTGCTACCTGTTTTAGGTGAGCTAGTATATATCTCTGGAGTCGTTTAAGCTCTATATAATATTACAAATGTCACTAACCAATATTAGTAGTGCTACGTATTAGCCTTCCCTGAAGATTACCCCATGTGTTGCAATTAGTTTTGCGTTGAATCCATTAGCGACTAGGTGCGAAGGATGTCATGTCCACTCGCTCTGTACAGGCTTTGGGCTATGTCTGGTTGCGACGGCTGCACCTGCGGACCTGCCTTGCACACCACCATCTCACTCCGGACGCAGTCAGTATCGTGCAATTTCAGTTTTCCCTGCCCTGCAGCAATCGCTACACACCAAAATTGACAAGCAAACTTGTACCTCGTTTTACAGCAAAAATGTACAAGATTATCACGTATAACAGAATTTAAGTCGAGCATTTGAAGCAGGGGGAAAAAACAATGTCCAAAACAAATTCATTTTGATGCACTCAAGGTCGCACCGAGCCCCCCAGCGCACCGAAACTGTACCAATCCAAACATAGGACCGTCCATCCCAATCCACCTATAAACCTTCATCCCGTTTCGCCGAACGTCTCACAGCAGCACGGAAGGAATGTCTGCAGATTCAGTCAGAAGGCAAAACGGGTTCGCCAATGGAACTCTCCGGCGCCGTGCTGCCTCTGCTCCAATTGATCGCGTCGACAAGGAAGTAGGCGGCGCTGACTCCAAGAACCGCACCTGCTGCGTCGCACAGATATTCTACGCGGCAACAGGAAGAGGCATGTGTGATGTGTGATCATGGAATTTTTTAAAAAATAATTTTGAAAAAATAATACGCTATTTTTTTTTTACAAAAATACACCTTTGTTGCTGGCCTATTGCCAATTCATTTGGCGATAAGTCACCATTAGAATTGACAACGCTTTTTTAAATATTGATAGAAGTCTCAGCATTGTTAACCAAATAAATCTATGACAAAATAACCCGTCGGTTAATTCAATCTACGACAAAACAGAACTCTGTGAAATGGCGACATGGGTGTATTTTTGTAATTTTTTTTCTTGACGTATTATTTTTGTAAAAATATTTTAAAAATGTATTATTTTTTAAAAAAGAATTCTGTGATCATGTGTTGTTCCATGTAGCACTACGCCACGACGAAGGAAAGGAATCCAACTCTGCGCCGGTGACTCTAGGTAGCGGATCTGCGTCTGGATCTGCAACCCGAGGCATCCTAAATGAATCTTTCTAGCATTAGGTCACCTGCAGTCTACAAGGATTGCGTTGCGATTGAACTCCCGAAACCAAGCAAGAAAGCAGCAGCAATGTTGAAATTTGTGTAGCAGCATTTCGTATTCCAAGTGCAGGAAAAAATATATATATAGTTGAGGTTTGTGTACGTCGAAATGTGCTTAAACAGATCGATATACGCTCTCCACCACCGCCTTCGCGTGAGCGTACATCCCTTCGTCGTTCACGGTGGCCGGTATGGCTGGAGCTCCTCCTCCATGAAGTCGACGGTCGCCGCGCAGCGGCTTGCATGCCCTTCGATCACCTTCCATGCACGTTCCGATATATTAACGCAGGCCGTTATTGTAGAAATGTGAAGGAATCTAATGATCATTTGTATGCTAATGCTACCTCTCCGATCCTTCATCAGATAAGATATGCTTCGGTTGTCATGCTCCTGAAGGTGCCAGCCAAGGTGACAAACTCTGGAATGTCATTGAAAGCTTCACCTCATTTGATGAAGATCATTGACACCACCTGCAAGCACAACACGACGATGCATTGTTAAAACACGGTTCATATAAGTGACGGAGCGTGGAAAAAAAATAGAGCGCGGGCCAAAGAATTGTGCTAATTAAATTAAGATAAATATATTAAATAGATTGTATTATATTTTTATCGGTTCGAGTGTTATTAATAACTAGTATAGTGCCAGTACTAACGCTACGACGGTAGTACATCCGCTTATCAATTAAATGAGAAGATAAGTTGAATATAACACTTAATAGTAAATAATCTTGTGATCACATTGTACGTACTACATATTTGGAACGAGAGCGAATCAAACAAGGAAATAAATAGGGAAGATCCGCATGCAAGGAAACCAGAATTGAATTTTTTACTGTCCTGATCAAAACTGTATGTACTACATATTTGGAAGGAGAGCGAATCAAACAAAGAAATAAACAGGAAGGATCCGCATGCAAGGAAACTAGAATTGAATTTTTTACTGTTCTTGCCTCGTGATCGTATTTTTTTTCCGAATATAACCTTTTTCGAGATTTTTTTACGAATCTAGCCCCATATAGCCTAATTTCAAAGATACGAGAGCGCTGATTTTTTCATTTTTATCCACGAACCCGGTTTGTGAGTGATGTTTAAATTTTTCAATTTTTTTCGCGGAACCATCCACCATGAGCTACTGCTTAATTTTTATCTTTTTCTCTGCGGATCCAGTGTCATGAGCACGCTTTATTTTTTCATATTTTTCCAAAATTATTCGGTGGGCGGCACCGCTTGAATTTTTCTCATTTTTCTCCCACGCTTGAATTTTTCAATGGCCACCAAGCATTTATTTTTTGCCAAAATTATTAAGCGGACGAACACCGCTTGATTGTTTTTTTATTTTTCGAATTTTTCTTGTGTTGGCATTATCGTTATAATTTTTTGGAATCACTCGCGACGATGAATTTACGATTGTAGCCTCGAGCCGTAAAAATTCAATGATGATATGCCAGATTATTTGGCGCTCAGCTCGAACTTTTACTATATTAGTATCGTCGTTATAATTTTTCCGAATCGGGCTCTCGGCGATGAATTTGCGATTGTAACCTTGAGACGAAAAAATCAGCAGAGATGTGCTAGAATTTTTTCCGCGGTTTCCTTTTCCCAAAGACGTAATATATGGTCCTTTCCTTTTCAGACGTTTGTTTCTTTTCCTTGATTCCAAGACGTTTGTTTCCTTTTCCTTGTTGATGCCGGAGGTGAGAGAAGGTCTTGTGGGCCACAGGATGATTTGGAAAAATATGGAAAAATAAATCTAGCGCTCGCCGACCATTGGATCCGCAAGAAAAAAGATAAAATTAAATAGTGCTCACACTACGGTTCCATGAGAAAAATTGAAAAAATTAAGCAAGACTCACAGACAATTGGTTCCTTAGATAAAAATAAAACAAAATTCAACGCTCTCCGTCTTGCACAAATTAGGCTCTATGGGGCTAGATCTGTAAAAAGTCTCGAGAAGGGTCATATCCGGAAAATAAAATACGATCACAATGCCAGGACAATAAAAAATTCAAGTCTTGTTTCCTTGCATGTGGATCCTCGTGTTTATTTCTTTGTTTGATTCACCCTCCTTCCAAATATGTAGTACGTACAATTTTGGTCAGTAAAAAATTCAAGTCTGGTTTCCTTGCATGCGGATCCTCCTTATTTATTTCCTTGTTTGATTCGCTCTCCTTCCAAATATGTAGGTGGGGAGGTCTTGTGGGCCACAGGATGATTAGACACACTAAATAATGGCCATCGGATGTGGGTGAGTAAAACTGAGGAAAGATCTGAGACATTCATTTTGATGAATGCAAGTTTCTGGGGACGTTTTGCTAGGTGCACGAACATTGGGCCATCTCTAATGAGGTGCATTATTTAGGGTGGACGTAGGAAAAATTGCTTAGGTGCATTATAAGGGGTATAGATACTTTATTATTTAAGAAATACTTATACAACTTTCGCTTGTTAAACTTTTGTAAATTTACGAACAAGTTGACACCAATCAATTAAATAAATAGGTTATTTTCTCTATTCAACCTATTTTCACAATTAGAATTGACAAAAAAATATCATAAATCAGAAGAGAGGCTCACATTGCATATTTGTTATTTTGGTCATCCCACTTAGTTGGTTAGGTACTCACTGACTCATGCTACACTGCCTTCCCTGCCCGCTCATCATCGCCACAGTAGGTTTTCCGCCGTCGCACGCCCGCGTCCTCACTAGCTCCCTAGTATCCACTCTCCGTGATGCGTCAAACGCCCTTGACTTGGTGGGCTGGTATGCCCTCGCGAAGGAGAGACGTTAAGCCGCACCCTCTCTTCTCGCTCTATGGTCTTTGCATGCATCTAGGTTCGAGTCTAGTTATGCAAGCAGCAAGCGAAGTCACCAATTGTGAAATTATGTCTCCAATAAACATCGAACTACTAAGTCATGTGGTACATGAAGTAACTTATCCACCTAGCAAAACTTCTTTTTTCTCATACCATGCCTAAGCGCGTGTGCATTCGCTATTACTATGCCAAAAATTGGGCGCTGATACTAAAGAAGCACTTAAGGTCCTGCAACTGGAGGGGGCTCCATTAGGCTGGAGCCCCTGCTGGCTAGGCCCTGGTTCATATGTTACGCGTACGGTGAAGAACTACAATTAATCCGTAAATAATCAAGAGGGGATCGGTTTCGCAAAGCAACAAGCTTTTGGAGGCTGAGGACGGCAAAGGATGCGGCGACTACCGGGGTCTAGGGAGGCATGGGGTCCTGCCGCGTGCCCGCCTTTCCCGGTGATGGTCGCCGTGAACCGAGCCGATCCGGCGAGAAATGGCCCTGGCCTGGAGCCGACGACACCCACCGACAAATGTCTGTCAACGTGCATGGCGAAAATGGCTTGCACGTCATCCAGAATGCCTTCGTTGAGCACTTGATACCCGCCGCCGTGGCCCTTCTCGACCGGCTGGCAGGCAAGCTTCACCGTGCCTTAAGCATGCGAAACAAAGCTGACATGGATCGAACCGTCAAAAAGGAGATACCACAATATCACGAGCATGATCGCGGCAGGATGCATGCATGCATTGCCTGATTTTTCGGCAGAATTTGTTCATTTCATCGCACGAAGGCAAACATTTCAGAACAGGTTTGCTGACACCAGCTATATATAGTCTACAAGAATCAATGAACTTCTCATCGAAGATAACTCGTCCAAGAGTACGTACGCTCAAATTGTCCTTCCCGGATCGAAGTAGCATCATGCCTTCTTCCTGGCTCTTGAACTCCCATTCTACCATCACCTGCCAATGGATCAAGCACATGACAATTAGTCAATCAAATGTTTGGCCAATAGTCAGTAATAATAGCCTACACGATTTCACGCACACAGGACAAATAAGATCGATCGACAGTATGTTTCAACTCTTGTGGACACCATCGTCAGTTTGTTTCACCCCCTGCTAGCTGCTTCTCCAGCGCTAATGGACGGAGCCTTCGGGGATTGCAAATTATATGTTCATCCTCCGGATCCTTGATGTGACAGGTGAATTAAGTGAAAGTGGTACAAATTAACGTTGGAAGCAGTTCTGTATTGTTCTTAGTCGGCTTTGACGGATGACATAAGAATATTTTGGTCCATGCATGATAATAAGGCAGTAATCGGCCACGTACACTACGGCATTACGTCCATGATCGCTGGTCTGGAGCGGTGGTCCTGGAAGGCGAGCTCCGGGTGCTGGTGGATGCGGCGCCGAAGGCCGCGCAGCCAACCCGCGAACTCGGGCGCCCGCGCCGCGTCAAGGAGGCCGCGCGCGAGCACTGCCATCGCCGATGCCGTGGCCGCCGTTGGTGGTAGCTGGCTGCGTGGCCGAGGCGAGCGAGAAGATGGCAGCAACCAATAATCAGCAGCAGGAGATGGAAGTACACGAGGAGATGGGTACACATCATACATGCATGTGATGCGAGAGCTAGCAGAGTGGTCGGTGCATGGCAGGGCAGCTGAGAGGTAGGCACCACTGCTCATATCATATTCATACGCCGTCGTATTAGGTACCGGTCGATCGAGTACGCGCGTGCGTGCGTGGTTTGTTTGTTTTGATCTCATGGGAAGGAGGCGATCTGAGTGCCGCTTGTGGTGGTGAAGTGGTGCAGCCTAGCTAGCTTTGCCGGAGCTCACGTGAAGTCACTCGCACTTGCTAAGTAGTAAGCACACACGAACACATGCTGCGCGCGCACCAGACATGGAGTATGCAAGCAGAGGCGCACGCTGCATCGATCGGTGTTGGAGGAGTCAACACAGTCCTTAAGGGTGAGTTTGGTTGGTGGGATGAGGTTGAATGGGATGGGATGGTCCTGTACCATTTGATTACATTATTTTGGGTGAATAGAATATTCCTCAAATTTGTATTCCATCATCTAGGATGGAATAATTCTATTCAAATAAACAAACAAACATATGGATGACTTTTTTTGAACCATCTCATACATGTATCATTTGGTACAAGCAATCAAACACACCTTAAGTCATGTTTAAATTTTGAAAGGTGATTCAATGTTTTTTTTTTACAGTTGCACAAATATTAAAGCATGAATGAAGTCATTTACTTCAAAATTTATGTAACTTAATTTATGTAACTTATATTAAGAGAAAAAACATTAAAGCATTGCTCTTATTTTTTTTCTTCCCAGATTTGTACTGTTCACGACAAAGGATGCCTTTTAGCATCGGGTTCTATCTCAGTTTCGTGACAACACACGCGTTCGTGTCGGTTTCGCCGTTGTCATTTGACTAGGATTTGGATTTGAAATTGTACGGGCACTGCAGATCAAGCAAACAATTGTAAGCATGGCTTGTTTCTAGTGGGCCGTATCTGATATGCTACCAGGCTACGCCCATTTAAGCCTTGTTTTATACTCGTGTCGGCTGACGCAATTCCTAAAAAAGAAAAAAAAAACGGGCCATTTTTCTAAGCCCAGGTCAAACCCAAATCTGTACTTAAGGAGAGAAAAATTCCCAAACCGTAAGCTGGAGAAAAGGGAGAGGACAGAGGAGCAAGGGCTAAAGGGCAGTCAGATGGTGGCTACTGCCTACTAGTAGCAGCTGGTTTTCTGGTGGTAATCCGTGCGGAGGAATCGAAATCGAAGGAACCCTCCTCCTCCCAAGCTATCGCGACCAATTCCTCCCGCAAGTTCCGCATCGATTCCCCAATTGGCGTCTGCAGCCAGCCTGAGATGGTACGATTTCATTTCCTGTGAGCTGCTCGTTTTCTTGTTTTGATAAGATAAATCGGAATAATTGATGATTTGCCCTCATTTACTTGTGATAAATTTTGGCGAGGCGTCGGATCTCTCAGTAGCTCTCGTGCAGAACGGCTAGACCCGTTTCAATTTGTGGTTGGATGGATTATTAATGAGTTCTTAATTCGCCCTGTAAAGTTAGGGATCTCTGGGCAATTTCTCGTGTGCTAAGAAAATCTCCTGATTTTCTTGTGCTTTTTTGTTCGTATCTTTGCCGTCAATTTTGTGATTACTTCCATTTGTTTTCAGTTTAAATTAAAAGAAATTTGGTAACTCTATGTGGTCTTCTGAAGACCTCCCCTCCCTTTCTTACAAATTGGTGTAATTTCCCAAAGCTCTTTGAAGACTTGTGTGTGTGTGTGTGTGTGTGTGTGTGTGTGTCCCAACCAACGTATCTTGCCGTCAATTTTCTATCTTCCATTTGTTTTCAGTGTGTGTGTGTGTGTGTGTGTGTGTCTTCTGAAGACCTTTCTTACAAATTATGTAATTTCCCAAAGCTCTTTGAAGACTTGTGTCATGGCAATTCGAATCAGCTAACAATGGTACAACTTTCCATAGGTTCCCTGATTTCTGGTCGGAGTGATGAATTCGAGACCAGTAGTCCTCATCTTCCTCCTGCTTGTGCTCATTATCACATCACAGTTTGAGTGGAAGCAGCAGATTGGTGAGGCTGAGGCGAATCCAGCAGCTACACGCCGGAGGCAACAAGCACTGATCCAAAGGGAAGATGCTATTAAAGAGAAAGTGAGCACCTGACATTCTTGTTAAATTACTCACTCTAGGTTGATTTTAGGGCACACCAACTTTCTAATCCATCTGATTTTTTTTCCTGAAACAGCAATAGCATTGCTTCTTTATATAGTTCTTACCTGCTTACTTTGTATGTAAATCCTAGTATTATAGTCATAACTGACTAAGCTTTCACTGTGAGCTGAAGATCTACAACTTAGGGAATTGTAGAGCATGATAGTTAGCTGTCTGAAAATAGTCTTGAACGCTCTTGTGTCTATATCCTTTATCTCTAATTTCCACTTAATTATAACAGTCAGCTTCAAGCACGTCAGTTTTGGACAATATATGCAAGTCTTGCTTTCTTAAGAAGTCAAGTGATCTGTGGAGGTTTCATACTCATTTATTTACTCTGATATATTTGGAGTACAATGGTTTACTCTTGCGACTTTGTCGCTATGGGTCGTGTCACAACTCATAACTAATTATTTGTGTTTACTGTTTTACTACATACCTTTGCTGGAAATACCTCCGGTCTGTGATGGACCTGATGATAGAAGGGAGCGACATAGTGTGGCTGCTTTGTTATGGGGACAAAACAATGGTGTCTGTGTCATATAGTCTCTGCATTTGAGCATATTAGAAGGTGTACACGATCTTTCTCAATTCCTTTACACATCACAGAGCTAGGTTCACTGGTCAAGTGATTAATGCGTGAGATTGATTTTGAGAGAACTGACTAACAACACTTTATGCAAGATTTTATGATAAGCAAGTTTCAGTGTTGGTAGCTGTGACGAGAGAGTCTCAGTATCAGTAGCTATTGCTTGTCTGGACTTTTTGTTGTGTTTCCTTGTGGTCATTACTTTTGTATGGATTCAAAAGATTACACACTCATAAGATTATGTATTATTATTTACAGATAATATTAGCGCAAGAGAAAAACATTCAACAGCTTAATGAGCTTATCCAGAGCCTTCAGGTGCAGCTATTGCATTGCCGTGGCACTAATAGTACTGCTCATACCACCTCAAATCAGTCGACCAATGACAGTGAAGTGGAGGGACAGGAAATAATTGATGATTGATAACCCCTCAGCCGGCACAGGTAGTTTGCTTCAAAGTACAACCAGGCAATCAGCACGAGAACGGACATTTTCCAGGCAACGAAACTTTTATAGTCGTCACCCAGTAGGACGGTTGAAAGTCATGTTGATGTACTGATGTTGTGCACTTGGCAGTTGGCACTATCATCTCCTTTTTTTTTCTTTCCTCCAGCTTGTACAGGGTTGTATCTTGTTAAATTTTGCTGACCTTCCTGATTAAGTTTCAAATATACTTGTACCAATCTTTGTTGTGATTCTTGATTCTTCTCCCATCGAAACACACGTGCACCAATATTTATTTTGTGAAGCATTTTGTGTGTGATGTTAGTTTCATGCTCTGTTCTTTGAGAGTTAAGACCACTAAATTTTGCTGGGGAGCCCTTTCGCAAGGTCTCCACTCAAAGTAGAAAAATGCCCCCGGCCGAAATTTGTATTCTTGTTGCTGTAGCACCGGTGCCGATTCCCTTTTCATTCATACTACACTAGACAGTGATGAGGATTACTTCAAGAAAGAGATAAAGCAACACTCTCCAACCTGAAGCAAGGGACGGAATTGCGCGCCGCTTTTGAGCTGTCGAGAGCGCCTCCATTGCTTGCACCCCATTCTCTCGTCGATTCTGTTTCAGTCTCAAAATGGCGCTCTCTGAAGTCTGAACCAAAGCCAGCTTGCAGTCAATTTCTTCATGTATGTGTACGACCAGGCTCTCTTTGAATGGAAAAAAACATAACCATAGACATTGAGACGAAACAGTGTATCTGTACGTTGAATTCAGCCTTTGCAATGCAACATACAGTCCAAACTAATCTTGTATTATGGCACGTATGCACCGATGGTCGCTGGAAACACACAAAACAAAGGAGATAGCAGAGACGCACACAGGAGAAGAGAATTAATCAAGTCAATCAAAGAAAAGAAAACACAATCGAAGCTAACTGCGATCTTAAGAGGCATCGATCATGCATGCATGCATTTGTACAAAACCACAATCCACACACATGTAAAGGTAAAGGAAACGGTTTAGACAAATGAAGTCTCAGCAGCAATCAGCACCCCCTCTGCGATGACCGGAGCAGCTCGCAGGTGGTCTTCTGGAAGACGACGCTGCCGGCGTCGGGCGAGGCGAGCTGCAGCTTGAGCGGGCACTTGGCCTCCAGTCTGCACCACGTGTGGTGCAGCTGGTACTTCACCTCGCCGGACAGGTCCACCTCGATGTCGAACATGCCCTTGCCGCTCTCCTCCCGGAACTCCTTCACGCCGGCGTTGCCGAGCGCGGCGTAGGCCGCGTCGGCGCCGGTGCTAAGGTGGAACACGGCGGTCTTCTTGGCCGGCTGGACGTACCCCGACGGGACAACGGTGACGCGGTCGAAGCGCTGGCGGTCGAAGAGGTAGTCGGCCTCGAGGGAGCGGTACGTGACTCCCATGGCCCAATTGGGGTTGCGGACGGTGAGCGAGAGCGTGAGGTTGTAGGAGATGGAGGTGGTGGGCGCGGTGTTGAGCGCGAAGCGCGTGAGGGAGGCGTCGTCGACGGCGACCTTAAGGTGGAAGACGTGGCCGTAGCCGAGGACGAGCACGATGATGACGGTGACGGCGGCGATGATGGCGAGGCCAATGAAGAAGCCGAGCGCGAAGTTCCTGTACGGGCCGAAGCAGCCGCAGCACTCGCAGTCGTCGCACATGATGGTCGCCGGCGATCGATCGATGGAAGACAAGTGTGCGTTTTTTCAGCTCAGCGTGTGACGGTTACGGCAGTTGGTGGAGTCGGTGATCTTGAAATGTTCCCGACCGGCCGGTGTAGAAACTTTGTCAGAAGAGTGCTTATATATAGGCTTAATTTGTGATCACGTACCCAAGACATTTTGTAAAAGTGTTCATACAATATATGGTAGCTTATGCTTTGTCAGGACTCACATGCTCTGTATATGCCGCCTCAGTAAACTTATCCAATTACCTAGATCTGCTGTAGATGATTAGCTTTTAGCTCCTTGACTTGCTTTATATCAAGCTGTGATGTTTTTAGAAGCATGGTACTTCAGTACTTTGACTGCTGCTAGCTAGGCGTAACTAGACTGACAATAAAATTAGATACAAACCGTTTATTCTTTTCGATTCAATGAATTAGATTAGCGAGAATTTATTTATACTACCAGTATGATGCACCGTAAAATTTAAATTTCTCTAAAAGTAACAAGCTACAAAAACTTCCTTGCAGGAAAAAAAAACCTGCAGTAGAGCAGATCTGAATTAATTAAAGATGACTAGAAACAAATTGTATATGTACACGCGGCGATGAATGCGCGCGATCGAGTTGATCGCCGCATGAAGTATTCAAGTACGTCCATGGAGAGTTGGTGGTTACTGAGACCCTTAAGAGTTGAGAAAACCTTAAGAAAAGTTCAGGTCAGTGTAATTTCCTGCCTCCTTTCCTTTTCCATTTCTAAGTTTGAGGGTACTTACAGTTGTACATATCAGCTATATGTAAATCTATGTCACGTAAGATTTTAGATGATGTGAATAAGAGAGAAATGTGTTGTCTGCTATTTAACAGACGGTCATCTAAACGACTTTATATTATATATATATCATCGTATAGATAATCTATTAATTGTATAAGATCCATTACAGACAATCTATTATATGAATGATCTTTAATCATGTCTATAGATGACATAAAGGTACATTACAAACATCTGTCGTCTATACCATTGTACATACCCTAAATGTAGTGCATAGTTGTATGCACTTAGTCGTGGTAACAACCAAGGAATCGCTTGCGCATACATACGCAATTACTCGCTGTAAAAGTAAAAGTAATGCTCGATTGTTGCACCAAATTAGTACTCCTCCAGTTAATGTTTATAGGGCGTATTTTTTCAATGGAGCGAGGGAGTATTAATTTGCAGCTGCAGTATACTATCTCTGTTCCTGAACAGATGTCGTTCTACGATTTTGCACTTCAACCAAGCATGTATAAAAATGACTAAATCATCCTCCTATATTATCTCACTTATTGCTCTTGGATGGTGAGCTAGTCTATTCTACAGTAATGAAAAACATTAGGAATAATAAATGGTGATGTATTTAAAGAAAAAACAGTTAAAAATTGTCTCAAAATTGTATAATGACATGGATTTAGAATAAAATTTAAAAGCTAGAATGACATGTATTTAGAAACAGAGGGTGAGAGTAATATAGATCCATAAAGGAAACCGCGTACGTGAAATTATAATGTCATGTTCTACGCGCAGCCCGTGGGGGCGGCATCGATCTGAAAGCAAGTAAAGATGTCTTGCTTGGAAGCGATTCGACCGGAGAACAAGAACAACGACATCTCAGAATGATTGTGGAGATCAGCTTGGTCAGGCTGTAGCGGCACTGTGACGTGATGTCGTTATAATTATTTCTCTAATCCTGATTCGAGTTCCTGACAGATCGACAGCGAATCATATCACAAAGGAAGACCCGAGAGCTGTCCCCTGAATCAGGCCTCCTCGATCGTTAATCAAAAAGCAAAAGCCAAATATTGGATTCGCAATAAGGGGGAAAAGACCTGAAACGATCGAGCGTTGAATCAGGAATGCGTGTGTGCCCTCGAGACAGAATCCGAATTGGCATCATGCCATCATCCATCGTATTTTCGAGGCAAAGACAGGGAAAGATACGCGCAGGGTGCCATCTGACTGTTGAAGTATAAGTGAATTGCTCATCTTTTCTCAAAAGCTTAAGCTTTTGGGTGAACTGGATGGTGCATGTAACTCAATATGGTATCAGAGCAAAGAGGTCTCGAGTTCAAGACCCGGTTGACGCAATTAAAAAAATATAATAATTGCAGTCCTATAAGTGAATTGCCTTTCTTTCCTCATCAGCTTAACCTTTTAGGTGAACTGGTTGATGCATGCAACTAAATACTGACAACTAGATAATTATTCAGATACTACTACTACACGTTAACCGTCTTAACATTGGTGGACACGAAAGGGCTAGAGCAGCGGCTCCAACCGTCATGCCTCAGGTACCCGCTTTAGTTTTGTAGACTTTTTTCCGATGATCTTCAAGGTGCCGTAACATACATCCATCATAAACACAAGACAGTGTAAGAAGCATCTTCTCTATTTTTCTGTTGGGTACGCCACTCATACTATACCAGATAGCAGCCACTCCGAGCTACCGCGTTTTTGCTGTTCCGTAGAAAGTTAGAGGTCACCAATAAAGAACTGCATGCCTTAACTTCGAGGAAAGCGCATGCATACGTTTCCTCAACACAGAAGCAGAGAGAAACTTCTTCTTCTTCGACGATCTTTTTTCTTTAGCAACGCATCTGATTTTGTGGAGGAATTCATCGTTCGCTCATGCTGCTTAATTGTTTGCGATCGTTGCAGCTTTGCAGACAGTGTTTGGACATGGGCCAGGTGAGAGCGGACTTACTAGTCGTAGTTGGGCTTTGGATCCGGGATTATCTTGGGTTGGGCTAGGCCATCTCTCATCCATTAACACTGCAACTGCTACGAGATCAACCTGTCACCAAGCACCATTGCAGGAGCCAATCATCGTACCTTGCTTTACTTTAGCTGCCTCCACCATGTCCGACAGAGCCAACCCCTGATTTCGAAGCTCCAACAACCCAGTCCTAAAGCCTGAACAAATAATCAGAAATTCAGAAGAGCACATAAATTACAGAGAATCTCACTCACTTTGGTGTTGCAAATCCTCCAAATCAGTACAGAGTAACCACCAATTCACAACCCGCACACCAAAATGTAATCTTCCAAGCATACACAACAGCAATCTGTACCAAGAAAGAAAGAAATGATGCTAGTACTACCGCACTAAAAATTAACTCCAGCTAATCATCAGCAATTAGCATCCGGACTTTTTTGCCCGGAGGATGGTGCACTTGTTCCTTTGGAACGCGGTGGCGGCGACCTCCGGGTCGACGAGCTGCAGCTTGAGCGGGCAGATGACGACGAGAGGGCATCGCGCCTTGCGCCCCTTGTACTGCATCACCGTGTCCAGCCTCAGCTCCACGTCGAACTTCCCCGTCGCGTTATCCGCCCTGAACTCCGACAGGCCAGCTGCGGTGAGCTTGACGGGCTTGTCGACGCCGCCCACCGTGACGTGGAACGTGGCCGTCTTCCTCGCCCCGTGTTGGAACGCCGGCACGGTGGCGGACTCGTCGAAGTGGGAACCGTTGAAGGAGAAGGACGCGGCGACGGGGTCGTAGTTGATGCGGCGGTAGATGTTGGGGTTGCGCAGGGACAGCGTGACGGTGACGTTGTAGGATATGGTGGAGTTGCTCGCCGGCGTGCCCGGCGCGAGCGCGAACCTCTGCAGCACGGCGTCGTCGGCAGTGGCCTTGGGCGGGAACACGAGGGCGAAGGCGAAGACGAGGAGGACGATGAGGCCGCCGCCGACGGCGATGACCGCGGCCCAGATGGCAAACTTCTTCCAGCTGCAGTCGTCGTCGCAGTCTTTGAACCAGCTCTCCCAGAAAGCCATGTCCGCCTTTGGTGGATGGATGGAGTCGAATCTTGGGAGTCAGACTGGAGAGCTATCCTATCAGCTGCTGGCTATGTGAAGAAGAAGCTCGTGGGCTAGTAACGGTGGAGCAAGGGGAAGACTTGGGCGAGGTCTTCTCTTCTAGCCCCGGCTCCGTACAGAGCAAACCGGAACAGTGGGTCATAAATAAATGGATTGGCCTAAATGGTGAAAGGAAGCGACCGTTGGGTGGGTTGGGGTATAAGAGCCTCACACCTTTTTTTTTAAAAAAAAAATTACGGTGTATTATACTACTGGTAGTATATAGTAGAAAGTAGAAATCATATCTAATCATTGATTTGTTAAGAATACTTTTACTACTCTACTACCAGAACAAATATAAATAAATGCTAAATAATCTGATCCATTAGATCGAAAATAATGAACAATTTATATTGAATTTAGTGTATCGTGAAAGAGCTCTTTTTTTAAAAGGCTACACATGTCTGAGCTACGGTCCATTAATAGTAGCATAATTTCGGTTAGCGTCTTCTTCGGTTGCTTCTAAGGTAAAATCCATAAATATATGAGTTAAAAGTAAAAATAATTTCTCTCTCATCCTTGTTCCCTAACCTCTCTCTCCGAAAGGTAGACCCAAAGAACTTAGAGGCAGCCTCCAAACCTGAGGAGGGTCTCTAGCTTTAGAGCCTTAAGAGGCTGCGAGACACACTCTCTCCTCTATTAGAGGCCAAAACAATGGCACACTGCATGCTCTAAGGTTGTTGCACCGATAGTTATCAGTACTACTCGGTCGTGCCTGCCAACGGTTGGCTGAGGACGTGCTTCTGCCAACGGTGCATCTTAATGTTATGTTGGTACTTGGTAGTGCTAAGCACTTGGTCCTGGCGGTTTTGGCATGGTGAGAGAGAGAGTTGTCGAGATGGATGTTGCATCAAGTGGCGTCGCATTATGACGAGCACCGGCCTCTTTCGTGGTGGAGTTAAAATCTTCTTTTCTTATCATAAGTGAAGTTGCCCCCGAATATTCTTTCCAGCAAGTTGTCACGAAATGGAGTCGTTTGCGTGGAATTGCAACACTAAAACTCTTGCTCAGAAAGGCAGGTGAAGAAAAGGCAAACGAAAACAGTTTTCTAACGATCTTGGGATGATAAGGCAGAAGAAACGAAACCGCTCTGGGCTCACATACACAGGCGAAGAAAGGCGTTGGTGCGGCCCGGTGGCACCTCCACTCCACCAGAGGCGGCCGCAGCAAACGGAACAGAAGACGAAGCAAGCAGCTTCGTTCGCTTCTCCCACGCAGCCGAAGCCCGTGCGCGGTGCGGCCTCTGCCCGACTCCGACGACGATGCTCAGCCGAGCAGTAAAACGTACGTGCCAAATCTAGGCGCCGCGCGCAGGATAACGTTGGTTCTTCGCTCTGCACAGTTCAACGCAACACAACTCAACTCAACTCGTAACAATCCTCGCCACAAAAAAAAAGCAAAAACTTTACTCCCTCCGTATAGAATCGATTGTTTTTGTTTACAAATTTAAAGTTTGCACGTATATTTAATGAGATTTTTTTTCTATTATACATTATTTATTTTCTCACAATCACTTGTATTTATTGATTATAAGCTACACAAAGTACTCCATCGTCCAAATTTATAAGTCGTATTTTTTTTAACGGCGTTGTCCATAAATACAAGGCCTATGTTATATTTGAATACAAAATTAGTATGATATTCCCTCTATACCTCTGATAAATATCCATCTTTACTTTATATTATGTACATGCATGCATTAAATACAGTGCTAAGTGATAATAATTAGGGGTGGTCAGGGGCGGACCGAGCGGGGGGTCAGGGAGGCTAGAGCACCTCTACCCCGATCACACCATGGGTACCCCTAGTACCACCCTACCCAACGTGAGGCGCCACCACACTGTCGCCATGGAAGCCGGTCAAAAATTGAAACTTGGAGGTCTATTTAGCACCCCCTAAATTTATGTCCTAGATCCGCCACTAAAGGTGGTCTACTTATTTTTAATATCTTTTTATCTATATAACAAAAAGAAATATGTCTTATAAACTTAGACAAATGAAGTATTATCTCTCATCTTCCAAAACAATTAATCAAGATTTCTAAATCATTTTCTTGGTACATTTTGTAAATTTCACGACAAACTTAATTCAAGTGCAAAATCAAAATGCTACTTATATCTATGAATCGAGAGAGGAAGTCGTAACACTACCGGAACATTGATGATCCTATACCAGGCTGGGCCCAACATTACTAATGCCAGCCATAGCTATGGTGGGGCCCACCTGTCATTCTTATGTTGGAAATATCTCGCGCCACCGCCGCGCTGGGATTTAGGGTTGGTATTAGTATTCCCCCTCTTCCTTCCCTATAAAGTCCGAGGCCTCACCTCCTCGATCTAGACTAGATCCTTGTTAAAAAAAAACAAGGGCAAAAATCTTCTTCGTTTCCACGTCGTCTTCACCTTCCTTACAGGTACGTATCTTCCCTAGGCTTTAATATTCGATCGATCTTGCTGCGAACTTCCTTCTATGAAGCTGCGATGTAGTTTTAGTAGCTATTGCCTCTCCTCGATCTAGACTTTGGTAGAATTAGGACTTGTTGATTAATCTTTCCGTTATTTATTTTGCATCTAACACAAATATCTGTCCAGTAAATATATATATTTGTCAAGTTATATGCGTAGCGGTAGATTTAGGACTTTATGAATAGGTGTTCGTTAATTACATTATGATACTTTTTTAATATATAGTTATATTGTTTATAAAAACTAAAGATAAGAATCACATTACTAAAACTATTAAAAGTCAATAACAATTAAAATATTTTAAGTAATAAGCTAATGCTAACATTTTGTTTGGTGATAATACAATTACAGGTTTTTTAGAATAAAACTTTTACAACTTCAGATGACAACACAAGGGTGCATTTTTTTCTTAAATAGATATTAATTCTAACCTTATTCTCTATTCTTACTCTATATGTTAGCATATTAAATGATGTTATTATTACACACATAGGAAATAAATTAGTATATGTTGTTTCGAAAAATAATTAACATGAATATTTTTTCGAGCATATTGCTTCGAAAAATAAAATGTAAATATTTGCAAACCAAAATCAACTCTTGCAAATGATTTATTTTTTTTCAAATAACTATATACATTTTTATGACCACTAAATTCATGACAATTGGCACCATCAAATTCCTTCAAATAAAACATCTAAAGTATCTAGATATTTCTATGATACTATCTAGATTTTAGAAAGATCAAACTCCACATGATCAGGTATGGTAAAATACATTTTTAAAATGAAAGAAAAGATATACTCATGCTATGAATGGTCATGGACTAAAAATTTGTTTGGAATGAGTGTACCATACATTTTTAAAATGAAAGAAAAGATATACTCATGCTATGAATGGTCATGGACTAAAAATTTGTTTGGAATGAGTGTTTTGGTAGGGGTTTTAGAGAAATTATATTGTCTCTACTACTTCTAATTAGGAGTTGGTGGCAGTGGTTCGTTCTCCTTTAGAGTATTTGATTTGTTGAATCTGACATGAACGGCTGAGATAGAAGAGGATTTAATCATATCTTAGATGTAAGGATTTTATCATATCTTTTTTGAAGAGAAATATTATTTTAGCATATCTCTATTCACATGTTCTTACTATGGAAGGATGTTATTCATATATCTTATAAATGGAAGGATTTTCTCATCATATCTCATGGATAGAAGGATATACTCATCATATCCCGTAATATGGGAATTCTATCTCATCATATCTGGAAATGCATAGATGGAAAGGAAAGAATCATGCAACCAAATCATGTGCCAATCACGAAGATGTCGGGGAGACCTCGCTTCCAACTGCCTGCGTACGCTGCCTTCTGCTTTCATCTACTTCCTATTAGAGGGCACCCACTCTCATCCCCAGGTGGAGAGGCCAGTCGGTAGTGGAGACACACGCAGGAAGAGAAGAGAAAGGCTGCGTGCAAGAAGCAAGAAGATTTCCTGCAAGAGGAAGGCAATAACTTTCTCGTCCTTCAATGGTAAGGATTGATCTCTCTCTACTAATTCTAATTAAGAGTTGGTGGCCATCGTTTATTCTCCTTTAGAGTACTTGATTTAATCAAATCTTAGATGGAAGGATTTTATCATATCTTTTTTGAATAGAAATATTATTTAGCATATATCTATTCACATGTTCTTACTATTGAAGGACGTTATTCATATATCTTATAAATGGAAGGATTTTCTCATCATGTCCTGCATGGATAGAAGGATATACTCACTATATCCCATAATATGGGAATTCTATCTCATCATATCTGGAAATGCATAGATTGAAAGGAAAGAATCACGCAACCAAATCACGTGCTAATCACGAAGATGTCGGGGAGACCTGGCTTCCATCCGCCTGCGTACGCTGCCTTCTGCTTTCATCTACTCCCTATTAGAGGGCACTCACTCTCATCTCCAGGAGGAGAGGCCGGTCGGTACTGGAGACACAGGCATGAAGAGAAGAGAAGAGAAAGGTTGCGTGGAAGAAGCAAGAAGATTTCCTGCAAGAGGAAGGCAATAACTTTCACGTCCTTCAATCGTAAGGAATTGATATCTCTCTCTTCTAATTCTAATTAAGAGTTGGTGGCGAACGTCCGTTCTCCTTCAGAGTACTTGATTCGTTGGATCTAGCATGAAAGGTTGAGATGGAAGAGGATTTAACTCGATAGTCAAATCTCTTGGGATGAACAAACTTTTTCTACTATTGAAACATAACTAATGTTAGTATTCTTTGCAAATAATTTTTTTGTCGCGAATTGAGTTTTCGTTGCAACGCACGGGTACATGACTAGTTTTCTATAAAATTCGTGATATATTCATAAAATTAGAGCGTTGCTATATTATTAGCTCGATATGTTTATACACGATACGAACCTAAAAGAAAATTTCGCAAAATACTATGATAATTACTTTCTTAATACCCACTAAGTTGATTCCTTGATTTAGGAATATATATGGCTAGGTCTTTAGAGTAGAGTAGGGCACTGTGCGTTTGCGACCACAATTTCTAACTACAGCGACTGTTTGTCACTGACAAAACACAGGTCATCTGTCCTTGTGTGTTGGTGTGAGCACTTGTTCCAACTTATCCTCTGACACTAAATTATTCCGATTCTTCTCTGAAACAACCCAAAAAAGTTAATCATTCAAATGAGATCATCAACACAAATTAATCACACATAGAATTAAATTGCTCAACAAAGCTTAATCACCAACTTTATTTACTAACAAGTGTCGTACAATTGTATCATTATAATACACATGAATACCAAATTACATTAAAAAGAAAATTTTACAATAATATTCAAATGCCCTAATCAACTAAGCTTCTAATGATCCCTATCTTCAACTCCCCGAAATTGTTAGTCTTGCATTTATGTATAATTGAAAGACAAACAAATTAAAACTCAAAATATTAAAAAGAGCAGGTGTGCCGTTAGACCTGTATGTGTTAGTACCGCTCATCGAGATACTTGACCGTTTGGGGCCAGTCGACACCTCTCACGAATTAAGGTTTCATAATCCAGTGTATACAAACCTGTTTTTGCCAGGTAACCTTAGCCATGCCCATTAGTGCCCAAATATCTCAAGGTAAAAAGATAAAATCCACATGGTAGAAAGGTAAAACACCAAGGATAAGAATGGAATCAGGATTCCCCAGGACAATCTTCCCTAGATCATCCATCTCCAAGCCAGTCGAGCACCCCCTTCGTTTCTAAAAGCCCACAAGCCAAAGCCACCAAGGAGCACCGCACCCACCAAGCACAAAACTCCCGGGAGGCCAAGCCACAAGAGCAAAGCCACCACCAGGAGCAAAGCCCCAAAACAACCAACCTCCAGTAGTAAGCCTCCACACAAGCAAAACTCCTAGGAGAGCAAGCCATCCATTCCAAGCAAGCCAAGCACACACAAGCAAGCTTCCAGGAAACCCCTAAGCCACACAAGCACAAGCTAGCCAAGCTCCAAGATCACAACCTCACAAGAGCCAGGAGCAACCACAAGGAAGCTACCAAGAAGTAGAGCCCCCAAGCAACCATCAAGCTCAGGAGACCAAGCAGGAGCAAGGAGGGGCTTCACCAACAACCTCACCCCAACACCACCTGCATTCTTTTTTTTTACTCATCACAGATAATCCCATTTTAACCATATCACAGACATAGCATGCTAGTAACAAAAACTAGCTTATAGCAGCTAAAGCCTGTAGGAGTCGTAGTCTCAGTAGAGACCGCCGTAGAGGCGACATTGCACGTGCCAGAGAACCACCGCACTCCCCAACGTATGGGAGGCTCTCTGGTGTCGTCACAACACCGCCAAATCCATGACCGTCCCCATAATCATCATCGACCCAAAGTGTTTATGCGCATGTTCTCCATACACATCACAAAGCATATAATCAAAAATCACTGCACAGTTAATGCAAAGAAAAATAGGGAAAGAAAAGGGTCTGCTACCCCAAACCCTAGCCTGACATAGGGGGAGCCAGCCAGGAAGGAGGAAGCCTGGGGGCCAGGAGACGGCGGCCTGGAGCTCGGAAAGAGGTGGCGGCCTGGGAGGTGATGACCTAAGCTTGGCCAGCTCGGGCGGCAGGAGAGGCGACCCGGGGGGAGCAGACCCTGGGTGGGGACGGCCCGGCACGGTGGCAGCACGTGGAGGCAGTCGAGCCAAGGCCCAAGCGGGATCGTGCGGGCGACATGAGGCTGGGAGGCCAAGGATGCCGACGGCAGGGCCGACCGGACCAGATTCGGGGGCAGAGGTCGGTGCAGTGGCAGGACAGAGACGGCCTAGGCAAGGCCCAGGGCGAGGGAGGCCAGAGGAGGCAGGCAACGACGATCGAGGCAGACGGAGGCCGACGTGTGCACAAGGTGACCCAGGGTACAGAGGAGCAGGCTCTGGGCGGTGAGGCCATCGGGTGAGACTAACGCAGGGCCGCACCGGCGAGATAGGGACCATTCGGCCACAGGCGCAGGAGGCAGGACCGGAGGCCGACAGCAGTCGGGGGCAGCGACAACGAAAGCCAATGGGGTAGGGGCGGCATGGATCCAGAACCAAGTGGAGAGAGAGAGGTGAGTAGAGGATAAGGCTGGAGTGGGGAAAAGAGGAAAGAAGGAAGAAAGAAAAAGGGAAAAGAAAAGAGAAAAAAAATATAAAACTGCAATAACACCTATAAGAATTTACAGTAAAATTTTAAAATATAAAAAAAGAGAGGATAAATGACAATGAATAAATAAAGAAACAAATCATATTAGCAACCGCCATAAGAATCAAAATAGGAAAATAATACATCTATTAGAACGAAATCATGATCTGATATTTTAATAAGCCACGTAGAATAAAATACACCAAATTAAATTACGCCAAGCTAAAATATGACAAATTAATGTATTCCAAATTAAACTAAACAATATATATGTACTAATTTAAATCAATTCAGGAAATCAGGTTTGGATGCCGTAAAACATGCAAAAATCTAATAACCACTTGAGATGTGGTATTTTGTAATTTCAGAAAATCATTCCAATCCGACCGATGATCTCTTTCAGAATCCATGTGAGGACGCCTTTTTCAATCTGATTTCAAGCAAGCATCTCTTGACTACATTTTAATAATTTCCAAAAAAAAATTTGGTTATATGTGATATCACCTATGCATAGGAAAACATGTTTAAGAAAGACCATAAATCCGATGTGGTTGGGAAAGATGGTTCTAATAAGGAACTGCTACGATAGTAGTTGGTTATGGATATGTGGGATTGATAAATCCATATATGTGGCAGGTAGAAGGTGCCGTGAGAAGTGTATCGTCGGTGGGGCCCTCTACATAGGCTATGATATAAGGATAAACAACTACACTCGAGCAATGAGTCATATAATTCGTATCAACCATAGTTTGTGGAAACAACCAGAAAAAGGTTGCCCTATGAGGATGTTATTATCTCCATATTGGGTAAGGGTAGATAACTACACTTGTGAAGTCGGATATACCGAAAGGCCTGGTGAGACGACACCATATCAGGTGCGGTTGATTTTGGCATTATATTTAAACGCCTGGGTTGAGTATCAGGGATGCTGCAGTAGCATGATTGATACGGGGGAGGTGCCCGATCTTCACGACGTGAGAGGACGAAGAAGGATAACTAGCGCCACCTGATGAACACCGATTCCAACCAACAACGCTCTCAGAGAACTAGTTGCAAGCAGCCATGATAACAGTGCAACCTGACGAACGTACTTGAAACCAACCACTGTCTCAATACAGCAACCTGAATCAAGTAATTCGCCCAACTACACTTGGGGTCGTCAAACGACCGGGGTGGATAAGGATCCCTCCATACAGCCATTCCATAGAGAAGAAGACGCCATGGTGGCTGATTCTAAAAATTACTCATAACATTTTCACTTTTCACTTCTTGCTATGGAGGAGTACATGGGGTATTTATACTAGGAACAACCCTCCTAGATAGGTATGAACGCAAATACTAAAGAAGGTATGTGGAAGGTCATATTGGTGGAGCATTTGAGGAGTCTTCTTTTAATTTCGCGCACCCACAAAACAGCCTTTGCAGCTTTCACTTAAATGGTCATAACTTTTGCTTCGGAAGTCGAAATGATGCATGGTTTGAAACGCTGGAAACTAGACTTCCATATCTTTCAAATTATGGGGCATATGAATGTTAAAATCATCAAGATTGATTCTGGTGTAGCTTCTAATATCCGTATCAATGATATAACCGGTAGGCTGTAAGTGGGTAGGGAACGTTGTGAAGGACACCACGGATCGTCAGCTGCCAGGGTTTGAGATCTAATATCTGAGTAGTGATAAACATTTTGGGTTCTCAATGAAGGATGTCTATGAGATGGATATTGGAAAATTTTCATATGGTGCATTTTGTTATTAATGCTTGCTGAGTACTATTGTACTCACTCTTGCTAAATTCCACTTTGCTTAGAAAAATGCTATTGTGGTCAAGTGTCCGGTTGGAATACAGATTCCAATGGGTTCGACCACAAGGTATGGGGTGAAGGTCATCCATGGGATCAAGACTACGAGGAGGTGGACTACTAGGAGAGTTAGTGTGTGGTGTAGACCATGCATCGTCTTAGACAGTCTTTAGAGTACTTAGTACTTTTGTATTATATTTTTGTTTTACTTGGATCTTATGTATAATTAATGTACTGAACATTTAGCATGCATGGCAATGGATTGTAATAAGTTTTCATTTCAGTCTCTAATTATTGTTCTACTGCAACACTTTGAACACGGTATATTAACTGATAAAACGTCGAGTGCGCTTAATGCTTTGATTAGCTAATATTTTGAGATTCGTGTAATTATCTTAGGGCCTGTTTGTTTTTGCTTTGGATTCTCTAAAAGCTGATTTTGGATTGTGGTTGTAGAGAAGCTGATTCTCCAAAAGCTGGAATCCAAAATCACATATGAAGTGGATTGTTGATTCTAGTGTATATGGGTGGACTGAATTGTGAGAATCGATTCCTAGAATCGAGCTGTTTGTTTTTTATTCTGCTTTTGAGGCTAAAATCTAGAATTAAAAGTAAAAACAAACAGGCCCTTATAGTAATGGCGGTGTTATTGTTGTTACCCTGGGCTAATTATGCGGGTCGCCACATTCTCTTAATTGCTAATCTTGCTTCCTCCACACCTTTTCCCTTTTCATTAACTCAGAAACACCCAATCCTCAATTTTAACCATCGCCTGCTATTCTTCTCTTGATAATGGCAAGAGCAGAGGATAAGAGCGCATGAATTCCCAATTACAAAAAAGAATAAGACTGGAATAGGAATACCGAGCTAGCCCGATGCAAACACTCGTGCTCAACTGCAAGCCTATAATCCTAACCGCAGCCACCATATATAAACATTTTGCTTCATTCTAGTCTCAATCCCTATCTCTTTCAGACGGTCCTCAATATCCTCGACCTCACCTTCAGCGGCAACTCCCGTGTTGCTTCTCCTCGTACCCTCCCTATCACCTCCGCCTCCTCCTCCCTGCCCTCACCTTCCGTGGCAACTCCCTTAGGTCATCCTCCTCACGATCCCATAGTGGTGGCTTGTGGGGCCGTCTGCACGTTTGCTGCTCAGATAGACTACTAATAAAGAAGATGAAAAGGGGATTCGATAAAGTGCATGCTGCCCTATTTGCTTTAATTGTTTGTTCTACTTGGTGATTCATGCTTGCAATATTGCCTCGCATACGTCAAATCTAGCGACCACCACATGTATTTAGTCTTTTAAAGAAAGAAATTGCAAGCAGTAAGTAAGATCCAACAAACTTAGCATACATATCCAAGAGTAGTGAGGAAGCCTAATATATGTTTTAATTTTGATTTTGAATGATTGTCATGGCTTTGATGGTTGTTCCTGTAACCAACTATTTTGGATCGATGATTTTGCAAAAATAAAAAACGTATGTGACTCCATGCTCTATTGCATCATGTGCTAATTTATTAAGAAAAGGTCCTACTCCGAATCTTATTTCCTTTTTCTCAGCCGCAAGTTTGTATCACGGCCTGATCAGGCTGGGATTTGGGCTGACCAAGTTTACACTTATCTGTCTTTGGGCCATGCTTGGACCCGACGTTTTAAGTTCGGGCTTTTATAGCCCGGCCCGGCCCGACTCGAGGTTTGATCAGGTCTCCTCCTAGCCCATCCTCTTCTTCTCCGGAAGTCCGGATCTCGTCGTGGCTACTGCGCCCCGTTTGTCTCAACCTCGAAGCGAAGGACTTCTTATCTCATAGGCATCCTCCTCCGCTCTACCGACTGGCGTGGAGTGGAGACACATCCGGACTTGGATTGATCTCTTCTTTCGCTGGTAAGGAAGCCCTAGCTTCGATTGTTGTTCTAAGAGTGAGCTTTGCCCTGGGGATCTTATCTTTGCTGTGAGCAATCTCATCCAGATCTTTCTTTCTGGGATGGATAGTTCAGTCCATGGAGTTTGTTGCGGATTTGTTTGCTCTGTGGTGGAGTACTAGTAACAGTTTATTTTCCTAAATTTTTGGGGGTTCAACTGAACCCCCATGACCCACGTTAGGCCCGCCCCTGCGTATGATTAGAGAGTTTACCTTTTGCGGCGCTGTTCTTTAGAACTGAGCATGGTTTTCTGAAAAAAGAGAGAGAGAAGATTAAGGTAGTCTTCTGCAGATTTTCATGAAGTTTGGTATAATTTTCTGCAAATAATAAAGGGTCAACTAAATACAGCAATTTCTGTGAGCCATGGTGCTTGGTTACATAATTACGTTCTGTTCGGTTATTCATTTGCAATTTGTTTTCTCTCTTTTGCTACTCTGCTTCCAGTGCAAGATGGGAAACTTTTCTCTTGTTTGAAAAAATCGATATGCAAAATACTATACATTTAAAAATATCACAGTTAACATTTGTGCTGGTTAAGATGTGATCCTTTGCTGTGCCTAGGAAGTATTTCTTAGTAAGTACAGTTACCGACTTGTTAATCACCATAGCATCTGTATCGCTCTCTTTTTGATACGTTCTAACATTTTTACTTGCCCATACGCTGGATGTGTTTGTTTTTCTGCTTAGAAATGGCGGATGTGGATGAGTACCGTTGCTTCATTGGGAATCTGTCCTGGTCGACAACCGATGAAAGCCTCAAGGATGCGTTTGGCAAATTTGGCAACCTCACTGAGGCAAAGGTGACATGGAAAATCTCTTATTTATTTATTTATTTTTTGTGGGGGAATACTTTTTTTGCTCATGTGATAATGTTGGATATTGATTTCGTAAATGTGGCTGGGGATACTTCTGTGTATATCTCATTATACCTTCACTAACATATAACCATTTTTTCAAATCAAGTATGCTAGAGACCTGAATAATTTTGTTGATCCTACACCCAGCGGTAAAAAGACCACTGATAGAGTGATTGTGCGTGTAAAAGTTATGCCTGCTAACCTGACTATTTGGGTCAAAAGTTATTTTGACTTTGAAGAATGTATATAAATTCATTAAACTGGTTGAGCACTACCATTCCCCCATTTGTTCTATGTCCAATATTGTTGCTACAGAATTTTAAGAAAAAAGATGACAGATTTATATATATTGTTCCCAATATTGTCTTTTCAGGTTCTCTGGTTTACTTGTTTTTATGTCCTGAAAATTTTGTGAAATATGTTGGCATCGTCTAGGTTGACTGAATGATTCAATATCTGTAACTTAAAGACTATAACATATACATGTTTCTGAAATTTTGCTTTACAACTTATTGTTTAGCATGGGCTTTTATTTGCTATTCTGGTAATATGTAGGTGGTTCTTGACAAGTTCTCAGGCAGATCACGTGGTTTTGGCTTTGTGACTTTTGATGAGAAGAAAGCCATGGAAGATGCTATTGAGGGAATGAATGGATTGGACTTGGATGGGAGGGCCATCACTGTTGATAAAGCTCAGCCACAAGGACCTGGTAGAGACCGTAATGGTGACCGTGATTATGATCGTGAGCGTGGATCCCGTTATGACCGTGGCCGTGACTATGGTGGTGGTGGTGGTGGGCGTGCACCGCGTGGCTCAGGTGGTGGGGATTGCTTCAAGTGTGGAAAACCAGGCCACTTTGCTAGAGAGTGCCCATCTGGGGATGGTGGGAGAGGTGACAGATATGGTGGCAGAGATGATAGGTATGGTGGTGGTAGTCGTTATGGATCTGACCGTGGTGGTGACCGATATTCTGGTCGTAGCCGAGATGGTGGTGGCTACAGTGGAAGTAGTGGTGACCGTTACAATCGTGACCGATCTGGTCCCTACTGATGGCGCATATCTTGAGAAGTATGTTTCATCCAGGTATGAAAGCCTATCTACTATTATGTGGTGTGTTTCCTTGTGTTTGAAACTTTGTGATCATGTGGTTTGAGAACTATGATGTACTGTGAGAAAGCTGCTACTTTGTTATCGACCATATTACTGACCTGCTTATTATTGTTTCCTTCTTTTATTGCCAGGCATATGACTTGGTCATAGTGCTTGGCTTGGTCCTACATGTTTGCTTGATATGCTATTGGGTGATTCTTGCTTGGTTAAAAGGTGCCTTTTGTCGCATTATGTGTTGATGCTCTGTCATGTTGGTTGTGCTTATCCGGCGTAGCACCTCTATATTTGGGATATGTGGGATTCGACTTGTAAATCGTCGTCTTGTTTGTGTTCTCTTGGGGAAGGAAATGATCAACTGAACTTTGCTTGAAAACGCCACAAGAAAACTATATCTGGTTCTTGTCAGCTATTCCCAAGGCAAGTGATGAATCATCCATAAGGGGATATGACCTGGTAATTTTTTAAAAACCTTCTATCTTCAAGATTGTGTTACCTATCATTCTCAAATGACTTTTGTTTTGGCAGGCTTGTTATGGGCTGTTTGTTCTCTTGTTCTGGATTGGTTTCTACCATCCTAAGATCGTTTCAGTTGTCCCGTATTAGTCAGGCGAATTGATCTCTAATAACTAAGAGTTTACCCTTTGGGTCCAATATATGATGTGCCTCTAGCATTGGAGGGCCCCTGCAACCTTGCATGTTGCTTCTGCGTTTGTGGCTTGGTCTCTCTTGGTTGGCTTTGCTACCTGGTGATTGTTCCTTTGACACTGGACCACCCGAGTGGCTGCCGTTGCCTAACTTCTTGTGAGATCAGGGATCAGTTTATGCAGCCTGAGCGGTGCTACCTGGTTGTTGTTCCTTTGATATTTTGGCAGTGGAGTAGCTGCTGCTAATCTTGTGAGGGGAATTTCGATGATGTTTAGTTTCGTTAGTAACATACTATTATGACAATTTCTCAACTATGAAAGGTGTACTCTCTTGTGTTAGCTGGCCATCAGATAGGATATACTTGGTCTTGAATTTTGGGCACATTTTCAATTTCACGGGTTGTAACATAGGATCTTTGAGCGATATTTGTTATCTGCGATTTAGAGTGTAGTTTTGTACACAAGAGTGCTTGTGCATTGCTGCTGTTTAGTTGTGAACCTTCTTGCTACTGATTCAACTCAAGTCATTTCCTGGGGGCAGCATATGCCAATGCCTGAGTCAGACATAAATAATCAGAAACTCCACGTTCATAAAACATGGCTGTAGTGGTTTGCTCGACTGCAGAATTTTGTATGATATCATTATCTCGGTCCGTTTCACCATGTGGAAGCTACATGAGCAGTCATGACCGGCGCGGCGCTCATCGTGGGTATCAGCTGCACCAACCGAAACTATGTGCCGTCGTGGAGGCTCCCGTTTTGCTAGAGCGCGGTGGCGACGATGGGGTACTTGTTCTTGGGCATGCGCACCAGCGTCGGCTGCACCGAGCTGTCCTGTTCCAGCGCCATCCAGCTGCGACAAAACGCGAATGGAGCATGAGTTGCAGCTTTCAAAGTAGCTTATGTTCATCAATGTCATTTCCCGAGTAACTACTTGTATCTGCAGACGAGGTGGTGGATGAAGACGCAGATCTCCAGCCGCGCCAGGTTCATCCCGGGACACATGCGTGGCCCGCTGCCGAAGCCCAGGAAGCTGTACGGCTTGAGCGTGCTCTGCGAATGGAAGAACTCGTCAGTGTCTTGTTCCAGTCTGGTAGAGCTCGTGCTGGTTTGACGGTTTACAACGAGCTTACGTCGAATCTGCTGGGATCGAACTTGTCCGGGTCGGCGAAGACGGCCGGGTCGTGGTGGATGGAGACCACGTCCAGGTTCACCGACGTGCCCTTCTTGATGTCGTACCCTGCCAATCCAAGCATCGGTTTACTAGCATCCAAACCAGTATACAGAGTGCTCTTGCTACTACGTACGGACAACTGCGAGTGTGTGGCGTCGAGATGCTGCTAGTTACCATCAATGCTGAAGTCCTGTGCTGCTTTCCTTGAGAACCATGGCAGGATGGTTGCTCTTCTCAGTGTCTCGTTCATCACCTGCAACGGTAGTAGAGTGATTAGACTAGGAGAGATTTGTCTCTGTGAATGCACCAGAATAGACCGCTTGCCTTGTTGGTGTAAGGCATGCTATTCACATCTGACCATCTGAGATGTGATGAGCCGTTTAGCCTCTCTTTAATCTCCAGATGCTCTTCCTGCGAGGATTGATCGTATAATTAATCAGAGAAGCCGCCGCTTGCATTGAGAAACCTGAAGCTGCAACAGCCTGTATCAACTCAGACAAACTTACTCTTAGTTTCTGCAGGACTTCAGGGTTTTCACCGAGGAACTTGACGAGCCACGTCAGGCCTGCCGTCGTCGTGTCGTGCCCGGCGACAAGAAGGGTCAGGATGTTGTCCTTGAGCTGCGAGTCAGTCAGCTTATCCGCATTGCTGCCGTCGTCGTCGGCGCCGTCCTTGGCGTGTTTCCTCAAGAGTGTCTGAAGGAAGTCGTTGCGGATCTCGCCGTCCTCTCTTCTCCTGGAAATCACCAAGTCCAGCATCGCGTACATCCGGTTCCTAGCCTGTTCAATTGATCAAACAACGTTACAATTTACAAGCCATCTTTTGATCGTGCAAGCAGTGCGAACTTATACTGTGTATCCACCGGTCTAAATAAAAACACCTTGAGGCCGCGGTGGAAGGCTGTTCCTGGGAGTTTCAGAGGCAAGGATGCAAATGACGACGATATGATCTTGAAGTTGGCGCGGAACTTCTCCTGCTCCTCTCCCTCTGGCTCCAAGCTCATCAGCATGTTCGCGATCACCTTCAGCGTAAACTGACAAAACCAAGAAACCAAAATTTAATCAAGAGCAAGTAAAATTATGCATATAATCTGATGATCTTGTGCAAGATTTCAATGTAGATGTTTCTGTGCTTACAGATGAGGCCTCCTCTAGCACAAGGACTTTCCTGCCAAGCCATGTGTCCAGCGTCTGGACAGCCAGCTCGTTGATGAAGTCAAAGTACTTCTTGAGTGCGTCAATGGAGAGTGGCTCCCCGATGAGCCTCCTAAGCTTCTTGTGCTCCTCGCCGTTGGTGGTGAGAAGGCTTGTCGGCCCGAGCACCTGCTTGCCGGTGTAGAACAGATTCAAGCTCACCACGCCGTCCTTCCCGGACAGCAGGATCTTGGCCGCCTCCCTCCCTGTCATGAACACCGTAATCCTTCCCAGCACGTATGTCTTGAACACCTTGCCAAACCTGATCAGGTGAAACAAACTCACAAATCAGCTTCTAAGCGTGATGCAACATACATCTTCTGTCCATATCATTATATTATCATTAAATTTGGAGCTTCTCAGTGCATGACTGATAGCCTGTAAGTTACCTTTTCTGCCTGTCACGCATGAAGCTTAGTATACCGGCCGGGCTTGAGAAGTCGGAGATGAAGGAGAAGGTCTCACCGATGACAGGCCAGCCCATTGTCCCTGGGATCTCTCTCATCTGCTTCGAAGACCTTCTTGACCTCAACCATACGAGGCCACAAGCCGCTACAACAGTTAGAAGCACAGGAGCTCCAAAGATGGCCATAGGAGATAGCATTGTGTTCAGAGAGCTGTAGAACTCATCACCATGTCAAGTTCTTATATAATGACCGTGTTATATCTTGTTCAAGATTTATTGTTGTATCTCGGATTTCTTGGCAGCATCTTTATCTTTGTCCTCCGATTCCTCTTGTTTTGTCGTCGTTACATCCGATGAAACCACTTGGTGCTATGCCAAGGATCACGCAAGTTTCTTGGGAATCTGCTCAGTTTTCCCTTTGTCTTGTTGCTTTACTTGTCTTGTTTCTGAGGTAAGTACAGTGCAATACTCGATGTCTGCTCATATTGTCCTTCTAATTAAACATATTGATTTTTGAAACCAAAAACTAAACATATTTTTTTGTTAGATTATAGAAGTAGTTGTAGACTTGTATGGTATAGAGAGGTGCCATTTGAGACGTCAGTTTTGTTTTGTGCCACAAGCCCACAATACAGGCTTTGATAAGAACTTTCAGTTGTTATCACTTCTTGAAAGTAACAATTTTCTTTTCATCAAACAAAGATAACAAGAACTAAGCTGACTAGCCAATTCTCACTGGGACTAAACATTGTTATGTATTCTATTATCCTTGTTCAGCAGAACAAACTGTTATACGTTGGCCACTTGTGGTGAGCAGGCGCATTGTCGAGTTCTTTAATGTAATTTGTTGAAGTCTTCACCCACTAAGATCTTAGGGTGTGTTTGGTAGATGACGAATACTAATAAAAAGGATACCCCAACAGCCCGAAGCGACGAGCCAGCGGCCTCAAGCATATCCCCAGCCCAACAGGCCGCGCCCGGCCCGCCGCCGACCGAATCGCCTGCAAGACCGCGCCAAGACATCCGCTCCCGACCGCCGGGGAAGCGAATCCGACCAGACAGCGCCCCGACCCCTCTTGGCGGGCGGGATCTCCGACTCAACCGAACCAAGGTGACGGACACCGAGTGCCGCGTGTCAGGTCCTCATCGGCCTACCGCCACATACCCCCCGAATGAGGTCAATCAGAGCGACTATACAAAGGCAGGTGGCTCCTTCCCAAGAAGATCTGGTGACTGCAGAAGACAAAGCTCCGGCCCCATCAACGATCCGCGTCAAGATCTGAGCAAGACGCTCCCTCCCGAGGCAGCACCAACGTCACGCACCTCGACATCAGCATTCGCAAGGGTCACAGAGGGCAAGTACGCTATTTCCCGGGGAATTCCTAACCTCCCTGACCACCAAGGCTACCAACCCGGCATGGGCAAGACGGGTGGCGACCAGTCCACAGGACGAAGGGCCGGAGCTCCTAGCATAGGTCACCTCGCTCTTCCTCCCAACTCTCGATGTAACCTGCCCCTTCCTTCTGTATAAAAGGAGGCAGGGCTAAACGATTCAAAGGAAGAGGGAGCGCTATCAAACCCATCTCGCTAAGCCATTGGCATTCTCGCTTGTAAAACTTTGTGCAGTCATCTGTACCAAGAGTAATACAACATCACCACACGAACTGGAGTAGGGACCTTCACCAACCAAGATACATCTTGGACTCACGAGTCTAACCATTCAGGGAGTGGAACGCGCGACCCCCTAGACTTACAAATTTACTTGCCGGCGCTCTAGAAAACGCCGACAGTAGAGCTCCAGCTTCACCAGATCCATGGATCTGTTTGAGCTAGGTATTCCTAGCTTCACCAGATCCATGAAGCTGGAGCTGTGAGTACATTAAAAGTGTTTAAATGAATCATCTTGTTTACATTTTGGACCAAAAATATAAACTTAATTCACTTTATTTGAGCCTATAAATTTCAGATCTCAAATGAAGCTGGGATCTGGAGCTCTACCAAACAGGCCCTTAGTTTCCAACTTCCAAAAGTCAAAGATATGCCATGGATCCACGAATTTGGCATCAGGATCAGATCATTCTGGTGATTTGATCCTACCAGAGGACCTGTTTGTCTTTCTCCTGGCATAAGCTTCCGAAACTGAAATTCTCAATTACATCAGATCAGGTTACATGTAAGTCTGAACTATGAACTCAGCTCCCTGCAACAGCATCCTCATTAGTCATTGGCCTGATTTGTACGAAACCAGTGGCGTGCTCTCTGCCGTCCGAGTTCTAAAATTTCTTGCTACAAGATGCAGATGAAACCTTTAAACAAGGTGCAGATTATGAGACCAAGTATTAATTAACCAGTGAGGGGAAAAATTATTCTGAAGCCGCACCAATTCCTCTCTGCATTCTTTTTGGTTGCTTTTCCAGCTTTTATGTGACCATGCATGGAACCAACAACGCATTGAGTTTCTCTGAACAATGCCAGATGTGCGGCGTTGCTTGAAGCTGATGGCCGGGCAACGCCGGTCTGCTGTTAGGAAGCAACGCTGAGTTTTTGCGACGTGGGCTGGCCCTGGCCGGCCTTGCATGTCCATTTACATCTCCATCCACACGGAAAACGACTTTATTTCCTTGCCTATTTTTCCAGTCTCTCGACGTTGGTTGAAGTGTTGCCTGTTGGGCTATTCTGCCTGAATGATACTCCAGCGTGAAGCACGGTTAGGCTTTATCAGCTCTTAAGATTTAGGGACCTAAGCAAGTCTAGAAGCGTACGTTGTATGTACATATACCAGTCCATCTTCTGTATTTACTAGTTCAGTGCCCGTGCATTGCTACGGGAAATAAAATTGATAACGAAACATAAAGGTCAAGCAATAAAAGAAAATGGTCGTGTGTTGCTACGAATAAAAAAAAAATCATGTTATCTAACACATTGAGTTAGCTTATATCAAGTCATCGATTTAATTGAAGTAACCAGCTGAACTCTGCTCGACCCGCATCGTGTCTTCTCCACTGTACTTGATCTACACTCCTCCTGGTCTACACACCTCCTCGACTCCATCGTCACGCCTGACTATGCTCTGCTTCGTGGCAGCCTTTGTCAGGCTTATCCCGCTATTCCTAGCCGAAATCATAAAAAAACCTGGGAATTATGAAAAAAAAATCATATTTGATTATAACGTTTTACTATATATATCACCTTCTTTTCATAATCGGTGGTAGATGATCGGAGAACCGTAGAGGGTCGAAAGAGAACCTTGCCGAGGACGAGGAGCTGCAGCTGTGCATCCATTGGCTGGTGTTGCTCCATAGCTACCTTCCACGTGGGCACGGCCATCGGTAGTTGTGCTTGCGCGCGCAGAACCACGAAATCCGACTGAATTGCCCCACGCGTGAGAGAGTCGAAGCCATAAACTCGGCGAAAATTTTTCAAATTAGAAAGTTTCAGCTTGAAAATTTTCAAATAAAAAGTTTCGATTAAAAAACTTTCAGTTTAAAAATTTCAATTTAAAAACTTTCAAAAACGGTTAAAAATAGAGAAGGATTAATGGGATGACGCTGAGTAAGGAAAAAAGTGATAAAAGGAATGAAGTGTCGTTACTTATCATAACGAGTGGACATCCTAACCGCACCATCAAATTAGCTATTCCCGAACATTTTTCCATTGCACTAATGCCTCTTCTTCTTTTCCAAAAATCATTCCATAGCGTTATTAACACTCTTACAAAAAGCAGCAATATTACCATCACCACCGTTACGACTTGCATGGCTAAACGAATCGTGCACCGTCGAAATCATTAGGTGCACGACGCCCGCTCAACTCGAGCCACCGGTTCGGAGGTCGAACTCCAGAGGTGCTCTGCTGCGCAGATGTCGCCGATGATGGACACCGCCACGCGCCTCCTGCAGCCAATGCATTTCACGCCGCGCGCGGGTCGATCACGTAGCTCTTCGTCGGCGGTTCGATTCGCCGACCAATAATCGCACCGTTAGCTTTGTGATGGTCGGTGCACCACGGCCCGATTGTAGCGATGAGTCGAACGGGTCCATACTCACCCGCGGCAGACCGGCGATTTGCTTGCTCAGCGCCGAGACCACACCCTTGTACGCCGGGGTGGCGAGGATCGTCAGGCTCGTGCTGGAGTCCAGTATCGCGCCGCCCTTTCTCTCGACGTTCCACACTTCGGCGAGGATGTCGAGGGCCTCGCCGGCGATGGAGATGGCCTCCACCATCAGGGCGTAGAACGAGCTCGTCCGGTCGTCGAGAAGCAGCGGCGTCTGCGACGACGACGCGGCGGCGGAGCTGGAGGCCGTGTCTGGGCCTGGGCCGAAGGTGAGGTAGCTGCTAGCGTTGCGCGGGGCGAGGTGATCAACCAGGTAGTAGGAGAAGCGGCCGCCGAAGCGTGCGGCGGCGTGGGACGCGAAGGAGATGTTGTTGCCGAGGCTGAGCACGCCACCCGAGGCCTGGAAGCTCTGGCCGTCGTACGAGGTGGTGCACCCAGCACCACGTCCTGGAGCTTCGCTTCTTTTCTGGCCCGCCGCCAGACAGCGCATCGGTCGCCGAATCGGTGTCGACCAAGCCGCGCGCCGACAAGCCGTCTTTGTACCTGCCATGTCCACGATTAGGTGACGTTAGTTTAGTTAGTTAGGATGAGGACGGGCACGCGGCGACGTCAACGTCGACAGCCGTGGTGTCGCCCATGGTTCTCGCTCGGCTTGCTCTGTTTCTTGCACACGCGAGGCGAGGCGGGGTGGGGTGGGGCGGATGGCTGCGGTTGCATGCTTATAAGATCACGGCACATACGTACGTTTCCTTGATTTGCGTGCTGTGATGGCGCCATCACAGATTCATGGCTCAAGGCAAACAAAGTAATTTTTTTTTCTTCTATCCAAATTTTACATAATCTTCTACAAAGATATCAATTTGCAATCAATTATCAAATTGTGGTATGATACACTACTACATTCATTTTCTTCTGTCCAAATTTTACGTAATCTTCTAAAGAGATATCAATTTCCAAGCAATTATCAAATCGTGATATGATACACTACTACTTTCCTTTTCTTCAATAGAGACATCAATTTCCAATCAATTATCAAATCGTGATATGATACACTACTACTTTCCTTTCAAATTTTACGTAATCTTCTATAGAGATATCAATTTCCAATCAATTATCAAATCGTGATATGATACACTACTACTTTCCTTTCAAATCGTAGAGAACGGACCACCGCCACCAACTGGTAATTAGAAGTAGTAGAGATACAAGAAATGTGGTCTCAAACTTAGGACGTCGTAATCTGACAGCGAATCCTTTCCGTCTATAATGAGATGGGACTAATTCTATTTTTATTCCATAGATTATTTTAAGCAGCCGTATGAGATGAAAACCTCGTATACGGTTTTGGAACAGAGATTCCTTTTAATAGAATGAACGAGCGTAACAAATGATGGCTCAATCCGAAGGAACTTATGCGAAAGCTTTGAAGAATTATTATGAAGCTACCCAACTAGAAAATGACAACATGAAGTTATATATATACTCTAGGGATAGGTGTTTTTATACATCACTATTTAAAAGTTGCATAATTTATTAAAGCATGAATAAATGTTAGATGGTAATTGCTTACTCCTTCGTTTGCTTTAAGATTTATGCGATTGTATTGAGAGGGTGAGGTATAGAAGCACTATTCTATACTCTATATAGTAAGTGTTACAACAGTTGTTAAGGAACAGTACTGGAATACCTTACCTAAGTATCATCAACACTTTTGGCCATGGCAAATTATGTGAAAGCTTTTCAAAATTATTATGAAGCTACGCGGCTAGAAAATGACCCTATGATTAAAGTTATATAATCTAGGGAGGTGCTTTTATATGTCACTATTTAAAAGTTGCATAATTATTAAAGTGCGAACGGAGAGTAGATGATAATCACTTACCATAGCTTGTTTTAAGATTTGTGCAACTCACATTAGGAACATAATATATGGAAACACTACTCTATATCTATACCCTTTATAATGCACCTAAGTATTCTTTTCTACGTCCACCCCAAATAATGCACCCCACTAGAGATGATCCAACCTTCATGCACTCAGCGAAACGTCCCCGGAAACTTGCCTCCATCAAAATTAACCTCTCAGATCTTTCCTCAGCTTTACTCACCCACATCCGATGGCCATTGTTTAATATGTCTAACTCATCCCTGTGGCCCACAACAGATCTCCCCCCACCTCCAGCATCATCTCAAGGAAAAGGAAACAAATATCCTGGAATTAAGGAAAAGGAAACAAACATTCTAGAAAAGGAAAAGATCATATGTTACGTGCTGGAAAAAGAAAACCGGAAGACAAGACACTATACTAGTAACATATGTGTTACAGCAGTCTATTTCCTTTGTAGAAATATAAATACTAGGAAGGCCACGTGATGTATGTACCGAAGATGTCCCCAGGTTTCTAATGCTTAAGCTGGACATTGAAAAGGCTTTCGACTCCGTATCTTAGGAATACCTGCTACAACTACTGCAGGCGTGTGGCTTTGGTCCGAGATGGCGCCGGTGGCTCTCAGCCTTCCTTGCGACAGCTTCCTCGTCGGTACTCCTTAATGGGTTCCCAGGGATTAGTATTCAACATCACCGTGGACTACGACAGGGTGACCCCCTGTCACCCTACCTTTTCAATCTGACCATAGACCCGTTGTACTACATACTTAAGAAGACCACTGATGATGGGGTCCTATCGCCTCTGAAAGGTTGTGTGGAAACACTACGCCTCTCCCTCTACGCGGACGATGCCGTCATTTTCCTCAACCCGGCTCGGGAGGGGCTACAAGCCATCATTCGGATCTTGCAATACTTCGGTCAGGCATCTGGCTTGCGGGTCAACATGCACAAAAGCTCAGTAACCCCAATTCAGTGTGATGATCTCGACATTCCTACCATCTTGCAACCATTTCAAGGCGTTACCTCACAACTCCCGCCCAAATACCTCGGAATGCCGCTCACGTTGGGTCGGATGCGACGTGTCCATCTCTAGCCTATCCGGGATAAAATGGCGCGACGCCTCGCGTCGCGGCAAGCAGCCCACCTCTCATTAGGAGGACGACTCATCTTGGTCAAATCGGTCCTCTCCTCGATTCCGATTTACGTGTTATGAGCGCTCAAGTTGCCCAACAAATTCATAGCTGACATCGACAAGATTAGGAGAGCATTCCTATGGGCAGGTAGCGCTCAAATGCACGGTGGTAATTGCAAGGTGCGCTGGACATCTGTTTGTCGGCTCCTCAGTTTCGGAGGCCTGGGAGTCCTGGAATTGCAAAAGTTCGCGCGTGCCCTTAGACTGCGCTGGCTATGGCTCAGGCACTCCAGCCCGGAAAGACCATGGATCAGGCTGCCGACTCCGTGTGACTGGGTTGACCAACACCTTTTCATAACGGCCACCAAAATCACCGTTGGAAACGGCCGGTTGGCAGCTTTCTGGACTTATAGATGGCTACAGGGCGCGGCGCCCTGCCAAATTGTATTGCATCTATACAAGCACTCCAGAAGGAAGGCCAGATCGGTGTGTAATGCGTTGCAGAATGACAACTGGATTCGGGACATCCGCCATCACCTCAACCTGCAGCTGCTTAGGGAGTACGTCAGTCTATGGTCCAAGGTACAGTCCGTACAGCTTACCCCGGAACTCGATGATGTCATCACATGGACTCAATCCTCGAATGGTGTCTACTCGGCAGCCTCGGTGTATCAGTTGCAGTTCCATGGATACACCCAAAAATCTTTCGTCACTACAACATGGTCTGCATGGGGACCGCTCCGATATAAGATCTTCTTTTGGCTCGCGCAACAAAACCGTTTATGGACAGCACAGCATCTACAACTCAGGGGATGGCCCAATCAATATTTTTGTCAAATGTGTTGCCGAAATCTGGAGACGGCTTTCCACCTCTTCGTAGACTGTACTCAAGTTCGCCGTATGTGATCCTCCGTTGCGCGGTGGGTTGGGATCCCGACTCTTTAGCCAGACCGGTAGAAGCCATCTCAAGACCTTGACGAATGGAGTTTTCAATAAATAGCCTGCCGGTCCACCCTCCACAAAGGTGTTAAATCTCTCATAATTCTAACATGCTGGCAATGGTGGAAAGAACGCAACAATAGAATTTTTCAAAGGAATTCAGCAACCCACAAACAGATCCTCCAATCAATCAAAGATGAGGCTGCCAACTGGATTTCCACAGGAGCGACGCACCTTGGGCAGATAATACAACGACGCCTTTAAAAACCTTTTTAAAAGCCTGAGCCTGAACTTCTTTACTTTTTTCCTTCCCCTCCAGGACCAGACTTTCTTCCTCCCCGGGTGCAGTCTCCGCACCCTTGTATCTTGTACTCTGCTTTTCCCTTCTAATATAATCACGGCTTGTCGGTAAAAAAAAAAAAAAAAAAGCAATCAGCAGACCCTTGCGTTTCTTTTCCCGTTCTGAAGTTAACTTAGGACAGGACAGGTAGACAATTCGAGACATGCGTCCTGCACTGCACTGCACTACACTACACTACACAGTTCGGCAGATCCGTTTAAAATTGTATGTACTAATGCAAAATAGCCCTTTCGAAATATTTTTATTTTGAAATCCGTAAAAGGAGAAACGCATCTGAAGAGAGAGTCCTTGGTGTATAGTATTTAACGCGACACAGCCAAAGGTAAGAGAGGACTCCACTGCTCCTCTCTCCCACCACCAGTCACCTCCGCTTCCTCCCCCTCGCCGCCACCGTCACACTCGCCAAGGTCCGATCTCTCACGCAACCCTCTCGCTCCCCGCCTCTCTGCTCCGAGCGCGCGCGGATCTGATCGCTATCAGTCTCGTTATAGCATCTATTTATCTCTGCATCGTTATGCTTTGTTTGTTCTTGTCTCTCTTGCTGGCCTCGCTGAGGTCGTTCTGGGTGGATCTGTCGATGCGATCGCTTGTCCTCTAGCGCGATTTCGTCCGTGTGTGGATCTGCCCGTGTCATTACTGCTCCGCGCAATTTGTGAGCTGGTTTCAGCTCATATGTGCTTGCTGCGTTTTTGGTTGATCTGTCGATCCTTGGATTGGGGACTAGGCATTTGATATCTTACAAATGTGAAGTCATTGGTACTGCGCAGTTTGCATTCTGTAAACTGGTTTCAGTTCAACTCTGTTCCTGCTTGATTTTTGTTAATTTAGTGATTATTGGATTGGGACTGGGCCTGTAGCATGTTGAAAAATATGAAGTAATCTTGCTGTGGATGGGACTAGCTTGATCGGATCTGCTAGGCTACTATAGTGTAAAGTGTGGAGGTCCCTTCATTCGAAGGCAAAAAAACTATCCATAAGAGGATTTTAACTATGGATCATGGCATCCTTGGAAACAGAAATGGATTTGGCACCGTCTCTCTGGATGAAGGGATTGGGCTAGAATTAGTTCAAATTTAAACTAGATCCCAACCAAATCCTTCTAATTCAAACAGTCATGGTGGTGGTTTCAAGTGGGATGGATTCTTTGGGACATTGTTATGAAAAAGAAAAGGCTAAATGTTAATCAGTTAGACATTTCCGTTCAGCACCTCAACGTCAATAGTTGTAATAGGTGTAAATTTTTAGGGTGGATTGATAGTACCATGCTCGATGATTTTTTACTTTTGATCTTGTGCTTGCATAATCTTTTCTTTTTTTTGTTTCTTAATAATAAAATAATATTTTTGTGTATGACACTGCTAAGTTTAGTCAGAATCTATGTGCTATTTGTTAGTCACATTATCTTGGAATAGATAGCTCAGCCTATCTACTGCATAGGAGTACCTAACTGCCCTGTTCTTATGTGCGTGCGCGTGCTCGTGGGTGTGTGCATGCGTGTCTCTATGTGTGTGTCTCTTTGTGTGGGTGGGTGTGGGTGTAGTTAATCCCACATCTGATATACCATCTAAACGAACTTGAAATACTCCTTTATCACTTTGGGTACACTCATATACTAATTATAAGATACTCCAATGTGGTACACATGAAAAAATTGCAATTGAGTCCATGGTTTTTAGCGTATTTTGCAAATACCTTTATATATGCACATAAAAAGGAGTATGTCTAAAAAATGTACATACTACCTATGAAAATAATGTACATACCATCTAGATAGTCTTATATACTTGTATACTACACGTACATACCCATGAATACGACAAGTGGGAATACATACTCCTAGGAGTATGGAACCATTTTCCTATATACATGCCACTACTTGATGGCACTTGTTTAAACCTCCATAATTCTATGTTTGATGAGTAAATATTGTTCTCTAACTACTAGACTGGATATTCAGCAACAGCAATAATTGTGATCCAGTACTGTTATAGTTTTATTCAACTTTGGTAGACAGTAGCACATGGGTAAGCATGTCTCTGCCTGCCAGGACAACTTATGCCAGCTTACTGTTCTCTTTAATTTCTTAAGCATAAAGGGCCCATTAATGTGATTGAGTCTAATACGCTTTTGTCTTCAAAATTGTTACTCTTTTTGCCAGTCTGTCCTTTGTTCAGTAATTTCATTAGTGATGAAAATACACACAACAATTAGAGTTAGAGATAAACCGTCCTAAATACAGTTGTACTTTCCCTATTACTTGGTTACCCTAAACTGTTTTAAGTTTTCTATTAGATATCTGAAAAATGTTATGAAGCACATGTTTGTGGAAACAAAAGAACAAAATATGGAATAGGGGGATATACAAAATTACATGCTCCCGCAAGAGTACATCTTTTGCCTTCTATGTTTGCTTAAGGAGAATATCTAACTGGAGATTGTGTAGTTTGTCGATCCCTAGCGCCTTTGCATGGCGTTCGGTTAATTACATCTATAGGAAAAGCCTACAGAATACCTCTGATTAAGCTGCGCTTGTGGTCATCGTCATGTTTATGTTGCTCGTCCATATGCAAGTATGGTGTTGGTGTAGATAAAGGTGGTGATGTGACGTGGGTGGCTATGTTTCACCGATTCCTGGTCACGTATGTGCCATCTTCGTGTCTATTTACGGACATGATATGTCGATGAAGAGGATGACTTTCGCCTTGTCGATGCCCAATCATGTATACACTTGACTTCATTTGACGTGGACATATGTGTTGCCTTAGCCTTGTTGGTGCCTGGCAACAGAGCGCCCAATCCCGTTCGTTTGGGACTCGTTGATGGGGTAGTGACCTTGCCTCGTCGGCACTAGGCTATAGTTTTGTCTAGCCTCGTTGGCCATAGATGTGTGATATTATGGATATGTCTTGCCTTGTCGGTCATAGACAAATGATAATAATGAAGTGCCTTTTTTCCTCGTTGGTACTCAGCCATGGTGTCGATGTATGTATGTCATGCGGATTGCGCGCCTCAGCCTTGCGGCGGGCGATGTGCATATGATGCAATGGACTATGCTTGCTTTGAAGCGTTAAACAATGGAATAAGTCTATATTACACCCCCAAACTATCATAAAAAGTCAATTTAATACCCCAACTAAAAAATCGGTTATTTAACACTCAATTATTAAAACCAAGTTAATTAACACCCCATGGTGGTTTTTCTGGGTGGTTTTACTGACGTGGATTGTTCCAAGGCTGTTTTAGTCACATGGGCATGAAACGGAGGAAAGGAACAGGGGAGGTGGCCATGGGAGGGCTTTTGCAAGCTCTTCGGCGGTGAGGCGGTCATGGCGGGGTGGCGCAAACCACAAAAATGGAACCGAAGAGGTGTAAGGAATCCACATGAGGTGGCGTCACGATTCCAGGTGCACAAAGGTGGTCTCCAAGCGGCTAGGGCTAGGATAGGCAAGGGGGCGACGGCGCCGGAGGGGGAAAAGGGGAGAAATGGGGGGTGTATGAGCATCAAGGTAGAGGGAGGAACTCACCGGTGAGGTCAATGAGGATGGGGATGAACCGAGGGTTGGCGATGTGTGACACACGGCGGTGAGGTGGTTTCACGTGGCAGCGGTGCCATGGAGGGGGAGAGCTCCAATGAATGGTGGGGAATGCTATATAGGTGGAGCGAGCGTGGCGATCGGCTACCGGAGCGGTAAAGGAGGCGGTCCAGTGAACAAGCAGCAAGCGGTGGCGGTCGACGACTGAAGCGAGCAGTGCATATTGCGACGAAGCAGGATGCTATATCCAGTGCCCTCACCTTCGGCTAGTGTATCGGGTGTCCTCCCTGTCGGATCTATCCTCGGTGAGCTCGTGTCGGGTCCTATGGAGGGCGTTGAGATCAGATCCGGCTTCGTCGACTTGATCCACTTATCCGACGTCTCCCTCATCGTCGACGAAGACGCGGAGGGAGAAGGACACCTGGCGGCAGTGTGTTGGGGCGTGTGGTCGTGGAGGCGGATGTCGGCGTGGAGGCGGGGAACAAGGAGAGGCGAGAGGATGCGGCGGTGTTGAGGCAACTGATGCGGCCAGAGGAGGGGGAGGCCGCGGCAGAGGTGGAAGGGTGGAGACAGACGGCGAGGGTGGAGACTTTGGGTGTGGAGATGAATGGTGGAGGGGATAGTGGTGAGGGTGGCGGTGGCTGGGGATGGTTGGCGTGCAAAGGGAGAGGGAGAAGACAGACATGTTATTTCATTGCTTGGGCCACTTGTGCCACATGTGCCACCGATGTGACAAAACAGCCTAAGGTTGAGTCCATGTCAACAAAATATCCATGCCAAACTACTCTAGGGTGTTAAATAAACAGTTTTATAGTTTGGGGGTTATTTGAACTTTTTTGATAGTTTAGGGTCGTGAAATGGACTTTTTCCTTAAATAATGTTGCTCCTGTGCGAGGGGCAAAATATGATATGATATTATTCTCTTGTACCACCAGAATCATTGATTTGCATAGTCACAATCGGTTAGGTCAACGAGATGCCGCACTATGTATTATACAGCTTTTTGTAACCGGTTACGTTGTGTTGGGAGAATCCGTACCACGCTCTCATAGATTTCATTGCCAGTGCTGTCTCATTGGGAGATAGTCAGTCTCACTTTAATAGAGAATCTATGCCGTGCTGGTGTAGATAAATAGTTGGTTCCAGTATCAACCAATTGTTGGATTGATCTGAGTGGCAGCCGTGTGCTCTGGAGAATTTTATTCTCACCAGACAAGAACTTGTCGCTCACCATGTATTGTGGACGCCATGAACACTAGATGAGTAGCGAATGCCTTTAGGAAACACGGAAGACAGCCTCGAGACTTTGGCTATTTTTCTTTTGTTGGCGAGTTGGTGTTTCCCATCAGGGCGATTTGCTTCTCGGGCCGTCTCTTGTCGCAATCATTTCTCGGCATTTCTTTGAGTGGATGGTTCTCCTCTATGTGTATTGCGTGTGTCGCATGTACGTGTGCCTATGTGTGGAGGCTATGCCTGCATTTTTACACGTAGCCTTTGTTTTGGTGTTTCGCCATGTGTGTCGCCCGTAGGTGGAGGGTGCGTACGTGCTCCTTCGAGGCGTAGAGTTCGATGGCTTTTATAGTTCAGTTGGATATGCATGTGTTTTTCACTAATGTTTAATCCAGGCTGGACTCTTGTCTCCAAGCAACAGCCCATGCGACTCTTTTGATTGTTGCTGCAATCTTTTAATTAAACGGCTACATGTACATATCAAGTGTACCCAGAGGGTAGGTTCCCATCAATGCTAGGCCTAATCTTGTTTGATCATGCAACCCACATTTGTATGTGTACGTATCAATCCTTTGCCCACCACCGAACCAGATAGCAAGGTGAAGTCGTGCAAACTGGCGTGACGATTAAGTTAAACTTTGATTACATGTTGATCTCTAATATTTGAGAGCTTGTAGCTTAAACCGGATGTTGGATTTGAGAACCATTTCAACCTCCGTGTTCCATAAAACGAACACAACCAAAAGAGTCCAACATTGAATATATCATGCGTAGCAAAATATTTGACTGGACATGGGGCCTGTACGTCATAGTCTTACTTCAGGAAATTTTGTTTATATATATATGAGCCACATGAAAAAAAAAATGCAAGGGAAGCCTCTTTTCTACTTCCGGGAGTAGTTACTCCCTATGTCGTATCTCACAACATAGGGAGTATCTTGCGAAACGAAGGGTATGTACGTGTAGTATACAAGTATATTAGACTATCTAGGTGCTATGTGCTTTTTCAGAGGTGGTATGCACATTTTTTTGGACATACTCCTTTTTTGTGCGTATATGAAGGTATTTGCAAAATACACTAAAAACTATGGACTCCCTTGCATTTTTTTCATGTGGCTCATATTGGAGTATCTTATAATTAGTGTATGAGTGTACCTAAAGTGATAAAGGAGTATTTCAAGTTCGTTTAGGTGGTATTTCAGAGGTGGGAATAACTACTCCCAGGGGTAGAATGTATTTTTCATACACACACACACACTATTCTGCACCTAAGTGTAGAATAGTTATTCTACGTGTTGGCTGGACGAGCGGATCCAAATCACCCCACGTACGCCTACTTCGTGTGTTGACTAAGCCAATGAGTTACATAGCCAACAAACTAATAAATACGCGTAGAATAACTATTCTAAACTCAGGTGCAGAATAACGCTTCCGTGTGTATGTGTATCCCTATACCTATACCTATATATATGCATATGCATATACATATCCTTATACCTATACCTATATATATGCTGACTTACATGTGGGCGACCACCACTTTATTTTATTTAATGATTTTGCATACAAAAATTCATCAAACAGCACATGGGGTAGAAATGAAATGACAGTTACAATTGGTTTTAAGTGTTTCTGTGTTCTTGTGCTGTAACAAGTAAATGATTGAGATGTCTTCTAATTGCCTTGTGCAGATCAATGGCTGACGGTGAGGATATCCAGCCACTTGTATGTGACAATGGCACTGGAATGGTCAAGGTTTGATGCTCATCCCTTTGTTCAAATTTTTAAGCGCGCAAAATGAGTTGTTTGAAAAATAAGCCTCTCTCTTTCTCTCCAGGCTGGTTTTGCTGGTGATGATGCTCCCAGAGCAGTTTTCCCTAGTATAGTTGGCCGCCCTCGGCACACAGGTGTCATGGTTGGAATGGGCCAAAAAGATGCCTATGTGGGTGATGAGGCACAGTCAAAAAGAGGTATCTTGACCTTGAAATACCCCATTGAGCATGGTATTGTGAACAACTGGGATGACATGGAGAAAATTTGGCATCACACCTTCTACAATGAGCTGCGTGTTGCCCCTGAAGAGCACCCAATTTTGCTGACAGAAGCTCCTCTAAACCCAAAGGCAAACAGAGAGAAGATGACCCAAATCATGTTTGAGACGTTCAATGCACCAGCAATGTATGTGGCTATTCAAGCTGTTCTTTCTCTATATGCCAGTGGCCGTACAACAGGCATGTGTCCATTTTCTCCTGTTCACAATGAGTTTCTGTAGACATATATCTCTTCATTGGTTACACACCCCCTATACTATGTCTTGTGCAGGTATTGTGCTTGATTCCGGTGATGGTGTGACCCACACTGTGCCAATATATGAGGGATATGCACTTCCTCATGCTATTCTTCGGTTGGATCTTGCCGGTCGTGATCTCACTGACTGCCTAATGAAGATCCTTACAGAAAGGGGTTATTCCTTCACTACAACTGCAGAACGGGAAATTGTAAGAGACATAAAGGAGAAGCTTGCCTATGTTGCCCTTGATTATGAGCAGGAGCTCGAGACTGCTAAGAGCAGCTCCTCTGTCGAGAAGAGCTATGAGTTGCCTGATGGGCAGGTCATCACAATTGGTGCCGAGAGGTTCAGGTGCCCAGAAGTGCTATTCCAGCCCTCGCTGATTGGTATGGAAGCTCCTGGGATCCATGAGACCACGTACAACTCTATCATGAAGTGTGACGTGGATATCAGGAAGGATCTCTATGGCAACATTGTGCTTAGTGGAGGAACGACCATGTTCCCTGGCATTGCTGACAGGATGAGCAAGGAGATTACTGCCCTTGCACCGAGCAGTATGAAGATCAAGGTTGTGGCACCTCCTGAGAGAAAATACAGTGTTTGGATTGGTGGTTCTATCCTTGCCTCCCTCAGCACATTTCAACAGGTACTTATTTACATGCCCTTTTATTTTGGTATGGCATGTACCATCTTATTCTGGAGAAATGTTTATCTGGTCTCTTCAAACATCTTCCCTCTTAAGTGAAACAACCATACAGCAAATTAATCTTGCGACTCCTGGTACATCAGAATGCATCTTATTGTGGGTGATCTTTTAGCCAGGTTATACACTATGCGATTAACATTATTTTTGCAATGTTGTCCTCGAAGAAAATAAAGTAAAAAAGTAGGGATGTTTCCTGTTGATCATGTACTGCTAGTAGTTTAGTTTTGAAGGAAAAATGTTACATGAGAAAGACCTCTTACACCGGTTCTTTTTCCTGTCGCAGATGTGGATATCTAAGGGAGAGTACGATGAATCTGGCCCTTCAATCGTCCACCGGAAATGCTTCTAAGCCTTTTGCCGTGCCTTCCCAGTATTTCCGGTCTTGTGAGCTTTGCATGCTTGGGTGTGCCTGCATGAAGTATGTTTCAAGTTTCTGCGAGCGTTACACAGATGTGCTAGTATTACTGGATGAAGGAAAAGTAGATCCAAGCCCCGTTATTTTGGATGTCCTGCTTTAGTGATTTCAGATACCGTTTGTTCTGGTGATATGTTGATATTAGTGTGTGAGAATTGTATCGGTTTGGCTTCCGCTGTTCTGTGACTGCGAAACACTAGCTATGTATGTATTTTTGCTTAAATATTGGTGGTATGGTACTATGGTTGTTTCCCATATCGAGCTCTTCTGGGTATTCTTCTAGATGCTTAACCATTAGTATTAGTGGTGCTGCCCGCCAAACATCACCTATGCCAATATACCGAAAACAAGATGCTCAATCACAAGAGAGCGAGCGGGAAGAAAGGGAATATATCACCGGATCATACATAGCATTCGTTCTCCGAACCAAAGGGATTATTGCATGGTTTGGTTGAATTGTGCAGAAATATGGCACATGGAAAAACTGATTTTTTTTTCTCCCCACTAACGAAAGAGACAATAAAGAAAAATGAAACAAGTGGAGCATAAAGAAAGCACAAGTTGCGTGAATCGCTTGGCCATGGTGCATGCACCACCAAATTGAAAGCATCACCAGTTCAAGTACCTGGACAAAACCCTAACGTCACAATTCCAACACACCGACTACCAAGGCAAGCTGTCTGAAAACAAACTATTGAGGCAAAACATCCGCTATCGAGATGACAACGATAACAGTTGCCTTGAGCATCCCCACACCTTGAGAAGGTGAGATTCTAGGCACAGAAAGCTTGTCTTTTCTTACAATTGGATTGTAGCTCAAGCTCACACATTTTCTGCTTTGCAACTGTACAAGCATGACCCGTCCAGAGCAAATACAGCATCCAATTAAACCAGACAGCAACTTCATGAGGAAATCAGTAAATGATCAATAGTTTGGAATGAAGATAAACAAGGGTGATCAACAAGATGCTGGCATGCAGCATGCTACTGTGACATTCAAAATCAACTACTGAAGATAATACTCCAAATACTGGTATCCAAAACCATGAATTCTATTATGCCATCGCAGCTGGTTTTTATTGACTAGCTAGTATTTCCATGGGTTCCCAATCTTAATGCACCAACATTGAACTCATACTAACAGAAGACAAAAGATAACAACCATCAAAGTTTGAAGATAGTTAACACAACTAGTATGAAGGATGGACCTTGACAACACTTGAAAACGTTTGCCACTTGGCAGAAAATGTCATGTAAAAAGCCCTAGTACAGGTCTCCTTCCTTGTGAGTATGGATGACGCAGTTGGACTTGGGGTAGGACACACATGTCAGCACATAGCCTTCTGCCTGCTGCGCATCATCAAGGAACGACCCATCTGATTGATCAACTGTGCCGGCCTCAATTTTGCCAGCGCAGGTGGAGCATGCTCCAGCACGGCACGAGTATGGCAACTCCACACCAGCAGTCTCAGCAGCGTCGAGGATGTAGGTGTCATCTGGAGCCTCAAACTCGTGCTCTTGCCCTTCTGGCGTGACGAGCTTCACCTTGTAGACAGCCATAGCAGAAACATCAAGCTTCTTGGAGGTCTTCAGGCTCGGAACCTGCATACCTTGACTGAAGAAGCCTAGAGATGAAGGGCTCTTGACCACTTTCTGGGAGGCCTGGATTCTATCATTGCTCAAGAGTGTGCAGGAAGTTGCAAACGTGCTGGTTGACATCTTGAAGCCTTACATCATTCAAATCCAAGGGGAGGAACACAGTCAGTGATCTCAACTATCATGTACTAAAAAGTTAATCATCAAGATTCATGTTAAGTAAGGTATGAAATTATCAAGTCCTTATCTAATAGAAAACAGATATTCAACACATGGCACGTTGTATCAGGCCCTAAAAAAAATGCAAACATTAAACATGATCTGATGACCATAATGTGTGTTGCAACAAGGTTTCAGGAAATCCCATGGTAACTAACCGGTTACAACTTACAACCAGTAACTATACCAGTCATACAACCATACTATGTCTAGAAGCTACACTAGGCAGAGCCAAAAACACACCATACTGAGCAAAATTGCAGAGATTTACATGTTGCTTGAATCTTGACGCAACAACACACGTGGAAAGCAAATGTCAAACAAATGCTTGCTGTAATTATCTTTCACCCAATCTCCTTTCTACTTGAAAGCCTCTATTCTTTTCAGGACAAACACTTCAAGATGAAGACAGAGGGCAGCCGATATATGCCAATGGTATCTTTACCAAGTAAGACAAATGGGGAAGAGCCATCCATTCTCTCCATGAGAAGGCCACGGTTACTCTCTGGAGCAGTATGAGAAAGGCAGGCATTGCATGTGCTCCCCACCCTTCACTCGAAGCTCCATGGGCCGGCGTACTACTTCATCCCCCCACACACACACACAAAAAAACAAGAAGAAGAAACTTGATAGAACAATCGATTCCAGAATTTGATACCAAAAAACCAATTTTTAATATCTCGAATTAGGCAGAACCGTCGAGTAAAGAAAAGCATAAATAAAATATATTGTTCGTCCACACGTCTAATACCAGAAATCCTAAATCTTCTGTTGGTACGAAGTCGTTTCGTCCAGATGCGATCTAGAAAGCGCCCAAATCTGAGTCTAATACAGCTTAAGCCCAAATCATAGCAGTCCAAAACACTACTAACCCAAGGTTCCCACCATTTTATCAAAGTGACAAAACAAAATCCCACTGAATCGAGGCTATTATGGTTAAGAACTCGTGAAGGCGAGCAACCAAATCAACCATGCGAGGCAGGGGGAGAGAGAGGACAGAATGAGAGATCCTCGAAACGTCCCCAAGCAAAACCCTCAGAACCGAGAGAATCAAAAGGAGACAGCAGGTGCTGCTGCTGCTATTACTACCTCCTGCGATCGAGGACGCGAAGGCGGCGCGGAGATCGGAGGGAAGACGCGGCGGCGGAGCGGCTTGCGTCTCTCTCTCTCTCTCGCAGTGAATGGTGGAGTGCGCGGCCGAGGCGACGGCCAACCTCTCTTTCCCTCCTTTAAATAGGAGAGTTGGACTTGTTTTCTTTTGAAAAATAAATAAAGAATCGGAGCAAATCGATGGATTCATGGATGTAATTACGATTTACGAATTGCCCCCTTGAGAAGTCCGTCGCGTACCCACGGCTAATGAGCTTAGCTGTTATCAACATTCTTTCGAAATTAATATAATTTAATATGAAAATATTTTATTTATCATTTCAGTTGTTACTTTTAAATTCAAACCAACAAGTCGCGCGGAGTCTCTTTATCTTTTTTTTCATTGAAAAGACTCATTTCGATTTATTACTGTAATCAAATCAATTCTTTTATTTAAACCTAGGTTTTAGAATTGATCAGATCACATTTGGTTGGGCTTGCTAGAGAGCTAGGTTAGGGCCCTCTCTCTCTCTCTCTCTCTCTCTGTGCGAGGAAGCAATCCAGTAGGACCAGTACTATACTTTCTAGCTCAAGCCAGCCGGTCCAACGGACCAGTTTAGACTTCAGAGTCCCATCTGCGAAAATGCTTGTGCACGAAAGGCATGATCTTGACAATGTGTTGTTGCACTAGTACAATACTACACAGTATTGCTGGTAAGAGTTTTTTCTTCTTCTACACACGCATGGGCAACAGGAAGCACCACATGCACGCCAAAGTAGGATCAGCTAGACCAAAGACAGCACCGGCCAGTGGTCAGGCTAAATAAATTCAGTGGTTTTGGTCAGAGCCAAAGCAAACAAGTAAAAGCATGTGCCGAGGTTAGTGAAACCATATGCCGCTGACCAAAGTCTCAGACCACGACGTCCGTCACTTCAGACTCCGAAGTCCAACATTCCCGTATCACGTGTTGCTGCTATTTGCCCCCATCCAGCGCCCATATATTCGGTGAATGCATTACTGTCAAGTTCAATGCGCCGTCGCCAATGTTACTACGATTCTCTTTTTTCTTTTCTATAGAGAAGGATCGCATGGAGCCGGTTCCACCTCTTCCGACTATTTGTGTATTTTGAACAGCCAACTGGACAGAACAAATAGTTCTCCAAAAGAACAAGAAAGGGCATACAGCAAGGTAAATACAGGAATCAAATGAGTAGAGAACTGTGAAGTGTCTTCCTGTCAACTTCTCTCGATCCCAGGAGTTGTCGCTTTGGTTTTCGTTCAGAAAGGATGATAGGTCCTAAACATGCCCATGATGTACCGCAACTCTATGGATGTTTCTGGACCTGTCTTGGGAGATAGATGTCCTCAAGGTGCGGTAACTCGTTATCCTTGTGCCCATGCTACCCAAGCTCTGGTTAAATACTCATTCATCACACTAATGAGAAAAAAGAATTTCTGTAGATCATTTAACATGACAAAATATGCATCTATGCTTCCCTTGTCTTCTTCTAATGTTCCCTGCAGAGATAGAATTACTCTGTCATCTGATACCACAAAAGCAGGAAAATGGTGTCCTAAGACAACGGGTTTAGTTCAGAAGCACATACCAAATAAAGAGTCAAAACTCGTAAGATGCACTCAGGTCGAAAGCAGCCTTCCATACTCACTCAACAAGATGGGAATGTCATCCATGCGCAACTGAAGTATATCAGAGATACAAAGCAGTGATAAGTAGTAGAAGCTGAAAAACATTATATGCAAATATGCATCACTTGATAGGAGATGATCATCCATTTTGGATTATATCCACATACATATATACATACCTGCGAAGCATTTTTCAAATGGAAAAAGCGATGATCTTCTCTTTCACAGAATGCTGGGAATGGATTTTCCCTGTATAGGTTGCAGGGAGGAAATAAAATCATAATCGATGCCAAAAAAAAACTGCTACAAAATATTCTTTGTTTAAATGCACGACTTGATGATTAGATAGAGAAGCGCTATCCTTTTCTCAGGCATAACAAGAGTCTATTTTGGATTTGTTCGCGCTTTTCCATGTGAATTAGGTAGGATGACATGGAAACATACCATAAGTTCCATGATAAAATACATTATCCACATGATGAATTCACAACATTCTGTTCACCTGTTGTGTATAATTACCTATTATTGTTTGTGCAAAATACACCAAAATGGATTCATTTCTACCAGTTCAGATTACTCTCATGACAAGAAGAAAAAAAAATTCATGGACCAGAAGAGGAAGGATTTGCAAAACCATGCCAATATTCTACTACATTGTTTCTTGATTCTTCGTGGAAAAGTGAATGGTAACAAATGAAAATAACAGATAGAGGAGAAATGGAAAGATGGAACCATACAAATAGCGGCGAAGAATGAGACGTTGATAGTCCCTCAGTAAAGGGCCTACTTCCTGAAGCTGTATTGAGCTTGCTGGAGAATTTCTCCAATGATCACGAAGTGCCTGTACATCATACAATAATGTCACATTTCCTCAGAAGCCAATACAAGTGCATCAGGCTGCAGGAAAGGCAAGACGTAAGCACCTGAATGCATGCGAGCTGGTCATTAATAGGGAGTGATTCGCCAGCAAGCCTAGAGGATAATTCCATTAGTTCTTTATCATTGATTTCGTCAACAAAACTTGCTGAAGGTTCTAGAGAAAGTGGAATTCCCAATCGTTTTGCCAAGCCAATCATTGGAGATTCCCCAGCTTGTGATTCCTGAAATAATTACAACTTCTAGCAATTACAAGGCTTTTCTGCCACCTCAAATTTTCACATTGGATTCTCATTTTACTCTCCAGTAAATCTTCTAAACTTCAGGTATGAAGCATAAATCCAAACCCATATATACGCACACACAAATACATGCCTTTAATGAGGACTGTTGGGTATCATCAGTCACGGTGCTGGGCTTGCTGTCTGAGTCAACATTAGGAACCATGTCTCGTTTTGCAATAGGATCATCTGAACATTCAATCAGGTAGAGTTTAGGAAAGGAGACATTATCTTTCTCCATCAAGCATTACAGAGGGGAAATCAGGAGAGCGTACAGAAAAGAAAAATGCCTAGGCTACAACCAGAAAAGAAACAGATGCAAACACGAAAAAAGCCCAACTCATTTCACACAAATTGGTATTTACTGCACATATAATCATAAGCAATAGCAATTTCCAACACACCTCCAGATAAGCAGCCAATAAAAGAAACAACAGAACTTAGTCAAATGATTTCATTTTCCTTGTGATTTTGCAAGTTGACAGAATTTTCTCACTAGTCACTACTGAACAATGCAAGGATGCCAAGAGTTAATTGGGTATGACAGAGGGAAAATGACTTGTACAATTTATGTGCAGTGCATATAACAGCTCTACATATTCAAGTTTACTCAATTAGACTTTAGTACATGTAAATACTCAAGTATTTGTGTATTATTGCTCGACTTGACTGGGCAAGATAATATCCCTGTACACCCTACACAACTATATCCAAGTCTGTTTCATGTTCAAACGTACCATTTCAACAACTATTGAAGTTCTAGGATCAATTTTATGGCTGGTTCGTGTGCACATTGGCTGCTTATACAAAAGTACCAACTACAGTTATGTTCATCTTCAATCCCTAAAGGTTTAATGCAATTCACTGGTCCTGCAGATTTAACTCATTGTGGCTTAGCCAGCTGATGCACTGTGGAAGTGAGGTGTGAACCTATCAAGAGATTCCATTTTCGTAGTTTAAACAATATACTGTCCTACTCAGTTACTAAATATAGTCAAAATAGGCATCGTTTTAGCAAGTTGGTTTTGGTTTGCAAATTTCCCTATTATTTGCTTATCAGTAGTGATGTTGGAGAGATGGATATGCAATTAATAGGGGCAACATATGTCAAAAAAAACAATGCATTAACTCATTCTTGGTTATATGTGCATAGAGCTAAAAACAACACCTCAATGAGACCAGATGAAGTAGAAAATATGGCATCTATTAAGTGCGCTAAATTCAGATATTCCTACATTTATAGGTCAAACCACAGGCCCAGCCACAATTCTAGATTTTACAGGTTTCCACATATGATCACACATCGCTTCTAAAATCCTTGCAGTTTGCACGATATAAATTTGCACTCCAAGATATCAATAGAGATTCTTCGTTTTCAGATAAGCAGTAAGATTTAGTGCACCTTCAGGAACAAGCCACCACAAATCGCCAAATGTATTCTTTCCATCAAAGCCACCAAATAAAAGAAATCGAGACCCTATGCAAGTCATAGAATGATATGCCCGAGGAGGGGGTGGCTCATTCCTTGTTGATAAGCGCTTCCATTGAACAGAGACTGGAAGAACAAATAATTAGTCAGCAAAAACAGTTGTAATGTCGAAATTTTTTTAAGTAATGCTGGTTGCTCCAAGAGAAGAGCAGGAATGGAAGAAAAAAACAAAGATATAAACTAAACAAAATAGTCAAGTTGTATATTAACACATATAAACTTCAGTCGTAAGCAGCAGTTTGATCCGTCTGAGATGATATTTGGGGTGTTATGCATAGTATATATCATTACCCTCTCGGCTATCTGTGTGGACACATGCAGATCAATGGAGTGGACGCATGCCGCATCTGCCACACAAGACACAACATACATATATGATGCACGCGTGCAGAATGAGTGAGTGCAGGACATGTAAGGTGGTCAGCACCCCACAGGCACAGCTATGAATTAAGGAGACGATCCTAGCTGTATGTAGTGTGCACAGTAAATCTATAGTAACCAAGCTAGCTGCTTTTGGGTTGATGTTGGTGAGACCAAGACATACTGTTGTGAACCATGGGAGTTACAGCTTACAACATTGATCATATGGAAGGATGTTTAGTTCCACACTGGCTATGGAATACATGGTTGACTATCATATTTTAAAGTTTAAACCTAACTACATCAACTAGGATAACTCAAGCACCACAAGGACAGGCTTAGTTAACGAGCGTTCGGTATATGGAGCAAGATTTAAGAGTCAATCCATATTAACCAGCTTAGCTTTTCTAGTTTTCTTGATGGATGTTGCGATGCGATTCACAGTTTTCACTTCGAAAAAATGCTTAGCTGAAGCTCCTCTATCTTTAATCACAAGGAATATGGCTTCGTATCACTAAGCGACAACCAGAATAAATCCGTATCAGATCACTTTCTCCTTAAAATTAGGCCCAAATTTTCAGTTATGGAATCACGTCTTAATTTAACTACCAAGACACACTATTTTGTGATTAATAAAACCATTTATGCCACTAAATCATCAAAAATATTCGGTGTGTTCAATAGATAACGAGAAAGTAAGATGCTACTCCAGTTCAATGTTACCAACTTGGAAATGCAGAAAAAAAAAACTACACCAAACGAAAATTTATTGGAGCTTACCCCTGTCTAAAATAATACATTCATTGTAGTACACATCATATTTACTTAGCCAACCACCAGTTCCATGTCCTCCAAATAGCAAGAGCTGACGAAAAGATCTATATGTTGTTAGCAATGTTATTGCACAACCAAAAGTTTGGACAAGAAAATGTGTATCAGCGTAGGTTCCGGGAGAAGAAATTCATTTTCTGATTACATAAACTCTAGTAGAACTGATGAACAACTTGAGGTTGCAAAGGCTCCCAGTAAATGACAACATATATGTATATTTTTTGACAAATGCTTCAAGTAAAGAACAAAGGTAATTATGTTCTTCACTCATTGAATATCAACTTTCATTTATTTAGTTAATAACAAGGGAGGAAGGTTGTGGTAGCTAAGCTTTGTTCTCACCAGAACTTAGTTTAAATCAATGCCAATGCATCCCAAAAACCCATATCTAAGCAGATTTTTAAAATTTCACAAATGATTTTTTGCATAAGATAAAATAAAGTCTTAGTATATCCAACAAAGGCATACCCTGAAGGCCCATTGTAGCATGAAACCAACAGCTTCACTGAACAGAGGATTGCCATGATAGCAAACAAACCTAGTTTGCAAAATGGTAATAGATTGGATTGTATCAAGGAATTGCAAATATTCACCAGTAGTGCATTTCATTTCTACTGTCTCGCGATGATTTTAGTATCTAGTGGTCAAACAGAACAATCAAAATCAACTGAGATTAACCTTCCAAATATGTGACACACACAACAGAGATATCAGCTTTTGAATACTAATGCAGCTAGAAAGATGAAACAATTCAGGAAGCAAGTTCAGGACTCCAAGTTACATACATAAGGTCCACCAGATGTTACTGAATGACCACATCGTGGAGGGGGAGATTGTCCTGGGAGCTTCAATTGTGTCCAACCTGGTGTCTCATTATCTTACAAAATAAACAATGTCAGGTTCTGGCAAAGTGGCAATAGCAAATTTGCAAATATTGCAGTAATAATCCAATTCAAGATTCCCAGTGAATCATTACTTAAATCAACTGAGGAATGCAATTTCATACTAAAACACAAAAGAATGTGGGCTAAAAAAGTAACCATTGCAATAGGAGAAACATTGACAAAAGCAAACTACTTTTTTATAAGCATTTGGCATTTTGGCATGAATCAACTAAAATATGGGTGATCTCCCCTTTCCTCGATGGAATAGAATGGCTGGGCAGGGTTAAATAATACCTTCAATGTGGCAGGTATGGACATACGAGACAACACAGCTGTGAGGGTATGGCACTCATAATTTCATCCTAAAGTATCTATGTATTATTAACAGCGGTATGTAACCACCTCTGATCATGACCAAATTAAAATAGACTGGCTAGACAAGAAGTAGTTGTAAGTGCACTGCTAGGGTGCTAATCGATTGAGCAAGCGTATGATGTACATAGCAGTTAGGATGACATCTTTCTCTCAATATAAATAGATTTACGGACAAATAGGAAGAGATACCTTCTTCAGTAACACCCTTTAAAGCCCATAAATCACCCATTATCGGTCCAGTTCCACCTGTTGGAAAGAAGATATAGAGTGGTCAGAAAGCGAACGCTGATGGCCAAAAAATTATGTATTAACTCATTAATCATTAGAAATCATCAGCACACTACAAATTCTATTCGGGAAAAGAATTTGATTTCCATCAGAAAACCAGAAAAATCAAATCACACAGAACAATGTTACAAAGATGCTCTTTAGACATTAAAGGTTATTCAAGTCAAATAAATGAAAATTATCATTATGAAACCAATAGATAATCCATAATCGACATAGGTTAACTAAATGAGAATAAAGTGTCGATACGAAATAGTCGACTTTCAATGCTGAAGTTATTCAAGTGCAACAAAGAACATTAGGTTGAGTCGCCCGTTAAAATTGGCAGATATTTCAAACAATGGTCAACAAATGTACTAATGTACTTTATAGTGTTGGCCAGCTTATCAAGACCAGGTGAGGAAGGGACGGAAGTATACTAGCTTGTTGCAACATAAGAAATAGAAACTAACTAATCATCCAAGCGAACACAATCTTAGAGAGAACCCATGAGCCAAACCAAGAAATGCCAATTACCTCTGCCTCCGAATATAAGCAGCCTCTTCTCAATCATGGTGGCAGAGTGTCCGCATCTTGGAGGTGGCACTGATCCAGTAACTGATAACTCCGTCCACTCAAGTGACACTATCCAACAGAGAATTTTAAAATAAACATGAATGCTCAACTTTTGTTACCATCTTCGACCAAAAAAATAAATAAATAAAAGCTCAATACAGCTTGAATAAAGGAAACAGTTATCTCACTTGTGTCCATGATATATACATCAGACAGCCACTTTTTGCCATCCCAACCACCATACCTGAATAAAGATGAACAGAATGTTCTTCACAAATCAAGAGCAATGGTACGCAGTAATGACAGGGGAACTTGTATCAAATAAAACACCTACATGACAATTTTTCTGTTCCCTATGGCTGAAGCAGAAGCAAACTCCCGCGGCGACGGCAAATCACCAAAGCCGGTCATCTCTGACCATTGCCATATGTCTGAATATGAAAGAAACATCACAAAAGTGCTTAGCGATTGCAGAAACCCCCGGTATAAGTGCAAACAAACAAGGAAAAGGAGATTTTAGAGAACTTAACGAAACAGAGAGGTTTACCGGTGTCAAGCATCCAGAAATCACCTAACCTGCCAAGTAATACCGCGTTGTATAAAACAAAATAAGGAAATTATTTATGTGTTGCTTTCAAACTTTAGTATATAGCTGTGTGCATTGCACACCTCTTGCCCCCTGAACGGCCGCCGAAGATGAACATGTTACAGTCAATGACAACAGCTATGTGAAACGCCCTTGGGCTGGGGCCTGCCTGCCCGTCTGAGCCATTACCAGTGCATTCAGGCGTGTACCAAAGCTTATTCTCTGCAACACAAATCGCATTCAGAAGTCTAAACAACAAGGCTCGGCATTCTCTCGTACTATGCTTCCAGGATAGGAAAACTGCATCCTCTAAAAATGTAATCCAACATCCCCTAGGTCGAAATAATCGCACTAAGTGCATAGATGCGGGCAGGTAATTAGGCAAAGCAAGCGAGCGGAGAGTGGACGGTGGGATTTACCGACGTCGTAGACGGCGATGTCGGCGAGGAAGCGCTTGTCCGCGAATCCGCCGAAGACGACCACCTTGGACTTGCCGATGCTGACCGCCGTGTGGCCGCTGCATAAAACCGCATGGTTTTTAGGCGGCTGGGAGGGATTTCAGGGAAGATCGAGAAGAGGGCGGCGAGTTGGAGTGGAGTTACCTGCGAGGGGCGGGGATTTCGCCTCCGAAGTCGGAGGAGTCGGCCCTCACCCAGTGCATCTGCTTCGGCTGCAGCTGCTGCATCATCCTGCTCTCCGCGCTCTCGCTCCCGGCCTCCGCCCTTTCTGCGAGTCCCGACCGATAGGCGGTGGTGAACGGCAGTTGAATAAATGGAGATTCCTTCCGCACCTGATACGCGGGTCCCACTCTGGTAAAAATAGAGCTGTCCATATGGGCCGGGCCCGGCCGTGCCGTCCACGGCCCGTTACTGTGGGCACGGCCCACGGCGCGCGCGCACGCACGGCGGCGGGCGGCGGGCGGCCGCAAGACGAGGCCGTGGCCGTGCTTGGGCCGAGGCGCCGCCCGTGGGTCGGCGCGACGCAGTGAGGGCCGGGCGGTCGTGCACCGCCCGCACGGCACGCGACGAGGAGAGGCGGCCGCACACGGTGGTAGGGGAAGGCGGTCGCGCACGACACGGTGGGCGTGGCCGCCGCATTCTGCGCCGCCATGCCGATCCGATTGTTGGCGTCGCCGGCGGCGAACGCACGCGGCCGATTTTTAAATTTTCTGATTGTTTTATAGCCGTTAGGGGTTAAAAAATTGATAAAAAATTAAAAAAACTGGCAAAAAATCCCGAATTTTTTCCTATAAATAGGGAGGACCCCTCTCCTCATACAACACCCATTCACTCATCATCTTCTCTATTGATCATCTTGTGATACTGTTTGTAGTTATTTAGCAAAATTCGGAGAAATTCAAACTCGAGCTTTCGGTAACACAAGAGGTTTGTCATACTGAATTTTGCTAATTGTATAGTTTTTATTATTTTTACTAATATTCGAAATATTCATTTGCTGTTTTTTGCATGGATCATTTCCCCATCTCCGATTTCGGGATCGCTCCGGAGGACCTTGAATCCTTCCAAGATTTGTCAGCCGTACCCGAAACAGAAGCACCTGAAGAACATCATGAAAAGAAGAACCATCAGGCTCCATGACCATGAGTGCTTCCGGCTCGACATCCACTGGAGCGAAGAGAGCGAGGCAGACATCGAGAGTTTGGGATTTTTTCAACAAACAAGCAAGGACAGATGCGAAAGGAAAAGAGGTAAGAGTTGCTGTTTGTAAACAATGTCATCATGTTTTATCTGCAAAATCTACTGGGGGTACAGGACACTTGCATAGGCATATTGAAAGTTGCAATACGAAAATAGGAGCGACTATGAGATGCAGACACAACTAATATACAACCGGACGGTTCGTCAGAATCGGGAATATAGTGGCGATGTAGCTAGGCAATCTCTTGTACGCTTAATTGCATCACAGATTTACCTTTAAATTTTAGAGAGTCTTGATTTTGAAAATTACATTAAGCGTGCACATAATCCAAAATTTAGTAAAGTATCTAGATGCAGACAACTACTAGAGATGTAGTTAAGTATTATAATAGTTGTCGTGAAAATTTAAAAACCATGTTCGATACTTGCACATTTTCCGTATCTTTGACTTGGACATATGGAGTGGTAGGGCTAAGCAAGATTATATTAGCGTAGTTGCTCATTATATCAACCAAAGCGGCAACTAGAAAAAGAATTATAGGTTTCAAACTAATTGATGTCGCACATCTTGGAGAGAATATTCTTTGAGAGTATTATTAGGGTGGTGGAGGACTTTGGTCTTAGTGATAAGATTTTTGCTATAACTTTAGATAATGCCTCGCAAATACCTCGCAATGAATATTCTCACTCAATATTTGGTACTTATCTTTGAATCATTTTTGCTTCATCAACGTTGTGCTGTCATATTATTAACCTTATAGTTAAAAGTGGACTTGCCCGTTAGAGCGTTACATTGCACCTTTCCGTTTGGCAATTTCTTTTATGAATCATTCTAATGCTAGAATAGCATCTTATAAGAATTTTTGCATTGCAATGGGCGTACGTCCAAGAATATTTGGTTTAGATATACCAATAAGATGGAATTCTACTTACTTAATGCTTAAGAACCTTCTGCCATATAAGAGCACATTTGAGGTTTTCATTCAAACACATCACCCTCAACGTGATTTATTATCTGAAGAACATTGGTATGTTGCATCAAAGTTATTTCAGTTTCTTGAAGTTTTTTATGACTCCACGCTTGCTTTGTCCGCAGATTTATGAACCCACATCTTCTCTAATTGTGCATCATATCTTAGATATGGCTACCCATTTAAGAACAACGAAAATGACATGATTTTAAGAGATTCTGTCATCGCAATGAAATCCAAATATTTGAAATATTGGAAAGAAATTCCACTTCTATATGCCTTCGCCTTTATTTTAGATCCTAGAGCAAAACTTAGAGGATTTGGTAACGTCCTCTCCATTTTAGGTGATGTTCTAGGGAAGATTATTCAATTTATTTTACTCTTTGTTCGTACTAAACTAACCGAAGTTTACAACAAGTACGAACAAAAGCATCAAGGAGTTCGTTTGCAACGACCTCCGTACCTATCGCGGGTAAGAAAAAGACCGCGTGGGGCAAAATCTGGGGTTCTTCTTCTTCGTGCATGTGTTCTACGACGGTGGTGATACAAGCGCGACCAACAAGTCTCCTCCGGGAACTATCGCCTATATGGATGACGCGTTGGATTACCAACAAGAAGGAGACGATGTCTTCAATATTGTTCAATGGTGGCATGAGCACAAGCTAACATATCCCGTGCTATCCATATTAGCTCGAGATGTGTTAACTGTTCCAGTCTCGACGATTTCCTCCGAAGTGCGCCTTGGTCTCTCCGTGAGAATATTGGAGGAGAGAAGAACAAGCCTATTGAGTGATATGGTGGAGATGCTCATGACTATTAAAGACTGGGAACACGCTGATTCAAGAACTCAACATTCCGCTGAAAACCAAGAACTAGAGGAAGCCTTCGAAAATCTCTACCTCGACAATGACGAAGACCCTCCATCTACCTCTTAGTATGTATTAGAGGCTTAGAGCTTTAGTTGTACTCTTTTCTTTGTCAAGGTTTTCTCTAGATGAGTTTTTACTTGACAAAGTTTTTAACGAGGCAACCATCCAAACATTAATAAAGCTCTTTGTTACATGTTCTATATTTTTTTGTCTCAATTTATTGTACGTCATTTTTATGCTATTTTCCAACTCTACATATTTTTCCTCATTTTTCCTAATTTTTCTCTATTTTTCCTATTTTCTCTATTTTTCCTATTTTTTTGCACACGGTGGTGGGCGCCCGAGGCCCACCGTGCCTATTCGTGTTCGGCCAAGACGCAAGCACGGCCCATGCCCCCGCGTGCGTGCCTAGGCCTCTACCCGGCCCATGGGCGACACGACGCAACGCACGACCGCCTTCGTGCCTAGATGGGCCGTGCCTCGGTCGGGCCGGGCCGTACCGTGCCGGGCCGCCCATCTGGCCAGCTCTAGGTAAAAACACGTATAGCAAATTCCGGCCGTCGGGAAATATACCGTGAAAGTAGTTACAAGGAGAAATCATAAAGTAGGTTAATACGGAGTTGGAATAAACTCGAATGGTTCATATTTAGATATTCCATCTTCTTTATTTAAGGTGTGTAATTTTGCAATTTTTCTGATGGGTTATGTGTAAAACGTGTTTAAGTGAGGACGTGAGATTTCACCTAGGTCTGACTATTCAAGTTCAATCCAACGTCCCTGTTTGCTATATCTATTTTCACCATATCTTCCCCGTCTGTATATGCCTTTATGTCATTCAGGGCATGTTTGGTTTGATGATATCTTACTAGATCTATTAAAATTTGGTCACCAAATTGACTGTCAATGTTTTGATCAAAGATCAGTAAGAAAATGAACTAGAGAACCAAGAGAGAAAGAAATCTTACCAAAAATTGATAGCAAATTAAATACTTATCAAATTTGATCAACGCCACCAAAATTTGGTAAGGCAAACATTGATAAATATTGGAAGCAAACCAAACAGGGTCTTAAAGACAACTTCTACAATAGATAATGTTAAGATTATCTCTATAAAATCCTACAATCTTTTAATTATAATATAGAAAAATATTTACTATAGACAATAACTCAAGCATATACACGACTTTATACATGTCCTAAGGTGGAGGACCATTTTTGAGCGACAGTGACGTAGATGGATCAGGAATTTAAACTAAAATCCTAGCCTATCTATATAGATCCCGATCAAAAATAAATCTCCCAAACAAGGTCTAAGTGACCGTAATCTTTCTTTCTTCATCTTTCCAACCTCTGTCTGTCTCTCTTTAAATCCCTCTTCCACCTCTAAAAAATCTCTAGCAAAAAAAACAAAAAATTGTCTTATATCAAATACATTAACTACTAAAAAATGTAATATTTGTTCCAACAACTTCCTTTCCCTACCTCTATAGCATACGACAGATGCAAACAACAATGGCGAAGCTAAACTCGACAACAGAGGCATGGTATAAGTTAGAATGGAGCTCAATCAAGCATTACTGTGGGGTCGAGAACATGACACAAGCTAAGCCTAATGACAACAACCTAATATGCTAGGTAATATTATTTTAGCAAAATAGGTGCATTCAGCGAGTCAATATAGAGGAATTTTAATTTGGTGAAAATCAGTTACTCTTTCGTGGTTTACCAATGGGACCGGTGTACAGCTTAGTCCAGTGCTACCAGCGTGGATCCCCGACCAACACATGATGCTCCGACAGGGCCACATGACCGTTACTCCACCGCTAGCAACACCACTACTACCTAAATAGACCGATCCACGCTGCACCGACTGCTACCGTCTCCAGGAAAGGACCAGCAGTGCTGTGGACACCATGAATCAAAATCTTGCCGAGACTTCAATCATCTCGGCCAAAAATTCGGTCTCCACCCGGGGCTGAGATACCAAATCTCGGTGGGATAATTTTTTTGAAAATTTTCAAATTGCTGCAATATTTCATGAAATCTCGGCGATATTTTGGCTATTTAGACTGAAATTGGTACTGAATTGACAGAATTTCATGTTTTAAAGACCAGATTTAGCACTAATGTATCATAATAATGAAGAAATGAAAGGGTGAAAGATGCACAAACCGACCATGAAGAAATGAATGTGTATCATAAAAATAAAGAAATGCAGAGGTTGGTTCTCCTCCCCATGGGCGCACGGTAGCGACGCCCTTGCACAGGTCATAGTCAAATCGGAGCTTCTCCCATGGGCGTGCAGAAGAAGGATAACCTGGTGCCCCGCATCGCGTCGAGCAGCCCCGGCAGGACCCCGTGGTTGACGACGTGGAAGGCGTACTTCTCGCACGCGCGGAGGATGGTGTTGGCCGCGATCGTCGCTCGGCCGAGAGGTCAACGACGGGATGGAGAGGTAGGCGACCGGGGGTCGGTGGTAGGGGGCCGGGCGGAGATCGTGCGACTGGATGTAATGCGTTGGGAGGCTAGAGACGCCGATGTCCGTGAGTGCATGGACATAAATTTAAGTGTGGAACATTGAAACTTGGCTGCTATGACATAATTTTAGGTATGGAATGGCTCGAGGCCCATAGTGACCTGCGACGCGTCGTTCCCCACACGTAGCCGCTTTGCTTCCCGTGAGACCCACCTGGCTTGCAAGTAGGGATGAAAACGGAACATAAACTTTTCGACCGTTCCGGAGAAAAACGGAAACGGAAGACTATTTTTCGAAACGAAATCGGAAAGTGTCGGTACAGAAATGGAAACATAATTTTTTTTCCAGAAACGGTATTGGAAACGGGAGAGCCAGTTTCGACAGAAACAGAAATGGAACGGAATTTCTGTATAATTGTAATCGAAAATTCCGAACGCACGCCTGGCCCAGTACTCGGTTGCGACGTCAATGCCCAACCCACCGCGGGTCGACAGCACCACTCGTCGTCTCATCCCCCAGCCCCCGCAGGGCACAGGTTGCAGGGACTCCGCCCCCCACCGACGGCCCCTGACCGTCGCCCCGCACCACGCCCCTGACTGGGCCCAACCGATGACCCCCACCGTGCCCCCGATAAGCGAGCATGGCGGCGGTGGCGGCGAGCTTCAAGGTGACAAGGATCTCAGAGGGCGCGGTGAGGCTAGCGTCGGCGACCCCTGACGAGACACTGTCGCTGGCGTGGGTGGATCGGTATCCAACACACCAGGGCCTGGTGGAGTCGATGCACATCTTCCGGTCGAGCGTCGACATAGCTCCCAGGATCATCCGCGACACGCTGGCCAAGGCGCTGGTGTTCTTCTACTCACTTGCGGGTCGCATTGTGGAGCCAGAGACCAAGGCCCCTGCCATCCGGTGCACCGCCGCCTACGTCTACTTTGCGGAGGCCGCCGCGGACTGCAGCCTCGAGGACGTGCGGTTCCTGGAGTGGCCGGTGCTGCTACCCAAGGAGGACCTCGTCCCCTACCCTGGCGAAATGCTTCTGGTTTCGAATCATTGATTGCGTCAGTAGGACTAGATTTGGGCGCACACGGTAGATCCGGGGGAGCTGACGAGTAGAGCAGAGGTGGCGTAGTGGGAAGCTGCTGCTTCTTCTTCTTTTCACTACCATTTTCCTCTTTTTTTTTAATGTTTTGCCAATTTAGGAAGGTAAATAGGTAGGAAGGCCAAGTCGAGGAAGCCTGGTTGATTGTGTCGGTTGAGGAGGCTGGCACGTGGGCCCTACGCTGCCCCTTCACACCGCCATATTTTCATCGTGAACTAGAGAATTACGGCATGGGGGTAAAAATGCATATAGTAATTAACGTGCTTAATTTCTGAATCGAGGAGAAATTTTTCAAAAAAAGCTATAGAGATTCTTGCTATGTTTCAAAGTAAGTAAGCTCATGATGTGAGCATACCGTGAGTCGCGAGAAACAATGGAACACTGCCTGGTTTTCATTTTTTGAAAAACGGGCAAGGCTAGCTAGTTGGGTGTTGTCTTTAACGGAGGATCTAGTACAATGTTTACATGTCTTTGTTTATACCATGCTAAATATTGGCTAATGTTATTAAGATGTTGTTCTGTGTAATTATAATACCATTCAAAGTTGGTATATTTAGAACTTTGGATAGATCATATACTACATTCTTGTGAAATTTTTCGTTTCCGTTTTCATTTCCGTTACCAATAAAAAATATGAAAATAAAAATAATCAACTATTTATCGACTGTTTCTATTCCGTCACCTGCCTCCTTTTCTTCCCGCGTGACCCGTTGGGCAGCGCAGGTGGTGCAGGAGCGGGCGTCGAGGAGAGGTCGGGTTAGTTGGGGGATCGAGGCGTCGGGCACGAGGCGTCAAGGAGTTCATTGAGTTTGAATGGCGAATGTTATCCGCGCCGTCTCGTCCAAGTCTCCGGCATCACGAAGCCGCGGCCTGTGTCCCCGGCGCTGTAGGCAGTGGTGGGCGCATATGGAGATCCCCGGCGCTGCAGGCGGTGGTGGGCTGCGAGGGCTAATGATCTATCTGGCTGCTCTGTAATGTGGGCAAATGTATTGTGTCTGGCAGCTAGAAAAATATCGAGATCAGCTCGAGGAGATGAAAGGCTTGACGAGGCAGGAATACGATGTGCACTTGAGAAGGTGAGATCATACTAATTCTCTGCATTCTATGATCACTGCTTTCACGATTGGAATTCTTGTCCTATTGCACGACCTTGTTTGCCAATGACTTCAGAGCTCATAACATTGTACTGCCACATTGCCAGTTCATTGGGTAACATTGTACTGCCATATTGTTAGCTCATAAACGTTTGTACTGCCACATTCTTGTCCTATTGCGTGATTTTTTCTAGCCTCCGAAGATCATTTAACAGGGGTTCAAAATCACTAAAATTTTGGCTAAATTTTAGTGATTTCATCCAAAATTTTAATTTAGGGTTCCTAAAAAAATGCCAGATTTGAAATTTAGTTTTTGAATTTCGTTCGAAATTTTAAAATCTTATTAAAATTTTGGATTTCGATCCCCTTTAAAATATAATCCGAAAACGAAATTTGAAACTATACACGAACCTAACCTCCTCGGCCGCAAAGAGCCAAAGACCCGGTCCAGCGACCCCGACGACCCCATAAGCACGTCATTTGACCCAACTGTCGCCGACACGTGGCCGCCCCGTCAGCATCTATCCTCCCATCCAAGGCCACGTCGGCGGCGAGCGTTAAAAGCATCGCCCATTCGCCCGCGATCGCGAACGTCGGGACTCGGGCGAGAGCCGTCTCCCTCCAGATATCGACTCGAAGCCTCCCCTGCAGATTTCCATTTCCATTTCCGCGGGAGGAGGACGACGGCGAAGCTGAGCAGTTGGGAGCAAACCCTAATCGCCACCTCGAGCTAGTGATTCGGTGCCCGCGCCAGATCCTAGGGGGGAGATCTAGGGCTTGCGCCGGCCATGGCGAGCTCCGGCCTCGCCTACCCCGACCGCTTCTACGCCGCCGCCGCATACGCCGGCTTCTGCGCCGGCGGTACCACCTCCTCCGCCGCCATATCTCGCTTCCAGAACGACGTCGCCCTCCTCCTCTACGGCCTGTACCAGCAGGTGACGCGTCGGCTGATATTTTTGGCGATCACTTTGTGGGTGGGGGTTGAGATTTGTGTGGATCTAGGGTGAAATGGTGGAATTGATGCTGGTCATGGGTTGAATTGTGGCGTTAGCTTGCTGATCTCTGACTTTTGGAGGGGAGAGATTTGCTTTGGTCATCGGAATTCGGTTGGTGATTTTGGGTTTCGTTGTGGTGCAGGCGACGGTGGGGCCATGCAATGTGCCGAAGCCGAGGGCGTGGAACCCCGTGGAGAAGAGCAAATGGACGAGGTTGGTATCGCTGCACTCAAATCCCGCTTGAAGTTTTCGTGCTAGAAGCCATTTTTTGTAGAAGTTTCGGTTAAATCTATGGAGAAGTGATTTAGTTTGAGCTTGAAATGTGAGTTAACATAAGCAGATATAGCTGTTTGTCTTGTATTCTATGCTTACTTTATTGCTTAAGCCAGTGTTAGAACGGAATATTGTCACCCAGCCAGAAGTTAGAAAATGAATTTCCTATGTTACAAAAACGATACCTCTTTTGTAGTTTAGATTTTGGAATGATCAACCTAGATAGATGATTGAGTAGGAGAAATACCCAGCAAATACCAATTTAACGTTGATCTTGTATGTCTTTAAATCACTGCTGCTTGCTTATACTATTTGTGTTTTTAGCTGGCATGGGCTTGGAAGCATGCCGTCAGCGGAGGCAATGCGTCTTTTTGTCAAAATCTTAGAGGTATGACTAATTACATGATATTCTTCACTGTGTGCATAATGATGTAATGGATACATTGGTAATTTGGTATTGTCCCAGGAGGAAGATCCTGGATGGTACTCTAGGGTCCCTGAGTTCAACCCCGAACCTGTTGTAGATATTGAAATGCATGTAAGTCACATTAGATAATATAGTGTGTACAAATGTGGGGTTTTCTCTGTCAAAAGTATATTGCTTCTGCTGTTTTTTTTTCTTCTGATTATTCAGAATTCACTTTTATCTTTGAAATTATTAGTTTTTCGATTACAGTTTCATCTCATTGTCTAGCTTTGTATTTTCTTTTGCTTAGCATGAACTTAATAAGTTATTTGTCTGCATTTCTTTTCATAAGAAACCAAAGGAAGAGCCAAACATAGTATCAGCTTCATCCAATGGAACATCAATTCCAGAACCTAAAACCATTTCTGAAAACGGAAGCACAGTGGAGACACAGGACAAAGTTGTTATTCTGGAAAGCCTTAGTACTGTCGGTGCTCATGAAGAATGGACTCCATTATCTGTCAGCGAGCAGCGTCCGAAACCTCGTTATGAGGTGCGCCATATGCTTCCTTGCCTCTTTCATTTCGTAACTTGTAGGACTTGTTTCTTCTATTTACTTTTGTAGTACTAATGTGAATCCTGGTTGCTGCAGCATGGAGCAACTGTGTTGCAAGATAAAATGTATGTATTTGGTGGAAACCATAATGGGCGTTATCTTAGTGACCTTCAGGTATGTTAAGCTAAATATAATAATCCAGCAGGCCATATGTATGCATCAGTGTCCTTTAGACATATGAGCAGAAGTTGTTGAGTTGTTCCCCTACTTGTCATCAAATCATCCTTAAATATTTGTGTTTTATTGTACACACTGTCTAGATTAAAGATCAATTTCCATTCATGATTCCTAAGTCTGAGCTTTCGTAATATTGGTGCAATGTTGAAGTATCTGTTTCTTGTAACAATTCCTGTCTTCCTTGTGCTTCTTTATGCAAAGCTTACAATTAGGCTTGTAGATTATTTTGAAGTTGTGCATGTTGTCACTACGCAAGGAGATACTGATGATTTTTCCTAAAATAGAGTGCAAACAAAATAACAAGTTTTTTAGGTGATTTATGATTTAGATATTTCCTGCATGGAAAATATTGAGTTAATTAGGTAGGTTTTGAGATTTCCAAGTTATTTAAATAGCAGTTGGAGAGAAAACAATTCATCTACAGGCAGACTGACAATTCAAATCTGCCGTACATTTGAAGCTACTATAGCATTAAGTAACACTGACCTACGCAGGTTTTGGATCTAAAGACTTTGACTTGGTCCAAGGTTGATACCAAATTGCAAGCAGAATCTTCTGATTCAGCTAAAACAGCACAAGTTTCTCCGTGTGCTGGCCATTCTTTGGTAAACTTTGGCACAAATAGTTTAAACTGTTGCAAAGTCATTATATTTCGGATGGTAATCCTCCACTGCTATTTTATAGATATCATGGGGCAACAAAATTTTCTCTATTGCTGGGCATACAAAAGATCCATCCGACAACATTACAGGTTTACTAAAAGTCACTTTTCAGTTAGCATTGTACCGTGATGCTTACATCTCTCATTGCTGTGATTTTTTTTATGTTACTCTGCTTCTGGTGTTTTTTTGCTAGTGAAGGAATTTGATCCGCGTACTTGTACCTGGTCAATTGTCATGACTTATGGAAAACCACCGGTAATCATTTTCTTCAACCCATAGCTCACTCTGAACCTACACCATCAAATATAATGTACTATTCGTTCTTTGTTTCAATGTTCTTTGATACGTATTTGTCCTAATGTTCCTTTTATTAGCCTGTGCTTGATTTTAGCTGAGAGTTTGTTTTATTTAAACACAGTATGATATGCATAAAATAAGGGTTTAAAAGAGTGGAATTCTTATGTGCGGTTCTAATTGTCTCTGGAACTATGTTTGGTTATAGCCCTGGCCAAGGGTTTGCTTTGTTTAAAGTTTAAACAAAGTATAATAGGCTCTAAAAGTGTATGATGATTATTTATGTGCAGTTCTAATTGTCTCTGGCAACTATGAACTTGGGATAATCATCACATTGGCCTTCAACTTTTCTCAAGCACATTTTCACTCAAATTTTGAAGTGACCAAAATAGCTTTTAACTTTGAGGCTAAGCCCAGAAAAGCCTTCCATTGGTTCTAGTGGATGAAAACATGGCAGTAATTGAAGACTTGAGATTAAACTATAACATAGTCAAATAGAACAGTCAGCTTTAATATTACGAAAATAAAACCCAAGCGCCGCTGCCAAGTGATCAGTAACCTTAAAAGGGTCTGTCAGGCAATAAATGAACAATACGAAATCTTGCAACGTAAATGTTCGTTTGCTTTGATATTGGTTATCCAGTTATATATAGGTAATGCACATTTCTTATGTAAAAATATCTGCTGCAGGTTTCTCGTGGAGGTCAGTCGGCGACTCTTGTTGGAACAACTATAGTCTTGTTTGGTGGTGAAGACGCAAAACGATGTCTTTTGAATGACTTGCACATTCTTGATCTTGAAACCATGACATGGGATGATGTGGATGCAATGTAAGTACTGGAATCTGTGTGTATCTCTCATGGGCAATTGTTCTGGTCTGCATTGTTCATCCAGTGAAAAAATAACTGTTAGGCTGCTTCATGTGTCTGAATTCTAAAATAAAGAATTAGCCTTTGTTATGTGAACATGAAACATTACTGTTAAGAAGATTTAATCGACACGCTTGTGTCCAAACATAACTGGTATACATGTTACCTTTCACCGCATAAGATAATGGCTTCTTTCCCTAGTGAGTTGCTCCCAGGAACTTAGGTTAAAGCTTTTCAAGTAGATTACTCTTCATTGACCTATTATCCGCCACTATGTTGTTATAAAGCTCTGAAGTGCTTGGCTTATTTGGACTATTATTACTTCTTTGCATAGAGTTTTTCTTAATTAGTTTGGGACTGATGGAACTGGAAATGCTAAATTGACTGTATGCTATCTATTAACTTAAATGAGGAAGGAAAAAATAAAAGGAAAGGGAAAGCAGGAAAGACATATTTCATGCAAAACCTGAAATATCTTTCGCAGCTCTTAAAAATCATCTGATGACAGCTTCATATGAAAGAGAAATATGTATTCACTCCCATGCACATATTTGATAAAACAATAGTCACTGAGTACCTGCATTTCAATAACATGTACATATGGAATAATTCTGCAATGATGGAATAGTAAACGATCTTGATTGGTAGGTTGAGCTTCATATTACTGTATTTCTGGATTCAACTCATCGTGATGTTGGCTTTATGTTTTAGAGGCACCCCTCCCTCTCCAAGATCAGATCATGCCGCTGCTTGCCACGCTGACCGCTATCTTTTAATTTTTGGTGGGGGATCTCATGCAACATGTTTCAATGACCTATATGTCCTTGATTTGCAAACAGTAAGAACTATTTTCTTGCTGAAACTCTGTAAAATTTGGTACATTATCTGTGATTGTTAAGTTTTATTGGAATTACAGATGGAATGGTCAAGACCCAAACAGCAGGGTCTGACTCCAAGCCCGAGGGCTGGCCATGCAGGTGCAACTGTTGAGGAGAATTGGTACATAGTTGGTGGTGGCAATAACAAAAGTGGTATGTTTTTCGTGTCCGAGTTTAGTACATTGAAATTTTCTTGTGATCTATGATATCAAGATGTAGCTCTCTATGGATTTTAATGTACATGTTCGTGTTACCTGTAGCTTTTCATTTCCTGAGAGAATTTCCGCTATTTAGTCCTTTTCATTGTTGATTGGATGTGCTGCGAAGAGTTTTGGAAGCCACATTTTTCCTTAAACCTTGTCTGCATATAGCACCAAGGGAATTCCTTCTACACCTCAGCACTAATCCATCAGTTAAATAATAGTCGAATTTAGATTTGGCCTTGCAACTTGGCCCCTTCGATAAGAGAAGGGTGTTCACATAACCTCAGGAAATATGCAGTAAAATCTTGTTGAAATCCACAAAGCAATGGTTCGAGTACAATTGTCATCTTGAAACGCCAATTGTAGCATCTTTGTCGTTTCAGAGGATTAAAATAACACACATTCTTTGTTAATGCTAATTTATTGTGATAAGGTAATCACAGGGTCATAGCAAACATGAGGTTCTTCTCAAGTAAATAATTTCTTTGCATTCAGACAATTGCTTTCAGGTCATCAACTTTATATTGTACCTGTAATTTATTTTGAGTTATGTTAGCATCTAGTCAGCTCGTGCATTCATCTTTACAGGTGTCTCTGAAACACTTGTGCTTAACATGTCAACTTTGGCATGGTCAGTTGTTAGCACCGTAGAAGGACGTGTTCCCCTTGCCAGTGAGGTATGCCTCTTGAGCAATATGGTGATGCTAGAATGGTTTTCTTTTGGCTGGTATTGTTTGAAATCCTGTTGTTTTGTAGGGCATGACTTTAGTGTATAGCCATTATAATGGAGATGATTATCTCATTTCCTTTGGAGGATATAATGGACGATACAGCAATGAGGTAACTAGCATTTCAAGTCTTATATGTTTACGCCTGGAGTTTACTTTTAAGTTTTAACATTTTTTTTTCTGATGTACAGGTTTACGCTCTTAAACTTAGCACCACATCAGCTTCGCAGTCAAACACAAAGGAAGAACACAGCTCAGATAATACATCTAGGGTTCTGGAACCTGACGTTGAAATTTCTCAAGATGGGAAGATACGAGAGATTGCCATGGACAGTGCTGATTCGGTAATGTCTTGCTCAGGATATGCTGCTCTCATAACTAGAACCATATGAAGCTGCTTATGTTGGCCTAACCACTTCGATTGAGCAGAAAGTGTTTTTTTCAGCTGGGTTTTTGTAGAAATTAGGGTTCATGCTAATTAAAATTCTGCTAACTAGGCAAAGCATCTTATTGCTTTTTGGTACATGCACTCATACAGTACATTTTGATACAAAGTTGCTGATGACAATTACATGTTAACAATCATTTGGAAGATACTCACTGTCTTTCTTTTGCTGTGCTGAGTTTCAGAAAAACAGAAACGATGAAGCAGGTGAACAAATTTTAACAGCTCTTAAAGCTGAGAAAGAACAACTAGAAGCAACACGGAACAGGGAACAGCTGCAAACTATGCAGCTTAAAGAAGAGATAGCTGAAGCAGAGGCTAGAAATGCAGAGCTGACAAGGGTGAGTCTTCTTGTCTATCTTCTGGTTGTTCTATTTCCACCCCCTACAGATCTGTAGTTTCTTGTGCTCTTTTATCCTAAGTAATCTTTCAAGCATCTATGGACCTTTTTTTAACGGAAAAGTGAGCTTTATTATGTAATCTTGTTTATTTTCAGTTGGTTTAGGGACTACTTTGTAACCCAGAGTCTAAGACTCCTACTTTTACACAACATCCTATGATGCGCTCTTGGTATTAAGCTTCACCTATATTGAATAATGTGTGTGGGTCTATTGTAACATCATCTTAGTCCTGATATATATGACCATGAAAGAACATAATTTGCGCAAAGTAAGCGGCTTGATCTTTTAAAGTTACATTGCTATTACATGCATTGCAACCAGTACTATGTTTTTCTGTATTTCTTCTTGGGAGTTTTAGCTTGTGTGCAGAAAAGGAAATCTGAATCACTTATATAGAAAATTTCATTTTTCATCTGATCTGTAGCTCTTTAGTTTTTTTTTTGTTCATTTAAATTGTGTAGGAACTTCAAGCTGTCCGTGGCCAACTTGCCGCTGAGCAGTCAAGATGTTTCAAACTTGAGGTACACATTGTCTACATTGTACAGCTTAACAGAAATGGCTAATCTTAGACCATTGCCAGCAGTAATCCGCCGGGATCAGGAACCCAGATCAAAACTAATCCTGTCCAATAACATGCTCAAGAAGGGAGCATGATATTACGATATTTTTTTTCCTGGACAACAGATAAATATACCCTGATCACACTTGGTTTTCTAAATGGCTCCCTAGGTGGATGTTGCGGAGCTACGGCAAAAGCTTCAAAGTCTGGATGCATTGGAGAAGGAGGTTGAGCTGCTTGGGCGACAGAAAGCTGCTTCCGAGCAAGCAGCATTAGACGCAAAGCAGAGGCAAGCTTCCGGTGGCATGTGGGGCTGGCTTGTCGGAGCCCCACCCGACGAGTCCGAATCGTGATCATCATCACCTCACGAGACGAGAGCAATGGCTTTAGTTCATACAGGTTGCGAATCGTATACTTGTAACATTTATAAACGTTTTGATATTTTTCTACATTCTTTTTCATTACCTGATGTTGTTATAGAAAATCATTAGTCCCTTCCGCATCGCAATCACTCGATGTATCCATCCTTAGGTTGTAACAGTCTGTATACACACCCTCTTGTGGCATTCTTTTGGCGTTGTGTTGCTTCTGAATATAGGTTTGTTTCGTCAGTCGGTTGTGGTTTGCTTTGCTGCGTTGATTCATGTTAGATTGTTCAGTCAGCTGTTGACTTCTTGGCTCAACTACCGCGCCCCTGCCAAGTCCCAGGCAGCCTGTCTCTCTTTGTAACCGTAGTGCTTTGCGTTGATGTACGAACTGCAAGTGTCGCAGACATATTCCATGCGTAACCACCGCGTCTAACCGATCGTTTCTGAATTCTAAAGCCTAGCTCGTCTAAAAAAACAACTCTAAGCCAAGCATATCTAACACGGTAAAATGGTACGAATGATGTTGCCGATGTTCCTCCAGCTGGTTCTTGTCTAAATACGACGCGGGTGAGGACGAGGACACCATGCTTTGCCCTTGATCATGCATTCATGCTTCCATGAACATAAAACAAGCTGGTTTTTGTAAGCCTTCACATTATTAGTGCATTGCAGGACGACTTTTCATCTTATTAAGAACATATGGGCAAGTAAGCTATCGACGCACATCATGATAGCATGGCACTTATTTCTTGTCTGGTAGCTTCTTTATCAATTCGTCAAGAACCTCGAATAGGTCAGCAACAAGTCCATAATCTGCAACCTGGACAACATGAATATAATAGGCTTAGAATTTTTAGGTTGGAGCTCTACTACAAATAGTAAGCATGTGTGCACGCACAGAAATTGAGGGAGGGAGATGCTAGGGTTCTCCCGGGGAATTTTTTACTGTAATGGCCTCTTGGCCACAATATTTCACGAAAATAGCCCTTATGCTGATGAATTTTCGGATCTAGCCCTCTCACCCGCATTTTCAGCGGAAGGGGAGGCTTAATAATTTTTCTTATTTTTTTTATACCAAATCCAGCGGTCGGCGAGCGCTGTAAATTATTTTATAAACTTTTTGGCCAAATTCAGCAATCCGGAACTGCTGTAATTTTTTTAAAAATTATTCAGCCGCGAGAATGTTTTTTAAATATCAAGCGGTCCGGAACCACTTAAAATTTAAACTTCTTTAATATCAAGCGGTTCCGGACCGCTTGATTTTTTATATATATATATATATATATATATATATATATATATATATATATATATATATATATATATTATTCTTTTCTACAGATTGTGAGCGCCAAAAAAATTATAAAAAAATCAAGCAGTCCGGCGGTTCTGGACCGCTTGATATTTAAAAAACATTTCCGCGCGGCTGAATAATTTTTTTAAAAAATACAGCGGTTCCGGATCACTGAATTTGGCCGAAAAATTTAGAAAATAATTTACAACGCTCGTCGACCGTTGGATTCGATATAAAAAAATAAGAAAAATTATTAAGCGCTCCCTTCCCGCTGAAAATGCCGGTCAGAGGGCTAGATCCAAAAATTCCTCGGCATAAGGGCTATTTTCACGAAATATTTCAGCGAAGAGGCCACTGCAGTAAAAATTTCTCTCCCAGGGGCACCAGCATCTTGACTGAGAGTCCAAGAGGACAGAGTGAGGGAGAGAGCGAAGGAGTGAGGGGGAACCTGAAATATGGGGGCATCGGCATCTTTGTTGACAGCGACAATAACCTTGGAATCTCTCATTCCTGCTATGTGCTGTATTGCTCCAGAAACTCCAAATGCCATATAGAGCTCAGGTGCAACTATCTTCCCAGTCTGACCAACCTGAAGGAAAACAGAACATTGCAATATAAATGAAAAAAGTAACGAGCAAGAAAAAAGGTGCATACAAGTTGGTGCCATGGATTTTGCAAAGTTGTTATAATTTTGTACATAAGCTAGAAACCATCGGTGTCATGTAACTATCTTTTCACTCAACCTAGCTTGTCGTGAATGTGAACTATTATTTCTAAAGGGACCGATACAATATCATGTTACTGTTATCATAATGGTAATGCAATATGCTTAACGAGACATGTTGCAGTGTATGCCATCTACAATTTTATATTAGCTGGATACATTCAGAATGCATTTAGTTATTGTTTGACATGGCATAACACACGGATAGAATTGAAGAGCTTACCTGAAGTTCATTTGGAACAAAACCTGCATCAACAGCAGCTCTGGTCGCACCCACTACATAAAAGAAAATTAATCAGTCAGAAAAAAAAGTGTGCAGCTGCAGAGGAATGAATTTCATATGAGGCCTTGATCAAATATCAATACTAACAATTTCAACAACAAAGCAAAAAAAAAGAGAGTACAAACCAGCTGCACCAAGTTTCTCAGCAAGCTGCTCCAACAATTTAAAATTTTCTGCACTCTTCAAACCTCTGCCTCCAGTGACTACTACACGTGCGTTTGCAAGATCTGGCCGTTCTGTGTCTTCGGTTGTTAGATTCACCCATGTAGATTTTCCCAAACTTCCTGTACATCGAAGAAAAATATTTTTAACATACATGTCTAAATTTAAAATCAGCAAACTGTCACTGTCAATGTATAGGAGATCAAAAGGTGTCCTTTTTCTACAGCATGAGCATGCTTCAACTTCATACAAAAACCCCCATAAATAAGGGCGTGGAAAGGAAATAATCTAGTGATTATCAACTAGTCCCAGATTTTAATTGCACAAGTCAGAACATTATTTAAAAACTTGAGGTCTAAGGAAGATGGGCAGCACAAAATGAACAAGGACAATTCTGAAGGGCACAAAAGGTATTGCTAACTCTTAATAGAAGAATATGGTGAGGAAACCAAACAAACCTTCACTGAAGAAAGAGAGATCAACCTGGGTGATAGGTGCAACTTTTGTTTCTGACATAGCCTCAGTAATTGGAGGAAATGATGTCGATCTAATACTCATCATACACGGATCCTCTCCAGTATATCGTACAGTACAAAGTGCATTTCCTGCATAAATTGGCCTGAAGAAAAAGCCATGTCTTAATCAAAGTATTAAATTGCTGATGGCATATAGAATTGAGCTGACCATGTAAAGACATCAAGCCGTATGATACCGTGGATAAAAAGATCCAGAAACGCAAAGCAGAAAGCGTCACGTAAGGCAGTTATGGACTAATGGGAATTGAGATATGATGATTATTTCCTCTTTAGGCTCATGCATTTAAAATCCAAAAGCTAGAGTAAATTATTATCCAAAGAAAATGGGAAACGAGACTCCTCTCAGCACCGGAAAGGGACTTTCGGGCAAGACTTCGGTATAGGCTTCTTGGAATTGCTGCCATTCAAAGGGCTCGCCTAAGGCAAAGCTCAAGAATGACTTAAATCAGAGAAGGAGATGCTAACACAAAGTTCTTTCACATTAAGGTAAATGCGCGCAGGAGAAAAAATCACTTGCACAACATCTCAACCGACAGGGGTACTGTTTGTACTGAGCTCAACAAGCATGACGAGCCAGCCGAGTACTTCACCCAACTTCTAGGTACAAAAAAAACAGAGGAAGCATTCCTTCAACTGGGAAATGTTGGACATCCCCCGCCATGATTTGGCCAGTCTAGAAGAACCTTTTCTTATCGAAGAGATCAGGGATGCAGTGTTCTCCATGCCTACCGAGAAAGCGCCGGGTCCAGACGGGTTTACAGGGCTTTTCTATAGGGCTTGCTGGGATATCGTCAAGAATGACCTCAAGGAGGCATTAGATCAATTGTACAACCTCAATGGTCGACACCTTTGTCTCCTCAACTTGGCCAATATTGTCTTGTTGCCGAAGAAACATGATGCCAACAGGATTGCAGATTTCAGACCCATTAGCCTCATTCACAGTGTAGGAAAGCTCTTCTCCAAAATCCTCGCAATCAGGTTAGCACCATTCCTGCACCACCTGTTACCGACCAGCCAAAGCGCCTTCATCAAGAAAAGATGTATTCATGACAATTTTCTCTACGTCAAGAACTTGGTCAATGACCTACACATGAAAAGAATTCCGGCTCTCTTCATCAAACTGGATATAGCCAAGGCTTTCGACTTGTGAGCTGGGAATTCCTTCTCGACCTTCTTAGTCATGTTGGTTTTGAGGCCCGTTGAATAGAGTGGATTTCCATCATTTTGGCATCAACCTCTTCTCGTGTGCTGCTCAACGACATCCCAGGTCTGCCCATTCAACACAGAAGAGGCTTGTGTCAAGGGGATCCTCTCTCTCCTATGCTTTTCATCCTGGCTATGATCCCGCTTCAGCGCCTTATTTCCAAGGCGGTCGACGAAGGTCACATTAAACAGGTTCCTACCAGGTGGGCCACCATGCGCATATCCTTCTATGCTGACGATGTTGCCGTCTTTGCAAACCCTGACAGAGGAGAGTTGAAGATTATTCACGAGCTCCTCAACGTTTTTGGTTGGGCCACAGGTCTGCAGACAAACTTGCAAAAGAGCGAGGTATTCCCTATTAGATGCAATGCCATTGACATGGCGTCAATTCTACAATCATTCATAGCTCGCGTCAGCTCATTCCCATGCAGGTACTTAGGATTACCGTTGCGCCCTACATCCTTGAAACGTTCGGATGTGCAGCCTCTTATTGATAAATTCCATAATCGCTTGGCAGGATGGAAAAGAAAGATGCTGTCCAGGGCTGCCAGATTGATCCTAACAAATTCGGTTCTCACATCCCTCGCAGTGTATCATTTAACCGTGTATCCATTGGGCAGGCGAACAGGACAGCAATGGGGGACACTGTCTAGTTAATTGGAAGAAATTCTGCAGGCCAAAGGATCTTGGAGGCCTTGAGGTAAAGGACCTCGACAGATTCGGTCGGGCGCTTCGCGTTCGTTGGCCGTGGTACGCCTGGAAAGACTGCACCAAACCTTGGATAGGAATGCAGCTCCCATGTGATGAATCGATTCAAAGGTTATTCGACGCGAACACCACAATAACACTGGGGAATGGCGAAACAGCGAAGTTTTGGGAATCCAACTGGCTACAGGGAGTCTCCCCACAAGACCTAGCTCCCGGCTGTTTCCAGATGGCCCGCAAGACACGAGGTTCAGTCAAGGAGGAGCTGGCCAACAGGAATTGGCTCCGTCCGCTACGAAGAGTTACAACCCCGGCACAACTAGATGACTTCGTTCGTTTGTGGAATGCTATTCGGCAGGTGCAGTTACAAGAAGACATACAGGACGACATTACTTGGAAATGGACGTCAAGTGGCGAGTACTCAGCAAAAAAGGCTTATAGGATCCAATTCATAGGTTCCATTCCAGATCTGGAAGGCTAGCGCGGACGGCAAGTGCAAGTTCTTCGCATGGCTCTTTGCCTAGGAAAGGATCCTTACGGCCGATAGGCTTGCAACTCGGGGGTGACCACACAGCATAATCTGCGTTCTATGTGGATCGGACGCTGAATCGGCAGGCCACCTGCTTTTGCTATGCCCTTTCGCGAGGCAGGTGTGGGCGCAGGTCTTCCGTTATATGGCCATAACCCACATGCCTACGGACGCTACCTCCGTACGCCTAGGTCTCATTGTTTGGTGGACCAAGGTACGCACCTCTGTGGCAAAACAACGCAGGAAGGAGGTGGACGATATCGTCCTGTTCACCATGTGGAATCTCTGAAAAGAAAGAAGTGCTAGGATTTTCACGAACACCTATCATACGGTGCATCTCGTGGTTAATACCATCGTTCAGGATGTGCAGAATCGAAAATGTGCTTTCACCACTGCATGATGTGGTGCGGGTTGCGCTGCTTCGGAATTGAGTCCCCTTTTCCTGTGTGAATGAGCCTTTCCATGTGCTCATGTCCTACCTATTGTACCTAGCTCCATAGGTCTATCTTCTGTTTGTTCGAACTTCGGCTGTAACTATTCTTTTCTTCTTAATGCATTGGCAGAGCTCCTGCCCCTATTCCAAAAATAAAATGGTAAATGGAAAGAGTAATATAATTATATAAATTAGCATAAAAAAGGCGACAAAGCGCCAAAGCGGGCAGGAAATGAACAAGACAATGCCATAGAGCCTGATGAGCTATCTCCTATCAGTTCAGGTTCAATATCAAGCAGTAGATGGTCTGGGGACTGCATATAAATAGGAGCTTATGTATGGTGATATAGTGACTCTTTTCCAATACATGAGAAATGGTTCATGTATGCAAACACATAAGCGTCATATATTGCAAAACCACATGCTACCCCATCAACATCTGCAGAAACGTGCACAGCATGCTGGATAGGCAAACATTGTTGGCCATCTCACATGCTGCATGAAATGCTAAGAATAATATATTACAGTAGAATATCAAACCTCACAAAGACCCGTGGCTCAGATATGGCAGTGACATCCGTAACAGGGGAGACGTCAACAAGAGCTGCAGCACGTGGAAGCAAATTCTTCCCGAACGACGTTGAAGAAGCTATAATATGAGAGTAGCCACCTTTCTGCTGAACAGAACGGAGTAGCTCGGCCCAAGGCTCAGCTAAAGGATGCACAAAGGCGTCTGAATCAGCAACAAGAACCTGCAATGAAAGAGAACAAACTGATAAGAAAAAGAGCCACAGTTTCTTCTCCTCTGAATTGAAAGGAGATGCAAACATATATAGTTGGTCAGTGCTCAAAGGCAATAACACAGGGAAACAAGAAATAGCCAATAGTGATACATTGATACCTCAGACACTAATGGATGGCTAGATGCAGCGTGCTCAGCAGCCTTCTGAAGCGTTGGTCCGGATCCACCCAACAGAAGAGAAATCCTGTTCTCTTTGTCAATGGCCTCGGCAGCCGCTAACGCGCTGAGAGACGATGGCTTCAAGAATCCACCTTCGTGTTCCGCCACGACCAATGTGCTTACCTAGCAGGATACAAGAGCTAAGTAGTGAGGCGCAGCTGGAGCTGATCGATGGAGAACAGAAACGATGACCTGAACGAATGGATGCAATACAGCGGAGGCCAATCAAAATTGCAAGGGGAATTCGGCGAACCAAGCGCCTGAGCTATTGGGATTTGGGAATCTCGCTCAGCAGTGTCGCGTAAGTATCACATGTGCTTCCGAAACCTTGTTCAAACTGCTTAATCCACGACTAGAATTAGCACCACGGATTCGACGGGAAGGGAGCCGATTGGACGAAATGCGTCGCACGACGACACGGACACATCCATCTTGGTGGTTTTGACAAGGAATCCTCCCGATCGATAGAGGAGGAGCGAGGCGGATTGAATCGGATGCAAAGGGAAGGGGAACTCACGAATCTACGGAGCGACTGGGCCAAGGATCGCGAGGGGCGGCCGCTTGCTCTTCCCCTCCTCAGCGCCCCCACCACCATCGTCGCCATGAGCGGGCGCGCGCGCTCTCGCTCTCGCTCGAATCGGAAGAGAAATGTGTTTAAGAGAAGCCCAGTGGGAAGACTAGACAAGACAGCACAGACGTGAACGAGTTGGAGTTGGATAGGAGCACGTGTAACGTAATATAAGCTGCTTTCTAATCCAAATCCAAAATGCGCACGTCACCGTTGTATATCCATCTAATCTAATCTAATCTGTAAGCTTAAGAAAGTTGCATCTGCCCATAGATTTCTCCGTCCGATCTCTTGATCGATCAACGTTCTTCCTCGCTGATTATTTACTACTCTCGTTGCGACAATATTATTAGTTAAGAACATGCAAACCAATTTGATTAGTGGAGATATAGGTTTCGTTTAATCCACAAGTGGGTGGGTTTAAATAAATGATTAGCAGATATGAAAGTGTTAGAAATTGGTCATGAGAGGTGGTCCATTTACTTTTAAATTCCACTGTATGCATGGTTTAGTACCTACTAGGTAATTGTCCGCGGCGTGCCACGTCACGACCGTCGTCTGCTACGTGAGCAAATCGAGAAAACGTACGCAAAAATACGCTTGGTCCATTTTTTTAGGAAAAGGACCTAAACGTAAAAAAGAAAAAAAACAGCAAAAGGACCTAAACGTAGCGCGTAGTTTTTGTTTCCGGAGAAAGGACCCGACAGCTTTTTTTCTCGAAAAAGGACCTAAACGTAATTTCGATTTTCCCAAAAAGGACTCGAGAGCTACGCCTAAAAACGCTAAAAGGGCATGAACGTAATATATATTCTTTTTAAAAAGAAAAGGGCCCGATCGTAATTTTTTTCCCGAAAAGGACATATATGTAATTTTTTTCGAAAAAGGACCCGAGCGTAATTTTTTTTGCCGGCTCGCGAGCCAAGCCGGCTTGCTCCCGGCTCAAAGCAAGGAGGCAGGAACTCTTTAGGCTTTAGTAGAGGGGATGATTACCTAGCTAAATAGAGGGAAGTTAATTTATAAGGTAAAATCCTTATTACTTCTTAAATAATGTGTCACATGGCATGATGATGGTATAAGGAGAACTTTGGCTAAACACGCACACGTGTGTATTCATGTATTTTCGCGTGATTGTATCCCGAGCTGTTGTTGCAAAGATTATGGAGCGGCAATAAGGTTTCTAGCAGCTCCAGATTGACGAGTACTCATACTATGGGTACCCCAACGGCCCGGAGTGACGAACGGGCTGCCCCAAGCTCGGCTCCAACCAAAGGTCTCGTGGGGCCACGAAGGACGATCGATCCCAACCTAACGAGCTGCCCCAAGCTCGTCCCCGACCCAATGGGGCGTTCGACCCCCGCCACAGGTCGGACTCCCCACGAGCTCCGACCAAGCTGAGGTGATCTCCGTCGAGGGCCAAGTGTGGCCGTGTAAGTTCAAGCTTATTGGTTTTGGTGATTGGTTTAATATTAATGTTTAATCATTGTTTAATGACAAATCTAATCATTATGAGACTAACATGTTTTATTAAGTCTTATTCTTATTAGTCTCATACTTGGATGGAAAATGGAAAACCTAAGGTATGCACTCGTATTCATTCTATTATATAAATGCATACTTAGAATTCAAGTTAAAGTATGAACTCTTCCATTGCTTTAGACCAAATATGTGCATTATGTTTTTAATTCATATATACATGAATGCACACATCTAGGGGGCGTTTACAATTTAACTTGATGTTTCAATTGTATTGATCCATGTCCTCTTGTCATACAATATAAAGGATCAAGACCTTGAAACAATCTTTTGAGTATATATGGCTTGTGTAGTTATATGCTCTTGTCAATTTAAATGAGTTTAAATTGAGTTCGATTGTCTCTCAATCAATTAAAGAACATTTCATCATGTGTTGATGGTGTTTCCTTGTTGATTAAAGACAAGCGAAAAGTTCTTGAGTATAATGAAGCATTAGTTGCATCAAAGTACTTAAGACACAATTAATCATTCAAATTAATTTGGGTTGTGCTCAATCGATCTTGGAGGCATCCATTATGTGTTAATGGAGTGCGGTGATGATTGAGACAACCGTGTTTGTTGGACTAACATCTTCCATGAGTTGTGAAGTAGGTTAAGTCCAAGATGATGAAGAATCGGGAAGAAGAAGTTATCATGTGTTGATGAGCTTCAAGAGGTGATCCCGAAGTGAAGAGAAGGGCTAGATAAGGTTCATCATGCGTTGATGACCAAGAAGAAGAAGAAGAGGTGATCCTGGAGAGAAGATGATTGGAAATCATAAAAGCTCCAAGTGGATCAAGTGCGGCAAAGGTATAACTTGCTAGGGCTAAGGATGTGTTCCTAATCTTTTACCGGTCTCGGTGTTTGGTTGTGAGACCGGGTTGCTTGTTAGGTGCCGTACTATTAAGAGAGGTTGAGTCTTTTAGCTTGAGCTTCATCATATGTTGATGAACTCGATCCGATTCACTCTAGCTCACTCTCTTGTTTGATGTTTGCATGAAGCTAACCATTTGGCATGTGTTGCAAATTGGTGAAGCTTGTGCATTGGATTTTGTATGAGCTAAGTATTTGCATGTGTTGCAAATTAGGGTGCTCATACTTGCATCTTATTTGATTTGGTTTTTGCTTGGAGCTAAGTTTTGCATGTGTCGCAAAAGGAGAGAGCTCAAGCAATTTGGTTTAAAGTGGTTGCATGGAGTTAGAGATTTGCATGTGTTGCAAATAGAGAGCTCATGCACTTGTAATTGTTGTGGTTGCCTGCATGGTGCTAGAGATTTGCATGTGTTGCAAATAGAGAGCTCATGTTTTGGTATTGCTTGGAGCTAGGTTTTTACATGTGTTGCAAAGAACAATGCTCAAGCATAAAATTGATTTATTATGTATTTGCAAGTTCGTTGTGCGAATAAACCGAGGTCTATGAGTCCGGAATCCCGAGAGCATGTGAGTAGGGCTTGCAACGGGTGTTTGCAAGTTGACTGGGTCTTGTGTTGACCTTCACATGGCTAGGGGGATTAATCTCATAGACTCGGGTTTGATTTGCTTAATACGTTTTGCAATTAGATCTTGAGTTGTTTACGAAATGTGTTTTCGTTAGTTGGTTTTGTTATTTGCAAATGTGTTTTGCAAATGAACTTGAGATTATGGGTTCCGATCCTAAAGCATGTGAATAGGGTTTGCAAATGTGTTTTGCAAATTGTCTTGATCATGTGTTGATCATCACATGGCTAAGAGGATTGATCTCATAAGTTCTTGTTTTATTTGCATATGTGTTTTGCAAATAAGTTGTGCTAAATGAGATTCTTTGGAGTATGTGATTAACATATGCAAATGTGTTTTGCATAGTGTTGTGATCATGTGTTGATCCTCACATAGCTTCAAGAATATATCTTTAATGGTTTGGAGAAAAGTTTTTGTGTAAAGCAGTGTTTTCTCCTCGAGGGTCGTCTGCATCGCTTGTAAGGCAGTAGCACCGAGGTCCGTGCTACTCATAGATTTGGCCGTAGCACCGACGGTCCGTGCTACCGCTCTCTGGCCGGTGTGAAAATTCGAGAGGATGTTTTGGGCGGTCTGCCGGTCGGTGCACGCCCATGGTAGGGTCCGGTGCTACCGCCCCCGGCCGGTGTGATTTTTCCGAGAGAGGTGTTTTGAGTTCGGCCGAGGCCTGTGCCGGGGTTGAGGCGGTGCTACACCCGCGCAGTAGCACCGCTCCCGATTGGCCGGTGCTACGGTTTTTCCTGAAGCTAGTTTTGTAGCCGTTGGCGAGGAGGTCAGTGCTATCGGTCCCGAGAGGCGGTAGCACCGGGTTTGCTGAGTTTTTCCAGATTTCGCCCCCAACGGCTAGTTTTGGCTTAGAGGCTATAAAAGGAGGCCTTGGGGGGCATTTGCTGGTTGCCAAAAAATAAAGTGTGAGTTCTTGGGGGTGTTGTGCATGTGTTGCCTTCTCCCATTTGCTTCTTGAGCTAGTGTGAGCCTCTAATTGCACGTGTTGCAATTAGGAGAGGATTGAGAGCCTCTTGTGCATGTGTTGCACTTGAGGAGGATCCTAGTGCATGTGTTGCACGTAGGAGGTCACCGGAGTGCATGTGTTGCACTAGGTGAAGTTCAAGCGGAAGGGTTTGATTTGTTACTCTTGGAGGTTGCCGCCTCCTAGACGGCGTAGAGCGTCGTGCGCGGTGAGCTTCTCAACGGAGGTTGTGAGAAGCCCCGGCAAAGTTTGTGAAGGTTGAAGCTCGCCTACCCGGGAGGGAAAAGGAGCGACCACTAGTGGATTAGAGGTGGGTGCTCAATTCGTGGAGCCGGTCCAATGTGTTTGGGCTAACCTCAACGTGGACTAGGGGAGACCGGCAAGTCTCCGAACACCACGGTAAAAAGTATTGTGTCTCTTGTGCTTGCCTTGTTCTCTTTATTTATATTCAAGCAATTTACATTCATAGAATTAAATTGATTGATTGCTTGTCTTTAGAATTGCTTTTTGTTAGAGACATAATTAGTTAGTGCACATAGTGAGCCTAGTTGATTTAGGCTTTAATTGTCAAAACCTTAGTTTATCGCTTCCGCATTATTATTGATAAGGTTTTGTCATAAGGGTAATTAGGGGTGAATTGCTTTGTAGAAATTAAAAAGAGAAAGTTTTTTTAAAAGTCGCCTATTCACCCCCCTCTAGTCGGCATCCTCGACCTTACAGGCCGGCCATTAGCCACGTGTCCTACGGACACGACAGCTCAAAGTGACTGTGCGGGGGCAGGTGGCTCCTTCCCGGGGTGACGAGGAGGTTGCCGAAGTCAAACTCCGGTCTCATCGTCCAGACACGCACGGCGTGAAGACGCGCTCCCTCCCGAGGCAACGCCAGCGCCTGACAAGCTTGCAGAGGGCAGGTGCGCTATTTCCCGATGAAACGGCAAACTGCTCCGCTCAATGAGTCCACCAACCCGGTGTGGGGTGAAGCGGACGCTGACCAATCGTCAAGACGAAGGACCAGAGCTCCTAGCATAGATCACCTCATCCTTTCCTCTCTCAACTTCCCATGTAACCTACCCCCTCCGGCTATATAAAAGGAGGCAGGATCCTCTGGGAGAGGGGGCTCTCCCTCCTCGGTCCTCACGAATAGGCTGTTTTCGCTCTCACCTATTCGAGCCCTCAGCTCCCGCTTGTAAAAACCGTGCAGTCATCTGCACCCGAAGCAATATAGCACCACCACACGAACTGGAGTAGGACATTCGGCCCGAACCAATATACATCTTGGGCTCCTGAGTCTAACCATTCAAGGAGAGGGAACGCACGGCCCCTTAGACTTAAAAATTCACTCGTCGGTGCTCGAAACGCCGACACAGATCTTCACCAATCCTAATCATAAGTCGTTCGTGTGGTCGATCGACTCTATTATTTTTTTATTCTTGAGAATATCTCAACATATTGTATGTTGTCTGTTGATTTACACATCTATAATCTTTTGTGTTATTTGCCTGGTAATAAAATCTAAAATTAAAATATTACACATATTTCCAACATAAAGTTGCTAGGTAGGACACAGTCAGTGCAACAGGATTAAAACTTGCATTTCAACACATTGTTATCATTAAACAAACACTTCTGACGCGTATTGTGTGCTTCTGTATCTCACGAACCCCAACCTCGCCGCTCTTTCCATACAAATTCTAACCATTATACTTCCCATACGAACATACAAAACTGTTTTGTTATTGTTGTGTGTGGGGTGGGGATCAAGAAATCCGTCTGCTTGATTGACGGTAGAGAGATGCTTTCATACTTTTCTTTTTAGCACTTGCATAAATATTAAAATATTAATGAATGGTAGATGGTTATTACTTATCCATTCGTGTGCTTTAAGATTTGTGCAACTTATATTGAGAGGGAAAGCATTGAAGCACTGCTCGATGATGTTATCTCAAGTCTGCAGAATATGTGTTGAATAAATTAAGAGTTTCTAAACATCATGATCTCTTCTCTTCTTGACAATTAAGCTCCTGTGTCACAAAAACATTCAGCAAGGTCGCAGCAATATAAAATTATAAATTATTTATAGCAAAGTTCAATTTGTTTAATGAATAATGAAAAAAGTATTTTTGTCCTCAACAAGGCACTGTCGTAGTGTCATATGATTTATGTAACATTTATGGATCCAACAGTAGCTACTGATAATGCTGCCACCAGGTGTTAATGAAAACAAAAACTATACTTATTGCTCCAATACAAAAAATTATTTGCTTCCAAGCAAGGGGAATATACGATATTATTGTTCAGGAAGGAATTGATCATTACACATTTGCAGATCCAAGCTGAATCTGCAATGTTCTAATTGTCTCTCTTTGCGATAGGCATCCTTCCTACATAATTACAATATATTTGTCAATTTGTTCAACAACTCGTAAATCAAGAAAATAGAATACAGGAATGATACCTCAAGATCACTAACTTTCTTCATAGCATTGTCTAGCTCAAGTGCGGATCTTCTTGCAATTTCTTTCTGCTTTTCTATGTCAGCCATCAAAGACTGCATTTGTGCTAATTGATAGCCACGGTCTTGCCTTACTAGTTGAAGTTCACTCTTAAGATAACTCACCTCCTCTGCTAATTCATTTTGTTTTGAATCTGCCTATTATCAGGAATTTGATTGACATCAAGGTAATAATATACCTACCAATTTATAACTCATGATAAAAGGACAAAAGAAAAGATATATGCATGTTATGATTGTGAATGCCACTTCTCTAACAAAAATAATGTATGGAAAGAATGAAAATAAATACTTTTGGCACAGTTAGGGTCTATTAGGGAGCTGTGGTCAATTTGAAAAGTTGATTTTGATTTGTCATAAAACATTTGTGGTGACTAGTGTGGCTTTTCTTGTTATTTGTTTGGTAACCGCTCTTTGCAATTGTAGCTTTTGAGAGCTAACCGAAATGGAAAGTAGCAATATAGCGAAGTACAGCGGCATTCAAGTGGGGAGGTGACGTGGAGACGGCGAGGCAGGGTGGCAAAGGTTGGGAAGGCGGAGTGAGCGAGTTAGGAGGAGTTCAAGCGAAGCCACAGCTGAAAAACTCCTCCTCAGCAGCTGCAGCTTTTGGGGATGCTTCTGCTGTGGCTTAGCTTCCCAGTTGCTTTGCAGACATACTGTTTGGGGGAGCTTTTAGCCTAAGGTTGAAGCAGAGCTGAAGCACAAAGCTGTTTGGAGGCTTTTTCAGTAAGCCTATATATATATATATCCGTATTATTCCTTTGTATAGAGTGTTTTCTACTAATTGCTCCTGCCCTGTATATGACTACTTATGGCCTTTTTGGCCTATGGAAGGTATATAAGTTCATTTTGTTTAGGGTTGGGGAGCCTCAGGCCGTTGCCACTGCCTCCTGGCCTGCCTCCTCTGCTATTCTCTCTCGTGCCGCCGTCACCGCACCACCAGCTCGCGTGGCTGTCTCTCTCTCGCGCCATGCCACGCCGGATGTGCACCTCCATTATAAGTTATCTAGTTCGGCAACTGTAATTAAGCCTGTAAGGTAAGATTATTTCAAGGCGTTCTACCTCCTAAATGCCCACAAGTAGTCCCAAAAAGAAGAAATGCAGCACCTTGCAGTTACAGTGGCTGCGGCTCGGCCGCTTTTCCTAGAAGGATTCATCACCTGACGATGATCCGGTCATCTCCCCCTCGTCCCTATCATCCCTCGCAGCCAACTCCGCGCCACGCCACAAGACGGCGTCTACCTCACCTCCCCGCGGCCTCTCCATGCCGCCTCCCGGCGCAGCCGCTTGGCGGGCAGCTGCTCTGCTTGGCATATACTGATCGACGGCGGCGTCCTTTCTCGGCGCCTACTGCTCCAAGTCAGAACCTCTGCTCTGCGCTGACTGCTCGACGGCTGCGGCAGTGGTTTCACGGGGCACGGCTTGGGCCAGCGGGATTCGACGACATCTGGCGCCCGCAGCTTGAGCCGAAGCAGGGGAAGAGGATATAGAGACGGCGAGAGAAGCAAAAGTAGGGCTCGAGAAGAGGAGAGCGTACGCTGGCGGGCGGCGTCGGGAGAAGCGACGGGAGGTGCGACATTGCTGCGCCGATTTGCGGAAGAAGACGGCGAGGCGAGGACGACGACGGCATGAGACATTGAGATGAGGCTGCTGCCAACCACAGTGAATGCCAGCGTTGCCTAAGCCCACACAAGGCCAGAGATACTGGGCCGTGCTCCTCCGCGCTCTCTCTCTCTCTCTTTAACGGGACGTGCGGGTCGCACATTTTCTATCCGATCCAACTTCTTTCCCGATGGGCGGGATTTCACATCTCATCCGCATTGGACATATCGGGCCCGTCCTTTCGAGGCTGGACGGACAGGATAGTTTACAACCCCAGAATCTCTGGCTTTGTGGCCACAAAGTTCAATGTGCCGGGCTTCATAAATAGCCCAATTTATTTCCAACCTATAACGGACTGCTTTCCCGAAATAATTGCAGCTTATCTGCGGGAAACGAGCTGCTTAAGCATTTAATCCGCCGAAATAGCTAACCCAATAAGTGAAACTAGCAAGGGTTTGCGTGCTACCCTGCGCCGTGTGAAATTTGGTTACGCGACGCTGCGACGCCCGAAATTTGGTCCGATGTTTATTTCTAAAAAATGGGTGTGAGGATGTAAACGTGAATCACTTTTTTCTCCGGAATTTTATAAAAAAATACGCTAGCTAGGAGCCATCGGCGAATTTGAAGCACCAGGGTCATCTTTGTGTGGTGCGAAACTGTTAGGAGTCGTTGTCGAATCTGCGAAAATGTGTATTTTTTTGCGTGATTTTGGTTTTCTCGGGTTCTTTTCTAAAAAAAGGCGGATTCTTTTTTCACGTAACTTTGGTTTTATTTTTTTAAAAAAAATGGGTTGCTATGAGCCGTCATTGAATATGTGGATTGCTATAAGTCGTCGGTGAATCAGTAGTTTTTTTTTAAAAAAAAGCGGAGGGACATAAACGTAATTTCGTCTTTTCGAATCAATTCACCTAAAAAACATTTTTTGGGATCAAAATGTAATTTCGCTTTTTCTCAGATCTATTCTGTTAAAACTGATGTGACGACTTGAACGCAAATCGCGGAGGGACCTAAACGTAATGTTGATTTTTTTCGGGTCTATTTTATTAAAAAAGATAAAAGGATCTGAACGTAATTTCGAATTTAACGGAAGGCTTTTTCGCGAGGAGGGTAACGTAACACCCCTGAGGGTGCCAATCTCTCCAGCTTTAAATAAAGAAAGGTATACATTATGCTAAAATTAAGCAAGCTAAGTTTTAGGCCCCGTTTCTATACAGTGATAATTAACAGCATTCCTCGCATGGAACATAGGAATTAATCATGCCAAAATTCTAGGCGAGAATTGCTTGATCCGTTGATTTAGCCTCCAACCTACACGACTGTTTGAATACAACTTTAATGGAGATGGATACATAATTCATCACTTTTCTAGATTTACCTAATTGCAAAAACAGCTCTATCATCGATTGAGGAAACGCCGAAAAATGACACGTGTCACATTCCACGCTTCCATACCATGGAAACAGCTATCGAGGCTATCAAGCTCTGGGAGTTCGTTAGGTGCTTTCATGGTCAGTGATAGAATTATTTTTATAATTACGTTTAAAAAAGAACTAAATTTAGAAAAATATCATAAAACTGGAAAATGATGATTATATGGATACACGCTTCCAAATAGGGGTGGCATTTTTACCTATGGGTTCGAGTATTCGCGGGTACCCGACCCGATAAGAGCGGATACGAGTAGCACTTCAGGTCCATGGGTTTTATGGTTCGAGTACCCGATAAAATAATAGGATAGATGTGTGTGTCAATTTGTACCCGTGGATACCCAATGGATATCCTATAACATATGAGGCCCACTTGTCATACATATCAGGCCTACTTGTCATACATTAAATTGACTAACCCGACGCACACCGCACGAGACTAGACCGTTAGACCAAAGACCAACCCGGCGTTGTTTCCAGTTTCTAGTTTCCTCCCAGGCTTGCAACCTCGCACTGCGCAAACGCCAAACCGTAAATCCTAATCCCGCTTCCCGGCTTAGCGCCTCTGAGCTCCTTCCTCCTCGCGCGCGCGCCGCCTCGAGCTCCTCCGTTCATCTTTGCGCGCCATCGGCCGCCGCCCCCGGAGCTCCTCCATTCCTGCTGCACCTGCGCCCGTCGACCGCCACCCCCGGGCTCCTCCGCTCCTACTGTGCCATCGGCTGCCACCCCCGGGCTCGTCATCAGTTCAGATCCAGCCATCCGGGAGAAGGAGGTGATCATATCTTTTCTTTTTTTGTCTACAAAGCTAAACAAAATTCACGGATTTTACGTCTCCTCCCAGTCTGAAGCCAGGGCAAAGGATGTAGAAAACTTTAATTTCTAGGCCGCAGTGAAACTAGACTTTTGTTGCTTGATTTGAATTGCCTCCTTGACCACAAGAGATGCAAGGAAACAAACAGACAGCCATCAATTAGTCTATTTTCAGATTAAAAAAAGAATAAGGCCAAATTTGTGTCTATTAATTGTGTCTGGATGCTAATGCTATAGGTGTTTCTTTTTACAAGATTAATGCTTTAGCACATGAACACTGACCTAGCCTCCAGGCACGAGTTAGCATATTAAGCATACTTTTGTTTTCTGCTGAATAGTGATGCTTCTTCTGATGAACTAATCCATGGTCCTTTCTGAAAGTGCATCTAGGCACTTATGTTATTTTGGTGATTAATGACAAACGCACATAATAACAATCTATTTAATTAAGTAAATGCTTAACTTAGTGCTTAACAAATGACAAACCTCTAATATGATTATATTGCTATGAGACTAACATGTTATTGCCTAGTTGAGTATCAGTCTCATCTTTTAAAGGAAAATCAAGTGGGATGGTTAAGTAAAGATAAGGTATGCAATTTTGGTATCTCTTCTATATTTGTTATTGCATTCCTTTTGTGCAAATGCATAGTGAACTCCAAGTAGCATGTTGATTATATATATGAACATTGGTTCATGTCATATTTATTTGTGCATATATATTCATTTGAGTTCATTATGTGCTTTGTTTTTTAGTATGCATGTATTAACTAGAGTTAAACTTCATATTGCTATAGATTGACTTGGTGCATGCATGTTTTAGTTGTATATCTTCTCATGCAATTCTCTTAGTGAAGTTTAATCTAGTGTTGGATCACATATTTACTCTTATTCCAAATATTATTTGCACATGTACAATTCGTGTATATTCTATCATGTGCTTCATTTACGTAAAGAATGTGATCCTTACCATGATTTAATTGATTCATCTTATTGGCAATTATCTCTCTAGTGCATATAGATCAATTACATATTCATCATGATCTTATGTCAAGTATTTCCATTTATGTTGTGCTTCTTTATATGAAACACTTGTTGTAATCAATTGTTCAAAAATATCAACTTGTTTATATCTATTGAGCCTTTGGGACTAATGTCTATCATAAGTGGATTGGAAGGGCTTAGGTCCCGTATGTGTATGATGACCAAGGTATCTTGGAGGATGATCGTTAAGCCGAGGTCAATAAGACGGCGGTGTCACCAAGAGTTGATGACTAAGTCAAGATCGACTTGGCGTGGAGATCGTCAGAGAGGATGATCAAGTCAAGGTTGATAGGACGAGAGTCTCATGAGGTGAATCGAGTCGAGTTGGACAAGGCGAAGATGTCATGAATTATATGGTAAAAGTCTTCATGCATCGACATTAAGAAAGAAGACGACAAGTGACTATTTCTAGATTTATATTATCTTTGATTTAATTTGAGTCTAAGGATTGCCGTACTATTAAGAGGGATGCGATGTCGAATGACTTTTAGATATGTCAAGTGCTCAAGTGATCCATCCTTGTGAAACTTAGAAAGAGAGTGGTGTTGGTGGTGCCGAAAAGTGAGAGTTATAGGTCTCCCTTGGATTCTTTGTGAAATCTGTATTTATCCTTTGAGTTTTGGGTAGTGAGACCTTGTTAGTTGTGTAGCCCTCGTTCTTAGCTTTTGGTAGAGTCCAAAATCACTGAAATCGGAGTCCGGAGTCAAAAGTTACGCTCGTTTTCGTCGGGCTGCTCAGTGCTGTTCGGACTATCCGGAGTGAGTCCGGACTATCCGGACATATTTTCGGACTATCCGGGTTGGGTCTCTCTGTTAGCCTTTCTTATCTAGTCCGGACTATCCGGACTTAAGTCCGGAATCTCCGGGTTGTGTGCGGCTGTCTCCAACGGCTAGTTTTTGAGGACCTCTATATAAAGCCCCCTTCTTCCCCACTTCAAAAGGGGGTGATTCCACTAATTTGAGGAGCTTTTATGCTGTTCTTGAGCCCCCCAAAACACCTCTTTACCCTTAGATCTAAGTGATCCCCTTGGTGAGAAAGGTTGGAAAGAGTTTGAGGAGTGAGGTGCTAGGTTGAGTGAGTTTTGAGTTGTTGAGCACTTGATTTCATCTCCAAGCTTGTTCTTCGTGAGCATTTGTTACTCTTGGAGGTTGAGGACTCCTAGACGGCTAGGAGGTCGCCTACGAGCCACCGGAGCTTTGTGTGGTTTGCCGTGGGAAGTTTGTGAAGGCCGGTTCCGCCTCCGTAAGGGAAGGAATCAAAGGAGTGAAGACCGCGAGTGCATTTGTGCAACACCGGAGGAAGAGGGTTGAAAGAGACCCGGCTCAAGTGTGATCGAGCCGCCTCAACAGAGACGTATGATCCCTCAAGGATCCGAACCGGGTGAAAAATCATCGTCTCCAAGTTTGCTTCTTACTCTTGCTTTAGTATTTGTTTTTGAATCTTGAAATTGCCCGATCTACTCTCTTGTTGTGTTTGGCTCTAGATCTACATCATCCCTAGGTACTTGATAGCATTTAGATCTTTTGTATTCAAGTAGATTGTTGAAAAATTGCAGGGATTTAAAATCTCATTTCGAGGTCTTAAATCCGGAGTATCCGGACTTCTGAACCCGGATAGTCCGGACATTTCGGAGTATCCGGAGATAAGTCCCGGACACTCCGGTCTGAGTCCCTCGGATCCAATCCGGAGTATCCGGACTCCTGAACCCGGACAGTCCGGACATTTTGGAGTATCAGGATAAAAACCCCGGACACTCCGGACTTAGACCCTCGGGAGATTTTATTTAGCTGCAAATTTTTTATTCCGCTGCATTTAGTTACAAAGTTTTTAATTCGCCTATTCACCCCCCTCTAGACGACATCCCCTGTCCTTTCACTTCCTTGCTACCTCTGTAATTTTATCTCCATTTTGCAAGTGCTGCAGATTGCCTCATTTGTTCCGAGAATAGAAGTGAATTACATTTCTTACTGTGCCTTTCAACAATATATGAAACTGAACTTGCATGGATAACCTGTACTACAACCATACACCAAGCGAACTGAAAGAAATAAATTGAAACAAATCGGATCAGTTATATAGTGCCTGTCTAAAAGCTTTTGCACTCGCATAGCTATGGTAAGTTAGCAAGCTATTCTGAGTCCATTCCCATGATTCATTTATGTTTCTCATGATTTTTTGCAGATTATTTGAATGGCGTCTCTGAGTAACAGTTCCTCACAGGCAGCGCAGAGCTCAGCCATAGGCCAACCTCATAGTGAAGCTCAAGTATTACAATCACAAGATACCGATACTTAGACATTGGATGCACATAAAGATGCAGCTGAAGGAAAGTTTGGTCATCTTCTTTCAGTCTCACGTGTCGTTCAATCTGAATTCTTCGTGCTCATGCTAATTTGTGTAATTGCATTTCTGCATATGCATGTTTGTTGATTCTCTATACTATCTGGACTGGATTTTATATGTATGTAGTTGTTTATGTGTGTACGTGTCTGAGCATAGCTGTGCTGGCTGCATGCCATGGCGGTATGTCCTATAGTGTGGTATTGCATCTGTGTGTATTCACCTGTACTATGTACTATGCTATCATGTTTCACATGTGTGATATGCGTTTGAAAACACTATTATGTATACTATGATGGCTAAGTGACGCCGAGTCTATGAGCTGTATAATAGTTGAAGAAAGAAATTACTATAAGTTGGTTACCGTTCTGGAGATCAGGGGTCGGGTTCGGACATGGACATAGATTTATACCCATGAAATTTTCGGATTCAGATAAATAGCATGCGGTTCGAGTTCGAATTTCAGACAATAATACTCGAAAATACCCACCGGATTGTCGTCCCACTCTCAAACACAAACATGACCCCAATCCTTACGCGGCAGAAACAGATGATCTGACTGCATTCGCTGTGGTGGAGACGAACGAGACAAACCTGTGGGGCCCGCGTGGGCGAAAGAAATTGGGAATCCTAGTCAGACGCGGGGCCCAGGAGAGTGATGGCCACCATCAGTAATCTGTTGCACTAATAACAAGCAGGCATCATCGCCAGCTGCCCACCTGCATGGTGGACAGCACAGCGGTTGTCAATAATCGCATCCCCCTTATCAGTAGACCTGCCTAGCGAATCTTTCTTTTTTTCTTTTTCTTTTTTCCTTGATGACAATCATATCCACGAATACCCAAACTTTTACCTATTTATCCTTAATTTTCCTCAATTCGCTCAATTTCTGACCCAATTTTCTAACCCTATCTCTCAGTCCCTATTCCCCAACCCGTCTGGTGTGATTTTTATGTGATTTGTGACTGTATGGTTGCTCTTTATTGAATGTGATATGCATCATAGTTTCTGTATTGAAGGTACTGCAGTACTGCACAAACCCGGCGGATATCCGAGTACCGCACAAACCCGTCGGATTTCGGATATTCGCCGAGTTCGGATTCGAGTATAGTTTTTTACCTGATAGGGTATTCGGGTTCAGGTTGGGTTTTCTAATTCGAGTTTTCTGTCGGATTAGGTTTTGTAAAACCCGCACCCGACCCGTTGCCATCCCTACCCCGAAGAGGCAATCTTCTTTCAAAGTTAACGTAGTGTAATATAAAATTATTTTATTTACTATTTAAGTTATTATTTTAAATTAGAGCTAACGAACTACTATCGATGCAAGTCTGATTAACAATTTTTTGTTTAAAATAGATTAATTTTAATTTTAAACCCATTAACTATTATAAATAAAATAATTTTGATTGGAGCGAGCTTTTTTTTTTCCAGTCCTACTCCTCAACAGAGCCTGCCACGGCAGCGTTATTCGCTCAACAAGACAAGGAGGTTACAAGGCAATCGAACGGTACCATTCCCATAATCCAAACTACAGTGTCACACCATCAGTGGTCAGTGGAGTATCATTTCATGGATTGACAAAGTTCTATGAACTGTTTAGTGAAGTTGAAGCAAAATTTAATCAACTGTGTTCACATTTTTCCAGGTGCGTTTGTTTCGTGTAACTAAGGACTTTTTCCGAATACAGGATCTTTTTTTTATTTCTACGAAAATTAAACTGTTTTTTTAAAATAAAATTTGTGCATTTTAAAGAGGTCTGAAAGGTCCTCAAATAGAATCACAGCAACATACCATCAAGGATTTTCGTAAGTAAGAGGAGCTGTTCAAAACATCACATACTATGACTTGAAAACATAGCCACCAAGAATATTATAGGATCAAATCATCCTTGTAATAAAAAAAAATCATACACAGAAATAATTAACCTAAGGTGACCCGCAAATAACCCTTAAAATACAATTAGTGGGATCGGACTCTTAGCACAATCCTTTTTTTTTTTGTTAAAACAGCTGCTTATGAAAAGCAATTTTGTAACCACCTTTTTTTAAAGAACACCTCAATGACATCTGAATCCTAATTAACAATTATCACCCACACCAAAGCTTATATACTCCATAATATAGTTCGCTAATCGGGTTGGAATTTGCATCTTTCTCTTGGAACCCGATTCCGGGCGCACCAACTGGCAGGTGGGATTCCCTTTTGCTCCCTCCTTTGGCCTATAAATAAGCCCCCTCTGCTAAGCTTGTGATGAATCTACTACTAGTCTTCCACCACCACCATCATCTCCGTTCCGACCTGAATCGGAGTCGTCTTCTTCCTAGGACAGGTTTGCTTGTGTTGTGCTGAGGCAATGAAACCCCCTCACTTCCCCGGGGAAGGCTCTTGGGCTCACGAGGTCAAACAGGCCCTCCGTGACAAGCTCCGGTGGGCCTACGGCACCGCTGGCGCGGCCAGGCCGGCCGCCGCAAGCCGCGGCGCCGGCCCGAGCCACGGCGACGACTGCCGGGGCTCGGCCGCGGAGGATCCTATAAGAAGAGTCATGTTCTTGGCTCCCTGGGGTCACACATAAAAGAAAGAAAGATCTGCACACACAATAACATGGCTCTGCTTGCATGCATGGCCATGTCTTGGTCAGATCTGCAAGAACTGAACCCCTCCAAAAAAATTTGGAGTCTATCTTGTAAACTATGGAGTATGGACCATGAACACGAACTCATCGAAAGGACTAACTAGGTAGAGATGGGTATGCTCTGTAAAAAAAACGAAGGTATGTTTGGATCTTGAGAAGTTCATGGGTGTTGGTTGAGGTGCAAGAGCTGAAACTTTGTAGCCATGAACTTGATTTCCAGAAAGTACATATGTAACAAGAGCCTGTGAAAAGTTATGAGAAAAAACTCTTCCTCCTCCATGTTTCCACCTTTGATTCCAGTAGGTTTTGTTCAGATACTTCTACTATGTGGTGTGTTTAGTTGTTGGTGTCAACTATGAAATGATCTTTCTGTGTTGTCCTCTTGATCTGGATGAAGTTGTTGGGAAGGCTGAGTCCTGGTCATGAAAGACAACATGTTCATGATATATGAGGGAGTTCATCTTTTCTTGCAAAGAAGCATCTAGAAACTTGGATATGGGTAGGACAAAGGACCTCCTCTTTGCATGTCCACCTTTGATTCAGTTCTCCCTTTCTTTTCAGTAAAAAAAGATCCAGTTGATTTTGTTTCCCAATCGTCAGCTATGAGCAGAGCACAAGGGTGTTTTGCTATGTTGGCTGTGTGAAATGATCCTTCTCTATTTCTTATCTGGAAAAGGTTGTTGGGAGCCCTGATCCAGCTCATGGAAGACTAATGATCTAAGAACTTCATGTTTTTCCTTGACAGCAGCATCTGGATAGAATCCACAGATGAAAACACATATGCGAAGAAAAATCAATTTGCTGCAATCAACTTAAAGTTCTCAGAGTTCGATACAGATTACAGGCTATCTGGCTTAATAAAAGCTGCAAGAAATCTGTGCCTGTGTGCGCGCGCACTCGCAGTACTACACCAGACTACCAGTTTTTATCTGTGCAATATCATATCTTTGTTATAATTTGGAGGCAAGTAACGGGAAAAAAAACAAAAGAAAAGGCAGGAGACTTTGAATTCGATTCCTCTGTTCCTGTAAACTAATGACCTGGGTATCCTATTCTAAACAAGAAACAAAAGAAAGCAAGTCACTTGCTAGGATAAGCCAAAACCGAGTGGGCCAGTCCTCCTGCTTGCTTTCCCGGGCACCTTATCATACCTTCAGATATCCACAAAGAAATTGTCATTGATATTAGCAAAAAACAAAATAGCATGACCAAGGAACAAGGTGAAATGCTTTGATTTTAGCGAGTAGATTAACACAACATAAACTGTCAACCTTAAAACAACAGCTACAACAAACTAAGTTTTCAGGAGCCATGCTGTTTAGACGTCTGCTACTCAAAAGGCAGAACTAGTTCATAGAGTTTATCCATTATTTTGATTTCAGACATGAGCACAACAAATTTGATTGAACTGCTCGATAAACATGATGCTTTTGCCCAGAAAAAAAAAGTTGCAATTTTACCCACAGCATATCTGGATTTCTTACAATGGCCAATTGCCACACCTTATCTGCTTCATCAAAGGAGAAGCCAAAAATAGAGGAAAAAACAACAGTAATTCACTGTCATTATGCTTTATCAGTTGTTACCCACCACATTTTCTCAAAAAAGTGAAAAACAACTTTGAGCAAATCTTAATCCCCTGCTCATAAAGTTGTCCACCAACTGCGCACTAAGGATTAAAAAAAGGCAAGCATCAAATGGCAGCACAGCTACACTAATCTTGATTCTTCACTGAAAGTGATGGTTCAACTTCTATCCGTCCATAGCAAGTTCCCAGAGTTTTAAGTTTCCAGGTACCATCCCTTTCACCTCTTGAATCACAAATTTGGACAAAAATGATGTGATAGCCAACCTCTGAATGATTGAATCTTTGAAGTTCTGAATACAGCAGCATTTTGTAAGTGTGTCAGCAAAACTCACAAGATTTCTAAAGTCAGATTAGTGTAAAGCTGTCTACTACTTCGAATGATAGATTGAACTGAACAAAGCTATTTTGGTGGTCGTCTTCTAAAAGCAATCGTCCCAAATCACCATTTCCACAAAGGAACCAACAACGATCAAGCCTGTTTTTCTTTCAATCAAGATTTCTACTCCATGACTGACAAATTTCTCTGGTCCATATGCAGCTTACCATACCAGCTATTGCTATCTTGCTACTACAAGCTGACCTATCAACAGTATAATACAATCTGAAGAGGAGAAAGTGGACTTGGAACAGTGTGGTATATGTTATAAACTTACAATGAAATGGAACACCTGGCCATTTGTTACTTTGGGAGCAATTTAGCCCAATACACTTGGCATATGTTACTTTAGTAGACATTTAGCCCAATACAGTTTTAGTTCTTACTTCTGGTAGTCATTTAGCCCTATACAGTTTCTCAGCCGTTTAGCCAAATACAGTTTCTCAGCCATTTAGCGCAATACAGAGTTTCTCAGCCATTTAGCCAAATATGTATCATTGGATCACTACTTCCAAATTCCAATCAGTAGCTAACTTGCTAGAATAAATGGTCCATATATGTTGTATGTTCTATTAGATTGCCATCTACACGCACTTTTTTCAAAATGGAAGGCTTTAAAGAACATGGATATCATGCAACTGATATCCAAACAAGTAGACAGTTCCACAATGAAAAGCCAAAATATACATGGATACATAACAGGGGTTAAAATGGTCAACATTAGAAAGGAAAACATAGGCATCTATTCATTGTTGTTTACCCTATACATTTGCATGAGATCTGCAGCTATTCCAAAACACAAGGAAGTGGTTGAATTGAAGCTTAAACAGTACAAACCCAACAAGTAGGACAAGAAAAGGATACAAATGTTACTAAATTCAAAATTGTAGTACTAACCAGTGTTACTCATAATTAGGATCTGCACAGGGATGCATCCTGTTCCACAAATACATTGCCGTCGAACAGATACCTAATAGGGTAATCTTCAGCTGTTCTGAAGTGTTGGCCCTGATACTCACGTCCAGTTAGTTTGTTGTTCACATCAACATGAAACGCCATGTTTGAAGTCCTTCCTACAGATAACTGGGAATCAAAGTTTGCAGCCATGGTCCATTCTTTACGCCACCTTACCAAAGATGCACCCAAAGTTGCAAGGCCTTGGCCAATGGGATACTTTTTCTCCCGCAGGGTTGCCTCCATATTCACTCCATATGCAGTATCACTACTCATGGACACAGCACCAGTGTTAACCTATTACCAACTGAAAGCTTGTCTTCAAACTTAGCTCCAGTCACCATGGTATCTCCCAAGAAAGTCATGGACAAACCTCTCGTAGTGGTGTTTTTCTTGAAGTTCTTGAAATTGGTTTCCCCTCTGAGAGTGTAAGCAAGCTGGTCCATCGTGGTTTGGATGTCAAAGCCTGCAAAGGTTGAAGCATCCTCCCCATGCTTAGCTGATATTGACGACTCCAAATAAATGGTGAATTCTTGCTTGTCCTTATTAACTTGGACTCGCAGAGAAGCTGCAAATGTATTGGCAACATTGAGGCTGTGTTGAAGGTTCACACCGGCAAACCCGCAATCATGATCCCATCCATCAGGGTTAGTAACAGCACACACCGGAAGGTTTGATGTAGGCTCAAGACACCGATAGCGATATACTGGATCATCTGAGTCAAATGAAGATGGCAAGGCCCAATCGGGCATAGGAGATCTATCTGCGTCTTACTCATCGTCAGGATGATCATTGTCCCCAAGTACATCATGATTATTGCCCTCTCTCTTCTTCATTTCCTTTAATATTCTGAGCTGTTCCTTCAACTGCATCTTCTGAAGAAGCTTGGTTCGGTAGCCATACTCATCAAAATACAACTTCTGTTGCTCCTTGGGGAGTTTTGCAACCTGTGATTTACTTAATGGCTTAAAGGGAGGAAGTTGATCGTAATCATATTCTTCATCCTCTTGATCCTCATTCAACAATTCATCAAGATCAACATCTGAGTCCACACTGTTGACATTCTGGTCATTAGCACGCCTGGGGTTCTCTCTAAATTGCAACAAAGATGATAAGAAGTAAGGAAGTGGGGGCATCCGAAGACGGAGACCAAAGAGGCTTGCAGAAGCACCACGACGGGTTGAAAGACTATCAATCTCACCGATCATCTTATGTGAGTAGCACCAGAGGAGGAGCAAACGCCTCCAAACAATGCCATTAGGAAGCACCTTTTCACCCTCTTTGTTCCTCGAACAAAGGTGATGGTTCTCCACAAGAGCCACTGCATTCTCAATCCGAGGATCATTAGTTGCCTGCCGGATGCTTTGCTGAAGCGCATGAGTCCAATGAGTCGCAACCATCTCATAGTTCATTGGGGAGCCACTAGGCCCTTCAGGGGCTGCTGCTGCTGAGTGAGTAAAAGTAATAATGGTTTTGGACCATATTGGCAGGCCTAGCACATTGGTAATACATCGCAGTAGGGACAGGTTGCTTGCATCCTGTCGCTGGGTATCAATCCGATCGACATACAAAACAATGTCAGGAGGGCATCTCTTGATATACTTCTTAATAGAATTGAGCACTTCCCGATTTGATTTTTCATCCATGACTGCAGTCCCAAGTCCTGGGGTGTCAATGACACGAAACTTAACACCACCAACAACTCCAGCAATCTCCTTCACAGAAGATGTTGCCGGTAGAAAAGCGTTCGTTTTGGATTTATCCTCACCAAAGATGGAGTTTATTGTTGCACTCTTCCCCACCCCAGTCTTCCCAAGGACCAATACATTGCAAGAGAATTCCAAGTCCTCTATTCCCTCTGCCTCAAGCTGCAAGGCCCTCTTCCAGGCATTCTCAAGCTCGGAGGAATGGTTTGCCATCCTTATGCGCCTGAAGCCTTCTACGAGACTAAGCCGATACAACACTTGTATAGCTACATGATGTTCGGGATCATACCCCGATCTACGAACAAGACGCAAGTACTTGATTCGTACCATGTCCATCTTTCTGTACAACTTCTTCTCCTCATCAGTCATCTCACTCTCATGGTCAGAAAACACATCCAGCACAGGAGTAAAACCCACGTTTGTCCTAGGAATGCTGACCACAGTAGGAGGCAGTTGCTGGGATTCGGTTTCAACTGGGAAAACCTTTGCCATGCCTTGTCCAGGTGATCTGTTTGCCGCCCTCAGAAGCTCAGCTAAAGTTGCATAATCAGTAATGTGGCGACCCGCACAATTAGCCCCGGGTAATGACAGTCGCACTGCCATCACTCTGAGTTAATTGCGCGAATCTCGGCATACTAGCTAATCAAAACATCGAGCGCACTCGATATTTTATCAGTTAGTACACCATGTTCAGAGTGTTGCAACAGAACAATAATTAGAGACTGAATGAAAATATATTCAAACCAAGTCACACAGGGCTATATGTCCATTACATAATTATACTTCTGATCTCTTTTCAACAAAAGGACATAATATAGATACTATTACACCAAAAGACTGACGAAGCCCTTGCACAGCTACTCCTCCCCTCTATTCCTCCTGGACCTAATCATCAGCTTGAACACCGGAGCCAAACTCTAGAAAAGAGGGATTTAGCAAGAGTGAGTACAAAAGTACTCAGCAAGCATTAATAACAAATGCAGATATGATTTTCCTCTCAAATCCAGCCATCTTCTTACCTTCTCTCAAAATCCCTTTTTACAGAATATAGAATTTTGGTTTTCTTTAAGGGTTGGATATTTTAAAATATGAAAATAGCTATTGCAATCGTATATGAGGCAGACTTAACTTCCGTAGCCTCCAATCCAGGAGACATGCTTGAATTTAAGATTTTAACCCTACGCAGGTTCGTATCACTTTACCCATAACGGCCTCCACCACAGAGGCTCCAGAACGTTTATCGCTAATCCAGTATTCTGATCTCCAACCCTGATAGCCAACGAGTAGTGGTGTCCTCGACTGTTCCCCACATACCCTCAGCGTACCAGTTGTACCATACTACCGCAGCAACATCGATACTCAACCATAGGCTTTAAATATAGCGCCTAATCAACCGCAGCTGATATCGTGTCCCTCACTGGGACTCCCGGCATACCCAGCTTCACACTCCTAATTATCTACTTATTTCCCAATGTAGAGATCATAATACATTCATAGGACAACCTTTTCTGAGAGCGATTTATCTCGCTATGGTTGATACTAAAATACGGCTCATTGCCCAAGTGCAATTGATTGATCTTATATTATAACCTATGTAGAGGACTCCGTCGACCAATCCCTTCTCATCGGCGCCTCTACCCACCATATATACATATACGCACATCCACGGCTCCATTCGTTGGACGAGCCAAACATCAATTCCATATTCTCAATTACCAACTCATCATCACATCATCTCATCACAAACCATCTTTCCATCCGAATCCAATTTAAGGTTTTCAATTGCAATATAAGATTTTCCATACAGTGATGATATAGATACTTATAGAAAAGCATTCAAAAACATTTAGAACAAGATGATCAATAGAAATCTTGCCTGGAAAATAAGCGGAAGGATCGTCCTCGCCCGTAGATTGGTTCTGATTGGCTGGGATGCTCAGGTCTGACCCTGAAAGCATACAACATTAACTAGGGCAATTAAGGTGAATAAATTATTCTGGCGCCCAACCAGGTTTTCTGATCTGTCATTCAATTTTTATCTTGACACTATTAAATTAATACCAACTGTCGATTTTTACACGATCCGCAATTTGATTACAGAATCTACGCGGTTCGCGGCGCGGATTATTTTTCTACCCTTTCCCCCCTCACTTTTTCTCTCTTTTCTTTTTCTCTTCTTTTCTTTCCTTCCTTCCTTCTCTCTTTCTTTCTTTCCCTGGCCAACTCCCTTCTTCCCTTTCTTATCTCTCTGCTATGGCCGATTCGGCCGAGAGCCTCTCGGCTCTGCCTCTTGCCTCCTTCCTTCCAAGTCGCCGCCCCTCTCCTCTTCTGCCTCGGTTGCATCGGCCTCCTCACCTGGCCGAGCTCCTCTCCCTCTCTCTACTGCGCCTCCTCCTCTCCTGCGATTCGGCGCCGGCCGAAGCCCTCCCCTGCGGCCTCTCCTCGCACTACTCCGGCCGACTCCGGCATCGCCTGCCGCCATGGCCACACAGGCACAGCCTCACGCAGCCGACCCGCGGCCTCGCTCCGGCCTCCTCCGGCTCGGCGCCGACTGCCTCACCTCACCGCTCGGCCCGGCTTTGGCCGGGCTGGGACAGCGCGGCCTCGCCTCCCGCGCCATCTGCGCGCTGGCCGACTGACCATGGGCCCGCACGACGGCTGCGCCCTGCTCTTTCTCTCCAACCGGCTGGCTCCCCTACTTGGCTCTCCTCTTCACTCAGCTGAGCTCACCTCTTCTCCCTCTCTGGATGCTAAGCTAGGGTTTCTACCCCCATATTTTATTTTCTTGCATTTTGGCTTTGAGGTTGTTGATTATACTAGCAATGTGGGGGTCTATGATGACGTTGGGATAGCTTGATCTACTAATAAAAGAATAGATACTACACTACGGCTTTTCCCAACGACTGAGACCACAAGGGAGACCCGATCTAACCTCTGAGCATGCTACTAGCTCTACAGCTAATGTGCACCTGGGGTTGGTTGGAGCTGGCTAGTTGTTGATGGGGTTGGAGATGCAGTTGATGGTGATGACGCCGTGTTCTTGGCCTTCTCCTGGCTGGATCGGCTTCTAATCCTCCTTGCTCCCCTTCTGGATGCTCCTTCTCTCCTTCTGGCTACTCCTTTTCTTCTGGATGCTCCCCTCCTTGGCTTCCTTCGGCTGAAGTTTACTCTTGCTTGTTCTTGGTTTGGAAGGAAAAAGGAATGGGCAATGAGCTGGCTGTTGGTTGCTTTGGTGTTCTGGAGAGGAATGCAAGCAGAAGGAAGTGAGCTGGATGCTGCTGGGTATTCGGTTGGCAAGGAGTTGGCTGCCTTTATCTATCCTTCTTGTGGTCAAAAGACCACCCTGCCCTCAGGCTTTTACTAAGGGTTATTGGCCTTAAGGGTATTACCGTTATAACTCGCTCAAAACACAAACGGTACCCGCAACCGCACAAGGTAAACTACTAAACGCCGAATGATAAACCCGAAACTAGATAGAGGGGCCAGTCTGGGTCCCAAACAGAATGGGTACCTCGATGAGCGATACCTTTCACCGCGGGACTGACGGCACTTCTCAAATCCTTACATTTTAATTTTTTTTCTTGCCTAATCATGTTTTTATTGTTTAATTAATCATTTAATTAAACAGATAACCCCGGGTTATCACAAGTAAGCTCTATTTCCTTTCCATTCAGCTCCTCACCATCGATCTCCTCCTCATCTGAATCATCCAAACCAAAGCGTGTGCCCTTGGAAGCAGGCACATTTTCCTCCAATTCTTTTCCAATAAGTTCCGCAGCATCTTTAGTTGGCATGGATGCAGACTCATCAGAAGCTTCATAATCACCATTAGTTTCCCCATCTACCTTATTATGACCACCATCAGCAATAAAATGTGGGTCATCGACATTGGCAGGAAACTCAAGAAGGTCAGAAGTGCCATCTATTGTGGCAACATATTCAGGACTGGCATCTTCGACATCCGTGACAACCTCATGCTTGGACGTACCATCTTTTGTGTCAGAATCACCATTGCGAAGTTCAAGTCCGGCATCGTCTTCTTCTGTAGCATTCACGACAAGAGGCAATTCACTAACCTCGTGTTCAGACCCTCCATCTTTATCCTCCAAAGCATCCACAATGCACATGCCACCACCATCTATGTCCCCGGCGTCGCCAATGAAAGGCTCAGCCACCACATCGTTGACAGCCTCAGCACCAACAAACCTGTTCTCCCTGTGTATCATCATCCTTCAGCACAGAACCATCTGAAACATTGGCCAAATCACCTAATGCGGCAGCCTCGCCACTGTCACCCAACACGCCAATGACGCTCCTGGAACTCTGGAAGCTCCCATCCAAGAAGCCCTGGACGACCGTACTCTTGTCACACACAATGACACCGGCAGTATCCTGCAATCCGCCCCTCGCGCCGGCGTCGAACACGTCGCCGACGCTCCTTGCGCTCGCCAAGCCCTCTTCCAAAGAACCCTCCGCCACGCCAAAGTGCTCGCTCTCGGACGCAGAGGTGCTCCCCGCCGGCTTCTCCTCACCCGAGATCGGGTCTTCGCTCGAAGGCGGCGGCACCCTGGCGACGCGGAAGAACCCGTTGGACACCTCCTCCAACACCTCGTCCTCCTCTCCGTAGTCCGTGGCGTCGTCGAAAACCTCGCCCTCCTCCTCGTCCGTGGAGGAGGAGAGCTGCGCCGCGACGCGCGGGGCGCCGAGGACGGCGGCGAGCCTGACGGTCGGGGATACGAGGGGCGGCGAGGGCGAGCGGGTGCCGGAGGATACCGAGGAGACGGTGTCGGCGTCGTCATCGAGGGAGGAGAGCCGTGCGCGGACGAGCAGCACCATGGCGGCGGCGGCCGCGGGAGAGGCGAAAGGAGGAGGAGGCGAGCAGTAGCGAACTAGTCCTAGTAATGAGATAGGATTAGGTGCGGTGTTTCGATACTTTTTCTTCTAATACAAGTTATACAAATCTTGAAGCAAGTGAAGGGATAAGTAATCTTCAATTACCCTTCATTCATTCTTTAATATTTGTGCAACTATAAAAAGAAAATCATTGAAACACCTCTGATTAGATAATTGACCGCGGCGTGGCACGTCGCGACCGTCGTTCTACATGCGAGAAAATCGAGAAAACGTACGATTGCCGCTTCCTATGCGAGAAAATCGAGAAAACACGCAAAACGTCTGAAACGTAATCACGTTTTTTCGTATTTATTCAGCGAAAAGAACTTGGACAGTTTTTTTCTTCGAAAAAGACCTAAACGGAACGCTAAAAAAATAGAAAAAAGACCTAAACGTAGTATATATATTTTCTATAAAAAGGACTTAATCGTGTTTTTTTCGAAAAAGAACGTAAATGTAATTTTGATTTTCTAAAGAAGGACCTGAGTACAAGGCTTAAAAACGCAAAAAAGGCATAAGCGTAATATATCTTTTTCTTTCACAAAAGAAGGATCAAACCGTATATTTTTTTTCAAAAAAAAGACCTAAACGTAATTTTGTTTTCACGAAAAAGAACCCAAACGCAATTTTTTTTTCTCAAACTCGGCTCGAGCCGCGAGCCGAGCCGGCTCCGTGTCGGCTCAAATGAACCTGGTGGCCAAAAGTCCATCAAGTTTAGTAGAGGTAGGATTCGGATCCGAAAGGCTTGTTAAGTTTTTAATGAATTCTTATTCTTTTTGGAATAAATTGTGTTCGGACATCTGTTTTTTTTACACTTGTAATATTTTTTTTCACGTGTGAAATATTTTCTTCCTATGCGTGTAACATTTTTTTTATAACAGTAGAAATATCTGCGTGAAATAAAATGTTGCAGACGTTGAAAAAAATATTGCAGACATAGGAAAAAATGTTGCACAACGCGTCCAAGGAAATAAACAGTGATCGGTCTTTTCCTTTTTTTTCGTGTGGTTGGATTGGAATCTGAATTCTTGGTGAGGAAGCAGTGAGCTATTCATGATTGATCGAAGCTAGCTGATACAGAGCAAGGCTGTGCGGTGCCTAAACGACTAGATTTGGCGGGTGTATTTGAGTTGTTTCGATCTAGCTAGCATTTGCTCTCTGCCAGTTCCGGCCATACGATCGACATTGAACTGTTGAGTGAATCAGAGGGCGTCACCGAATTGAACTACCAACCTTGGCGTTGGTTGGATGATCTGCATTGCACTAGTTCATACTTCATAGTACCTAGATCAGAATTCAACAAAACACGTGGGATTAATTGGTCAAGCACGCTCCCTCTGCCTTAAGGCTCTCTAGCTCGTTGACGATGCAGAGTTGCTTAAGGCAAATTAAGCAGGGTCTAAACAGATGGATATTTCTAACGAGGAACTGACAAAAAAAAAGAAATGGAATACAATTAATCCAGGAAAGAAAGAAGAGGTATGAACTTAAAAAATTCCGTTGCCGGGACTAGAACCCGGGTCTCTCGGGTGAGAGCCGAGTATCCTAACCAGCTAGACTACAACGGAGCCTTACGTTTTAGGCTGTAGATTAAACCTAAAAACTGTCTTTCTTTGCTTTTTCATATTTCTTGGGGGAAAATGTACACCCTGTTCTAAATTTTTACTGCTCTTATTCCCCACATGAATTGCATATGCGTTTTGGATACGAAAATCTCATCGCAAATTAAGCAAACGAATTATGGATGCAATTCATCACTAGAACTCGATGCCGGCCACGGCCACCTGATCCGGCATAGCAGGATTCCAACATGCCGCGCAGGCAAAGGCCAACAGATTTCGAGCTCCTCCCCTTAACCACTCGGACATATCGACTTAATTCGCAATGTACATTACCTACGAACTACAAATATCTCCTCTCCTCTTTTGCGTCCCGCTCTGCTTATCCAAGTCTACAATCTACTCTAGATGGTACTTGCTACCTTCCTTGCGTTGCATGCATGCCCCTCTGAAAACTCTAACGATCTACAGCTAGCTGCTATTTAATTTCAGACAACACACACGCACGCAGAGAGAGAGAGAGAGAGAGAGAGATCATGAGCAAATAGCAAATTCAGAACAGGGGGCATCTCACTTTCTCAGTTGCACTAGTGTTGCTGTATTACTGATGGCATTTCATATAGTATTTCATATGAATGGTGATATATACGTCTATCTATCAGCACGATCAATGTTTATTTTGCAGGATTCGACAGTGAAGTTATAATACGTTCAAACGCATCGGCAAAGAGTCGAATCCAAGTCCAGCAAAAGGAACAATCAGTCATCACCACAGTGTTAATTCGTCACTGACATGTTACGCCGGCTACAGAATGAACAGATGTTACTACTAAATTCTTGGACGAACGGCGATAAAGTAATATGTATCATTCTATGAGAAATCGATGTCCACAACAACTCCTCTGATTAATGAATCTGAAGTTGAGTTTAATTAACTTTTTTTTTGAGAAGGCACTGGAGGGAGAGGATCCCCACCTGAATTTTATTGATACTCATACCAGAGTACATGATCAGCAAGGGGCATAGGAGTTAGAAAAAACATTAGCCCACAAACGAGCTTTGTGTCTGTCTAGTACGAGTTGATTTCATTAACTAATTATAAACAAGACAAGCTAGTACAAAAAACAATCAATTGAGTCTCATATCGTACAGAGAAATACCACACCGTACAATTTCTTGGCATGGATCAAATTAAGACTTCCTGGTTGCTTCTAAACCTGCTTCTAATTAATTGGCTACCACATCGTTCACTGTACAACTTGTTGTCTTGGAACATCGATCAGGAAACGGAGCACGATGAGAATGCGCCGAAGCCGCAGCCAAGGACTTCGCGAAGCGCAACAACGAACCAGAAGGCGGCATGACATCGCCGGACTCGGAGAGGAGCTTCTCGACGTAGGCACGGTCCTCCCTGCTTGGGCATGGCAGCAAGTTGCCGCCGCCGCACTCGCCAGATGCTGACGGGCCGAGCAAGTCGTCAACAGTTTCTCCTGCAGCCAGGCGCGCGATGATCTCGTCGTCCGGGCAAAGACCATTCACCGTCTGAACAAACTCGACGCCGGCGGCGACGTCGTCCAGCTTCTCCGGCTCAGCGTTTGATGCGCTCCGCGCCACGCCCTCCAGCTCGTCTCCCATCATTGCTCTGAAGTACGCCTGTGCGTTGAGTTCGGTAGGCAGAGGCGTTGGGTCGTCGTCGATCAGGAATTTCTCGAGCTCCTGCAGCAGCTGCTGCCCGTTCGTCGTCGTCCTTGGCGGCCGCACGCTCGGTGGAGCCTCCAGGTGGTCTTCGGCCGCCTTCCTCTTGGAGCCGGAGCAGGACAGGGCAGCCTTCGCCGCCATGGATGAATGCGCGCGAGGCGACCGGTACACCTTGCAGAGGACGAGGTCGCACCCGCCGCTGCCACCGCCGTCTTGTTGGTCGAGGCGGAACTCAACCATGCACCACCCAAGCCTAGAGAAACAGCCCGGCGACGTGCTCACCCCGTAGGAGAACCTTTGCAGGTGACCGACGCGGCAACCATCCGGGCCTCGCACGGCCTTCGGGCCTCCCTCCGATTTCCAGCACCCCTCGCTGGCTTTGCCGACCGCGCGCTGCCTCCTCCCGGACGATCCAGCGCTCGCGCTCTTGTAACGCGCGGGGCAGAAGAAGTACCAGACGGCGCTGCTCTTCTGCCCGTTACCGTGGTCGGTGCCCAACGCGGGCACTCGCTTGGCGACGAGGTCCGCGGGGACTGCTGCGTAGACGTCGGCGTGGTGGATGAAGCTGTCGTCGGAGGGCTTCCCGGCAACCTTGGGGCGCAAGAAGAGGCTAATGAGCTCGTGATCAGCCGGGCGGAAGGAGAAGCCCGGAGGCTTCAGAACAGCAGCCTGATCGGCCATAGATCTCGATCTAGCAAGCTAGCTAGCTCGTTCTTGCCTGGTGGGATCGGGGATTCTTGGTGCAAGACCGAAGTGATCAATTCTTGGTGCAGAGCAGTGCAGGATCGCGCCCTTTTATCGCTGGGATGGGAGGCGGCGTCAAGAGACTTCTCGATCGGTGCAACTTCGAAAGGAAGGAAGGAACGAACGGACGGTGCAGATGCAGCCGAGGCGAGATGAACGTAAATCCGTAGCTTGGTCGCATGGCTAGTTACTAGAACGCCACTAGATTGCACGTGCTTGTGAAGTTGTGAGTCCATCGATCGACTTGGCTGCCGATTCGGAGTCCCTTAATTTCCTAATTCAGAAACCGGAAAGGATCGGTACGTTCCATCGTGCGCGTCGGCGTCACGCCAAAAACACGTACGGTGCATGGGTGCCAGCGTGGCAACTGCAAGCGGCCATCGATGGATCGGTCGAGCTACGTACGGTACCCACTTGGTCCGTACGGTGCATAAGCAACTGCATGCATGATTAGTTCCAGCGTGCGTGCGAGCATGTTAAACCAGCATGCAGCACGTGCGCTGACACCTTGCATGCATGGGAAGGTACGTGTGTGTATATATATATATATATATATAAGCAGGGGAGATAATCAAGTTGACCCAATTAAATTAAAGCTAATGCATTGTTATCGTGGCCGAGTTGCACCCTGTGGTCTGTGGATCTGCTTGCTCATGCTGTCATGCATGCAATGCATGGCTTATAGTACTGTCAGAGTTCAGTGGGGCACGATAATTTGTCTTCAGATCGAGAACATGAACGAAACAAACCCTTTTAGTACACTCTCAGATATTGACATGATTCTGTCTCGAAAAAAAATGACACGATTCTAAGTATCGATTTGTGTGGTAAATCAGAATATTTGTCTTCACGATACTACTAGTTTCTGGTCAGTATGACTGCACTGCATGCAGTGGAGTTGGGGAGGGTAATGCATGTTGATCTTTACGACTTGCGAGGATCTGGGAAGAGTTTACTGTTATAGCTTTGTAGATTTTTTTAAAAAAATTAGTCTAAGGCTATTTTTTTTTGCAAAATAGCCCTCCGCCCGACGAAAACCACGCCTCCTAGGAGGCGCGGCTCACCCAGTGCAGCGGACTGAGGGCGCTGCAATGCACCTAGTCCGACACGTGGCATCGTAAAAACAAAAAAAAAGAAAAACACAAAAAAAAACATGCAGCGAGCTGAAAGTGCTGCATGCTACAGTATTTTAAATTTATTAGGTTTTTTAAATGTGTTATAATAGGAAAAAAATTACACGATGGTTAGTTCGGAAAAAATAATTCGGGCTGGAAGCGCAACATGCTACAATATTTTCAATTTTTTTAGAAGGTAGTTATGATTTTTTTTAAAAATATTAGGTTTTATAAATGTATTATAATAGAAAAAAATTACACGATGGTTAATTCTGAAAAACTCGTACGTCAGACCACAAATATTTTAAGGACTCATATTCTACGGAGGGACATAATATAACACAATATATTTGAGGAGGCTAGTTATGGAAAAAAATACATTTAATTTTATTAGCTTTTATAAATGTGTTATAATATAAAAAAATTGCACGGTAGTTAGTTATGAAAAAATCGCACGTCGTATCACAAATATTTTCAGGACTCATATTCTATGGTGGGGCATAATATAACACAATATATTTGAGGAAGCTAGTTCTAGAAAAAATACATTATAATTTTATTAGGTTTTATAAATGAATTATAATAAAAAAATTGCACGACGGTTAGTTATGAAAAAATAATTCTACGAGGACCCATAAGTATTTTGCGTCCTCAAAATTTTATTACGTTTTATAAGTTAATTCTGAAAAAGAAAATCATTAGATTTTATAAGTATTTTGAGTCCTCAAAATATTTATGGTAAGACGTGCGATTTTCAGAATTAGTCGACGTACGGTGTTTTCAGAACTACTCGTAGAATTATGTTTTTAGAACTAACCGTCGTATAATTTTTTTCTATTATAATGCATTTATAAAACCTAATAATTTTTTCTTCATAACTACCCTCTCACAGCAAAAAAACACAAAAAAAATTACTGTAGCATGCAGCGCTTTCAGTCCGCTGCATGCTTTTTTTTTGTTTTTGCTGTGCCACGTGTCGGACTTGAGACATTGCAGCCCCCAGTCCGCTGCACTGGGTGAGCCGCGCCTCAGGCGCGGTTTTTGTCAGGCCAGAGGCTATTTTTGAAAAAAAAAATCGGCAAAGGCTAATTTAAAAAGAAAATCAGTGTACGTAAGGCGACGTAGACCTTCCATTGCAAGACTAAAAACACCATCAAGAAACAAGAAGATAGATACTCTATTCCCACTTGTGAAACATGACGTGCGCAGTAGTTGATACGTTTGAACGACCGAATGAGTATACGTTAGCTGGGAGCAGGGTTGGCAATATCGTTTTGTACTGGAAAAACGAATTGCCACCGGTTTTAATTACGTGGTTTATAAATTTAAATCAGTTTGAAAACTAAGGTCAAATCGGTATTGAATCGTTGAAAATTGACCGATATTGGACGATTATCGGCCAATTTTCATGGGAAATCGGCAGTGATTGAAAAATGCAGAAAAAAAGGAAAACGGGAAAATTGCAGAAATTGGTGAAAAATTAGTAAAAGTCGAAAAGGGCTAAAAAATCAGAAAAATGTTAGAAATGCATAAAAGACTATAGAAAAATACGATAAAATTCCGATATGAGCTTTCTTACATTTGAAGACAACATGAAGTTCTTGGTGATGCTGAACGAGCTACAATTATCCTGCGGTGCATCATGGCTGTGTCAATGGTCCATCTCCTTGCTTGCAGTAGTCGTTCTTTATGATTGTGGAGTGAAGGATCGATATGGCCTAGAGGGGGTGAATAGGCAATTTTACAAATTCTGGCAATTTTAATTTACTAACTTATTTTAACGAGAGTAACTTATAGCAAGAGTAAAGCAGATTTCAAGCAACAAACAAATACAAATAAAGCAAAAAAGAAATGATACAGAAAGACAAAGATTTATCCCGTGGTTCAGAGCTGCACTCCTAATCCACGTTGAAGCACTTCTCTTGAAGTTCAGCTTCTCCAAAGCTAGTCGCAGTAGCTCTGGTGTTCACTTCAGGTAACTCTTTCACTTCTCCAGTGAGGTGAGTTCCAAACCTCTCACAAAACACAGTTGCCTTCCACAAACACCTTTGGACAGGTCACACTGTTTTACTTCCTCCAAGCTGTCTAGGATCACCAAGATCCAAGAGTAATAAACCTCACACAAGTTCTGTCTCTTGGTTCACTATGCAAATCACAAAACTAGACACTGACTTGGAGCTTACACACTTAGGGAAGTATGAAGATTTTGTGTGAAAATGAAGCAGACTCCTTTTTGAGAATGAGAGCTATATGTTAATACCAAAATGTAAGGAGTTCATGTATATCACAGGTAGATGGCTTAGGAAATGCTTATATAGCCATTTTGAGTGAATATAGCCGTTACACCTGCTACAGTAGCCGTTGGACGTGTCAGATGTCAGAAACAACAGAAAAACACACGTACAACGGACTATGTATCAGTGCTTAGCGATACTGGGTATGTGTATGACGGACCAAATTTCGAGTTCACGACGGACCAAATATTTTGGTCCGCAGTACATGGGTTGATCAAGAAGATGGTCTGGCATACAACTGAGAGATATATATGAGTATCTGACTAAGAGGTTTGGTCCGTTACACATGACTTTCAAAAGATTTTGCTTAGACATAGAGACTTATGTACGCCGGACCAAAATTTTGGTCCGTCATACATGGACGAAGCCACAGATTTTCCAGGCAAATAGACACATGTACTTCGGACCAAATTTTTGGTCCGTAATGCATGGACTTAAGAGAAGATAGGTTCTGGCGAGAAGACATATGTATTTCGGACCAAAAATTTTGGTCCGTAATGTATGGACTTAAGAGAAGATTTGAGCCAAGAACCTTTTTCAATTATAGATAAAAGAAATACTGGCTTTTCAATCTAGCAACGGACTTAAAAGAAATTAAGCACAAAGGTTTTGTCTGTTTCCTGAGTAACAACTTATTTTCGGTTTCGATCGAAAAGGAACATCAAAGATTTAGTCCGGCCAAAACTTATATGCCGAAGGGATGCTGGGACCAAATTTTTGGTCTCACGAGGATAGGAAACCTAAGACATCTTTGGTCCGATACTGAGAAGCGAGAATTGCATGTATGCCGGACCAAAAATTTGGTCCGTCATACATAGGCAGGTTTCTGACTAAGATATTTTTCTGGGAAAGTTTGTTCAATGAATATGTGAATATCAAAGCGAGAAAATTCTAATCTGAATAGCAGATGTACAAAGGAAGTTTTGACAAAGAATAGATTCAAGGTTTGCAACGAACTGAAGAATATAGATAGGTAAAGATATGGTCCGTTTGAACTGGAAGATATAGTTTGAAAAAGATATAGATTGAGTGTCTTTTGCTCCAAGTGATCTGGTTTTGCTTTTGCCTATCAAACTATTTCCTTGTGCTAAGTCCCTCTTTTGAACAGCTATACAAAGACAAAACACCTTCAGTCATAAACTATAGACTAAAGGCCTTAATCTTGTTGTCCCAGCTTATTTCATCATACGTTCCAGCTCACTTTCTTCAGGCTTTGAATATCACTAACTTAGTCATCAATACCAAAATCATAATAATATAAAAAATAAATTTGAGGGGTGCCTAGATGCTATCATGGAGTCCCATGGTCTTTCTCCTATGTGGCATGAGTGTACTGCGACTCTTCTGTATATTTGTATAGGAAGTTGTGCTTGTGAGTGGAAAGTGAGAGGGATAGAGGCATTAGCACCGGACTGACCGCTATCACTGTCCGTCTTGGAGCTACTGTCATTAGATTCTTGGTACGGCGAGCTCTGATGGTCCTTGGGAGTGCTATTAGTTGAGTCATCACTCCCTACATACTATTCCTGCTGTATGGGAAGCTTACCCTTTCCTTTTGAGGGAGCTCTCTTTTTTGCTTGCTCCCTCGTCGGCACTGCTTGGTGCTTCGTCTTTTTCATGTGAGTGTCATCTACTATTTTGTCTGTCCATTCGGGGATGCTTACAACCCCAGTATTCTTTAGCAACACATCAGTGTCTACCCGATTTGTGACGAGGTGTTATGGGAGAGGGGTGTCACTCTATGTGTCCTCCTCGTCAAGTAAGGGGTAGCATTGGATCTCCCTTTCTCCATCCACAATCGGATTGAATTTTCTGCGTCGTATAGTGTAAGCTCTATAAGACATTATAATAAATCGTCTTCGACTGTAGACTTTTCACTTTCTTGTTATTTAATTCTGAGCCGCAAGTTGTAGTTAACATACACTAACGTATGGAGTTTCTTGTAGGACACACAGTTATGAACTTTAGTGTGGATGAACTTGAGCGTGCTCTAATTGTGCTTGCATCCGTTGTAAAAAGCGCAATATGAAACGATGCGCTGAGCGCTGCTGGAGCATGGGTGTGTCTGAACCGAACACACTCCACCAATATGTTGCAAGTTAACAAAGACAATAATAATTACGAGGTAAAAATACGATAGTGGCATTTTATTTGAGATGACATAAGAAAAATACCAGAGGAAGTTTTGGGATCATGGCCATCCTATCAACTAGCGCAATCGAGAACGATCCAACCATTCTTTTGAAAAGATCGGCCTTGTGAAGACCTCACATCGCCATATCAATATCATCAGCAAGCGCTTCAAAAGCATCCAAGAGATCTGGCAAGAAGGTGTTGGTCGTGCCATACGAGTAATGCGTTCGGGGTTCAAAGCGACAGTTGCATGAAATTCAAGGAGATCGGGCAAAGGAAGTATGTAACGTATGTGCAAGTAAAAGATATTTTATGAAAAGAGAAGAATATATTACCAACGTTCATATAAGTATCGTGTGTTAGGTCACCCATTCTAGGGTCCACGACGTCCATGTATTGATCAAAAGTAGCTGAAGAGTCATGGAATAGGCTACCATATTCCTGTCGCATTATGTTATATCGCAGTATCACCTCGCTCAATATCGGATCCCTATCTTGATCGGTGAAATGCAAGAAGGTGTACAACGATTCTACAGATTTAACAACCGAACGAAGGTTGTCCCACCAGTCCAAACTCGAGAGGCCAGAGTACACGTACCTCCCCTTTGTAGTATCAACAAAGCGCGACGATAGAAATTCCTTAAACGCCATCCATTGCAAGAACTTGTCATTGCGACGAAGGAAACTGTCCAAAAACATGTAGTTTGTTCCAAAGCGAGTAGCATTCCACTTCACTAACTCGCCCCCAATATGCTTCTTCATCATAGCGTGAACCTTCGAATGGTTGTACAACCATCGAGAGATTTTTCTAACACTCTCAATGACAGAGGCATGGTTAGGGAACTCTTTAATCCGCCTTAGTGTTAAATTAATTGTATGGGCCACAAGATAGTCACACGATGTTGCGGTGCTCTCATGCAATGAGCCTGCATGCCTTCTTGTAGTTGGCACCATTGTTTGTGACAATCCTTCGCACCCACCTCGTCGATCACTGAGATAATTTCCTACGTCAACAAACAAAATAAAAACCTCTATTACATCATGCGTACTTTAAATAGATTTCCGAAGAGGAGCAATAAGAGCAAGTACCTTATGCAAGTAAGAGGAATCCTGACTTTTGCCCATCGCATCTACGGACTTGTGGAAGAATATGGTACCGTTACAGTATATTATGAAGTTGATAATGCTCATACGTGTAGACCCAGTCTAAGAATCGCACATGATTGTTATGCCATACATAGGCCATTCCATCTTGAACTTCTTCACCTTTTCCCGTATATTTGTTTCGTTGGCGTCTAAATATTTACCGTCTATGTTTCTCCTACTGGGAGATGAGACACCCTTGCCTGCAAATAAAATATAGGATGACCGTGTGAGCTATTATTGGATGTACAACTGGACGAAAATTTGAAAGCTCACTTACCCCATTTTTGAGTTTCCATGACGACGCTAATGAAGTAGGGATTGTTTGCTTTCCTCCCAGCGATACTAGGCGTGTGGAAAATTTTGGCCCAAGCCGAGCCAATAGTCTGCTTCGCATTCCTCCCCTTTTGTGTCTAGCTCCCAATGTCAATCTTTGTTTGCACAGAGCCACGGTCTTTACAAAGGTTGTAATCCCCCACGGTCGGTTTGTCCTGTTGCGGTGAACTCCAAAACATACTTGGCAACACACCGCCACCACCTCCTCTAGCCCTTCTAGAGGTGTCACTGCCATCACCGTACTCATACCTGCCACTTGCTAGGCTGATAAATTCTGCCTTCACCCTGAAGGCATCCATCGCATGCTGCAGTTGGTCTTCCTCATCAGCACCACCCGTATACTTAGAATATACACTTTTCTCAGCAAGGAATCGCCAGCTGCTGCTTCCTTTCTGAGCCTCTCCTCTCTCATTCCTTTCTTCTTATCCTTCGTCCTTTCTAGGTCGCGCTGAAAGTACTCACGAATTTCCTTTGGAACTTGACTGCAATGGACGACATTCAAACCGCGTCCTGCCAAGTGGTGCTTTAATCGGGTTGCACCGCCTCCTTTTTTCTCTTGGTGATAGTACTTGCATCAAAAACCGGTCCCCATCTTGCTGCCGTGCTCCCACACAACGTCGCCCTGGTCTGCCATCTACTAATACAAAATAACAAGAAGTCATCATGCATGCAGTTTTAGATTCTTATCAATCTTATTCATATGTATAGACAAACTTGTACATACAAGTTACAACAAGAATTTTATGCCATAATTCAAGTTTCCTTCATTAATAGAGAGTAGATATAGTGAAAGAATTACCCAAAATTCTAAATTGAATTCCTCATTTCCAATATGGAGAACATCTACCAACTAAAGGTTTGATAAAAAGGAATTATTTGTATTCATGTAGTCATAAGGCATAACTTCGCTATCAAAAGAAATGTATACAAATCCAATCGAAATACAAGATACTAGTTATGCATCCATCATTATGTATAGCAACTATCTCAGGGCACATAAGTTATTCAAACAATAGATGATTAATTAGTCTTTTTGCGAAGTGTCATTTTTGACTAAATGACTAACTACTTTGTTACCACTCATAAATATGGCACTTACTAAATTTTAATAATTAATTAGTCTAGACCTGCAAGTTCTTTGCCTTTCCTTAGGTTTATATTTCGTGATAGCTATTTGCAAGTACTCCTACTGTTTCATAAACCATAATGTAATATTTCATGGTAGCTATGTGCAAGTTCATATTTCATATTGTATAAGAAGATTACATAATTTTTTCACCTAAGATCTTGGAAAAACCTACTGTTTTTTAGAAGATACATGACACCAACAAATACATCGAATATATGTACATAGACAACGAAAATCGGTACATACACAACGAAAATTGACATGGCTTTTGGTTCTTACCGGGAGGTCGATTTTCTGTGTGAGGGAAACGATTATCGGCATATACCGAGCGAAAATCGAGAGTTTCGCCATGATACAATGGCTGGCGGCGGCCGAATCTGGCGGACGGCGACGACGAAGTGGACAAGGGAACGAGGGTAGTGTCGAGCGCTTGCTAGATGGCAATAATGGTGTCCGGTATCAGCCAGTCGATCTGGTCACCAGGTTGGTCACATCAACAACCAACAAAAATATATTGGATTGGTCAATCACCCTTACTATATGTATGCCTCAAGGGTAGCTCTTGTTGGAAAACTAACATGTCATAATATTAATTTAATTCTATAGATACGTAATAAAATATAAAAGATTAATATTGCGTCTACAAGGTGATTACTAGCAGCCAGCAGATTTACAGAATATGCTAGTAAAGAAAACATACCTACACATGCTAGATAGTCCAACTGATAGATAGATATAAATAATACTATCATAGCAGCATACATTCCAATCAGATTTAATCACAATATAAAGATTCACTTAGACCAAGAACTACTCAGTCCGAGACACTTACAGTGGGTTTGATGAAGAATGTGAAGCTGCAAAGGAGCGATGCGATGAGACGATCGAAGACGAAAACAAGCAGTTGCGTGGAACAACGCTTACCAGAAATCTGATCGTCGGTCTCCCATACAGGGCTTCAAGTGGCCGGCATCGGATCGGAGACACTGCTCTCCCTCACACCCGTTGCACGGCGGACGAATGGACGAAATGGCTCCAAAGGTAGCAAGCACGGAGAAAGCAGAGATCGCCGGAGAGAACGAAATTGATTTTCTGTCGTGTGTACTCTCACGAACTGGGACGTCTCTCTTAAGAAAGCGCGTACAGAAAACTTTCTCGCGAAAGTACAGTCGAACCGCCACGTACGATTCCAGGAACCGCCCCCTGGAATTTTGCATTGCGGGCAAACGGACTAACCACATGAGAGCGTGCTTCTCCCTAAGTCCACGGCGCCACGTCGGCAGTCGAGGTGTAAGGTGATGTGGCATAGTCGGTACACTTGGGAAAAAGGTTAAGTACACTTAGCACATCTCGATCGCAAGTCACAAGCTAGTCACGCAATATATGCGCGCCCATGCATATGTGTACATAGCCTAATATAGCCAACCATGTATACTTCTAGCCTTGTCACTAACTCATACTATAATCCATACATAAGCTTCCCTTATTTATACAACTTTTAAATAATGATACATCGAAGCCCCTCTCATTAGTATCTAAACCATACATGGCTAGTGACATGCCATGAGAATATGGGATCGTTCAGTTGAGTTCAGAACTTGCTGATGAAGTCGATCGAACATGTGCTCGCTGACCTCCTGCGCCTTCTCCTGCTGGATGAAGTGCCCCGCGCCGGGGATCACCACGATGTCCTCGAGCAGCGGCACGTCCTGCTTGAATTCGCCCTTGTGCAGTTAGTCCTGGATGCCGGCGTAGTGGTCCGTCAGGTCCCCGTCCCCGACGATGAACTTGGTCGGCACCTGCACCTTAATTGGCGTCCGCCCACGGCACCTGCATTAGCGTACAAATCTTTTGACTACAACGAAACAAAACAAGGGTACCAACGATCAGAGTTCCAAATTTCGGCAAATTTTGCCGAAATTTAGGATTTCGGATCACCCCGAAATCTAAAGTACCGGCCGGAAAAAAATCTAAAAAAAATTGAAATTGCTACAGGAACCCGAAATTTCGTTTTTTCGGCAGAATTTCGCCAAATTTCACGAAAATTCGGGTTTTTTAGCCGGTTTTGAAACTTTTAGGGCCGGATTTGGTCCAATAACCCTTAAAAAAGTAATTTCCTATGAAAATTTGTTGAAAAAACGATTTTTTAAACATTTTAAAATTTTGGTAGAAACACTGTCAGATTTTTATAAAATTGTAAAAGCTTTATAATAAGCTGAAATTTTAATGGTACTATACTTAGTAGTTTAGTATCATACATAAAAAATTTCAAAATAATTTAGCTTAATTTGTTATCTTTAAAAAATCAAAAACTGAATGAACATAATTGGGACAGTTATATTGTCAGAATTTTATAAATTTTCTTGAGTGTGATTATGATCTATTTTTTTTTGAGAGATTAATAAGTGACTCAGTACCATTATATAATTTTTTCAAAAAAATTAAACTTTGTTTGTTTGGTCAATCAAATCTATGTAAGCATTGAACTTCGTTTATTATATTATATTTCGAAAATCAAAAAGAAAAGAAAATAAATGGTACTATGCATTATAAGAATTTTATAAATTCACTGGAGTGTGATAATGAATCACAATTTTTATGGGATATTAATAACTTACTTATCACCATTCTTTAAAATTTTAAAAAAAATTAAACTTTTTTTATTGCTAAAGTAATTCTATGTATTGTTCATCAGACTTTTATCAGGACGTAGCACTGTTTGAATTTTTAAACATTATTTGAGAATGATCATCATCTAAAAATTTTAAAGAAACATTAATATTATATCAGGACCGTCCACAAAAAATTTCAAAAGTTTTTAACATTTTTTACATAATTTTTCATTTTTTTCAAGTTTACCGGTAGTACTGTTCAAATTTTTAAAAATTAATACAGTTTGATAATCATCTAAAAATTTTATGAGAGCATTATAGATACATCATAACTATGAATTTTTTTTTCAAAATTTTATAATTAGATTTGTACCATTTTTCATTCGGATTAAACTTATCGATCAGTGTTCTATCAGGACAGTACCACTCTCCGAATTTTTAAAAATTTCTCACAAGTGATAATCAGCTGAAATTTTTTTGAGAACATTAGTTATGGATCATAACCATGCAAAAAAAAAATTCAACAGTTTATAACTTGATTTGTACCATTTTCCATTCGGATCAAACTTGTCGGTCAGTGTTTTATCTGGACAGTACCACTCTCCGAATTTTTAAAAATTCATCAGATGTGATAATCAGCTGAAATTTTTGTGAGAACATCAAAAATGTGTCAGTAACCTCCAAAAATAATTTTAAAATTTTTGTTAAGGTTTAGACCACTTTTCAACCGGTGCAAAAAACCCAAAATTTCGAGTTTTTTCGCCGAATTTCGGATTTTTTTTCCAGAATGGACCGGATTTTCAAATTCAAATTTCGTCCGAAAAATTTCCGAAATTTCAAAATTTCGCCGAAATTTCGCGATCCGGCCAGGGACGAAATTTATTCCGAAACCGAATTTTCAAACCTTGCCAACGATGACTCCCAATCTCTAAATAGGTTTGATACTAATCCCATTCGAGGATATATGGTTCGGACAAGTTCCTAAGCCGTTGTACAACTCCAGAGAAAATTTCGGCAGCATCTCCCCGCTATTCTCCATATACACGTTTCGACAACAGGTCAAGAGGGGTGTGTATGTGGACAATACTAGGGAGACGCTACCGAAATCTACTCTGCAGTTGTACAACACAGCTCAGGACCTTGCCCGAACGACATATCCTCGAACTATCCGAAGAACGTGCATGGACAATTGAGACTGCTCGCTTATAAATATGCCATTTCGTTTCGGTATATTTATAAACAAGCATCCTCGAACGGGAGACGTAGGTTCCGCAGCCTAAATTCTAACATTCATCAGGTGACAGCAATAATAATTTCATATTAACATTAAAGCACTACAAATTAAGATAATTAAATACATATGTGTTTGTCAAATAAAGGGTGTGAAATCTGATAGGACACACACAATACCAGTGCAATCTAAACTTTCTTCGCGACATATCAAAATTACATAGTGCAAAATTAAAGAGGTTTGAAGGAATGCTCACATTTTGAAGAAAACCACAAATTATGCAAAATAAGGGGAAATCCCCTCAAGTTAAGGCTTCAAATTTACCCTCTTAACATCCACCCTTGAGGATTTCAAATTTTCTCACCCAAGTATTGCTTCCAACCACAGAATATGAGCTATTTTTTCGAGTGACGGCTTTGAAATCTCCTCTGAAACAATAACAGAAAAGAGTTAAATAACCTAACGAGGCACGTCACTATCAATTCTCATATAAAAAGCGATAGTGATGTGATCATGTACATTACAGTCGGTTTTTATAAGAGAAGCGATAGTGATGATCATTGTCATCACAATCGGTTTTCACATAAGAAGCGATAGTGATGAACACGTTTACATCACTATCGGTTCTTATGTGAGAAGTGATAGTGACGATCATGCATATCACTATCGATTCTCACAAAAGAACCGATAGTGATATGTATGTGCTGATCACTATCGCTTTTTATGTGGAAACCGATAGTGATGATAATGCACATCACTATCACTTCGCATAAGGCGATTGTGATGTTCGATCTTACATCACAATCACTTCTAACCTGGGAATTGATAGTGATTATTATTAATGCCTCTCCTGAGTTATCTATCACAATTGTTTTTTCCTAAAAACTTAAGAACCGACACAGATGAAACGATAGTGATGTACCATTCTGTAGTAGTGCTCCCAGTTCTTGTCCATGTTGCGGTAGTAGTTGATGCTGCCGGTGAAGGTCGGCCGCGGCGAAGTAGCCCACGTCGGCCTCCGTCAGCCACGGAGTGAGCGGCGACTCCTCGCTCTCCGGCTTGCTGGCCGCGCCGGCGGTGTAGCGGTTGCACAGGATCTGCCTTAGGATGTACCTCGCGTGGGCCGGCGCGAACTCATATGCAACCCCAGGCTCGTGCAGCATGCATGCGACAGAGATAACCCAAAAATCAACATAAGAGAAGTTGAGAACTAATCGTGTCGTGCTATGCACGGACACGATACGAGCTGCTATATTTTTTTTCAAAGACACGTAAAAGATTTGCGCGCATTTCATTAAACATGAAGCTAGAAAGTTTACAACCAAGTCGATGTGCCGACGCACACCGGGTAGAGCTACCAGGACTTAACACATTAGTTCACCAAAAACGAACTCGATCAAGAATTGGGCGACCTACATACGAACTGGTATATACGGTTACAGTTTTGTGTGCTACACTTCTATATTTCACACAATTAAAACACGTACTCAATCAAAAGAAATTAATTAAGAATCGGAGCTTCCTCAACTAGGGTGAAAGTGGAAACTTGTCATCGTACGCATGCATGACAATCGGTAACGTGGATGCATGGTCGCGACTTTACCGCGGAGTGTTGATAGGCGCCTCTCGGAAAGTTACAAGGTTTGGGTTCATATAGATAGGAACAGATCGATATGTTAAGAAACCCTAATAGCCCATTGGAAGACTCATGTGGTCCCTTAGCCAAAACCCTAGAGGAGCGCTATAAAAGGAGGAGGGGGGTCCCCCTATGTACAGAATTCATTAGCAATAAAGAATTTCCGCTGTTGCTCTCCCTAAACACGTGTCTCTCTCTCTTTCTGTTCTTCAATTCAGATCTGTTCGGGAACCCCGGACTATTCGATAGCGAGGTTCCTTAACACGTTATCAGCACGAAGCTCTACGGAGATCAGAATTGAAAAGGTGAGAAAAGGTAGGACTTTGGCAATTGAATTTAGACGCTTGTCGTTTCTATGCATGCATCTATCCTACGCATCTTGTACCGCTTTCGTCACGTGGCACGAAGCTACTCGGCGATCGCTTGAAGACTACTAGCACGAAGCTACAGTACACACAAAGAAAAAAATCGTAGGTGCTCGCGCCTGCAGTGCGCCGACATCTCGGTTTGCGTGCTCGGCCATCAGACGCTACCAAGCGCCGACCGCTAACGTCGCCTTGGCCAGCGTCGCCCCGCGCACGCAGCGCATCATCACCGCCGCACGAAGCGACGGCCTCGGTTTCCACGCCGTCGCATGAAGCGCCGGCTCGGTCTCCGCGCTCACGGCCCGGCCCGCCGTCGACCAGGCTCGGCACGTAGCTACGCCACGCGCGCCGCCTCGGCCTGGCCACCTCCGCCGTGCGCACCTCGGCCGTGCTTGCAGCATGACGCCATCTCGGTCCCGCCGCTCGCAGCCGGCGACGCGCCTCGGTTCCCGTGCTCGAAGAATCTCGCGGGCGACGTCTCAGCCACCGTCGCCGCCCTGGGACCCGCGCTTGAAGTCGCCGGCCAGCCCAGGCTCGGTCGCTACCGATTCCGGCCCGCGCACCGCCCTTGGACCCGCGCTTGAAGCCGCTCCGCCATCGCGCCGCGCCGCGGCCGACGGCGCTCCGTCTCCCAAGACGACGGCCGAGGCCGCCGCCCGCGCCGCGTCGTTGCTCGGTTTCGCAGCGCTGCGCCGATGTCGCCGCTGAGCCTCGGGCTTGTCTTCCGCCGTCGCCGCCGGGCCATCACCCGAAGAAGATGAGCGGCGGGCCGGTCCGGGGAAATAGATGACGGGCAGCGCGAGGAGCGGAAGGAGAAGCGGCGCGAGACGCGAGGCGCTGAAGGCGGGCGGCGCGAGGCGCTGAATAAATGCGGCGCATGGCACACGGCGCAGTCGCGCGTGGGAAGACGGCGCGGGCAGGAAACCTAGCCGCCGGGCGCGATGGGCCTGATGGCCCAAGAGGCTAGCGGAAAAAAAAAGAGAAAAGAAAAAAAATGAAGAATTTTTTTGAAAAATTGCCAGAAAATCAAGAAGATTTATTTGGCTCTGTTTTAATTTTTCTTGCTTCTTTTCTCTGTTTTATGAATTTTCTTTATGAAGTATGAATCATTTGCTTTATTTTATATAATGCAATGCATATGAATTTATTTTTCTGCACTTTATGCTTTTTGCAACCATTTTCTATCAGATTACACGCAGTAATCTAAATCCAGAATCTTGATATCATGCAGATGTCTGGCATTGTGAATCGTGAGTTTGAAGAACTGGCCCCGCACGGTCAGAACTACCTCACTTGGGCATCGGACGTAAAGATTGTTCTTGGGGGCAAGAAGCTCCGTTCAGCGATTGGTCTAGGGTCCTCGCAGGACGCAAAACCTACCGCTGAGCAGAACGATCAAGCTCTGCATTTTCTCAGGCACCACCTCTCAGCCACTCTAAAGAATGAATATATGGCTGAGGAGAGTGCACTTGAGCTTTGGACTGCACTTCAGAAGCGGTTCGAAAAGCTCAAGTACACCATCTTGCCCCAAGCATAGCAAGATTGGGTACGCCTGAGGTTTGCGACTTCGAGCGATGGCGAGTACAATTTCATCTTGCACGAATTTGTACCAATCTCTCTCTATGTGGCAAGAAGATCACCGATAAAGAGAAGATTGAGAAAACTCTCTACCTTCCACCCTAATGCTATCCAGAGTGCACGCAGACTATCGTCAGACACATACAAGGAGTATAGCGAATCGATTGATGTAATGCAAGTTGCGGAATCGCAAGACGATGTTCTACGCAAGAACTATGTCTCGCAACCACACGGACGAGGCAATCGCATCAAGTCAATGCCAATGACTACATGGTGAGAAAGCCCACTCATAAAAAGAAGGGCAAGCAGGGTGGAAAAGAGAGACCCCAGGCCAAAGGAAAGTCCAAAGCCCCTGTGAAGAGGGATGACAAAGAAAAGACGCACGCCAAGCCGTATGGACAGCAGAACCAGACGTGCTTCAAGTGTGGCACTTGGGGACATTGGTCGAAGATATGTCGAGAATCCAAGGAAGCGATCAACGATATCGGGCTAAGAAGAAGGCAAAGGAAAATGCCCCAGAGGCGCGCCGCCAACATCGGTGAAGATGATGTCATGGATGTAGACACCCCACTTGCCTCATCCTCACGAATAGCCTGGACATCGATCTGCGACCATGATTATGGCAAATGAAGAGAAAATTTCGCAGATGATATAGAAGCGAAATTAATGCATATTTTCTGATTACATTTAATGCATTTCTTTTAGATTATGGTTGTTAGCATTTTTCTTTGAATAAAGGATTGTAAGCTCTAGAAGAGCATACTTCTTTCATGAATAAATACACAATTTATTCTTTATTCCAGTATTCTTCAATTTTGCAAGTAATATTTGGATTGTTTTGCCTCTATCTGATTAGAATTATATTTCTTTTATCTAGAAATAGTGTAGCGCCCAAATATAAGAGATATGCATTGTTGATAGTGGCACAACAAATACCATCTTAAGAGAGTCTAAGTATTTCCAGTCGATCACGAAGAACGCTGGAAAGATTACTACGATCGCAGGAAGCGACTCATATGTAATCGGCTCAGGAAGAGCCACTATTATATTGCCTATGGGTACAACTTTGGTAATTGAAGAAGCCCTTTTGTACCCTGAATCAACACGTACTCTCTTAAGCTTTAAAGACATCCGCGCCAATGGTTTTCACGTAGAAACCAATGAAGAAAATGGCAAAGAATACTTGTGCATTGTGAAGCACGCGGTATGTGGAAAAATGGTATTAGAAAAATGTCCCTCATATGAATCTGGGTTGTACTACACGAATATTCATGCACCCGAAGTGTATACTTCCTTGAAGACTGTTTTTAGAAGCTCTGAGTTATTTTCTTTATGGCATGGTAGATTAGGTCATCCTGGTCTTAGAATGATGAGAAATATAGTGAACAACTCACAAGGTCATGGCATAAATGTTAAAAATTTCCGAATCATGAAGATTTTGTGTGCCCTGCATGTGCCACCGGGAAATTAATAACTAGACCCTCTGTCATGAAAGTGCAAAGTGAAATCCCTGCATTCCTGGAACGAATCTAGGGGGATATTTGCGGTCCGATTCAGCCCCTGTCAGGGCCGTTTCGATACTTTATGGTGCTCATCGATGCTTCCTCGAAATGGTCGCATGTATGCTTGTTGTCAACAAGAAACCATGCTTTTGCAAAGCTGATCTCGCAGATCATAAGAATTAAGAATGCTTTCCCTGATCATCGCGTGAAGTCCATTAGAATGGACAATGGAGAATTTACTTCAAAAGCATTTGATGATTATTGCACCGCATGAGGATAGCGATTGAGCACTCCGTGCCCGCACGTTCATACGCAGAATGGACTAGCGAAGCACTAATAAAGAGGATTAAGTTCATTGCCGGACCGCTTTGCGAGTTGTAACTTGCCCAACACTTGTTGGGGACACGCGATCTGCATGCAGCAGCTCTTATCAATTTTAGACCGTCGGCCTACAACATCCATTCTCCTATGCAGCTTGTGCACGGGATCATCCCGAAGATCTCCCATCTTAGAAAATTTGGGTGTATGGTATATGTACCTATACCACCCCTCGTGGATCGCAATGGGCCCTCTCCGCAAGTCCGGGATATCGTTGGTTATGAGAGTGCATCCATAATCGGTATTTGGAACCCATGATGGAGACTTGCATACTGACCCGATTCGATTGCATCTTTGACGAGGATCGTTTCCCGTCATTAGGGGGAGGAAATCAACCTTTGGATGAAAAATGCCGGGAAATCATATGGCATTCCACTGGGATCCCCGCACATGACCCCCGCACTAATGAAGCAAATCAAGAAGTCCAGAAGATAATTGATTTGCAGAATTTAGCAAATGAACCGCTGATCATTTTGTGATCCGAAGGGCGTGGTTAAGTCGCATGTACCCGCAAGGAATGCACCGAGAGGGTGGAAATACCAAAGAAAATAGAAGGTATCCTCAACCTGTTCAGAGGCCTCAAAGAAAAGAGCGAGCAATCTGCTCCTCAAACCCAAAGTACCCGAGACGTCGAGAAAAGCTGGCGAGAGGACTTACCACAACCAATCACGAAAATGCCCCAAGGGAAGAAGGGAGCAGTTGAGACTGCAGCCGAAAGAAGCCAACGGAAAAGGCAATTCCAGACTTGAATCTTCCATTGCAGGAAGCCGCCGGAAATAATGTGTGCGCACACATAGGCGATGAAAAGCTAAAGGAACTTGCTCCTGCGATAGGGAAAAGCAGCGAAGAGCAAGTAGAAGTGCATGAAGCACCCCATGAAGAAATGGCCATAAACTTTGTAATAACAGGAGAATCCCTGAATAGAGCAACAGCCAACATTGATGCATACTTTGCAAAGAAGATTGCCTCGATCATTGATCATGATCCCGAGCCTGCATCTCTCGCAGAGTGCAAGAAAAGGCTAGATTGGAAAGAATGGAAAAAGGCAATCACTGCAGAGTTAGTCTCTCTGAACAAGAGAGAGGTGTTTGGGCCCGTATGCCGCACACCTCCCCATATAAACCCCGTAGATCACAAATAGGTCTTTGTTCGGAAGAGAAATGAAAACAACAAAGTTGTAAGGTACAAAGCAAGGTTTGTAGCTCAAGGTTTCACTCAACGTCCTAGAGTTGATTATGAAGAAACCTATTCTCCGATCATGGGAGGAATTACCTTTAGATATTTGATCTCAATGGCGATCAACTTGAAGTTGAGAATGAAGCTAATGGATGTTGTCACAAAGATACCAGTATGGAAACTTGGATTCGGAGATATACATGAAAGTACGGAAGGAATTCCTATCCGAACCAAGATGGAGCAAATAGAAACTTGTACAGTGTGAAATTGGAGAAATCATTTGTATGAAATTTGAAGCAACAGAAGAATGTGGTACAATCGCTTGAGTGACTTTCTCGCAAGAAAGGCTACACAAACAATGAAGATTGTCCATGTGTGTTTATACAGCGATCCCCGAATGGATTCTGTATAATCCCCGTCTATGTAGATGACTTGAACATCATTGGGACGGATGAAGAAATTGAAGAGGCATGCTCATACTTGAAGTTTGAGTTTGAAATGAAAGATTTGGGTAAAACCAAGTTTTGTTTAGGCTTGCAGCTTGAACATGTCCAAGGAGGAATCTTGGTACACCAATCAACCTACACGCAGAAAGTGTTGGAAAGATTTAACTTTGAAAAAGCATATCCTGCGAAGACTCCAATGGTCGGAAGGTCACTCCAAGCAGACCTAGACCCATACAGACCTAGAGAAGAGGGGGAGGAAGTCCTGGGAGCAGAATTCCCATATCTGAGTGCAATTGGAGCGCTCATGTACCTTGCGAATAGCACTAGACCGGACATTGCGTTCGCTGTGAATTTGCTAGCTCGATGCAAGCTGAGAACCCACCAAAAGGCATTGGAAAGGGATCAAGGACATCTTCCGTTACCTCCAAGGAAGCAAAGACCTCGGTCTGTTCTTTAGAAGAAATAATGAATTGAATTTGGTTGGCTACACCGATGCTGGGTACTTATCAGACCAACATACTGGCAAGTCCCAAACTGGCTATGTTTTCCTATGTGGAGGAACAGCAATTTCCTGGAAGTCGTCTAAGCAGACTCTTGTCTCAACGTCGACAAACCACTCGGAAATCATCGCTTTGTATGAAGCATCTCGTGAATGTGCATGGCTCAGAAGAATGGTTCACCACATCCAGAAGTCATGTGGTTTGAACATTGAGCAAACTCCCACGATAATCTATGAAGATAATGCAGCTTGTGTTGCCCAAGCACAGATGGGTTATGTGAAGAGCAATCTCACGAAGCATATCAACCCCAAGTTCTTCTATGCTCACGAATTGCATAAGATGAACGAGATCAAGATATTGCATACTAAGTCATGTGAAAATCTTGCAGATTTGTTCACTAAATCACTCCCAGCGTCTACCTTTGAAAGGTGCGTGAAAGGAATTGGGATGATGAGACTTAGAGAAGTGCAGATTTTAGGGTGAGATATTTCACATACTCCCACATGAATCCTGAAGATGAATTATGAATACCCGACATGAATCTCGAAGATTAGCAATTGAAGTTGGGAGAATTGTACTCTTTTTCCTTAGCAAGTTTTTCATGAAGTTTTCTTGCATAAGGTTTTAACGAGGCAATTCGTGCAACATTGTAAAGCGTATGCTATGTACTCTTTCTCCAAGTATTTTTCCCACTGGGTTTTTCTAGAGTTTTAACGAGGCATATGCATCTCGCGACAAAGGGCCCAAGGGGGAGTGTTAAGAAACCCTAATAGCCCATTGGAAGACCCATGTGGTCCCTTAGCCAAAACCCTAGAGGAGCGCTATAAAAGGAGGAGGGGGTCCCCCTCCTATGTACAGAATTCATTAGCAATAAAGAATTTCCGCTGTTGCTCTCCCTAAACACGTGTCTCTCTCTCTTTCTGTTCTCTAATTCAGATCTGTTCGGGAACCCCGGACTATTCGATAGCGAGGTTCTTTAACACGATAAACTAGAATGAAAAGTTACTGCGCGCTTCTGATAGTGATCGGAGCTTGAAAGGGAAGTGCGTGTGCGTGCGTGTGGCAGTCATGGCACCATTCGATTACATGCATGGTAGCTAGATGCCTGGATATGGTATCTCGATCCCGAGATCACATAGCAGAAGATACCCTGGAGAATCGATATCTGGCCTGCAAGATGGAAAGAAGAAGAAACTATAGGAAAGAGATCGATTGCACGTAATTATTTACGTGGGTCTTCACATCAAACTTAGTAATTTGGATATCTTCATTTCCCATTTCCGCTCCCCCTGCTTGATTTGCTCCCTGATATCTCCTCTATAAAAACCTTGCACCTACGTGCTCAATCGATCGATCGAGAGCAAGCTGAATTAGGCAGCAACCTACCAGAGAGAACGCACGTACGTGAAGCAATAGCTGCAAGGTTAAGCAGCAGCAGAAGCAATGGCGCCCGTCGTCCTCAGGACCAACGTGCACTGCTACTTCTGCGCGAGGAAGATCCGGAACACCGTCAAGAACCTGCTTGGTATGCAATATTACGTAGTACTCGTACGTACGACGTACACAGGTAATTAAGTTGATATGTTGATCGATCTGACAATGTAATGCATCCAAGTAGGTGTGGAGAGGGTGTCTGCGTCCCCGGACACGGGGCTGGTGGTGGTCGACGGGACGGCCGACGCGATGGTGCTCCGGAGGCGGATCGAGCACAAGATGAGGAGGCCCGTCACCATCATGAGAGACGGCACGGTGGATCTGCCGCCGGAGCCGGACCACCACTACTACGGGATGAGGCATCTGGCGACGCCACAGTACGCCCCACAGCCGGCCGTGTACCCGACGTACTACACCTGGGGGACGACGACGCCGTATCCTCATCATCACCACGCCCCGCAGCCGGTGGGCTACTACGGCGGCAACCACAGGCCGTCGTACCCCCGCCGGTACGTGTCGAACGGCACGCCGGCGTACCACGACGATGAGATGCCCGACGGTTGCTGCACCGTCCAGTGACCGAGCGATCAGCGAGGCGTACGCACGCACTCCCGCACGCCTGAATCCTATACATTTTACTACGTACTGTTCCAATGGAATGGACGAGTAGGTGTAGTAGTATCTTTTTTCACGTACTACTACCACGTACTGTACCAGCTATATGAAGTCTGTGCAGGGTTAATTTTCACTACCCTACCCGATGTACTGCTGGTTATATAAGTTTGCTGATGTTGATTTTTCTTAGGAGTTTGAAGTTTGGAGTGCTTCTAAACAAGTTTCAATGTACACCAGAATAGTATGTTCCGAGAATCCATGCTCCCGAACTCGATCTACTGTTCTTGTTCACGTCACATGATTACAGCGCGTACGCCGTAGTTCCAGTGTAGTGAAAACGTTTCGAATTGAGTTTAGTCGGCGTAGTTCCGACGTGATCAACCACACCAAAAGAAATTTTAAGGAAGTTCACAGTTTGAGGGTATTTTGTAAATACATTTATATATGTACATAAAAAGAATGTCCAAAAAAAAATACATACTACCTTTGAATAATATATATATATATATAATGGGGCATCATGGTGCCCAGACACCATAATTTCAAATGCGCGAATTCAAGCCATATTCGAGTATATTTTTCAAAAATTTCAGTTTTAGAGTATATACCCATCAATAACAATTCAAATGAAACACATACTTTTGAAAAAATATACTCGAATTCAAAGATTTTGAACGAGTTTGGATCACATACTTTGCTGATTTATTCCATGATTAATGTGGTATTTCTACTCTCTCTGGATGCTTCTTTCAATATTGTTTTTCTCTCGTCCACATGTGTAACTGAATTGGTTAGGAAAAAAACATTATAATTGATATTGTAAGGATTAGGTTTGTATTTGCTGAAGATATCTGTAAACATATTATCAATCTATACCATTATAAGAATATGTGAATTATAATATAAACTTGGGGCAAAAATTGGTTACCGTGGCAAATATAAAAAACTAAAATATGAAATAAATTGATATTTGAACAGATTCAGATTTTTTTGGCCATATATACCAGATAATTTTGCTCCTAAAACACCAGTAAGATATAAGGTCCACGATGGATATTCGTAACCTTGTCCCAGTCAGTAAAGTAAAGAAACATGGTATTAGCTTAGATAAGAAGGGCGATGCTCACAATCTCCTTATAACTGACATTATCTGACAGAGTTGCTGCTTAATTATGTCCGAGTTAAGTTTTTTTCAAGCTTGTTACCTGTCCTCTTTGTTGCTAAGACCATAAAGGCCCGTGTAAAACACGGTAAATTTTTCAGAAATTGAACTGATCATGTGAAATTCGTGCTCGTATGATATACCTCTTCGGGGAGCACACTCATATATGCAAATTTGATCACATTGATCATAGCACACTCATAAAATTTTTAACCCAAAGCTTTTTTGAGTCGAAACTTTTTAAACTGAAAGTTTTAATAGTCGAAACATTTTGAACGAAACTTTTTTAGTTGAAACTCTTCGAACCGATCTTTTTGACTGAATTTTTTGAATCAAAAGTATTCAAATTGTCAAATATATAAATATGGGGTATGAGCACGTGCAAGATACGCGAAGGATATTTCCTATCGACGTATAGAAAGTCCGGATATCACGGGCCCGACTCTACATGATAAGATATGCGCGGAGGGGATATTTCCATACTAGGAAGGACTTGATCGCTTTCCCGTTACGAGGAGGCCGACTTGAGTACACCTGGTATCCAGGGAAGTTTGGATATGCTACGAAGATCACACGACGGTAGACTTCTCATTAGCTACGATCTGGTATCCCAAACTGACTACAACTCAACCTGAGACTGAGCTACCCTGACTATATAAGGCCAGGGGTAAGTATCCTCAAGGCAGGACTTTCAAACCAGAGAAGAAGAGAAGATTTTTTAGACCTTTTACAAAACGCAGAGCAACCAAGAGCCGACGACCCGCGCTTCGTCAACCTCCAGCCTAGTTTAGCCATCGCCTAGATTCAATCTTCATTGTAACTAGGGTAAACAATTCTCTTTGTTCTTGATCTACTATGTACATATATCATCTGCACAGGAAGTAAGATGTTATTCTAGCCAGGTGGCCCGAACCTGTATACATAGTGTGCAAATGTTTTTTGTTTGAATTTGCTAACCCGAAGGTACCCGAAGTTATAAGTTTATTGTTGATTTCTAACCTTCGATGGTTGGCGCACCAGGTAGGGGCCATCAACTGTTTTTTGCAGATCAAGCATGTCTCCAACACGCGCTCACGTCGTATTTCCCGACGACAACTCTTGCGACAATTTACGTTCGATCACTGCCATCGACCAATCGTCTGCGGTTGAATCTGAGATCGCCTTCGAAGACATGCTCTATCGATGGGGACCGGACGGAGATCTAATGCACATCGGCTTTACCGAGTCACGCTCTTGGGACCCACGCCGAGAGGTGTGCTTTATATACTTCGACCCTATGGAGCCCAACGTTCTCAAGTACGTCGAGACTGAGAGCGATAACGACGACCACAGCAGCCAGGGCACCAACATGATAGATCGATGTGTATTCATGGCCGGAGCCAACAACAGTGCTACTGTCGGTAGTTCGGAGGAAAGAAATCCAGGGGCAGAGGCCGTAGGTGGTCAGGGACACCAGATCTCTCTGTACACATCTCAAGATCCTGCAACGGCGACGGTTGCAGCCCGAACGACCGCGAACGTTGTTGCTCCCAATATTGTGGACCATCGACGAGATCTACCAGCCGTGGCCACAGCTGGAATCGTGGCCAACCTGTCGAAGCAACTTGATCTCGATGACCCGGCGACGCCCCACCCGCGGGCGCGGGATCATCAGGGACAACAAATCCCTCGACAACGCAACCACACCGACGGACCTGGCCCCACCACGAGAGCAGCGTCTCACCAGAGCCACAACAGCGATATCTTCAGCACCCCTGAGGCAAATGTCCAGTGCGCTTACATGCTGCTGAAATCCCTTCCACCACTAGATCCGGGCAACTCGATGACTTCAGTGTTCGGCCAGATGAAAACGCTGCTCGATGCGCGTAGCACAAGCTCAGACCGCTCGAGCAGCCAACTCGAGGTTCGGACGCCCCAGCTAGCAGGGCGCTAGGAATCAGCTGTCGGGACCATCCCACCATCATCGAGCAGAAAGATCGGCGATTGCTAGCTCCAACCAGCGTGCTTCCAGGTCGGTTCGCTCCAACCCCCATCGGGGACGCCCCGAGGATCTTCGAGATCGTATTCCTCCTGATCGACGAGAAATTACCAGGCTCGCTTCGTCCCGTTCATCCACACCCACAGGAGTATTCATCGAGAAACTCCTCAAACCATCAGTCTCCCCCGCACGGGAGGCAGATGCTGCCCAACTCAACCAATAGTCTGGTCGAGTCAGCGAGGCAGAGTTCGCAGACACGGAAGCTACACTACTCGAACGCGAGCCGACTTGGATGACTCCATTCCAAGCCTATATCGAAGGTTGGGAGCTCCCTGACGATGATGCAACAACCGAGAAAATTGCACGTAAGTCCAAGCTATACGCATTAGTGGACGACAAGCTCTATCGAAAAGGGAGTAACAAAATCTTGATGAAGTGCATCACTCAGGAAGAGGGCAATAAGATATTGCTCGATGTCCATCGACGAGGGTTCTATTGGCCGACTGCCCTCCAGAATGCTTGCGAGTGGGTGAAAAAGTGCAAGAGTTACCAATTTTACGGTAAGCAAACCACCCGACCAGCTCAAGCCTTGGAAACTATTCCTCTGTCTTGGCATATCTCCGTCTAGGGCTTGGATATCCTGGCTATCCGTACTAATGAGGTTGTTTCTATGAACAACCGTGCTAATGAGGTTGTTTTTGTGAACAACCGTACTAATGAGGTCAGTAATATATACAATCCTCCTGAAATTGATGGAATTCTATTGGAGGAACTGACTAGGTTTCTGAATGATTCTCCTCATCATGATAGTCCTGTTGGAGAGGTAGTTATATATTGTTCGTTTCTTAGTTACCTTTATGACGAATACTAATAAAAAGGATACCCCAACAACCCGAAGCGATGGGCGGCCTCAAGCATATCTCATTATCAGGCGCGCCGCCCGCCCGATCGATCGCTCGAGATCACGAAGACATCCGCTCCCGACCGCCAGGGAAGCGATCCACCAGACAGCGCTCCCGACCCCTCTTGGCGGGCGGATCTCCGACTCAACCGAACCAAGGTGACGGACGCCGAGTGCCGTGTGTCAGTCCTCATCGCCAACCGCCACGCACCCGAATGAGGTCAATCGAGCGACTATACAAAGCGGTGGCTCCTTTCCAAGAAGATCCGTGATCGCAGAAGACAAGCTTCACCCCATCAACGATCCACGTCAAGATGAGCGACGCTCCCTCCCGAGGCAAGACCAACGCCACGCACTCGACGTCAAGATTCGCAAGGGTCACGAGAGCAAGTACGCCATTTCCGGAATACCTAACCTCCCCGACCACCAAGGCTACCAACCCAGCATGGGCAAGGCGGGTGGCGACCGATCCACAGACGAAGGACCGGAGCTCCTAGCGAGGTCACCTTGCTCTTCCTCCCAACTCGATGTAACTCGCCTTCCTTCGTATAAAAGGAGGCGGGGCTAAACGATTCAAATGAGCGAGAGGCGAGAGGAGAGGAGACATAAGAGCACGAGAGACTAAGTCATTTAGGGCCAAATGTCTGAAAAACATAGTGCAAAAAGCAATACAATACGCCATCTCGAATCGAGTAGGGACTTTCGGCCCAACCAAGATACATCTTGACTCACGAGTCTAACCATTCAGGGAGTGGAACGCGCGAACCCCTAGACTTACAAATTTACTTGCCGGCGCTCGAAAACACCGACACTTTATATCGCTTATTTTTTATGCTTCTGCACAAAAAATTATTATTGGATGAGTTCTTCTCTGGGCTAATTATCTTTCGTGTTTTGTTGCAGCGTTCTGGTCTCCCACCAATGTTTGAAGCTGAGGCTCAAGCTCTTGAAATAAACACTTGTGATCTCTGCAGTGAAATGTCATTGCTTGCTGAGTTAGGAGGTGTGTCAAATGCTGATGGCTTTTGTGCTAACAATGTGGATATTACTAAACGCATTTTCCAGCCCACATACACTGAGCTTGCTAGTAGTGACGATTATATAGAGCTGAACGCTCCCCTCGCTCCTGATGTAACCTTCTTGTTCTGTTCTCCATCATAACCAGATAGAGTGATTATTGTCGTTGTTTGACAGACGTGGTTTATGGCTTGGTGAGAACATAGGTAGGTAATTTCTTCAATATACTTTATTATCAAGTTAATCATTTTACTTTCTCACATATAAGGATCCCACTTCATTATGTCTTGTAAGTCACTTTGTGCTACACAAAAAATTAAACGAACAGAAATAGAATAGCGTTGTAGGCTTTTTTTTTAAAAAATACAATGCTTCCACTAGAGTTTTCTCATCTATGTTATAGACTAGCTACTCTTAATAAGCAGATTGGTCTATATCAACAAAATTGCGAACACCTAAAGATGGAAATTCTAGCCTTTTTAACTTTCCTTACATAATCTTTTAAGTTACAAGGAAGCTAACTATCTTGAGCCAGAAAAGGGCAGCTTCCTCTACGAAGCCATGCTCTAGCTAGATCTTTGAGCCAAAAAAGGAGATATAATTGTTAAGTTGGGGAACTTATTAAGGCCAAAGAGGACGAGAGGTCTAGGGTTTAGGGATCTTCACAATTTTCAGCATAGCAATGCTAGCTAAGCAAGTGTGGCGGCTATAACAGGATCCCAGCTCGCTTTGTGCGATCTAAAACTAACACAGAGCTAATCTTGCTCAACATGCCTCGTGTTCGATCTACAGCTTCGTCTAACAATGTAAATGACCAATCGCATACCCAATCAGTTTGTCCAGAAACCGATCTCAGAAAAATGTTTCATCAGTTCTTTAGATCTAGGAGCATCCAAAAATACGATTCTTTGACTGATTCTCAGACATGTTCCTCAACGTGCCAGCATCTCACATAATATAATGCAATTCTTGATATTCTTAATTGTGTCTGTGAGACAGCAGCCCGTATACAGGGCAAGAATTAGTGGTCTAGAACTCTAGAACAATGCATCTGTACATTTAGATTGCTTTGAATATTTTTTACATACTGTTTATTGTTTCGCATTTTGCCAACAGGAGCAGAGCAACATGTAGTTATTACCAAAATTTTCTGACAACTCAAAGTACGAGTGTCTAGAGACAAGAGAGTACAAATACATTATGATCAATTTGGTTTCTTTTAACTTTTATGAGAAAACTAATATTGTCATTATTTTAATGTATGCACTAACATAATGATATAAACAACTCCTTTCTTTATTTCATTCCTACTTCCAACTTTTCCCCCTGAAATGTGCTACCAATTTTATAAGCCCTAACAAATACAGTCTTCCTGCAGATGCTAATGCTATACTAGAGATAAAGGATGGAAGGTAATGAAAATGTTGCTTACTCCTAACCTTTCCATTGAACAACCAAGAAGGGTAGCAACATCTTCTATCTTGAGGTATGCACATTATCGATTTACCCATCGACCACTTGTTTTTTTGTTGTATACGCACGTCGAACCATAACATATGGTTGGTGCATATTCTTTCAACATTGTAGGCAGCTTTCAGACTAGAATTCATTGGTGAACATTTACTTGTGTTTTTGTTTCTAGAGGGCTTCTGTTGTGTACAACATCTACCAATGGCATTAAAGATGAAAGGGGTCTTCAAAGGCTTCAAGGTTATCTTCAGATCTTTGGTATGTGATTTTCATGTCTGAATTTTGATCACGCTGAACTAAGGTTGTAGGCTTAAGAATTGAGTTCAGCTGTCCATTGCTCTAGCATATTCTTCCTTCTGCACGCCATGCTTGCAATGGTTAAGGAGCATCAGATGGATATTGGTCATCCAACAGTCGTGAAGCATGTCGCACATATCAGCTGGGACAGCCAAACAGAGAGTGTTGCTTCTCTCAGCTGGGTACATATATAGCAGAATTCAGAACAATGCTACAATTCTCTTTTGATCCATTGCCTGATTACTTGCGTTACTCCTGATTTGTTAAGAAGCTGAGTTACCTCAATTTTCCTTTTTAGACGGATGACATTAAGGGGTTACCAGACTTTTCAGCATTGATCAATTTCGGACGGTCAACAGGAACCTCCTGGACTTCTCAAGGTATTTTTTTTCAGATCTCCTATTCTTCAGTTCCTGCAGTGGTGCACATGTTTAGTCCAATTGCTTCTATTTTCTCAGGAATAAGATTCTGTCGTTTTACTTATAGTAGCATGCATGTATGGGCTACGTGCACATATATTAGAGGCTAGAGAAACTAATGGGATTCAACACCTTTACGTTGTTTCCTGATCATAATTCACAAAACATAACTTCAATAAAAAGCATCGAAATCTTGGTGTTAGAAATATCACTTTTACCATGCTTGTTTGATGAATGAACTCTTCCTTAAAATGGTAAGGTCTATGATGCACTTCCTAATAGAGTTTTTCGCTTTTGTTGCTTCTTTTACAATGCGTGGTGTGAACTGTAAACTTTTCTTTGTTCATATGAAATAAGTGACATCAGAAGCTTTAATTAATTATTCACTATATTGATCTTTGCAGTGAATACTTGCTGACCAATATCAAAATAGATAGCTTAGACGTAGGATTAGTTTTGATGCCAAATACTCACCCATCATGGAATAGATTGTCTACATGTACACTTTATAAGAAGCCTTTTTGGTCTTGATTAATATATGTGGTACAATATTTCTTTTTCCCTCAAACATGTACAACACTCCATCAAAAAAGTTATGGCGCAGCGTAGCGCGCAATCCTACCTAGTTTGATATTATTTCGTGAGCCATCTCGGAGATCAATTGCAAGTTCTTTGCCTGGGGGAGGTACTGCCCACTATCAAAGAATTGGTGCTCAATAGGTGTGGAGCTTCCGTTTTGTAATTACATACCAGCTCCTTTTGGCCGGTTGTTGGTCGCCGCCTTGTGCATATATCTATGAACAATTGTTGTTTGCTTTCTTCTTAATAAATTAGGTAGTGTTCCTGCCTTTCTGTTGAAAATAAATCTTTAGAATATGTCATTATGAACATTTTAGGACCATAATACTCCTGTTTTGTTTTTCTTCCTCTTTCCATGTTGAAACCTTCCCCATCCATGGCCACTGTCTCATCACTGAGCCACCACCATGCCCAAATCTACGGTCGCCCCTAGGAAGAACAGCAACGGTGGCAGGAGCGAATCTAGGAAAAAAGGTCATCGGGGTCATTACGAACTGGTAATACTAAATTATAACTTGTAATAAGAGGATGTAATACTAAATTGTAACTTGTAATAAGAGGATTGTATGTTTATATACTATAGGAACCATGCGTATAGAACTGGAGAGCGTTGATGTTATTTGACTCCGGTCCATACACTGTAGATCCACCCCTGAACGGTAACACCCCCTGTATATGCGACTCGGATTTTGGCAATCGCGGTGACGAGGGCAGTAGCACCTGCGAGAGGACATGGGTAATGTGGCCGATGGCCGGTGGCTGCTGCTGCTAGCGAGGACCTGACGAGGACCACATGGTTGGTGATGTGGTTCGGACCGGTGGTGTGGTCAATGACGTTGAGGCCAATGTGAGGAGTTCGAGGTCGGCGAGGGCAGACAGTGAGATAGGATCTAGATCCAAATCATGGGGCGACGAGATTGGAGGGGCGAGGGTGGTCGAGTGTGGCGTCAGCTGGCCAAAATCGAGCTGGGGAGATGGTGTGAAGGTGGCCAAGAGGTTGGGACCTATAGCGACGCGGCCGGAGGGGTGGGGAGGAGGTCGAGGCAACGTTGTCCAAGAAAGGGGCCATGGCGGCGGGAGGGTGCCGCAGCGTCTAGGAAGAGAGGCGGTGGAGAATGTGGGGATTGGGAGGGAGTGGAGGAGAAAAAAATAAGGCAAATGTATTATGGTTCATAATAGCATGTATCTAATTTTGTGTACTTAAGAGGCATATTTTCAATAATGAACTTTGCGGTGGAACATTTCGAAAGTGAAAACTTTGCATGCATGTACTTGTTCTCCCACGAGGCCACGACCAGTCTATACTAATTCCATTACTCCCTTGGCATGCATCTACATGCCAATGCTTGTAACGAATTGACCGACCGACCGATGGAGCAAATGGAGCTAATCAGTGTATTGCTGCAAGACCATATCACTAGCTAGCCTTTTTTTTTTTGGAGAGAGAGAGCATATCACTAGCTAGCTACCAGCAGGTTAAGACAGAGATCCATACATAACCTCTTGTGAACTTTGAACTCTAAATATAAGTAAGAACATTTTGTCTGTCGTCTCGCAGTTCAGTTTTGTTTGCCTCTCAGTTCTCCATTAGTAGGACTCTTGTGGAACGAAAGCAATTTTCTGTTTTTGTTTTACCTGAAAGAAACAGGCAGGAGAGCTGTCCGAACAAAATGGAAACAACCAAGGGATCGATGAGCCGACGAGGACTCCATTTTATTCTTGGGCCCCCTCGCAGACAGAGAGAGGCCAGAGCTAGCCTCTCATGAAACTTCTTACTACTAGTTACAATTAGTTAACGCGAACTGTACCAGAATAAAAACAAAGTCGCGAAATTAAAGTCAAAATTAAAAATGAGGGTTAATTAGGAGCTCTTTTGTTTCGCTCTCTAAAGAATCCCTCGTATTTTATCCAATGTGCGTAGAGCATGCAGGCGAGCGGTGCTCATGGCAGCTGCGGAGGTGGAGGTGCGGTCTTGATCTTGCTAATGAAGGCGACGGCGATCCTGATCATCTTCTGGAACTCGACGAGGCTCTGCTCCAGGATGAGCCGCACGTCGCCGGTGAGCCCCTTGCAGCTGAGCGTGCACGACGACACGTCGGTGATGGCCCGCGTGGCCAGCGTCTTGGCCACGTCGTTGGCGCCGGCCTTCATCGCGGCAGTGGCGCCGTGGATCTTCTTCATGGCGCTCTTCATCGTCACGGTGCAGTTCTCCAGGCACTTCTTGAAGTCGGGCACGCTGGTGTTGAACCCCGGGAGCTTGCCCTCGAACACGGTCGCCGCCACCGCGCCGGCCTCCGTCGCCGCCTCCATGGCCACGGCCACGAGGGCCTTGAAGTCCACCTGCCCGGGAGTGCCGGCGATGGCGGCGCCGCGGTCCGACGCAGACGCCAGTGCGGTCTGGATGTCAAGGAGGCGGGGGCCCAGCTCCCGCACGCAGAGCACGGGGAACGGCGCTGTCATGCAGGCGGAGACGAGCGGGCTGGAGCCGGGCGGGGCGCGCGCGGCGTCGGCTGCAGGGAGGCCAGTGAGGGAGGCGCCGAGGAACAGTACGAACAGGGACGAGCGCATGGACACCGCCATTTCCTTCTTAATTCCTTCTTTGCGTTTTAATTTTCCGTTTTTATTCGATTATTGAGTCGTAGTGCTCGATCGGACGCACATATATACGTCCATGGGACTGGTCTGGGAGTGGTTCTTGGTGCTCGTCGTTGGTGTGGTTGGGAGTTTTTTCCGATGGTGCGCGCGTCCATGAGAGACCGGGAGAGAGCAGAGGAAGCGGGTAAAGGTGTGCGAGTTTCCCGCGCGTTTTCTTCTCTGTGCGTGGTGCCAATTTGCGCTTGTTTCCGCGGTGTCCACGGAAGGTTTGGACGTGCGCCGCATTTGGCTGCCATGCACGTGGTCTCTATTCCCAACAGTAGAGGCCAGCGGACTACCTACCAGAAAAAAAAAGGGGTATTTGTCGCGCTTCCTTGTTTTTACGATGAGCAATCGGCGTAGCATCTTAAACATTACCGAAAAAAGATTAAAGAACTAGAGTGGGTATTGGTGATACGACGGTTGGAGTCGTGCTCTAGCCCCTTCGTGGTATATGGATCCATTTGTGGCTAGTAGATGTGTAGACTGTCTGTTTTGTTTTGTTTTGTTTTGTTTTGCAAGGGCAATATTTTTCAGAAAAAGACTAGTACGCGTGGTTAATGATGCAATTCCTTTGAAAGTCATACGCATGACTAACGCACATAATGGCATCATCCAAAACCGAGACTAGTTGACGTTCTACCTGAATACTGCGTATGCACTGGTACATCTGACTTGTCAGAGTGATTAGAAGCGTGTCTTTACTTTGTTTAATACTGGCGTCCATCGTGCGTTGTCATGGGATACTACCTTCCGTTGGCAATTATCCATGTTGCCACCAGCAGATCGGGTTGAACGTGAAATCCGGCACTTCATGTGGCCCGGCAGCCAAGAATTCGATCGAATTTATTTACAAATAATCGTCCCGTAGAGTATTTCATCTCTCCGCTGCAAATAAGGGTTTGGAAGTGAGAGCGCAAATTCGCATTAATTTCAGCAAGGGTACTTTTTAATCCAAACCAAGGGGCCCGCACCGGCAAAACAAATACTCCCTCCTCCGTTTAGAAATATAAAATATATAGTTTGAATGATCTTGTTCAGAAATATAAGGTTTGTATATATATCTAATGAGGCTTTTTCTACTATACCCCTATTTATTCTCTCTCAACTACATGCATTTATTCATTACCACCACACACACAAACTATTATCTCTCATCAAGACAATTAAGTGGTGGTATCTAAGTCATTTTCACTCTTACCTTTCTCAATTTCACCCTAACCTTAATTCTTGTACAAAGTCAAAATACGTCTTATATTTTTGAATGGAGGAAGTATTCCACATAAGTAAACAAATCTAGAATGACTTAATTTTACATACACATTCTCGTTCTCCTCCCAAATCCGGAGAGAAACTCACATGCAAGACACCATACATACGTATGCTTAATAGCTACCACAATGTAATTTGTCATGCATATTTCATAAAATTTTCACGCGTACTATCCGCTATACATGTACCTAGTGCAGATATGTTGCCACCCGCAGTGGTGAACCCAACACTAAAATTTAGGATGTGTTAATGGGATAATACAAATATAAGATAAACATACGAAATATAAATCTAACCATCCAATGGTAAAAGATGCTAGGAGAGTACGCACGGTGTAGCCGATGGTAGAAGGTGTGACAGCTCGACTGCAGAGGTGGAGTCAGCCCATAGCCAAGTCTCACGCTGGACCAACTGTTCTCAAGCCATGACACAGTGGATCAACCTATGGGCCTATGGCCTTTTGATCCTAAACCTCGGGCCATGGCCTGCCTCCGAAACTGCCTGGCTAACCCTAGGTCCGCCTCTACTCATGCGACTCGTTCAGATTTCAAAATCAGCGGTCTACTCCTGCATAGCCGGCGTGTAGATGCGCTAGGGGAGTAACAACAGTTTAGCCCAAAGTAGAGGGTGCGTCAGCCCCGGCTGACTCCTGCTCATGCGACTCATTCAGATTTCAGAATCAACGGACGATCCCCTGCATGGCCGGCGAGTTGACGGCGCGGCGCTCCGTGTTGAGGTTCCAGCCGAGGTCGGGGTCGTAGCTATGTTGTGTTGTGATCTCTATAAAAGGAGATGCCGTGGTTTGCAACTCATCTAGTTACGTAGCAGAAATCACCCAAATTTGGACCATTTTTTTAACAGAAATCGAGGTTGATTTGCGCGTTCAAAATTCGTCTGTTTTAAAATGTTCACTCTTGTCACTCATATACCACTACTTGTCCTTTTTCTCTGTTGTAGATTCCCTCCACATCAATTGGTAAAATGGAACTATGGAATTATGGAACCCATGCAACCCAGAAAATTTTTAGTAGGCCTTGCCCAGATTATTCAGCTCGGTTAAGCTAGTTCAATTGGGCCTGGTTTCTGTAGGCCGTGGTTAACCCAGAAAAGGTTTAAGGGTCTGTTTGAGAATTTTTAAATCAGCTTCAGCTTCTTAAAAGTCGCTAAACCGCCACAAATAGCTCAGTTTTTAAGCGACTTTTGGTATAAGCTATATATATATAACTAGAAAAAACCAAAAGTTGAAAGGTAGACTGAACCTGCTTTTACAGTTTATTGCTGAAGAAAAATAACTATTTGTCAAACGGTCTTTTGTAAAAAACTATAGCCGCTTTTCAACCTGAAAAACAGAAAAAAAATTTTTTTAAAAAAGAACTATAGCTCCGCAAATAGACCCTAAATATGGTGCTAACAAAGTTCCAGAATTTACATGAGACCTTGTTACGTGTAATCTATTCCTATATTAATGGACATTGCAAATTACAACAAGCAACACGTCCAGAACGACAAAATAAGAGAGCTTTTTATGAATCAGTTTTTTTTTACGACAGATAAGATTTGCAAAGTAAAAGAAGTATACTAACCTAATACTAAAAGACTTGGACGGCGAAAGAACAGAGTATCAAGTAACATCATATATATGATCAAGCACGAATATGTATATTATTAGTTAGTTGATCTCATGGAGACTACAGAGCCGGCGCCGGCGCGGCGCCCCCTCCGCCTGCTTGATGAGGGCGTTGGCGACCCGCATGATGTTCTCGAACTCGTTGTTCTTGGCGAGCACGGCGCGTCCCTGCAGCTCTCCTCGCAGGACCACGAGTCCTTCTCGGCGGTGTCCACAAAGAGCCCGATGTCGTTGAGCTTAGCGTCGTAGATGGCGTCGCTCTCGGAGTCGTCGAGGTGGGAGACGGCCTCCTTGATGTCCTGTGCGCACTCGTCCAGGCACTGCCACAGGTCGGTGTCCTTTTTGTTTCACGATGCCCGGCTTGGCGCGCGCGAAGGTGCCGGCCGCGGCGCGATGGCGATCTCGACCAGCCCGCGCGCGTCGGCTGTCTTGCTCTCCGGGCTGGCCGAGTGGACGGCGGCGCGGACGTTCGGGTGTGGCGTCTTGGCGCACGCCTCCTTGAGGTGGCCAGCGGTTCGAGGGAGGCGGCCGAGGGGTGGGGAAGGAGGAGGAGGTCGAGGAGGGAGGCACGCTCGCTGCAACGCGTCGCCATGACGATAGATTGATTATTGGAGCTACCTGTCGACGCTACTGCACACAGACGGTTTAAAACTATCATTACGGACGGTTTTTTTAACCGTATGTAACCTTATGTCAGTGAAATAACAGCATATTATAGATGGTTTTTAAACTGTCTGTGATATCAACATCACAAACGATTCCAGTTAGAAACCGTATGTCGTGATATCAACATCACAAACGATTCATCGATTAGAAACGATATTTACTAGTATATGTCGACAATTTTATATTAGAACTTAATAATAAAAGAGAAATTTAGAATTTTAAATGAATTTAGAAAGAAAAACGAAACTAAATAGAGGTCGAATGGTGATACTTAAACATCATAGACAGTTTCTGTGGGAGAGGAGTAAATAAAATCGCTGGGTTGATCAAGAGGGTTTTTTCCTACACCCATAGCAGATTGGGAGGAAATTTTCATCATTAATATTTGTTGTTGCAAATTTTCTTAGAAGAAGCGCTTCATTTTTTTAAAATATAGAAGGATTTTTGAAAAGGTATTTCTATTCTCAACGATATTTATAAGGCACAACCGATTATAGATTTACTAATTGAATATCTAAACTTTTAGATGCATCGAGGCATCCGCAAGGAAAAAAGATAAAATTTAAACATTCCGATTCGCAAAGGATCATCTTAAAATGTAAAGTTTTGTAGCACTTTTATCTCTTTTTTATTATAATATTGATGGATGTTAAGATAAATACCTATTTCATTTCGGATGTGGGTGAGTAAACGAGGAAAGATCCGAGACGTTCATTTTGATGAATGCAAGTTTCGGGACGTTTTGGGTCATGAACGCTATCATGGTCTGATTTATCACTTCCACTTCATTCTTATCCCCGAACGAGAATACCATAGGCAGCCATGCTTCTTGAATTATAGAGTTGATTAAGTCATCGTATGGAGTTGATTAAATTATCGTTATATACCATAGGCAGCCATGTTTCTATGGTTTGACCATTTTTCATTCGGTTGAAATTTACTGGTCAGCCTTTTATCAATACAGTAGCACTGTCCGAATTTTTGAAAATTCTTGAGGCTTGATCATCAACTGAAAATTTTTAAGAGAACATTATTGATGCGTCAAGACCATCCACAAATTTTTTTAAAATTTTCTAAGGTGGTTTGAACCCTTTTTCATTTGGTTGAAATTTGTCGATTAGCCTTTTATTAGGACAGTAACACTATCAGAATTTTAAAAATTCCTTAGGCTCGATCATCAATTGAAATTTTCATGGCAATATTAGTGATGTGTCAGGAACATCCACAAAAAATTTAAAAATTTCAAAGTGTTTTGAATAATTTTTCGTTCGGTTGAACTTTACAAAAATCTCGGCAATTTTGACCGAAATTTCGGTAATTTCGATCAAATTTCGTTTCAAAAAATTTGGATTTCACATTTGCCTTTTGAATTTGACCGGATTTCGTCTGAAATTCCAGATTTCGCCTACCTCCAAGATGTCAACCGAAAACAAATTTTCAAACCCCGATGGTTCCAACTTTGACCAGGTAAATTTTGTTCAAGGGGCAAATAAACTGGTGATATAGAAAGCAAAGTACAGCACAGAAGATCATAGTTAGGCTCAACCGTTCAATTGAGAAAATATAGCCGCCACTGGAAAATGCTTGAAGAGAAATGCAACATTGCAAAAGAATTGGATTAATCGTGACTTGAGTTCTACAATAGTTCACAAATCATTTGATGTTGTACATACACTATCATCTTTCTGAAGTTGTTCCAATAATGATTCCATTGTACTTATGTAACTAGGCATGTAATGTTCTTTTATCATATTTGGCGCAAGCCTTATTTTTCCATACAAATCTCTTGGTGTTTCATAAATACCAATGATCTCATTGCTGCTGGTGCCTTCACCAGGATATGAATCCGGTGGGGGCAGCGCAATCATATGAATAATTCTCCCAGGAGGGAAAAATTGGCGTGAAACGGGTGCAGACCGCGATTCTTTCTGTTTCTCTTTACCAGCACCGTCCTGCTTCAGCGCTGCTGCTTCTTCTTTCTTTCTTGTCAAGGACGATTGTTCAGTGTTGAATGCTTCATTGCTATCTATATCCCCTTGAGATGCAAAGCCTGGCCCAGCATCAGACTTGACACTGATGACATCATCGTTGTTAACTAGTATGATCCTTTCTTCAGGAGTAACAACAGATACAGCCGATAAGTCCTGTTCTGCATTTGCCACGAAATCCGCTTGTTGCTGGCTGCAGTCAATGTTCAGCACATTTGCTTCAGGCCGTGTGATTTCAGCTGCATGTTTGAGCAAGGGCTGCATGACACAAGGAGCAAGCTGTCAAAAAAAATAAAAAAAATCTCGTTGAGCAGAGTGCTCACACTAGCAGTAACCGATCTAGATTAGAAAACTCAAAGAGTTACTTCTGTCAATATTGGTAGGTGCACCTGAAGTTAGCATATTGCACTAGTTTGGTTGCCTTGGTGAAAATTGGGGTTCCTGAAGAAACTCAGACAAAAGCAGAAATGTGCCTGGTGCCAGGCTGCCAGCTACCATATGAATAATTCTCCCACGGAATATTTTGTGAAGCTTGCATTGTCAAGAAAAGGATAATAATTGGCACCAATCTGTACCAATTACTAAATACAAGAAAGAAGCGCTGCAGCTTTGCAGGCCCACTGTTGCTAGTGGTATTGGTACTGATTGGGACTGGGTACCAGAAAGAATCAGTGGATCCAACTGATTGGGACTAGTACAGTACAACCACTTGTTCATCAAACTGATACTTGTGTTGGACTATATACATGACTTAACAGTTTTTCTTTTTCAAATTGAGCATCTGAAATTATTATTGAGTTGCATGCACCAGCCAATTCATCCAAAAGCTTAAGCTGATGAGGAAAGATGGGCAATTCACTTATACTTCAACACTCCTCCTCACGTGTAGGCTCCCTCAGGCCTAAAACGTGGAATAGAAGTAGACTGCAATTATTATTTTTTTAATTGCGTCAACCGGGTCTTGAACTCGAGACCTCTTGACTCTGATACCATATTGAGTTGCATGCACCAACCAGTTCACCCAAAAGCTTAAGCTTTTGAGAAAAGGTGGACAATTCACTTATACTTCAACAATTATCATTGTGTTAATTTAGATCTCATAGTAAGTTCACATGTAGAAATGGTGGTAGTTAAGGCACTTCACCTCAGAAATGCTAGAGTCAGGATCTGCAGTCTTCCCCATTGAATGAGAGATGGACATCATATGAGACTTGACAAAAGCTACACGCTGATTTATTTTCGTGAAAAAACTAAGGTGCGCCTGATCCTGTACATCATCCAGCTTAGATGATACCATTACCTGCAGTAGTGAAATAAAAAGATTACGGTGATGATATAAATTATGTGGGGAATTGTATGTGACTATTAATAAATATTGTCACTTTTCGCAGATTTAATAATGTTATATGGTCCCAAATCGGTTGGCAGAAGGGCAAACGTATAATACAGCATGCCAATGAAAATGAGCTTCGCATTTCAGTTGTGAAGCTAAAACCGTTATTACATCAGAAAATTAACAAGGTATGCTTTACTATTTTCAAGAAAAAGGAAAGGTCTTACTAATATTTATTGAAACATCACGGGATATTAATGTGTTGCTTCCTAAGTCTTTTTAATGTTTTCTTGTCAACTACAAAAGAAGTCCATGCTTGTGAAGGTCCAATTACATTTTTTTAGTATGTTGCTGCATAGGACGCTGGCCATCAGAGTACCTCAGATCGCAGGTTCTCAGCAGAAACTTCCGAAAATGCTGGCACCACATCATTTCTATTGACAAGAGAAGTGATGAATTCTTTGCCTGACTCCGCCAGCTCCCATGTCATACAGGCAGCTAAGTAACACAAAAATACTTTTAAGACTTTTGCAAGTTATTTCCTTAAAAACACAATATACTTATGTCACTTCTCAGATTAGATAATAGAATAAATCTCACAAGTCAAATGCAATTTGGTTAACTTCGTATTCAACAACGGCATTGCTCAAGGCATAAAGAAATCTTTCTTATATCTGCTAAATCACCATCACAGTTAACTGATGCAAGTTTTAGGCAAGAACTTCCTGCCAACAGTTAGCATGGATAAGAACCTGGTGTAACTACTAACTTTATCATTCATTTAAAAAAGCATGAAAAAGACAGAAAATTTTAACTTGGAACACAAAAAAATCAAAGATAACATCTGATTGTGTGAAAGCCAAACAAGATCTCAAAATGGCACCTCAGGGCAACTATCAACGCAACGATAAGCAAAAAAGTTCCACATCATGTGTTCAACAAGATAGAAAGTATGTAGAAATAACTTACCAGGAGCAAACGCCAGACACGTGCACGATGAAAACTCATGATGGTCATGAAGAATATATGTCAGAATTGCTCCAATACCTGCTCCCATTGAATGCCCAATGACCTAGTGCAAAAGGTAAACATTGTGTTAGATTGTATCATTTCAGACATGTAAACATGGAGTGACAAGAGGCAGAGACCTAATGCATACTGCTAAACTGTGTTGGTGATATTGATTCAAATAAAACCTTATTATTTCTGCACAGGATTAAAACTAGCCTTGTTTAACAATTGGAAGCAAAGCACTGAATGAACTGCAGGCTTAGGAGGCACAGATTCCAACCGCATTAACAAGTATGTACATTAAGTTTTACCGAAAGCTATAAGAAAATAGACCAAGTCATCAATTTGAAATTACCACACAAATTTAACCGAGAAAGCGCAAATTGACATCTTTTTCAGTCAGGACTAGATAATATGAAATGTAGTCCCGAAAAGAAGTGGACTCTGACTTCAATAGCTCAACTATCAGTACTGCAATGGTATAAATCTCAAACAGCATACTGCAAGATCAAAGCTTATTGGTAGTCTTGTAGCTCATATAACATAGGGCGAAATCAGTAGACATAACAGGGAATAGTCGCACAATTTTGTCAAGCTAATATGACTTAACTTTCTCTACAGCACTTCAATCTATGATTGCTAAGACTTGCAAATCAACACTTTCAACTACATGCAGAGTAGACAAAAACTGAAGGACTGTGCATTCAGGTATAATAGACTACAGCACACACAGAACTACTAAGAATTACCTTTATTTGGTAGTCAGGGAATTCTCGTACTGCGTTGTGAAGATGGGGAATAGCAAGGTTAGCAATCCAACGAGCTGCGGCAAGCATCCCACAATGTGCATATCCTAAAATTACGTTGCTGATCTGCCCTTCATTTAAAACTATATGGTGAAAAGGAACCACAGCTGCAGTTGCTGCTGTTAGACGCTCCTTAGTACTGATAGCACCCCGAATGAAAAGCAGAAAGCACTTGGATTTTTCATCACGCACAAGTGTGAAAGAAGGCTGCATAAGCTGTATAAAGTAAAGAGTCAAGAATGAGTCAAAATACAGGGAACAAAGCACAAATTGTAAACCAGAGCACCTTAAGCATGAGATAAGAAGAATATAGTGATACTTACTCACCCTCGCCCTAGCCTTGTGAACGAGAATGTCGTCTTGATTGTACCCACCAAACTTCAGAAATGCTGAAAATGTTTTCTTTGAGTAGAACATGCACAGCTTTAAGTACTCAAGAAGAGAAGCTACTTCAGTATGCGCCTCGTGACCTTTTAGTTGAAGGCAATCATTTCCACTATACACATGCTGCAAATTACCCTAAAGCACACAAACAAGAAAATATAATAATTACAAAACGTTTTGCTCCATTGCCTATGTACTATGCTCAAGAGAGCAATGGAAAAGCAAGGTGGTAATATTTTGCATAGTTTATCCACTTTCAGCAAGCATTCTAGTATGGCCACATTTTTATGCAACCACAAGAAAAGGCTAAACTTATGCTGATTAGAGTTCATTATCAGGTGTACGTGGCACCGACTCAGTTGCTCTTCACTCACGGCAAGTACATACTTACTTTTCATGAAGTGAACAACTTTGCACAGAAATATCGCAGATAAACAGACTACATTATATAGAACTGAATGTGGAGCGCTTCCCTTTTCTTTTTCTTTCAGCAATTTTTTAGAAAGACAACAGAACCCCAATCCAAAAAAATTTGTTATTCTTCCAGAATATTCATAAAAGATGTACATGGATCTGTTACGAAAATGATTCGAAACGTGTCTTACCAATATCTATAACTAATATTTGTGCCCAAATAGATACTCATGCCACCATTTAGTGGCGGCCTTCAATATCATGACCAATATGCCACTATACACTGTTCGTTAAACTAGCATTGTCACTAGGAAAACTGATGAATCAGATCTTACAGATCCATAAGGTTGGATCTTATCTACAATTGCAGAAACGATCTTACTTCGGGCCCAAGTACTAAGCACGTCATTATGATCGGACACTGCAAGTACCAGTATCCTAGCCCACTGACTGTACGAGGTCAGCTAACGAAAGCCACCGACAAAAATCCAGGCCTTTCTTCCCAGGAAAGACATAAAAATTAGACCTTTCTTGCAAGTCAATTCAAGTCAAACCTTGAGATGGTCAGAAATCTTGCCTTCACACCAAGATTTTCAGAAGATATAAAATGAAAAAACAAGAAACACTCTACTCAAAGCAACTAGCATTAACACTGGAGCCAATCGTAATACCACGTTCCGCCCTGTGGGATTGATCTCGCATTTGTTAACCTTAAAACTTCATGATCAGTCACTTTCCTTAAAGCCATTGATCGAAATGATCCTCTTTTTTTTGTTTGCAAGTAAAAAAGCAAAGCAAACACATGGACAGAAGCACAAGAGACCAGTACTATCACAGGGACTTAGGAAGCAAGAGGAAGAAGGGGCAAAAAAATCTCGCGGACCTGGCGCTTCATGTGGCGCTTGATCCCGAAGGCGATGCCGTGCAGGCCCCACCGCCCGACGGTGAGTTCCCACGTGCGGCGCGCGGTGCGCGCTGCCACCGCCGCCGCCTCGCAGCACGTGGCCGGCGGCCTGTCCGGCCACTCCTCCTCGCCGTCCTCCGCAGCCCTCCCGCGCGCCGCAACCGCTAGTGACAGCGGCGACTCCTCCTCCCCCTCCGCGCCCGGCGGCGGCTGCGGGCGGCAGGTGATGAGTAGGTAGACGAGGAGAGCGGCGCCCGAGGCTGCCGCCGCCGCCGCGGCCACGGCGGCGGGCATCGGGATTGGTGGGGGCGCAGGGAGGGAAGGAGGGAGAGATGTAGGTGGGATTTGGGCGATCGCGAGGCGTGGAAGTGGCGACGAAGACGAATGGAAGACTGGAAGCGTTGCTTTGTAAAGGGGTCGATTTGTAAAGTTGTACTTACTTGCAAGTGAGGGAGCCTTTTGTTTCGGGGTTTGTTTTGTGTTTGGGAAAAAAATAATTTGTTTGCTGAGGTGGCAAAGTGTGGATTGGTTGATGGCTTGATTCGGTTTGGATTCTGACTAGGGATGGCAATCTTGTCCCATTATTTATGTATCTGCACCTAAAAACTCTAATAGAGATATGTATGTTCCTCTTTCATTACTCGCGGACATGTTCATGAGGCTCAACTCTGCCCGATAGACAAACGGGCGTGAGCATGGTGGAGTTCCACTCGTGTCCGTTTCGCCTGATTACCCGCCATCTTCTGCTGATAGCTGGGGCCCATAGTGAAAGCCTTAGATCCAAGCAACCCCTTCCACTCATCCACCAGACTATAAACCCAGCCGCCACCCACATCCACTACCTCCTACCCGCATCTCTCACTCTCCCGGTCTCCCCCTTTGTGTTCCTTTTTGCCATCCCTCTTAAGTCACTCCTGCCTCCCAAATCTCCTTGCCCCTTTGAGGCCTCCTCCACTTGCTGCCTCCCGTTCGATGCCTCATCCGGCCTCCCCCGCAAGGCAATGTTGTCCGGAATCAATGGATGACACATCGCCTCGGTGAGTCGCCACCACCACCGGGATCCAATGAACGTGCCGCTAACTCGACGAGCCGCCACCGGGATCCAAAGGATGCATCACCACCGCAAGGATCCAAAGGATGCGCTACCGCTGCTGTTGAGATCCAACGAGGCGCCACCACCCCTAGCCAGTGACAAGTTTGTCACCTTATCCATCTCCACATCTCTCCTTTCCCCTTTGACTTCTTGCATTTTTTCCATTAGATTTTTTTCTTTGTTGTTACGTGCATTTTTAGCTCTGTGATAAGTTGTTGATTGAATTGAATGATGATGGTCTGGCGGACACATGGGTATGCTTGCAGGCAACAAGCATGGGTGAGATTCTTTGCCGTCACCCTGGGGGCATGCCCGTTTGATAGTGCATGTGCTCAGTTTAGAGCCTCTAGGATGAAACAAGCTCCACTTCCATCGGCTGTAGTCGTCCACCACGAAGAGTAGGAACTTTATCTTGTAAATGTACTTAAATTATCTTATATTATTATTAATATTTATTGATCAGCCGGTCCTACTATTTGTAAAAAAAAAACCTGAGAAGGAACTTTTAAGAATTTACATTATTTACTACTAAAACTCGACGAAGTTCATTGCAAAAATTCTGCATTCCAAATAAGAACTAAGCGTAAGCATAGTTTTTTCCAATAAAAACCGACACTTTACATCATCTCTAAAATGAGAAACCATTAGTTTTCCTTGTGTAATGAAATTCTTATTCATCCTCTACCATTTCTTTTGTATTAAACAGATACCATCCCCACCTCTACGTTAAGTCAGGATATCTCTTATAACTACCCAAAGACATTGTTTGTAATGTTAAAAGTCTATATGAATTCCACGTAAATTTTGTTGTTTTTTGCGATAGTAATATTACCAAAGTTTCTCAAGATCACAAAACGGATTATGGGATCGAGCGATTCCACGGTGCCAGAATGACACAGATCTATATATGGATTGGAATTTAACAGAATCATAATCTCAGAGGTAGGATCGCATAGGACTGATATAATTATACTCAAAATCAGGTAGGATCGTGATCCTAACAAAAAGCTATATCAACGTATAAATGTTGATTTTACCTGTTACTAATTTAAGTTATAATAGTTTGATTTTCTATCTTTAAATGGTAAAAATTATTATCATTAATATATTAGATTTCTAAATGATTAATTTATGTAAAGAATAATTAAATAAGGTTAAAAAACATAATTGAATGTAAAATGAATCAGTGTACCCAAATTTACAAAATTTAATTCAAAATATGTACTATAGATCTGCATATTTAAAAACATAATTAAATTATTACATGAAATATATATGCTTTAAAAATATGACAGAATCATAATTCTACAATCTAATCCTATCAAACAAGGCAACATATCCAGTAAAAACTCTGTGAAACCAATTTGTACAAATTTTGAAAAATCCTCAAAAATTACTATACAAGTTTTGAAAAATTCTCAAAAACTCTGTGAAACCCATGTCTACATTTTTGTCTTTTTTATATCTTTGAAATGTGATTGAGTTTAATCTTCAAATTTTACAGTTTTGTAGAAGCTCACCTTCCCAACGTATGATAATTTTTTAGAATTTTTTAAAACTTGTACACATAGATTTTACTAGATTTTACAGTAAAAAGAGTTTTTACCGGATATACCGCCAACAAACAAAAAAAAAAGACCCTACGTAGTACCGAGATCCAAACAACCTGATCTATTCTTACCTGCGGAATCATTCTTCATCTTTTGCTAAAATGCCCTCGTACAAAGCAGCAATTGGCCCACGACGCTAGCGAGGTCTGGATAGCTGTCGAATGTGGTGGGCCCGGGAGTACAGCGTGGAAGTCACATGGAGGAGCCAATTGGTCAGCTCCACATGACTCACAGGGCAACAGAATTGAGCTCCGAAACTCCAACAATAAATCATCATCCCGGTGGGCCCCGCCCCTCTCACCCAACGCCGACATGTGGGCCCATGGCCCGAGACTGACAGTACGTGAGTACATCAGGGCCCCAAGGTCAGAGAGTCCGGGTACAAGGACCGAAGCAGCTGTCGCTGCGTGGAGTGTAGTGGAGAGCCCTCGTGGAAAGATGCCGCCGATAAGAAGAAGGGCGGTGGGGCCCACTTGCAGTGGGCGTACACGGCATCATCGGTCATGCATGACCTGTTCATGAGGAAACCAGCAGAAGAATAGTATGTAGTCTGGCAGATCAAAAAGGCTGACTGACTGGTCGCAACGCAATGCAATTTTTTTAAAAATCTCAGCTGCATGCTGCAGTGATCAACTACATGCTTACAGTTGCTGTCTCAATGTCTCGTTGGTGCCAGGAGGATTCAGATTCCACCGTTGTTTGGCATTGCAAGTAGTAGTCACACGGGAGTTTACAGCATCTGGAGCGTGTGCATGGAAGCTGCTGATTCACATACAGAATTTATTCATCCTTGCTGGCTAGTAATCAATCATTATTGACACTGTCTGAAGACCTTTTTTTACTGGATGCCTGCCTCCAAGATCAATCTAGGTGAATCATTGCCACTAGTTGTGTCTCCTTTGGAAATTATTCGGGTCTGGAGTCTCGACTCTGGAGTGATTATCCAAGTGCTGGACAAGTCTGCATTGGTAATTGAGGCGTCGATCGATCTGCAGTGAACTTCCTAGTTGAAAGTCTACAAGCATTTTTCTTTACTGAATTTTTTTTGTCAAGTAGCAAGCCTAATGGCTACTGACAGTATGAGACACTGCTGTAAGGATCTCACGGATCAAGGAGCTGCTAGCTAGTACAATGCTTAGCAATATATATAGGTGCTGGTCTTTTACGGTGGTATGACACACAGATTCTTGTCACGAGCATATATAATAATTAATTTAAAAGAACGCATGCATGATAATGCCAAACCACATGAATAATAATACGTATATTAGAGCTGGTAGACTTCCGACGTTCTCGGCGTGGCCACGTCGATTTCGGGCCGACGTGGTCACGCACCGTCGTGCCGCGTCACCCGTGTGATTAACTCCGTGCTCAAGTTCAAGTAAAAGATTACGCCGCTTAGACACAAACGGCAGCGCGGCGCAGCGGTAGGAGCTCTTGCGCGCGAGCGAGCGACCCGCGTTCGACTCCGCTCGCCCGCGCTCACGTCGCCCGCTCGGTTTTTTCCTTGAGCAACGCGTGGCGCCAGCGTGTGGGCGACGAGTCGCGCGAGCACGTGGCCTGCCGCGCACGCGACAAGTGGCATCGATTTTATTTTGCAAAGAAGCCCCCAAAATTTTTCAAAATTACGCAGAACGGCCTAAAAATACTGTTTTTTGCCAAATGACCTCTCGAATTTTTTTAAAGGTTTTTTTTGCGCAAAAAGCCTCAAAAGTTTCGTATTTTGTTACAGTCTTTCCCGTGTATGTCCCAAGACTTTTGTATTCTATTTTTTTAAAAAATAGCGGTTTATGTAGGTTTTTCGTAATTACGCGGAAAGGCCTAAAAATGCTGCTTTTTGCGAAATGACCCCCGAATTTTTTTAGAGTCTTTTTTTTGCAAAAAAAAGGCATCAAAAGTTTATATTTTTGTACAGTTTTCTCGTGTATGCCCCCAGCCTTTTGTAGTATTTTTTTTCAAATTTTTTAGTGGTCTATGTAGGTTTTTTTACGAGAACACCCTCCAAAATCTTTATGTTTTTTATACGATTCTTTTCTTCGGTCAAAAAAAATCCTGAAGCCTTCGACTACCCCCTTCGCCGGTTCGCCCCATGCGGCCATGCCCTCTGCGGCTCTACACCTCTGCCATCGCCACGCGGCCGCTGGCGCGTCTTAGTCTAATCCGCCTCCCGCCGGACTCACAGATATGGACGCTGCCGCTCCCTCGGTCGTCGGTCGCTGGCCTGTCGCCTCTTGACTCCGGCCAAGTCTCCATTCCGAGCTTAGCTCCCCACGCGGCCGCACCCTCTGGCCTCTGCGCCTGCTGGCCTGGGCTGCTTTGGAGACCTCTGGTATTGCTTGATCTTGATGCTTCATGCCTTGATAGAATGATAGTTGATAATTCAGTTGTATGATTAATGTTTGTATGGCCCCGGTATTACTTGCTATTTGTTAGTTGTTACTATATGAAAAATTGGAAAGGATAGTTTTATGATTGTATCTATGAATTTTTTGCAATTTATGTAGTGTTTTTGTTGCATCTCGGTGTGGTTAGTATTTGGCGTTAATTATTGCCGCTTAGTTTTCGGCCCGAGGCTTGACAGAATCCTAACTCCGCCACTGGGGAGGATACTTAGCCGAAGAAGCTGTCTCTCACACCTGAGATGGTTGAACCAATTACATGCCTGAAAGACTGAGAGTGTGCAGATGAGAAGATACAACATCAGGCTGAAGATCCGAATGTCACAAAGGCATTAGCTGACTTTGACTACATTGGCCTCGAGTAGTCTATGTATGTATGTGTGTGTGTATATATATATAGTTATTGCACTTTTTTTTCTTATATATACCATTTGATTCTATTATTTTTGGACAAATAGAATTGTTCAATATCTAAAAAAATATTCCTCAAATTTGTATCTTATCGTCGGAATGATTCCATTCAAATAACTAAACACATAATTTTTTTCTTGAACCATCTCACACATATCACAAGCAACCAATCACACCCTTAATCCCATGCACGATCCGCCGTTGCCAGGGACGCAGGCAGACGTTTCAAATTCGAATGAATCCACGCATAATTACTCTGACGCTACTACTCGGTCCGCTCGACTGGTTTAGGGTGCGTTCGATTGCCTGGATGAGGTTGGATGGGATATGGTCATCCAACCTGAATGGGATGAAACCATCCAAGTAGTTGTTTGGTTAGGTGGATAGGAATGAGCCAATATTTTGTTTGGTTGGATGGATAAGAATGTGGATAGGATGAGCTAATTTTTTGTTTGGTTGCATTGATAAGGATGGATGGGATAGTTGTAATAAAGGTTTCTAATTTTGGTTTGATTTTTTTGATGAAATTTGATTTTTTAGAGAAATTTTGACCAAATTTGAATTTTTGGACAAAATTTGACCGAAATTTGAATTTTCGAACAAAATTTGAATTTTTGAACAAATCTGAATTTTTGGTCAAAATTTGACCGAAATTTGAATTTTCGGACAAAATTTGACTAAAATTTAAATTTGACCGAGTATACCTCTTCGTACAATAAACTGGATGAATTCGTCTGGCCTTTTTTCTGGGATGAGTCTGTCCAGCATCTCGAAGGAATATTTCAAAAAACTGGACCGCCATATCCCATCCATCCACCCATCCAAACAATTGGATGACTCTAAATCCAGAAACCGCCATATCCCATCTACCTTCATCCATCCAACCAAACACCACTTTAATGAATGTGAAAAAAAAATAGCACACCGGTAATTCGATGCGCAGTGCCTAGAGTTAGGGGTGGATATCGAGCCAACTCGACTCGACTCGTTAAACTCGTTAAGATAACGAGTCAGCTCGACTCGACTCGTTATCTTAACGAGCTCAAAGCTCAACTCGGCTCGACTCGTTAAAAACTCGAGTTGGCTCGAGTTGGCTCGTTAAGCTCGTTATAAATATGAGCAACAGAGCATACATTGGATACCTCAAACACCTGAACATGGGATTACTGCAGACAATTATGGATAGAAGTGATGAAGGATCAAGGATGAGCCTAGAGGGGGGGTGAATAGGCTATTTTAAAATTTTCTTCTAATTAACTTCAAGAATTTCAATATGATAAATAGAGATGAAAACTAAGCCTCTTCCTCAATTTTTCTTACTCGGAAGTCGAAGTCAGAACTCTTTTCCCAGAAGGGAAGGTGAGTGAACCTTCACAAAATACCAAGTCTCTTCACAACAATTTGAAGGGATCACTGGTCTGCTGAATTACACCAAGCCTCAAAAAGAAGAAACCTTCTCCAAGAGTAATAGAACAGAGCTTGAGCTTGATGATTTCCAAGTGTGTTTTGAGCTCACAATATAATAATTAATACAACACTTGAATTGAATGTTTCTACAACTCTCATACAGAGTGAAATTGAATGCACCGAGAGTAGAGTCCTCTACATGACTTGAAAGGAAAGGAAAAGGAGAAAGAGTCTTGAAGATTTTTAATCAAGGTTAAAGACCTCTCGAGAGGTTAGAATAGAGTGTTGAGTTATTTTTAAGAGGAATAGTGCCTAAGATCTTGGTTTAATCCTAAGTGTGGAAATGGCTCAAAATCATACCTTGAAATCATGCTAGTTGCATTTAGAACAAAGTTTTAAATGTTACATTTTTACCTAAGTTTTGCGGACTACTTGTCTTATGTTAAAAATCGGTCTGCGTTGAACGAAGTCTTTGATTCACGCGGACCACTTGGAAGTAGTCCGCGCAAAAGCTCGTTCACGCCGGACCACTTGAAGTAGTCCGCGCAAAGCTCGTTCACGGCGTGAATCGACCTTTGCGCGGACTACTTCCAAGTGGTCCGCGTGAACGAGCTTTGCGCGGACTATTTCAAGTGGTCGGCGTGAACTGAAAAACTCGGTTCAACGCAGACCGATTTTTAACATAAGACAAGTAGTCCGGCAAAATTTAGGTAAAAATGTAACATTTAAAACTTTGTTCTAAATGCAACTAGCATGATTTCAAGGTATGATTTTGAGCCATTTCACACTTACATTAAACCAAGATCTTAGGCACTATTCCTCTTAAAATAACTCAACACTCTATTCTAACTCATCGAGAGGTCTTTAACCTTGATTAAAAATCTTCAAGACTCTTTCTCCTTTTTCCTTTCCTTTCAAGTCATGTAGAGGATTAACCTGTTCAAACACTTATCTCAAGATAGATAGTTAGCCCAAAACATGTAATGTCATTAATTACCAAAACCATAATAAAATTTTGGGGGCCTAGATACTTGAAGTGACTAGAAAGTAGAAAGTCATAAGTCATAACATTCAACTTCAGGTGCCCAAATATCTCAAACAGAGCGTTTGGAGGGGTACAAGACTGGAACTCCGATCAGACTAGAAGTAAGTCAAGTAACAAACATTGCAAACAACATTAGGTCTAAAGCATAACAAGAATGAAAATTCCAGTAGCCCATGAAGATCGTGCCATGAAGTCTTGCACTAGGAAGAAATTGTGAAGATCCTGCAGCAGAAGGTGACGCTGTTGTCTGTTGGTGCAGGACTGCAGGATCTTCTGAAATAGTACATCACATTTACATAAGTGTTAGTAGCCAACCTGGATGAAGAGAACATTACATGAAGCTCACTGACATTTTTTTGGATGCATGTTGATCACAGTATTTAGGATGACAAATATCACTTCACCATAATATTTTGCTTGCAACAAGTATTGGATCAACTATCGCTAGGTGGTTAGTACCGACTTCTAGCTAGTTCTTGATGGTAACCACTTCATCAAGAAAGACTAAAGGCGATTAATTAACTACTACATATAAGGGTCTACATATTTTTTACTTATATGGCGAAACATAATACTTGCTATAGCCTCACAAATACTGTGATTTTTTTCAAGTTTTCTTCTAACAAGACTTAGTGGAATCACAAGAAACCTTGGGAAGCTATAGTTAAACATGCACAAGCACACTCGTTTTTTTAAAGTAAACTTTGATGAGAATGAATTCATCTCACTCTTGGGCGACTAGCCGCTTTCCACCAAGTCGTCAGAAATGGTACCAATTCAACATCATCTCCGTTGTCATCTTCCTACAAATGAAAATGGTACTTGATTATACACAATATTAAACAAAGCTATATGAAAAACGAAAGAAGATACCCATACCATTATCATTGGAGGTTTGTTGTCATTTTGGATCCTCGGATGAAGCTAGAAGCACATACTAATGCCTCAACCATTGATGGGCGCAGAGCACTACGATAATCATCAAGAACTCTACCTCCAAGATCGAAAGTGGACTCGATGAGACACGGTAGCAGGTATAATCAAAATTTTTGCCATCTTTGACACAACAGAAACCTATGAGCATTCAACTTCCACCAATCAAGTAATACAAACTTTGAGTCCTCTGGAGGATGGTTTGGTTCATCTAAATAGATGAGCAATTCGACTTAGATGGCTCTCAGAGTGTCTCTCGCAGAAAGGATTGAAACCCACTTGGCACTGTGGCAACTAAGTTCCGTGTTTGCAAACCTGAAGATGACTCAGCCCTTCCACTAGCAACCTTGTTTTGGCGATGTTCAGCCTCATAAATGCCATATAGATCATACAACTCATGTCTGACATCATTTTCCTCAATAAGGGCCTTGCTCTCACTAAAAATCATTTTAAAACAATAACTAACAAATCTCATCTTAAACCTAGGATCAAGAATAGTAGCAATAACCATAACATTGTTCCTTTCCTCCCAATATTTATCAAACTTGTCTGACATTGCTTGTCCCATCTTGTTCATATACTCATCCCCAGAATTACATGCAGCTACCAATGCAATCTTAACATTCACTATGTAAGGATAGAAAACATTTGCGATGGGGTATATAGATCCCGATAATACCTTGGTTACCTCAAGAAATGCAGTCAAGATTGGCTGAATTTTACTATATAATGTCCAATCTTGATGGGAAGGCTCCCACTTGTAATTTGTATCAACATCACCATACTCAAGTGAAAGCAGCCTATAGGGAATGCATGTATCAAACATTTTATATGTTGAACTCCACCTTGTGGACACATCTAGACACAACCCCGCTCCAGTTTTGATTCATGGATTTACAAACTTCCAGAACTTGTACATACGAGATGGTGACTTCTTAAGATATTTCACAGTTTCCTCGAGCTTGGCTATCAATGGTTGCAATGGTTGAATGCCATCATTCACTACCAAATTGACTATGTGAGCACAATAGCGGACATGAAAGTAATTAGGAATAAAGCTCATTGTTTTCCTAGCAATGAACTTGGACATCAAAATCCTAACAAACAACATCATTTGATGCGGCATTATCAAGAGTGATTGTTATAATCTTGTCTTCTATTTTCCATTCACTATACATTCAAACACCGCTCGAGCTATGATGTTCCTGTGTGTGGTGGATCTAACTCAATGAAGTTCAAAACACGACATTGCATAACCCAATCAGATCTATGTAGTGCGCCACCAAAGCCATGTAGCAAAGATTTTGGTTTGATGTCCATAAATCACATGTCAAACTAACACTCTCAACAGCCTTAAGACTCTTCCTAAGGAGTTCTTTTTCAGATTCATAAACCTTTATGCATTCACTTCGTATAGTCTTTCTACCAATGAACTTGTACGATGCATTCATATATCTCATCAAGACATTAAACCATGTGTGCTCTACCATTCGAAAAGGATATTCATGAACAATTATCATCTTAGCAATGAGCCTACGGGTTTCCTCATGATCATATTCAGTAGGAACAATTGTAAGAGATGAACCTGACGTGTCGGGATTATAGTTGAGTGTACCTTGAGCTAGCTGCCTCGCGCCTTCAAGTTCATGTAGGGTGTACACTTTGGCAAATGTCTATTCAAACTTGAAGTTTGACCCCTTGAGTGTAAGCAAACAAAGAACCACAATATCGCACTTGGCCTTCTCAACGGTCTTCCTGGCTCCCTCTTCGACGCAGCTTGAACCACCTTGAAATGCTTCCAACAGTCGCACGCTTTCCTCTCAATTTCTTTGCACTCTTGGAGACAATTGGTTGCTTGTTTTCCTTTTGCCTCTTCTATTTCGATTGGGAGACCCAGAGCAGTGTTCACCACCATCGACATCACATGTTGCTCATCATGAGAAGGTTCACTTTCGGACATAACATCATTCATATCATACTCATCTTCCTCATATACATATTCCTACACATACAACATAAAAGAGCAAATACGCATTTCTTGTGTCAAGAAAAGCAAAAGATTCAATGATGAAAGATCTAAACAAGCTCATCAACAGTTTCTTAAACACGGCTATTACAGATTACTAGATTAATCTAATAGTAATCTTAGACGCCAAATCTTCATGATACAATGTCGACTAACGAGCTGCCAAATCTTACAAAGATTGTCACATTTCCTTAAATGTAAGATTATCTTGGTTTTATCGCAGGCTTACCGATGTGGCGCAGATGAGGAGGCGTGGGATGCGTTGAAGGACCATTTGTCGGAGGCTTTCCAAGGTTCGCAATCTTGAAGATGTGGAGCATGAACCGAGCCACAAGTCCTACTTAGCTTCACTTCTTTGTTCTTTGACTCCATGCTCCTCGGTTGATTTGGCATGCTTGATGTCGAGGGGAACCGAATCGAGAGGCGGCGTTGGAGGCTTGGAAGGCCACTCGGTGTGTGGACCGATGGATCTCGGAGGGTAGGAGCTCAACGGGGAGGCGACGGCGCGAGCAAGGCAAAGCCTGGCGGGTGGACGGCAGGAGTCAGGAGGGGAAGAGCTCAGAGTAGAGGCCGGCGACAAGGGAGAAGCCGAGGAGAGGAGGAGCTCAGCTCGGTAGCGTCGGCCACTTCGGCCAGAGAGACTGGAGAGTAGAGTCTGTACCTCTGATTTGGAGCTCGTTCAACTCGTTAGCTCGCTCGATAGCTCGTTAGCTCGACTCGTTTAACTCGTTTTCTTAACGAGTTCAAAACCCAGCTCGACTCGACTCGTTAAGGAACGAGTTCGAGTCGAGTCGAACCGAGTTTCCAAGTACTCGTTAAACTCGCGAGTTTCGAGTTTTTTTTCCACCCCTACCTAGAGTGACACTCAATAATCACGTCCACGTGTCGATCGCATGCATTTGCAGGCGCACGCGTGGCGTGCCTGACGGACAAGGCTCGCCGGAGAGCCTTCGACGCCGAGCGCTCCACCAGCTGCTGCAGCGCCTGCCAGGCTGCCACCAAAGGACGAGATCGTCGTCCCTCGCGCCCACCACCAGGCACCAACGGCGGCGGCGGCCAACAACAGCAACGCACAGCAGGCGAGCGGCGGCGGCAGGAGGCCTCCTGTCCCGACGACGCCGCAGGCGCTGCGGGAGGTGCAGAACCGACTCCGGAACGAGTGCCGGGTCACCGAGTCCTGCCTGCGGGCCAACGACGCTGGTGCACGGCGGCACTAGTCCTTCCCGCTCTTCGACCCCTCCGACCGGCAGCGCTTCCCGTACTACCCGCACCCTCGCCCGCCGCCGTTCGCCGGCTGCCGGCCAGCTTTCTGGCCGTTTGAGGAGCATCTCAGCGCGGACGAATATCAGAATCAGAGGTAGTGCAGAGGTGGCGGTAGCAGCTGTGAGTCGCCCGTGTACCAGATCAGAACCGCACCGGTGCGCACCGAAAGAATTAACCAAGCGTTCTTGGTGATGATGAACTCAACCAGTGCCAGTGCAGATTTTTTAAAATTTATTTTCTCTAAGTGATCAGATTTACATTTCGATACCTTTGTCTTTCTCCAGTTGATCATCAAATTTGTTTTACATTAGGTATTGACAAAAGTAAAAAAAAAATCAAAGCACATCTGTTTTAGATCAATGGTACTTCGACATTGCTGGCTACATGGGTTTTCAGCAGATGATAATTCGAAAATTACAATCTATTTCCTCTCAATTAAAACGAACAAAAATGGAGCGTACCTGTCTTGGTTGCAATAAATATTACACCAAAACAGACCACTGACAATCAACTCATTGGTACACTATAGCAAGTGATAGCAATTGCTCAGCAGAAGATGCTTAAGTGACAAATTATCCATTACACGAACATGGATGTCCACTTTGCTTGCTTGTATTGCTATCGATGCCAAAAACCCCGTGGACAAAACTCATTTCTGCACTGCTTTACGGTCTGGGATTTTCAGAATGCCACGATCAATCAGCGGCTGCAGCTCGTGCTTTGCAAGATCCCTCACCTTGGAGTTTGGAGATTCCAGGAATGCTGCAACCACCTTGGAACTGCAGTAACCAAGTTAAAAAAATCAGACAAAGCCGAGGATCAAAGAACATTACACTATGCATGAAAAATCAGAATATGCCACCTAAAGAGAAGTAAATTTGAGATACCTGTATCCATTAGCCCATATCTCGCACTTCCCTTCAAGAACCTTTTTCCAGAGGGTAGCGGCAAATGCAGGACAATCAAGTATCATTCTTCTGATTACACGGCTGGAATGGAAGTTCTCAAAGGCGTGTTCAGTATCTTGTGTCTTTAGACACGCTGCATCAGAAGCTATTGCATTGTGAAAGATGTGGATCCTGTCAGTGATGCCCTCCAAAATATTATCTTTTCCACCAACAGCAACCTTCATAATTCAGATTGGCAAATGACAACATGGAATCACAGTCAGCATAGCACAGGTATCTCTTATAAAGCAAAATTCAAACAGCGATGACAGTCATGGATAGTTGATGGCCCATTCGTTTCAAGAGCCAGATCAAGACAACAGAGAGAACAGTAGGCTGTTTCGTGTGGAGAGTATTATATACATTTTTATGCCTGGCAGACTCATCACATCAGATTCGGAATAATAGAAATAAACTAAGAATAAGCCTACGGACAAAATGCATCCCAAAGAATAGGTTGCATCAATTGATGTCACTCTCCACATTCTTTTTTTTAAAAAAAAAAGATATCAACAATTATCTATTGACATGAAGCTCCATAACACTTGTCAGGCAAAAGTAATAGATTTTTACATAAATTTAAAAAAGAGGAAAAAAGAAAATTGGGCTAAGTTTACATAATGTCACGGAAATACATAGAAACATGAATCATAGCTATCATAATGTTTTCTTTGGTGGAGAAATACAATGGAAGAATTAATATTATGCCATGATACGGACAATTGAGGTCATGCATGGACAAAGGAGATCACCTCATATAGTACATCTTTGCCGAAATTTGTTCGAAGTAACTCCCCAACATTTTCAATGCAAGTCTGGATGAGAGCCTGCAAGAAAATCAAGAAGGTCTATATTATATCTTCTAAAGCACATCAGGAACAAGAAAGAATGCAACTTCCGGAACATAATTTCCCAATACAATTGACACCATATTTGGTATTTCTACTTAATGCTATCGCTTGTAAGTAGCTTATAGGTGCCAGTACAACATCCAAAAATTATATTCAAAGAATTGCAACCAGAAGAAGAAAGGCCATGATAAAGCAATTTAATCAGTACGACTGGTAAATTCAGAAACAGTTAACTTGTCTTAGTAAGATAATAGCTAATAAGGCACAGACAGTGTGTCAACTAGGTACTACAGTAAAACCTTACGACAAACACTATTTTATGACTGAACACCAAAATAATCCGTTTGTGCCTATTTTGTCTTCCTTTCTATAACAAGGTTCTATGAATCACTTCACACATCGCTGTGTATGCTGGTATTAGGGGCTCTGTTACCAATGGGTAGATACGCTGGGACAAGGGGTTCTGTGACTGATGAGCGTGTGACTAGGGATTCTGTGACTAGTGGTAACCCTCAAATCATATATTACTGCCATCACAAGAATCAATGTTCTCGAAAGAGGGAAAAAGGTACTTGCTCATATATCATTGCTGTTGAATAAATGGAAAGCTAAATACATGTTACGAGTATCACCTCAGCAAGCTCACTTTTCATCAACAATTCGTGTCGTCGTTGTGACGGGTCCTTCTTGCTGTCAGCCACAATCTGCATGCCTTCTGACACACCGTTCTCTTTATCAGCTGCAGCATCCACCTTATTCTCAGATGTAACATCAGTTGCGCTGTCTGATCCCTGAACAAAAGCAGCAAAATTTTAGCATGTGCCTCTCTTCAAAATACGTACAGAGTTAACAGAGTAGACAACTTGCCTTTGCAACAAGAGAAGGCACGCTGTAATTCAGACAAGCAAGATCAGCCGGAGGCAGAAAGCGTGAGCAAAGAGGGTGAAGTATTTGCAGCAATGGGCGTCTCCCATTCTGTTCCAGCAAGGAGCTCCATTACTATTAGTCCAATGTGGATTTAAATTTGATTAAAAGAAATATCAGAAGCTATGTTTTCATTTTACCTTGTCAAAAATGAGTTGCTTTAATTGCTTTGCCAGCTCCTGAATTACAATCTACAAAATCGAATGGAAGGTATTAGTATCGTCGTTTGTAACTGCTTGTAATGGCAGCATGATACTCACTACAAGTAAAAGATTTGTGCTAGCTAACCTTAGTAACGAGCTTTGTGTCATCAACGATGGAAAGAATGCAAACAAGGAACTGGAGAAAAAACCGCCATGTTAGTACATAATTGAGGATAAATCATTTGGAAGCATAGAATGAACTGAGATTTTTCGTATAGCATTGAGATAATCATTTTACAGATTACAACATAAAATTCTTATTTAAGCGCTGAAAAAAATGCAAATATAGACATTACTTACAAGGCATCCATAATCATTGAGAGCAAGCTTCATAATGTGCCCCTTCAAGCTTTTAATAATCTTCTTCCTATCCTGAAGTACATTACCAAGTTAAGGTAATCTTAGATGGAAATCAAATTCATCTTACTTATGAAGATAATCCAGACACTTAAAAAGAGGGGAAAGAAAAGAAACACTGAATTGTGCAGAGTGGAGCACATGCACAGTTTAATTTGCATGCCACTTCAGTGTCCCACAAATTTACAAATATTATTGAATCAACATCACATAGAAGACATGAGTGGATAAATTTATACCAGGTAATCACCCCGAAATTTGTATTTAAGGTACAATAAGAATTTGTACAGAAACAAAACTAAATAAGGTACCTTTGCACTGCCATGCCTGAGGCAACTAATCCCTATTTTTAATCCTTCTCTTGTGTGCATGATCTGAACGAGAAGTGGTTCTGACAACCTTTTCTTCTTAGCTTTTGTTTTCTTTGGTAATTCAGGGGCAACCGATGGTTCATCTCCGTCTATGACAGATGATCCTTGAGTGAGAAGTGGGATTAATTGACGAATCACGTCGGAGGCTGAGGTCTATGAAAACAAACATATATTAGTGAAATAACCCAGGTGATAATTAAGTCAGTAAAATTATTAAACAACTAATCAATTAGGTAATCAGTAATTTTAATTAATAACCAATATTATGCATCAGTAAAGCAATAATGTAGGGATAATAAAAAGTAAGGATTTCGGGAATTGCCGTCAGACCCACAAGTAAGGGTATTGCTCATCGAGATACCTGATTCCGGGGGCCAGATCAACACCTCTCGCTAGACTCGGATTCATCATTCGGCAATTAGTAACAAACCTGGTAGGATTGCGGGTACCCTTAGCAAAATTTGAGTAATGACCAATATGCCCATAGTAACCAGCAAAGAGCCTAAGGGTAGAATGGTAAAAGTGACCACAGTAAAAAGGGGATAAGGACAGCCAACCGAGAGCCAGCTCTCTGCACAGCTCATTCACTCCCCCTTACCACCTTTCCAACCAAGAGCCAGAGAAGAGAGCAAACACCAAAGAGTAGCCAGCCGAAGCAAGGCAAGCCAAGAGGAGAAGAAGGCCAGGAAGAGGAGGCCGAGAAGGAGCAAGGAGGGGAGGTCCAGATCAAGGAGCCAGAAGCCAGCCAAGCAAGGAGCAAGCCCAAGCCAGGAGGAGGAGGCCAAGAGGAGACAAGACCTCAGCCATTCCTCACCAGCAGCACCACCATCAGCTTCTCTACCATAGAACCTAACCCATCAGGTGCATCTCACAGTAGTAGTAGAAATGCTAGCAATGTAGGATGCATAGATGGGTAGATCGGGTAAAATAGCCAGTAGATCGGGAAAAACCTTAATTGTCTCAATAGGGGAGGCAACCCTAAGGGCTGCGAGGAGCGTGCCGGCCACCACCATGCACTCCCCCGGTGTGCTGGCGTTGCCAGTGTCGTCACCTCACCTCCAAACCTACAGCACCACCCCTATGTCATCATAGACCTCATCCAACCATGCTTAACCCTAATCAGTAAAAAACTATAAGCAAAGTTATCATCCAAACAGAGAGAGGCAGTAGAGGAACCCTAGAAACCAAACTGAGTAGAGACCGGAGCCACGCGCGCAGCCGAGGGAGGTTGCAGGGAGAGAGGAGGTGAAGCTGGGCTACAGGTCGGCAGGGGGGTGGCGACAGGAGTCGCGCGCGCCCAACGGAGCTGTGGGCCTGTGGCCAAAGCAGCCGGAGCCGGGTGCCGCCAGGTGGGTGGCACAGAGCTAGGGAGAGCTAAACCAAGTAGGGGAGAAGCCAGAGGGGAGATTGGGAAGCCGAGAGAGAGCAAAAGGGAGTTTGGTCCCAGGGGAGAAGAACAACAGAAAGGAGGAGGAGAATAGAAGGAGAAGCAACCGAGAGCTGAGCAAGGGGATTCGGCTCCAGAGAGGAGGCGTCCAGGCTGGAGTCGACCAGGAGGGGAAGAACCGAGGAGAGGAAGAGAAGAAGGGCAGTGGCAGCTTGGTCCAGAGAGTAGAGAAGGAGAGGAGGAGGAGAGCAGAGGCTAGAGAGGGATGAGGCCGGCTCGGGTGGGAGAAAAGAAGGGAGGAAAGAAAATGAGAAGAGAGGAGAGAAAAGAGACAAAGAGGGAGGAGTAAGAAAAAAAATTCCGGATGCCGCGATCCGCGTTTAGTTTAATTGATCATCTCGCAGTACGCCTAAAAATCAAAGGATTGTAAATGACCGCAATTAATTAAGTAATGAGTATATAAAATCTGCAGACAAGTGATAATTAAATATGGCGATGTTAAAACATCACTAAAATAAAATGTGGTGCCAAATTGAAATACAGGAATCAAAATTGTTGTAACTTAAAACGCGCCACAATAAAATGTGCCGAGTTAATAACTTACAGCAGATCAGAAAAAGTTAGACGCCAGAACACGTTCAAATTAATTGCCATAGATTGATACTCTATGATTTCAGGACCAGAACTGAACCCACCAGTCAGCCAGATCCAGAATTCGAGCGGCGGTACCTTTCGATTCTAAACTAGGCAAGCTTTCTGTTGACCATCTTTATTAATGTTTTCAAATGCTTTCATATACCTACATATATCATTACTGCATTGGAAAACATATTACAATTGAAAATCTTAAATCGGACTCGGATGGAAATATGGTTTGTGAATGAATTGATGAGGTGGCAAGTCGATTCTGATATGATGTTTGGCTCATCCAACGAAAGGAGCCGTTGATGTTCTCGTATATATATGTATGGTGGGTAGAGGAGGCCGATGAGAAGGGGTAAAGGTTTGTCGGTGGGGCCCTCTAGATAGGCTATAATATAAAGTCAAACAACTACACTCGGGGCAATGAGCTATATTCCAGTATCAACCATAGTGAATGAAATCGGTCAGAAAAGGTTATCCTATGAAGGTGTTATGATCTTCACATTAGGTATAAGTAGATATCTAGTGCGCAAATCTAGGTATGCCGGAAGGACCGGAGAGATGTGATTGCAATGGCAGTATATTGAAGCCATGGGTAGAGTTACTGCCGACTTAAGGTCGGAGTACAACTGCTATCTGCGAGTTTGGTAGGATGGTCTGGGATAGGTGTCCCCTACTCGAGTAACAGGGTTTGAGATCTAATGCTACGGAAGCTAAGTCTGTCTCATATACAAGTGCTAGTAGCTGGTGTTAAAATTAAAATACCCAACCCTTAAAGAAAACCCAAAACCTAATTTCGGTAAAAATAGATTTTGAGTGAAGGTGAGCATTGGATGGATATGAGAGCAAATTCATTACTGCATTTGTTTTTATTGCTTGCTGAGTACCGTGTACTCACTCTTGCTTAAATCCCCCTTTGCTTAGAAGGTGAGTCCTATGGATCCACCTATGAGGCGTGGGGTGAGGATTACCCGCAAGACCAGGACCTACAAGAGGACTATTACTACGACTACTTCTACTAGTAGAGCTAGGGGATATTATAGGCCTTATCAACGTTTTGGTCAATCTTCAGGGTAATTATATAGTTGTAATATATTTTGTTGTACTTGGATCACATGTATAATTATGTAATGGACATATAACCCTGCGTGGCTTGGTTTGTAATATATTTACATTCAGTCTTTAATTATTATTCTGCTGCAACACACTGAACACGGTATAATAACTGATAAAGTGTCGGATCGCCTAATATTTTGTTACCTACTATGCCGATCATGTCATTATCTCGGTGTAATAAAAGTGCTACTGTCGTTACCCTAGGCTAATTATGCGGGTCGCCACAAATAGATAGTGCAATAAAATGATGAAACACTTCACAGTAAAGGGCAGCTTTTGTGTAAAGATAGGCCAAGCACATCAATGAAACACAACTACCTTATCAGCAATTGTAAAGTATTCCAATATGACCGTGTGTACTATGGAATACTCAACAATACCCTTCTCCAAAAGCAGCTGGATCATGGTAGTCATATACTGCAGGACAGACGATTTCTGTAATCCAAGCTTGGAAATTGTCTCTAACAAACTGAAAAAGGAAGTAGAACATTAGGAAATTATAGTATACTAACTGCAGTCAGATCTTAAAGGGTAACTAAAATCACAACCCCCCCCCCCCCCAAAAAAAAAAAAGAGTTGAAAATTTTGTGCAGAAAGAGATGAAAGAGGGGAACTTCAAAGACTGATACATGACAAGGCAGTATATTGCGTCAACCTGCGGGAATTTTGTTCGGTCAGGTCCTTGAACAGCTGAAGCTCAGTACAGTACAATTCCAATAACAGCCTTTTTTTCTGAGATTGTGTCGCCCGCTGAAATGCAAAGTCAACAACTGCAAGAAATAATAGATCTCAATATGAGGTTATCATTTACTTTATTACTTAAATAGAAAATAGATTTATCATGTAATTTATTACTTATATAGAAAATAGATTTATCGTTTAATTTATTACTTACATAGAAAATAAAAACACATGCGTACAGTATCATACGGCCATTAACTCCTCCAGGTCCTATACAGATGATGAGAGAAAATAGCGAGTTTCTAGCCATTTACTACAATAACACAATAGCAACAAATACCTGCTGCTCCTATAGTATGACGAAGAAGTGGAGCAACACGACCATGAAGAGAAGAGATGAACCAGTCAAACTGTTTTTTAGTGGCTGCGATCGAAAACAAGATGTATGTTAATGAAGCTAAGGGTCATATCAAACCAACATTCTCATGTAATAAATATGCTGTTAATGAAGAGATATTTACCAAGTTTTATGAGTTTTTTTACAAGAAAAACAGCATATTTCTGGCGAGAAAGAGTAAGCAAATGTGGCTGCAAGGCGTCAAAAATAGCATCCCTCTGTGACTGTGAGCACCACTTCACACATGTCTGCCAAGGAAACAGTGTCATCAAAATCTGGACCAAAACACCATAACAAAATATGCAACACACTGATAAACAGTGTATATGCTCAGCTTACTTGAAGAACACGTGCAGTTACATGGGATCCAGTAATTTCCAAATATTTCCCGTCCATTTTACGGAGAGCCTCACTTACTAGCCTGGATAGTTGACAGATGTGTCAACTTAAGAACTTGAACTTCAGTTACAAGAATTTGATAGTAATGCTTACTTGGATCTCTCCTCCTTGCTCACATTGTGACATCTCATCTTTTCCCAAAGTACAGTGAGTTCCTGACAATATTTGTGTGCAATCGGTAAATTACATTCGAGTTGGCCAAGATATAGTAAGTTTATTGTAATCATCAACAGAGGTCAGGGTTCAAGCAGTCATTAGATATTGGGATCAAAGCCATATTTTAATTCCAACTGTCGGGATAAAATTCGGATATAAGTTATAACACAAGAAGGCCAAAAGAGTAGGATCTCCTTATTAAACAAACAAGTAATACAACCAGAATTCAACTCCAAACATGTAAAAACATAGCAGTCTGCATGTTGGGCTAAACTCTAAACAACATTCTATTAATCGATTACAATGCAAGTAATGTCATATTTTGCAGTACTACAAGAGTCTAATACTGGAACCACAATCTGGCCTATAATAGAAAATGTAAGTCCAAGTTGAAACAGATGGTGCAGAAACCAGAATTACCTTCTCAAGGCTGTAGTTTTGCTTCCTCTTTTTCTTCCTTGACTCCGCAATTTCCTGTTACGGTTCACACCGTCCAATTTCAGCTCAAACACAGGTTCATAGCCTCAATCGAAGCTCACGCTCCAACGATCTCAACAGAATCAAGCATAGATACCTTGGCGGCCAGGCGCTTCTCCTTGGCGGTAACCGGCTGCTTCTTCATATTGGCCTCGCCGCCGCCGTCGTGCGCCACATGGTCATCGGAGGGCCTCTTCCGCTTCTTGCTGTCATCGCCCACCTTCCCCAGCGGCTTGGGCTTCCCCGCGGCCTCGCGGTTCCGCTTCTTCGGGCTCTGGATGTCGTCGCCGCCGCCGGCCATGGCGAGCAGGTTTGGTGAGCGGCGATCGGAGGAAGAGAGAAAGAAGGGGTTTTACTGGAGGCAGGACAGGCTAGGGTTTAACACGCCGCTCCCATGTTCTCGTCTCGACACGAGTGGGCTGGATGGGCTTGTGTTTCGGACCATATAATCGGCCCACGTAGTGGAACAAAGCCCATAAAGCAGAGACCTTTCTAGACGCTTTAATTTGTTCGGGACCAGATGTGACGCTCTGCCCAGTCAAAGCGCGTGAGGGCATTACAGTCAATTCACGGCGCGGTGGGAACTGCGGTTTCCCCGCCGCCGCGACGCGCCCCTTGCTGTGTGTGTGTCTGTCTGTCCGCCTTGGCGACGCCGCCGCTCCCGCGTGGATCGGCTGTGGCAGAACAGCGGACAGTGGCACGCTAGGGGGTGACGCGTGTGCGCTGGGAGTGGGTTCAGTGCGTGGTGCGCCGAGCCGTGCAGCGAAACGGGCCTTCGCTTTTTGGATTCCCGTGTCCGTCTGATGAGCATGCGCGGGGCAACTGTCGCTGCTTCTAGGCCGGAAGGTTTGGCCCTTCACTTTTTTTTTTCTTCGTCTTTTTCCTTTTCGAAATAAAATTACAAATCACTCAGAGGCTTAGCTCGCCTTCCTGTTGAGCTCGTGTATTGCGGATATCATAGGATCTATTCTGCTGTACTTACTACCCTAACTCGGTAACAAGATCTTGCTGCACTCGCCTAGGCTACCACAGGGCCCAATTATCTGTCATACGCTCTTCTACTTTTAATTTTTTGAAAAAAAGACATAGATGAAGCTTAAAAAAAAGGGTATGGATTCTTTCTTTGGGCCGCACAGGCCCGCGCGCTTTCTCGCAAGGAGTGTAGCTGTAGAGTGAAGTGGAGGACTGAACTGCTGCCGCCGCCGTCACCTCGACATGGTGAATTTTCCGCTCCTCGTGGACGGGACGCTACTAACCTAGAGACTAGTATAGTCTTGCTTAACTTTTACGACTGAAGACACCCGCTTATCAATTAAATAAGAAGATAAGTATGAATACAACACTTAATAATAAAAGAGAAATTTAGAATTTTAAATTAATTTATAAAGAAAAACGGAACTAAATGGAGGTCGAATGGGCGAAAACGGGCTCCCAAAAGATTTTAAATCAAGAAAAAGAAAAAAAAGAATTTTTCGATTTTAGATTTTTTTTAGCTTCCACAGAGAGCACACGTGCTCTCTGGCTTAAACACGCAAGAGGAGGAAGGCGGGGTGGCCAACCGATCGCAGATGGGTCAAGATGGTGCGGCGAGATCGCCGACCGGCGCCATGGAGGAGGAGTCACGGTTATGTGAATTTCACGAAAGATGACGGTGATGGCTTGGGTTACCTCCAAAATCCGGTGATCTTTACAAGAGGGAGCACTTGAGGATTTACGCAATGCGATGGGGTGGAGGAGAGCTCGCCGACTTTTATAACCCCGAAACAATCATATTTATGGAAATCATAATTTGGGATCAAATCAGATTGGGAGGAAATTTTGGTAATAGAGCACGAAATTTGGGGAATTAACACCATAGATGGAAAGAGGAGATTTGGTGCGGGATTGATGGAGCTTTGGAGCTTCTTTCTTGCTTTAATGGAGGAGGAAGAGAAGAAGCTTCTGCAGTCAATTTGCTGACTAGAAGAAGCTACATGTGAGTTGCCTTCATTTTTTTTTAAATATAGAAGTTTTTTTTGAAAAGATAACACATTAGGTTAAAAAATTCTAGAAAAATTCTCAAAAAAACTTTCGATTATTTTGTACTTAATAAAATTATTTTCAAAAAATTTAAATTATAAATTTTCGAGGCACATGGCACAGCGAGGTCACGACAAAGAACTTCGCTGCGTCGGCAAAGCCACCGATAGCGATCGTGGAGCCATTGCAGACTGCGTTCTCCCGCATGCCGCCCCATCTTAGGTTTTCTTTTCCCAAGACGTAATGTATGGTCCTTTCCTTTTCGGGACATTTGTTTCCTTTTCCTTGATTCCAAGACGTTTGTTTCCTTTTCCTTATTGATCTTTGGAGGTGAGGAAGGTCTATTGTGGGTCACAGGATGATTTGGAAAAATACGAAAAATAAAGCTGCGCTCACAATCATTTGGATCCGCAAGGAAAAAAGATAAAATTAAACAATGCTTTCGCCTTGCATTGGTTTCATGAGAAAAAATTGAAAAAATTAAACAAAGACTCCTGAATCGTTGGTTCCTTAGATAAAAATAAAACAAAAATTCAGCTCTCAGTGCGTATACAAATTAGGCTCTATGGGGCTAGATCCGTAATAAAGTCTCGAGAAGGGTCATATTCAAAAAAATACGATCACAATGTCGGGACAATAAAAATTCAAGTCTTGTTTCCTTGCATGCGGATCCTCCTGTTTATTTCCTTGTTTGATTCACCTCCTTCCAAATATGTAGTACATACAATTTTGGCGATAAAAAATTCAAGTCTGTTTTCCTTGCATGCGGATCCTCCTTATTTATTTCCTTATTTGATTCGCTCTCTTTCCAAATATGTAGGTAGGGAGGTCTGTTGTGGGTCACAGGGATGATTAGACACACTAAATAATGGCCATCGGATGTGGGTGAGTAAAACTGAGGAAAGATCTGAGACGTTCATTTTGATGAATGCAAGTTTCTGGAGACGTTTTGTTGGGTGCACGAATATTGGGCCATCTCTAATGAGGTGCATTATTTAGTGTGGACGTAGTAAAAATTGATTAGATGCATTATAAAGGGGTATAGATTTGCTTGATAGGTGGTCACTTCGGCTATTATGCTTGGAGCACAAGAAGTAGCAGCTTGCAGTGGTCGTACGAGCTTAATTTATTAGTTATGTACTATTATACTATTTGGTTTCATTGTTTTGTATAAATAGAATGGTTCAGTAAATATTCCTTAAATTTGTATCACACTGTCTAGGACAGGATGGTTCCATTCAAACAACTAAACACATGGATAATATTTTTTTTGAACCATCTCAAAATGGTACAAACAACCAAACACATCTTTAATGGCCCATACACGAATTGCTCGTACCAAGTTTAGCACCAGGTCAGGAAATATATTTTTATGTTTTTAAAAAATAAGTTGGGAGAATTTCGAGGGATTCCTTTGCGCATCAAAATGAGTTGCTAAATTTGTTCGAAGATAAACAAAGGGGTTTGCATGCCATCGTTGAGAAACTAGACATGTACAGAACCGCATCACTTCCTTACAACTCAAGCGCGTGTTCGTGGTCGTATTCCAAAATCACGCACGCCAACCAGAAGCAAAAACCCCAAGTAAACAAGGTAACCAAGCAATAGCTTTCACGTTTATTGGGTGCTCATAACAATGCACGCCACCGTGATTAGAACGCATAAGCAAGCATCTAATTATGTTTGTTGTTACTGCTGCACGCAAGCGGTTGTCACACGACTACTTGAGCCCATATGCCTAAAAAAAGTTCCAAATCGTCGCAATGATATACTCCGATACGATCTACAAAATACAGTTTAACCACTAACTTCTATTATAATAAAACTATAAAGCTATGAAAATACTTCCCGAGACAAATCTATGTATATTATTTTCATGTATCCGATTTAAATATTTAAAAAGATATTAACAGTTAAAGTTTCAAAAAATTTACTATACATATGCCTAAAACAATAACTATCTACGACCGAAAGAAGTACGTAGTATATATCTATATATAAAAATCGGAAGAAAATCAAAGCACCTCCTTCGTTTTAAAGGCAAAAAAATCCCACAGTAATCATAAATTCTAGAAATTCTCACATTAATCGGAAGAGAACCTCATTCGTTTTAAAGATAAGAAAATCCCACAAAAATCCTAAATTCTAAAAATTCTCACATTAATCGAAAGAAAAAGAGAATGATCTTCACCACTTATTTTGATGGGACTAGATTATAACAGTGCAGATTAATCATATATAACAAATATAATTGTATTTTAATCATTGAAAGGATCTCTAAAACTTATTTTGGTACGGTTCAGATTAATTATATATAAATAGAGTTATATAACAGATGCAATTGTATTTCAATAATTAGAAGTAGACTTGTATATCAAAAACAATTATATGATAATATTTAGATGCGCAGTTACGCGGATAAGTCTGCTAGTTATATTAATAAATTCTCTGATTTTTTTTAACACAATACACAAAACCTTCGTCCTAAGGGTATGTACAATAAGGTCACGTCAGTGGCTCTTAGTCTGTATATATCAACTTTGGTCTATGTAGAGAAGTGATAAAAGAGAAGAGAGAAGAGAACTGTCTCTTATTTAGTAGCTAGCTTTGCACGGGAGTATAGGTAGATCATTTATGTACAAGAGAGAAAAGATAGTTATTGCACAACATCTAGAGATAACCTTTAGAGACAGTTATTATACAAAGTGGCTTTTAGTTTACTATTAAACAGTAGTTGACTTTGTTATTGTACTTGTCCTAAGTGTTAGCACAAATTACACACACAAAAAAAACTCCCACGTGGACATCGTCCATCTTTGTTCTAAAACCTTCCTAAATCCTTGAAAGAAAAGAAAAAAAAGCGTCTACAGTCTACACACCGGCGGACGCATAGATATACGGCCCCAGTTTTATCCCCTTTCCCTCCATGGTTTTCTGTTTCCGTCTTCCCTCCTCCATTTTGAGATCTAAACCCAAATCTCCCCATTTTTCTCCGCCTCCTCCCATCATCTCTTCCTTCGCTCCATTTCCTCCCTTCCATCGACTCGAATCGCTTCCCTCCTCCTCCTCCCGCCCCTAACCCCTACTAGCTAGTAGTCCAGTAGCAGTAGGCAGCCCTAGTGGAGTAGCTACTGGATCCTGGAAGCAGAGATCTGTCACGGATCAAGAAGCCCCCAGGCCCGAGCCCCCGCCTCTCGATCCGCGTCGAGGAGCGGGAGCCGCGGAGCAAAGGAGCTGCGGGGAGAGGGGAGTGCCGGTGTTGTCGTAGATCCGCCGATCTTGGCGACGGAGATGGATTCCTCGGTCGAGAAGGTGAGCACCGATCCGTGGTTTTTTTCGCTCGATCTGTGGTTTGAATGGTGGATGTGGGTCTGAATCTGCTGGGTTTTTTTTTGCTCGATCTGTTGCAGGGGAGCGGGTCGCTGGATCCGGACGAGCGCACGGCGTCCGGCGAGCCCAAGGCCTGTACCGACTGCCACACCACCAAGACGCCGCTCTGGCGCGGCGGCCCATCCGGCCCCAAGGTGAGATCATCTCCGATCTGATCTTGGCTTTGGGTTCCCGACCTGTGCATTTTAGCCTGTGATTTGCGTCGGCTGATCTGACTGATCTGTCTGTTTCTTGATCCAGTCGTTGTGCAACGCGTGCGGGATCCGGTACCGGAAGAAGAGAAGGGACGCGCTGGGCCTGGACGCGGGCGAGGGCGCCGAGCAGCAGCAGAAAAAGAAGACCAAGAGGGAGAGGGAGGAGGTGACCGTGGAGCTTCGCATGGTGGGGTTCGGCAAGGAGGTGGTGCTCAAGCAGCGGCGGCGGATGCGGCGTAGGAGACGCCTTGGCGAGGAGGAGAAGGCCGCCATCCTCCTCATGGCCCTCTCCTCCGGCGTCATCTACGCCTGAACCTACCACCTATCTAGCAGCAACTGAGAAGAGGAGAGAAAGAAAAGGCAGCATGAGATGAGAGGAAGAGGGTGTGATTTGCTTACCATGCATGATCTCGGTCAGAGAGAGAGATGCGGTGTCTCTATCCTTTTTTGCTGGTTCTTTCTATGCTTAGTTTTCCAGCTAATTAGTTCGATCAAAGTGGAAGCAAGTTAATAATGATGTAGTAGTAGCTGTTCTTCTTCCTGTTACTGTCGCTTCTTGTTCTTGCCTAGTTGTAATGTTACTGGTAGTACTTTAGTAGTGTGTAACGTTGAAATGTAAGAAGAGCTTATGATCATCTCGTCTATTCTTGCAAGAGAATAGCTCCAGCACCTGATCTGTGCAAGCATGCAGTTTTTCAGCTGAAATCACCCCGGAAATGCCGGTTCTTGTTTGATCTGTGCACTGCTGACTGATTATGACGATGACGACGAAATGGTTGTATCCGCTCTTATGGCATTGTTGCTACTTGCTTCTGCTGCTGTGCTGTGATCTGGGATGTAGGCATTGTTGCTAGTTGATCTGCTGGTGATGTGATGTTTGCATGGTAGTTTCTGCTTAACAAGTTGGGATCTGTTGATTCTGCAACGTTTAACTTTGAATCTAGAGCAATGGCATGGCTGATGGATCATTCTATTTCGGTCTGGTTGAGTACTGAAATAGTCAGGTCAGCATCCAAGCTATTTCTTGAAAGGGAAAAGTCAGCACTCAGCACACACTCACAGTTACATGTCCTCGCTGTTCTACTGCTGCTGTTACTAGTCAGCAGTAGTAGCTTACTAGGAGTGGATGCTGTATGACGTTGCAGGGTAGTGGAAGGTCATAGGATGTTTCTTCTTTTGGAGGGTGCATGCTGCATAATGCTCTTGGGGATCTTGTGATCGATGCCTGTTTGTCTTGGATGAAGAAGGCTTGATGGTTACAATAATAATGCATTATGCTTGTGGCCTGCCCCTGCCTTGCCTGTGGGTATCTTGTGATCCTGGTTGTTGGTTTGTTCCATTTTGTTCTCATGCAAATGCTTATGGTTTTGTTCTTGAGTGGGTGCTACACCATTGTTGTGCCCAAGATGGTGACAAGTGACAATGTTTTTAGTAGATTCCAAGTGATAGCAAATGATGATGATGATGATGCATGTGTCTCTGTGTATTGTAGCTGCCTGTATTATTTGGTGATGGATCAGATGGTTACCAATTATAGAAAGGAACTGTGACCAGGGCATGGTTGCTTTCCTTGGGGAGGTGTCATGGATTTGGAAAGGAACGAGGTAGAATTTTGCCTGGCTTGGTCAAGGTGAAAGGAGGAGCTGGTCAGGTGTGGTGGCCACATGAGCATGTCGCCGTGCGCGCGCGCGCGCGTGTGACCATGTCCATGTGTAGTAGACGCCCCAGTAGGAAGGTATGGGATCGTTTGCCTGGGGAAGGCATGCCATGCAACCATCTTTACTACTTCTTTACCGTTGTCCTTGGACAACTACCTCGACAGCGCCGCTCCTCTTCTTTACAGGTTTCTGTTGGGAAATCTTGATGACCCATGAAGGCTCATGCTGGTCCCTTTAGCCAAAACCCTAGTTAAGTGCTATAAAAGGAGGAGGGGTCCCCCCTTAATGTACCAGAAATCATTAGCAATAAAGAATTTCCGCTGTTGCTCTCCCTAAACACGTGTCTCTCTCTTTGTTCTCCAATTCAGATCTGTTCGAACCCCGGACTATTCGATAGCGAGGTTCCTTAACACGTTATCGCGACGAAGCTCTCACCGAGATCGAATTGAAAAGGTGAGAAGAGGTGGGTTTCGCGATTGAATCTAATCATTGTTGTATTCTATGCATGCATCTAACCCACGCATCGATCTGCGTTAAATCACGTGGCAAGAAGCTACAACGACACGGCAACGAGACGCATGAAGCACCTTTACATCCAGAAAAAGAAAGGTCGTCGCCTCGCTTTCGCGCGACGGCGCAACAATGCCGCCGTGCGCCGTCCGCCATGGCCGTGCGCCCGGCCGGCGCCCTCGGCCACGCCACGGCCGGCGCGCATGAAGTCACCGCGCGCCGGTCTCGGCCTCTGAAGCGCCTCGGCCTCTGCATCACGGCCCGACTAATGTAGACCTTGGTTTCGGCCAGCGCAGTAAGCGCGCGCCGCCACGCGGCGTCGCGCGTCACCCGCCGGCTCGAAGGCTGTCGCGTCGCCGTCGCCTCGGCCGACCGCCGGCGCCTCGGCGTGCTTGCGACCATCGCCGCCCGACCGGTAGCCTCGGCTTGCACGCCACCGACGAAGCCACACAAGTGCGCAGCGGCTCACGGCACCACTTCGGCATGAACTACCGCCATGGCGATCTGCGACGAAGTCCGACCGACGCGCCCGGCCGCGCGACCGCCGGCGCCTCGGCCACAGCCGCCGGCGGCGCCTCGGCCCGGCCATTGCTCGAAGTCCGGCTGACGCGCACCGACCAGCGCGCGCCGCGCCTCGGCCCCGGCCAGCGGGCTCGAAGTCCGGCCGATCGCGCCGGCCGCCAGCAGCATGCCGCCAAGCGCCATGCGCCTCGCGTCGCCCGTATGGTCGCGCCTCGCCGCCGCCGCCCGGTGTGCCTTCCTCACGGCGCCACGGAAGAAGGCGGGCCTGCCGTCGCCGCCGGCTTGGCAGCGCGCGAAGAAAGCGCTGCCGCCGCCGTCGCCGCCGCCTCGGCTCCGCCGAAGGCCGCAATGGCAGCGCCGGCCGAGTCCTCAGTCGACCACAACACCGCTAGCAGTGCTCCGTGCCTCGGCCCTGCATGCATCTCACGACTCTCTCACCCGCAAGAGACGGAAGCAAAGCAGTTGGGGAGGAGGGCGCAAGGAAGCGCTGGCGGCGCAAGAAAAAAAAGCGATGGCGGCTAGGGCTTGGGAACCCTAGCCGTCGGTTCTTTATGGGCCAGGCAGGCGCGGCCGTGGGGCCCAAAAGGCCATTTTGGCCGGAAAAAGAAAGAAGAAAAGAAAAGAAAAGAAGAGGAAAAAAAAGGAAATATTGCTAGAAAATTTTGGAAAAATTGCAGAAAAAATTTAAAAAATTGCCAGAAAATCAAGAAGATTTATTTGGCTCTGTTTTTAATTTTTCTAGCTTTATTTCTCTATTTTTATGTATATTCTTTATGAATTTGTATTCATTGCTCAATTTTATATTCTGCAATGCATAGCATTTTTTTTCTGCACTTTATGCTTTTTGCAACCATTTTCTATCGAGTTACACGCATAATCTAAACGTAATTTTGAAATCATGCGGATGTCCGCATTGTGAATCGTGAGTTTGAAGAAGCGCCCCGCACGGTCGAACTACCTCACTTGGGCATCGGACGTAAAGATCGTCCTTGGGGCAGAAGCTCGCTCCGCGATTGGTCTAGGGTCCTCGCGGGACGCAAAACCTACCGCCGAAAGCGAACGATCAAGCCCTCGCATTTTCTCGAGCACCACCTCTCACCACTCAAGAATGAATATATGGTCGAGGAGAGTGCACTTGAGCTTTGACCGCACTTGAAGCGGTTCGAAAAGCTCAAGTACACCATCTTGCCCAAGCACAGCAAGATTGGGTACGCTGAGGTTTGCGACTTGAGCGATGGCGAGTACAACCGCCTTCCACGTAATTTGTACCAATCTCTCTATATGGCAAGAAGATCAGCGATGAAGAGAAGATTGAGAAAACTCTCTACCTTCCACCCTAATGCTATCCAGAGTGCACGCATTTATCGTCGGGACGCATACAAGGAGTATAGCGAATCGATTGATGTAATGCAAGTTGCGGAATCGCAAGACGATGTTCTACGCAAGAACTATGTCTCATGACCACTGGACGAGGCACCGCACGTAAGTCAATGCCAACAGCTACAAGGTGAGAAAGCCCACTCATAGAAAGAAGGGCAAGCAGGGTGGAAAGGAGATGCCCCATGTCAAAGGAAAGTCCAAAGCCCCTGTGAAGAGGGATAACAAAGAAAAGACGCAAGCCAATCCGTATGGACAGCAGAACCAAACGTACTTCAAATGTGGCACTTGGGGACATTGGTCGAAGATATGTCGAGAATCCAAGGAAGCGATCAACGCATATCAGGCTAAGAAGAAGGCAAAGGAAAACGCCCGTAGGCGCGACCGCCAACATCGGTGATGATGATGTCATGGATGTAGACACACCACTTGCCTCATCCTCACGAATAGCCTGACATCGATCTGCGACCATTATTATGGCAAATGAAGAGAAAACTTCTGTCGATGACATAGAAGCAGAAATTAATGCATATTTCACAGATTCTGTTTAATGCATTTATTTTAGATTATGGTTGTTAGCTTTTTCTTTGAATAATGAATTGTAAGCTCTAGAAGAGCATACTTCTTTCATGAATAAATACGTAATTTATTCTTTATTCCAGTATTCTTCAATTTTGCAAGTAATATTTGGATTGTTTTTGCCTCTATCGATTAGAATTATATTTCTTTTATCTAGAAATCGTAGCGCCCAAATGGAAGAGATATGCATTGTTGATAGTGGCACAACAAATACCATCTTAAGAGAGTTTAAGTATTTCCAATCGATCACGAAGAACTTTGGAAAGATTACTACGATCGCAGAAGACTCATATGTAATCGGCTCGTAAAGAGCCACTATTATATTGCCTATGGGTACAACTTTGGTAATTGAAGAAGCCCTTTTGTACCTCGAATCAACGCGCACTCTCTTAAGCTTTAAAGACATCGCGCCAATGGTTTTCACGTAGAAACCAATGAAGAAAATGGCAAAGAATACTTGTGCATTGTGAAGCACGCGGTATGTGGAAAAATGGTATTAGAAAAATGTCCTCATATGAATCAGGGTTGTACTACACGAATATTCATGCACCAAGTGTATACTTCCTTGAAGACTGTATTTTTAGAAGCTCGAGTTATTTTCTTTATGGCATGGTAGATTAGGTCATCCTGGTCTTAGAATGATGAGGAATATAGTGAACAACTCACAGGGTCGTGGCATTAATGTTAAAAATTTCCCGAATCATGAAGATTTTGTGTGCCCTGCATGTGCCACCGGGAAATTAATTACTAGACCCTCTATCATGAAAGTGCAAAGTGAAATCTCTGCATTCCTGGAACGCATCCAGGGGGATATTTGTGGTCCGATTCAGCCCCTGTCAGGGCCGTTTCGATACTTTATGGTGCTCATTGATGCTTCCTCGAAATGGTCGCATGTATGCTTATTGTCAACAAGAAACCATGCTTTTGCAAAGCTGATCTCGCAGATCATAAGAATTAAGAATGCTTTCCCTGATCATCGCGTGAAGTCCATCAGAATGGACAATGCCGGAGAATTTACTTCAAAGGCATTTGATGATTATTGCACTGCAACAGGGATAGCAGTTGAGCACTCCGTACCACACATCCAAACGCAGAATGGGCTAGCCGAAGCACTATTAAAGAGGATTAAGTTCATTGCCAGACCGCTTTTGCAGAGTTGTAACTTGCCCAACACTTGTTGGGGACACGCAGTCCTGCACGCAGCAACTCTTATCAATTTCAGACCGTCGGCCTACAACATCCATTCTCCTATGCAGCTTATGCACGGGATCATCCCGAAGGTCTCCCATCTTAGAAAATTTGGGTGTATGGTATATGTACCTATACCACCCCTCGTGATCGCAATGGGCCCTCTCCGCAAGTCTGGGATATCGTTGGTTATGAGAGTGCATCCATAATCGGTATTTGGAACCCATGATTGGAGACTTGCATACAACCCGATTCACGATTGCATCTTTGACGAGGATCGTTTCCGTCATTAGGGAGAAATCAACCTTTGGATGATAAATGTCGGAAATCGTATGGCATTCCTTTGGGATCCCGCACATGACCCCGCACTAATGAAGCAAATCAAGAAGTCGAAGATAATTGATTTGCGAATTTAGCAAATGAACCGCTGATCATTTTGTGATCCGAAGGCGTGGTTAAGTCGCATGTACCCACAAGGAATGCACCGAGAGAGGGTGGAAATACCAAAGAAAATAGAAGGTATCCTCAACCTGCTCAGAGGCCTCAAAGAAAAAGAACAGAAATCGGCTCCTCAAACCCAAAGTACCCGGAGGCGCCCTGAGAAAAGCTGGCGAGAGGACTTACCACAATCAATCACGAAAATGCCCCAAGGAAAGAAGGGGAGCCAGTTGAGACCTAGCACTGGAAAGAAGCCAACAGGAAAGGCAATTCCAGACTTGAACCTTCCACTGCAGGAAGCCGCCGAAAATAATGTGAGCGCACACATAGGCGATGAAAAGCTAAAGGAACTTGCTCCTGCAATAGGGAATAGCAGAGAAGAGTAAGTAGAAGTGCATGAAGCACCCCATGAAGAAATGGCCATAAATTTTGTAATAACAGGAGAATCCTTGAATAGAGCAACAGCCAACGTTGATGCATACTTTGCAAAGAAGATTGCCTCGATCATTGATCATGATCCCGAGCCTGCATCTCTAGTAGAGTGCAAGAAAAGGCTAGATTGGGAAGAATGGAAAAAGGCAATCACTGCAGAGTTAGTCTCTCTGAACAAGAGAGAGGTGTTTGGGCCCGTATGCCGCACACCTCCCCATATAAACCCCGTAGGTCACAAATGGGTCTTTGTTCTAAGAGGAATGAAAACAACGGTTGTAAGGTACAAAGCAAGGCTTGTAGCTCAAGGTTTCACTCAACGTCCGGAGTTGATTATGAAGAAACCTATTCTCCGGTCATGGGAGGAATTACCTTTAGATATTTGATCTCAATGGCGATCAACTTGAAGTTGAGAATGAAGCTAATGGATGTTGTCACGGCATATTTGTATGGAAACTTGGATTCGAGATATACATGAAAGTACCGGAAAGAATCCTATCCCAACCAAGACGGAGCAAATAGAAACACATGCAGTGTGAAATTGGAGAAATCACCGTATGGGTCAAGCGATCGGGAAGGATGTGGTACAATCGCTGAGTGACTTTCTCTGCAAGAAAGGCTACACAAGCAAATAAGATTGTCCAGTGTGTTTATCAATGATCCCGAATGGATTCTGTATAATCTCCGTCTATGTAGATGACTTGAACATCATTGGGACGGATGAAGAAATTGAAGAGGCATGCTCATACTTGAAGTCTGAGTTTGAAATAAAAGATTTGGGTAAAACCAAGTTTTGTTTAGGCTTGCAGCTTGAACATGTCCAAGGAGGAATCTTGGTACATCAATCAACCTACACGCAGAAAGTGTTGGAAAGGTTTGGATTTGAAAAAGCATATCCTGCGAAGACTCCAATGGTCGGAAGGTCACTCCAAGCAGACCTAGACCCATACAGACCTAGAGAAGAGGGGGAGGAAGTCATGGGAGCAGAATTCCCATATCTTAGTGCAATTGGAGCGCTCATGTACCTTGCGAATAGCACTAGGCCGGACATTGCGTTCGCTGTGAATTTGCTAGTCCGATGCAAAGGCGTAACCCACCAAAAGGCATTGGAAAGGGATCAAGGACATCTTCCGTTACCTCCAAGGAAGCAAAGACCTTGGTCTGCATTTTTGAAGAAACAATGAATTGAATTTGGTTGGCTATGCCGATCTTTGGTATTTATCGACCAGCATCTTGGCAAGTCCCAAGCGGCTATGTTTTCCTATGTGGAGGAACAGCAATTTCTTGGAAGTCGTCTAAGCGGACTCTTGTCTCGACGCGTCGACAAACCACTCGAAATCATTGCTTTGTATGAAGCATCTCGTAAATGTGCATGGCTCGGAAGAATGGTTCACCACATCCGAAGTCATGTGGCTTGAACATTGAGCAAACTCCACGATAATTTATGAAGATAATGCGACTTGTGTTGCCCAAGCACGGATGGGTTATGTGAAGAGCAATCTCACGAAGCATATCAACCCCAAGTTCTTCTATGCTCACGAATTGCATAAGATGAGCGAGATCAAGATATTGCATACTAAGTCATGTGAAAATCTTGCAGATTTGTTCACTAAATCACTCCCAAAGATCTACCTTTGAAAGGTGCGTGAAAGGAATTGGGATGATGAGACTTAGAGAAGTGCAGATTTTGGGGAGATATTTCACATACTCCCACATGAATCTCGAGCATGAATTATGAATACCCAACATGAATCTCAAGATTAGCAATTGAAGTTGGGAGAATTGTACTCTTTTCCTTAGCAAGTTTTTCATGAAGTTTTCTTGCATAAGGTTTTTAACGAGGCAATTCGTGCAACATAGTAAGCGTATGCTATGTACTCTTTCTCCAAGTATTTTTCCCATTGGGTTTTTTTGGAGTTTTAATGAGGCATATGCATCTCGCGGCAAAGGGCCCAAGGGGGAGTGTTGGGAAACCCTGATGGCCCATGAAGGCCCATGCTGGTCCCTTTAGCCAAAACCCTAGTTGAGTGCTATAAAAGGAGGGGTCCCCCCCTTAATGTACCAGAAATCATTAGCAATAAAGAATTTCCGCTGTTGCTCTCCCTAAACACGTGTCTCTCTCTCTTTCTGTTCTCCAATTCAGATCTGTTCGGGAACCCCGTACTATTCGATAGCGAGGTTCCTTAACAGTTTCGTCCCGTGGCATCTTTTTTGACTGCTATACGTCTCCAATACACACCAGTAACGGCGAGCGTGGTGGTTTAATATTATACCGGACTTTTGATATGCATGCACACTTGCTTATTGTAATTCTACTTTTGATTGGAGCTCGACTTATAGTTCTTAAAAAAACACCCTTACCTTACATAGTTCCATTGGGGACCTAACAATAGGTCAAAAGGGCTAGGGCACACCTTATTGTCGATGGAACCATGGGTACCTCTAACCCACCATGGAGTGCCACCGCACCATGGAAGCCGTGAAGATTGGAGTTGGAGGTAGAAGAAGAAAGATGGACTCTAGAGGTAGGGGGCCCAATAAGACTTAACTCCATCGCATGGGCCGAGCCAAAGTGCCAATCTGGACCAACACCATCACAACACCTGACTGTTGCAAATCCCCATCCTAAATCCATAAATCTCCAATAGAGGAAGGCTTACCCCCAACTAGTGGGGGGAGGGGGGGCGGCGTGTGTGGGTGAACAGTGAGCCGACGGCGAGCACGTGAGCAGTGGTGGTCGGTCAGACGAAAGTAGAAGGGGCGAGCGGCGGTTGTATGCGAGTGCGAGCGACGAGGCCGGCGGGCGACTGAGGAGGGCGGTGGCCAGCAGAGGTGGCCTGAGGGGCAGCTAGCGAGGGCGGTGAGCGAGTGACGAAAGCAGATGGGCAACCGGGCGAGGGCTCGACCGCGCGAAGTAGAGGGAAGTGCTTGTGTGTGGGGGCTAGGGGCAGTCGGCACTCGAGCTGGGCACTTGGGCAGATCAGTGTGTGGGCAGGCAGGGGTCTCGGGCAGATCGGCACTGGGCCACCAGTAAGGGGGGCCAAGGGCAAAGTGGCACCGGCAGGTGGCAAGCAAGGATTAGGGAAAGCTCAGGTATTAAAAACAAATTGTGATTAAGTCTTTTAGTTTCTTCTTTCATGAATTCATCTATTGACTATTGAGTATTTGCAGGGGCCGAGCCAATGACGGACGCCGGGCTGTAGGGGTGGGAAGTGGACGCGCACCGGTCGAGCGGTGTACGGGAGAGTATTCGACAAGCCGGTAAGCATCCCTAAAATTTGATCTGAGTCCGCCACCAATGATAGTAGTTATTCCTCTCTCTCCCTCGTGGCAAATTTAGGAACAAAATGAGCTTCCTTGTACATGAGCATTTTCTGCGTGCTCTACTGCATTGGTTTATGGCCTGGCTGAACTTCCATTTCCTATTGGATTGTGGTTAGTTTGGTTCGACCATTTTGAATTAGGCCCAAATGATCTGGTGGACTACCAGACAGACTAATTATATATGTTGGGGCCCTAGCAAGCTCTGCTTAATTTGGTAAATGTTATAAATCTAAACCCTGCTACTGGTCATTGATAGGAAATCACCTTTTTTTTACAAAACATGTGATGCCCCAATAGCACTCTTTTGTTGGGTATAGTTTAAGAAGAAGAAGAAGCAACAACAGCAGTATCAGCACTACAACATGACTCGAAAATGCCTCTAACTGATGTATGCTTGCTCATCCTCAAAAGAAAAAAAAGTATGCTCATAAGAGTTAAACATAGTATTTCATTGCAAATTAAGCTAAACTACGGTCTACGACATAGTTTTTCCCTTAAAATGCGATGACATTGTTTGCTCAAGAGTCAGGACTAGTATACCATTGCAACACTGAGTTTGTTAAAAACTAAATTTTTTGTCTCCAAACCTCGTGTTATAGTGTCCATTTCATTAGTAGCTACTCATATCTACTTAAGTCTTTTACTTGTTCGCCTGTTTTGTTTGATCAACCTAGTAAAGTAGTTATTCTTCCATCACTACTTTTACCAAAACCTTCGAGGCTTTAACGCAGTTAGGGGTGGACGACACCTCCTACATGTCATGTGGCCTCCTTCACAGTTAATCCACTCCACCATTGATAGTAGCTTGCAGACTGCAATTATGGAACCAATATTGTGACTTCAAAGTTTTGGATTATAATCTTGTGACAATTAGTGTATAAAATTTTTAGAAAACTAAGAAAGCAGTGTAGAAAGGTGTAGGCCTAGTTTGTTGGGCTAGACCAAGGGCGAGCTTAGGTCTAAAGTGGGCCACACCTTTCAGTCGCCCCTTCATTCTATAAAAAAAACATAACATTGGGACAACTCAGTGCCATCCAAATGGCCAAACTGACTACTCTACGCCTTCCAAGTGGTTGAATCATCAAGATAGGTGTTGCCTTCTCCTTTAAAAGTTTCACACCCTTATTTTCGGGCAACTACCCCTCTCCCCCTTTAGGTTCATCCCCAAAACAGCCGTCGTAGTCACCACCCTCATTACTCCCATCGTCATCGCTGATGCTAGTGACTCTATGCCCAATCAGTATCCTCTTTTTTCATCTTAAGTTCCCTTATTGACGGCCACCACCCACTATCCATGAACACTATGTATCCCCTCATCACCTACTGTTTTGCAATCCTATCATTCTATTTTCTAAGGTCGTGAAGATAGGCAAGTCCATAAGGTGCTTGCATGTTGCCTCTCATTGCTTTTTGGTCTAGCATACATGTAAAAGTCACTCTTCTGTGACAGACCAAAATCTTCTCAGTTTCCCTCTTCAGCGGACCAAATATTCTTAGTCCAGAACTCATTCTGTTTACAAACATTATGCCGAACCAAACCTTGGAGTCCTATTTATTAAAACCTTAGATAGATATTCTCTCTTATTCAAAGTTTTTTTTTTCTGCTTTGTTAACGGACCAAATATTCTTGCTTAAATAATTTAGTCTGTTGGAAAAGCAAATCGGTTGGATAAACTTATTTTTGTTGAAAAAGGTCCTTGGCTACTGATCTTAGAAATCTCCATGTATGACGGACCAAAAAAATTGGTCCGGCATACATGTAACTTTCTCATTCCTTTGCCGGACCAAACTCTCTGAAAATCCCATATACAACGGACCAAATTTTTTGGTCCGTCGTATATGTCCTAAATTGGTCCGTTATACACATGACCAGTATCGCTAGGTTATGTTGTTTAGTCCGTTGTAAACGTATATTTTGATATTTCTGACATTCTGACACGTCCAACGGCTACAGTAGCAGGTGTAACGGCTATATTTATTCCAAATGGCTATATAAGCATTTCCTGAGCCATCTACCACAACAGGAACGAACTCCTTGACCTTTTAGCTTTGAAAATAGCTCTCATTCTCAAAAGGAATCTGTGCTTCACTTTCAAACCAAAAATCCTCAACATCTTTAAGTGTTTTAGCTCCAAGCCGAAGTCTAGCTGTGTGATTTGCGAGTTAACCAAGAGACAGAACTTGTGCAAAGTTTATTACTCATGGATCTTAGTGATCCTAGACAGCTTGGAGGAAGTGAACAGTTACCTGTCCAAAGGTGATTGTGGAAGGCCACTGTGATTGTGAGAGGTTTGGAACTCACCTCACTAGAGCAGTGAAAGAGTTACTTAAGTGATCACCAGAGCTACTGCGACTAGCTTTGGAGAAGTAATACTTCGGAAGAAGTGCTTCAACATGGATTAAGAGTGCGGATCTGAACCACGGGATAAATCTCTATCTCATTTGTGTGTTATTTCGCTTTATTGCTTTCGCCGTTATCTGTATTTGCTTTTTGCTTCTGTAATATATATTGTACTGTGTTATTCACATATAGAGAATAATGTATTGTCTCTAAGAAATTAAAATTTGCAAAAGTTGCCTATTCACCCCCCTCTAGGCCAACTAGTTCCTTCAAGTGGTATCAGAGCTTGGTTTACCTTTATTAGCTTAATAGCTTTGGTAAATGGCCGAGGGAAATGGATCCGCAACTGTTAGTATTGGTAGAGTACCAGTTTTTGATGGCACTAATTATGCTTATTGAAAAATTAGAATGAGATGTTATTTAGAAGTTGTTGGGTATGATGTGTGGAGGGTTACAGAGAAGCCTCTGCCTCCTCGTGTCATGCCCGAAGGGCAATCTGTGTATGGTGAACCCACTCCTGGTGAAATTCAAAATATGCAGTATGATGTCCAAGCTAGAAATGCCATATTTTCCTGTCTCAGCTTAGAAGTTTTTGATAGAGTAAGTAATCTTACATCTGCCTATGACATATGGACAACTTTACAAGAAATTCATGAAGGTACTTCTGATGTAAAAGAAGAAAAATATTATGTTGTTCGAGAAAATTTTGATCAATTCAAAATGCTTCCTAAAAAAATGCTAATGACATGTTCTCTAGGCTAAATCCTATTGTCAATGAACTAAAAGGCCTAGGAACTAAAATTTCTTATGTTAAGGTATGCAAGAAGATGATTAGAGTGCTTCCTCGAGTGTATCATAGTTTGATCACATATCTGTCTAATAGTGGTGATCTCAAGAGGCTTACTCCAACTGAGCTACTATGTAAAATATCTGCTCATGAGCTCACATTAGCCGAAGAAGATGCTCCAAAGAAGAAATCTATCGCACTCAGAGCCAAGGAAGTTGTACAAGACTCATCTGACGGAGATGATGATGAGTCAAGTGAGGATGAGGATGAAGATGTGAAGAAATTAGCCCTACTCATGAGAAGAGCTAACAAAATCATGAGAAAAGTTAATTTCAAGGACAGAGGAAGGTCAAACCCTTACTACTCAAAGAAAAATCCTTTTGCTAATGTTATATGCTTTGAATGCAATGAAAAGGGACACATAGCTGCCCGGTGCCCCAACAAAATCAAGAAGAAGAGCAAGTTCAAGAGCAAGGATGATGAGGATGAGGAGAAGACTCATGAAAAACCCAAGAAGAAGTTTTTCAACAAAAACTACTCCAAGATATTTGCAAACAAAGGAAAAGGAGAGGCTCACATAGGAGAATGGATCACTGGTGAAGAAAGTTCAAGTGAAGATTCATCCTCGGATGATGAAAATACAAAGTCAAAGGGGCTAGCTGGACTTGCATTAGATGAGTCAACTCCACCACCACCTTCATTTCCTCTGTGTCTTATGGCAAGATCAATTGAGGAAAAGGTTAGTGACTCACCCTCTTATGATGAGCTAGTAGAAATAGTTGAAGAGCTAAATAATGCTTTGCATGATAAAACAAATTCAACAAGAGCTCTTACGAAGACTATCACTGGCTTGTTCAATGACCAAAAGTTGCTAACAGACAAGTATGATAAGCTTATACATGAACATGAAAAGACTGTACAAACTCATAATAGTCTAGTCACAAATCATGTTTTGCTTGTCAAGAATCATAAAGATTTATAGACTAAATATTATGAGCTATAAATTGAAAATTAAATGCAAATCAACAAATCTAAACATGTTTCTTTATGTGATGCATCAGTTTCATGTGACTTACTTAAAGATGAAATCATGACCTTTAGTTCTTCTGGTGCTTGTAATGATAATTGCAAATATGCTTCCTGTGCTAAGGAGCTTAAAACTGAGAATGAAGAACTAAAAGCCAAGGTAGCCAAATTTGATAAAGGTTTAGAAAAATATTTTCTGGGTAGTGCTACTCTTGACAAAATTCTTGTTGAATAGAAATCCAACTTAGGCAAAAAGGGCTTAGGGTATAAACCCAACAGTGTGCCCAAGAACAGTGGATCAAGTTATTTCAAACAGATTTTTGTCAAGAAAAGCACTCAATGCTATTACTGTCATAAATCAAAAAATTGCTATCTTACAAATGTTTCTCATGCCAAAAGGGGTTGTTTGGTGGATGCCCATTACATGCTATTTAAGGATTTTAGGGGCAGTGTGAATGTAAAATATATAGGTCCCTCAAATCTTGATAAGAAACTCAAAGCTGTCTGGGTTCCAAAGGCCATGTTGTTAAACCCCTTTAGACCTAAATTGGCTATAACTAACATCAAAGGACCCAAAAGTATTTGGGTATCTAAAGTTAAGAAATAATTTTGTAGGTGAACTATAAAAGTGGAGGCAGACATTGGGTAATTGACAGTGGCTGCACTCAACACATGACCGGGACCTCAAGAATGTTTACTTCAATTGAAGGAGAAAGTTATCCAAATCACAAAATCACCTTTGGAGATAATAGCAAAAGAAAGGTAAAAGGTCTTGTTAAGATTGCTATATCAAATGATCACTCTATTGATAATGTTCTTCTTGTTGACTCCTTAAATTTCAACTTACTATCTGTTGCTCAACTGTGTGATCTTGGATTCCATTGTAACTTCTCTTCTGATGGAGTTACTGTGTTTGACAAAAATGAAAAGCTTATATTCAAAGGTTTCAGATTTCAAAATCTCTACTTATTAGATTTTAAATCTAACTCCTCATGCATCTCGACCTGCCTGTTAGCTAAAGTTTCTCTTGGATGGCTTTGGCACAAGCATCTTGGGCATGTAGGTATGTCTAATCTCAAAAAGCTTTTCAAAAATGAGCTAGTGGTGGGTTTGAAAGATGTTAAATTTGAAAAGAATAGGCTATGTAGTGCTTGTCAAGCAGGCAAACAAGTAGCCAACTCTCATCCAATCAAAAATATCATGTCAACCACTAGACCACTCGAGCTTCTGCATATGGATGTATTTGGCCCCACTTCATATGCTAGCATTGGTGGTAACTCATATTGTCTGGTAATTATTGATGATTTCTCCAGATTCACTTGGGTATTCTTCTTGCATAATAAAAGTGAAGTTGGAAATTTTTTCAAAACCTTTGCTAAAAGGGCCCCAAATGAATTTGATTGTCCCATCATGAAAATAAGAAGTGATAATGGATCTGAGTTTGTTAATACAAATATTATTGAATACTGTGATGAATTAGAAATTAAGCATGAACTTTCTGCTACATATACTCCTCAGCAAAATGGTGTGGTTGAAAGAAAGAATAGAACTTTAATTGAAATGGCTAGGTCTATGCTGGATGAATATGATACTTCTGATGCTTTTTGGCTGAAGCTATCAATACGCTTGTCATGCTGTAAATAGACTTTATCTTCATAGATTGCTTAAGAAAACTCCCTATGAATTATTGGTAGGTAGAAGGCTAAATATATTATATTTTCGTGTGTTTGGTTGTAAAGTATATATCTATAAAAAGAGAACTCATTTGGGTAAATTTCAAACTAGATGTGATACAGGCATCATGCTAGGATATTCTTCTAAGTCCAAAGCATATAGAGTATTTAATAATACAACTGGCCTAATAGAAGAAACTTATGATGTCAAATTTGATGAATCTAATGGCTCACAAGGTGAGCATGAGAATTTAGATGATGTAGGTGATGATGGATTAGTACAAGCAATGAGAAAGATGGAAGTGGGTGACATTAAATCCAAAGAAGATAAGGATAAATCTCCTACACAATCAATGATGCCACATGATGGAACCCAAGAAGGAGAGGAAGAAAAGGAACAAGATCGGTCAGTCATCATCAAAAGTCACCACGCCATTGCTAAGGATCATCCTACAGACCAAATCATTGGTGAAATTAATAAGGGTGTCCAAACTCGTTCTAGACAAGCTTCTTTTTGTGAATATTACTCTTTTGTTTCTTGTATTGAACCTAAAACAGTTAAAGAAGCTCTAGAAGATGCTGATTGGATAATAGCTATGGAAGAGGACTTAACAATTTTGAAAGAAAACAAAGTTTGGAGTCTAATAAAATACCCAAAAGATCACAATGTTATTGGTACAAAATGGGTGTTCCGAAATAAGCAAGATGAAAATGGAGTGGTAATAAGGAATAAAGCTAGACTTGTAGCTCAATGATTTACTCAAGTGGAAGGGCTGGACTATGGAGATAATTATGCCCCAGTGGCACGTCTTGAAGCTATTCGGTTTCTTCTTGCCTTTGCTACTCACTTTAATATCACTCTTTTTCAAATGGATGTGAAAAGTGTATTTTTTAATGGATTCATTGATGAAACTGTTTATGTTGAGCAACCATCTGATTTTGAAGATCCAAACTTGCCAAATCATGTGTACAAATTATCTAAGGCACTCTATGGTCTAAAACAAGCTCCTAGAGTGTGGTATGAGCGTCTTAGAGATTTTTTACTTGATAAGAACTTCAAAACTGGGAAGGTTGATCCAACATTGTTTCTAAAAGACATCAATGGAACATTAATGATTTGTCAGATATATGTAGATGATATCATTTTTGGGTGTACTAATGATTCTCTTTGCAAAGAATTTGGTGACATGATGGCCAAAGAGTTTGAGATGTCTATGATTGGGGAGCTGACATTCTTTATGGGATTCCAAATCAAGCAATTAAAGGAGGGAACCTTCATCTCACAAGAAAAGTACACCAAGGACATCCTCAGGCGCTTTAAAATGGAAGAATATAAAACAATAAAGACTTCCATGGCAACTAATACTCATCTTGATCAAGATGTGGGAAGTAAGCCTGTTAACCAAAAGCTTTTTAGATCCATGATTGGCTCATTACTGTACTTGACAGCATCTAGGCCTGACATCATGTTTAGTGTTTGTATGTGTGCTAGATTTCAAGCTGCACCTAAAGAATCACTTAAGTACTGTAAAAAGAATCTTAGATATCTTAAGTTTACTTCTAGTATTGGTTTATGGTACCCTAAAGGTGCTCCATTTGAGCTTATTGGCTACTCAGATTCTGATTATGCCGGCTGCAATATTGATCGTAAGAGCACCTCAGGGGGTTGTCATTTGCTTGGAAGATCTTTAGTTTCTTGGTGTTCTAAAAAGCAATTCAGTAGCATGTCCCTTCTAGAAGCCGAATATGTGGCTGCAGGCAGTTGTTGTGCTCAAATTCTATTCATCAAACAAACATTTCTAGATTTTGGGATAAGATTTGATAATGTGCCTCTGTTGTGTGATAATGAAAGTGCAGTGAAAATAGCAAACAACCCGGTCCAACATTCCAGAACTAAGCATATTGAAATTCGACATCACTTTATTCGTGATCATATTGCTAAAGGAAATATTATGCTTAGTTATGTACGAACTGAGGACCAATTGGCTAATATTTTCACTAAACCACTTGATAAGGCTAAATTCTCAAAATTAAGAAATGAACTGAATATCATTGCCTATTCAAATGTTGTTCGATGATGTCACACTTAGGGGGAGCAAGTTTGCCTGCTATGCATCTCTTGATACCCAATGTGTGAGTAAATAAATTCAAAAGTGCTGAATTAAGAATAAAATGCTTCTTTTCTAATTCAAATAAATCTCTTAACTAAAAATAAGAAAATGCTGATATAAGACTTACTTTACTATGCTTCTTCCTTATCAAATCCAAAATATAGTAACTAAGTCAAAATCTCTGTTCTCCTAAAATTAGGTGGAAATATTTAGCTAAATATCTCCATTCAGCACTTGAGTTCTTCAGCTGAGCTTAAGGTGAAATTACTTATACTCATTTGGATATTAGACTCAAACATTCCCTGAGAATTCAATTCTTTCAGTTTATTTCTTTTTTTGCGGGTTTGATTGCTAACCTTAGCTATATCCCTTATTTCTAATCTTTAGAAACATAGTCATATTGCAGACTAAGATCATTTGAAGTAAAATAGCAAAATACCCATTTGTGACGGATCAATCTAAAATCAATGCACACCGGACTAAAAATTTGGTCCGGCATTAAAGGAAGTTTTGGTCTCGATATTGTCCAGAGCAAAACCCTTTAATCAAAGACCAAAATTAGTCTAGTCTGTATTTGAATCAACTTGGTCTGGCATTATAGGTAAATTCTCTGATCTATCAGTCAAAACTAGTCTGACTTATGTTCAAATATTTCTAAGTCTAATTCTTATCCAGATTCAAATGGATTTTATCTATTTCATAAAACTTTCTCTTCTCTTCTCAAATTTCAAAATATGCTCAAAATCTTGCCTATTGCTTTAGGACTTATCTTCTGCTAACCTGACCTTGTTTTTGGGATTCCCTGTATTTGCTCAAACCAATATACCTAAAGGGGTCCCACTACCTTTTTACCTAGACGTCTGTTGCCCTCAAACACCTTGTTTAAAGGCATCAGTTTCCAAGACACCTTATATTCAATGCAATTACCTCTTCTATCAAAATTTTCCCCTTTGGTACATTCGTGCTGGCGCAAACTCCTCAAAGCCAGAAAAACCATCTTAGCACCGAAGCAAATCCCTAATCGGATCTTTACAACGGTGTTCATCTGGCATTCTGCGCAAGAATCTCTTTCAGGCTCAGTAAGCTTTCCTTAAAACTCTTCTTTTCTCTTCTTGTCAAAACCCTAGACCTAGATCTTAGACTCTAGTATTTCTTTTGCTTAGGTCTGGTCATTGTGCTTGAAAAGGGGTCTGCATTTGAGTCTGTCTGAGCAAGAGTTGAATATCAGTTGGTAGTCAAGATGAGGTCGAAAAACCCAGATAAAAGGGGACATATTGGAAAAAATGTTGATAAAGTAAAAGGCAAGAAATAGAAGGTGTCTAGTTCATCTCCTGAAATAACATTACTTAGACAACCTTAAGGCTCTGTGCTCATTCAAGATGTTCATAATGCTGTCCGAACAAATAGAAAATTGGTCACTTCTCATCCAAGAAAAGGAAAAGATAAACAAGTGGTTGATTCTGAGTCATCTTCTGAAGATAGTGCCTATGAGCCTAACAGTGAATCATCTTCAGAAAATACTGAGCTGCTTGCTGTCGGCGTTTCGAGCACCGGCAAGTAAATTTGTAAGTCTAAGGGGCCGCTCGTTCCACTCCCTGAATGGTTAGACTCAGAAGTCCAAGATGTATACTGGTTCGGGCCGAAGGTCCCTACTCCAGTTCGTGTGATGGCGTTGTATTCCCTTCAGTACAGATGACTGCACAAAGTTTACAAGCGAGAGTGCTAATGACTTAGCGAGATGGGTTCGATTGCCCTTGCCCCTCCTACGGGGGTTCCTGCCTCCTTTTATACGAAAGGAAGGTGCAGGTTACATCGAAAATTGGGAGAGGACGAGATGACCTACACTAGGCGCTTCGGTCCTTCGTTCTGCTGACTGATCATCCCCCGTCTTGCCCATGCTGGGTCGGTAGCTTAGTTGGTCAGGGCGGTTAGGTATTTCCCCGGGAAACGGCGTACCTGCCCTCTGCGAACCTTACGAGTGTTGACGTTGCTGCGCCTGACGTGGATGTTGCCTCGGGAGAGGACGTGTCTTTGTACTGTATGTGACCGGCTGATGGGACTGGGAGCATGACTTCGGTTAGTCATTAAACCTTTTAGGGAAGGAGCCACCTGCCCTTGTATAGTCACTTCGATTGACCCCGTTCGTGGGGTACGTGGTCATTGGTGGTAGAGGCTTTGACACGCGGCCCTTGGCAGGGGTCGTCTTGGCACGATCGGAGTCAGGGGATCCCGACCCGCTGCGGGGGGTCGGGAGCCCTGCTTGGTTGGGCCGGGGTCCGTCTCGCGCGGGGTCGAGGCCCGCAGTCGGAGACACTTCCCTCGATCGGTCGGGTAGGGATGTCTCGTGTGGCCTTGCAGGTGCTTGATCAGAGGGTGGGAGCGGCCTGTTGGGCTTGAGCTGTGCTTGAGGCCGTCGACTCGTCGCTTTGGGCCGTTGGGGTACCCCTGTTATAAGTATTCGTCACTTGCTGAGGTTGATATTCTGAGTAGTGAAGAATTGTTAGTGTTATGCCCTTGAGGAAATCATTTAGATGATTGTAACATGACTATGTTTATGAATAATAATATGATTATTGGTCCAATGAATGTATATCATTGTATTGATTAACAAGTATGTGACTTGCTTATGAAGCTCTTTACTTATTGATGTAATTCGATAAATATCTCTGATCGGATATCATCGTATAGGACAACGATGAATAGATCGGCACATGTAGTGATCGATGATCATGCTTCATAGATCATGGGATATGGAGATATCTTCTATACATTTGGACGCATGTTGAAGAACATGAGTTAGATAGACCCGCAATGGGACACTGTGAGAATGTTTCATTCTTATGTGTCATCAGTGTATCTCATACATAGTAGATGTATGATCCTTAGACCTGAGATTGTCATATTCCCTACATGTGTAATAGTTTTCCTTAGGGCTATCAAACACTACTTCCTAACCGGATAGTTATAAAGGTAGCTTTCATGTTTACTATAAAACGTGCAGAGGGAAGTGAGCAGTCAAGATGGAATTTGCCACTCCAATGAAATGGAGATATATGATAAGGCCACTCGTGTGATATGATTAAGGAAGTGCATGGCCATACCGTGATTGAGGAGTCAATCACAACTTATTAATATACCACGAATACGAGAGATGGATTTAATCATCAAAGGATGACATGCTTCTCGCCTTGAGTTCAATCTTCATATGCTTGGCAAAGGGATTATTACATGAGTACTTCTGATAGGTTCTGTCCGATTTGATCATAGTATGTTTGGGAGTTGGCATACTTTGCAAGGAGTCGCTCCCAACTATTGGATTGAAAAGGAGTTTTCTGAATCTATGTCCAAACATACGTGAACCTGCAGGGTCACACACTTAATGGGCTGGGACACATTAATTTGGATTGGATCCGTAATTAATGGACCTCGTGGGCTTAGCACGCCGATGGGCCCTGGTTTAGGGTTTCATCTTGTGGCTATATAAGGAGGGGAGGAGGGTGGGCGCAGGGTGTGATTTTCCATGGTTTAGAAGTGATTCACCCGAACGAGGCGAGGACGATCCACTCCATCAACGCAACAACTGCGGCGAGGACGATACACTACATCGACGCGCGAAGGATTCCGCAACTGCGCGTCTAGTGGTAATCTAATCTGTTATCCCCTTCTTGCGAGTAGCTTTCTGGTTATACGGTAGATTTTTTTGTGCTAGTGTAGCATACCGCGTTCCTCTTCAAGAATTAGCTGACCTAAGAGGCAAGAAATTAAGGGCAGTAAGATTGGTTAATAAGAAAGCTTGGTTTCCTGAGTCAAGACCTGCTTTGGGTGAAAATTTTGTGTCTCTGTTTCACAAAAACATATATAATGGTTATCTGAATAAGAAGGATGGAAAAGGAAAGATGGTATCAGCTTTGTCAAATCATCAGTATGTGGATTGGGAGCAAGTAAACTCCATAATTAACTCAACAAGATTGTTTGACTGCATAAACTCAACCCCTGGATTAATTCATGTAATGTCAAACAAGACAATACCTTGGAGTATCTCAAGAACACTAGAGTTATATGCTTCCTTATTAGTGAACAAACAGAGAAAACATATTATGTTCGCTATGAATGGAAAGATAAGAAAAAACAGATCTACTCAGTTTGAGTCTGTAATTGGAGCCTCAAGTCCATTAATAAATAGAACAAGAATATTTGAAAAGATGTATCCTTGTCAGAGATGGAGGTTGAGTGGTGATATGCCTGATTTACAAATATCTGCACATATATACAAAAACACCACCAGTAAAGATTTCAATCCCAACAGAGTCTCTTGTTTATCTGAAGAAGCAAAGGTACTGCTGCTAGTATTAAGGCATACTGACGAATACTAATAACAGGGGTACCCCAACAGCCCGAAGCGACGAGCCAGCGGCCTCAAACATATCTCCACCCAGCAGCGCGCCCGGCCCGCCACCGACCGAATCGCCTGCGAGACCGCACAAGACATCCGCTCCCGACCGGCCAGGGGAAGCGAATCCGACCGGACAGCGCTCCCAACCCCCTCTTGGCGGGGCGGGATCCCCCGACTCCGACCGGACAGCGCTCCCGACCCTCTTGGCGGGGCGGGATCTCCCGACTCCAACCGAACCAAGGTGACGGACGCCAAAGGCCGCGTGTCAGGTCCTCATCGCCTACCGCCACGCACCCCGAATGAGGTCAATCGGAGTGACTATACAAGGCGGTGGCTCCTTCCCAAGAAGATCCGTGATTGCAGAAGACAAAGCTTCCAGCCCCATCAACCGGTCATGTACAGTACGAACGCACGCTCCCTCCCGAGGCAGCACCAACGTCACTCACCGCGACGTCAGCATTCGCAAGGATCACAGAGGGCAAGTACGCTATTTCCCGGGGAATACCTAACCTCCCTGACCACCAAGGCTACCAACCCAAAGATGGGCAAGACGGTGGCGACGATCCACGGGATTTAAGGACCGGAGCTCTAACATAGGTCACTCGCTCTTCCCCAACTCTCGATGTAACTCGCCCTTCCTTCAGATAAAAGGAGGCAGGACTAAACGATTCAAAGGGGGGACACATAAGAACACGAGGAGACTAAGTCATTTAGGAGCCTCGTCTGTAAAACATAGTGCAAAAGCAATACAATCGCTTATCCGAATCGGAGTAGGGACTTTCGGCCGAACCAAGATACATCTTGGACTCACGAGTCTAACCATTCAGGGAGTGGAACGCGCGACCCCTTAGACTTACAAATTTACTTGCCGGTGCTCGAAAACGCCGACACATACAATTTTCCCCAAGTCTGGATACAAGGAAGGTGTGACCCCAATCCTAGCATGGCTGTTGTATCTCATTTTGACAAGACAACCTATAGACTTGGTTGATTACTTCTTTGGGCAAATGGAGGAGGCAGTCTACAGAAAAATTAGCAGTCCTTTACCTTTTTCTCAACAAATCACTGAAGTTCTGTTGGCACAAGGTATAATTTCCCAAAATGATCTGAATAGAGAATTTAAGTGTTTCCCAAAGAAATATAATATGCATAAATCGACTGGACAAAACTTGAGGATCACTGGCTTTCTTCAAGGATTGCAAGTAAATCAACCTAATGAAAGGGAAGAACCAGAACTGCCTGATCAAGAAGAAGAAGAAAATAAGTCAAGTGCAGAATCTGAAAATGAGTTTGACAACAACAATCGAAGAGGGTGTTTACAGGCTAAAGGCAGTGACTACTGGTATCAATCTTATGGAAGCCATATGCCCTCATATGATAGTTATCATTCACATTATTCTCAAGCTTATGAAAGTCATCATAGCAGCAGCATGAACAAGTCTGAAAAAAGAAAAGAGCCAAGTGCTCACAGTGCAAGTAAGACCAAATCTGGAAATGACAGAGAGCCTAGTGGTCAAAGTGGAAATAAAAGAAAGGCCTCAAGTCATAATAAGTCTTATTGTTCTCCAAGATCTTTCACTCAACTTCTAGCCTCTACTCCAGAAGCAACAGAAATGGTTCTGAAAGGACAGGGGATGTCACCTAGAGGGGGGGTGAATAGGCGAATTAAAAAAATTAAAACTAAATTGCAGCGAAAAACAGAAACTTCGGAATGTCCGAATAATACTTTGGACTATCCGAGTGGTTCGGATAGTCCAAGGTTATATTCGAATAGTCCGAGTTATTCGGAGTATCCGAGGTTCTATTCGGACAATCCGAGTATTTCAGAGCAAAGCATACCAAAAGGTAAATCTAGGCTATTTAGAGTACATGACTTGCATCAAATGGAACTAGTTAGCCTAGAATACTTGAAACAAATAGAGATCTAGCGGAAAACTCACTAGAAATGTAGATCGGACAATTTCAAGATTCAAAAATAAATACTAAAGCAAGAGTAAGAAGCAAACTTGGAGACGATGATTTTTCACCCGAAGTTCGGATCCTTGAGGGGATCCTACGTCTACGTTGAGGCGGCTCGGTCACACTTGAGTCGGGGTCTCTTTCAACCCTCTTCCTCCCGGTGTTGCACAAATGCACTCGTCGGTCTTCACTCCTTTGATTCCTTCCCTTACGGAGGCGGAACCGGCCTGCACAAACTTCCCACGGCCAACCACACAAATCTCCGGTGGCTCATAGGAGATCTCCTAGCCGTCTAGGAGTCCTCAACCTCCAAAAGTAACAAATGCTCACGAAGAACAAGCTTGGAGATGAACTCAAGTGCTCAAAGATCAAATCTTGCTCAACACACACCTCTTCCAACTCTTCTCAACCCTTCTCACTAAGGGGATCACTTAGATCTAAGAGAGGAGAGGGATTTGGACTCAAGAATGAGAGAAAAACTCAGTTCTCACCTTTCCCCACGGCCCCCTTTGAGTTTGGAGAGGAGGGGGCTTTAAATAGAGGTCCCAAAAACTAGCCGTTAGAGACAATGCGCACAACCCGAGTATCCGAACAAATACCCCGGAGACTCCGAGTTGGAGAGGATTAGATCTTTACCGAAAGAGCTAACCCGGAGACTCCGGACAAAAACCCCGGACACTCCGGACTAATTCAACCCGGAGTGTTCGGACTTAACACCGGATACTCCGGAGTGTCCGGACTTAACACCGGATACTCCGGATTGTCCGAACAGCACTGAGCAGCCCGACGAAAACGAGCATAACTTTTGACTCCGGACTCCGATTTCAGTGGTTTTGGACTCTACCGAAAGCTAAGAACGAGGGATACACAACTAACAAGATCTCACTACCCAAATCTCAAAGGATAAATACAGATTTCACAAGGAATCCAAGGGATACCTACAACTCTCACTTTTCGGCACCACCAACACCACTCTCTTTCTAAGTTTCACAAGGATGGATCACTTGAGCACTTACACATCTAAAAGTCATTCGACATCACATCCCTCTTAATAGTACAGCAATCCTTAGACTCAAATTAAATCAAAGATAATATAAGTCCAGAAATAGTCACTTGACGTCTTCTTTCTTAATGTCGATGCATGAAGACTTTCACCATATAATTGATGACATCTTCGCCTTGTCCAACTCGACTCGATTCACCTCATGAGACCCTCGTCCTATCAACCTTGACTTGATCATCCTCTCTGACGATCTCCACGCCAAGTCGATCTTGACTTAGTCCTCAACTCTAGGTGACACCGCCGTCTTGTTGACCTCGGCTTAACGATCATCCTCCAAGATACCTTGGTCATCATACACATACGGGATCTAAGTCTTTCCAATCCACTTATGATAGACATTAGTCCCAAAAGCTCAATAGATATAAACAAGTTGATATTTGTGAACAATTGATTACAACAAGTGTTTCATATAAAGAAGCACAACATAAATGGAAACACTTGACATAAGAAATGTTCTCTACTAAGTACATCATGATGAATATGTAATTGATCTATATGCATTAGAGAGATAATTGCCAATATGATGAATCAATTAAATCATGGCAAGGATCACAGTCTTTACTTAAATGAAGCACATGATAGAATATACACGAATTGTACATGTGCAAATAATATTTAGAATAAGAGTAAATATGTGATCCAACACTAGATTAAACTTCACTAAGAGAATTGCATGAGAAGATATACAACTAAAACATGCATGCACCAAGTCAATTTATAGCAATATGAAGTTTAACTCTAGTTAATACATACATACTAAAAAACAAAGCACATAATGAACTCAAATGAATATATATGCACAAATAAATATGACATGAACCAATGGTCATATATATAATCAACATGCTACTTGGAGTTCACTATGCATTTGCACAAAAGGAATGCAATAACAAATATAGAAGAGATACCAAAATTGCATACCTTATCTTTGCTTAACCATCCCACTTGATTTTCCTCTAAAAGATGAGACTCATACTCAACTAGACAATAACATGTTAGTCTCATAGCAAAATAATCATATTAGAGGTTTGTCATTTGTTAAGCACTAAGTTAAGCATTTACTTAATTACATATATTGTCATTATGTGCGTTTGTCATTAATCACCAAAATAACATAAGTGCTTAGATGCACTTTCAGGTTCGTAGAAGTGAATCTTGGAATGAGGATGGTGCTGCAACTCAAGTTCTTTCAAGCTCAGTTGATAAATCTTTTAATGAGGAGCAACAGTTTTATCACCTTCAAGAGTCAGCAGCAGCAAGATTCATGGAAGCTCAAGGTTTAAGGCCAGGAGCAAATGATTGTGAGGCAGGAGGATCTGGTATGCCCCAAACATTTGAATCTGATTATCCTCCATCAGCTGTTCATCCTGAACATGATCAGAGGAATACCTTTCCTAGTTGGCAGAGTCTATTTGACTGTCAGTATCCTCCCTCGTCTTCTCAAAGGCATGCTGAACAAGTACAGGAAGATACCTTTCAAGCTCAGGAAAACATTTTTGACTCTCAACCTGCATGGTTTTCTTCTTTTGAGCAACAATATTATGCTGACCAAAGAGGATTTCAAGCAAGATACATGGGAGATCAAGCAATAGCAGCTCAGAGATATGAAGAACAAGCAAAATTTCAAAAGGAAATCTTTTCTAGAATTGATCACCTCAACAGCAATCAAGGGGAATTAAGACAGTACATCCAACAGCTTGGTAACAATCAGAATCTGTTAAAGGATAGACTGTATGACATGAATCAGAAAATTGATAATCATCACAAGATTCTAAGAAACCAAGTTGAGGCTGCAAGCACATCAAATAGGAGTAATCAGATTTGGATCAAACAAAATTTGGACCATCTCATGGACTTCACTGAGGATGCCCTTCTACACCATACTCAACTGGCACAAGATTGCATATATGATGTGGGTCAGATCCTTGCAGAAACAGATACCTTAAATGAGTTCTTAAACAAAATGCAGTCAGATCTTCATAATCTGACTATTCAACCGGGTGAACCAGATTATCCGAGCTGGCATGATCAAGCCATGTCCCAAGGGCCAAGTACTCAAACTCAAGAAAAATCAGAAGCAGCTGATGAACAGATTGTTTCCCCTCCTAGGAAGAGCTCAGTTCTTGGTCAGCTCAAAAGAACCTTTTCTCGGCGCAAATAGCACCCTTTTTGGCTCTTGATGCCAAATGGGGAGAATATCTCTAAAGGTTTCCTAGGTTCTATTCTATAGGCTGGACAAAACCTGTTAAAACTATTAAGGCTATTACTGTATTTTGGTATCAGATATATTTTGGTGTACTAGTGATATCTGATATATCTGGCTTTTTTGTCTGACTGATTTGTGCTCTGATACTTACTTCATAGTGCTTTGATACTTACTTCGTAGTGCTTTGATACTTACCTTGTTTTGTGCTCTGATACTTAACGTACTTCGATACTTTCTTGACTGGTTTTATTGATTGTCTAGAAGTACTTACTCTAACTCTTATTGATCTGATCTCAGGTTATTTATGAGAAAAATCAAAAGTAATGTATTTTAAGGATCTAATATAGTCCTAATATATCATAACTGTCAAAATTCAGATCATGCATTCATTAAGGGGGAGAACGTATATCTACAACTTCTGCAATTATTCTGTCTAGCTAACTCTGTTTTGCAGAATGGATAAGATGTTATTAACTAAAAAGATATGTTGTCATCAATTACCAAAAAGGGGGAGATTGATAGCATCTAGGCCCCTCAATTTTTATTATCCTGTTTTATTATAGTTTTTGGTATTGATGACTAAGTTAATAATGCTTAAAGCCTTGAAGAACATGTGCTAAAATCAATGATGTAGCAAGTTGGACCAACAAGATTAAGATGTTCTGTTACTAGTTTATGACTTGGGAGATGATTCAAGTCAAATAGCTAGGATTATGTTCAGTTTGGCTGTCTAAAGGGGGACTTTGCACAAGCTAGTGGTTTGGATCATAAGGCAAAGACAAAAACTAGATTTCTCGGAGTAAAAGACACTTAGTCATTGTTCTTTGAATCAAATTTCAGCGAACTAAAATTCAGACTATTGCATACACAGCAAATCATTTTAAGTCAAAAGATTCTTTGGTCCAGCATTAAAAATCTTCTATGTCAAAACTCCTATCAAAATATCTGCTCATCGGACCAAACCTCTTGCTTTCATATTCTTTAGTTCTTGGTAAAAATTCTTTGAAAACATCTTGCAACCAAGTAATTGTATATGTATGACGGACCAAAGTTTTTGGTCCGGCATACATGTAAAAGTCACTCTTCTGTGACAGACCAAAATCTTCTCAGTTTCCCATCTTCAGCGGACCAAATATTCTTAATTCGGCACTCATTCTGCTTACAAACATTCTGCCAGACCAAACCTTGGAGTCCTATTTATTAAAACCTTAGATAGATATTCTCTCTTATTAAAACCTTAAACTAGATTTGAATTTTGCATGGAGCTATGGATTTGCATGTGTTGCAAAAAAAGAGATAGCTTATGAAATTTGGTTTTAAGTGGTTTTTGCATGGAGCTAAGTTTTGCATGAGTTGCAAAAGGAGAGAGTTCATGCAACTTGATTTTAATGATTGTTGTTTGCATAGAGCTAAATATTTGCATGTGTTGCAAATAGAGAGCTCATACATCGAAGTCTTAGCTTGTGACTTGATCATGTGTTAATCGTCACAAGGCTAAGAAAGGTTTATGCTTTATGTTTGTAAAATATGGTTTAATTGAATCTTACCTTGGAGCATGTGAATAGAGTTTGTAAATATGTTTGCAAATTGATTTGATCATGAGTTGATCATCACATGGCTCAAGGTTTGTTTTTAAGTGGGTTGATTTATTATTTGCAAATTAGCTGGAAGTTATGGGTTTCGATCCTAGAGCATGTGAATAGAGTTTGCAAATTGACTTGATCATGTGTTGATCATCACATGGCTAAGAGGATTGATCTCATAGATTCTTGGTTTATTTACAAATATGTTTTGCAAATAAGTTGGAGTTTAAATGTGATTCTTTGGAGCATGTGAATAGAATTTTCAAAATATGTTTTGCAAATTGACTTGATCATGTGTTGATCATCACATGGCTTAAAGAATCAATCTTTATTGGTGTTTGATTCGAAAAGAAAAAGATTTTTATGTAAAATCTAATCTTGCTGGAAAATCTAGAGCTACCGACTTGTTGAGGTTGGTACTACCGCCCTCTGAGGCCGGTAGTACCGGAGGTTCGGTACTACCGCCCTTCAGGACCGGTAGTTATTTTCTAGAAGAGCGTGTTTTCTCGGTTTTTGAAGGTTGGTACTACCGAGGTCTATGGCCAGTATACCGCTCCTACATGGGCAGTAGTACCAAATTTCCAGTAATGGCTAGTTTTCTAGCCGTTGGCCTGGAAGCCAGTACTACCGACCCTAAATGGACGATAGTACCAGATTTGCTGAGTTTTGCACGAAATACCCCCAAACGGCTAGTTTTCTTTGGAGATGCTATAAAAAGAGCCTTGGAGGCTGGCATTTGAAGGTTGTTAGCTTTGTTGAGCATTTGGGGTGAGTTGTGCATATATTGCACCCTCATATTTGCTTCTTGAACTAAGAGTTAGTCTAATTTGTATGTGTTGCAAATTAGAAGTGGATTGAGAGCCTCTTGTGTATGTGTTGCACTTGAGGGGAGCCTTGTGCATGTGTTACACTTGGAGATCACCATTGTACATGTGTTGTTCTTGGTGGAGTTTAAGCTAGAGGGTTTGACTTGTTACTCTTGGTGTTTGCCGACAAACGACGTGTGGAGGTGTCGTGCGCGGTGAGCTTCTCAACGGAGGTTATGAGAAGCCCCGACGAATTTGTGATGGGCGGAGCTCACCTACCCAGAGGGGGAAATAGCTACAACTAGTAGAATCGAGGCGGATTAAGAGAGACCGGCAAGTCTATGAACACCACGGTAAAATATCGGTGTGCATTTTTGTGCTCACTTGCAATTCCTTATTTATATTGTTGCAATTTACATTGGTAGAATTAAATTGCTTAATCGTCTTTAGGATTACTTATTCTTGAGTAGAGATATAATTAGTTAGTGCACTTAGTGAGCCTAGTTGATTTAAGCCTTAATTGTCAAAACTTTAGTTTATCGCTTTCGTATTATTTATTGTTAAGGTTTTGTCAGAGGGTTACTTAGGTGAGAAATTAATTGTAGAATATTTTTTTAAAAAAAGCCCCATATTCACCCCCCTCTAGTCGGCATGCTCGACCTAATGGGGGATGGCCACGAGCTATCTTCCTCTCTCTCTTCCTCCATCCATCCAACATATTCCACCTCTACCATTGGTCAATTCATTGTCATCACGAATCGATCTGACAGAAGGAACTATAAATGTGCACAGAGTAGGGCTCGCGCACCATGCTAGCGAGCTTAGAGGACGCGACGACCGTGGGTGAGCGAAGAGCAGGTAGTTCGTGGATGGGCAAGGTTCTAGATGGCGGCCGAGCAGCTAATGTAGACAAGGCGGTAACTGGTTGGCATAGGCTTAAGTGTGGTCGCGGATAGCAAGCAGGAGGATGATCGAGCGTGGCTAGTGAGGCTATCGGGTAAGATGGTTGTTTTTAAACTTCTTTAACACTTGCCAAACCTGTTATTTGGCAAAAACTCGTTCGAATTTTGAAACTCCTATGTAAAGTTGTGGAAATTTGTTTTTAAACTCATATTTGAAAACTTATCTTAAATATGAAGTTTGGTAAATGAAACTTGATGAAACAAAGTTTTTTGGTTTCGAATCTTGCTTTGATCTCATGTTTGAAACTTGCGGTTTCAATTTTCAAAACCTAAAAATCATGTGGAAGCTCAGGTTTTTTGTTTTGGAAACTTGGTGAAGCTCGCTTTTCATTTATGTTTCTTCTGTTTTTCATACAGTTGTCAAAAAAAATTTGAAACCTGCTGAAACTTTTTTATGAAACCTTTTGAAATTTCTTGAAGCATGTTGCAACCTTTTTATAAAATGCGTTGAAACCTGCTTGAAACTTCAAACTCAAAAACCTGAAGCCTTTTGTGAAACTTTTTATGCAACTAAAACCTCATGGAACTCCATAAAACTGTTGTACCATTGAAAATTCATTGAAACGGTATTAGCATGGGCTAGCAAGCATCCTTAAATATAGAGAAAAACTATGTAACACTATGCTGTTTTCCTCTAAAATGACGGTATAGCACACGCCAATTCGATCCATCAGATCTTATCCAAACTAAAGTCACATGAGCCACTCAAACCAAATCAACCAATCATTGTCTCTCTCCATTCCCTATTTTCTAACCCCCCCCCCAATTCAACAACACATTCTCTCTCCCCATTCCCCATTTCCTCCCTCAAATTCAATAGCAGTGAGCCAATTAGTCGGCAACGCCAATGGATCGAGCAACCGGTAGGCCTAAAACACGCCCTGAGTTCATCGTTGCTCCTACCTCTTCGATTTTCTCACCAGATTTGGTGCTTGAAGATGGTGACGACATGCACAGGTGGGTGTATAGCATGAAGGTGAGAGGGGCGACGAGGAGCAAACACGACGAAGGCGCCGATTGCGGGTGAGGCAGCATTCCTCTCCATCTCTCTCTAGCCTCCCTCACCTCTCCATCTCTCGAGTCTCCATGCTACCATTAACTTTCACGATGAAGGCGACCAACAAAGCAATAGAGGCCGGCGAGCGACAACTAGCAAAGCAGCAGAGGTCAGTGGGCGGCGATCGACACTAGGGGGCGACGCAGAGAGGGAAGGAGGATGACTACCAGCATGGCGGAGGCAGCATGGTGGGAGAAGGATGCCAATGATGGGATCTACTGGACCCGGTTGTCTTCCTCATCGCCGGGACGAGATCCACTGAATCTGGTTGTCTTCCTCGTCACAGGTGATGAGATCCGCTAGATCCTGCGACTCATGCTTGCCTCCTAATCTTGGTCACAGAGCAGTCGTCTGTCATAAGCTAATGGGTGACAGTCGATGGTACAGAGGCAGTGTGGCAAGTAGATGAGGGCGGTTACCAGCATGGCAGAGGTAGCATGACAGGAGGAGAACGCCGGTGACAGGATCATCCATATCGTACGACCCTTGGCTGCCTCCTTATCTGAGTCATAAAGTGGTACAACATCGACTCAACCCACGTCACCTCGTGGCTTAACTTCGTCGCCACGTGTATCATGGGCTACTTTTAGATCTGGCTTCACCCCTTTGGTATGGGGAGGAGGCAGTGGTGCTAGCGAGTGGAAAGGGCGAGACAACGGTCGCAAGTTAGCATGTTGAGATTTTTTGCTCTTTTTGTGTTGTTTTTTCTGACGAAACTTCAGTTGAAACATGTTGAAACTTGGTAAAACTGCTTGAAACTTTTGGATTAAAACTGATTGAAATTTGAGTTCCAAAACTTGAAACTCTGGCTTAAAATCTTCTATAAACTTCTAAAAGTACGTGAAACTTAGTAAATATGAAACTTTTCGAATGTTCTCTTGAAACTTGCTGAAACTGTACGAAACTTGTTATTATCCTGTAACGATATACTGTTTTCTCTAGTAGCTCTCCTAAATATATTTGACAAAGAAAATGGATTCCGTCTTTAGTCTACCACCATGAAAAACCGGAGGAAAAAAAGGAAATCATTGCTTATCTAGCCCTCTGTACATTATTTTTTTTCCAGACGGCACATATGCCCTACCGCTCCTGATGAGCACAGGAGGTCACCAGAGCCCTAGGAGCTTGGCCAACCGTGAGAGCAGCGCATGACACACCGCACTAGGATCCCTTCCACGCTAATCGGGCGCGGCAGCGAAGTGCCGTGCATGCTGCCGTAGCTCCTCTCGCGCTACCCAGACGCGACAACACCTCCTCTCGCGCTTTAGTGCTCGCTCCCGTGGTCTCTCACCCTACTGAGGCGTCGACGACATTCCACGCTCTCCGAGCGTGGCATACGATATGTGTCGTTTGCTGTATTTTTCACAGTGAAGGAAGAGACTAGATTTATAAATATATATATAAGAAGCTAAATTTTTTAAAAAATGATAGAACCGCTAGACAAGGGATTGACCAAAGAAACGCATCGTTGCTAGGCCCCGGCTGGACGGAATGAAGGCGAACAACTAAAGCCGAAGGCGAAGCACACTGGTTGCCTGCCTACCGCTCTGTTTCTCTCTCGCCTCCTCGTCGTCGCTCGCTGCAACTCTCAGATCCAAACCCCCATCGAAAAAGAAAAGTTTAAAGCCCACGAAAACCCTAACCCTAAGCATCCAATTCCCAAATCCCCATCTCCTCAAAACCCTAGCCCGACCCCCTTCCCGATCGATCCTCGCTTCCGCTTCCGCCGCTGTCGCCGACTCCGCATGGCAGGGTCTTCTGGCGGCGCCGCGTCCTCTGCCCGCAACGTCCCGGTCGACCGATTCTACAGCCCTCCCCATGTCCGCCGCCAGCAGCAGCAACAGCAGCGGCTGCAGAGCCAGCGGTCTCCGTCGCCATCGCTGTCCCCGTCCCCGTCTCCGCGGTCAGCGAGGCAGAAGGCCGCGGTGGCGGCGGCCGCGCCGACGGATGCGGACAGCCGGGTCGATTCAGACGACTCCTCGTCGACGACGTCGTCAAAGCCTTCGGTGGCTTCGACGGCGACGGCCACGACGGCGGCTGACTTGAATGTGACGACGGCGGGGACGAGGGCGGCGGATGAGGCTGGGAATTTGGAGAGGTTTCTCACCTCCACGACGCCCTCCGTGCCCGCCCAGTACTTGCCCAAGGTATTCTGAGGTTAAGTTTGCTGTTGTAGACTTGTAGATTGCAGCATGGTGATTTTGGCATGGTGATTTTGTGGTACCGAGAACTTCCTATGGTATGTCATAGGAAGAGGATCAAGTGAAATTGTTTAGTCTATTGGCCATGGGATCTAGTGTCGTTTCCATTCTTTATGATAGGTTTTATTAAAGTTGCTGAGCGGTGTCTGCAAATGAAAATGTAGCTGTGGTAATTTCTGATCTGTAATTGGTATTTGCTCATTAGTATAGGCCCATTGAAATGGTTTGGTACTGCATTTGGAATGCAAAATGATTGCTTCTTGAGAAACATCTCATTTAAGATCCATAGAAGAGTTCGTATTTCAGAATTTACTCTGAACTGCTTGTTTTTAGCTTTGATCGATAGTTTCAGGCCATTTAAAGTTCCTAATGATAGTAGCTGTGGATGGAGAGCAACAATCATTCTTCAATGTAGGAAGAAGATGGTCCTAAATCTAGTTGATATAACAGTTTTTTTACTGTTGCTGATTCTTCAATGTAGCAACAATCATTATAATGTATAATGTATTTCATGGAAGAAATAGAGGCATTGCTTGAACTTAATGCAATGTGATACACCCAGTGTGGGTTGGTTTTGCTGATTTTTAAGCACTATTTTGGGCTTAATATTGTTAGTGGTTAGCAGTGAAATGGAAAAGGACAGTCTCTGTGGAACTTCTTCCTTCCTAATTACTTCACTTGCTCTAACTTTGATCTAGTAAATGATTTAGCTACTCTGATTTGTTTGCATGTCCATGTAATACATATCTGTATTCATTGCCATCTACAATCATTCTTCAATATTTGTACAATGCACTCATACTGCACTTGGGAAGACATGCTATTAAATCATGTAGTGATATCTGTACAATGTCCTGTTCATGCACAATTGATTTTAGTTTTTAGTCAAAGGTAGACCACTTCTAATTAAAGAAAAGAATCTTCGGTGCTGCTAATTCATTCTATAATCTTGTTGTAATGGCTTTGTTCTCTTGCAGACGAGCTTGAGGATGTGGAGGAGTGGTGATACTATGGATTCACCACCTTACTTCTGCCTTGAAGATCTGTGGGAGTCTTTCAGAGAGTGGAGTGCCTATGGGGCTGGTGTTCCCCTTTTGTTAAATGGCAGTGACTCTGTGATACAATATTATGTGCCATATCTTTCTGCTATCCAGCTGTATGCTGATTCATTGAGACCTGCTGCAAGAACCAGGTAGCAACCTTATCTACGCCATGCCAAGTTATGATGTCTAGAGATTTATCCATTCTGGAATAAAAACCTTTGCTAGGTCAGTCTGTCTGGCAGATTCACTTAACTTTGTTTGTGTCTTTGGTTATGCTTTTTTTTTAGCTTTAGGATGTTCATATGGTAACAGAAAACTTCATTAAATACTAATGGAGTTGTAAGGAATGTACTCCAGAATTAGCCTAGCTCCAATCCAGGATGCCAATTTATCGCATACGTGCCTAGTTATATGAAAATAAATAAATTATGCATGTATATTATTGGTTTAGAGCTTAGGGCAGAGGAGGGATTCCCATTTTTTTCAATTAGTTTTGCTAGGTCCTATTAAGGCAAATTATCTCATGCTTTGGTGTGGTTTCAAGAAAATGCTTTTGTGGTGAAAGCTTAGCTAGCTTCAGTGTCTCATGATCCCTAAGAGTACTAGCGCATGGCTACTATTTTGTGCAAGTTTAAATTCGTTCGTCTTATGGACATGTAAAAGAAGATGATAAAAAAGTAGATGAATGAGAGAAGTTCTGGGATCGTTAAGAGACAACCTACTCAATGCTCAGTATGGTTGCTTTTATTATCTTGGCGACGTCTTTGATAGTGTATAACCTTTTCTAGTTAATTTTCTCGCTTACTTAAGGCGTCCTGGGGATGAAAGTGATGGGGAATCTATGGATACTAGCAGTGAGAGTAGCAGTGAAATTGACGTTGACCGATTAAGAGTCTCATCCATGGAAGCTACACATCGGCTGGAAAACGGTGGCTTACAAAGTGATGATGGTGAAGCTCGTGCATCTGCAAGTTTTCCAATATTTGAGTATCTGGAGAGGGATCCTCCGTATGGTAGAGAACCTCTGACAGACAAGGCAAGTTTTTCTTAAACCCATGCTTACTACAGATGTCCTGTTTATAGAATCTTATTCTGCATGTCCTTCAGATATCAATTCTTGCGGGTAGATTTCCAGCTCTGAAGACATTCAAAAGCTGTGATCTGCTGCCATCCAGTTGGATGTCTGTTGCATGGTATGTTTCAAATACTATTGAGTTCTGTACACTCAGTTTCTACTTCCCTTTTTCCAACGGTAAGATGTGTTCTTTTCCATTGATGTGCTATGGATCTCTCTTGCTATGTATGTGCTATGTAATAAAAGTTTGAGATTGCTATAAGATTTTAAGGTCTGTTGTGATTTCCCCTGTGTATGTATGCAGTTAATCATTTCCAAACTATATCTGTGCTAAGTTCAACTCATGTTTTATAATCTGACAGTGTATAGTTTCACTGCCATAATTTTGCACTTTTTTGAATGTATACAACGTTTTGCTTTGTAAGAACTAGAATGATGCTGTTGCAATGGTTAGAATTATGACATTTGCCAACTGTGCTGGCCCATGCAGAGGATGCCTACCAGTTGCAATGCCTAACAATGGCATGCGTACTGTGCTGAATTTCAGCATAATATAGTGTAGAAGAGCAACACTTCTAATATAGTGTTGCTATGATTCTATACATTACTGGTTTCATCCTCATGCTTCCGATTGCAGGTACCCCATATATAGAATTCCAACAGGACCAACATTGAAGGACCTTGATGCCTGTTTCTTGACATTCCATTGCCTAGCAACACCTTCCAAGGGTAAAATACTCCTAAGTACTCTCAAGTGCGATATGAAATAGGGAACTCGTATTGCTTTGAATAGATGGCACCAGCTTAATGTTCACTTTTCTAGACGTAACTTGTAGATTGCACTGATCATTCTCCATTTGTGTATAGAATGCTTACATTCCTATTCATCTTGCAGATAGCAGTCCCACTACACCAGCATGCCCTGGTTTTGGGGGAATCAACCGCTGCATCAATGCAACGGGCAGAGTATCTTTGCCTGTCTTTGGACTGGCATGTTACAAATTCCGCAGTTCCATTTGGGCGTCTAACGGAGCCCAAGAACGGCAGCACGTCACCTTGCTGATGCAGGAGGCTGACAACTGGCTCCGCTGCATTCAAGTGGACCATCCTGATTTCCGGTTTTTCGCCTCCCATTTCGGTACCACATGGAGATGACTGTAAATGCTTGTTAGCTATGAGTGTTTGCCGTCTGAATTCAGCTGCCTCGAGCACACCTCTATCTATGGCACATAGAGAAGGAACGAGTGCCCTCCTTTTCGGGGGTTGTATCAGTTAAAGCCTGCATGCTAACTTTTCCTTGTCTCCAATAAGTTATCTGGTGTAGGTAATCTTTTGTGGGAGAGTAAAGATGGAGAGAAGAATTGGAGACTTGTAAAACTCTGAGAAAAAGAGAGGAAGAAAATAAAGATTTTCATTAGAGTTAAGACATGTATTATCTCACCTCTTGTGCGACTCAACAGAGGTTGCATACTCCGTTGAGTGGTTGGACGTGGAATGCATTGATCCAAAAGGTGCATGTTGGCTTAATTTGCCCCAGTGCCCTGTACACGTCGTATCTTGTCGACTCATATACGAGTATTTGCGTAGTGTTGCCGATGAAAGAAGATACGCAAGTATTGAAAATTAGAGGGGGTTTTTTCTCCGTAGGACGCAGGCGAAAGGAAATACTTAATACGGTGTCTGCAGCATGAGCTGGTACTGGTAGCGCGCGACTTGTTCCATCCAGGCATGACAAGCGAAGCGAGGGGAGACGGTCGGCACACGGTTCTGCCTGGCAAATCACAGCTACAGCCAACATGACACTTGCTTACTGCTGCTCCACTACTGCTAAAATAATCGCAACGAAAACAAAGTGTAACGTCACAGCTTCAGTCTTCACGCACCGTACGTACGTGTGCTCCTGCTTAATCTCTCTATCGGATACCTGCCAAGCACTAATGACGAAAATTTCACGTCTTAATTTGCTGCGTCACACACAATTCGCAATCATCCCGTCCCGTCATGGCCGGCCTCAACTCGAACTCACCCCGTTTCCTCTCTCTCTCTCTCTCTCTCTCTCTCTTTAAGTTCTCTCTCTACAAGGCTCCAATTGTAAGCCTACAACCCCGAGCACGCCAACACGTGTTACCAACGCACGCATCTGACATTTGCTGGGTGCAACAAAGAATGAGGGATCTGGAGGAGTTGCGAGGCGCGGCGCCACCGCGGAACGGCGGCGAGGGGGCGGGGTCGGCGACCCCGTCGTGGTGGTCCGGTGACCCCGAGGCGAAGCGCCGGCGGCGGGTGGCGGCGTACAAGGCGTACACCGTCGAGGCGAGGGTCAAGGCGTCGCTCCGCCGGGGCTTCCGGTGGATCAAGGACCGCTGCACCGGCATCGTCCGCCGCTGGTGACCGCCCGCCCGGCCGGTCTGCTGGGGAGACGAGCACACTGACGAGAATTAATGCCGTCTGTGAGAAGGTGCTGTCACGTACTCACGTTATACGTTAACCTTGAATTGATGGCATGGGCCGCATGGCACGTGATGTGAGATGCTTTGACCAACGTGCCCTTGATGTTTTATAAAGATTTTTTTCCCTAATTGCAAGTTATCTTTTTATCTATTTTGTGTGTTATTGCCTGATTACTTTTTGGATATTGTTAAGTACGCGAGTACTTCTTCACCGGAAATTTTTTCACTGTTCTAGTCCTAAAAACGTATTTTTACAGAACAGCCCTCTAAGAATTTTTTTTGCAGAAGTGGGGACGCGGGAATCCGATTTTTCGCTGATCGAGGGTGCGGGAAATCCTTCAGCGCGAAAACCGCTAGCGGTGCGGCACGCATTTACTGCAGAAGGGGGTGTGGAAAATCAATTTTCCGCAGGATAGGGGTGCGGAAATTGATTTTCCGCCGAAGGGGTGCACGGTAATTGAATTTCCACGAAATACAAGGGTGTGGAAATTGGTTTTCCACGGAAAGGGTGTGCGGTAATCCGATTTTCCGTTCTCTGGGGACGGGCAATTCTGCACTCCTCGTGCGCGGCAATTACGGGCCAGAGGGTCATTTCTGTAAAAAAAATTCTCACAGGCTAGTTCCGTAAAAAATATTTTTTAGAGAGTTAGAACAGTAAAAAATTCTTCTCAGGAGGCGAGAAAGAAGAGCGGCACTGAGCCTCTTGCTGGAGGAGGAAGAGATGCAGAGAGTGGGAAGCAGGAGTGGTGGTTGGAGTGGAGCGAGTGAGGCGGGAGTAGCGATGAATGGCAATGCCCGCGCTAGGGATAGGGGAAAGGGAGGGGGAATATATATGGCGTGGAGGAAGGATTAGATCATTTGGATCTAAATCCAATGGCTCAAAATTCAAATATTTACTAGAAAAAAAATACTCACATAACCTCTAGACACTTTATTTTTTTAGTGGTTATGGATGTGAGAAATACATGGACGAATACTTCGAATAAACTGGGTGCTTATGTGCTGTGTGATCCGGCGATATAGCAGCAAATTACATGTTTTTCTTAACCATATCAAACTTAGGTTGTTAGGCCATCTACTTGAAAGGTACTCTATCGAAAGAATTCTAGATGCCCCTCATGTAGTTTTAGACTATATAGATTAGGTATCAATGCTTCCTTTCATTCAGATGTAGAGCCGCACCAGGTGAAAATTCATATAGAAGATTTCTAGACGATCTAGAAGAAAATTCAGTAGTATTTGAGCATTCCAATGAGATGTTCTCTTCTCTGGAAGGCAGCAAGATGTTCCAAGTAACAATATCAGCCATTTAGGTTACGGAACCAGTTAAACATTATTGCCCATGTTTCTTATAGGAGTAAAACCACTATTACTCCAGATCTTAGCCCCACAAGATTACGCTGTTACAAAAATTTGGGCTGCTTTGCCCAGCTGACAAACAAATCTCAAACCACTCGAAGCAATGTAAGCTTATGAGCTCAGACGTAGTGAACCCCCTCACCTTGGATCACCTCTCCAATGCGATAAGCTGGATTCGATCCATGGGTATCTTCGAGGATTCTATCCGCTGCCTCTTTGCTCACTACAAGGACCATTCCAACGCCCATATTGAATGTTCGCCTCATCTCTGCACCTTCAATTTTTCCAACCTACAAATATGTCAGAAAAACAAAAGCTAAGGAGCAGACAGAAAGCACAGTGCATGCAGACGGATATAAATCAAATCAACGCTCTATGAATTATCAGTCTCCATCTAGGCCTTTAATACAACACAGAATTGCGTGCTTGATCAGCTGTGATGTTTGTACCAAGCTCCCAAATTCCCATCTAGTCTAAGGCTCAATTACTGTAGGCCCTCTAATACACATGCCAGCACTGACAAGAGTTTCCAGAATTTTAGTATAAGATCAACAATAACAGGAATTCTGCTCAGCCTGAATCACCTGATATAATTTGATGTTCAATTTATTTTGATCTTTATAGTTTTTCTGGGTTCTGATTGAATGTGGCTGCCTGACATTAAATATATTCAAAATGGATACTAAATAATCCAATAACTTTGAGTACAAACAATTGAATATATTCACCGCGGGTGAATATACAAGCCAAGCTTGTGGATTGTTAGTTCTTACCTGTTGAATCCACTTGAACACAGGTGGCACTTCCCATGATCCAGTAAAAATTTTCGCCCCGAGTCCAGAAGGAAATATTCTTGGGATATTATCAGTGAAGCCGCCACCAGTAATATGGGCTAGTCCTTTCACACCACCCTTACTGATAATTTCAAGCACCTTTTTTCATTTCAAACAATTGAATTAGAAACTTGGGTAAAAATCTATGGGAAATAAGAGACATTCATCAGCAAAAGCTAACCTGCTTAACATAGATGACAGTTGGTGCCATGAGAGCTTCACCAACAGAAGTTGTTACGCCATCATTTCTTGGGAGCTGATCAATCAAGGAGAGTCTGCTTTTGGCCAGTACTCTAAAAATAATAATGTTTTCAGCTAACATTAACCAGAAATAATTCAAGAAAAGGAAAACACCACGGACAAAAGAATAGAATTTGTATTATCATTTATCAATCATCTATTTGGATCTAAAAACAAATGGAACTAGATAAATGCAATACCTTCTAGCAAGAGAGAACCCATTAGAATGAACCCCACTGGAAGGAAGACCAATGAGGATGTCTCCCTCCACAATGTTTTTACCGTCGATGACCTTATCCTTCTTTACGGCACCCACAGCAAAACCACTTAGATCATATTCACCATCCGCATAGAAACCAGGCATTTCTGCTGTCTGTTATAACCAATTTTTAGTCAATGATAAATGCAATTGTTTTCTACAAATATACTGTTGGCTGTTGCTTATATTCAGAGAGGTTATGGTCCATATAGATTATGGAATGCTTCAAGAGAGTAAATTCAATGCTAGAATGAAATAGACAGCCATGTGAAGTATTTGCGGTACTTTCAGTTGAATTTATCCATGTATAAAGTATATAAACAGTCAAATAGCCAGAACATTCTGTTGCAATTACACTGATGTTCATAGATAATAGTTAGGTTTATCACAGCGTTTACAAACCATGCTGTTATAAATCTTAACATAACGGGAAATAAGGTTCATGATGTGATAAACTTAATCCTTGGTACCAACATATACAACGATTCAGGTGACAAACATACTGTTTCAAGCTAACGCTTGTTAGTCAGAGAATCGTCAAATAATTAAACTGTAAGCAGAGTTCGAGATATATTTTTATGGAGCAATGGTAGCCACCATTCCAGTGCAAGACAGCTGACCAATTCTGAGGCAGTTATTCTGATTTACTAAGGCATTCATCACTGCTAAATCATAAGTGCAAATTTCAGAAAAATATCACCTCTCCTCCTAGCAGAACACAATCCGATTGTTGGCATCCATCCACAATCCCCTTGATAACCTATAAAATTCAAAAGGAAGTTATAGACAGAGTCACCACGTTCCACCAGCAGAAGACATAAAGTTTGCATGAGCAACAATTGCTGTGTTAAATGAGCAAAACAATATGACAATACCTTCTCTGCAAGATCAACATCAAGCTTGCTCGTAGAAAAGTAATCCAGGAAGAACAATGGTTTTGCACCTGAAGTTACAATGTCGTTGACGCTCATAGCGACCTGCCACAATGAAATAAAAGCATTCATTCACTCTACGAGATGCGACAACCAGCACATATAGCAAGTGATCACATACCAGGTCAATCCCAATTGTATCATGAATACCGGTTTCAAACGCAAGCTTCAGCTTTGTCCCAACGCCGTCAGTGCCAGCCACAAGGTAATCATCCCCTGTTCAATCCAAACAACAGAAAAGCAAAATTTAAGAACAAGCAAAGCAAGAGAGAATCACAAAATGGCATAACGTTTTTGCATCCAAGTGAGTGAAAGAGTAGACACTAGTCAACTCTATATGGTACAGACTTATCCCACACAGCCAATGGAACATCAAAGCACAATTATAAGCAATGCTCGCCTCCCACACTTGTGATATATCGAGCAAACGAGAACCTTAAAGACTTGTCTTTTTTACCAACTAAAAAAAAAAGCCGATTGCCTTCTCCACAACCAATTTTGCATCTAAGCACAATCATAAACAACGCATCGCTCGCTTCTCCACGCTTGAGTTGCGAATTGTGACACATCGAGGAAGGAAAAACCTTAAACAACGCTCCATTTTACCAATAAAAAAAAAGTAAAACCAGCACAAGGGGAGGAAGTGAGCACGAAGAGGCGGCGGTAAGTAGCAGTAATGTACCCCACGGGAAGAGGCCACCGAAGCCGCCTATCCCGGGGGCCATCCTGGAGATGCGGCGGACGAGCTCCGTGCCGGCATCGATGTCCACGCCGGCGCCCTTATAAGTCATGCCCCCCTCCCCGCCGGAGCTGGAGCAGGCCACGGCGGCGCGCCGCATCCCCGCGGTGGCCGGCGGGAGGCGGAGGCGCTGCGGCAGGGGAGGGCCCCGGCGAGCTGCAGGGGCGGCAGCCGGAGAGGCAGCCGGCGAGCGGAGGAGCTGGTCGGCGCTCATGGGGACGGAAGGGGAGTGGTGGCGGAAGGTTTAGAGCTTCTGTTTTGGTTGTGTGCTACCGCTGAAACGTATTACTGGTTGGTTTGGAAAACGAGGAAAGAGGCGAGAGTTCGAGAATGCTTGCTAGAGGAACTCTTCACTGTTGTAGCTACTTTTTTAAAAAAAAATGCAATATCTAATGCCGCGCAGCAATCCAAATTTTTTTAAAAAAAAAACTAGCGGTATTGCTACAGTACTGTCATACTGTAGAGTGTTTTTTTAAAAAAAATTGGATTGACGCTGAGGGGAGACGAGGTATCTAAATTTAAATATAGTTTATTATATATAAATTATCAATACCACATATTTAATATATATATATATACACACACCGCAACAGATGGGAGCTACGATTTAAATAATGGTTTTTTCAGTAGAAAAACTATGTGCATAGTATTTGAGTATTTGAAAGTCTCAAATGTACCCGAAGGAGTAAACCAACTTCTTCTTCTTCTTTTAACTCTTCAATGAAGGAACTTGATTGAGGCTGGGTTAAATTGTTGTAAGCATACTCGTTAATATCATTCCAAAGCTATACCGGTGTGACTGTTGAAATAATATGTTTTAGTATTGGTATATACTGGTGTTCTATTCTAGAGTTTTATATAATAATATAAATTTATAAGTAGAAATAAGTCTATTTTATATCTTGAATTTTATAAAAAGTTTATTTAATACTCTCAACTACAAAACCAGGTATTTAAACACTTTAAACTTAAAAAACCAAATCAAATTACACCCTGAGGTTACAATAAAAAAAACTTACACTGTAAGGTAGTTTTGAATGGTGGTTTTGCTAATGAGGATTCAAATCAATGTGGTTTTTGCCATATTGACAGTCATATCATCGATTTTTTCCACTGACAATTAAATAAGAGGAGAGAGGATGACGTTATAAAGAAATATAATAGAGAGAGAGTAAGAAAATAGTTAACAATATGTGCTATGCTACAAGTCACGGTTTTAATATAATATATATATTACCATTTTAAATATTCGGTACTAGTAATTTATATATAATGAACTATATTTAAATTTATATACCGCGTCTCCACTCAGCGGTAATCTAAATTAAAAAAAAAACATGCTACAACACTATGTACTGTAGCGACATTGCGTTACATTATCACCTTTTTCTAATTTTGGATTGCCGCTGAGTAGAGGTGTTGCATTAGGTATTACAGTGCTCCCCGTGTGCAGGATTTGCGGGCCCAAAGGCTATATTTAAAAAATCGCTTGAGGATTAGTTCTAGAAAAAATAATTTTTTGCGGACTACAATAGTGAAAAGTTCTTGCTAGAGAAGATGAGGAACTTCCTTTAATTTTTCTTCTTCTTTTTATTAGATACTATTTTGTTCGGTGCTTCAATGATTTCTCTCTTAATATAAGTTGCAACCGTAAAAAAAACATAGAAACACCTCTCTACTATTATATATATATACATGCACTATTCTTTGGCTACGTGTAGAATAGCCTATTCTACTCTCCAGCCATTTAATCCAGTCCGATCAAGCCAATCTGCGCAACAAAACGGTCCGTAGCAACCAACCAGTAAATAACTAATAAATGCTACTTCTAGTTTGTATATGAATCTTTCTTTCTTTAATTTAGCCATAACTTTCAAATGAGATTGAATTTTGATTTCAAATTTTACACGATTGTAGAATCTCACCTCCCCTACGTATGATATTTTTTTGAGAATTTTTCAAAACTTATACATATGATTTTCGTAGATTTTATACCATTTGACTGCTGTGTACAACATGTAGTAACAGATTGAGTAGAAAGTAGTAAAATGCAGCTTTCTTGATAATAAAATGTAGTATATGCTATTGTTCGGTATTTTATTATTTTCATATCTCTCAAATCCCAATGAGTTTGGTTTTGAAATTTTTCAGAGTTTTAGAATATTACCTCCCCTACGTGTGGTAATTTTTTGAGAATTTTTCACAGCAAAGTGTTATTTTTTATAGTAAAAGATAGTATACGCTGCTGTTTGGCATTTTATTTTTTTTTCATATCTCTCAAATCCTATTGAGTTTGGTCTTCAAATTTTGCAGTATTGTAGAAGCTCAACTCCTCTACGTGTGGTAATTGTTTGAGAATTTTCCAAATATTTTACTGCGGGTCCGATAAACAGAACTAAATTTTTATTTATGAAAATCAATGGTACACATTTTCAAAAATTCTAAAACAATTACTATAGATATGATAGGTGAGATTATACAACTCTGAAAAATTTGAAATTCAAAATCAATATCAGCTGAAAGATATGAAAAAGACAAATTTGGTTGACTAGTGATTTTTCACTGCCTAATGCTTTGTCAATTTCATATCTTTTAAATGCGATTTAGTTTGTCTTCAAATTTTGTAGAGTTCCAGAAGCTCACGTATCCTACGTATGGTAATTTGTTTGAGATTTTTTGAAAACTTATACATATGATTTTCGTAAATTTTATACCATTTGGCTGCTGTGTACAACATGTAGTAACAGATTGAGTAGGAGATAGTAAAATACAGCTTTCTTGATAGTAAAATATAGTATATACTACTGTTCGGTATTTTATTATTTTCATATCTTTCAAATCCCAATGATTTTGGTTTTGAAATTTTCGAGAGTTGTAGAATATTACCTCCCCTACGTGTTGCAATTTTTTGAGAATTTTTCACATTAAAGTGTTATTTTTTCTATAGTAAAAGATAGTATACGCTGCTGTTTGACACTTTGTTATTTTTATATCTCTCAAATTATATTGAGTTTGGTCTTCAAATTTTGCAGGATTGTAGAAGCTCAACTCCTCTACGTGTGGTAATTTTTTGAGAATTTTCCAAATATTTTACTGCGGGTCTCACAAACAGAACTAAATTTTTATCTATGAAAATTAGCGGTACACATTTTCAAAAATTCTAAAACAATTACTATAGATATGGTAGGTGAGATTATACAACCTTGAAAAATTTGAAATTCAAAATCAGTACCAGCTGAAAGATATGAAAAAGACAAATTCGTTTGAGTAGTGATTTTTCATTGTTTAGTACTTTGTCAATTTCATATCTTTTAAATGCGATTTAGTTTGGCCTTCAAATTTTGTAGAGTTGCAGAAGCTCATGTATGCTACGTATGGTAATTTTTTTGATATTTTTTGAAAATTATACATATGATTTTCGTAGATTTTATATCATTTGACTGCTGTGTACAGTATGTAGTAACAGATTGAGTAGAAGTCAGTAAAATACAGCTTTCTTGATATTAAAATGTAGTATATGCTACTGTTCGATATTTTGTTATTTCCATATCTTTCAAATCCCAATGAGTTTGGTTTTGAAATTTTCCAGGGTTGTAGAATATTACCTCCCCTATGTGTGGTAATTTTTTGAGAATTTTTCACAGTAAAATGTTATTGTTTGATAGTAAAAGATAGTATACGTTGCTGTTTGGCACTTTGTTATTTTCATATCTCTTAAATCCTATTGATTTTGGTTTTCAAATTTTGCAGGATTGTAGAAGCTCAACTCCCCTACGTGTGGTAATTTTTTGAGAAATTTTCAAACATTTTACTGCAGATGTAGCAAACAGAACTTTATTTTTATTGATGAAAATCATAAGTACATATTTTCAAAAATTCTCAAAAAATTACTATAGATAGGGGATGAGAGATTATACAACATTATAAATTTTTAAGACCAAAATCAATATCAGCTGAAAGATATGAAAAAAATAAAGAAGAGACTGATTCATGTACATACAATACGCATTAACTAGCTGGGTTGACCAACGCATGAACTAGTAACTGATTCGGTAATAATTCAATCTGTTGTTCTATAGTAAAATTTAGTTGTGATTTACTATCGAATTAGATCTAGGTTTGCTTTGCATGCGCTTCGGCAGCAAATTCATTAGTTGCTCTGTAGTAAACTATTTCATGATTTACTAGTAGGCTGCATTTACTAGTGTTGTTTGCAATACATTAACTCACTACGTTTTGGCCAGCTCGTGGAATTTACTTCTCCGATCAGAGCGCAGAATAGCTATTCTACGCTCGGGAGTAGAATAGCGTCATCGTGTGTGTCTATATATATATATATATATATATATATATATATTACACTTTCACTATTAATATTTGTGCAAACGTTAAAAAAAAAGCATAGAAACATCTCTCTACTATTATATAGTATATATTTACAAATTATTGAAAGTTAAATTACGTTGTCGCGGCAGCGTAACGGTGATGTGCAAAATAGACTATTGCGAATAGCAGAAACCGTCGTAGAGGCTAATGTATCGATGCTAAAATACTTTGCAATTTGCGCGAAGCGGAGCAATGGAAAAAATTCTTCATTGTTCGCAAACAATGCTATATCCGTGACCGTGGCGTAGCTCAGCCGAATCGAACAAAAGGTTGTGCGGTGACAGTGGGTCATGCAAGTGGAATTTTTTTTTCTTTAATATTTATTTTTATTCTTTTTTTCAAAATTAGGAGTCCGGGGTGAAAAATTGCAAGTTTGGGCTCCCGTCTCGTCCCATGTACGGGCGGTCAGTGCCACTCTAACAGGATTTTTTTTTCTTTAATATTTATTTTTATTCTTTTTTTCAAAACTAGACGCTGGGTGAAAATTATAGAAATAGACGCTCATAACCCGTGTATGGGGCGATCGCCCCATACACGCGCGATAGGCCACTGCGCAACGATCATTTAACGGACAGAAAACGGCCAAATGGAGGTGGGCCCCCCTGTCGCCCGAGACAGGGGCGATCGCCCACCCCAAGGGCGACAGGGGGGCTTTAAATCGAGCGATGCCGCCTCAGCCGAGACAGAAGAAAAGGAAGAAGAAGAGAAAGAAGAAGAAGAAGAAGAAAAGAAGAGAAAGAAGAAGAAGAAAAGAAAGAAGAAGAAGAGGGGAAAAAAGTCGATTCGTCGTTTCTGCGAAGGTATTTTTATAAAAAAAAATTTATGATTGTTTAGTTATGTAGAAGTTAAATGTACCATTTATTATTTACAAATTTTAGGATTTTGTAGTGTTTAGATAATTTTGTAGGACTGTGTGTTATTAGAATTTTAATGTAGCATTTAATATTTACGAAATTTAAGATTGTGTAGTGTTTTTTAGATCAAAAGGACATCAAAACCTGATGCCCCAGTTCCATTAAATGAAACTGAAGGTAGCAAACACATCGTTTAGATCCAGAAACTTAAGACCAACAAAAAACCTCCAGGGTTACAGATTCAGTCATTTAACATCCAGGAAACCTAATTATATATTGCCATCAACTGAGTTACTAACAAACTCAGCAACCACTTTCCGGCCTTCAGGAATGAGTTCCTCCTCCTTGCCTTCAATCAACCGAAAACCACTTTTAGTCATATTGTTCCAAAGCCCAAAGGAAGCGGTACTCGAAGTTTGTTCTCCAAGTTGCTGCAAAACAAGTCCAGCTTGGCCACCATATCCTCCCTGAAAAGTGGTCTCCAATCTCTTAACGACCTGAAAACTCTTCTCCATATTGTTTTTACATTTGTCCAACACTGATAATGGAAAATCATATCATTCCTGTTAGTCCACAAGCTCCAAAGAGCAGCAGCACAAATGGTATTTAAAGATGCGTTTTCCTTATTACTAAGCCAAAAATGAGCTACTGAATCAAAATTATAGCCAATGCTCAAACCAAAGAAATCGCCAACCACATCCAAAATACTTCTAGCTACAACACACTCAAAGAAAAGATGATTAACAGTTTCATTCTCATTACACAAGCTACAATATACTCCTCTATCCATCCCTCTTTTCAACAAATTCTCTTTAGTCATTAACTTGTTGTAAGATAGAAGCCAAAGAAAGAACTGAATTTTAGGGGAACAATCAACTTCCAAACCGCCGGAATGAAGACGAGAAAAACCCCCCTAAAATTAATAATAGCATAAAGAGAGTCCACCGAATACTCTCCATTGCTGCTATATTGCCAAACCAATGCGTCATCTTCATTAGAGAGCCTTACACTACTAGCTACTTCCACTAGCTCAAACCACCTAACAACAAACTCATTAGAGAAGGTTCGTCTAAAAGTGCATTTAACATTAGTTCCATCCCAAATCTCAGCAATCGTGAAACCTTTTTCATTAACCAGCATATAAAGATCCCAAAACTGGATAGCTAAACACGAGGTGCCAAACCAAATGTCCTCCCAAAATCTTATCTTAGTTCCATTACCAACACACCAACGATACCCAAACTTAGTAGCTTGCATTGCCCAAAGAACCCCTTTCCAAAAGTCCGAGGCATGATCAGGATCACAAAGAAAAACATTAGGATTGTCCGTATTATATTTATATCTAATCAAGTCTCTCCACATTTTATTCCCCCTAGCACAAAATCTTTTAATCCAAGAAGCAAGAAGACACAAATTTAAATCTTGAATGTTAGGAACCCCCAGACCACCAAAATCCTTTTTCATACACACAAGGTGCCAATTAGCCAAATGGAGTTTACTATGATCTTCATAATCATTTCAAAGACAATTGGCCATATGAGAATTAATAAGATCTAAAGCCCACTTGGGGAATTTGAAGAAAGACAAAAGATAAAGAGGAATACTTGCTAAACAAGATTTGATAAGAATTAGGCGACCACTGTAAGAAAGGAGTTTACCCCTCCAGCCTGCAATACGTTTCAACATCTTATCAATGAGAGGCTGAAAATCCTCCCTCCTAATCTTGTCATAATGAAGCGGAATACCAAGATATTTAACAGGAAAAGTACCAACTTTACAGCAAAAGATTGTGTAGTGTTTAGAATTTCTTGGATAGTGTTGTTTAGAAATTTAATGTCGCAGTTCATATTTAGAACTTTAATGTAGTACTTAGTTTTTAGAAATTTCAGGATTGTATAGTATTTAGTACGTTACAAATTTATTGTAGTATTAGAAATTTATTGTAGTGTTTAGAAAATTTAGGATTGTGTAGCGTTTAGAATTTCTCGGATAGTGTTGTTTAGAAATTTAATATCATGATTCATATTTAGAATTTTAATGTAGTATTTAGTTTTTAGAAATTTCAGGATTGTATAGTATTTAGTATGTTACAAATTTATTGTAGTATTAGAAATTTATTGTAGTGTTTAGAAAATTTAGGATTGTGTAGCGTTTAGAATTTATCGGATAGTGTTGTTTAGAAATTTAATATCGCAGTTCATATTTAGAATTTTAATGTAGCATTTAGTTTTTAGAAATTTCAGGATTGTATAGTATTTAGTATGTTACAAAATTATTGTAGTATTCAGCATATAGAAAGTGAACACAGTGAAAATAGTAGGCAATATTTAAAACTTTAATTTGGTAGGGTTAATGTAATGTGACACAAATATAATGTTAGGCCATATGGTAGGCAAGTCGAATTACTTATTTATAGTCGAATCACTTATTTATAGTCGTATTTTGTAGTACGATCAATGTACGTTTTGTATATTGTATTTTAGAGTAATATTTTTTCGTCGGACGTTGCAGCATGTCGGAGAAATTGTATTTCCAAATATTTTATGGAGATGGGGAGATAGCACAGGGCGGATGGGGTGGATTTATCATCATTTTCAAGAGTCGTGCGGGGCATATGCAGACCTAGCGATAGGACATACAGGGGTTTGTTGGAGTGGATGTCTCGCATGTTCAGTTTGGATCCCCAGACTGTTCGGTTGCGGGTCAAAGCAGTAGTGAGTCGTGCGCAAGACTGTTTTTATGGAGAGTTGATTCCTATTAACTCGACATCAACATGGAGGAGTTATGTTGGTTTTGCCGTAGAGCGGGGTTGGCCGCTCATGTTGTTGGTACAATGCTACCCGGTAGCTTCATCGGTGTCGCAAGTTCGTGATGTCGGGGTGGACATTACGGGGGAGGGGACGTCAAATGTGCAAGGATGCGAAGAGAAAGGCGGCGAGGACCATGGAGACGAGGAGCACAAGATCAAGCGGTAGCGAAGGGATCGGAGGGGCGGATGAGACAGTGGTGGCGCGCGGGGTGGCCGACGAGGGGAGGAGGTGGAGGACATAGTTGACTGATGGAAGAGGAGGACCGTGCGGATGAGGAAGTCACGATGGTGAGCACTGACGAGGAGGACAACGCTCTTAAGGTGCCTATCCCTGGTGCGTGGACCAATTACAGTTTCGAAGACCTAACAACGAATGAAGGGAACACTGATGCATGGGAGTATCGTGAGAACGAGGTAACGGAGGGGGTCATATATAAAGACAAAGAGGCTGTGATGGATGCGGTGAAGTACTGGGCAATGTCTCTCCGGCGGCAATTCAGGGTAGTGAAGTCCAGCAAGAAGGAGTATGACGTGAAGTGCGTAGTTGATTCGTGTCCATGGCGGGTGCATGCATACAAGGGGAAGTGGAAGAACTACTGAAAATGCTCCATAGTGATGGAATACAATTGCGTGCTGAAAGAAGCGGAGCAGGGACACCGCAGTCTGTCGTCCACTTGGGTGGCAAATGTGTTTTATGGTCAGATCGTGGACAATCCGCACCTGCAGCCTCGATCTATTATCACAGCCGTGGAGGAGAGGTTTCAGTACAAGATTAGCTACGGAAAGGCATGGAGAGCGAAAATGACAGCTTTGGAAATGCGGTTCGGGACGTACGAGGCTTCCTACGAGAATATTCCCCACCTGCTGAGGGCAATAGCACATAGAAACCCCGGTACATCCGTCGACCTTGCGGAGTTTCCTGCGGGTGGTGTGTGCGCGAGTAAGTGGGTCTTGCAGCGTGCATTCTTCGCCCTGGGCGCATGCATAAATGCATTTCGGCACTGTCGCCCGGTCATTTGCATGGACGGCACATTCCTCACGGGGAAGTATAAGGGCCAGATTCTAACTGCGATCAGGGTGGATGCCAACAACCAGGTTCTACCGGTTGCATTGGCCTTCGTGGAGGGGGAAAACACGGAGAGCTGGTACTGGTTCCTTGAAAGAGTGAAGCTGGCAGTTGTTCTGGATAGGCCTGATGTTTGTGTCATCCATGACCGACATGCAGGCCTGCTAAGGGCTATCGTGGATATGCAACAAGGGTCCGCGTCGTGGGAGCAGCAAAGTGGCCGAACCTGAAGAGCAGGTGGTGCATGAGGCACATGGGTGCTAATTTTTTTCGTCAGTTCAGGAACAAGGAGCTTATGAACATGTTCAAGCGGCTGTGTAAACAGAACCAACGGAGGAAGTTCGACACGCTTTGGAGGACGTTGGATGAACTAACGAAGAAGCAGTCAATGAATCCAAGAGATACCGCTGGTTCATCAAGGAACCCGATGGTGTACCATGAGCAAGGAGAAGACCCCACAGCTTTGTGTGCGCTCCCGACAGACGCCCCAAACATTCGGCGTAGGCCGGGACCAAAGATAAAGAGTTTCACCGATTGGATACTGCGACGAGCCTTTGGAGAAATGGTCCCTTCTGCATGACGAGGGCGGCTCGCGTTACGGAATCATGACAACGAACCTGGCGGAGATTTACAACTGGGTAATGAAAGGCACCAGATGCCTTCCACTGGTGGGTATAGTTGAAGGTGTCTTACTAGGGACACAGAGATATTTCATTGAGCGATACAAGAGCTCCGCAGCATGTATGTCGGACAATCGACTGTCGTACTCAACGGTTGTATTTACGTACATGTCCAAGAAAACAAGAAAGGCGCAGACACATCGGGTGACACCGGAGAGTGGCGTGGAACGGAGATACTACGTGCACTGTGGTGACCGAGGTCGCAGGGGTACCTATCGGGAGAGGACTTCCCATCTGTGCATACTCCGAGCAGCTGACTGCGAGTGCTCCTGTCAGAAACTACGCCTGCTGCACTTGCCGTGCTCGCACATCATTGCCGCAGCCGCTGAGACGCATCAATCCTGTCTTCCGTTCATCTCCCCCTACTACTACAAGCAAAGTGTTCTCAACACGTGGCATCACGAGATGTACGGATACCGAGTGGATGGATCGTTCACAACAGCCCCCATCCGGACCATCGATGGGTACCCGACATCCGAATGTTGAAGCTGAAGGTCGGGCGTCGAAGGACACGGCGCATTCGGAACGATATGGACGAGTCCGAGGCGCGTCGCAACCGCGGATAATATAATGTTCGATCTTCTTCGCATCTTGTAAGATTCGATCATGTACCAGTGAACTGTTGTGCAAATAATGTAATTTTCGCACTTCCAGTAAGTTGTTACTCGCGTCATGTATTTCTCGATGTACCAGTTAGTTATTATTCGCATCATGTAATTTTCGATGTACCAGTTAGTTGTTATTCGCATCATGTAATTTTCGATGTACCAGTTAGTTGTTATTCGCATCATGTATTTTTCGATTTACCATTTAGTTGTTTTTTGCATCATGTATTTCTCGATGTACCAGTTAGTTGTTTTTCGCATCATGTATTTTTCGATGTACCAATTAATTGCTACGAGGATAATGTAATTTTCGGCGTTGTGTGCCTCAGCGAACATATCTTCATCTTTTGTATTATTTGTTGAGTATTGTACAATTCATTATTTCGCATTTCATTTTGTGTGCACATTTAATTACTGACAAATTTGTACCTCTTCTTTTCTTCTTTCTCTTCTTTTCTTCTTCTTCTTTCTCTTCTTCTTCCTTTTCTTCTGTCTCGGCTGAGGCGGCATCGCTCGATTTAAAGCCCCCCTGTCGCCCTCGGGGCGAGCGATCACCCCTGTCTTGGGCGACAGGGGGGCCCACCTCCATTTGGCCGTTTTCTGTCCGTTAAAGGACCGTTGCGCAGTGGCCTATCGCCCGTGTATGGGGCGATCGCCCCATACACGGGTTATGGGCGTCTATTTCTATAATTTTTCACCCCGGACGCCTAGTTTTGAAAAAAAGAATAAAAATAAATATTAAAGAAAAAAAATTCCATGCAGGTGCAGCTTGCAAAAACCGACTTTGCAGACGAGTCCAGCCCGGACCGATTGCATGAAACCCAGGCCTTAAACGACGGCCCAGATTAGTTTGGAGCAGTGCCGCTGCCTCGTCGTTTAGCGTGCTGCATGTTGCAGTCTCTGCATGAAGGCCGAAGGAGACAAACAACCAGTCAGGTCAGTTGTCCGAGAAGGAAACACACCACAAATGGATATAGGTCGAATCACTCTGATCTCGGCTCTTTTTTTTTTCAAACTTAGTTCTGTTCCAATGAAATTATAATCTAGCCTCTTTCCAATCGCGAAAGCAACGTCACATCTAGCCTCTTTCCAATCGCGAAAGCAACGTCACGGGTGACATGTGTCACCGTCTCCTCATTTCACGGTTGAGAAATCGGTAGATTTGCAATCTTGTTCAAATAAAGACTAAAATATAATAAAAAAAAGTGCAAGCGGCCTATTTGGCCGGGGCTTCCCTGATGCGTCCCATTGGAGCACTAGTTCGAGCCATTGTGCATTGGAATGCAACTCTCCTTTTCCTTTTTTTCCCCTTCTTTTTTGCTTGGTCTGGTCTGATCTGGCAAGTGGCAATGCACAAGGCATCTTTGAATCTGATTCTGATGAATGCGTCCCATGCCACCGCACTGTCTTGTAGTATACAAACAGGGGGCCTCGCACATCGCACTCCACACCGACACCCTTGTCAATTTACTACAGTCTCACTTCGAAACGGGATGGCAATGTACATGCTTTCTGCATCGACGTGAGCATTGAACAATAATCACGAAGAACGATTGCTCTAGACTGCAGCTAGCGGGCACTGAGAGAACATATTATTTCCGCTGGTTGTCTGAACCTGACACTCTAGTGCGCAGCGCACCGCTACAGCAGTTCAGTCGAATCAGCAGGAAACGCATCACAGTGACCAGGAGGAAGGGAAGGATTACATGGATGAATTAAGTGGAGTTGGTTGTTATGAACCTCTAAAGATTGCACATTGTTTAGTACCACAAGTTCACATCGTCATCGCATTGCGTGCTCTCCACATTATTTACATTTTACAGGCAGCGTATGAATCTATGCGCATGCTACTATCATCTTTTTCAGAGTGCTGCAAACTGCACTAAGCTACTTGGTTAACATGGAAAGCTAATCCTGCAGATCTCCGATCTAGAAAAGCGGGGGGAAAAAAGGGTAAAAGATTTGCTTTTTTCCCTTTCATGAAAAGTATCAGTAGAACAATTCTGGGGAAGAGTGAAAAACAGCATTCACCGTATGTTATGCTAGCAGCTATCTACACCAACTTCCCCACCAGTCCGACTGAACTGAACTTCAGACCGAAGCTGCAATGCAATACATTCGTACAGGCAGCACCAAAAAAAGGGAAAGGGAGAGAGAGAGAGAGATTCTCACACTCTGTCCACTCCATTCGTACATAAACACGCACCTGACAGATCACAACTACGTTGGTTGAGCCTTTGCTTGCCCGGGGAAAAGAAGAGCATCTGTTATATATGGCGACAATGCACCTACATATTTTCGTGCGGACAGTTAGATTAAAAGTAATAAACACTTGAGATTCCTCCTTGAGTGGGACAACAGAATTACAGCGAGTAATAGTATATGTCATGCTGGCAATATACACCGCAGTTCACGACACGAATTACATCATCCGCACAGCGTAATAACCGCGAGGGAGTTGCGTGGGTTGATCGAAATTGTTTCGCGCAATCGCGACATACCTTTTTTGCACGGTGAAAAATTGTACGATCATGCAAAAAAAAGTGCGTCGCGATCGCGCAAAACAATAATCCTGCTAGCCCTAACCACTTCAAATAATATTGCGCGCTAAGTCCGCTTGATTTCCGAAAATTCATCGCGACCATATTTATTTCCGAAAAAAATTATACGCTACTATACTCAAAATTCATAGTATATAGCATCTACGGCAAAATATTTTTTTAACTTTTTTTTCGAGAAAATAGTCATAAAAAACCGGCGATTATAAAAAAAAAAAACAGTGTGGAATCCAGCGGTGTGGGACCCGTCCGCTGGAATTCAATTAAAAAAATTTCCTGCACATCGGGTCTGCTGGAATATACTGTTTAGGGGTCAGATCTAAAATTTCGTTGCAACACAACTATTTTCAGAAAAAATAACAGACATGCGGCCAGAAAAAAAAAATCTTCTCAGGAGTGTGGAGTAGGAAGGAATAAAAACAGTTAGTGATAGGACAGTCTGCCTCTCAGCATTCAGTCACGGGACCATTCTACATACCTATTCAAGCAATACAGCCGTATCGATCCTCCTCGCCACACGAAGAATGAATATATAAAAAAAGCTGCCTTTGAAAAAACGAATATAAAAGAAGTGTTGGATGTGAGGGCCAGATTAGGCACTCTTTGATATGACTGTATTTTTCATGAGAATCAGCTTTCGGTTAAGCTTTATGATTAAAGTCTGCACGGCTGAACGAAAGAATTGAAGAGTTGTGGTGTTTGCTAACTTGGTTTTTAGATAGGTTGGCTGGCAGTTACGAGTTGGGAAATGTTTAAATAACTATGAGTTAAATGACGGCTTGTTTAATGTCATTTGAAGGACATATGAGTGGATTTTATTTCTTTTATGTGATACACAAATATAAATCTAAGCGTGAAATATAGTAAATTAATAATCGACCTTCTCTATCAACTTCAACATTTTTCAGTACATATTACATGTTCATTTTTATACCAAATTTTGAACATACACTCGGTTCATATTTTCGGTCGAATTTTTACATTTTCTTTGGTTCATTCTTTCTCAAATCTTAAACATTTTGATGGTTAGTTTTTAACATTTTTTCAGTTGTCTCACCATTTTTGAATTTCATTTTCAAGAATTTGAACCTTCGGTTTTGTCTCTAGGAACTCAAGGAAACATTACAAGATGCACAAATTTGGATCCAACATCAAAAATCAAGATGCACAATTCAGATCCAACATCAAAAAATCAAGAAGTACAACACAAAATCGGATCAACCTGTGAAAAAAAGAATGAGAGGGGAGATGGATGACATCAGCGAGCTGGAGGGGATGGCGGATCTGGTGAGGAGGATGCCGGATTTGGTAGCTAGACATCGGGGCGAGACCTCATCCAACCACGCATGCTCTGGGTGTCGATCTATGCGTTGCTGGATCTAGGCACCACTCTCCACCCCACCGGCGACCACACTCACCCCTCGGGTCCCTCTCCAAATGTGCCGTTGGTAGACGGAACTACTATCGGGAGCGAGGGAGAGAGTTGGGGAGAGAGAGAGAGAGAGAGAGGGGATGGCGAAGGTGACATATGGTGAGGTGAAGACTCACCAAAGGTCGGCGGCGGCGGGTGGAGGTGCTGTGGGGCAAACGCAGCGCACGACACTAACCCTATCGCCACCGGTATGTGTAGGTGCAAGGGGCGCAGGTGGGAAATGAGGGTGAGAGGAGTGGGGTTTGAGTTTTTATACTTGATATGAGGTTGGTAATTTTCTTACTCTTATGACAAACTCGTAATCCTAACTCATAAAAACCGTGAGAAGCTAACCAGGCTAGTTATTGGCTTCTCCACGTTATGGACAGCTTTCGACTTCAATCGACAAAAAAAGACCGCTGTTTGGAATGACTTCTGTCTTCAACGACGCTATAGCCGATTAGAAAGGTGTTCCAAAGAAGCCCTTTGTGGATGGGATTCCCGTCTCTCTTTCCTCTAGCTAATCAAGTTGTTGTTGGGACATCACACGCACGCATAGCAAATCCATCAATTACTGTGTACTAATCTCCTACTCCTACTAGTAGCTAGTTGTTTCTTATAATATCCTTAATTCGAGCTGTACATGTCAAGGACACACAGTCTGATCTTAAGTATTAGAGCTCTTTAATGATACACAAATTCAATATAGATCATTCATTCTTTTCGATCTAATAATCAAGTTAGTTAGTATTTATTTGTACTTCCTCCGATAATATAGTAGTAAAAATATATTTAACAAATCAATTGCTAGATTTAATTTCTACTATCCGCTGTACAGTGGCGTATCTAACAGGTGGGCTTGGTTGGGCTCGAGCCCACCCTCCGGTTGCCGGATCTTATGTATCCTCTCTAGCAGCAACACTTATTTTTTAGTATAGCAGTGACAAATGTATATGCACTTAGATACGTTTAGAGGAAGAAAAAACTTTGCTAAATGGTGAGTTACTTTTTAGACCATATGGTTTCATGGGTCGCTGCTTGTTGAACACCTAATTTTGCAATTGGTAATTTCGCTTGCTGCCTACAAAATTAGACTTGAACACTCGATGCACGCAGAGACCATAGAAAGACAGAGGTCGTTGGAAGTCGGCGATTGTGACGGCACGACGAGTATGTCGAGTTTATTCTCTATTTTTATCCTAGATTTGCAACTGCCGCAATATATTAGCAGTATATACCGTAAAATTTCTCTGGTATTAATTGTGCTTGCTTGCGAAGCAGACCAGGTAGGCGATCTATTATAATTAGCTCTCCTGTCATTTATAATTGTGATGCCAACGCCTGCATCATCCGCTCGCACTGGGCTGTGTACAGATCATAGATAGATAGGTAGTTTCGTAGATGTGTGTTTGTTAGTGTGTGCCTTCCTTGTGGAGAAGACGAGACAGGAGATCGAAGGCTGTGAAGAACTGTGTTGCGTTGTTGGGACGGTTGGTGAAATGTTCAGTCGGGTTCAAGTGTACGTCTTAACCACATTTTTGTACGCCTGCTAAGCGCTGACCAATGAGCATTGTGATGCAGTTAATGTCTTTGAATGGAATTTAGTTAGTTAGTCTCCTGAGATCAATAATTAAGGAGCCTGGTTATCCATCAGTAATCACTAAATTCTCACCACAAGGACTCGTTGATTAATTTCTACCATTACATGGCGTGCCCGTCAATGCTCGGTCTGTTGCAGTAGTCCAAACCGGTTCTCAATTCTTGTAGAGATCAATTTGATCTCCGGCCACCGGTGAAATTAACCCTAGTCCGAGTCTGAATCATGGCGTTGATGTATGAGGATGGCAACAAGGTGGAGCATATGTCAGGCGTTGGACATGCATGCATCACCTGCCATGGCATTGGCATCTCTCTCTCTATTCGACCCAGTAGTAGTTACTCTCTATGATGTATCTCACAACGTAGGATATATAAGACTATTTAAATAGTATGTATATTTTTTTAGACATACTCTTTTTATATGTGTATATGAATGTATTTGCAAAATACGCTAAAAACTATGGACTCCCTTGCAATTTGTTCATGTAGCTCATATTGGAGTATCTTATAATTAGTGTATGAGTGTATCCAAAACGATGAAAGAGTATTTTAAGCTCATTTAGGTGGTATATCAAATGTGGGAGTAACTACTCCAAGGAGTAGAAGGTATTTTTCATACACACACTACTTCTAATTAGGAGTTGGTGGTGGTCATCCGTTTTCCTTCAGAACACCTGATCCGTTGGATCTGGCATGAACGGTTGAGATGGAAGGGGATTTAACTCGATCGTCCCACCCCTTCCTCTCATCTTCGCATGGGATTACACGGCCCGAACCACTCCAGCCATGACATCTTCTATCTCAAACCATCTCGACGCCGCACCATGGTTGTCATAGTACTGCAGCCTATAGGAACTGAACTTTATTGTTGTTTATTAGGGGAACATGGTCTCCATGTTATATTTGCATAATTACCTAATTAATTATTAGAAAGCACAAAGCAAACGTAGGAAGCATACTACAATTGATTTGACGAAGAACATTCTTTCGCCATTACAATTTTTTACAATGAAAATGTACAAAAATTAGATAATTTTCTCATTAATTGAAGTCCACATTACCTCCTGAAAATGGGATATGAATGGTGGGCTGAGCTGGTGATGTATTAACAAAGTTCGATCCAATTATCTGCATCTTTTCACTTTTCTTTCCTATGACAAGACCTTCCATATTTATTCATTATATGTCAATATAATTGTGTTGTAGGATTAATATAACATCATTGTTAATATAAAGAGCTTCAAGCATACTGCCATTTTTTATTACTGAAATATCTATGAATTTTCTTCCCTCCTGCATTGTGTGTATACGTAGAGAACATTTCAATAGATGAAAACAACCACCACTAGGTGTGCTTCACATCAACTAAAAAGCCAATTGAGCTTGAGCTTATGTGTTCTGCATGAAAATCGGTTGTTTTCTGTTGTCCAATCGGCTCTGTATTTCTTGTCCTCTTGGGTCTGTGTTATTCTGATCTTTGGTTGGTGTGATTGAAGGTGAGTAGGGGTGGGCATTCGGTTTTTTCGGTTTGATCGGTTCGGTTTTTTCGGTTTTAAAATAATTCGGGTTTTGGAAACTAGCAACCGAATTTCTCAGACCAAAATAAAAAACCGAATCGAATTAATCGAAATATTTCGGTTCGGTTAATTCGGTTTTTCGATTAACCGAAATATGAATAAACACTAGGTAGATTAGATTTAGTCCTTCTCATATCGCAACATAGAGTAGGGTTAAACTTACACAATATTCATATATTATTACAATATAAGTATAATAGAACATGTGAATATACCAAACATATACATAAATGTATTAGAATATGAGAATTGTTTAGTAATTTTAGAAAGAATATTATAAAAGTGGTATTGTATGTGGGCTATTCGGTTATTCGGTTATTTCGATTTTTGGAAGTCAAAAACCGAACCGAACACCGAAAACCGAATTATACCGAAACAAAAACCGAACCGAAAACCGAATAAACCGAAATAATCGGTTAATTCGGTTTCGGTTTAAAAATGCCCACCCCTAAAGGTGAGTCTACAATAGTAGGTAGAGTATCTCTAGAAGGAACTAGCACTACGATGAAATCTTGTTCCTCACCTGCAAGGTCAGGCTTTCTGATTCATACTATGTTTATAACACATCTTATATTAGTGCCAAAATTTGCTAACCCAAATCAGTTTTATACATGACAAACAACTAAAAATGGTTCTATACATGATTCTATCCATGGAAGTTATGTTTGCCATGGAGACGTTGGCCTGTCTCATATTTCTTCCATAGATGAGAGGCTGTGGTATGAGATTGTAAGAATTGCTAAATCAGTATAGCTAAATGGGGGTGAAAATTAATTTGTCTCGAAACTCATTTCCAATGGTTTGCATATATTTAGTGTTAGGAGTGTCATTATTCAAGAAGTTTGAAGTTAATTGCCCTCCTAAAATACATATATTACTTTGGTTGATGGTTAATAATACATTTCTCAAACTAATTTTTTGCCTAAAAACTAATAAAGCTTAAAGTGATAATCAAAGTAATAGTCGCTATGTGGATGATCTTTCTTTCTTTTTGTATGGGGAATCTGAATCTGTATAGCCAAATGCGCTTAGCAGATATTTTTAAGGATTTTGAAGAAACAAATCGTCGTGATCATTTGTAAGGCATATGGCCAAACTATCCTAAATGTACGTCTCTATCTCTCTGATCTGGTTCTCTCATGAACAACTCTACATCGCACTCTCACAAGCTACTTCTACGAGTAATCTTAAAATATTTGTTGTGCTGCAAAGGACGGACGCTTCAATTCAGATGAGACGTTTACCAAGAATGTCGTCTACAAAGTTCTTACATCATAGATATCTTATAATACAACTGAAAGATGTTTTATTTGTATTCATGTTGGACGAGACTCAACATAATTTTTTTATAATATGATTTATTTACTAGCTTGCCGAGATATGCTCTGCTTGATATGTGTATGAAAGAAATTGTATTTTATTGTATGGCTTATGATCATTTCTACTTATATATACCACCTTTTTTAGGATTCCGTTGCAACGCACGAACACCCTACTAATATATATATTTATATATATAGTCAAGCAATGATTCACGTTCAGGTTAATGATTTACGCCCGTATAAACGGGTTCGGGTTCAAGCTAATTAATGCCATGCGCGGACTCAGTCGGACTACAATACTGGTTAGCGTTTATAATAAGCTATTCAACACGCAGCTGTGGAATTGCATATGGATGAGCATGCATGATTAAGACGGGCGATGAAATCATCATTTTTGTCCAGCGTCGATCAACCGTGGATACCATGATTGTACACTGCCACCAACTCTGACGTACGTATACGGTGCATATATCCCTGCCGCTCATCTCGGTCGACGTCGGTTGGACAGAAGCGATACAAAAGACAGGCCATACGCCTCTCACGTACGACGGTACGAGTGACCTGCCACCGCGTACGTGCCAAGTATTCTACCCCCACAGACTTTTTTTTCTTCTTCTGGAAAGTATACCAGACACATTGCTGCAGTAGTATATGCGATGGTATGATAGTCAGATAAAAAGATATATCTTTACAACTTAAAAAAAAGTGCTGGGTTTGATTCCTCATCTTCTCTCATTTAAGAATTACGTACTAACATATGAGAAAAAACAATATATCAACCAACAAATACAAACATCCTAAAAATTTTCTGACGACAAACATGAAAAAGGAAAGCTCTATCAGGCTTACGGCGGAGCCGAGCACGTGCAGGTGCGACACAGCTGAAAGCCTCAACAAAACAGGACGAACTCGATAATATCAACTCGACATCATACAATAATATAATAATATTTTTATGTGTAGTAAAACATTGACATTCCGCTGGTCATTATTGAAGATTTTCTAAGCTGTTGTGGTCAAACTAGCCACCGGCGGAAAGAGCCTGCTATCATGGAAGTGTGGCTGCCATCCAAACAGCAAGTGATCGTCCCTCTCAAAAAAAAAATCCGGGGACGCAGTGGGCAGTGTGAGTGTGACTGTCCTAACAACACCTGTTTCACCGGCCGCATCGCATTCGCACCATTCGTTTCCCGACGACGAAACGCCCTACAAAGATCCAAAAATTTGGGCCAAATGCCAAATCATCACGCAAACGACCAAAACGATCCCAGAAAGGCCCCAAATTTTCTCCTTTTTTTGTTCAATAAAACCTCGTCATAAAGACCACGACACTGCACACAGGAGCAGAGCGAAAAGGCTTCCTCTCCCTCCCAGCTCTCTCCTCCTCCTCTCCCACCTCACGCAGCCGCATTAATGGATTCCACGGCCGCGGCTATCTCCCACCTCCGCCTCCTCTCCCCCTCGCGAGCCCTAATGTGATGCCCCCCGCGCCTCGCGCGGATTCTCCATCCACGGCGCCGTTTGTTCGAGGTGTTTGTACCAAAAAAAAAAGCGCTGCTTTGGGGGCTTCCCCGACGAGCCACGGCCCAATGTGGCTCGATCCGGATTGGTCTGCGCGGCGATTTGGCTCGGATTGGGCGCTGGTTGGGTGAATCCCGCGAAGTTGGCCGCTGTTGCGTCGGAAAGGCCGGATATTTGCTGTGTTCTCCGCCTCGGCGGCCTTGTGGTTGCTTGGGCTCTTCGGTTCTTAGGTGGGGATTACCTGCATTTTGGGCATATTTACGGATGATTGCAATAGGGTGCAGGCGTTCTGCTCTGAGTTCAAATCTTTTTGCTTGCGCCAGTTTTTTCGGGTCAAATTTGGGATAAAGATCGGGTTTTCGGGGACTCGGTGCTGGCGCTTTCTTGATTAGCTAGTTCAGCTGCATTTAGGCTAAATTTGTTTAGGTATCTTGCACTATTTGTTGTGTTTATGCGAGCCATTTGATTTTTTCAAGTTTCGAGACTGAGGAGAAATGGATGTTGAGAAAGCTGCTGCAAAGGGACATGGCTTCTTTAGCCTGTTTGATTGGGGCAAGAAGTCCAAGAAGCGGCTGTTCAGCGGAAGCGGGGGCAGTTCTCCGACTCCGAGTAAGCAGATGTGCCTTTTTTTAACAAATGGAGGTAGGGGCTGAGCTCAGCTTACATACTAGTACGGACTTTGCAGGGAATACTGGAGATGGGAAGGAAGTTGATGGCGGCACGCCAAGCACACAGTCAAATTCGGTGCGTGTGTGTAATCTTTTTATCTGTAGTTCTGTTTCTTTCTTACTGTCTTTTTCTTGAGTTAAACTATGCATATTGGCAGATCCTTGAAGATGCACCCAGTTTGAAGGAAAGCAGTGAGCATAGTTGTTCATCTTCAGTAATTGGCGACGAAGCTCATGCGCGGAGGGGCCCCACTGTTGTAGCGAGGCTTATGGGTTTGGATTCCATGCCTGCAGCAAGCTCATCTGGATCCTACTCGATGCCATTAACCGTGCAACAACCCTTCCAATACAATGTCCATGATGAGTTGGTTGGTAGAAGCTATGTTGGTAGTCCTCATAAGATGCCAGGTAGTCCTATGGACCGGTTTAAGATTGAAGCATTGCCTCCAAGATTTGCCAAAAGGACACTATCAGTTGCACAATATAAGTTACTGTCCCCTATAAAGAATCCTAATCATATATCCAGCAAAATGCCGCTGATATAGTGGAGGCAGCATCTAGGATTATTGGGTCTGGAGTTGAGAACATTAGATCTTGCAAAGTTCATGATGTTGGGTACGCAAATGTTGTGCGTGCCTACAACCCAAAAGAGATTGCAAGGGTCCAACAAAGGTCACCAAGACTTAATGAAGCACTGAAGAAGCGTGATGGCTCAGCATCTTCCAATCCACCGAGTGGAAAACCTTTGGATGGAAGATCGAAAAGTTCAGAGAGCACCTCTTCTTCCAGGGTCTCACAGTCAAATGGAGGTGCCCCAGTTGGTCTAAAGGTCCAGGCCAGCAATAGATCATCACCAGATTCTAGAGCTACAAATGACAAAAGAAGAGAAGGTATGAGCAAGAGCAGTAGGAAAGTTGCAACTTGTAGGGATCCTCATATCATGGTTGAGAGAAATGGGTTGAACCAACGAAAGAGTAATAATTACCAAATGGGCATGACAAGTTCGTCCAACGTGCTTGTGCAAAATAACAGAAAGCAGAATGTGATGGGTGTTAAGCACGAGGTGAATTCAAAGTCAGCAACACTCAGCCAGCAACAAAGCAACACACGTTCAAAAAATGCCTCTTCCAGAAAGGATGGGGTTGCCAACACATTCCCTGAAAACAGTACTCAAGGTAACAGAAAGTTGGAATTGGAGCCAACCAACTATGCAAATAGAAGACTAAATTCTACAGCCAAAACAATACCCAAGCCAAGAAGATTACCAGAGGGGAGGATGTACTCAGAGAAAAGCCGGTCAAGTGATAAATTTGTTGCTGATAGAAGCCAAAGGCGTGTTCGGCACAATATTGTGATAGATGAGCAATCATCTTTTTCTACAAACAAAAAGAAAATCAGCACTGAGATTGTTTCATTCACATTTACCTCACCAATTGATAAATCATTAGCTGGTTCTCACTTTCCCAATCATTTAGTGGAAAAACGGTTTATAGAGAATGTGAACTCAGTGTCAAGCAATACATCAAATACTAAACTTGATGCCATTGATGGTGATTATTTGGGACTTCTTCTGGAACAGAAGTTGAGAGAATTGTCTTCTGTGGTGAGGTCACCCTATTCTAAGCCAGACAAAGGTGTTCCAATATACACCCCTTCACCGGTTTTGGAAGATACGACATTGGCATGTGAAACATCTAGCATTACATCTACTGAGTATGAAAGGGGTCTTTACAGTCTGTCAAGGATGGAAAAGCCAAATTCTCCCGGACAGATCTTGCATCAAAAAGTGGTCAGGTATGGCATCTGAGACACTTCTCTTCCTATTATGCCTCTTTCTTGTCAGCTCTATGTCCTACACATTATTTTCCTGGTTGTGAGTATATGATAAATACGAAAATAAATAAATGATTCTATTATCTACTTAGGCATAGTATCTTTTCTCCATATAACTATGGTTCATGTGCGAATTCTAGAACATGGGTTAGTACATATGGTTAGTTTATCCTGTACTCCTATTTCAAGTTTGAGAAGACTTTGACTGTTTAGTAGTTTATAATACGTCAGAAGGTTTTTGTCTGTATTTCTGCTCTAAAAGAAAGATAATCTGTGTTGCCCATCAGAAGTAAGAGCAAAAGACTCATATCGGTGTTGCATATTGGGGTTGTACACGATCAGTTCTTAGCAAAGTTAAAACTTAAAAGCACCGAATTTATCTCATAGATCATACAGATATGAAGGAAACTGAGCTCTGGTATACTGAGTTGAACACTTGAACCTTCTCACTGTTGTTCTAAAGTTGTGAAGTAACCGCGACACCAATGCAACAAGGACTATGCCTACATTTATATATTCATGACAGGTTAAGAATTGGTCTGCAGGCTAACATTACCTCTCTTTCATCAGTCATCTCAATCTATGAAGTATGATAATGATGTCATGGATCAAGCAGAGTTAGAACATCTTCACCTAGGCCCCCATTCGACATGGGAAGCTTCTCTTTCAACCGAAACCTGCAGCTCAGCAGAGAGCTGGAGAAGTGCAAACGGTAAGTATATAGTTGCTTGGTTGTTGCTATTGCATTAGCCATAGATCTTCCTCAAAATAGTCTCTATTTTTTTACTTTGCAGGAACCAGATTATTTAGTTCAACCCAAGGAGCAGCAACATCTGATTCTGCACACTATGGTAAATTCCTAGAAATGGATGCTTTATCAGAGTATTCTGACACAGCCTCATCAATCACAGTGACTACAGCAGAAATCCCTTCATCAGAAAGCAGCAGTTCACGGCGTATGGATTGTAGACAGGAGATGGATTTTATAAGAGAAATACTTAGTGCTAGTTCTCTCAGTGATCGCATTTGCTCTTGTTTAGAGCGATTTGATAATTCAGATATCCTGGATCCACATCTGTTGGAAGAATTAAATGGCAATTTTATGTTGGCAGTGAGTGAAGAAACTGGCAAAGTTTTCAGAATGATTCGTAGGCTGCTCTTTGACTTTGTAAATGAAATGTTAAGTGTGAAATGTGCATACTACTTCAACTCTGGCTATGGCTCATGGTTTATGGGAATGGCAGTTCTTCAGAAGCTCTCAGCGGAAGAAATCTACCCAGAGATGACCAGTCTGACGGTTGATGAGGAATGGATGGTGGATGAACTGGTGTACAGAGAAATGAGTAGTCGCCTCGGGAGTTGGGTTGATTTCAAGATGGAATCATACGAGGCTGGCAAAGACATAACAACAGAGTTGCTAGGGTCCTTGATTGATGAAATGGTTGCTGATCTTCTGACTGATGCGATGTTGTAGCAAGTCTTGTTCCCCTCACTAGTGATACCAGTTGACAGTCACAAGGTTTTTGTTCCCACATGTTGTCATATAATTGTATATTTATAGTTTGATCATGCAATTGTGTATGTGTTCGCAAGAGTGAAAACGTTCTAACCTGCCCATTATCTGATGGTTGATCAATGTCTGCCATGAGATGTACCATTCTTGACCTGTTTATGGACCATTTGAGTTGTCATGATGCAGAAATAAGCAAGACAGGCTAATTTTGCTAACCATGGTCCATGGTTAATGAAAATAACTGGTACAGTGTGTTTTCTTTGTGGGGGTACAATCAGTTGCTGTACAATGTGCCATCTTAAGCTGTATGAACGGTGTGTTTTCTGTGAACTACTGTGGGTAATTCTTCTTTGTTGAAAGGGGCAAGATTCAGTGCACTGAGCGTAGCCGTGTCCCAGCCACAATACTGAAAACTGATGTATAATCCTACTTTACCTGTGAATTGCTTTGTGCGGATGGGTATGTGGCTCTCTGCTTTGCCTCAAACTCCAATCACCTGGTTGAATCTGACATGAGCCACTTGTAAGTTGTAATTGTAGCAACCTGAACATAAGAACCTATGTCCCTTTCTTTTATGCAAAAAATATACCCTGTTCCCAGAAATTACAGTAGCCAAGAATCCAAAGTTCATCCAAACAAGGCTAAAAAGTTCGTCGCTCTAATTTGTAGCAACTGTACGAGGCAGCTGGAGGGAAAGCAAAACATGAGATTTCGTCATTATGGATATATAGGACTAAAGTTTTTTCGGAAAGCGGTATACTCCACTCGTAGAGTCTCCTTGGAACGTTTGAATTTCACAAGAAACAGCTAAATTCCTACATGAACTGGAAAAAAAAATCTCAGAACGGGACGTAGCTTTGTCTCCGTGACCTGTGTTTGCTTTATTTGTCTTGACACATACCTGTGTTTAGTATCTGTTTTATTGTTGAGTTAACTAATGTTGACTTTGGTACTACCTCCGTTTCATAATACTTGGCTATATTGATTTTTCACGGTTTCCACGGTTAAACTTTGACCAGATTTTACACTAATATATCTAATAAAATGTCGTGAGAGTATAATATTATGAAAGTGTCTCTCACGACAAATTTAAAAATACTTTAGTATGATCAATGCAAATATTTAGAAAATATTATTGGTTGAAAGATTACAAAGTTTGACTGTCTAAGTCGACAATGCTAAGTATTCTGATACGGAGGAAGTAGATAGTAATGCAACCACTATCCCTGGTGTGTACAATCTACAGTAATATCTACTACTATGTACTGCCATACTTTTTTCTTAAGGGTTACCATACAGTTTTTTTTTTTTTTTGCGAAACTATCATACGGTTCATACCTACCATTATCACAAAGAATTGGAAGATATAATGTGACAGGGTACTAGAACATGCCTCTTAAGCTCCAACTCCGGTTACATCATTTCCTTCCCTTTGGAGGTGCTATTTGCAAAAAATGGAGAAAATAGAAAAATAGCAAGGAAAAGGAGATTAAAGAGAGAAAACCCCACGAACGAGAGAGAGAGAGCAAGCAAGAGAAGGCAAGGCCACCAGGGTCGTCGACGTCGTCTCTCGCGCGTTTTTTCGATCCGCCGCTCCTGATCCGTGCTCCTCCTCGGCGTGAGGTACGAATCCGACTCTTCTTCCTCTTCTGCTGTTCGAACGCGTCCCGTAGATCTTCTCCGTGAACACCGGCGACCGGCGCGGTGACCTCTTCTCCCCTTCCTTCGTTTGCACCTTTCGTCAGATCTGGCCCCCTCCCTCTTCTCCGGCGGCCGGAGCGGTGAGCTCCAGCCGGGGATCCCCCGCCCCTGTGTGTGCATTGGATATTTTTGACCTTTGATTGAGGAGGTTGTGGGTGGTCGTGCTACGATGATCCAAGTGCTTGTTTTTGTTTCTGTTGTATGGCGTGTGAAGAGATGATGGTTCGTGCTGCAGTTTGTCAGATCCCATAGTGAACCTGTAACTTCGATGTAGAGCAGGCTCTGAACCGAAACGATTCCATCCATGAATTTTTCTAAAACATGGTAGGCAGGCACTGCTGTTTGTTAATCCCGGGTTTAGTGAAAGCTATGCTTTAGATCTGAAATATGTCGAGGCATCCTTGTTGGTTCGTATCGGTTCTGTGGAAGTTGCTGTTTTGATTATTTTAGGTTTATAAATATTAGGCGTTTGTCTTTGCTGTGATAAGAGAGAAGGGAGAAACCGTTGTGAATGTCTGATCCAGCAAGTTGCAAGCTAACGCTGAGAGTTTTCAGTCAATATTACTCTGATTCTATGTGTATGAAGCAATTTTCACCCCAAAGTAGCAACTCTGGTAATTTTGTTGCCTTTTGTTCCATGCATTTATTTATTTATTTTTACAAGAACATTGGTGATTGTTGCAAGAAAAGATACTATATATTATGTCTTAGTGCAACAGTAAGGTTTTACTTTTTTTTCCTGGTATTTACTGAGACAATGGTAAGGTGGGGAAAGCACAAGGAACTGCTAATGCATGCTTTGTCTGTATTTTTGTTACTGTGTTATTGTTCAGGTCCAACTGGGGTGGTCTGATGCAGTTTTTCTCCATACAATAAATTGCACTAACTGTTCTGCATTGGTGAATCGATCTCATTACTTCATTTGAATCATGTGTAGGACCAAAAAGAAGGCTGTCAAGGCAGGGGTGTAAACTAGGTTGGCGCCACCATGTCGTCGAAGAAGATAGAGCTAGACCACAAGGACATGGTTCATGATTCTGCCATTGACTACTACGGGAAGCGCCTTGCCACAGCCTCCTCTGACTCCACTGTGAAGATCATCAACATTGGAGGTGCATCTGCTCCATCCCAGCTTCTTGCAACCCTCGCTGGCCACTATGGTCCTGTGTGGCGTGTCGGATGGGCCCATCCCAAGTATGGTTCAATTCTTGCATCCTGTGGCTATGATGGCCGTGTGATAATTTGGAAGGAGGGTGCTGCTGGGCAATGGTCTCAGGCTCATGTGTTCGGCAACCACAAGGCCTCAGTCAACTCCATTGCTTGGGCTCCACATGAGCTTGGACTTTGCCTCGCCTGCGGGTCTTCCGATGGTACCATCTCTGTCATGATCATGCGGCCTGATGGAGGATGGGACACTGCAACCATCGAGAGGGCACACCCTGTCGGTGTGACGGCAGTCTCGTGGGCTCCAGCAACAGCACTTGGGTCAATGATTGGCTCAGATCAGCTCATCCATAAGCTCGTGTCTGGTGGCTTCGACTCTGTTGTCAAGGTGTGGGCGTTTGTCAATGGTAGCTGGAAACCGGAAAGCGCGCTGGTCTCTGACATGCACACAGACTGCGTGAGGGATGTTTCATGGGCACCGGTTTTGGGCCTGGCGAAGTCGACCATCGCCAGCGCCTCCCAAGATGGTAAGGTTGTCATCTGGACCAAGGGAAAAGAAGGGGACAAGTGGGAAGGGAAGGTGATGCACGACTTCGGGGCTCCAGTGTGGAGGGTGTCCTGGTCCTTGACAGGAAACATACTGTCCGTCGCTGCCGGCGATGGTGACATCACCCTGTGGAAGGAAGCGTCAGATGGGCAATGGGAGCAGGTGACCAAGGTCGAGCCACAGGTGACGGAAGTGCAGCTGTAGGAAGTTTGTGCTATTCCTGCCCTTTTCAGATTCAGATATCATGTTTCCAGTAGCAATGGCATATCGTGTTTTCACCAATGCAATGATTACTGATAGATTGAATATTTGGTCATCTTCTTGGGGAGTGTCTGCTTGACTTTTTTTTTTTTACTCGTCTGCTTAGATTGTTAATTACATTTACTGGTCGTGTACTCTTCTACGCTGTTAAAAAAACATTTCCCATCTTGCTTCTCGTGATGCACAACATAGCTTGTGTACAAATCAAGCAGTATTTATTTCCCAGTGTACCCCTGTCTATTGGAACTAGTAGCCTGCATCGGCTGTTTGTAACTATCGCCTTGCCAGCCGATCACACTAGATGCTGCGCGGCTTCCACCGCCGTCTGCCCTTGCCGGAGTAGCGTGAGGCGGCCGTCGGCGAGGGGGCGTAACCAGACCATATATTCTCACAATCAGGGTTAAAAAAATCAACAAAAATCGCTTAATTTTTGCCCGTATCGGCGCGGTTCGGCTTCTAAAATAATTCGATAAACCGGTCTAATTCAAAAATTTTAAAAACAATTATGCGACAGAAACCGGCTCACAGTTACCAGTAAGGTGGTCATGGATAATGGAATACCGAAAGACGGTGATACGTATCAAAACGTGACCCCAAACTGAACAATCAATGAACATCAACTTTATCTTACATAGTCAAGTGCATGCGCATCCTAATGAAACCCAAGCTCTCGCACTGCAAAGAAAAGCTTTGGCTCAATTTTAGACATTTTGCATAAACAGCTGGTTTCATGACCTGAAATTTTAATTATTGTATTATCAAGGAAGATAAGGAAACCTCATGTCAAAAAGAAAAAAAAAACAGAGAAATCTATAGCAGAACTGCTACTTGAATTGAACTTAAACAAACAAAGACAACGCCATTTATTTTGCTTCATAAAACAGTAACCTTTTTAGACAAAAGGGTTCCCTGTTTACACTGAAAGCAAATATAAAGTGTCTTACTTTTCAGATAATCGTACCGAGCTGTACTCAGAAAGAGCCAAGACTTGATTACACAGTTCTCTGATATTTAACAAGGTCACTAACTTCTGTTCCCATGGATATTAATGATGCCTCCTTTAACTGCTTCTATCTCATCATCTGAGTATCTGGAATAACATGGCTTCTTAATAAATAAGAGGTTTCCTGCATAGGCATAGCAATCGAATTTAGACATGTCATTTACCTCAGAGAAATCAAGGTTGACTGCATTAGTTCGGTTGCCCATCGTCTTCACAACTTTCGCGTACTGTATATTATCTGACACTATTTTATTGAGCTCTGGGAAGTGCCAACCATACCATTCACTAACCCTTGTTGCATAAGTATTAAGCTTGTTGTCAAGATCATCCAATAAGCCAATGGCCTGAATGATGATAGTATCAACCTGTCGAACCAGAAACAATATAGCATTCACCTCACTTACTCATGTCAAATAAGGGTAGATAAAAATCTTAAGATCTCTTGACTTGCCAGCCCACAATATGTTTAACTTCGATGAATATTGCAAATGAAATTTAGATAAATAGCAACACATAAGGACAATGTAAGTATGACTGCATATAATGGAAAACTCCTGGAAGGTAATGATCCCGAACGGAGACGGTACGCCATAAGAGCCAGGAATAAAACATAAAATAACATGGTAAATAAAAAGTGTAATAGGAGTATAGCACCAATATCATACTCACCTTTTCAGGACTGAACTTCAGCTTATACCTCGACAAGCTATGGGACAATCTGAGGCTCATTGGACTTAGGTGGTTGAGCTGAAGGCTCTCGACAAGTTTGAGAACATATCTGATGCCCTTTCGGCCGCGACCCTCATTGTTGATAGCAAGCCTAGCAAGGGTTTTGCAGAATCATTGTGAGGGTGAAACATTAGTAGTTGCTGATTCTAACCTTGGAAATGCTATAAAAGAGAAACTAGTCAGTTAGGCTTCTCAGTTCCTTTGTTTGTACAAAAATTACCCAACCTTCCTTAAATTTTGACGTGCTTTTTTCAGAAAATTGACTGCCTTCATAGTAGCGCTGTGATGGAGCTGATGAGAGGGGTGTGAAATCAGCTCACCGAACTTATATCTGGGTTTGGTGCGCTTCAATGTTTTTTTTTTACCATTGCACAAATATTAAAGCATGAATAAATGATAGATGTTGATTACTTACCCTTTCACTTGCTTCAAGATTTGTGCAACTTGTATCGGGAGAGAAAGCATTAAAACACTGCTCTTAAAGTTTACTATATTGAGTTAGGAAATAAAATGAACAGTATAAAATCAAAGAAATGGCATTAGGAGGCAGATATGGAATTATTGCAAAGGATTATTAAGAAGTCTACGACACTATGAAATCAACTTTTCCCTTTTACTTCTTTGAGGTATGTTAAGAGGTCCCAATAAAGCAACATAATCCCCCAATATTTCGTTAATTTATCAACATATACTCTATGCACGTTTCAAATACGAGTCAGTACCAAGAAGCAACAGTTCAAACAAATTAAATAGCCTAGCCACTCTCTAGGCATCAAATGTCCATAAATATATAGAAAATGGGAGAACGAAATTGCAATTCAGAACATCACAAAAGTTTGTGGAGAATTCAGTTTTCCACTATCAAAATCCCCACTCATATCCTCTATCCTACGAAGTGAGACTGATTTCAGTTGCGAAGTGTTCTTTTGGGGGGAAGGAGTTACGGATAGATCAGCATGAGCACCGGTAACCAGAACCAATAGTACCCACTACCCACTACCCTATACTAAGTTAAGAAAAGAGGCCTTCAAAGATAACTGTGCTAACATTTGGACGCACAAGGGAAGAGGAGGCTGCGCGGCAAAGATCTAATCCTTCAGACGATTGTTCTACGAGATAGATAAATTCTTTCTTTTATTAGTTAAGATATGCAATAGAGATCAGTTAAGATATGCAATAGAGATCAGACCAGGAGTAGGGATGAAAATGAGTCGGATATAAGTGGATATTACTTTTTTCGTATCCTAACCCATATTTGTTTCTCAGATTTGGAACCGGATACGGGCTAATCGGATACGAATCCTGATTATTCGGATAGATATGTGACAGATTCAAGTCAAAAACTAATGAAGATATACGGGTAAAATAGGCATATATATATAAAGTAATATATGTTGAATTAAAACCATACGAGTACATAATCATAGTAGCAAGTTATATATCAATCAAATCCAATAGACATCATTGAAATAATATGTTACTTAGGGATCAATAGAACCATCTAATTATCAATATAAATAGACTACCAAAGAAAAAATGTGATGGAAACAATCTAGATCTTGCTGATATTTATATAGAAAAAATCCAGATATCTGAATCTCATCTTGTATTTATCGGATATTAGCTACTCCATAGTTGATCTTAAATCTAAATTCAAGTGTCGGATCCGACGGGTAGTTAAATCCAACCCAAAGTCGAGGAAAATATTCACCCGGTTTTCACCCGTAACGAGGAGCCCGCCACGATCGCGAATTTTATTTCCGATCCAGACAAGGCAGGCAGCTTACTGTAATACAGCATAATCAAGGGAATCCTTGGCAAAATTCCCCTGGACATTCTGTTCAATTAGATCAGGACCGCGTTATTCCTATCCAACGGTGGACGTTGCTGTTCCTGCCTCTTCTCTCTTCTCCTCCCGACCGATTCGAGCAGCTTCGCCGGCGCCGACCGACAGCCGCAGGACGCCGACGGCGACGCCGAGCGAGAGAGGAGAGGACACCTTGGTCGATCTCCTTCAAGACAAGAAGACACCTTCTACTCGATTGGAGATTCGGATAGGCATCCCTTGGTAATCCCTAGCCCGACTCGATTTGTTTCGTTTCGTTTCGGCTTGCCCTAATCCGCGATTCCGCAAGGAATCTTCCTTTTTCTTCTTATCCCGTCCGATTCCTTTCTTTTTCTTCTTATCCCGCTCGATTCCTGCGTCCGTAGATGCTTTGATTTAGTCTAGGTTGACTCTGTAGGGCCTCGTCGCCTCGCTCGTAGTGCGGTTGCTTGTTTCTTATGCTGCTTGTGTTTGTGATTCTTAGGTATCAGCTGCTTGGCATTGGGCAGGGCAAGATGTCTGGCAATGTGAGTTGCTTCTACTTGAAAATGATATTCTTTGTGTTGGTACAGAAGCCACTGTGGTGCATTTGTGCTGACCTTTTGCTTTTTGTGATGCGCAGCCAGTCGGCGTTGACAACACCTTCCGGAGGAAATTTGACAAGGAAGAGTACTTGGAGCGAGCTCGACAGAGGGAGCGGGAGGAGAAGGTCCTCATGTCACATTCTATTATTTTTCTCAGTGCTCAAAAGAATCATCTTCGTATTTCTTCTCTTTCTCTCGATATATTTCTAACTATGTTCAGTCTTTCTGTTGGTGATGCAGGAGGAGGCCCGGAAAGGCAAGGGTATGTACTGCTTACTATAAGTTAATTCTGTTATTTGTGATCGTGCATTTTTTTCCTTGTAAAATTTAATTCTTTTCGACTAAGAATTACAGATAAGGGCCCTCCTGTGCAAAGACAACCTTTGAAACATAGGGACTATGAAGTTGACCTTGAGTCTCGTCTCGGCAAGACTCAGGTTTGTCAGATCATCTTTCTTTTGTCGTTTTATCATGGTTTTCCCATGTTTCCTCGTGTTGTATAACCTATTGAATCAACGGGATATGCTTCCAGGTTGTTGATATGTGATGTATAGATGTATTGTCTTGCTTGGTGCATCGTCAAACTAGTATTGGATTTTTGTGAGTTGTAACCTAGCATTTGGGGCTGGATGTTTATGCTTGATTTCAATAATTGGTTGTTGATATGTGATTTTTTTTATCTTCATATTATGTTATGTTCTTTATGCTACATTGCTACTATTTGCCCATAGATACTGTCTAACAGCCATAACACATAACTAAGTATTGAGCACTTATAACCAAACACCATAAGAAATATTATCTGCATTAGCATATGTACAGAAGTCCCCCTTCAACTAAGCTCATCCATAAATACAAGGTTCAGCATTTGTCTTCAATTTTAGCATTTTATACTTCATTTGCATCACATTTTGTAATATATTTACCATGTTGATCTTGTTTATTTTGCTTGAGATCATGAAATTTGAATTCATTGTATAACTCCTTTGAGTAGTATGCTGCTTGACTATGAGTCTAGGACAATGCTTAAGCACTTTGAGTAGTACAATGTTTCCCATAAGAAAGCACAATATGATTCTTTGTTGTGAATTATACGGATGAAAAGCATAAAATTGTTGCTTAAGATTTGGATATTGGAAGAGTAATAAATAATGAGAAAGAAGAAACTAAAAAACCGAATACAAACTGAAGTCTTGCTGGCTATGTTCTTATACTAATACGGTCATATAGTTTAATCAGTATTTTTTTTGGTTATTCGTTTTATACCATTGAATGACTTGCAAAAACTATGTAACTCTAGGGCCAGATATGAATGCTATTTGTATAAATGACTTGGTTTGGTCATTTACCATCAACAAGCTGCTTTTAGTCTGCTAAAAAAAATCTAGTTTTAGAAAATAGTCACCGATTTAATTAAAATCATAACTAATCATGTTCTTCATTGGCTCTTTTTTCAGGTGGTAACCCCAATTGCACCTTTGAGTCAGCAGGTTTGTCCCGAAATCCCATAAAGGCATGTTGTTCATAAATTTTTCAGTTAGGCTTACTCCTTGATAAATATTCTGGAATCAAGATTATAATTTTCCAATTTGTTTTACTTAACAAAACATCGTGAGATCTTATCAGAAGATCTGTCATGTGCGCTATTTTTTTTCTCTAGATTTGATTCTCATGTTTCCACAATCAGTCCATATTCATTAGCGATTGATTCATTACTTGCTTTTCTTTTAACATGCCAATGCTGTTTAGAACCGTATTATTGCTACAGAAATTAACCTCTCCTGCCTTTGGAGTTGAGCATGATTACAAAAGATTAAGAGTTAACTAGATATTGTTCATGCTCACTTTGTCACATAAAAAATCTCAGTTCTATCAACTTTCTGGCAGGCTGGATACTACTGTTCAGTATGTGAGTGTGTTGTTAAAGATTCAGCTAATTATCTGGATCATATAAATGGCAAGAAGCGTAAGTACCTGGAAACTCTGTTTAAGTTTAGTTGGTGTATCAAACCTAGCAATCATCAGCTTCATGTTTCATGGTTTCAACGATTGACAGATCAGAGAGCGTTGGGCATGTCTATGCGTGTTGAAAGGGCATCACTCGAACAGGTAGAACATCTGAGCTTGTTTGTTGGATTAAAAGCATTGGCTTCATTCAGACTTGAGTTACATCATGTGCTGGTGGTTGGGTTATGTAAAGACAAGTGGGAAAATGCTTGCATAGTTACCTTCCATATCTTCCTATTTTTAACTTTTTCTGGCTGCAGGTTCAAAAAAGGTTTGAGTCACTTAAGAAGAGGAAAGATCCAAGCAGCTTTAGTGAACAAGGTGAGAAAAAGCAAAAAACATTATACAGGATGTCATTTTCCCTTTTTGCTGTGGATTACCGTGAAGGGAGCCGACGGAATTATCTCTTAGATTGCTGTCTAAAAGCTAAAATTTTCCCCTTTGCTTGTTCTTCAGATTTGGATGAGAGAATATTGAAACAACAGCAAGAGGAGGAAGAGAGGAAGCGTCAACGCAAAGAAAAGAAGAAAGAGAAGAAGGTAAGTGCCACCATGCATTTGTATCACTGCCTGTTTGTACTATCTGCTGTCCCTTTTATACAAAACTTTATGTTGACGGTCGTGTGGACTGTGAGAATCAGTAGAATCCATAATAACTGGATACCAAATTGTTTCAGAAAGAGCAGGCTGCCCAGAATGAACCTGAGGACATCGACCCAGATGTTGCTGCTATGATGGGTTTTGGAGGGTTCCGTTCCTCCAAGAAGTGAATGCCTTCAGGTGGCATCTTTTCAGTGACGTGCGGCTGCTGAAGACATGGCCCAGCCGTCAAGGCCATATGCACCTGGATCACAAGATAGCGTTGTAATTGGGATTTTATGACGCAGAGCTGTGAAGCACGGATTAGCTACCTAGACTTGGAAAAAATTGTTTGTAACTGGCACCTGATATTGTTTTCCTAAGTGGTGCTTAATGTTGAAACAATTCAGTCTGTCTAATGGCGTATCCAGGAGTGAACGGTGACTTTGTTGTAAGTCAGTGATCATTTGAGAACATCTCATTTTTTGAGAAATAGGATGACTGCCTACAATCTACATCAGTTGCAAGAGAACAATCCGTAATCTTGTGCAATGTACTTACGCTCTGATCTAAAGGCGTAAAATTAAAGAGAGAACGAACGAAAAGCACTTAAACGTACGGATTTGAGAATGCGGTCATGCTAGCTTTTTCTGAGTAATAAGGCTCCACAAAGTAACACAGAAGCAGCACAGCAGCCTCCCAGTCACCTTACAAAATTGAAGCCAATGTAGTATACTGACGTACACCAAAATAATAAGTCTTGCAGGCCTGCAGATTTTAGAATTTGCTCTGTAGTCATGTCATGTAGTGTAGCTTTTGTCATGGTGCCAGGCGTCGATCCAATGTTCGATGAATCGAACAAGCATAGCAAATGCATTCCACTAGATTGGCTAGATGATGATGCCAGAAAGGATAAACAAGATTTCTTTTCTTCTCTTTTTTTGGGCTTTGGTTTGCGCGAACAAGAAACAACAACGAGACCAAACAAACTGCCGGATCGTTAGCCGACAAAGGATATTGACCAATTCTGTAGTCTACGATTCTATATAGATCCAGTTCATCCTGCTTCGTGCTTGTCTGCACCACTCGATCGAGTTTGCTCGGGCAATGAATGTTCATCCAACTGCCAAGCTAACGGCAAATATACTTTCACTCAGAAAAGTTACCAGACGAGATACTTGTTGCTAAATGACCGACTTTTCCTTTCATTAGGAGACAAAAAAGACAGTAAGGGCCGATATTGCATTTACTTGTTTTCTTTCAGCGATGTTGTTGCACACAGTACTCGCCATGCCAAAATGAATCATGGCCTTATTCTAATTGGATAGCTCTACCGCAACAACAAAAAAACCACACTACCCTCTAAAGCTCGTCCTTCTGCTCAGCAGAAGAACCATCCTTGCTGTCCTCTGCCTTCTCTTCATCAGACACCTTGCTGTCGTGTGGCTTCTCATCGGCGGAGTCTGCAACCTTGGTCTCCTCGGTGCTGATACCAGCTTTGCCGTCGTCTGCATCGTCCTCATCCTCCTGCCGTACATAAGAAAATGCCGTTTTGTGTTATGACAAGGCTAGCGTTATATCTAGCTAGAGACATTCAGGGCAAACACATCGATCCGGAGTTTACATCTGCGTCGTCGTCGTCGTCGTCCTTAGTGTTTGCAGATTCCTGGCAAGGATAAAACATCAGCAAATTAGTTACTGAGTATTTTTCTTGTTTCTCATCAGAAAGGATTCTGCATCAGCAAACAAGGATGACACGCCACAGAAAGTTGAGTTTTGTTGCATACCTTCTCGAGCCTCTTCTTCTCAGCCTCATCAAAGGCGACCTTCTCAGCCTGCAAAAATCCACAACTTAGTCCTGTACAGCCATACTTGAAACAAAACAAAACTGTAACGCCATAAATAAAACGACATACATCTTTATGCCTGCCCCAGGTCTCTTCTGCAAACTTCTTGGCATACTCGGGGTCATCAGTGATCAGAATGTTGTCAAACAAAGTTCCCGACTTAACCTGGTGTCAAAGAAGACATCAAAATAAATAGTTTTCAATAAAAACTCCAGAAAATAACAGTGTCTCATGGAATTAAGCACTAACCTGCCACAGCTCAATGCCAACGTGTTTCAAACTGTCAAAAGCGTAGATGTAAGGGTCATCCTTGTAATCTGTTACGAACAAGAAAAGAATTCACATGAGCTTTAATATTTCACTGGATTAAGTAAGAAGAAAAGTGAAACAGACAGCAGAGTTAGTCCGAGGTGAATTTATGGCTTTTCAAAAATAAAAAGGTTAATGTAAATGTACCTGGGTTGTCGATCAAAGGTGCCTTCCATTTGCCCTTGTAGCTGGGGTTCTTAATTTTCTGAATACGCAAAAGACTCTTGTCAGAACTCGTAACCCACATTGCAGCTCGTCTAGAATAGTTGAACTACCTAGTCATACCTTTTGCATCCATTGTCCCTTGTACTCGGGGTTTGGAATGGTGGGAGCTGTCCATTCGCCATCTTCCTCGTCATCCCAGTCCTCAGGCTGCAATAGGTATTGAAGAATGTAAAATTGCATGTTGGCTAAAATTATGTGAAACTGCATACTGGTTGATGCATCTGATAGCAAAGGGCAAAACGCCAAAAACTGTTTCAAAAAGAAGAATGGGCAAAACAGGCACCTTCCTTGCGTAAGGGTCAGTAATTTCCTTGGGAATATCATCATAACCCTGCAAAGAACAATCTGAGTCAGACAAGAAACCACTAAGAGATAAAGCATCAAGGACAAACAACAGAAAGTTATACTGTGCTGTTAGACTAGTATATGGTAATTTTACGTTGCAGTTTTGTAAGCCATAACAGATAATGCAGAGCATGAAACCCACTTTCGTGCCAAGAACTAAGTAAATTGACATTGGTAAAAAATCCAAAACAAATATTGACAGCATTTAAAGGTGTGGCAAAAAAGGAAAAGGTACCTCTGGCTTCTTGTCCTCAGGATCAGGAATATATTCCTGGTCATCCCAGTCTTCTGGCTGCAACCATTAGCATATTACATCATTACTACTGTGAATACTGAAAAGAGCACAGCCATGGGAGTCTATTCACAACAGACCGTAACTAATCTCTGAATCTCACCTTCTTGGCTTCAGGATTCCTTATTTTCTTTGGAGGAAGAATGTCCCAGTCGTCATAGATGCTGCCAGATTGCTTCTCGGTGTTGTCGATGAGAATGCTGTATGTGGCATCAGGACGGATGATCAAAGTGTACACATGCGTCAGCTGATCGGTTTCGCATGGCACCTCCTTCTTGATCAAATGGTTCTTGCCGTTCTTGGTAAGGATGGCGTGAACCTTCTTGGTGGCATACCCACAGATATCCGGTCCAAACATGATGCTGCAATTAAAAAAAGCACAGGCAAGGTCTGATTAACCAACGGATCAAAATAGGACATAGCTTGAACACGCAAAGGATAGTGATCGATTCACCTGTACGGCGTCTCGCCACCGAACTTCGTCTGGTCAACATCACCACCGAGCAACTTGACATAGCCACCGCCGCAGTCGAGCTTCTGCTCGTGCTTCACCGAGAATTGCAGCACCAGGGTCCTGTCCTTGTTGCTGAACTCTGGGTGTTGCGCCGAAATGGCGTAGAACCTGTAGTCTTCAGAGGTCTGGATACCTGCACCCCCCAAATTAAAATCACAATAATTCAGCGTATGCCGAACGGGACAAACAGAAATCGGCAGTGTTCTGGGTACGGTTAATCATTACCTTTGTCCTCAGAATCTCCGTTCCATTTGCCGGGGGTGTGGTTCCACTCGCCGGCCGTGTTGTCTTCCTTCTTCCACTCGGACTTCACCCACCGACCCTCCCATCCATCTGTTGTCAGACACAATTTGGAGTTGAGACTTCAGACACCCAAAAAAATTTACTCGTTCATCAAACGGAAAATGCATTGTCTTGAAGACAACGTGTATGTAACATCACATCATAATTCAGAAAGAAACAAACAGATCACAACACGGCAACAACGACGGGAGAAAAACAAGTCATAATAAACCCTAAACCCGGCCTCGCGATTAAAAAAAATCTGGTTTTTCCTCTCCAAATTCTGGGGGCATCTGAGAAACGAACGCGTAGGAAGCACACGATCGGCACAGAAACAGCCAGATCCATGCACGCGAAGCAAAAGCGGTGCGTCACACGAACGAAATGCGTAAGGAAACAACAATTGAAACCTGCGGATCGCGAGACGAAAACAGCAACAGTTACAAAAGAGAATCGGAACTAGAGATTTTCTTGCGTCGTATCGACGGCAACGCCACTAAATTCCACGAACCAAATCTCGCACCCGAAATCGACATAGAAGAACACCGAAGCCTCCAAAACATAGGACGAACACAGAGCGCAAGCGTGCATACGAAAACAGATCAAGCGCATGGCTCAACTAACAAACGTGCAATTCGAACGCACTGGTCGAATGGATCTAGAGTACACGACTTACCGTCAAACTTCTCCTGGAAGAAGACCTCGCCGGCGACGACAGACGCGAGCGCGATCACGGCCACGACGGCGGCCGCGGCGGAGGACGACCTTTTGAGGACAGCCATCACCGCCGACGGCGAGAGAACACACCCACCACTGTATCTGGAAGCTTCTAGAACCTTCTGAAGTAGTCTTAGTTCTATGTTTTTTCTGACCCAAAAACCTCCTGATGGATAGCGAGCGCGAAATGCACCGCGCTTAATAAGAGGGGAGGTGTGGGGTACCGTCACCTCCGGTGAGTTTGCCGCACGAGGTGATCGTGTAACTGACATCCGGGGCCAGGGGAGGTGACGTACGCGCAGTGTGGCCATCGTGGCTGCCCAATAGTGCATGGGATTACGGAGCTTAGCCAATGGGAGCATGACACGTGGAAAAGCGACGTGTTTCGGGGCCGGGCAGGCCGATGCCACGTGGACGCCTGCCCTTGGAGTTATCGCTCCACTTACTGGGAGTGGTGTCAGGGTCCCATCAAGGGTTGGGCCCGCATGTCAGGAAGGACCCTGCATTAAAAATACCGCTTGGATAAATTTTATGGAAATATACACTCGGCCATGTTATAGAGTAATTGTTGGTCTCTCAAAAAATGAGCATAAAAATAAAACAACTAAGTAAGGTCACGCTTCAAACGCAGGAGTTTCATATGAACAAAAAATTCCGGCGTTCCAAACGAAGCGAACTTACATATAAGAGCAAAAACGTTTACAACTTGTCCCAAGACTCCAGAACAACACCATGCTTTGTTTGAGAAAGCAACACAGAAATTCAGTTCTAGGTTTCAGCTCCTTGCTCAAGAAGCTGCCAGTGCATAACAACTGTGTAGCAAACCGGTTGGGCCGAATGATGCAGAAGCAATCAAGCAGATGGAATTTGCCATGTGCACGTGGTACAGGGATTGATTTTTAAGTCCTCAAGGAATGTTTCTTACCTTTGACGGCACTTCACCTTGTAATAAAACAGACAGTCCCAACCACTGAAGACTTGCTCTCTTGGATATAATCCATCAACAATTCTATCCGACTATCTTGTAGACAAACTGATCTGATTATCAATTGTTTTTTGTTTCGTGGACGACATTCCCATTATTCGGTGAAAAGAGCATCTGGATCTCAAAAAGATCCAATCATCTCATACAGGTACAGGAAAACTTTGGATAAACACTAATGATTAATGAACTCCAGAGTAGATCTTCAGGTTTTAGAGGAGAACAACAGAAACCAGTTTGCAAAATCATGGAAAGTGAAGTTTTACATGTATGCCAAATTACTATCAACAGGAATAGCAAACTGGTGTATGAATTGAAGGAAATCATTCGCATGCTGGCAACATGTGTCAGAATTAACGAAGCAAGAACCGAACTGCAGCTACAGCATCGCCTTTGTGCTCTCTGAGTGTTCTCTCTGCAATCTTCTTGTCCAACTGCACATACAGAGATATTTTAGAACGGGACTTTAGAATGCTAAATAATTATTGGTGAATGAGGATTTAAGATGGCCACCTCAAGCTCGTTAGCAATGATTTCAACATCAGTAGGGTTGATCTTGACAGCAGCTAATTCTTTCTCCCTGGTGCAAGAGCAAGAACATGCAAGTATGCAAAAACAATCATATCATTTGTAAATTATACTTTTCAGGAAAACAGGGTCAATCCATTTATCTCGAAAAAGGTTTTAATAACAGGAGATCAAATTCCTGAGAGAAATAACATCATGCCAGAAACATGGAATATCCCACATATTGCAATAAAATCAAAGTGGAGCATGGCATAGTGCTAACTCTAGCGCATGAATTAAAAAAAAACTACTCTTATCATTCGCTAGAGTTGTTTCTTCCTGTTAAAATTTCCTTTGACTTGTTCTTTCATTGGGTTAAAAAGCTATTACAAAATATTGAGATATAAAAACTGCAACTGGTCTGAGTCACTGACTTGTTCTTTCAATGGACTTTTTAAATGAAGCTGAAAATCCTAGCGGCAAAGCTATTATTCAAATTGAACTTCACATACAACTTTTCATGTGCAGTTTCTAGTCACTTAAGTTCTCGGACAGATTGTGTTTCATTCATTAATGTAGTACAATCGGTGAAAAAACAAAAAACAATGCAAACACCATACAACCTACCATGAGGTATTGCAAATTTCTTGGAAAACATAAAAAATAGACGTTAATATTTTTCTACACTAACCTCAGTCTCATGGCATTCCAATCAGCCTCTTTAGATGAAGCAAGAGCTGCCATGGCCTGCACAAAAAAGGAAGATATATCAAGTCTAAGGAACTACTTTTAAAGATGACTCTTAACACACACAATTACACATATTTCTATGGTTCTACATATTGCTTCTAATTTCTTGATATCTATGATTTAAGCATTGAGTTTATATAGAAGAAGTGAAGGACTTCATTCAACTGTGCTACAGCCTATAAGCCTTCTCTTTCAAAGGCGTCTATATAATCCCTTCAAGATCATAAGTTCATAACACATATGGGTAGATAGGACTGGAAGGTGAATCATAAGGCCATCCAAGCAGAACTTTTCTGAGGCCATCTTGATTGCATATTCAATAATTTTACAAAATTATATAAGTGGGTTGCCGGAAAACTGAATTTCAAAATTACAAGTTATTGGTATCAAAGAGTACTGGGAATACCACAAAACTTAATTGGCATGGAACTCTAATTTATACCCGCAAGAATTTATATAGAGAAGAAGGTTTGCAAATGCACTAATGCAGACATGCAAACAGAACATCCTCAGGAATCTCCTATTCTCCTTGTAACCGGCCTTGTGAAATTATGGTGGGTAGACACATTATGGGGAGCTGTGGCGCTAATATAAAGTCTGCAGTTGGGCGTCCTATAGGCTACAATGTGATGTCTTAGGATGATGATAATGGGTTCGGGGGTACAATAGCAATAACATAGGGACTATTTAACAACATGAATTATTGTTTTTACTCAACAAAGAGAAACATACGGGCTGTTTAATGGATTCGAAATGCTATGACAAGAAAAAACAAAGGGATTAGTATCCATCTAGGAACAGCTAATCTAAACAAAAGTAGAGAAATGGCACAAAATTGAGCCCTATCAGCGTGATGCTACTGCTACTACTACTGACGCTGTAACGCATCATCATCCTCCAGACGTCCAAATCCTCCAGCTCCTCACCCCGTTGCTTACTAATGAACGAATTGGTGACCAATCTAAACCTATTCCTCACTAATGATGCAACGAAGAGGGGGAATCGAAAAGGGCACGGGGTTTGAGTTGAACCGAACGTACGGATTGGACGCGGGAGGAGTCGAGCTGGCGATCCTCGACGTGGTCGGTGAGCTTGTCCAGCGCCTTGCTCTGCTGCTGCAGGTCCTTGGAGTCCACCGCCGCCTCCCCCGTGGCGGCAGCGCCCCCCGCCGCCGCGGCCGTCGTCTCATCGCCCGCCGCCCCCATGGCTTTCTCTCTTATCTTCCGCGCTGTCTAAACCCTAACTAAAATTTCCCCCGTCCAATCAGATCGTGTGCATGTGCAACCGAGGACCTGGGACTCTGGGAGGCTGGGGCCTGGGAGTGTGGGAGCGATCGGTTGCTATCCGCCGATGAGGCTTCCAGACGTGATCTGAACCGTTCAATCATGCAAGATAAAAAGTTTTTGTCGCTTGGATCAGCCATGTAGCATTCCAAAATTTGGAGCCTTTTTAATTTTTCTTAATTTCTTAAATTTTTAGAATTTAAAATTTTCATTTCAAGTACAAGCAAGTCAATCAAATCAAATTTTATAAGTTGAAATGAGTTAAAAATAATTTATATGGGTTCTAAATGCTTAAAAGTGTTTTTGAGAATTTTCTAGATTTTTTCCTAATTTAATTGCTATTTAATTCGGCCTTCATCCATTTTCTAGATTTTCTTGAAAAGAAAAATCTTTTCTTTTCCCAAAAGCCGCGCAGCCCACTCTTCCCGCGTCGTCCTCGACCTAGCCCTTCCCTCGACCCGGTCTCCTTTTCCCCAGCCCGATTCCTTTCCACGCGGCCCCGCTTCTTTCTCTCGCGCCGGCAAGTCTCCTCTGCTTCCCTTGGCCTGCGCGCGTGACCTAGCCCGCTCGGCCCCTCGCCACTGACCGCCAGGCCCCACCGGCTAATGTTCGCGACTGTCGTCTCTGAGCCATCTCCGAGCCGCCGCCTGACGAATACTCATAAAACAGGGGTGCACCAACGGCCCAATTGCAACAAGCAAAGCCAGGCGGCAAGCGGCGGCCTCGAACACGGCCCACCTAAGCAGCCGTCCCTACCGCTACCCAAATGCCTACGAGACCATTCAGGAGACCATTCCGCCGGCCCCGACCGACTCAGCGAGGTTCCCGACCCCGCGGCGGGGCGGGATCCGCGGCTCCGACTTCAGCGAGGTTCCCGACCCCGCGGCGGGGCGGGATCCGCGACTCCGACTTCGAGCGCGCGTCGCGCGCCGGAGTCCCGTGTCAACCTAAGGCCACGTGCCTTGCGAGCGGTCATTCGAAGTGAGCGAGGCGGTGGTCCTTCCCAAGACGATTTGATAAGCTGCTGAAGCCCGTCTCTGCCCCATCAACCACCACCCACGGTGCAAGGACACGCTCTCCCGAGGCAACCTCAACGTCACACGCGACTACGTCAAGCACCCACATGGATCACGAGAGCGCCACGCCACTTCCGGAGGATTACCTAACCGCTCGACCCGGCTAGACCACCGACCCAAAGATAGGCTCGAGCGGCGACGATCGGCGAACGATTGGTCGACGGCGGGGCAAGCCCAAGCCCTAGAAGTAGCTCGCCGCACTTCGCCAATTCTCGATGTAACACGCCTTCGTCTTGAATAAAAGGAGGCGGGAACCTCCTAACAGGCGTGAGTAAGAGCTACAAGAGAGCTTTTTCCTCTTCTTCCTCTTCTTCTTTTCTTCTCCTTCGAGAGCTAAGTTTAGATCATTCTAGTGTTGAGGCTCCACCTCTCGCTTGTAAAAACTCGGTGCGATCATCGCACCTGATGAATACAATACCAACGCACTGGCTGGAGTAGGGACCTTCGCCCGAACCAATATACATCTTGGACTCGTGGTCTAACCATTCGAGGGAGCGCGAACGCGCGCCCTTAGACTTACAAATTTACTTGCCGCGCTCAAGCGCGGCGGTTGGCGCGCCAGTAGGGCTTCGCGGCGTCTTGGCAAACATCTCGGATTCCCATTCGTCTCCTTGATGGCATTCTTCTCCAACGACGCAGCATGATGTGTTCGGGAGCGATCCGCCGGCTCCCTCGGCTTCACCGTCACCTCGGAGGAGAGCTCACGCTCATCCCGCCGGCCGGGGGGCGGCGCTGCGAGAGCCTGGACACCATCTCCAGCCTTCGTCCCACTCCGGCTTGGAGCGCCCGCGGCCCCAAAGCCGGAACACGAGCGCTTATACCTCCTTTGGCGAAAGCCCCTCCGGCCGCGCAGAGATCCGTCACCTCCTTTGCGCCACGACTTGTAGCTATGGTGGCTACATGCCAACCTCCGTCCACGAGTTCTTTGGAAGACTCTTCCACCACGGCCCAGCTCCGACACGAGTATCCGCCGCAGCGCACTCTCGCGAGTGCAACGTGGCGCATGCCGATTGGCCATAGCCACCGCTGCTACGACGGTCCCCGTCCCGGCGACCGAGGCACAGGAGAGGGAATACAGGCTTGGCCTTGAAACCTTCGAGCTCGCTACCGAGCTCCAGCGGCAACGCGAGAGTGGAGGAGCGAAGGTCGAAGCTCGACTCGGCGCTCGAGCCAACTCGGCGGGACGAGCCCGAGCCGCGCAAGTCTTGGGCGCGACGCGCGAGCGCGCGCCAAGAGCACCACAAGTTGGGGGCGAATCCGGCGCCCCGGTTTTTCCTCACGCAAGCCAAAACGTGGGCTGCGCCGCAATCGCCGCTCAGAGGCCTTCCGAGCCCGCAAACCGGAGGCGAGCTACCTACGGAACCTTCGGGTGGTGGAGCCTTGGCCGTCAGCAAATCATGAGCCTCCGGCCCTACCACACCGGCGCTACTTCCGCCATCGGGCCCGTCTGCCATGGAAGCCGGTGGGTGCGCCAAGACCGCACCCCACCATGAACCACCCCAGCCTCACGCGCCCCGTGCGCGGCGCCTCGGTAATGCCTACGACATCCGCGCCACCCTCGAGGCGCGAAGAAAGATGGCGGAGGACGCCGCCACTCACGTGTTGCGGATGGTGGCGCCACTATCGCGGCCGAGCCACGATGGTCCGGACCACGGGCTTTTTGCCAAGGGATCCGCCAGCGGATTTCCCGCCGGTTCCGGCGCCTACCAACATTGCCAAGTACAGGGGCCACCAACCTGTGTCGGCTCAAGATTACGGCTCGCGTCTCGGGTGGGGAGCGACGGATGATCTCTTCATCATCCAAGTACCTCCCCATCTACCTCGCGGACTCGGCTCGAGCACGGCTCGAGTACCGCCTCCAAAACTATCCAGGCGGGGTGACTTGAAGAATCTCTTCGTCGGTAACTTCCGGGGCACTTATAAGCGCCTGGTAACTCCTGGGACACGAAGGTCGCAAGCGGCGGCCGGGAGACTCTCGGGACTACATCCGGAGGTTTTCCGCCGGTCACGAGCTCCCGACATCTCCGACGCCGATGTCGTGGGAGCCTTCATCTACGGTACCTCTCCCGCAAGGCCTTGGTGCACAAGCCGGGCCGCCTCAAGCCCAGGACCACCAAGGAGCTCCTCGACATCGCCATCAACCACGCCTCGGTGAGGAGGCCGTAGGGCTATTTTCGAAGGAGGAAAGGCCCAGCAGAGGCCGGCGTCAAGCCGGTCTACTTCCACCGCTTTGACAAATGAAAGCGCACGAAGCGATCCGTGAGCTAAGTGGTTGCCACGGTCGACCGCCTCGCCAGCGGCGGTGCCGGCCGCCGCGCCCACCGCCGAGAAATTGATGGGCGGCCCATGCCGAACCATGGGTTCTCCGTCAAGCACAAGTCACCGGGCTGCGAAGTCTGGCGCTATCTTTCTAGCGTCCCCACCACGCCGCGAAGCAAAGGAAAGAAGCCGCGCGCGCCCCGCTGAACAGCGAGAAGAAGGCGACGACGAGTTCCCGAGCCCGGCGGTACGCCTCATGATCTTCGGAGGACCGGCACTGCTACGCCGACAAGCGTCGGCTCAAGCTCGCTTCTGCGAGGTCCACACCGTCGCTACGGGCGCCCCAATATCTTCGGTGGTCGGAGTTCGATCACCTTTGATCGGACCGATCACACCGATCGCGCCCCCACCGGAGGTACCGTGGTGGTCACCCGTCGTCGAACGGCGCCTCACGAAGGTGCCGATGGGCGAGGCGTGCCTTAACATCCTCTACGTTGAGGCGTTCGCTATGGGGGTCCGCGCTCAAGCCTCCGGCCAAGCAAGGCACCTTTCCATGGCGTCATCCCGGCGGCAAGCCCATCCGCCGGGCGGTCGACCGCCCGTCACCTTCGAGGCCGAAACTTCCGCGCCGAGACCCTCACCTTCGAGGTCGTGGATTTCCGGCGCCTACCACGCCATCTGGGAGGCCATGCTACGCCAAGTTCATGGCGATCCCCGCCACGCCTACCTCAAGTGAAGATGCGGACCGCATGGAGTCATTACTGCGGCATCGTCTTTCCAGCTGCCTTCAAGCTGCGGAAGCGGGCGGCTGCGAGCTCGCCTCGGCGATCGTTGCCTCTGCGGAACTCAACAAGCTCATGAGGAAGCGCCGAGTCCGTCCCCCGAATCCGGCAAATCGGCGGGATCCTTCAAATCCGCCGAGGACACGAAGGAGGTCACGGTCGATCCTCGTGATCCGACCAAGACCCGTCTTGGTCGAGCCACGCCCCGCCAAATAGGAAAGCGCGCTGCGTCGACTTCCTCCGCACTAACAAAGATGTCTTCGCATGGAGGTCCTCCGACATGCCGGCATTCAAAGGAGGTCGCCGAGCACTCCTGAGCGTCCGACCGTGCTCAAAGCCGGCCGCCTAACGCCTGCGCCGCTTCGACGAGGAAAGGTGCGGGGTTATAGAGAGGAGATCGCCAAACTCTTGGCGGCGGGGTTAGGTTCAGAAAGAGTGCGCCACCCGAGTGGCTAGCCAACCTCGTACTTGTAAAAAGAAGAACGGGCAATGGAGAATGTGTATTGACTATACGAGTCTCAACAAAGCATGTCCCAGGACCCATTCCCTTACCTCGCATCGACCAAGTCATCGACTCCACGTGAGTGCGAGTCTCTTTCCTTTACGGATGCCTACCGGGCTACCACGGTTGCGCTAAAGGAGTCCGACCGGCTCGCGACTTCCTTCATCACTCCGTTCGGCTCGCTCGCTATGTCACAATGCCCTTCGGCTGAAGACGCGGCGCGCTACATACCGATGTATGCAAGCGTGCTTCAATGACCGGATCGGCCGCAGCGTTGAGGCGTATGTCGGCGATATTGTCGTAAAGACCGGAAGGTCGACGACCTTATCGCCGACCTAGAAGAGACTTTCGCGAACCTTCGACGGTTTCGCGCATAAAGCTCAACCAGCAGCGTCTTGGGGTCCCCAAAGGAAAGCTCTTAGGCTTCATCGTCTCGAGCGAGGCATCGAGGCCAATCAGAGAAGATCTCGGCGATCGCAAGGATGGGCCCGGTCGGCAACCTCAAAGGGGTCAGTGGCCGGGTGCTGGCGGCTTTGAGCTGTTCGTGTCGCCGCGGCGAACGCGAATGCCGCTCTACAGTTGCTCAAGAAATCCGACCGCTTGGTTGGACACGAGGCTCCGAGGCCCTCACCCGCGAAGGCCTTCTGTCCTCGCCTCGATCCTGGTCGCCCGGCACGGGTGAACGTGCTCCTCTACATCGCCGCCACTACCCAAGTCGTCCGCGGCCCTCGTGGTGGAGCGAGCGGAAGAAGGCCGTGAGCTCAAGGTACAACGGCCGGTCTACTTCATCGATGAGGTACTTTCCAGTCAAGACTCGGTACCAACAGTGCGAAGTTACTCACGCGGTGCTCATCGCAAAGAGGAAACTTCGTTCACTACTTCGATCAAGACGCCATCACCGTGGTGACCACGTCCCCACTAGGCGAGATCATCCACAATCGCGATGCCTCGTGAAGGATAGCCAAATGGGCGCTCGAGCTTAGCGGCCATGGCATAATATCGCCCTCGGACGGCGATCAAGTCGCGAGCTCGGCGATTTCGTCGCCGAGTGGATCAAGCCGAGCACCACCGGTGGTCGAAGACCCCGTCTTGGACAATGTACTTCGACGGGTCTTACACCAAGAATGGCGCGGCGCGGTAAATCATCATCTCCCGCTCGAACAGAGCTGTCGCCATTAGGTTGCTCTTCGACGCGACCAACAACATTGCAGCACGAGGCTCTCGTCAGCGGTCTCCGAATCGCCGCCGACCTCGGTGCCCGGCGGCTCGCCCACGGGGACTCCAAGCTTGTCGTCGACCAAGTCATGAAGGCTGCGGGCCCGAGACGCCCGCATGGCCGCGTCTTGTCGAGAATCACGCCGGCTCGAGGAGCGTTCAAGGGTTCGAGCTTCACCATAGCTACCGACGCTACAATGGCGAGGCCGATCACCGCCAATCTTGCCTCCAAGAGAGCCTGTCCCCGCGGGATCTTCGTCTCCGACCTCCCACGGCCATCGTCGGTGGACTCGGCGGTTGGCGGCCACCGACCAATCCGGCCACGGTCACCCGGACCGACGCGCGGTCGGCGTAGACTTGGCCGGATCGCCCGCGGTGTGCTAGCACTTGAGTCCGACCGAGGAGGCCCTACATCGACCGCTTGTGGACGGGTCACTTCCCGACCACCGAGGCCGGTGCCTCGCCCGCGGGCAAAATCTTTCGTCTGATCGGCCCGGACCTCTACAAAGGAGTCCTCCGGTCCTCCAAAATGTATCTTGACCGACCAAGGAAAGCAGTGCTTTGGACGACATACGGTAGTCTGCGGTCACCACGCAGCACCCGATCTCTTGTGGGAAAGGCCTTTCGACAAGGTTTCTCTTGGCCAACCACGGTCGACGCCGAGCATATTATGCGCACTGCGAAGGATGCGATTCTTTGCTCTCAGACGCATCTGCCGACCCAAGCTTTCTGAGACGATCCCCATCACGTGGCCTTTTGCCGTCTGGGACTCGATTTGGTCGGACCTTTCAGAAAGCGCCGGGGCTTCACCCACCGCCTCGTCGCGGTAGATAAGTTCACCAAGTGGATAGAGGCCAAGCGGTCGTGGCGCCACGTCGGTACAAGCGGCCATCTTCTTCCGCGACATCGTTTTAGGTTTGGAGTCCCAAACTCCATCATCACCGACAACGGAACACGTTCACGGGAAGGAATTTCTCGAGTTCTGTGGCGACTTCAACATCCGTGTCGATTGGGCGATAGCCCATCCGCGGACTAACGGCGGTCGGCGCACTAACGGCATGATCCTTCAGGACTCAAGCGCGGATCTTCGATCGGCTCAAGCATTTCGCGGTATTGGGTAACCGAGCTGCCCTCGATCCTCGAGTCTGCGGACCACGCCGACCGGCGGCCGGGTTCACACCCTTCTTTATGGTGTTTGGCGAAGCCATTTTGCCCATCGACACGAATACGGCTCCCGAGATTGCAAGCCTTCGATGAGGCTCGGGGCTCGCCGCAACAAGACGCCATCGACCCATTTCGGCGGCGCGCGGCGTGGTAAATCTGCGGTCGGCGGATATCAACAAGCCTGCGCCGCTACCACACACCGCCAAGTTCGAGGGCGATCCTTGGTGTTGGCGACTTGGTTCTGCGTCGGTCGGACAACCAAAGATAAGCATAGGTGGCGCCCCAGGAGGGTCCTTTCACCGTCGTGGAAGTTCTCCGACCGCACCTTCGACTCAAGGACGCCGATGGTCGCATCCTCCCTAATGCCGGAACATTGAAAAGTTAAGGCGATTCTATCCTAAGCTCTTTTCTTTTTCTGGTATAAGTCTTTACCTTTCTCCCAACCGAGCACACGGTCGCCACGCGTGGCGACTTCGGGGCTGCCCGTGGCGCCCGCTCGTGCCGCTCGGATGTGTGTCGTATGGGTCGGTGACCGGTAGACCACGAGGTCTATCCCGAGCAGTAACCCTCTCGACCCGAGTGCTACGGCCTCGCCACCGGCTATGGTTGCCCGGTAGCACTCGCGAAGAAGGAAGCACTGAGTGGGATGACCTTACGGTCGATTGGGAACAATCTTCCCCACACGAACTCGGCTAACTCACGTACTCATGTGGGTCGGTGACCGACTAGTCACAGAGTGCCCCGAGCGGTAACCTCTCGACCCGAGCGCCACGGCCTCGCCCGGCGCTATGGTTGCTAAGTGGCACTTTGCGGAAGAAGGAAGTGTCCGAGTGGAAAACCCTTGGCCGATCGAGAACACTCCGAACCCCATGAGTGCGCGTAACTACCGCATAAACAAGACTCCTATCCTCTTGGCCCTCTCAAATTGACCCGACCTACGCATAAGCGACCCGTGGTCCTTGAGGCTATGGTCGGTCAAACCTAAACGCAAAGGAGAGCAAAGAGGCAAACCGGAGCTTACAATTACTTACGATCGTTTACACAGATCTTTGCAAGAAAAGAAAAAAAAAGGGGGCTAACTTCTTTCTTCCTCTTCTTCCGGTGGCCGGCCAAGCACGGAGGAGGAGGACTCGCATCTTAGGCGACCTCGGGCGGGGCGTGGTGGCGATCTCCGAGCATGCGGCTCGACTGAGCTCGAACACGCCGACCTCGTCGTCGGTCCGGTTCCTGCGATGCGGCTACTCACCGCTGCGAGGTCGTACCGTCATAGTGCGAGCGGTGTTGACCATCGCGGACGAAGCTCCCGATCTTTGCGCTGCAATCACGGCCGCCTCCACAAGCCCGGCTTTTCGGGCGGCCGCGAGGCAAGCGCTTCGGGCACGCTTCATGCCCAAGACTTAGGCACAGACCTCTGGCCGGCCCTCGAAGGCTTCGATTCGGCGCCCATCTCGGCCCTACCATCCTCGGAGACCCTCGGCGCCGCGAGCCTCGTCCACAGCCACGATCGCCACGTCGCGGTCTCTGCCGCCGCGATTCCGAGCCTCCATGGCGGCCTTCGTTTTTCTCGCACCTCTGCGAGTTTTGGCGTCTCGGATGAGTCTCTCCACAGGTTACCCCAACCAAAGAAATCAATGGAGGAGTTGAGATACTTACGACCGCAGAGTCGATCAGTGCCGACTTCCCCCGAGACTCGTAGGGCGTCCTCAAGGAAGCCGGCTCCCCGAGCAGTCTCTGCTCGGGCCGAAGAGCTTGTTCGGCGCCCTCCGGGCCGATCCGCTCCGCCCGACCGCAGATGGGTCGCCTTTATGCCACCTCGGCGGTTTGGCGGCGTCCTTGGCCTCGGTGACCTCCGCCAGGAGGATTCAAGCTCCACCACCCTTGCCTCAAGGCCTCGCCCCCGGCGCTCGTCGTAAAGGGCCTTTGAGGCCTCCTCCGACCTAAGCGGAGTTTTTCGCCTCCGTCCGCCCAATGTTCAAAGCCTCTTGGGCAAGGCGAAACTCAAGCCGCAATGACCACTTTCTTCCACTGCGGCCGCCCCGAGCATCCGAGCGACGAAGGAGCACGGCTGGCGCTTCGGGGCCCGCAAATCTTTGCACAACACGGACATTTCGTCAAATCTGGCGAAGCATATCGAGAGTTACAAAGTCGACTCCTTCGCTCGGCTTACTAAACCGACGGTTGAATCCCAGGACCATCACCTCAGGCGCCTGTTTGAAGACTCTAAGGCTAGGGTCGACCCTTATGGATCGACCCTATCTCCTCCTCCGCAACCGTGGCGCCTGAAGAAGGCGACCACTCTCGCTCCTCGGTAGGGTCCATGGATCCGGCCCAGGGCCACATCCGGCGAGACCTTCGCTGCGCCGGAGGAGCGGCGCCGACCAGAGCGCCATGGCGTGGCGATGAAGTCGGCCTCGGGAGCCCCTTGGGGGGGTCGTGACGCCTCGGCATCGGCGCCGCCGGCCGTAGCGTCGCGGCGCCAGCTCATTAGCGCAATGGCGGTGGCGTCGCCGTCCCCTCCTCTGGGAAGACCCTCGCGTCGTCGGCGGCATCGGCGAGGGCAGCGGGAGCTCTTCGCCGACCTCGATCTCTCCTCCTCAAAGGAGGCGCGTCCTGATCGCGTGCTCCATAGGCGCCGACGATCGGTACCACCGAGCCGCCGTGACCGCCACTTGAGAAGTGGTGCAGCCCCCACCGTCACGCCCGTGTAGCGCTGACGCCACGATATTTAAAAGTCACCCGGCGGCTTTTCTACAAAAATGTTCAACAGAAGGAAGAAATACTTCTTGGCGGAGGCGGTCGCGCAGACGCGCGCTCTCTTCGTCGACCCCCACCAAGGGGCGGTCGGTGGCCGCTTCCCGGCTACCACCGGTCGAGTAGCGTCGACAAGCTGCGGCGCAGATATCGCGCCGAGGCTGAGGACCGCGGCGGGCTGCTGTCGGGCCAACTCTCGAGCCACCACTCACCGGAGGGTCGGAAGGAATGCGTTGTAGTCGGGAAGCTCTCCCACTATCGCGAGAAGTCGCCCCACCGCGGTGGACTCCGACGTCGTCCTCGCGCGTGCTTGCCTTGCCGGCGCTCCTTCGCTTCTTCTTCCTCCTCTCCTCCTTACGCTTTGCGGGAATCGGCCTCGGCGGTCTTCGCCGAGAGGCGCCTCGCTCTTTCTCCCGGGAGCGGTGCCGGAGGACATGCCTGCGAGCCTAGAGGATACAAAAGCGACCGATCGAATTCGACGCTAAAGCGAAGAAGAAAGAAGCGAAAGAAAATCCCACAAACTCACGGTTTGGGAATGGCCGAGCGAAAGGCCGGGTGGCGCCCGCGCCACCGTGGCGCTTCCTCCGATAATCGCCGCCACCGGGCCTCCACCTCGGACGCGCCAACTCGGCCACCTCCATCCTTGCGGTCGGATGGCCCTCATCTTGGAACATGGGGTGCGGCTTTGGCGCGGTGCCGACGCGCATCCTCATGAAGGCGTGCACGACAACATCCCCGTCGGCCCGTTTCCTCGAGCCCCGATCTCCTCCACGATCGGGCCACTTTGTTCTTTTCCCTCTTCTGGCGCCCGAGTCCATTGCTCCATGCGACGGGAGCTCGCCGAGAAAAGCACCGGGTATTTGTTTTCAACGTTCGGACATAGATCCATTCGAGCGCCATCCCTTGTTAGAGGACGGCGGCTTGATGTCGGTACTCGAGCTCCGGCCGTTCGAGCCGGAGGGCGAGCCGCCCATGGGCGCGTCGCGTCGAGACGGCTGTCTTTCCAAAGCCTCGCTGGAAGAAGTGCGCCACGCCGCCAATGCGGCTCAATCCTAAGAAGGCCTCGCATACGGGGTAATGAAAATGGTGATGTGAAGGACCCGTTAGGGTTGAGGTGGTGCACCTCCACCTTGTAATGGAAAAGAAGCCCACGGACGAAAGGGTGGGCGGCGGCCGGCAAGCGCTCAAAAAGCGAGGCGGGGACCACAACCTCGTCACTCTGCGGCGCGGGATAACGGCCCGGTCGGCACTCTCGGCCTGAGGTGCCTGCTGGCAGGGAGAAGCCCTTCTTCACTAGGCCAAGCGCGCGACTCTCTGTCGCGGAGCACTCCGTCCACGACATCTTGGCGGGAAGCGGCGGAAGGTGAGAAGAAGAGATTTGAGTTTCCTTCTCGGCTCTCTGGCGTTTTCTTGCTTTAGGGACGGGAGACGAAGAAGGCGGCGTGGCTACCCGAGGCACCCCAACAACGTATTTATAGGAGGCGGCGGACGCGACCGAACGGACGCCTCCTCGAGCGATCGTCGCGTCCGCCTCGTGCATCACGCCGGCACGGTAACTCCGTTTCCAATTCCACTCCGCATTTAATCCTGTCGCGTCAGGTTGCAGAGTCATAAAGACGCCGCCCCCGAACAGCGTGTCCCGTTACCTCTTGGTCTCCGCCTTTTGGCCGGGACGGTTGTTCCGGGGCGCGCGCGAGAGGCCCATTGGGCCGCTGCGGTCCCAAGATGGCAAAAAGCTTTGTGGCTTGCGCCAGGGGCCCAGCCGAAAGCTGTGGGTTCAAAAGGCCTAACCCACCGGATGGGCGTAGGGCATGCCCAATAAACTTGAGCGAGGGCAAAATGCGAGTGAGCCCCGGTGGGTCCCCGGTTGGGTCGGCTGACGACCCAGTCACCTCTACTCGCGTCCGAGACCATACTTCACACTCTCCCGGGAGCTCATCGATGGCGGCGGCCGGTGTGCTCTGGGTGGTGACGACCCGTGGTCCATCTGGGATTGAGTAAAGAAAGGTTTCTTATGGGTCGCCCCACAGCAGGGCCAGGACACCCTACTCTGGGACCGTCCGCTCGGAAGGGTCCCCTTGGCGAGACCTCCCAGACCCACTCGGACTACCGTTACTAGCTCCAAGAGCACGACGTTCAAACCAGCGCAGTAAACGCGTCGCTCACCCCTCCGGGTCCCACACTGCGGATGGGGTAAACTTGTGGGATAGGCGGCGGCTACTCCTCTCGCGACTTCCCTCGCGGACGGGGACTCGGGATGGATACCGCGTCCGGCTACGGCGTTAAACGAGCACTCGGACATCGGAACCTCGCGGAGGCATCCGGTCGTCCTTGCCGACTAAGGCGGTGACACGGAACCTCGCGGAGGCATCCGTGCGTCCTTGCCGACTAAGCGCGTCCGGCACGACGTTAAGCGAGCACTCGGACACGGAACCTCGCGGAGGCATCCGGTCGTCGCCTGCCGACCAAGGCACTCGGACATCGGAACCTCGCGGAGGCATCCGGTCGTCGCTTGCCGACTAAAGCGGCGTCCGGCTCACGACGTTAAGCGAGCACTCGGGCGCCGGAACCTCGCGGAGGCATCGGTGCGTCCTTGCCGACCAAGGCACTCGGACACCGGAACCTCGCGGAGGCATCCGGTCGCCCTGCCGACCAAGGCACTTTCGGACACCGGAACCTCGCGGAGCATCCGGTCGTCCTTGCCGACCAAGGCACTCGGACACCGGAACCTCGCGGAGGCATCCGTCGTCCTTGCCGACTAAGGCAGCGTCTAGCTACGACGTTAAACGAGCACTCGGACACCGGAACCTCGCGGAGGCATCCGGTCGTCCTTGCCAACCAAGGCACTCGGACGCCGGAACCTCGCGGAGGCATCCGTGCGTCGCTGCCGACCAAGGCACTCGGACACCGGAACCTCGCGGAGGCATCCGGTCGTCCTTGCCGACCAAGGCACTCGGACGCCGGAACCTCGCGGAGGCATCCGGTCGTCGCTTGCCGACCAAAGCGGCGTCGGCTATGGCGTTAAGCGAGCACTCGGACACGGAACCTCGCGGAGGCATCCGGTCGCCCTGCCGACTAAGGCGCGCCCGGCTACGGCGTTAAGCGAGCACTCGGACACGGAACCTCGCGGAGGCATCCGGGCGTCCCTGCCGACCAAGGCACTCGGACATCGGAACCTCGCGGAGGCATCCGGTCGTCCTGCCGACTAAGCGGCGTCCGGCCACGACGTTAAGCGAGCACTCGGACACCGGAACCTCGCGGAGGCATCCGGTGCGTCCTGCCGACCAAGGCACTCGGACACCGGAACCTCGCGGAGGCATCCGGTCGTCCTTGCCGACCAAGGCACTCGGACATCGGAACCTCGCGGAGGCATCCGGTCGTCCTTGCCGACTAAGGCGGCGTCCAGCTACGACGTTAAACGAGCACTCGGACACTGGAACCTCGCGGAGGCATCCGGTCGTCCTTGCCGACCAAGGCACTCGGGCACTAAAACTTCCGAAGGCACCCGCTCATCCTTGCCGACCAAGGCACCGCTAGCTACTGGCGCAAAGCAGCGCAAAGGAAGATTTCTTGAGGAACAAACCGCGAGTTCGCACGTCAGACCACTTTCGGAAACCGATCGCGAACTTTTAGCGCCGGTGATCAAAGCAGAACAAGCGAAGCTAACTCCTTCATGAAGTCATTCATAGAGAGAAAAAAAGGATTTCATTAAAAAGCCGGCAGGCTCAAAAACTTTACACCACTTTACATGAGGCACACGCAAGACTCTCTATCTACACCCAGACTCCTAAAAACTCCCTACGACAACGCCGACGGTAGGCCCTTGCCTGGCCGACGGGACGGACAAATTCGGTGAACTCGAGGTCGTTGGAGATGACTCTTTGGTAGGCCTTGCCCGGTCGTCAAAGGTGAAGCCCTGTGCGGAATGGCATGCCGCTGCTGCCGTTCAGCGACATCGACGCAGCCGCGCCTACTGCAATCGGCGCCCTCGCGCCATTGCCTCTAGGAGGGCCCCCCTTGCCACTCCAAGCCTCGGGACTGCCTGAAGTAGCGCGTCAACGGCAGCAACGTCGCGAGCTACTTCTTCTCTCTTTGGGAGTTCGGCTATCGCCTGATCATATTCAACCCAAAGCTCGTTCAAAGGGTCTTCCTCTTCCACCACGATGTCATCACCGAAACTGAAGACTAAAGGGTGTCTTGAACACATTTCAAGAAGGAAAGGAGTCTCGTCTAAGAGTCTGCCGCTCGAGAAACCCGTGGCGCCCTTATATACCCATTCGAAGGAAGATCAAGCGACTCGGGAATAAATGCGTAGCGAGAAAGCAAGCGCCCACCACCGGAACCGGCGGTCAAGAAGGCGAGCGAGCAAAAACACACCTAGCCGTGCGCGTGCGCTAACAAAGCAATTAAGAGGCTCGGCGGTTCGCATACCTCGAGAACGTAATCCCGGCAGGCGTCGGATGCGTTGAGAGCACGCCCGGCAAAAGCGGTAGGCCCGTTGGCCCACCTAGTTGAGCGGATCGATCAAGCTCAACCCCAGCCGAGTCCGCCGAACTCGATTGGAGGTTCGGGACTCTTGGCGAATACTCATAAAGCAGGTGCACCAACGGCCCAATTGCAACAAGCAAAGCCCAGAGCGGCAAGCGGCGGCCTCGAATATGGCCCGGCCTAAGCAGGCCGTCCCGGCACTGCTACCCAAATGCCTCTGAGACCATTCAGGAGACCATTCCCGACCGGTCCCGACTCCGACTCAGCGAGGTTCCCGACCCCGCGGCGGGGCGGGATCCCCGACTCCGACTTCGGCCGAGGTTCCCCCCGCGGCGGGGCGGGATCCCGCGGCTCCGACTTCAGCACAGGTTCCCGACCCCGCGGCGGGGCGGGATCCGCGACTCCGACTCGAGCGCGTGCTGCGCGCCGGAGTCCGTGTCAACCTAAGGCCACGTGCCCCACGAGCGGTCATTCGAAGTGATGGCGAGGCGGTGGTCCTTCCCAAAACGATTTGATAAGGCTGCTGAAGCCACGTCTCTGTCCCATCAACCACCACCCACGGTGCAAGGACACGCTCTCCCGAGGCAACTCCAGCGTCACACGCGACTACGTCGGCACCCACATGGATCACGAGAGCGGCTCGCCACTTCGGAGGATTACCTAACCGCTCGACCGGCTAGACCACCGACCCGGCGCATAGGCTCGTGGCGGCGACCGATCGGCGAGCGATTGGTCGACGGCGGGGCAAGAGCGGCCCCTAGAAGTAGCTCGCACGGCACTTCGCCAATTCTCGATGTAACACGCCCCTTCGTCTTGAATAAAGGAGGCGAGAACCTCCTAACAGGCGTGAGTAAGAGCTACAAGAGAGCTTTTTCCTCTTCTTCCTCTTCTTCTTTTTCTTCTCCTTACGAGAGCTAAGTTTAGATCATTCTAGTGTTGAGGCTCCACCTCTCGCTTGTAAAAAAACTTCGGTGCGATCATCCGCACCCAGTGAATACAATACCAGCGCCGACCTGAGTAGGGACCTTGGCGAACCAAGATACATCTTGGACTCGTGGTCTAACCATTCAGGAAGCGAACGCGAGCCCTTAGACTTACAAATTTACTTGCCGGCGCTCGAAACGCCGACACCGCCCGACTCCACACTCGCTGCCGCCAAATCAGCACCCGACTGAAACCAAATCCGTGCCAAACTCCTAGGCACATGTGCCTCGCACGGTTTCGTCGCTCCGAGCCAAACCCTAGCGTCGCTGTGCCGCGGAAGTTCTTCGCCGTCAATCTGCGCCGCCGGTGAGCGAACGTCGTCATCGCTTGCGCCATTGAGTTCCTCGCACCGCATACATTCTTTCGCCCCAAGTCCCGAGCCGATTTGTTACGGTTTTGCGCGTGCCCGCATCGTCTTCCTTGGCTTCGGCGAGGCCGTGCCGCCGCCATTTCGCCGGATTCTTCGAGCCGACTGATATGATGCGTCGCACGCGTGGAGCCAAAGCGGCGGACCGCATGGGCCATGCCCCGTCAGCGTCGTGTGGCGACCGCGCCGTCGCCACATCTGCCCTAGCCACCGCGTGTCGTCCCCACCTCAGCCGCCTGCCACATCAGCCCATAGCCCCTTCGGTGAACTTGGTTCACTGTGAACTGAGCCACTGACGCATGGGTCCCACGTGTTAGCTGGCATTTATTTTCTTTTTTCCAGAAATTCCAAAATCCCAGCCAATTAGATTGCGCCACATGTCACCCTTTTTTTTTTGTATTTTTTATCCGAGCCACTTCTGAGAGCCTGTTCTCCTTCGTTCGAGCTCCAAATTTAGCGATTTAAATTTCTAAATTCATATAAATTTAATCTCTGCCTTTCATTACCATTCTTTTTTATTTTTTATTTTTGGTATTTCTTTTATTTATTTACGTTCGTTCTTCGCGTGTAGACGTCGTCGTCGAAGAAACTCAGCCGAACCAACAGTCAGAGGTAGAACCAGCAGGGGGCAACGAAGGCAAGTCTTCTTTGATCATGTTGATCTCAAATTTCTAAAATGCTTATGTTGTTTTAAATTATTGCATACTTACTTTTATACAAGGTATTTTAAATTCAGGCATAGCATATAGTTAAATTCCATAATAGTTACGACTTCATTGGCATTTATCATTATGTACCTTTGTTACCCTAGTTGGTATTAGCCATATTACTTGATGATGATGAATAGAGTAGCAACATATGGTAGAATTGCTTAGTCCAGTTAAACGTTTCAGTATTACACTATTAGTGGGAATCATTTCAAAATTTTGTTTAAACTCGTTTGTAAAGTGTGGCAATAGATATTGCTACCGTGATTTAAATGAAATAAAATAGAAAAATGGTTTAGACCGGGGCGGATGGAATGTCTGGCAGGTGCAGGAAGCACGAGACCTTGTAAGGTGATTGTTCCGCCCTAGTCAATTAAGGACCAAAGCGTGTGTTATCTTGGACCGAGCACTACTGTATAACCATAAATCTATATGGGTATAATCTGGCTAATTAATTTGTGTGTCTCGTTATTGACTTCGCTAGTTGGAGGAATATGGGTGTTAGAGGGAGACACTCGCAAGGCGTAAGAGGGGGCTTTCGACTGGGCAGATAGAACCTTTCGGCAGTGAAACCTTAGCGAACGAGGTTAATAGCGAGGTCATACATTGTAAATGACTTGTCATGATCTCTCTGCTGATACACCAAACGAAGTGTGTTAATAGCTTGACAACAAGAGATGATCATGTCTTATAGGTAAAGATGTACACATTCTGCAGAATTTAAACTACTTAAGTAGCTGTATCTATGGTCAAGAGCGAGCAAGATACGCTTTCATATTGTAGATTTCCTGATTTTGTTTAAAATAAAAATTGTGGTTTGGGAATTCTTGAGTAGATGGAACTTATGGGTTATAGTTTAGCAAATAGGGTCAGTAAGGTGATGGAACCTGTTTTAGTTGACTTATTAAATTCAATTATTGTAACTATATTTGGTTAAACGATACTTTATGAAATCACTAGTGATATTTAAAATTGAAACATTGCTTTATGCTAAATGATCCATACTAAGCCTTCAATTGTTTAGCCTTGTATTATGTTTCCAAAACTTATGAAGTACATTTTGTACTCACCCTTGCAACATTCCAACTTTCCACAGAGGAGTGCGTAAAAGCAGAAAGTGACTACGAGTTCTTTGCTTGTGATTACAATGAAGGGATTCGGATTACTAGGACGCGTAGCCCAGTCGATTGCCTATTGGGCACATGGATAGGCTCATCCTGCTGTTATTTATTTCATTTTCGCTGCTATTACAAGTTTTGGATTGCATTAAAAAATAGGAGTACCCAGGATTGGAATCGTTGTTAAACTCTTTCCTATCTTTTTTATTCTATCGATCAGAGTAAATGTGGATGAGGTGTAGATTTATCTGTTAATGTAACTTATTTGGAAAATAATAAGCTGACAGGTTTGGGATTTCCAACTACCACAGCATTGCCATTTACTTAAAAAGCAAACGAGAATATGAGATTGCCGTATTAAAAATCCAGATGGTACTCTTATATTTTGTCAGAACCAGGATGAATAGTTTATATGGCCAGGGTTGTCAATACGAGACTACTAGTAATAATTAATCCGCGCTGGTGATGAAAATGTGTCAGATGCAAGTATTTAGCGGACTATGTTCAGTGTCCACATTTCCACACCTGGTATTTGGATCCTCACAAGGAAACAAGCTGGCAAAGTTTCCAAGTCACCAGTTCTTCCCTTGGATGCTTTGTAGTTAAGATCATCCTATTACTGTAAGGAATTTGAGGCATGTCCAGTGAGATCTTCTCAACCCATTTAGATCATATGGTATCACTTCATTAGCTAAGCGCAAGTTTTAGCTGTATCAATAGCTCATTGCCCTCCTGTAATGTTGGCAGGACCGCAGGAGCATCCAGGTCGTGATAATTATTGTCTGACGATGCAAACTGTGTACTGAACTATTGTAGGTCCATACCAATAATAAAATGTTACTGCTTGCATGGAAGGAACACCAGTTTTGTGCTATTCTTGAAGTATTGTGGATTTATAACTTGCTGCAGTACCGTGACTGAGGTCTATTTAGTCACTTCTTGTGTAATTAGCCATATATATTTGTTTGGATGCTGGCTCTTGATGACTCACATGCTTGCATTTGCTGCTATGGCCACTTGGTCAGGCTTATTATTACTGCATATATATGTTGTGGATGAAGCTACTTAGTAAAACAATTGGATATTGTTGACAATTTGGCATGCTAGTTTTACCAAACCAGTGGTAATATGCACCATAAATTTGGTTTGCCAAACCCGTGGTCTCTTCATGAAGAGACGATCATATATATAGTATAAAACACTATTATATTTGTTATTGTCTATAATAAAGATATCTTTAGTTTTGTCTTGAGATAACATGAGGTATATATACAGCAGTCGTATCTCCTGTTATATACGCTCTTAGAGTTGGAGATGTATTTGATGATCTTTTATAATTTGAACTAGGTAGCTAGGGACCAACCCCTGGGTACCTCAGTTTTTGTCTCGGGAGGGGCGGCCATGGATGTCATGGAGGTTTAAGGAGGAAAATGAACAGAGACAATTAAGGAAGGTTCGGGTGGCTTTAGGCGTCGGGTAGGCCAGATCAGCCTGACCTGGCAACGAATTTTTTTTTATTTAATATTTATTTTTATTCGTTTTTTCAAAACTATGCGTCCGAATGAAAAAATGACAAAAATGCCCCCCGTCGCCCGTGTATGGGGCGATCGCCCCATACACTGGCGATAGCCCTGCCACCGTTAATGGGCGTTAGCAGCGCCGCTTGTGGGGCCCCCCATCGCCCTCTGTAGAGGCGATCGCCCCCTACAGGGGCGACAGGACAGTTTTTTTTTTTAGTTTTGTTTTGTAATTACTATATGCTTTTTAATATAAACCCGTAACTTTTGTTAGAGTGTCCAAATTAAATGAAACTTGTTTCTAAATTTAAATTTTGGAATGAAGAATTAGAGTGTAAAATAAAAATCCATGTGTTGTTTGCAGAATTTTTTTATTTGAGTTGAATGCTAGGCTCTAGCGTGGATTGTGAAGGAATTATAATGTGTGTTGATCCATAATTCATGAAATAAATAGAATAAGTTACTACAACCTTATGCACTTCATTTTTGCAAAAATATCTAAATATGATTGCATTTTGAATAAAAGATGGCTAGTTTAAACCCTTTATAACAATCATTGTTCAAGCGGTTAGAATAATATCGAACGACCTCAAAACTTAATGAGAACCAGTTTTGTTGCATTCTTGGGCTTGCATAGGTCACAATTATGTAAAAATATTTAGATGTCACTTTAGGTGCACTATTTTATTGTTGTCAGAACATGCAATCGGTAAAACATGAAAATTGCCGTATCTTTCGCATAAGCGATGGTAAAACTCGATGAAATCGGATATGATGAACGAAAATGCTATAACCTATCTCGATGGAAAAAATAACATCATTTGGGACACTGGAGCAATAGGACACATACTAGCCCTCGGACGGTGAGCATACTCTTGAAGGTTGGGCCTTTTGTTTATTACGACTTAAAACTAAAAGGAGTACCACGAACAAGGAAAACCAAAGTTAACACGAGACGTCTATTGAGTGCTTGAGGCCACTTCCCATTCGCCCATGCCTCGTGGCTTCTGCCGCACGTCGCGCCTCTCTCGTTTCCTCTCTCTCTGCCTCCTTCTCCTCCGCTTCCTTCCTACATGCCTCCTCGCGTGCGGCATCGCGTGTTCTTGAAACCGCCCGCGTGAACTCATCTGCCCGGTTGGCTTGGTCAAGCCGTTGGTCCTCGGGGTTGATCTCCGTATCAAACCATTGCTCAAATTCACACGATGGCGGAGGTGACCGCATGAAGCGTAAATTAGCAAAGTTTCATTCACAAATATTATGTAACCCCGTCGATTGTTACCATGCGGCGATCCTTGAGCTCTTCTCGGCGGATCGAAGGCGTGGTTGCGGCACTTCAATACCTCCTCTTCCAAGTTGAAATTTCCCAAGAGCGGACAAGCTGCAAAGATCTCCGCACATACACACATGGCATTCTGACTCCACGAGTAGGAAGAGATCTTGATGCGCTAAATTCATGGGCATGCACTCGCTTCTTCCTTTGCCTTCCCTTACCCTTTGCACTTGCGCCTCGGCATTTTCGATTGATGCTCACCCTCTATTCTTTCTCCATTTGTTCTTTGCGAGACCGCTTGTGAGCGAATGTTATAAAGGGCGATATCGCGGGTATGGGGCGATCGCCTCATATTTGGGCGATTGCCCCATGTAAAGCGATCGCCTCACATTAGAGCGATCGCCCTACTAGAGGCGATAGGTGCAAAGCGTTGGTGTGTTGTCACGTCGTGTGGCATAGGCAAGCAATGCATAAATGATTTGAACAATTTATAGTGATAGCGTTTGTCATGTTACTAACTCGGGAGTTATACAATGTCTTCTTGAGCGTAAAGCCATTAAAAAATACATCCGTACAACAAGTCAATCACGGCCACGCTTCCTAATCGGCCCGTGGGGTAGGTGAGTGGCGACGGCGGACGGACGTCCCTCCTAGGCCGGCCTGCGGCGCGGCGAGAAGTAGTCTTGCGGCGGCGAGGCCAAGTCTGTGGCGGCGCGCACCAGAGGCGAGAGGGTCGAGGTAGTCGGTCGAAAGGTACTCCTCCGGTCGAACTCGTCGTCGAAGGCTCGTCGAAACCACCACAGGGTCTGGCTGGGCGCGGGGACGGAGAGAGCCTCCGGCCGCGCCCCCCCCCTTCCTGCTGCGTGGGAGCGTAGCGAGGAACCGGGTGTGAGGCGAGGCGAAGGAGCCTCCCGACCACTGTCCCCACTGGCTGCTGCGTGGGGCGTGCGAGGAACCGACGGGGTAGGGGGCGAGGCGGAAGGAGCCTCGTCGACCACTGTCCCCCTGCGGTGCGTGGGGCGTGGCGAACACGGGTGGGTAGAGGCGAGTCTTTGGGGCGAAGTGGCGTGGTGTCTTGCGTCCGCCGGCGTCTCGCGCCCTCGGCGGTGTGGCGAGCCAACCGCCTCACCGTAGCGAGGACCCGACCCCAAGCTGTCTCGGACTCGGCGGTGGTCACTGTATGCCCCCTCTAGGCGCGTCAACATGGACCACGACCTCCACCTCAATCTCCGCCAAGAGTGATGCGCATGTAACGTCGGGTTGGCATTACGTAAGTTACATGAAAAAGCGTGCCCATGTAGGTTCGATTGTGACACTTACAGAGGCGTTGTCCCTCGGGACATCTGTGAAGAGTGCGTGTCCGCTACCGATGCTGCCGTGCGACGTCACGTCTTGGTGTGTACCCATACGAGGCGAGTCTGTGCTGGCGAACCACTCCATGTCTTGATCGTACATGTCATGGTCGTCTGGCCGGGTCTCGGTGACCCTCTCGTCGAGTCTGGCGTCCCCTGCAGGGCCCATGGCCGCATACGGTCTGTGGCCCGAGAGCCAGCGGCACCCATCAAGGTCATCTGCAATGCAAAAAGCAGTGAAATCTGAAGCACATTAATTTCGCAAAGATGCGGAGTAGTAGGATCGAGGGCAAGTACACTGAGCGCCACGTGCGACAACGTGGAGGCGGCAAAAGGAAAGAGGCGAGCAGGCCGGCGCGCGGCACTCGGTCGCGGGAGTACTCCTCGACACAAAGGTCAAGGCGAGCACCTTACGGGTGAGCCAAAGGCCTCATCTCGCGTGCAAAGCACGGAGACCCGTGAGGTGCTCGGGCGTGGACGTCGTCGCGGTGTATGGCGTCCACCGCGCGTCCTCGTCGTGGGCGGTCGAACTCCGAGCGAACTCTCGATAGGACCTCCTCACTGTAGGTGCGCGAACCTCATTGCGAGGAAATAAGAAATGGCGAAGGTTATTCAAGTGCGTTAGTGGGGAAAAGATACGAGGAGCGTACTGTCGTCGGACCCGGTAGTGGCCCATGGTGGGCGATCCACCGAGTCGTCTCCGTAAAGCTCCTCGAGTGCGGTGTCGTGTCAACAACGAGCTGCCCGGCGAGAAGCGCTCCCAAGACCTGGCGGGAGAGTAGGGCGCAACGACATCGTCGCGTCGTGCTCGCTTGAGAAACAGCGTCGCCTGAGACCTCATGCGTCGCCGCAAGCCTGGTGAGGCCCGACCCTTGCATCACTGTTTACAAGGGGAGTTAGGCGTGCTCCGTTGAGGCGAGATTGGGCCCGGTGTGTTACCTCATCCACGGGTGTCGGCGATGTCTTTGGGCGTACTCGATCGGTGACGGTCCACCGTGTTCCGTGGGAGGGCGGGAACATCACTAACCGAGCAACAACGGAGGTATGCCTCAAGTGGCGAACCACGTCCGCCTCCTCGCGTCTTGGTGGGAAGGTCGACTGCGGCGTTCGCAACAAACATTATCGGCAACTTGGCGCTTCTATTTTAATTCTCAAAGAAAGAGGTACTCACCGTGGAAGCGACCACGCCTTCGTCGGTCCGTGGCGCTCGGCCTCCCTAAGAAATTTGGTAGGGGCTGCCGGGGTGCCGCGCACCTCGGCAAGCAGCGGACAACTCGGCGTGCCACGTGGCGGGCGTCGTGCGGCACGGCTGCTGGCCCGCACAAGGGAGGCCTAAGAGTGCGACCGTCTGCGGCGTCGGGCCATCTCTCGCGCGGAAGGTGGGCGTGTGCGTCTCGGTCTCCACCGGTCCACGAGTGTGGCGGCGAGGGACGGTCGTGCCGGCCGCGGCACCTCCTTGCCCTCTAGCAGGCGATCACCGGCTCCACCATCCTACAAAGAGGAAGTAAGCGGCCGCTCGCAACTTTGCATGTAGTTAGAATTGCATTCCGCGGTAAGTATGTATGCGTAAAAGAGTGCAGCGTTCGCGACTGCCGTGGAACCCGGCGTGGGTCGATCGCGGCGGCTCCACAGGCACTCGGTCGAAGTGGCCTAGCACTCGGTTCTCCTCTGCGGAGTACCTAGACCGGTGGGTCGCATCGGCCAGTCACGTCCGGGGCTCGAGGCAAGGTCGCGCCATCGTGGCTGTTACAAAGCAAATACAACAGTTTATCGGTAATTACATGTGCACACAAAATGAAATGCGAAATAACGAATTGTACCATACTCAACAAACAATACAACCGAAGTGTGGAGAGCAAAAAAAAACTCGGATTGCAAACATCACGAAGACAAAGACATGTTCGACCGAGGCACTGGCGTCGAGAATTACATTATCCTCGTAGGTACTAAGCGGGACATCGGAGAATAACATGATGCGAACAACAACTTACTAGTACATTGAAAATTACATCGAACATTACAGCGTACATTCTGACTTACGGTCCATTGAATAATACAAGATGGGAACAACATGCAAAGTTACATTATCCGCGGTTGCGCCGCGCCTCGGACTTCGTCCATATCGTTCGAATCGCCTTGTCCTTGGCCCGACCTTCATCTTCAACATTCGGATGTCGGTACCCATCGATGGTCGGAGAGAAGTGTTGTGAGCGATCCATCCACTCGATACCGTACACCTCATGATGCCACGTGTTGAGAGCGCTCGCTTGTAGTAGTGCGGGGAGATGAGCGGACGGCGGGATTGATGCGTCTCGGCGGCTGCGGCAATGGCGTGCGAGCACGGCAAGTGCGGCGGCGTGGTTCTGGCGAGAGCACTGCATAATGCAATGTTTGCTCGGGTATGCACGGATGGAAGTCCTCTCGGTGGGCACCCTGCGACCTCGGTCACCGCGATTGCACGTGGTATCTCCGTTCCACGCCACTCTCGGTGTAACCCGATGTGTCTGCGCCTTTCTTGTTTTCTTGGACATGTAGGTAGACACAGCAGTTGAGTAAGACAATCGATTGTCAGACATACATCTTTGCGGAGGTCTTGTATCGCTCAATGAAATATCTCTGTGTCCCTAATAAGACACCTCAACTATACCCACCGATGGAAGGCATCGGTGCCTTTCATTACCTGATTGTAAATCTCCGCGAGTTCGTTGTCATGATCCCATAACGCGAGCCGCCCTCGTCGTCTGAAGGACCATTTCTCCAAAGGCTCATGTCGTATCAATCGGTGAAACTCTTTATCTTTGGTACCGGCCTCGCCGGAGGTTTAGAAGTCTGTCGGCGGCGCATAAAGGCTGTGGGGTCCTCTCCTTGCTCATGGTACACCATCGGGTTCCTTGATGAACTAGCGGTACCTCGGGATCCATTGATTGCTTCTTCGTTAGTTAGTCCAGCGTCTTCCAAAGCGCGTCGAACTTCCTCCGTTGGTTCTGTTTGCCACAGCGCTTGAACATGTTCATAAGCTCCTTATTCTGGCCAGCGGAAAAAATTGGCACCCATGTGCCTCATGCACCACCTGCTCCTCGGTCGGCCACTTTCTTTGCTCCCACGACGGCGGACCCTTGTTGCATATCCACGATCGCCCTTAGCGACCACGCATGTCGGTCATGGATGACACAAACATCGAACTGTCGAGAACAAGCGCGCGACTTCACTCTTTCAAGGAACGATACCGACTCTCGTGTTTCCCCCTCCACGAATGCCACGCATAGCCGGTAGAACACGGTTGTTGGCATCCACCGCGATCGCGATTAGAATCGGCCCTTGTACTTCCGTGAGAATGTGCCATCCATGCAAAGGGCCAGGCGGCGGTCTTGGAACGCATTTATGCATCGCGCCGAGGCGAAGAATGCCTTGCAATACCCACTTCGATTGCACGCACCACCGCGAGGAACTCCGCAAGGTCGATGGATGTCTGGGGTTCCTTTGTGCGATTGCCACGAGCAAGTGGGAATATTCTCGTCTGAAGCCTCGTCGTCGAACCGTATATTTCAGTTGTCCTTTTTGCTCTCCATGCCTTTGCGTAGCTAATCTTATCTTGAAACCTCTCCTCCACGGTGTGATAATAGATCGAGGCTGCGGATGGGGATTGTCCACGATCGACCATAAAACACATTTGCCACCCAAGTGGATGACAGATTGCGGTGTCCTGCTCCGCTTCTTCCATTCGCGATTATGCTCCATCACTATGGAGCATTTCGATCGTCCGTCCACTTCCACGGTATGCATGCACCGCCATGGGCGCGAATCAACTACGCACTTCACGTCGTAGTCCTTCTTCTTGGACTTCACAACCACGAATTGCCAGGAGAGACATTGCCCGATGCTTCACGCATCCATCACTGACCTCCTTGTCTTTATATCGGCCCCTGCGTCACCTCGTTCTCACGATACTCCCATGCATCAATGTTCCCTTCATTCATTGTTAGGTCTTGAAATTGTAATTGGTCCACGCACGAGGATAGGCACCCAGGCGTTGTCCTCCTCGTCAGTGCTCACCATCGGGGACTTCCTCATCGCATGCGGTCCTCCTCTTCCATCAAGTCAACAATGTCCTCCACCTCCTCCCCTCGTCGGCCCCCTCGCGCCTCCACCTTGTCTCCTCTGCCCCGGTCCCTTCGTCACGCCAGATCTCGTGCTCCTCGTCTCGGGCTCCTCGCCGCCTTCCTCTTCGCATCCTTCTACATTTGATGTCCTCTCGCCGTAATGTCCACCCGACATCACGAACTTGCGACAGATGGAGCTCTGGGTACTGCTTGTGCCAACAACATGGCGGCCAACCCGCTCTACAGCAAAACCAACATAACTCCTCCATGTGGGCGTCGAGTTAACAGAATCAACTCTCGTAAAGCGGTCTTGCGCTCGGCTCGCTCTTTGCTCGACATAGCCGACGATCAGTGGGCATCAAATGAACATCAGAGACATCCACTCCAACAAACCCTGTATGTCCTATCGCTCGATGCGCATATGCCCGTCGACTCTTGAAAATGATGATAGATCCACCCCATCAGCCCCTGTGCTATCTCCCCATCTCCATAAAATATTTGGAAATACAATTTCTCGGAGACATCTTTGCAGCGTCAAACGGAAAAATATTACTCTAAAATACAATCTACAAAGCGTACATTGATCGTACTACAAAATTATTTACATTGCCTAATACATTATTTACGTAATAAAAATAGTAATACACAACCTAATAAATTAAATTTCTAAATATTGCCTAAACTATAATGAACTAAATTTCTACATACAAAATACTACATTAAATTTGCATATCTAGAAATACTACATTAAGTTTCTAAATACTACATACTACATTAAGTAGCTGCTAAATTAAATTTCACGAGAGCTATACAATTCTAAAATTCTAAATACTACATGATCCTAAAATCTCTAAATACTACAACAAAGTCCTAAATATTAAATAATACTTTAATTCGCAACCTATAAAACAATTCCTACAATTATCTTAAAAAATTCTTACAAATAACTATAAAAAAATCAGAAATTTACCTTTTTTTCTTTTTCTTCTCTTCTCTCTTTCTTTCTTCCTTTCTTCCTTTCTTCCTTTCTTTTCTTCTTTCTCTGCCTCGCTCGGTCGCTTATTTGTGTGCGCTCAGGCGAAGGGAGGCGAGGCTTTAAACAAGCCCGTCGCCCCTACATGGGCGATCGCCCATGTAAGGCGATAGGGGCCAGACAGCAAGTGCAGGCGGGCTTGGAAGCGGTGAGACGGCGCGGGTCAAATCGCCGTGTATGGGCGATCGCCCCATACACGAGCGACGGAGACATTTTCGTAATTTTTTTTGGACGCATAGTTTTGGAAAAAAGAATAAAAATAAATATTAAAGAAAAAAAAATTCACCTGGCAACTATAATGAACTAACGAAAGGCCCAACAGCCAACCTAACTAAGAGAACCTTAAGTCCACCATTGTGCACGGCCCGCGCAGACACACGGGCAGAGAGGCAAATCTTATATGCCGCATGCGCGGCACATAACCTTCCGCCGCCCACCTCGGTCCATGGGCCAACAACGCGGTGCTCGAACTGAGCATGGCGGGTGCACAAGGGTAGGCCGGTTTGTGTGCTGTGCATGGGCCCACCGGCAGTTACATGCAGCCGAGGTTTGAAATTTCATTTTCGGTTCACATCTCGAAGGTGGACGAAATCCGAAATTTCGGTGAAATCTCGTAATTCTGGATAAAATCCGGTTAAAATTCAAAAACTAAATTTGAAATCCTGAATTTTTGAAATGAAATTTCGGCCGAAATTGCCAAAATCTCAGCAAAATTCAACCGAGCGAAAAAATGGTTGAAACGATGTTACTTTTTTTTGAAGTTTTTGTGAATGATTCTGATACATCACTAATATTCTCATAAAAATTTCAGATGATGATCAAGCCTGAGGAATTTTTAAATATTCTGACAGTGCTACTGTCCTGATAAAAGGCTAACCCGCAAATTTCAACCGAATGAACAATGGTTCAAACCAGGTTGGAAAATTTTGAAAATTTTTGTGAATGGTTCTGACACATCAATAATATTTTCATAAAATTTTCAAATGATGATCAAGCCTGAGTAATTTTACAAAATTTTTATAGTGCTACTGTCCTGATAAAAGGTTGAACGACAAATTTCAACCGAATGAAAAATGATTCAAACCATGTTAGAAAATTTAGAATTTTTTTTGGATGGTCCTGAAACATCATTAATGTTCCAATAAAATTTTTAGATGATGATTAAGCCTAAGGAATTTTCAAAAATTCTGACAGTAGTATTGTTACTTACAGTGCTACATGTATTGCTTCCATACAATTGATTGAGCAACCAAAACAAGTTTGAATTTTTTGAAAATTATAGAAAAGGGTTCTGAAGCAATTCTTAAGCTTTCATAAAATTTTTGGAACATGATCACACACGAGAAAATTTATAAAATTCTAAAACATTTATAGTCTAATTTATGTTCATTCTGTTTTTGATTTTTTAAAGATAACAAATGAAGTTTAATTCTTTTGAATATTTTTATGTATGATACTATACTGCTAAAGATGACACAATAAATTTTCTAGTGCATAATCAAGCTTGTATAATTTTATAAAAATCTTATAGTTTTTCTGCCGAAATTATAAAATGTATCAAAAATTCGGTTTTTCAACAAATTTTCATAGAAGATGACATTCTTAAGGGTTATTGGGCCAAATACGGTCCTTAGAATTTAAAATCTGGTCAAAATACCCGTGATTTCAGCGAAAATTTTGAAATCTCTCTGAAATTTCGAAAATTATTGTAGCAATTTGAAATTTTTCAAAAAATTTTACCCGGCCGGGATTTTGAATCTCGTCTCCAGTCTAAATCCGAAATTTCGCCTGGCAACAGTGCATGTGAATGCATCAGAACTAAATGGATTTACTTTTTTTTTCTTTGTTTCCTTTTCCATTTTCTTTTGTTTCTTATTCTTATTTTTTTCTCTTGCCATTTTTCCGGTTACTATAGTATAGTAGGTATTTTTTTCCTCCTGTCATTTTCTTCCACCATTGTTTTTTAATATATTTATTGTTGTTCAACTAATCGGTTGGATTTATTTCACTACTATTTTTCATTTTGTATTCTCTTTTGCCAAGCCTTACTAATATTTTTTCATTCCACTAATTATTTTAAATCGTTCACACAAAGTCTTGAAATGTTCCACGAGCCCATTTGATTTATTCCACTAATATTTTTTATTTCTTCTAAGTACCGTTGATGGAATATTGGAACATTGTTGATGTCCTGTTGGAATATTGAAAACCAAATACGTGGAACATTTGCCCATTCCCTTTTAGAACTTAATACGTGGAACATCATCCATGGACTATTGGACAATCGAAACCAAATGTGAAGTTTCACTTAACCTACTAGAACATCCAACACCCGTATGATTCATTCTACTTCTCAATTCAAAAAATACATACAAAGCATCGTTTGAACTAAAGAGACATTAGGAACTAATGCGTGGAACATTTTATTTTATCTACTGGAATATATGATTAATGATATCATTTACTAAGTCTAAATATATACAAGTACTATAGTTTTGAAGATCTCATCGTAAGCATCACATGGTTCAAATGAATTGTGAATTGGGCATTCGGATTAAAAGATATTGACACTTAATATTGGATTGCAAAAAAGAGCACCTCAAACTGCGTGCACTGACGTTGTTTTTGGTGGGCGGCTCTTCACGAAGCTTTGGTATTTTTTTCTTTTGCATGTTTGGTCATGCTCGAACAAAATTGTAAATCTAGTCTCTTCCTAACTAAGAAAGGCTCTTGCCACCACAGTCCCGTACCACGGGCGTTCCTTCTTTGGTTAAGAGAAAGGCTAGATTTACAATTTCATTCACGTAAAAACTACAAATGAAAAAAATGTGCAAAAGACAGATAGGCCAAGGTTGAGCTCCTCACTACATGGGTGTCGAGGGCTTTTTTTTTCCGCGTGGCACGGCCCACGGCCCAACATCGGCGGCATGCTATTAGTTGTCGCGCGGGCATGAGATGCCCCTGAGCGGAGACCACATGGGCGGCGACTGTGGGAAGTGCGGCGAAAAGCGAAACCATTGCCCCCTAATCCTCGAGATCGTCGACTACACCATCTCCGTCATCTCCTTCGGCGGCGACGATGATGACTCCCCGGGCGCCAGACCGGCGCCAACGTGGCCACCGTGGGGGTGAGCGATGGCGCAAGTGCTCAAGTCGTGTTGCGCCTACTCAAGCGGCATCACTGCCACCATCCTCCTCTCCGACCTCTTCCAGGTTAGTTAGATTCACTTGCCTCGTGTCGCTAACTTGCCATTTAATAAGTTGTTTGATCAAGTCTGGTTACTTGTTCTCAAGGTTTCAAATTTCATTTTTCGGACTATATCTTGTAGGCGGTCGAAATCCGAATCAAAATTTTGGATTTTTGGATGAAATCGGATGAAATTCAAAAAGCAAGATTCAAATACTGAATTTTTTGGACCTGGATTTTCGAGATTTTGGCCATTCAGCCGAATGAAAAATGGTTCAAACCATGTTAGAAGATTTTGAATTTTTTTATGAATGGTCTTAACGCATAAATAATTTTTTCATAAAATTTTCAGATGATGATCAAGCCTAAGGAATTTTCAAAAATTCTGAAAGTGCTATTGTCCTGATAAAAGCTGAGTATATGTATTGCATCCATATATTTTATTGAGCAACTAAAATAGGTTTAGAATTCTTGAAACTTTTAGAGAATGGTTTTGAGGCAATGCTTAAGCTCTCCTAAAAATTTTGGATTATGATCACACTCGAGCGAATTTATAAAATTCTAACAAGGTTATTGTCTCATTTATATCCTTCTGTTTTTGATTTTTCAAAGATAACAAATGAAGTTCAATTATTTTATAAATTTTTATGTATGATCCTATAGTGCCAAATATAGTACCATAAATTTTTCAGAGTATGATCAAGCTTTTGCATTTTTATAAAAATCTAACAATGCTTTTGTTATTTTTATAAAATGTCTCAAAAATTCGGTTTTTCAAAAATAAATTCGTGGCAGATGACATTCTTAAGAGGTATTGTCCCAAATCTGGTCCAAAAAACTTGAAATCCGGTCAAAATACACAGATTTTGGTCGAAATCACCATAATTTCAGCCCTTTTCAACCCCTGTGAATGCGGTACATAAATAAGGTCATTACTCATCACTGGTACTTAATGAGGTCTAGCTCACTCGGTAGAGCACAGGCCTATTAACCCTCAGGTTGTGGGTTCGAGCCCTACAGTCTCCCATTAATTTTGTCATTTTTGTTGCTCATGTGGAGAAAAATAGTTGCTCATGTGGAGAAAAATGGCGACAAAGCTAGGATTTGAACCGAGACCTCACAGAGGTCAAAAATCCGCTCTACCAACTGAGATATGAGAGCTTTCTTAGTACTTTCACATGTATTCCTCATAAAAGGTATTACAATTCTCCACAAAAAAAATTGGCGCCCAATTCAACAAATGTAATAAACCTGTTGCAAATCTATGACCATCATGTTCTATTTTATCATCATTTCTTTTGCCCATTAGATGAGGCTACTTTTGTGTTTTCCTATAATGGACAAATGCCTTAGGGGTTAAACTTTTGCTGCTTTTGATAGACTTGGACAGAACAGCGTAAATCTCTAAGACTCTAACCGCAAAGAAGAAGGTTGAGTTGACCAATCTTCTAAACAAAAGGATTAAGAGGAGGAGGCTTCCTAATACTATCGCATTCAATTCTATTTGTGAGAAGAGCTTCCTTTCCCCAAGAGTGTCCTTGAAACTGTCATCATTGATGTGTTCCTTCCTGGTATGTTTATATACTTTTTATACTTTTCTTCCATTCAATAAACAAGCTATAATTGTTACCAATTTTTAGGTTAGTTTTAGAACATTTAATCTTTTCAGGACTCTATTAAATAGGATGAATAGTGGGTTAGTAGCCTAATACTTTTCTAGGTCATTGTTTCTCAATTAAGGAACAGAAGCCCAATCAATTATCAAGAAGGACGGAAAATATTAAGCACCCCTAATTTCACAACTACCTTGATTCATTGGTGTTATCAATTCATCCAACATGGTCCTTAATTACACATACTGTAATAAAATTAGTTCATTTGAACTTACTTTTGTTACATGACTGCCAACTTGCATTTTCCTTGACTGCCTCCTCAATTGTATCATTCTTGTAGGTACAAACATATACATACTTACCTGGGGAGACATGTGGAGTACATCCACTATCGATCTATATCTACACTGAAGGTAGATCTGACTAATTGCTTAGTTAATATTTTCTTAGTTTGACTGATATCATGGTACCATAAATTTCGATATAGAACGAGTTAAAAATGTAGACTTATTGAGGATGAATTTGTTATTGTCCTGATCTTCGTATATATGCTGGCTCTAAACTTTCATGTTAGGTACTACAACTACATAGGACAACATGGTATCTTGAAGAAGGGTCAAGAGTTGTGCTCACAGGATGCTGTCTTCGTACAGCTATGGAGGGCTCTTGCCATGCACGTATTTTGCCAACAGAATATATGGTGATATTACTTGATGAGGTGCACATTCAAAGCATTTAGGTGTACAAGGAAGCGGTGTTCAGAGCATATTATTTAATTGCAATTTATCACTTATGTCAAGCTCCTTTGTTCCACCATAATGACTCTTCATACCCTGCTAATTGACTATAGATTAAGAAAAGATCAATATGATTGTGAAACCATTTCATCTCTATCCACTCATAAGATAAGCTGCAACATCGTACTTCTTTGTGGACAAATAATTTAAGCTTAAGGTGTTACAAGTTAAATTTTGGCATTTGTACCGTGGAGTGTGGAATGCCAAATATAGCAGGTTCACTAAACTTTGTTTTAGCTCCACTCACATTATTCAGTTTGAACTTATCTTTGATTTATTCATGACCAAGATGAAGATGCAATGTTATTTGCTGCACAGTTTTGCACGTATTCTTTCTCATCTATGATGCTAGATGAAAATAGAAATGATGTTTCATACTCATTTTATGCCAGGTAAAATAAGATATTTAGTGCTTCTCAATGGCGACATTTGTACATCAAATGGTGGTATAATACTACTAGAATTGATTCAGTTTAATCTTTTGTAATTTTTTTGTAATTATCTTCCCTTTTTTCTAAATTGTTGGACATGTAGGATCTGAGCAGAAAGTGGCTTTTTTAGTATTTGGCTACGGTAAAATATGCTTAATTTTTTTTATGCTCAAAGCTGTTTTCAAGATAAAATATATTATCGAACTCAATTAGTATATTTGCTGCTCTTTTTGTGTTCGATTCTCCATGTCATCATTGACAAGACCACAACTAATGACAACCGAAGGTGCTTTTCGAGTATTATATCTTATGGGAACACTCAAAGTCTCAAAGGCATCAATGCCAATGGTTTTGCTGGTGAACATGTGGGGGTATAAAAAGGGTCACTCAGAAACAACATTTGGCTTTGGTGGTGAGGATAAGAAGGAAGAATTTTACAACTCCAACTGATGATTAAACTGAAAAGGATGAACCATACCAATCTACTTTGTTAGACAAAGGTTCCGAACACCTCACCGCCTATCTTTTTCTTGCAGGATTGAGAAGATTGAGTCCTTGGAACCTTTTGGATGTATGGAAAGAAAGCAGATTGTAATTGTAGATGATGATGGTGGAAGGATAAAATTTGTATTATGGGGAGAGCAGGTTTTGCTTGCAAATCTTTTCAGGTTCATTTCACTCAATGTAAGTACCAAATGTTTCAATTAAGTTATAGTAAACTAAACATTTTCTTTCAGTTTAGGGAGTATGCTTGCACTGGACATACCTTTTATTGCAAAATTTGTGCACAATAATCATGAGGAATCTCAGGAAATGTGCCTTGAATACGGTAGTGCAACATAAGTTTACTTGGTGCCGATTGCTTAGCAGGTGCTCAGCAGAAGGAACAGGTTGGTAGGAATATCTTGGTGCTACTTCTTTGTGCACTACTTTTGACCAAGACACAGAAGATTGTATGCTAGGTACTTCTCACACCTACTCAAGTAAGGAGCCAAGGACCTCAGTTGTCATGTGTGTTCAGTCGATAATATGGCTTTGCAAGTAACATTACCACGTGATTTGCATGGTTCAGTTGATTTCAGCAAATACCCATTTCGAGTATGTAACCTGACCTTCATTCATTTGACCAATCATTATGTTGCTTTGAACCTGAACAGCTACTGATTTAGCCTCTACTCTTAACAACTGATTCTGCTGAAGGTTTAATTTGTATTGAGTTATATTGTGTGAATCCTAACATTATTATATGTAGGTTCACTTGCTTGCTGAATTTATCACTGTAAAAACTAAAAGCTTTTAATATCTCACTAGTTATTACATCCCATCATATGCGTATGTGCATCTTGTGCTTTTGTTCCATGGGCGCTTCACATATGCACATGCAATATATCTTGCACTATAAATATAGGCGTGATCTGCTTTTCTCCTTGGTATAACATGCTTTCAGAAAATAATGCCCGTTCTTTTTCCATCACCTTCTTCATGATCATTTTGGGATTCTTTAAAGAATGAAAACAATTGAAAAATTTGTGTCATCCCCATTTAGGATTTTTTCCCTCCATTATTTATAGTCTGATACTGTGATACAACTTGTGATATATCATATACTTTTTGTAAATGTAGTATGTTTTCTACGATGCCTTAGGTATGTGTAAGTGATTTTCATGATAAAATGGCAGGAGTTAGTCTGTTTGTCACCATAACAAGTGTTTACAAAGCAAGTGCATTAGGGACTACCTTTTATTTGGAGATAGAAGTAACTAGAGTTGTTCTTATGAAGCTAACTTTATTGGACACTGGTACCACTTTCTGTTCTTATGCAATGACCTATTTATTTTTTTTCCATTCATTTCTTATTTATCTGAATTTTATCCCTGTCTGATTTTTTAAAAATGAAAGTTCTTATTTTTTGTTTGTGATGCTATTATGAAGTGCCAAATTTGCAAGAGAATGATGCATAATCAGCTTCCAGTTTTATGTCATATTATGGCTATCCAGGCATGCATTAGCAGTTTGATTGAGTATAATATGCTTACATATTTAGTCTAGTCAATATATTGAACTTATACATTATATCCAATCTTGTTTTGCACCGAGTATGATATCATGATTGAAAATGACTTTATCTAGTTTCTTCAATGTGGTCTGACTTGTACCTTGAGTGCAACAAACTTGTAAGCAACACATTCCTTTATATTACATCTATATGCAATTTCATGTCGTATTAAGTTCTGGTTGGTGGGTTATTTTTTTGTTAACAGCCTTGAAGTCTCATGGTGTGAAAAAGGAGCTAGGATCACTATTTTTTAACTTAAGTTTGCTACCAGCGTTGCTGAATTCAACATGCCTGCATGATTTATCACTCTTGTCATATTTTCCCCATTCAGCGAACATAACATATGCATGTCTTTTCCATTACTGTCATGCTCTTATGAGGCCTCTTATAAGAGGAAGTATATGCTAAAAGTAGACACATGGTAAAAGGATGAAAGTAGGCAAGCAGGGGCGTTGGATCAGTAAGTAGAGGAGGTGGGATTCCACCTAGATCTGGACCATTCAAGTTCGATTCAACACCCTTGTTTGCCTACTTTCATCCTTTCACTTTCAGCATATACTTCCTCCTCTTATAAAGCATTTCAGGTTTAGGTAAATTTTATATGAAACTACCGGTATCATTTTAGAAAACAACTACCGTATCACCTTTAACATGCTCTGATATGTAAAACTACAATAAAGCAGTCTCAGATGCCCCTTTTTAAGGAATCAGATACCTTTTTTTAGTTATATTTCTAAAAACTTACTGCATTCTTCAACTATAGTCAAATTCGTTGAGTTGCTAACATCCTGTGTTTGTTTGATATCTTAAAGTACAGATATGCTGTGTTTGACTTGGCCACATTGATTGCAACAATTTAAAGGTGTTATTATTCCACAATCTGTGTGGCTGTTTTGTGAATGAACAATCGGGGGGTACTGCAGTGTTCCTTCTGTAAGTGTGCCTGCCCTAGTGGGTGTACATATGGCTTTTAGTTGCACCTGACCATTGCAGACGACAGTGAAAAGGTCTTCGCTTGGTGTGTTGGACAAACGGCTGTAGAGTTCCTTCAAATATGTCCTGTTGAATATATGGAACTCCCTGAGGTATGAACTAATAAAATTCCAATATCGATTAATTAGCTCCCCTTTTTAATATTTTACTGAACAATTTCTAAGGTGGTAGTGTTGCACTTAACGTTACTTGAATCATCTCCTTATTTTGTACGTTGGAGTTTTTCTGATGCCAAAAGTAAATGTTGTATACTGAAGGTTTCTTCTTTTGAGACGCGTATAGTGAAGATTGATTCTCACATATGTAGGTTAGTCTTTCTTGGGCTGATTCTTGTGAGCTTAAGGGTTGTATGGGTACTTCTAATTTTGGTACATGGCAACAAAATCGTCATTTTGACTGGCTCTTTTGCTTCCTTTTCCTGATAAAAAGTTTATTTTGTGGATCACATCCTATGGAAGCATATTCCTTTATTTTGGTCAATGGAATATTGATTTTGAAGTGATCACAGTATTTTTCATGTACACTCGAATCGCAGCGTCGATGTAGTGGATCGTCCTTGCCTCGCTGTGGATCGTCCTCCCACGCCGCGATCGCAGTTTAGACTAGCTAGCATGTGCAAGCACCTCATGGATGCATGATGTAATATGATCTATGAAAAATCGAACTAAAAAAAATACTCAACTCTCTTTTCTTACTAAAGATTTTTGTGATGATAAATAACCAGGATGAACGGGCAATGTATCTCTTCACTCTTGAGCCTCGAGAGCATTTACATCGACATTGCAAATACCTTACTAAAAGTGAGTTGATGGTTCACTCTTGAGCGAGAGCTTTACGATCGACATTGCAAATACCAAAGAGTGATGAAGCCCGAGAGTGATGAAGCCCCTCAGCCTGGGAGATTACAAGAGCCCAAAAATGCGAATGACTTCCTTGAGAGGGATTTGCTATTGCTTGAGAAGGAAAAGTTTATGTGGCAAAGTTAGTCTTAAGGTGCATCAAGCATTGTTTTGGAAGCATGGTCTGATCTGCCACAAATTATATTATTCGGAGCAATGGAATGGAACACCTTTAGAAGGTTGATTCGATGATCTGTTGTCTTGTTTTGCAGTTGTGTTTTGTTCTTCATGTGATGATGAGCTTGACTTAATTTCTTGTCGCATCATTGATACTGAGCCATCCATTCCCAGTATCTATTAAAGTTTGGAAAATGACGAAAAATATATGTAATAGTATTCCTTGAAGCAAACACTCCTGGAGTGAAACGCTACTCTTTGGAGTTGTATGTCACCAAATTTCCCAAAATTATAGGTGAATGCTTGCTTGTTTACATTAGGTGCGGCTAGGAGCGAAACTGTATGGTTACATCAGCACCAAACCATCCTGCGGCGACTTGCTTTCTTATGCCTCTTGGAGCTAATTTTTTTTGCCCTTGGATTATTTTTTTTAAGTTTGGTTTATATCTGAACGAAATTGTAAATATGGTTTCGTCAATTGCAACAAGCTTCTATATTGTGGCAGGGGATCTGTTATGATCTCATACGGCAGCAAGTAACACGTGTTGCTTTTCGATTCTTGTGTGGTGGAGCTAGATTTGTACTTTCATTTGAATGAAATCTAAACTTAAAAAATTGTACTTTTGTTTGGATGAAATCTCTAAACTTGAAAAAGAAATAGGCAAAGAGCGGGAAAAAAAGCCTGACACCATCTTGTCGCCTCCACCATTCTCGTCCTCCTCCGACCTTCGGGCCTGCCGGACGCCCTCCCAAAAGCTTTGTTGCCACCGCTGGTGCTTGCCTAGAATCTAACTCAATCACCCCGGCGCTGGATCTAGCTCGTTCGTCTGCCCCACGCGGGGTGGTCCAGCCCTTTCATCTGATGCCGTCCAACCAGGTATGAATTTCGCAACTCTTGTATTTTCCCATGGCGATCTATGTCCGTGAGTCTTTCATCCTATAAGGTTACGCGAATCTTGTAACTTAAAAGAATAGGTGGCCTAGGATCAGTGGCGGACATAGAACTTTACTAATGAGTGTTCGAAATAAAACAATATAATATCTTTTGAATGTAATTAAATATTATTTTTGTTCTTTTTAAATAGCATTTTAGAACATGTGCAATAAAAATTTATAACATTCGACAATCAATGTATTTATAGTGATTTATATTGACAATTATAATCAAAAGTATTTTCATCAAATTATTGTTTTTACCATAAAAACTATGATGGCATTTAAAATAGAATTTAGAGAGATTAACACGCTGAGTATTTAGACGACTCAACTAGCATCCTACGGTTAAAAAATAATACACTTTATTTTAGCACAGATATATAACAAGTCGCTCTTTTCTAAAGCTAATATCTAGCAATTACACTCTCCTCTTTTTTTATGCCCTATCCTAGCATATCTGCATACAAGAAATGAGTTATTTGGTTTATATATAGACTATATTCAACACCATAGATATAATCTAGTTTGTTTTAAGAAAAAAATATCTAAAGCACGTAGATATTTCTAATTATCTATAAATTTTAAAATTGGATAATCTAGAACCTTCTTATGAAAATTTCAAAATTGAATAATCTAGAACTTTCGTATGAAATTATCTTTCTTTTGATTCTAAAGGAACTAGTTGAGTGCATACACGCTGCTTTTTCCGTTCTACAATATAAGTTTAAGCTCATCATACACACAGACCAAGGAGAAACTAAATATAAAAAAATGTTACTGAACCATGCTTACCCCTATTAAGTGGTGTACTACAACTAGTTATTCATTTTTTCATCATTAAAGCAGGAGCAAGAAGTGAAAATATTGTGATAACTACACCTTTAATCTCCTCAATAGTCTTATATTGTGGGACGATGCTTTTATGAAATAGACTTATATTGTGAGACAAAGAGAGTAACATGATACGATACATGCTATCGTTCTATATATAAAAATGACACAAAAATAATAATACACTTTTCTATTGTTTACAAAAATTTGTATAATAGAACTATTTAAACACAAATAGAGCTAAGAAGAGAAACTAGCACACAATTTGAGAAATATCGTTTATCTTAACTATTGGTCAAAACCTTATTTATGCAATTTTGAAAAGAGTGCGTATAAAAGATATGTAAGATGTGTATTCTTTTCTCAAACTCTTAATGCGATGATACAACATCTTGATATTGCTGTATCCAAATGTGTGCTTATATGTGTTTCTATAAACTTATGTGCTAGACCCTAATATATAGTAAAATAAGATTGGAAACTTAATTATCTGGTTAAATTAACTATAGGATGTTTGTTTCTCTATAGAGTAGTGAGGATACTTATTCAATCTCCACAGTTTTAACAATTGTTGTGCAAAAAAGTATATAGATAGAATTATAGGGTTAGATGTTACTCTATTTGAAAAAAAGATATTACTCTATAATTTAAGCAGAATTATCAAATAATATTCAACTAACGATCTTAGAAAATAAATCGAATTTCTTACCATTGGATTTGCACCACATTTCGTACTTAGGCCGACAAGACCTTCAATTTGTCTGACGGTCTGATAGGGCTAGTGTTCAAGTTCACTCGATTTAGAATTTGGGTTCACTAGAATCTAACAATAGAGGGAGGCGAAAGAGTGGCGGGGGCGCCGTTGGCCATGGGTATGTAAGAGGTGGACAAAAGGTGTTAAGGGTACAGAAGATTATCATGAGTGGCACGTCAGATCTTAGGAAGGCGGCAGATGGTTGAGACGATAGATCAACTGGCAGAGAGTAGGAATGGCAATTTCCTCGGTGGGACGGGACTCGTAGGGAAATTCCTATGGGGGTGGGGGCGGGCGAGGGAGGGGGTTGATCTCCTTGCACACAGGGAAACGAGGTTTGGCCTCCGCTGCACTAGTGGGGTGGGGATGGGGTCGCCTTCCTCCACGAGGCCCATGAAGACTCGATTAAAATCATTAGTATATTATTTTGTTTATAAATATATATCTTTTCTTATATGTTGGGACTAAAATCTAAATCTATAAGTTTGGATACAATTTTTGAAGTTATATTTTTTAAAAAGTACATAAATACTTATAAATTAATAAATAAAGTCACATTATTTTTTAAAAAACATAATTGAACCTATTGTTTAATCCCTATGGGTATCCTACAGGTTGCCCCCTGAATCAAGGATAGGGTGACGTCCCTCCAAGAGGCCTAGCAGGGCCAGACAGGACTACCTAACGTGGGGCAGGCGGGGGTGTGGGAGCTTCTCCTAGGACCTTCGCACTCTGTTGACACGGGTTGAGGACACAGGTGGTGGTGGTTGATAAAGATTGCTATGGTTTCTGGTTATAATAAGAACAAGCAGAAGCAAGTAAAGAGGTTCGATATAAATTCAGTACTAAAATTTTGAGCAACGGATGACTAGTCATTCTCTTTGTTTTGTTTAATCAGGAGTCTTTAATTAGAGAAGTATTTTTGTACGAAGAAATTACGTTTAAGCCTCGATATGGCTAAACTGTATCCTTTCTTTTTATTGTCTAAAAATAAGCTTTGTCTTTATTCTCTCTGCACAGTCTTTTCTTTTGTAGAATACGTTAGATTTGTAGACCAACCCATGAGTGACAGCCAGCATCTTTGTCCCGTGTGTTCTTCCCGTGATCCCGTCCATCTTGGCAGGAGCCGCTTCGCGTCCAAAGTCAGACGACAGACGATACCGTTCTTCCGGACATCGCTTCGCCCTTCCAAAACGAGCTACCGAGACGTTCTCTGCCTCTTCTCTTCGTTCCCACCGTTCGCGTCCCCCTTCTCCGGCGGCCGGCGCGGTGAGCTCTTCTCCTCCCCTTCCTTCGTTTCCACCGTTCTCAGATCTCCCCCTCCCCCTTCTCAGGTGGCCGGCGCTGTGAGCTCCAGCCGGAGATCCCCCGTCAACATCCTCTCGGTGGATCATCCAAATCTTTCTTTCTACTCCAATCCGTGCAGTTTGTTGTGTGCTGGAGTACTAATAGCAGTTTATTTTCCAAAATTTTTTGGGGGTTGGACTGAACCCCCATGCCCCACATTAGGTCCGCCCCTGCCTAGGATTATGTAGTCATGATCTTGTTGTTGTTAATACTGCTGCTTCTCTGATTTGGTTTAACCAAATTGCAGTACTTGGACAAATCAGTAGGCGAATAAACTCCATTTCATGTGCTTCCTGGCCCTGGAAGATTATTCTGCCACACGCTTTAAGCAAAAGTTGAGTCCTGGTATTGCGCACAGATGTTTATGCACTGACTAATGAGTCGAAACGATGTCCACTGCCAGAGAGCAAGCACCTGAGCAAGCTGGTACTCTGAATGGATCTGCACCCCTGAATGAAGCTGTGCCTGATTCAGCATGTGCTGCTTCAAAGGATGCCAATGGGTTAGACAAGTCCACCGGCAATCCTAGTCCAACAGGCAATCTGAACAATGGAAATAATAGCACTGTCCAAATTCCGGAAGGATACGTTGATGGGAGTCATGGGACAGATGGATCAGCAAAGAGTACGATTGGAGCCGGTGCTGCACAGGGTGCCGAAAAACGAAAGAAAGATCCTGCGGTTGGAATGAGTTTTCCATCAGAGGACAAGGCGTTCGATTTCTACAACGCTTATGCGAGGAGGAAGGGTTTCAGTGTCCGAAAAGGTCACCTTTCTCGAAGGAAAAATGGGACCGTACGGGATAGGCATTTCGTGTGTAGCTTTGAAGGTAAACGGCAACCACATCGCACACATATAACCAGGAAGCCCCGCCCTGTTGAGAGAACAAATTGTTTAGCTCGTGTTGAATTGAAGGTTAATGCTGATAACAGATGGGAAATTAAGAGGTTTATTGATGAACACAACCACCCACTTGCAAGTCCGAACAAAACATTTATGCTAAGGTCTCACAGGAAAAAGTCTGCTGCTCAACGTGCTGTACTTACGGAATCTGATTTTTACTATGGAGTGAAGCCTGCCCCTGTTCAGCAATTCCGGCCTGAAGTGTCAGCTTGTGCCAGAGATATCCCTGTTGTTGCAAAGAATCAAGTGAGCTATCTAATCACTCAGCGATCAAAAGATTTTGACAAGGGAGATGCACAATTCCTGCTGGATTTTCTTAAAGTTAAGCAGTATGAGGATCCATCATTCGTTTATGCCATACAGTTAGACGAGATGGAGAGACTGACTAACTGCTTTTGGACAGATGCTAGATCTGTTGTGGACTATTCCTGTTTTGGCGATGCAATCACCTTAGAGACAACCTACAGATCTAGTGGATTTGACTTGCCTTTTGCTGCATTCCTTGGTGTAAACCATCATAAACAGGTTACAACATTTGGTGCCGCATTGCTACTAGATGAGAGCGAGGAATCTTTTGCCTGGTTATTGAAGACCTTCTTGACTGCCATGTCTGGAGAACAACCAAAAACAATATTAACAGATCTCTCTCCTGCAATATCCAAAGCAGTTGCTCGAACAATGCCTGCCGCATGTCACCGGCTATGTTTGTGGCATATACTTAGTATTGCCTCTAAACTTGTCCAGGGTGTTGTTGCTCATGAGCAAAACTTCCGGAAAGATTTTGAGGATTTGATATATGGTAGCTACTTAGAAGATGGCTTCCGCAGGGAATGGGATAGCTTGATTAGTAAGCATGGACTTGCTGTTGTTCCATGGTTTTGTGAATTGTTTTCTGCACGAGAAATGTGGTCATTGGTCCACTGCAGCGTATTCTGCGGCCTAACAGCCACCAAAAAATGGAGCGAGACCATGGACAACCTCTTCAAATTTCGGTTTTACAGGAAGCTGCCACTCTCTAAGTTCATGGTGCAGTATTTCAAAGCTATCACCAAACTTCGCGAGGAGGAACTTGTTGAAGATCACGAATCATGGCAGAACAAGCCCATTCTACTTGTAGACATACCGATGCTTGCTGAAGCAGCCAAGTCATACACAAGAACAGTCTATGTGGATTATGAGCACCAGTACAAAAGCCAGCTCGCCTGTGTTTGCGAACGAGTTTCAACTGATGATGCTACGCACAGGTTCAGAGTCTCTAATCCTCAAAAACAGTGCTATGGCATTGTGGAATTCAACCCAGCAAGTGCTACAGTGAGTTGCAGCTGCAAGAAGTTCGAATCCTTGGGCATACTGTGTATGCACGCACTGAAGGTCCTCAACAACAACAACATCCTCTACCTCCCATCACAGTACATACTGAGGAGGTGGACGAAGCGCGCGAAGGATGAACAGCCATCTGGTGGTAGGCATCAACCTGATGCTGGCTCTGAAACTTTGTCCTCCAGGTACAGCCGTGTCTGCCACAAAGCAGTCAGCCTCGCATCTAAAAGCATGCTATCAAAGAATGCTCTTGAGCACCTCGAGGGTAGCCTTGACAGATTCATGGAGCAAATGGAGAGCTTGATGCAACATAATGCCGCGCCCTCCAAACCAGCAGGCGACGGTGGCTCCGCGCGTGGCATGACAGAGAACCCGCTGGAGCCAAACAACGTCTGCTTCGACAATGGATTCGGGTTTGTTGCTAGGTAAGCCGGTCCTCTGCGTCTGTAGCAACAGTCGGTAGAGCTCTTGCTGACGGCTTTGTAGAAAGCAGCAGAAGCCTGAAGCTGTAGGTCGTAACATGTTTGTATGCTGACTTTGTAATGGTATTCGATGCTAGCTAGCTATGAGCCCATGAGTGAGTAGTAGTATCATAATTTAGGTTTGGATTTCTGTGGAAGGTGCAACTTAAGCTTGAAGCAATGGGAGAAGGAATTAAGGTAGTGTTTGGTTCATGGGATGGAGGGTGGATGGGATAATCCAATCCAGTTTTTTGGGTGTTCGCGTGTTTGGTTCATGGGATGGTACCAATCCACCCCGGATGAGTACATCCCACTTTGAAGAATATTCCCCTGAGATCCTGTATCATGTGGTTCGGCAAAATTGCCCGAACCATTCGGTTCAGGACGGATGAGGCTTTCGTTCCCCTTCCCCTTTTGCCGCTACCACCAGTGCTTCTCGTCGCAAAATCATCCGAACCATCTCTCTCGCCGCTCAGTTGTCTCCACCGCCGTTCGTTCCCCTTTCGCCGCTACCACTTCGTTCTCCAGCTCTTCTTGTCTCCACCGACGCAAAATCGCCCAAACCATTGTCTCTCTCGCCACTCTGTGACCTCACGCCGGCGCCGCAACTCCCGAGGTGCAGCCTCTCCTTCTCCCTTCCCTCTCCTCTTCTCTTGTCCAGATCTGAAATCTTGGGGTTATAATTGCTGGATCTGAAATCATGTACGAGATCTGGCTCAACAAATGAGATGTTATCCAGTGGTTCAATGCCTTGTTCACAAAGCTGTTCAGTTTCTTGTGTTAATACTGAATCATGTGGGTTATTATGAACTAGTAGACCTCTCTCTTTTGTGTAGATCTTGGGGTTATGAACTAGCTGATCTGGTGCTACTAGTGGTAGATGGCGTCGTTAATGATGGTTAATCACTTGACTAATTAAGGTTGGGTTTTGATCACTGCCTGCTAAGTGCTAGATGTATGTATACAGTGCTCTAAATTTGCTTTGGATCCTGATGAGGGTTAAATGGTTGGTTAATCCTCCTCCTCCATGAGTTTGTTAATTTTTTTCCTGTGAATTTTTGGAGACGAAAAAAATGGAAAAAGAGAGATGTTAATTTGGAGTACAATGCAGATGCTGTACACATCTTAATTCTTTTGGTATCTCACTTGTGCATATAATCCTGTAGAAGTAACTCGGTGAGTAGCTGGATTCCCACAATATTTTTGTGGTTAATTCTAGGTTTTTCTGCCGTTACTGCAGCTGCTGTGAAAGGGTAAAACGCGAATCCAGTGTACCTGTGTGTGTTTTTGCTATAGCTACTGTTCCTGCTTAGTATTTCAAACAAATTGGTCTGGGTAACTAGGTACATCACGAGGGAAAACCTCTAAATTATCATAGTGAAATTGCGTTAGGAGCTATGACTTATTTTGTTGCCATCCAAAATCTAGTTATGGTTGATATAGTATGAACTACTTTTGTAATGGACTCTTTTAGCTCATATAGTATGAACTATTATGGCAATGGACCAATGGTATTTGCAATGAACTCTTATGGAGTTGCTCTGTTGTATTGCTTTGTTCTTGGTGTCCTATTGGCCTGATCATGTATGCAACTTGTACTGTTTGCAGTGGTTGGAATGAGCTTATTCCCAAAAATGGTAAAGATTTGTGTACACTTTGAGGCTAGTTCTTTTTTACAGTATCAGAAAATTAGGCTTCATTAGTCAACTTTGTTTATATTCTGAAACTTTGCAATGGAAAGATAAAGTGATAACACATCATTGAAGTGGTCTCACAACTTCTGAGGAGCTATCTTCTTGGTGGCTGCTCTCTGATGCAGTGGTGTCGTAGGAATGCAGTTCTTCTGCTGGAGCAGGTATGGAATCACTTGGGTTTGCATATTTCTCATGTACCACGGTGTCAGGAGTTGCATTTTCGTTGTTTGTGCTCACTACAATGCTCTCATCTTGGTGGTTGCTCTCTGATGCAGTGTCGTAGGAATGATATTCTTCTGCTGGAGGAGGTATGGAATCATCAGAGTTTGCAGAATTCTCTAGTGCTACAGTGTCAGAAGTTGCGTTTTTGTTGCTTGTGCCCACGACAATGCTGTCGCTGACCTCTGTGTCTGGTTTATTGTAGTCCTGGAGTTTGGTCTTGATCTCTTCAACTTCTTTTTGCTGCAGGAGTTCCTTTATAGCTGCCACCTGGTCAGGTCCAGAATCAGCTGCATTCTCTTTCATTTAGGAATTGTTCCCCTAAAAGCTTCTATTGTTTGTGCCGTCATGAAATGTCTGAGGCTTGTAGTGAAGTCTGTCATGTTCAATTTGAGGTTTATCTGGAGATTCTCCGATGATCATGGCTCCAAAATTCTATCTTGTCAATTCATAGGTTTAGCTTCTGCCATGACGAATGATTAACAAATCATACCAGTTTAGCACTTACATGGAATTTGTTAGCTGGTCAATGGTCATTATATTTTGTAATGACCTGTACAACCTTTTGATTTGCATAGATCCATAACAAAACTTCAATTGTTCCAGAAATACGACCTTGTCTCTAGCAATATGAATTTTTTCTACTGGATATTACTTGCCAATACACAAATTATGCTGTTCCTTCCCTTTGATTGCAGAACTAGATGATAAGACCAAGCAAATGCTCAACCTGATCGACCAAGACGCGGACTCGTTTGCACGAAGCGCTGAAATGTACTACGGAAAGCGGCCTGTCCTGGTGGACATGCTCGGCGACCTGTATCAAGCACACGCCACACAATGTATGGTCCATCTTCCTGTAACCAGAGCTGGTCTCGGGTAACAGTGGGTGGGAAGGGAACAGGAAGATCTTCCACTTCACTTTGCTCTCACTCCTATGACTCCGAGTCTGAAGTTGATGACCCTGAAGAAGAACATGAGGAAGTATCTGAGACAGAGAGGTAAAGGACCAACCAAACCAAGTAGAACTCATCCGTGCAGAGATCGAGTTTGGTGCAGCTGAATCATGAAGAGAGAGAAATCAGCAGTGCACTCTCCCTCTGACGATTAGCTTGTAGCTCATGTGCATGTTGGATGTGTCCCTGTCTGCTCCTATCCTTATTCAGGGTTAAGCCAGTAGAGGACTCATTTTAACTATGTTGCTGCTAAGTATGCTATAGTCATGTGCATCTGTATTTACTGCAGTAGGATAGCTATATGAATGTTTGTATGATCGCAGTTAATTATAGCAAGAGCGTTTTATCAAGTTTTCATCAACTTTGAATTATTTGCTCTTGTCGTAATCTGAATACCTGAACTATCTTGAAAATGGAAACCTTTCGTCAAGTTCAGACACGACGGTGAAACTAGGGTTCAGGTGTACTGCAACCGCTATTGCTACCGTACGATTTTTCACATTAGCAGCACTAATCTTCAGCTTTGTTTTATTTTTCCAAAAATATGAGTAGGTATTCTCTGATCACAAAGTACTTAACCCCAATTGAGAAAAAAAGAGGGGTAAGTGAAGCATCGTGTGTCTCATTCTGCTTACAAACCTTATCTCTCAAACTAAACAACATCTCGAACCATCTAGGATTATTCCATCCAAGCAACCAACTAAAATCTTGTATCATCCCATTTTTTAAGAGATTTTTTGTGGGCTTTTCATCCCAGGCCTTAGGTCATGACCTGGGTAGTCCGAGGCCTGGTTCTGTCTACTAGCCACGATTTCGAGCTCCTGTGGTAGTACACAGATGACATATGCTATCTAATATTTCTTTCGCTATTGAGGATGAAAAAAAAAGAAATGCAACGAAAAGAAATGTTTCTTGAGTTCAGAGATGAGACGCTGCAGGTGCCACTGCGGCTGGGCCTGACGGAATCCCCGATCAACCTGCTCCCGCACGGCCCCTCTCTCTGCCATGCGGGACCCGCGCGTTATCTATCCAGCCGCTCCTTTGAACCGAGTAGTACCCGCACCTCATCGTCTGTTCAATCTGGAACCTTATCGGCGTCCAGTCACCGACGGGTGGGTCACCCCAAAAATGGGGACCACCTGCCTGCGACCCCGAGCCACAAACACGCAGCTCCCCTCGGCGCTACATAAAGCAAGGGAAAGAGCAAGCCTCCGGGACCCGGGTTGTCAATAGTCAATACCCCTCGTTTGCCACCTTAGCTGATAGAGAGAGAGTTTAACGGATAGAGACGAGACGACGCGAGAGGAGGGGGAAGACGACAACTAGGTGAAGTCGATGGCGCAGGTGCTGCCCGGCGGCGGCGGCGCGGAGGCGGAGCTCATCCCGATGCTCTCCTCGCTGGAGCCGGTCTACGGCGACGGCTCGCTGCTCGACGAGGCGCGCCTCCGCTTCGACCGCCTCGCCGACAAGTTCCAGGCCATCTACGCCGCGCGCCCCGCCCTCTTCGCCCGCTCCCCAGGTCGGTGCCGGAGGTAGCGCTTTAGGTTTGGTTTGGGTGCGCGTGATTGATTTTGGGGCGTGCGTGCAGGGAGGGTGAATCTGATCGGGGAACACATCGACTACGAGGGCTACTCGGTGCTGCCCATGGCCATCCGCCAGGACATGATCGTCGCCATCAGGAGGGCCGAGGGCAACGAGGTGCGCATCGCCAATGTCGACGACAAGTACCCCATCTGCGTCTACCCGGCCGACCCCGACAAGGTAATGTGCCAGTATTACTCTGCTTTGCTCTGCTCCTAGTCCTAGATCGATCGCGCTTAGGATTTATGGGTTTTGATTTTTTAAAAATTTATGCAACGGGGGTTTGTTTACTTGGGTCGTGATTGAAGGAGATAGATGCTTATCGCGGGGAATGTTTAGGTGAGATTTTCCAGTGGTGCATCGATTTTTTTTCCGGGGCAGTAGGGCATGCGAATTTCGTTCCTATGTTAGGATGCGGTGGTTACATTATCATGCTATTAATTAATGTATCATAACAAAATGCCCGTGACGCGGGGCCTGCACCGATTCGGTCCTGCTCGTGAACTTGATAATTTGTGTTTGTGGTCCTTGTTGGCCCACTGACTTGTGGAGCCTCCTGCTTGTGTACTTGCCGTTCCCCTGGTTCAGGCGTTCAGCCCAATGGGGGCGGTGAGCTGACTAGGCCAAGGATGGTGGGGAGCTTCAGAATTCTGATAGAACCGACATTGGGATGCCGGAAACAATAATTTTGTGTTACTTTTATACTTAGTTTATCGAGATGGAAGAATTGTTCTCAACCCTGACAATTTTGATCGCAACACTGATCAAGTGAGCATAGCAGAGTGGTTTGCAATGCTGAACAATGCAAAGTATGCAAAAAGGATAGCGCGTGCCATGATGCTGAAAATGCAAATGGAGTTTTTTTTTGTCTTAAAAATCAATTCTTGCTTTCATTATGTGCATGCTAGTACTGTTCACACGCTTGAGGCACTACAAATGCATTCTTATTCTATTTGATTAGGAATCCTACGGGATGGGTAGCTATGTAGCACCGATACGCGATACGGGTATGGCGATACGGGTACGGTGATACGGCGATACGAAAATTTTCAAAAACAAGGATACGTCGATACGTCAAGTACATATGTATTGTAAAATAAGAAACTGTAGAGGCAATGTTACCTTGAGAGTGGAGAGGCATTATAGCAATAATTTGAAGTGTATTTGATGTAAAATGATCCTGTACATGAAGAACTTGATGTAATCATGTAAGTACTTGGTGTAAACCTGCGTTATGAGCAATTAAATAAATCAGTACTACTCAATATCAGTAGTGCAACAAAATAATGAATCACATAGACACGTAGAGACAGTTAGACATATATAATATAAAGATGGACACACAACATAGTACTCGACTACTCGTCTCTCTAGTTTCGAGTTCTAAACACATTACAACATTAGTTCATTGCATAATAAAGATACAAGGCACAATGCCAAATATAATGGTTCCATGGTGCAACCATGGGAATAAACCTAAGCTACACAGCTTGTCAAGCCATCTCTTCAGAAAGTGGTGTTCCTCCTTCCTCTCCACATATCATCAGCTCAAATTCATGCTCATCTAATGTGAGTTCAGCAGCCTCAAGAATGCCAACACCATCAAATGACTCGAAGCTATCTCCCCCAATATCCCACATTTGGGTTGGCCCTGTGTTATAGTCCTCAGATCTTCTAGAAAGAAGACGCAAGTTGTTATGCACAAACACTAAATCCTCAGCACGTTCAGGAGTGAGCTTATTTCTCCTAATGCTATGGATAAAATTGTAGGTACTCCAATTTCTTTCACAGCAAGAAGAAGATGATGGCTGCCCAAGTAACTTGAAAGCTAATGCTTTCAGCTCTGGAGTTCAATGCCCATAAGTGCCCCACCACTGCTTTGGTTGAAAATGAGCTCTATCCTCAATTGAATCAAAGTGTGTCCCAAAAAGAGAGAAATCAGCAAAATGTTGCTTGATTCTCCTTAGGTCCTCTACAATAGGAAAAAACTTTCTGAGACATTTGTTCCTCTCTTCTGAAATTTCAGGATCCTCATGTGGGGCTACGGCCAGAGCTTTGAAAGCCATTGTGGACTATAGTACCTATAAAACAATGGAACATAAAAATTATGGTATGCAAGCATGGAGTGTGTATTGACAACAATTATTTCATACCTTGGATTTAGTGAATGTGCCAAACAATGGAGAGGGGTATTGCTTTTGCCCCATCGATCAACCAAAATGCCATAACAATATCATAAAAGATGATTCTTCATGAAACTCCTTTCCTCATGGCGATAAATGATAGCTTTCACCTTTTCTATCATGGAATCCCACATCTCATAGATTAATGGAGACATGGCTTGTCGTGTCCTACGCCGTAGCATGGAGTAAATGGGTTCAGTTAAATCAAGAATGTATTTAATTTTATCCCACCACACATCATTAAGAACCTTGTCTTTCACAAATTGTGCTTTGCCCACATCATCCTCCTTATACGCTGCCCACTTATCACTAATAACCATTAACACAAGTGATTCCTTGAGCAGCTGAAACCTCTTCAACATGACAATAACAGATGCAAATCTTGTATCAGCAATAGCAAGGAACTTTAGCTTACTAAACTCATTGAACATAGATGGCCTCATGCCATGATTCATGATAAAATTCTTGATAAAACTAGCATCCCCTGCAATCTCACTTATCCATGCTAGTTCTTCAACTTCTCCATCATTGTTCCTTGCAGCACATATGTTCTTCAATGCTAAATTCAAGGTGTGGACAACACATGGAGTCCAAAAGATGTGCTTGTATCTCTGTTCAATCATTAGACCAAGAAATGACCTACAATTAGTCGCATTGTGCGTGATCACTGGACCACATTCTTTGATCCAACTTCCTCAATCATCGCAATCAACTTGTCGGCGATGTACTCCTTGTTCTTCACCTCTCCTTGTGTTGCATCCTCTCAAGAACATTGCACCGCTTATACATCACGACTAAAAATTTATAAGTGGACGCCTCTGAGCATCAGTCCACCCATCAGCTGCAATTGTTACTCCTTTTTGGGACCATGTGCCCTTGATGGGTTCAAGATGCCTCTCAACATTGGTCTTCTCTTGTTGAAGAAGTATTGTCCTCAACTTGTTGTACCCAGGAGGTACATAGCCACCCATATTGTTGTTTGCAACAAAATTGAAAGCAGCTCTATAATTTGGGTTTCTTGCCAAGTTGAAGGGAAGTCCTGCAAATAGACAACAAATCAATAAACCATATAACAATTGCAAATTTAGCATGCTTCAAAAGAAATGAGAACAAGATGCAAACCTCCGGTGTAGAACATTCTTGCAATGATAGCATCAGCTGTTTGGCGAAGCTCATTGTGAAAGCTGCCTAAAATATCTGACTGCTTTATTCTCTTTGATGTCGTGGCTCTGGAAGGGGGTAATGTAGAAACTTCTGGCAAGGGAACACTCCTTGGTGTGGTGTTTATAGCGACTGCTTCTGCTGCAGCAACTTCTTTGCGTAGTCGCTCAAGAATAGGCACTGTCACCTTATGACAAACCCTAGTACCTTTGTTTGGAATCTTCAACAAATGGGCTTTCACTCTAGAATAACTACCAGGTATAATATGCCCACAAAAATTGCATTCAGATCTTGCATTTCCTCCATCACGACCACCAGTTCTCTCAATATTTTTAACATGATTCCATAAAGGAAATCTACTGTTATCGTTCTCATTTCTAATATCAGATGAATTTACACTACTAGCAGTACCAGTACTGCTTCCAGATCCATGTGTTGCATGAGGTTGCTGAGAGTTTACACTTGACATCCTATAACAAAATACTAACTAAAATCAGAAGAGGGACTAACAAATTACCAGAACCAAGCACTAGTAGTGCTCTGCTCAATGCTCATGCTCACCTACACGCCTTCTTTGGAGTTCTTTGGGAGGAGGCCACGTGTGAGTAATTTGGGAGGCGCGCGGAGAAGAGAAAAGCAGCGGGGAGGGCAGCGAGAAGAGCGCTGGAGGTGCGGAATGAGAAGATGAGAAGCGCATCGGGGAGCTGCTGCGTGAGAAGAAAAAGCGGCGGCAGCGGCGCGAGCAAGCGGCAAGCGCGGCGAGGCAGCGTGGCGTGGCGGCGGCGTGCGGCGCGGCGGCGCTGGGAACAATGAACACCGTGCTCTGGCGATAATCTTGGATACTTAGGGTTTTAAGGTTGTATTGGGCTTTTTGGGCCAAGGCAAGGGGAAATGGGCTGAAAAGTATCGGAGAAGTATCGCGAAGTATCGCCGAAGTATCGGTGTTTTTTTTTTTTTTTTTTGCTGGAATTCTCCGATACTTTTCCGATACCGTATCGCGCCGTATCGGATACGTATCAGATACGGGTACGGCAGTTCAACAAAGTATCGGTGCATCCTAGATGGGTAGTACCATCTCTGGCTTGCAGTGACAGAAAATATGCTTTTTGTGTTGCTATTTGTGATCAGCTTTTTTCTGTTTGATACCTTATTCATTAACTGATATTTAAATATTTCCCACGCAGGAAATTGACATAAAAAACCACAAATGGGGCCACTATTTTATATGCGGGTAAGCTATAGCTTCCAATTTGTGTTGCAGAAATCTAGAAACTTGTGAATTGTGGTCCTGTTTGATTCCATTTGTTTAACTGCCTGATAGAAAAATATGAACATACCCTATCCACTTAATCCTCTGTCTGTAGATACAAGGGAGTCTATGAGTACTGTAGGTCAAAAGGTATAGATATGGGTGAACCAGTTGCTCTTAATGTTGTTGTTGATGGCACAGTTCCTACAGGTACTATTTGGAGATTTAGCTCTGAGATTCTTTTTTTTTTTATCTTCAAATGATACGCGTATCAAAGTTTCTCATGCTATTGTGTTGTTGCTCTTATGTAGGATCTGGACTTTCAAGCTCAGCAGCATTTGTTTGTTCAGCAACAATTGCTATCATGGGAGTTCTTGAGAAAAATTTCCCGAAGGTATTCCTTACTACAAAGTACAGATCTGTTGACTATATTATTATCATTCCTGTTCACAGATGCAAAGGAAATTAGTGGTTTAATGTGACTCACATAGTAACATTACATGAATGCAATCTTTTGGTGGAGGCTTGAGGCCTAACTGTTGTGGAAGAAATTGCAACTATAAACTAAAACAGTATATAAGTATGACACAAATGGCGTAAATGATAAATTCTGAGTTCTGGAAAATTAATGAGCTAATTGCATCACAAAATTTGGCAAAATGCAAGTGCCTCTTTCTTTTTGTAAGTATTCGCTATTGGAAAAAAATAGACATGTAAATGGTAAATTTTGAGTACAGGAAAATTGATGTGCTAGTTGCATCACAACATCCGGCAAAAAGGAGCACCTTTTTATTTTAGTAAGTACTCCTTATAAAAAAACTAGACATGTAAGTACCATGGTTATCATGGCGTCCCAGTGAGGCGAGTCACCTCTGGGGCGCCTGGACGCAGTAGCAGAACTAGCAATTTTCTAATGGGTGTGCCCGCGCCACGTTGCTCGCCCGGTCTTCGCGTTACCTGCCGTGCCACCGATCGCCCGACCCACACTGCGCCTCCGCTAGCCCGAGTCGCTTGCCGCGCCGCCGCCCACCCGAGCCATCATGCCAGCTTCCTCCTCTTGTCCCTCCTCTCTGTGGCCACCGCGGCCATGGACCCCACCGAGAGGGAGACGCTGCTCCGCGTCATGGAGGCCGTCTCCTCCGACCGCGACTGGCGCTCGGCCAACCCCGACTGGTGCAGCGCGTAGTGCCTAGGGCTTGAGTGCAAGCCGCGCCGCACCACGGCTGCCCGTCGCGCTGCTCGATTTCGGCGTGGCGCCCAACCTGATGTGCAAGGACGCGCCCAACCCCTAGTTCCACCACTGCTTCACGAGACGCCACCTGGACATCGTCAACGAGCTCGGCATGTCCCTGATCCCTCCGATGACCAAGCGGCTGGTCTGTGAGGACTACGGCAACGACGCAATGGCAAAGCCCTTCGAGTTCAGTAGGACTGTGAGACTCTTCTTCAGACCACAAGATCTTCAACTCTTGCAGCCTAATTAAGTTCTTCAGTACGTTTCGGTCTGTTTACTTGGTGTATGAGATGCATGACTTGCTCGATCTGATAATCTAATCGCTACTGAGATTCTTCTACCCAATTAATACTTGCAACGGGATCCTCCGTGGCGTGCTTCTCGTCTTCCATTTCTCGATAAAGATCGTCGAGCACTCTGAAAATCTCCTTAGCTCCGGGCAACGACAACGCACTCCCCGTTGTGAAGGCGAACACCTTGTTCCTCACTTCGATCCAACTCTACCCTAGATTCTTCCTCAAGCCTGCCTCTTTGGTCATCACCCTCACCCTCCTCGAGTCGTCCCACATCCCGCACGCGGCATACAGATTTGTGATCAGCATGTGGTTACCGGTGGTCTCTGCCTCGGCCTGCAAAACCTTGGATATGTTGGCTTCGGCCATGGCTTCATTCCCATGAAGCCTGCAAGAGTTGAGCAATGGGAGTAGCATTCTCAAAATTTTGGGGGTGCCAGGGCATACCCGGCACCCCCCTAGTTCCGCCACTGCCTGGACGCCTAGGCGTCTAGGCGCCAATTAGGCGACCAAACAAGGGGGAGCAGAAGAATCCCAGCCCACAAGGGGGAGTGTATTTCTAGACATCTAGTGTCATTGCTCATCAACATCAGTGGCTCAGCACTTCACCAATCCTCACTTTGCCACTTCGGTTGAATCTTCGTTTCCATCTCCGAGGCTAACCAATTGCAAGAAGAAGAGCTTCGCCGCCACGTTAAATCGCTTCCACCGCCGCGGTTATCACTTTGACACCCACGCAGCAATGCATAGCATCGCGGCGGTGGAGGTGACGGAGGTGGTGGCGAGCCGGCGACTGAGGCTTACTGGATCTAGAGGTGACGGCAAAGATCCTCTCCACATGCTAGGGTTTACCTGACTTACTCTTCATCCCGACTCCCCCCCGTCCTCTGCTTTAACGGTTTTATCCCGCCTTATCCCGAATTGGCGCATGCCGTGATGCCTCCACCGCGACGCCTAGGCGCCCGCCACCTCGACTGGACGTCTAGGCGGTCGTCTGACGCCCTCCAGTCGAGGTGACGGGTCCTGGCGAACCTCTAGCTGCTTGGACGCTTAGGCGACGCCGTGATAAGCATAGTAAGTACTAAGTAGTGATGATGCAACAGAAGTGATATGCCCTGTTTGCGCTTGTATAATAAATTAACTAGTGCAAACTGGAGAAATAAAATTGATAGTGGTGGCTGCTAAGTTGATGCTTAATTGCTGACATTGACATGATTGGTGATGGGATAGAAACTAAGTGTTTTGAGTATCTTTTATCTAATTTATATATTTTTTGTGCGCCTAACACAACAAGGTGCTAGAGATCCGTTCCTATTTCTAATTGTTTCATTCAAATCATGCAGAAAGAAGTTGCTCAATTCACTTGTCAATCTGAGCGCCATATTGGGACACAGTCTGGGGGCATGGATCAGGTAAATGGTGCCATTTAAAACTTCTATTTTGGGCTACTTATGGTATTTCCCTTTTCTTTTCATAAGTTATGCCATTTGTAAAGTAGATCATAGTACTTATTTAAAAAACTATTTCGTTTGTGGGGGCTAGCTTATGTATTGGCAGTCTAAAACTGGTTATCACTCAATGGCCAGTACTGATTTGTAGCTGATTTCGTTTAGTGCATAATATCTTGTACCTCTACTAATGGAACACTGGAGGAATCCTGGCAGCAGATTACCAGGCTTGTATGGTTTATTCTTTGTAGAATCAGCGAAATTAAGCTTTACTTGTGGCGACCCGCATAATTAGTACAGGGTAACGACAGTAGCACTGTCACCACAACGGGATAATTACGCGGATCTCGGCATACTAGCTAATCAAAACATCGAGCGCACTTGATATTTTATCAGTTAGTACACTGTGTTCAGAGTGTTGCAACAAAATAATAATTAGAGACTGAATGTAAATATATTACAAACTAAGCCACGCATGGCTATATGTCCATTACATAGATATACTGATCCTTGTACAACAAAAGGATATAACATAGATACTATTACACCAAAGACTAACAAAGCCGATGCACGGCTACTCATCCCCTCTATTCCTCCTGGTAGAATTCAGTCGCCTCGTCAACCCATCCAGAAGCTTGAGCACCGGGGCCATCCTCTATAAAAGGGGGATTTAGCAAGAGTGAGTACAAAAGTACTCAACAAGTATTATTAGCAAGTGCAATAAATTATTTTCTCTCAATCCATCCAAACTCCAACTAATACTCAACTTCCCTCAACATCCACTTTTACAGAAATAGGTTTTTGGTTTTCTTTAAGGGTTGTTTATTTTAAATTCAAAACCAGGTACTAGCACTCGTATATGAGGCAGACTTAGCTTCCGTAGCCTCCAATCCAGGAGACAAGCATGAATTCATGATTTTCAAGCGCAGGTTCGTACCACTTTACCCATAATAGCCCCATCTTGTGAGGCTCCAGAACGTTTATCACTAATCCAGCATTTTGATCTCCAACCCTGGTAGCCAACGAGTAGTGGTGTCTTTGACTGTTCCTCACATACCCTTAGCATACCAGTTGTACCATGCTACCGCAGTAGTACTGATACTCCCCTAGGCTTTAAATATAGCGCCTGATCAACCGCAGTTGATATCGTGTCCGTCACTGGGACTTCCGGCATACCCAGCTTCACACCCCTAGTTAACTATATAACCACCAATGTGGAGATCATAATACCTTCATAGGACAACCTTTTCTGACAGCGATTTATCTCGCTATGGTTGATACTAAAATACGGCTCATTGCCCCAATGTAGTTGATCGACCTTATATTATAACCTATGTAGAGGACCTCGCCGGCTATTCCCTTCTCATCGGCGCCCTCTACCCCCCATAATTAATACTAATAACACATCCACAACTCCATTCGTGGACGATCTAAACAACAGATCCACCAATTCCAACATCACATTACCATCTCATCAATTCATTCACAAACCACATTTCCATCCGAGTCCGATTCAAGGTTTTCAATTGCAATATATGTTTTCAATGCAATGATGATATAGATAAGCATAAAAGTAGTTTAAAATATTTCACAAGACATGATTAAACGAAAGCTTGCCTGGAGTAGGATTGATATAATCAGCCTCACTCGTATCCTGGATATGATTGGCTGGAATGCTCAGGTCTGATCCTGAAAGCAAAAAGCATTAACTAGGGCAATTAAGGTGAACAATTTATTCTTGTGTCCAACCAATATTTGATCTGCCGTACAATTTTATCTTGTCACTATTTAATTCATACCAGTTGTCGATTTTTACGTGATCCGCAAGTTGATCAACAAAATCAACGCGGTCCGCGGCACGAATTATTGTTCCTACCCTTTCCCCTCACTTCTTTCTTTTCTTCCCTTATCTTTTTCTCTTCTCTTCCTTCTCTCCTCTCTCCTTTCTTTTCTTGTCCTGGCCGAAGCCTCTCGGCCCCACGGCTCTTCGCTCCCTCACCCGGCCGAGCTCCCTCTACTCTTCCCACTACTGGCAGCTCCTCTCCTACCTCCTCTACTCCCTGGCCGACACTAGCCCACCTCCTCCCCTCTCGGCTTGGCGGCTGACCTGGCCACTACCCCTGCGCCTTCTCCCTGCACCCCTCTGTCCCGGCGCGGCCTTGCTCCAGCCCAGCCAAGCCCTAGCCCGGCAGTTGGCCTGGCGCATCATGCCCCCATCCTCCCGCACTTGGCGCGGTCTCCTCTGCCATGGCCGAGCGGTGCTCGTCTCTTCCTCGTGGTTCGAGCCCTGTTGCGCCAGAGCGCCGACCATGGCCGAGCTCCTCTACGGCTGCCTGCTAGCCGTCCCAAAGACACTCCTCCCTACTTCTACTCTACTCTATCTGTTACTCATTTTACTTTAGATGCTTTTGCTTTGCTGATTTTTTTTTATTACTGCTTTAAGATGATGGTCTATGATGATGATCGGTTAGGGTGGCTTTGGATTCTGGCGATGAGTGGCGACGCTGGCTTTACCCACGCCACGGGGAGCGTGGAGGCGGCTGTGACATTCTCATGGCCACTAGGGTTACCCAACCCACGAGACCGAGAGGATATGACCGATCTATCCTCTGGACATGCTACCTAGCACTGCAGCTGCGGCTACTTCTATGCTAGCTATTGGTACCTGAGGGTTTTGATGGGAGGTAGGTGCTGATGGTGGTATGGGTGTTGTTGCGGGTGAAGAAGAAGGTTGCATGGTCGCTTGGCCTCCTCTGGTGGCGAGCTTCGGACCTCCTTCTTCTGGTTGTCTCCTCTTCTGGATGGCCTCCCCTCCACCTTCTAGTTGCCTTTGGATGGCTTGCTCTTGAGTGAAGGTGGAAGCACTGGCTATGGTTGCTTTGGCTTGTGTGGAATGGCAATGGGTGGCTACCAGGTGGAAATGAGCTAGCTGCTTGCTATGCCTTCGACTGGCATCCCATTGGCTCCTTTTATTTACCTCACATCATGCTCTTTTACCTCATTGCCCATAGGGCTTTTACTGCCTCTATTTACCTTATGGGCATTACGGTCATAACTCGCTCAAACTCTTAACGGTACCCGCAACCGTACCAGGTAAGATCCTAAAGCGCCGAATGATGAACCCCAATCTAGCGAGAGGTGCCGATCTGGCCCCCGGACAGATCAGGTATATCGATGAGCGATACCTTCACGGCGGGACTGACAACAATTCTCAAACCCCTTACATTTTATTTTTCTTGCCTAGCCATATTTTTTTATTGTTTAATTAATGTTTTGCTGTTTTTAATTAACTGATAACCCCTCGGGTTATCACATTACTTTCTGAAGATCTTGTTGTATGTCATGATTACATGCAAAAAGAATGTGGTTCCAAGGATTGGGTTGAGATCCTAGTCACGAGTCATGGGAGGAATAGGTTTAATAAAGCTTGCAGAACTTGGTATATTACTGCATACACAAGCACAAGGCATACTGTTTAATACTTAATGCATGAACAAGATGCTGTAGGTCACCTTTCTTATTTTGAATTACCTCAATTTTGCTTAATACAATTGATCTTGTTCTCCTTTAACATTTCATTATATTTTTCCAGGCTATATCTATCATGGCCAAACCTGGATTTGTTGAGTTGATAGATTTCAATCCAATCCATGCAACCGATGTGCAATTGCCTCCAGGTGGTACATTTGTGATTGCCCATTGTCTGGCAGAGTCCAAGAAAGCAGAGACAGCTGCTACAAATTACAACAACCGTGTTGTGGAGTGTCGCCTGGCAGCAGTAAGGCATTCTTTAGTTTCAAAACGAGCATGTATAAAGCATGCTGGATAATTCCATATACCTTTTATTAAACCTGTGTCACTTGACAGCTATAAGGCATTTTTATTTTCGAAACGAATGTCTTAAGAATACTCATATGTTCCCAGATGCCTTTCCATTGTATTGCATAATGCAAGCAACTCTGGAACATGTGTAATTTTAGCTTGTAGGGAAGATACTATGTTATTTCGTGTTTTCATTGTTGGAACTAGGTTTGAGCATGCCACTAGTAACTAGTTACAAAAACAGAATATTGATATTCCTTTTTTATTTTCATTTATTGAGCTAATATTTTTCTTTTGCGATTTTTTGCAGATTGTTCTTGCTATCAAACTAGGAATGGATATGAAAAAAGCTGTCTCCTCTGTTACCACCCTCTCTGATGTTGAGGGGTTATGTGTCTCTTTTGCTAGCAATGAGGGTTCTTCTGATCCTGGAATTGCTGTGAAGGTACAAAACTTTACCAAGAATTTAGGCTATTTCTGTGAGAAATGTGTGTTTGCTCATGAAGAATAAGTGTGCTCCATCTTCTCTATTCATTCCTGAAAAGAGATTTTTGGTACAAGACGAGTTTGTTTATGTTGCACCACTCTAAAGACATGGGTGTCCTACACGACACAATAAGGATACAGCGATTCTCGATTTTCTCCCAAAAATACCGACATGGAAACACGGTTATATATATTAAAATAATGATCCTTTCAGTCAGCAGCGTAACCAGCCAAGGCAAATCATGATTCATCAGACTATAAACCTGGGAAAGAAATAGTATAATGAATGCATCAGATTTAACATGTAGACTTCAAAGTATCCAGCAATCAAACATTATTATAACAAAAAAAAAGGTGATGACGGTGAAAGAGGCATCCAAAGTCTTAACATTGCCAATTCATCTTAAGTCACAACAAATACAGACAGAAACATCGGATGGGATGATGGCGTGATAGCCCAAGTACAAAATTTGTTTCTGAATCTCATATTTTCCCTGTAGTGTCCGTAGGTGTTTGGATAGCCAAGCACCTAGTCCTGCCAATTTATAGCAATAAATGTGTCTTGCACAATTATTTTCCACAGTGGAGTTCTTGATATGTTTTCGATCATAACTATTTTCATTTTATAGTCATGTCTACTAACCATAGCTGTAGAGACTCTAAATTCTGACAAAGTACAACCTATAGCTTTCAAAATTAGTGAGAAGGCAAGTTTTGGAGATTATTAGTAAGTTCCTGTAGATCATCCTTTTGTACTTGAAGTACTGCAAAGCGTTGGTGAACCATCTCTCATCTTGAAGTTGGCCTCATCAATTTATGCTGGTTAGATCTGACAGCTGCAGTTAGTGCTGCCTAATGGTGAATTTAGACCTTTGCAGCATGTTTCTAGAACTGCTCTTCGTTATGGGTAGGAGAACAAACCAAGGTTGCTTTGATGGATCGGGAACATCTGAGTATTAAATCAAATTGGTGGTTTGCGTGCAGTGTTTTTTCTTGCAACAGAGCCTCTCTGCTATATTTTTCCTTGTTCAAAAATAAAATTTGGTACTGGGCTATGTCATTGTGAGTTTGTGACGGTCATTTAATCTCTTGCTTTTGTTTCTGCTAAGAAATTATTCTATATTTGGTTATATATATAGAACAACCAAGCCTTTTGTCCCAAACAAGTTGGGGTAGGCATATTTGGTTATATATACATTTCAGAAAAATTAGTGCTGTCCAAGAGTACGTTTTATATGCTTAATCAAGTATTTCTCTGATTATTGTGCAACTTTGCAGAACCTATTACACGAGGAGCCATATACAGCAGAGGAAATAGAGAAAATTACAGGTCAAAGCCTGGCATCTGTCTTTCAGAGCTCTCAAACTTCCTTGGATGTTTCAAGAGCTGCGAAGCATTACAAATTATTTCAGGTGAATTTCATTACCTTGTTATGCGTTTTCTTACAGACATCCATGAAGATACATATGGCATTCTACTCAGAGTTTAACGCTTAACTCTTTTTGGAGACTAAAAAGTTTGTTTCCCCCTATATTTTGTCATTCCATGTCAACACAATTGATTATTTGACTTTAGTCCAATCACATCCAAGTTTCTCATGTCTGCTGAATTTCCTCTCTATGAAACTTGAGTCCTAGTTTCTAATGTCTGCTTAATTTCAGCGTGCCTCTCATGTATACTCCGAAGCAAGGCGGGTTTATGCGTTTAGGGATACTGTCTCATCAGAACTCAGGTGTGTTCATTAATTTTTGAGCTTCAATCACCATGTATTATCTGCTTGTTTGTTTTTCCCCATCTTCTTTTTTTACTGCATTGATCCTCATAGTTCAACTTCGGAATTTGGTTTGGATAATTATATTCTAGTCATCATACAAGCATTTCCCTTTCAAATTCGGTGATCTAACACATGCTATTATTTACTTGCAGTGAGGAAGATATGCTTAGAAAACTCGGTGATCTTATGAATGAAAGTCATCATAGCTGCAGTGTGCTATATGAATGCAGGTATATTTTTAATATACTGTTTATCTCTTGTATGGACACTTGTGTCATGGTCCCATGGACAACAGGACAGGGTTATCAAAAAATTATTAACATACTGACATATTCGACTGTGTCAGTTGCCCCGAGTTGGAAGAGGTTGTACAAGTATGCAGAGACAACGGAGCACTTGGAGCACGGCTGACAGGAGCTGGGTGGGGTGGCTGTGCAGTCGCTTTGGTTAAGGAGGGCATTGTCCCGCAGTTCATTCTTAATTTAAAGGTAAATTTAAATTTGTCAGCTCTCAAACTCTTGATATTATCCAAACTGTCAGAAAAATGCATGAATATTTTTAACCAATTCACCTCTCAAGTCGATAATAGGGTCCACAAACCTCAAATATTTGCTTCGCAAAAACAACACCATTGTGCTAATATCATTAATTAGCTCATGATATTCTATCTTGAGAAAGCAAAAGGATGGCAGAAGCATAAGCATATATATGTATAATCTGTTTCTTGGAGGTATATATGCCACTAATTATTACTAACGCGATTCCATTTTGCGCAGGAAACGTACTACAAATCAAGGATCGACCGGGGAATAATTAACCAGAACGATCTCGGCCTGTACGTCTTCGCGTCGAAGCCGTCGAGTGGAGCAGCCATATTCAAGCTGTAGGCCACCATTAATTCTTTCGTCACTTGTAAATCGACACTCGCCTAGCTAGATCTTATGCTCGGGTTCAAATAAAAAAGTGCAACCATGCATATTTTAGTCCAACCATCATGAATGTATCCATCACTATTTACGGTCGTCTTGACTATTAACTTCTCTCTTCTAATCCTTCTGGTCACAAATAGTCTGGTCACAAATAGTTGTAGCTTGGAACAAAGTTGCAGTTAAATTATTCAAACTTTGACTAACGACCATTAAGTTCTCTCTTCTACTCCCTTTAGTCGCTAATAGTTGTAGCTTCTTTGAACATAGATGTAACTTTTGAAACCATTAATATCTTTTTAAATATTTAAATTAGATATACAAAAATCATATCTAGATTTGTCTTAAAAAATTACTTTTATAATATTATAATTTTATTGGGCTTATAAATATATTATAATATTTACGACCAGAGGGAGTAATTTCTATTCTTCTCTAAGACTCCTACAGTGATCTTTTTTTTAAGAGTACAGTTAATACTGTTAATTAAGCTAGCTTGCTCTCTTTTTTGAAGCGTGGATCTAGCTTACTATTAGTGGTAATAATATTTGTGGCTGCACAACCATGTACACTACCTAGCGAGTGGTTGCAGATGAGAATCAGACGATGGTGTCGTTATCTCGCCGTCGTGCGAGCAAGCGGTAGGCGTGTCGTGCTACATACGTACAGCTATATGGTTTTAAATGATCCCAGCCAACATTGTCGTCCGTTCATGTGTCTTGTCTTGTGTTGGGCACTGTTCACCCAGAGAACCCATTGGAACGTAAACCATCCACTTTGTGTAATGTCAGAATCAATCGGGCTCTTTTTCTTTCTCTCCCCTTTTTCGTCCAACATTTAAATTTTACTTTTAAATACGTGTCATTATACAATTTTGAAATAATTTTTACCATTTTTTCTTTGTATACCCCTCACTTTTAATTATTTTTAATGTTATTTATTACTATAGACTAGAATAAGACATACCATCCTAAGAACAATAAGTAATCTAATGAAAAGAGGCAATGTACCAGTGTTTAGTACATGTGTCTTGGTGGACGTAAAATATTTTAGAATAATATCTATTCAAGGGAAGCATGGAAAATACTTTCTCATGTTCCAAAGAGGTAAATAAGGGTGTGTTTGGTTAATGTATGTATGAGATGGTTTAAGAAAAAAATTATCTATGTGTTTGATTGATTGAATGAATCATGCTATCCTAGATGATGGGATATAAATTTGAGGAATATTCCTTATAGATGTCGAATCATTTTATTCACCCAAAGCAATGGAACCAAATAGTACATGATCATTCCATCTCATTCAACCTTATCCCACCTACCAAACACACTCTAATTAAGCTGTGCTCCAACTCTTATACATTTGCTTATTCAAAGAAAATTAAAACTGATGTTGAATGCTCCCAGGGCGTGGTAAGTACATTGGCCCCCCCTTTGCATTGCCGAAATTAAACTAATGCCGAAATTTCCTGCTCCGGTTTGTTTCAAAGACGCACTACAAAAAAACCCATCTGATTGGTGACCTCAACTAGCATGCAACTTCTAGTTACTGGCTCCTTTTAGCCCTAGCTACTGTTCCCTCTGTACAAATTTATAAACTATATATTTTAAATGTTTTTATGCATAAATATAGGACGCATTTCATATTTCAATATAACATTAGTGTGATGTGTTCACTCTTTACCCCTAATAAACATATAACTTTACTTTATATATACTCTTTACATGCATATATATGTTTTGAATATAGTGCTTAGAGATAATAATTGGGTATACTCTACTCATCATCAATATCTTCATGATCTATATGCTAAGAGAAAATATGCTCAATAAACTGAACCGGAGGGAAGAAGTACTATATGCATTCACGGGATGAAAATGTGATGCCCAACATGCGGATTGCATTGTTTCATACTTCCATGCTGCGAGTCATACATTGCTAGTGAGGTCGTTCCTTCTGCCTTTTTGGATGCTTTGCGATGAATATAGCAGTTGGAAGAGCTTGGAAATTTATATAATCTTAGCTTGGACCGCACAAGTTGAGAAATAGGGCCTTGCAACTGAGTGGAATGGATTGATCCTCCAGCTTAGAATAAGTACGGCTAATATAGAAAAGCCTCAACTTCTCATGTTCTTAGCATTTACACATGCATGATGGTATTTATATAAGCTATCCGGCCGCGTGCAGATCAGAGGTGCGTATTAATCATGCATGTTATACATGTGAAAGTGGTGCGACTTCGAACCACGTAGATCTAGTTCAACTTGATACGAAATTTTCTTCTCAAAGGATGGATCCTATATAGCTGTGACGTCGACCGTGCCATGTAGTGGCAATCCGTCATCAGCGGCACACAGGTTATTGTTGGAATTAATTCATTGGAAGAAGTCAAATAGGTATTGAGTTGGGTGTGTGATTTTAGTCCTATGTTGCTTAGCTAAATGGTGAAAAACCAACTTATAAGATGAGCTTTTGTATGAACTCTAGTATAAGTTGATGGTAAGACTAGAAGTATACATGGTTGGCTATATTAGCCTATATACACCACGAGCGCATATCGCGTGTTTATCACCGACTTATGACTGCGACAATGCGTGACCGAGACGTGCTAAGTGTACTTAACCTTTTACCACATGTACCAACTATGCCACATCACCTTACACCTTGATTGCCGACATGGCGCCACGGGTTTAGCGAGACGCACGTTCTTGTGCGGTTAATCCGTTTGCCCACGATGTGAGATTCCAGGGGGCGGTTCCTGGTGGTTTGATATGAGATCTCACGATGCTGCATTGGTATGACGTGCCTTCATAAGGGAGACATCCATGTACGTGAAAGGACGTGAAAGAAAACCGATCCTATCTTCCTTTGGCGCTCTTTGTTTTCTCCGGTGCTTGCTGCCACCCGAGCCATGTTGTCCCTTCATCCATCGTGCAATGGGAATGAGAGAGAGAGAGAGTAGTGTCTCCGATCTGACCTAGGCCTTTGACGACCTGCACGAGAGACCGGAGATCAGATTTCTAGAGAGCGTCGTACCACGCGACTGCTTGTTTTCGTCTTCGATTGTCGCATCGCTCCTACGCAGCATACTGTTCTTCACCAAGCCTACTGTAAGTGTCTTGGACCAACTATTTGTCCGTTAAAGTGACCTCTTTTTGTGATTAAATCTATTGAGAATGCATGTTGCTATGATGATATTGTTTATATCTATGTAACAGTTGGGTTATCTAGCATGTATAGACATGTCTTTTTTACCAGTATGTTATGTATTCATCGAATATTTGCTGGCCGCTGATAATCTTGTTATAGACGTAATGTTTAACTTTAGGTTTTTATTACGTAAATTAACATTAGACTATGTTATTAATTTTATAACAGTCGGACAAAAACCGGCGTCTCCTTGACATCTGATGACGCGCGGTTTACCAGGAGCCACCCGGTTTGCAAGATTTTTATCTCAAAAACAACTATGATTATTTTCGCTAACTCTCCAACTTTCATTTTTTTTCAAGAATTTCCTATGTATATTTTTTTTTCAAGAGTACAAAGTAGACGCCACACTTAACCTCCTCCCCTGTGCACACACAAGTGCGCGTCCTTTACACATGTTTAGAATTTATCAGATATACCTAATGTCTTATGAAGCATGGACGCGTACTTAATTTTCCACTAAACATGTATTGTCAAAATCGGTGAACAACAGTGACAACTCTGAGATTACTTGCTACTAATTAATACTACTTGAAGTTGCCAGATCCTGCTACCTAGTATATTTAGCTCTTACGCTATCTAGTTTCCTTGTACATGTATTTGCAAAATTAGCATCCTCTCCCTCACCACAAAAGACGCAACAGGTAACATATATTTCATGTGACATCTGAGGAGTGCGAGAGACTATGGGAGGGCACGCTGCCGCGTCTGGGGAGCACGGAGACACTCCTACACCCGGGGAGCTTGGACCATATGCTAGTATGCACTGCCGCAACTCCTCTAGCGCTCCTTGGCACGGTAGCACCTCCTCCTGCACTCCAACGTGCGCTCCCACGGTCGATCGTGCTGCTGCGGCGTCAGCCACTTGGCCCACCTCCCGTGCTCCCTGGGCGCAGCAGGGGGCATGTGTCATCTGTCGCGTCTTCTACAGTAGGGGAATGACCAATTTTGCAAATACATACGCGGGAGGCCTAGATTTGCAAAAAAACGAGGATAAGCAATGATTTCGTTCACAGCGACATCTAGCAGGAGTGGCAGTAGTGTAAGGCCCTGTTTTGGGGAGCTGTAGCTTTTCTAAAAAGTTCTTTTGGTTTTCTAGGCTAAAAAGCAACTTTAACTTTTTATGAGAGGATGTTTGTCAAATAGCTAATTCCCCTAAGCAATAAGTTGTAAAAGTACGTCTCGTCCTGCTTTTAGCTTTTACTAGTTATATATGGTTTCTGACTTATACCTAAAACCGCTTAAAAACTGACCATATTTAAAGACTTGCTGACTTTTTAAAAACTGAAGTTGACTTTAAGCCTAAAACATGACCTAACTTTACTGCCCTTACTTCTCAGGTTATGGCTGCAATTGAAGTATGTGATGTACATGATCTTTAGCACCATGCTACCACTGTTGCACACAGGAATGAATCCTGGTATATATGTTTATCTAACTAGAGCCGCAAAATGAACATGTTAAATTAGCCGCTTCAGAAAATCCTATGTACGATTGCTATGATATAAGACAAAATTAAGGATAATTTCTACAGTAGATAACATTTTAAGTTTATCTTATAAGATCTCATATAATCTTTAAATCATGACATGAAAAAGTGTTTGTTATGGATAATAATTTATACATTGGTATTTTGTGTTGTCTATATAATCATCTTTTTACAAAGAAACACCTATACTTTTTCTCATCTTTCTCTCTCTCCATGTCTAAAAAATCTTATATAACAAATTAAGTTTATAGACGACTGTGCATGCCCTCGTACTCAAGAACGAAGCTTAACAAAAAGGTGGGCATGGCTACTAGCTAGGTCTAGATTAATGCACTTTCTCCCTCAGTTTAACAACTGAAAACGACATCTAACTTTATATCGGCTGGACCATTGGATTTAATTCCGGTTGCACTGGGAAGTGCTAATCAGATCGGTTGGAGCACTTTGTTGCACATGGGTACGACCTGAAGGCCAACCCAACCTCCACCTGCGTCTACGTACCTGCACTACAACTCACTCGCCTCTGCAACAGTTCTGCACTAAATTTGATGTAGTTTCGAACCATTAATTTGATGTGCCTCGATTATAAGCAACTTGATCGCAATTTCCAGAAGGGAGGAAATTAAGAAACTGAATTATATTTGACATAAAATGATATTGAGCTTTGCAGACACGCATTAATCTTTAATTTGATAGAACACATAAGCTGAACTACTTGATCTTGACTTGGTCTGGCCGAAACCCGCCGGAAGTGGTCAATTCACCAAGACGATGAAACAGGACGAAATGCAGGAAAGATGTTACATACATCTATTTCATTGTGCCTTGCTCGTGATTTTATCAAGGCGCTCAACTGTCGAGGTCAATCCTAAATTAGCCAATTAAATTTGATTTGGCCGTAATTGTCACGTATATATATATGATCACGCACGACTAGTCACGACTCACGACAAGGTAGGCTCTGATGAACACAGGTTCACGATCCGGGCCCGGTACTGATCACGACCAAGGCTGTTAGCTATAGCCTAAAAATGATTGCGTATAAGCTTAAATCTTTGTTGTTTTGTGGGGTATATATATACATAATAAATTCAGGGATCGATGATAGTTAATGATCAGTGCCAATTAATTACTCCCTCTGTTGCAAAATATAAGGCGTATTTTAACTTTACACAAGGATTAAGGTTGCAGTGAAATTGAGAAAGACATGAGAGAAAATGACTTACATACCCCTCTTAATTGTCTTGAAAGATGAGAGATAATACTTTGTGTAGGTGGTAATGAATAAATGCATATGATTGAGAGGGAATAAATAGGGGTATCGGTGGAAAGGCTCATTAAATCTATATGCATGCCTTGTATTTTTAAACAAGACAATTCAAACTATAGGCCTTATATTCATCAACGGAGAGAGTATTACGTACTAAGTCAATCTAGATACCGATCGATGCTGATAATGAAGCTGTTGTTGTGCACGGCTGGCCCATACATAGTCCCTATATTATAGGTGGAAGGTTTTTCGTTCTCTCACCGCGTCCACGTTGTCCCGACTCCCCCTCGCGCGACGTCTAGCGTGAGTTTCCTACGCGGCGATGCTTGTTTCTACGTCAGATAGTAGGCTCATAAATTTGTTACACATCACATGACACAGTCGCCGCGTAGATGTTCAGTACTATTCATTTGTTGCTTGTCAATTTCATATCTTTTAAATGCTATTGAGTTTGGTCATCAAATTTTGCAGGGATATAGAAGCTGACATTCTCTAAGTACGGTAATTTTTTGAGAATGTTTTAAAATATGTACATACGATTTTCACGGAGTTTACACAATAAAAGTGATTTACTACTAAATGAACACCAAATTAGTGATATGTATAATATTTTACTACTGAACAGACGCATAACATTTTTCGAATGGTTCTTATTTGATTTTACCTTCTATTACAATAACGTTTATGACCGTTCACATATTATTTTACTATAGGACCGATAAACGGAACTAAATTCTTATTCTAATAGTTCACTTCGTTTCAGTATAATAAAATCTTTGTGTGGTAGCTAGTGAAATATTATTTTGTGGATAGTAAAACGTAACATATCGAGTGTAAACCATCCTTATCGTGTAAAATTAATGAAAACCATACAAAAAGTTTAAAAAATTCTCAACAAATTACCATACATAGGAGAGGTGAGATTCTACAACTCTGTAAAATTTAAAGAACAAAATAAATTTCATTTGAAAGATATAAAAAAGATAAATTCATCTAAATAGTAATTTTGTCGTTGTTTAGCACTATTTATCCATTGCTTGCCAATTTCATATCTTTCAAATTCTATTGAGTTTGGTCTTAAAATTTTTCAAGGTTGTAGAAGCTCACGTTCCTACATGTGGTAATTTTTTGAGATTTTTTTTTCAAAAATTGTAATGTGGTTTTCATGGAATTTACACGATAAAGATGGTTTAATGCTAAATGAACACCAAATTAATATGCACAAGTTTTCAAAAGTTACCGTATGTAGGGAATGTGAGATTCTACAATCCTGTAAAATTTTAATACCAAAATTAATTTCATTTGAAAGATATAAAAAAGACAAATTCTACTGAATTTTTATTTTGTCACAGTTTAGTACTATTTATCTGTTGCTTGTAAATTTCATATCTTTCAAACTCTATTGAGTTTGGTCTTCAAATTTTGCAGGGTTGTTGAAGCGCACCTCCCATACGTGTGGTAATTTTTTGAGAATTTTTCATAACATGTACATATGGTTTTCGTAGAGTTTACACGATAAAAATTGTTTACTGCCAAATGAACTCCAAATTACTTGTGTGTGTAAGATTTTACTACTGCACATGAGGTTCTCATTTGATTTTACTATCCACACACATATATATATATTACTATCATACAATTGTAAATTGATATTTATTTCTATAGTAAAATCTAATTTATACAGCGTTATTAGTGAGACTTATATCATTATGTTTTTGTCATCGTCAGTAAGCTACTAATAAAAATCTTTTGTGAATTGGAGCTGCCAATAAAAAAAACTAAAACAAAGAAAATTAGATTTATGTACAAACTAGGAAATGCAACTTACTGGTGGTTTAGACAATGCGATGCATTAATTACTTCTTTGGGTATCATGTACACATTTTGCCACAGACATGTATTCAAAGTATGCGTTTGGTCATAAATGGTTTAGATTGATGCGACGCATTAATCACTTCTCTGGGCTGGTCATATGTGTTTTTAGGCCGTACGTTGGCGGCTAGTTATGCGAAACAGGGGTTACGACTCACACGTAAAATAAGCAACGCTACGCGCAGGCGTATAATAGCACTACGCGCGTGTGTATAGTGAGGTGCCTATTGACGAGAACCCTTAACTAGGTCAATATTTATAGTCCAGATAGAATCTGACTTAGGCCCATTTAGCCAAGGCACAGCTAAGAGCAAGTACAATAGCAAAGCCAACTACTGGCTAATAGTAAGCTAAAAGCCAGTTTGTACAGTAACTGTCTCTAAAGGTTGTCTCTAGATATTGTGCAATAACTATCTTTTCTCTCTTGTACATAAATGATCTACCTATGCTCCCGTGCAAAACTGGCTACTAAATAAAAGCCAGCTCTCTTCTCTCTCCTCTTTTCTCACTCCTCTACATGGACTAAAACTGATGTGTACAAGTTAAGAGCCAGCTGACATGGTTTTATTGTACATGCCCTAAAATCTTAATCGGGCCATTAAATCTGGTTATGCTTCCGATGAGAGAGAGAGATGGTTTATTTAATATAACTGGTCGTCGATCAATTATGCTTGTTGACGACTAAAGGAGAATAACCTAGTCAAAGCCATATCACGAGGAAGTTAATTGAACATGTGAGAGCAATGAAGAGCTGTTACGACGAAATACGACAGTTGATAGAGGGCACGATAATTCAAAATACCAAGAAAACACATGCATGAAGTAAAGAGACATGTTAAATCATTAACTGCTACCTCTTGGATATATAAAAATTAGAGGGCCTACTATTCTCCGTAACTTCGTTATCCACGGCAATAGAATCTCTAAGTTTGTTATTATCCCTTATTATTTTTCGTTCGATTGATAGAATACCTGAGTCGTGCATCGACACCTATCACCAATTTCCGCTCCAATTAATCATTAGTTAGGTTCCAATCACGAATTTAAAGTTGCCACTAATCATTTCACCTGTTCACCATCAACAGACAATATTAATCACTTGGAGTCCTGAACAAATCCCTCAGATGGCAGGCTCTCCTAACAATGACCAACCCGTCAATAAATTGATGGGCACCATCTTAGACATCGACATAGTATCTACTAGACACGTGGGTGCGGCGCACGCCGCGTCGCAACGCGCCAGTCGTAACGCGAAATTCGGGTACGCGAAGAAAGGGATCTAGATGCTTGCCGTTTCTAGGGGACTCATAGAAAAAAATGGACTAATATGTAAGTTTAGAAATTTTCGAAAAAAGACGGACTATCCTGCAATCTTAGAAATTTTTCGGGGCCCTTTCTGCAAAAAAAACTGAAGTTCCACGCAAAATAGGAACTACACTAATTTTCGTTCATAGAAAAAAATGGGCTAATATATAAGTTTAGAAATTTTCGGAAAAAGATGGACTGTCATGTAATCTTAGAAATTTTTTGGGGCCCTTTCTGCAAACAAAAACTGAAGTTCCCCGTAAAATAGGACCTACACGTAATTTTTGGGCCCCTTTCTGACCTACATGTAATTTTCGGGCCCCTTTCTGCAAAACAAACTGAAGATAGGACCTACATGTAATTTTTGAAACTTACGAGCGCTTCTTCGCCAAAAAAATAGGCGACACGCGTCGCGCAGGAAAAAAACCTGCGGGTGCGCTCGAGCGGGGAGTCGAACCCGCGACCGACGGCGTGAGGGCGAGGCGTCTTACCGCTGCGCCGCGTGAACGCTTTTGCCAAATAACGGCGTTGAAGTATATAAGCCGTATTAACGGCTGAGTCACGTGGGCGACGTGGCGCGACGCGTGCACGCCAGACGACGGCCGATCGTTTCATGCGGCACACGGCGACGCGGAGCTCGACGGCGCGGCCACGTCGTCCAGACGTCGACGCGGAGGCGGCGAGCGGGCGAAAAACCTGCGGCGCTTAATATACGGAGTGTGTATACATTTGAATAGAATTAATTTGCAGTATTATATAACGTCATAAAAAATACATAACCTTGCGCAAATCTGCTAGATATTTTCCTAGATTCATCAATTAATTAAGTATATATACAGAAAGCCTCTTTTCTACTTCCATGAGTAGTTACTCCCTATACCATATCTCACAACGTAGGGAGTATCTCGTGCAACGAAGGGTATATACGTGTAGTATAGGAGTATATAAGACTAGCTAGGTGGTATTTACATTTTTCAGATATGGTATGTATATTTTTTAGATATATTCCTTTTTATATGCATATATGAAGGTATTTGTAAAATATGCTAAAAACTATGTACTTTCTTGCAATTTTTTCATCTGTTTCATATTGGAGTATCTTATAAGTAGTATATAATGTACCCAAAGTGATAAACAAGCATTTCAGGTTCATTTAGGTGGTGTTTTAGATGTAGGAGTAACTACTCCCGGGAGTATAAAGTATTCCCCCCACATATATATATATATACACACACGTATATATATGCATTTGTATATGTAGGCATGATATTCTGCACCTGTGTGTAGAATAGGTTATTCTACACTCGGGTCCACATTGGAAACACAACTAGTAAATGATGCAACCGAGTTAGTGCAACATAACTAGTAAATGACTAATAAATACTACTTCTAGTTTGTATATGAATCTTTATTTTAGCCATAACTTTCAAATGCGGATGATTTTTGTCTTCAAATTTTGTACGGTTGTAGAATATCACCTCCTCTACGTATGGTATTTTTTTGAGAATTTTTTAAAACATATACATCTAATTTTCATAGATTTTATGGTTCACACAGGATATATTGATTTTTACTATCCAGAAAATAACATATTACTCACTATTACATAAGATGTTACTGATTTTATAGTTCATACATGATATGTTGACTTTTACTATCTAGAAAATAATATATTACCCAATATTACACAAGATGTTACTATATCCTGTGTAAACTAGTCTTATCGTGTAAAATATATTAAAACCACATGTACAAGTTTTCAAAAATATTCACAAAATTATCATACATAGGGGACGTGAGATTCTACTTTAGCGTGTTTCTTAGTTTGTACATGAATATGTTCTTTCTTTATTTTAACAATAATTTTTTATTCGTAGCTCCGATTAATGAACGATTTTCACCAGTAGCTTACTGACAGCGAGAGAAACAAAATGATATAAGTCTTGCTAATAAACAATAATTTTTCTAGTTGGTAACAGATTTTACTACGCTTATATATAGATTTTACTATCTATCATCTATCTATCTATCTATCTATCTATCTATCTATCTATATATATATATATATATATATATATATATATATATATATATATATATATATATATATATATATATATATATATATATATATAGTATAATTACTTGGGACACCATGGTGCTTGGCATCATGATCTAAAAAGGATATTTTTCCTATGTATTTTTATGCGATTTTTTTTGAAATTTTTAGGATACTGAGTTTAACCAGTTTACTAACTAGTTCAAACAAGTTTGAACTGAAATTCAAAATATAGTTTCCCTTTTTGATGATAGTTTGGTTGTAGGTATGTGCTGATTTTATATATAAATCAGCAAAGCATGTGATCCAAACTCGTTCAAAATCTTTGAATTTGAGTATATTTTTTCAAAGATATGTGTTTCATTTGAATTGTTATAGATGGGTATATACCCTAAAACTGAAATTTTTGAAAATTATACTCGAATATGGCTTGAATTTGCGCATTTGAAATCATGGTGCCCAGGCACCATGGTGCCCCATTCCGGCTTCATATATATATATATATATATATATGAGCTACATGAAAAAATTGTAAAGGAGTTCATAGTTTTTAATGTATTTTGCAAATACCTTTATATACATACATAAAAAGAAGTATGTTCGAAAAAAATGAACATCCCAACTTAATAGTCTTATATACTTATATACTATATGAACGTATTCTTTTTTTTCGCGAGATACTCCCTGTTATAAGATATGGTATAGATAGTAAATACTGTTGAGAGTAGAAAAGAGGCTTCCGGTAATGCCAGTGCTACACGACAAACACTCTGGAACGACATCTAGTAGCGACGGGATCAGCGTTTGTGATATCCAGCAACTGTACTTGTGCTAGCTAATTGGTGCTTAATTACCTAGAAGCTACTATAACATACTCAAAATTTTAACAGTTGATGCATGTGTGACAGATCCAAATAGATTTCCCTTAATCAAAACCACGAGATGCTAACTCTCATGTGTATATAAACACATGCATGCTGCCTCTCTTGCACCAGGCTCGTGCCATAGCTAGTATCTACTTCCCGTCCATAGCTGCTTTAATATTCGCGCTCTAGCTGCCGGCAGCCATGTCCAAGGCCTTCACCAAGTCCCTCCTCTTGTACAACAAGATCCTCGTTAGGAGGCTCAAATCCCTCATCATCCATGCGCAACCGCCGGCGCCGGCCGCCGAGAGGGCGCCACCCAGGCGAGCGACGACGACGACGACCGTGACGCCATGCACGGCGCCGCTGGATGCGCTCCCGGCGACGAGGGGCGGTGGCGGCTCCGTCGCCATGTGCAAGGTGGAGGGCGGCCTGCTGATGTCGTCCTCCACCTTCCCGTACTTCATGCTCGTGGCCCTGGAGGCCGGTGGGCTCCTCCGAGGTCTCGTCCTCCTGCTGCTCTACCCTTTCCTGCGCCTGCTCAGCCATGAATGTGCCCTCAAGGTCATGGTCATGGTGAGCTTCCTCGGGCTCAGGAAGGACGGGTTCCGGCTGGGCAGGGCAGTGATGCCCAAGATGTTCCTGGAGGACGTGAGCGCCGAGGTGTTCCAGGTGGCCGTGGCGCCGCAACGGCGCCGGCGGTGCGTGTGCGTGAGCGCCATGCCGAGGGCGATGGTGGAACCGTTCTTGAAGGAGTACCTCGACGTCGATGCCGTCGTCGCGCCGGAGCTGAGGGAGTTCAGGGGGTACTACCTGGGTCTCATGGAGCAGGAAGGCGAGGTGCTGCAAAAGTTGGAAATGGAGAAGGCGATCGGAGCGAACGGTGGCGGTAATGGTGTCGTCGTCGGAATCGGTGGCCTTGGATGCTCGTTTCATCATCTCTTCCAAAAGTATTGCAAGGTTAGTAGTCATGAGTTACTCTGCATGAGTTCATCTATGCATGCATGCACTCGCGTGTAATGCAATCCTCCGTTGAGAAATATACTATATAATTTGGGAGGTGTCGGTAAGACTTGCATATAAATTTAATAAGATTTTTTATATATTTTTATTTATTTTCTCTCTGTTATGAATATTTATTCGTTACTCTTCGTATAAAGTATGGTTACTCATCTTTTCAAGACAATTATAAATGCTATCTAGGTCATTTTTCTCACGTACCTTTTTTCAGTTTCACCACTTCTTTAATCGTTGTTTGAAGTCGAAATACGTTATATATCTATTTCTCGCCAGAGGGAGTACTAGTATTTTTTTAGTTTAGATTTATTGTTTAATTTGCATTCATGATACTAGGCTTCTGTCAACTTTAATTTGTCAAAGAGCTGGCAAGTTGCAACTTCACTGATGTCCATGGAGTCCAACGCTTTAGATAGGTAGCTTTAGGGGTTTTTTTTTTCAAGAAAAGACATGTGAAAATTTTAGAGTGATATACTCCATATAGTCGTGTATGAAAATATAGCCACCTCATTAATGAAAAGAAGTTTCTGGTAACTAGGTGACTTGTATGTAAGTCGATCAGTTGTTTATTCAATTAAAAATTAATAGGAGAAAAGCACACTACCATAAAATCTTTTTGAATGGTCAAGAAATCATAATAATTATATTATTGACTTAAAATGATTTAAATTACGGTTTACTGTCTCTATAGTGTGTCAGTAATATCTTTTGTTGTGGAATCGTGTCATTAACACATATAAAACTGAGCAAGATGCATTTATCAACGTCTGCAACTGTAAATTAAATAATTGAACACACACTGCTTTCATTCGTTATAAATTGATGTGCATGCTGAGAACTCCACCTGTTTCCGTTGCTATATCATATTTTTGCGGGGGAAAAAAATCTGTTATCTGCAATCGTACTTTACATGTACATGATATATAATTACTTGGACATTGGCACATTGTTTTCAGTCTTGTGATTCAAAATAGATACAGACGACATTCAATACTAAGAGACGTACAAGTAAATATGCATATATAATGCATGCCTGGTTAATTATTCCACTGTCGACGTGCAGCTGCTACTGATAAAAACTTATATATATGATTTGAAGTGTAGCGATACATTTATGTTTCAACGAAAAGTGTAAACATAAATTAGTCTGCCACGTCATGCACGTCCACGCACCATGCAATTACTTATTGATTGATTTTTTGTACACGTCCACGTCGATCTACCACGCATTCATGGATCGTGAACTAGTGCGCATCGGTAATCAACAACATGCGTATACAACTCCACATATTAGCTACTAGATGTGCGGGCGCGACGCACGCCGCGCCAGCCGTGATGCGTCTAGCGGGTGACGTGAATTAAAAAAAAGTTTTGGTTTTTCTGAGGGCGCTTTTTCGGATAAAAACCCGACGCTAAAACAGGCCTACATGTAATTAAAAAATCTATAGAAGGCTCTCCTCGAAAAAAGAGTGATGGGGCATAATACATTTTTTTTCAAAGGGTCTTCTTGCAAAAAAAAGGACCTGAATAAAAAAATAATTTCTGATAATTCTAAGGGCTTTGTCGCTAAAAAAACGATCTTCTGAGGGTCTTCCTGCGGAAAAAGGATCTGTATGTAAATTTAAAAAATTCTAGGGGTCTTTTCGCAAAAAAACGTGAGGGTCTTCCTGCGAAAAAAGGATCTGTATGTAAATTCAAAAAATTGTAGGGGTCTTTTCGCAAAAAACGTGTGCCACGAGTCAGCCTACATGTAATTAAAAAATCTATAGAGGGCTCTCCTCGAAAAAAGAGTGATTGGGCATAATACATTTTTTTTTCAAAGGGTCTTCTTGCAAAAAAAAAAGGACCTGTATAAAAAATGATTTTTGAGAATTCTAAGGGCTTTGTCGCTAAAAAAACGATCTTCTGAGGGTCTTCTTGCGGAAAAAGGATCTGTATGTAAATTTAAAAAACTCTAGGGGTCTTTTCGCAAAAAAACGTGAGGGTCTTCCTGCGAAAAAAGGATATGTATGTAAATTCAAGAAATTGTAGGGGTCTTTTCGTAAAAAACGTGTGCCACGAGTCAGCTCTGCGGCAGGCGCACGGGCAAGCCACGCGTCGGGCAGAAAAATTGGGTGCGAGGCGAGCCATGCGCGCGCCCGGGAGGGCTCGAACCCGCGCCGCAGGCGTCACAACGACGCTCGTTACCGTTGCGCCAAGCGCTCGTTTGCATCTGATAAGGCAGGACTATTACTTAAGACGTATTCATGCGTTAGCAAAGTGGCGAAGCGACGCGACGGCGCACGGCCACGTCGGCCCGAAATCGACGCGGTCATACCGAGAGCGCCGGAATCCTTCCAAGTTTAATATCTGTATTATTCGTTACTAACTCCGTTCACTTCAAGTAAGATACGTGTAGAAATAATCAAATTATTTTTATCTATTATCTTACTTATTGTTCTTAATCGGTATGTTACTCTAATCTATAATAATAAATAATATTGTGAATAATGAATGGTATGAATATGTTAAGGAAAAATCATTTAAAAGTTGTTTTGAAATTGTAGAAGGACATGTATTCGGAACGAAGTATTGTACATGCATCTTTGATATTCAGCGTTGACTTATCGGTTGTCTGTTGTATGATTGTATGCTAACAAAAAGTATACAACTACAATACTATGAATGAACTTTCGATGATGCATATAAATCTTTAGTTCACTAATTAACTTACAATCAGACAATCTGATAGTCAAATTACTTTGTTTCTAAATAGATGTCATTCTGCTTTTTAAATTTTATTTTTAAATACATATTATTCTACAATTTTAGGGTAACTTTTTATATATTTTTCCGTATATAACTTTTCTCTTTAGTTATTTCTAAAATCATTTATTAGTTCATCGAAATTTTGAATTTTTTTATTGGTGCCCACATTTTCTTAAAACGAAATTCGAAACCTCGGATGCAGGAAGTGTACGTGGCAACCGAGTCGGCGCGGCGGCGATGGGGTCCCCTCCATCCCCGGAGCTACCGGAAGCCCCTCATCTTCCACGACGGCCGCACCGCCTTCCGGCCGACGCCGGCCGCGACGCTAGCCATGTTCATGTGGCTGCCGCTGGGGGCGCCCCTCGCCATCCTCCGCACCGCCGTCTTCCTCCTACTCCCCTTCTCCCTCTCCGTCCCGCTCCTCGCCGTCCTCGGCATGCACAACCGCCTCATCGCCTCCTCCTCGTCGTCGCCGTCGGCGGTTAACCTCTTCGCCTGCAACCACCGGTCCCTGCTCGACCCACTGTACGTTTCCGCCGCCGCCGGCCGGGCCGACCTCGTCGCCGCCACATACAGCATCAGCCGCCTCTCGGAGCTGCTCGCGCCCATTCCCACCTTCCGCCTCACCCGCGACCGCGCTGCCGACCGTGCCGCCATGCAGGTCCAGCTGTCCCGCTCCGGCGGCCGCGCCGGCGGGCTGGTGGTGTGCCCCGAGGGCACGACCTGCCGCGAGCCGTTCCTGCTGCGGTTCAGCCCGCTGTTCGCGGAGCTCGGCGGCGACGTGGTGCCGGTGGCGCTGCACTCGGCGGTGGGCATGTTCCACGGCACGACGGCGGGGGGCAGGAAGTTCCTGGACCCCCTGTACCTGCTCATGAACCCCGTGCCGTCCTACATCGTGCAGTTCCTGGACCCAGTGGAGTGCGGCGGCAGCGAGGCGGAGGCGGCGCGCGGCGTGGCGAACGAGGTGCAGCGGCGGATCGCGAAGGCGCTGGGGTACACGTGCACGGGGCTGACTAGGAGGGACAAGTACCTCATGCTCGCCGGCAACGAAGGGGTCGTCGTCGACGACGACGCCAAGAAGAAGAGCAAGGGCAACGGCAATGCCGCATGAGTAGTACTAGTAGATCAAATTGTCAGCGCTGATGTGTAATAAATAGTATTGTACAGTGTCGTGTCGTGGGGTTCGATCGTTAGAGTTAAATTAATCTTTGTGTTTTCCGGTGTGTGCTGTACGCATGCAAAAATCACACGCTTGCAGTGCAGCCAATGTTGTTCATAATTTATTTATAAATAAATATACGACTAGTGCTTCAATATTTTTTCTCTCAATATAAGTTGTACAAATCTTGAAGCAAGGAAGGGGTAAGAAATCGTCATCTACTTTTTATTTATATTTTAATATTTATGCAACCGTAAAAAAAAGTATAGAAACACCTATCTAAATATACATACCCAGCAAAAGAATCATAATTGCAGTAGAAGCCTACCTGTTGCTCTCACTCTCTTGTCATGTAGGACTAGCATTCAATCGAGCTTCTCTAACTGAACTTTTGTCCAGTAATTTTCCTCTGTTGTTCATTAGTGTTCAGTTGCATCCTCCAGCTGCCTCTCTATGAATTTTGCCCAGTCAGGCTCCTCTCCTTGATCTAGATTGTTCAGCGAGGAATCCTCTTTTCGACTCTTGACTTGCCGCTACGTACAGTCGCTTCTTCTCAGTGAATTTGCTTCCCGCGACATCCTGCGAAGAAAAACGCACACACACATAACTGCAATCGTTGTGGCGTTTGCTGTTCCACACTTGGAACGTTAATTGGGATCTCTCTCTCTCTCTCTCATGGCGATTGAGATCGATCCCCATGTACATGTTAAGGCCGGGTACCAATGGCAACGACGATTTGACATTTGAGAAGAACATATGAGCAGACACCATATCCATTATACAATGTACATCGCTAGCTAGCTAGCATTCATGTCTGTAATCGCGCCTGGCACAAGGACAAGGTTAATAATACAGTTTTGAACTCGGATTTCGACAAGCTGGTGCTATCGAAATTCGCAAAAAAACAAACAAAAATTCACTCAAAACCGAACGGTTTCTAAAGTTAAACGAATTTAAAATCTGGTCAAACCGTCGAGTGAATTTGGAACAAAATAGACGAAAACCGCTCGAAATGGGGCGAATTTCGAGTGGTTTTTGACGAAAATCGGCAGAAGGTTGAAAAAAAGGGGAAAATTACAAAAAAATGTTGTAAAAAGCCATTAAAGACCCCAAAATAGGAAAAATATAAGAAATATATAAAAAATGGTATGGAAAAACACGAAAAAATTCCGACATGATTTTTCCTAAACATGGAAAAATTTCGACATGATCTTCAACAAATATTGGTACTAAATATAATTGAACAAATATTGGTACTAAATATGCTTCAACAAATATTGCTACTAAATATAATTGAACAAATATTGCTACTACATATACTTCAACAAATATTGCTATTTAACATACTTGAACAAATATTGCTACTAAATATAATTGAACAAATATTATTACTAAAATATGTTGAAGTAAATATTGCTAATTGACATACTTGAACAAATATTGCTACTAAATATACTTGAACAAATATTGTTAGTTCAACAAATAGTACCATTTCGGCATAACCATTTCCATCTTTCTTTTTTTGGATTTTCTACTTTCTACATTTTAAATGACTTAAGAACGTCTCCAAACTTCGTTTCTTTAAAAAAAAATATTCACGTCAAAGGTTATAAAGCTATTAATAATAATTTTAGAGAATTTTTGGATAATTTTTTTATTTTTTTTAATTTGAATTTAAACTCGACCGATAAAGCAAACAGTATCGCTTTTTAAACCGATCAAATCTTGGCTGGTTTGGAGTAACGAGCTTGTGGGGGGTTACGGTAATCAACCCCATTACTATCGCTTGTTAACATAATCACTTGGCGAAAACATGTCAACGAGTTGGGTTGTCGTACCATGTTGCCTTTTCGACTCTTGTCTCCAAAAAGGATTACTGTGCGAGCTTCATTGCCGTGATGAGTGCTCCTCACTTTTTGCAATGAAAGCTCATTGCACATAATTTATCATGATAATGCCACAATGCTAGTGCATGTTTTATTTTTTTTAAAAAATATGTGGATACAAGGTTGTCGGCGTTTTCGAGCGCCGGCAAGTAAGTTTGTAAGTCTAGGGGGTCGCGCGTTCCACTCCCTGAATGGTTAGACTCGTGAGTCCAAGATGTATACTGGTTCGGGCTGAAAGTCCCTACTCTAGTTTAGATGGCCGTATTATATTGCTTTTTGCACTATGTTTTTACAGACGAGGCCCTAAATGACTTAGTCTCCTCGTGTTCTTATGTCTCCCTCTCCCCTCTCGCGCTCCTTTAATCGTTTAGTCCTGCCTCCTTTTATACAGAAGGAAGGGGCAGGTCACATCGAGAGTTGGGGGGAAGAGCGAGGTGACCTATGTTAGGAGCTCCGGTCCTTCGTCCTGTGGACTGGTCGCCACCCGTCTTGCCCATGCTGGGTTGATAGCCTTGGTGGTCAGGGAGGTTAGGTATTCCCCGAAATAGCGATTTGCCCTCTCGTGATCCTTGCGATCGCCGACGCCGCGTGGCGTGACGCTGGTGCCGCCGAGGGAGCGCGGCGCCGCATCTTGACGTGGATCGTTGATGGGCCGAAGCTTTGTCTTCGTAGTCACCGTGATCTTCTTGGGAAGAAACCACCGCCCTTGTATAGTCATTCGATTGACCTTATTCGGGGTACGTGGCGGTAGGTCGACGAGACCTAACACGCGCCCTCGGCGCCCGGCCACCTTGGTTCGGTTGGAGTCGGGGATCCCGCCCCGCCAAGAGGGTCGGAGCGCTGTCCGGCCGGAGTCGGGAGATCCCGCCCGCCAAGAGGGGTCGAGCGCCGTCCGGCCGGATTCGCTCTCGGCCGGTCGGGAGCGGATGTCTTGTGCGGTCTCGCAGCGATTCGGGCGGTGGCGGGGCGCGCGCTCGTAATCGAGATATGCTTGAGGCCACCGCTCGCCGTTCGGGCTGTTGGGGTACCTTTTATTAGTATTCGTCAGAGCCCCGAACTCCCGAGCGATTTTTGCAGATTCGGTTGGGGTTGAACTTGGACGAAAATGATGGCTGTGCTCGTCGGTCGGCTCGCCCGATCCGGTAAGCGATCTCCGTGTGTGTGCCTTGTTGATCCGGACGGCTGCCTCGAGTTTGGCCGGGGCATTTGAACCACGGAGGCTTTTACTTGCCTCGTGCGCATGCCGAGTATAGTTTGGCGTGCCCCACCGCTAGTCTTCTTGATCGCTTCGGGTTCGTGAAGGACGCCGCTTTCCAAGACCCGCATTTACTCGAGACGCTTAGCCTCCTTCGTCCGGATATATATATATGTGCGTTGTAGCTTGCTTTGAAGGGGATGAGAGCTCTTTCTTCGTTTCTTTCAAATGGCTTCGAGACACCTCTAGTCTTTAGCTTCGCGATGGCGCCGCGGTGGAAGAAGAAGATCCTCCGCCGAAGCTTTGGCTGAGTTCGACTGCAATGGCCGAGCTTAGGAGGAAGAAGCCGCAGCCCGTGACGCCGCTTCGTTGACGCTACGCCGAGGCCGCCCGAGGCTCGAGGTGGTAAGGGGCCCTTCCGAGGCGATGGCGCAAGGGTGCCGATCAGTAGTTGGCGCGGCGCCGCCGATGTCACGAACGGCGCGAAGCATCGGCGTGTTACTTCGCGTCGCGGCGGCTGTCCCGCCGACGTGCAAGGGCCTACCAAAGATGCCGCTTCGGTGCCACCGATGCCGCACGGATGTTTGATAGGTTCTAGGCGCGGGTAGAGTATCGCTGTGGTGCAAGCGGGCCACTTTTGTATCCGCTGCATCGTGTAAAGTCGTAAAGTCCGAGCCTCATGGCCTATAATGAAATTTTCTTTTCTTTATGAAAATGTCTTTGCGATGAGTTTGCTTTAATTTTAATCGCTGTGGACGGGCGCTTTGGTGGCAGGCGACCGGATGCCTCGTGAGGTTCGGTGTTCGAGTGCTCGCTTAGCGTCAGAAGCAGACAAAGGTTTTGGTCGGCAGACGACCGGATGCCTCTCGTGAGGTTCTCGTGTCCGATCGCCTTGGTCGGCAGGACGACCGATGCCTCCGTGAGGTTCGTGTCCGAGTGCTCGCTTAACGTCAGAGCAGACAGTGCCTTGGTCGGCAGGACGACCGGATGCCTCGTGAGGTTCTCGTGTCCGATCGCTTTAGTCGGCAGGACGACCGGATGCCTCGTGAGGTTCGGGTGTCCGAGTGCCTCGGTCGGCAGGACGACCGGATGCCTCGTGAGGTTCGGTGTCCGACTACCTTGGTCGGCAGGACGACCGGATGCCTCTGTGAGGTTCTCGTGTTCGAGTGCTCGCTTAACGTCGAGCTAGACAAGTGCCTTGGTCGGCAGGACGACCGATGCCTCGCGAGGTTCTCGCGTCCGATCGCTTGGTCGGCAGGACGACCGATGCCTCGTGAGGTTCGGTGTCCGAGTGCCTTGGTCGGCGGGACGACCGGATGCCTCTCGTGAGGTTCTCGTGTCCGAGTGCCTTGGTCGGCAGGACGACCGATGCCTCGTGAGGTTCGGTGTCCGAGTGCCTTGGTCGGCGGGACGACCGGATGCCTCTGTGAGGTTCGGTGTCCGAGTGCCTTGGTCGGCAGGACGACCGGATGCCTCTCGTGAGGTTTCGACGTCCGATCGCTTTGGTCGGCAGACGCACCGGATGCCTCGTGAGGTTCGGTGTCCGAGTGTGCCTTGGTGGCAGGACGACCGGATGCCTCTCGTGAGGTTCTCGTGTCCGAGTGCCTTGGTCGGCGGGACGACCGGATGCCTCTTTGAGGTTCGGTGTCCGAGTGCCTTGGTCGGCAGGACGACCGGATGCCTCGTGAGGTTCGGGTGTCCGACTGCCTTGGTCGGCAGGACGACCGGATGCCTCTGTGAGGTTCTCGTGTCCGACCGCCTTGGTCTGGCAGGATGACCGGATGCCTCGTGAGGTTCGTGTCCGAGTGCTCGCTTAACGTCAGAGCTAGACAAAGGCCTTGGTCGGCAGGGACGACCGGATACCTCGTGAGGTTCTCGTGTCCGAGTGCTCGCTTAACGCCGTGGCTAGACATGAGTGCTCGCTACCGCCGTAGCCGGACGTGAGTGCTCGTTACCGTCGTAGCTGGACATGAGTGCTCGCCACCGTCGAGCCGGACGTGAGTGCTCGCTACCGTCGTAGCCGGACGTGGGGCATCCTTCTCGAGTCCTCGCTTCGCGCAGGGTAGCCGAGAGGAATGGCCGCCGTCTATCCCACATGTATACCCCATCCGCAGTGTGGGACCCGGAGGGGATGAGCGCGCGCGCTTACTGCGTTGGTTTGAACGCCGTGCTCGTGGAGCTAATAGCGGGTAGTCCGAGGGTCCCGGGAGGTCCCGCCAAGGGGGACCTTCCGAGTGGACGGTCCCGAGTAGGGTGTCCCGCCCCGCGTGGGGCGACCCATAAAAACCTTTCTACTCAATCTCAGATGGACTCGGGTCGTCCGCGACCAGAGCACACCGGCCGCCGCCATTGATGAGCTCCGGGAGAGTGTGAAGTATGGTCTCGGACGCGAGTAGAGGTGATTAGGCCGTCACCGACCTAACCGAGGGCCCACCGTGGGGCTCACCTCATACCGCCCCTTGCTCTGTTTTGTGGGCGGCCTTATACCCATCCGGTGGGGTAGGCCTTTTGAACCCACACTGTCATTGGGACTCGGCGTAAGCCACAAAGCTTTTGCCGCCTTGGGGCAGCTGCCCATGGGCTTCTCGCGCGCCCGAGCAACTGCTCCGCCTAAAGGCGAGACCAAGAGGTTACGGACACGTTGTTCGGGCGGCGCTTTATGGCCCTTGTCGCCGACATGACAGGATTAAAAGCGGAGTGGTATTGGAAATGGAGTTACCAGCCGGGCGCAACAGCGAGGTGGTCGCGACGCTCGCTTGACGGGCGCTCACCGCCGGCGTTCGCTCGTCCTCTATAAATACGCCTGGGTGCTTTCGAGTGGTCACGCTTTCTTGCCTTCTCTCGCTCTCGCTCAAACAAGAAAAGCACCAGAGAGCTAAGGAAAGAAAACCCACCTTTCTTTCTCACCTTCCATCGTCTCCCTCGTGAAGATGTCGTGGCCGAGTGCTCGCGACAAGACAAACGCGGCGCTCGCTTGGTGAAGAAGGGCTTTTATGCCGCAGACCTTTCCGGCCGGAGGGTGCCGACCCGGGCTGCACACGCGCCATGCGGCGACGAGATCGTGGTGCCCGCTCGTTCTTCGAGCGCGGCTTTGGCTCGCCGCCGCACCCGCTCGTCCGGGGCGCTTGCTCATTACAAGGTGGAGGTGCACCATCTCAACCCCAATGGGGTCCTCCACATCGCCATCTTCATCACGCTGCGAAAGCCTTCTTGGGGATCGAGCGCGACCGGGCGTTGTGGAGGCACTTCTTCCGTGCAAGGCTCGAAGGACAGCCGCCGGACGCCGCTGGCGCTCAGGTGGCTCGCCTCCGCCTTCGCCCGGCCGGAGCACGGAGTACCGGAGGTAAACCGCCTCGCCCAACAAGGGTCGGGCGTTCAATGGCTCTACGTCAAACGCGGCGGCGGTGTTCTCGTTTCACCGGCGAAGCTTCCCATGGTGGAGGAGCGGTGGAACTGGGCGCCGAGAAGAGGGAGAAGAACAAGCCGCCCGATCGTGGAGCGATCAGGCTCAAAGGAGGCGGGCTCACCGGGACGTGGTTGTGCGCGCTTTATGGGGATGCGCTGCAACCACTTGTGCACGTGCCGCACTGCTCCAGATACGGGCCGTCCGACCGGACGAGGATGGCGTAACCCGAGCTGGCCGCTGCTCGAGGTGGAGGCCCGTGGCGCCGTTACGGCGGAAGCGCCATGGTGGCCGCGACACCACCCGAGCCATTCTCGCGCTTTTCCGCCAACCGTAAGCCGTGAAATTCCTTTCGCTTCTCTTTCTTTGTCCTTAGCACTTGACCGACATTCCCGCATCCTCTTAGGGCTCATGGGGATGTCTTCCGCGCCGCCCCGGGGATAAGGAAGCGCAGGCGCATGCCCGGCGAAGACTAGAGGTCGACTCTCCCGCAAGAAGCGGAAGGAGGAAAGGAGGAGGAAGAAACATAAGGAACGCGCGCAAGCGCGCATGCAGGCGGCGAGGATGTGTCAGAGACCACCGCCGTGGGGACAACCTCCACTGACAGCGGCGGGAGTGCCTCCGCCACCCCTATGGTGGGTTTTTCTCGACCGCCGATCGGCGCGCCCGAGGCGGACTCGGCCGAGGCGGCATCACGGGCCCGTGGCTACGGATCCCCAAAGGGGGTGATCTTGCGCGCGCGGTCGTCGCAGCTGGTCTCTCGGTGGAGGTGGCTTCGGGAAGCGACCAACCGACTTGACTTGGCTGGGGGCCGCAAGAAGAGGGCGCGTGCCACGCACCCGCCGGCCTTGTAAGTGTATTCTTTTATTAGAGCATTTTCTTTTGGCAAAGCCGCCGAGCGACTCTTGAATCTTTGCAACGCGGCGCTTATGGGGTGACCGGGCGTGCTACATCGGCTCCGCAAGTAACGGGCGCCGGTGATTTCGCTGACCCGGCCGGGTCGGTGGAGGTCGCGTCGGCCGAGGACGGGCTCACCCGAGGTCGTGGCCGAAGAAGAACTTCCGCCGCCCGACGGGACTCCCACCGACGACGGATCGCTGCTTTCGAGGATGAGACAATGGCGCCACGGTGATCGCGCTACCGTGGCGAGCCGGCGACGGAGGTGCTCGACCGCCCCTGTGGGAGGTGCCGACCGATGCTCCTCAGCGCAGTCGCCGAGGGGGTTTCGAAGGGTTGACCTCGCCACCCTTGCCCATGGTGCTTTGGACGGCGACGCCCCGCCCGAATGGGCGAAGCGAAGGCCGCCACGTGTAATCCCGCCCGCGCCATGGGTCAGCGAGGAGAGCGAGCGGTCGCCTCTTCTAAGGCGCTACCGGACGCAAGCGAGATAGGCGATCCGTGAAGGTCCGGCTCTTGCTCAAGTCTTCCACCGTGGCGCGGATACGATGGTCGGGAGTCCAACCACGCCTGTAGGTCACCAAAAGTTCGACTCGCTGCACATTTTGATAGTTCTTCCGCGCGACTAACGGAGTGTCCACATTTTTGCAAAGACTTGCGGGCTCGCCGCGGCGTCAAAGTTGAGCTCTCGCGGGGCCCGAACAATCGGGCGCCGCAGCGGAGGAGTGCACTGGCCGCGCTTGAGTTGCGCTTAGCCCAGAGGCCCCGGGCATTAGGCGGCCTGAGGCGTGGTGATCCGCCAGGATTTGAAGAGGCCACAAAGGCTCTTCATGATGAGCGCCAGGAGCCGAGGCCTTGAGGGCGAATGTGGCGAATCGAGTCCTCCTCGACGAGGTTACCGAGGCCAAGGATGCCGCCGTTGCTGAGGGGACCGCGCAGACGCAGTAACACGCCCGCGACCGAGCGAAACAAGGCTCGGGGACGCCGCCCAATTGCTCGAGCGCGATCGCCGTATGAGCCGCCGAAGCCAAGACTTCATACGAGGCGCCAAGTCGAAGCCGCAATCCACCAACTCGCGGCGGTAAGTGTCTCAATTCTTCAATTAAGTTTGGGGTGCGACCACGTGGCTAACTTATCCAAAATCTCCGCAACCGCAGAGGCGCAGAACGGCCGATGCTCGCGACGTGGCGATCGTGGTTCGGGACGAGTCCCGGCGGCGTTGAAGGTTGCGAGGACGGTCGGGCCGAGATGAGCGCCGAATCGAGGCCCTCCGCAAGGCCGGCCGAGGTCTCGCGACCGATCCTGGAGCCGGGCAGCCCGAAAGTGCCTTGCTCGCTACCGCCCGAGTGCCGACTGAGAAGAGGCGTGGTCACCGGCCACGCGCTTGAGCTTCGCCGCTACGCTGGTCAACACCATCTCAGATTACGACGGCATCGACCTCGCGATGGTGGGCGCGCGAGCTGGGAACCGGATCGACGAGGAGATCGACCGGCCGAGCCCTGGTCGAGCCAACGCCGAGATCGCCAACCGCATCCCGCCGCAGCCGCCTCCGAAGCTGAGGCGCCCAACTCTCCGCCTCGCCACCGGCCGCCCGCCAAGAAGAATAAAATATAGTTAGCTTTATCCTTTTTAGATTGTAAAGACCGCTATTTAAACAATCTTGAATTTATCAAGTTCCTTAATCGCCCTCGTCCTTTTCGTATTTAGATGAGCGCTTGACCGACCATAGCCTTAAGGACCACAGGGTCACTTATGCGTAGGTCGGTCGCTTTGGGGGAGCGAGGTGGATTGGAGACTTGGCTATGCAGCGGTTAGGCGACTTGTGAGGGATAGGAGTGTTCTAGACCGCCAGGATCTTTCCACTCGGGCACTTCCTTCTTCCGAAGTGCTACTTAGCAACCATAGCCACCGGGCGAGGTCGTAACACTTGGGTTGAGAGGGTTACCGCCGGATGGACCTCATGACCGTCAGTCACGCACCTCATAAGCGCGTGGGATAGCCGAGTTCGTGCGGAGGTGTTCTCGCCGACCCAAAGGTCACCCCACGGTACTTCCTTCTTCCGCTGGGCGTTAGCAACCATAGCCGGGGCGTAGTCGTAGCACTTGGGTCAAGGGGTTACCGCCGAAGGACCTTGTGGTCGGTCGGGTCATCAACCCGCGCAGCGCCGACCGAGGAGCAACTGAACGGGGCGCGAAGGGCAGCTCCCGAGTCGCCGCATGGCGACCGTGTGCTCGGAAGGAAGAAAGTAAATAGCATGCTAGGAAGAGGAAAAGAGTTTAGGATAGAATCGCCTTAACTTTTCTATATTCCATGCATTTGGAAGGATGCGCCGCCGGTGTCCTTGAGCCGAAAGGTGCCAGTAGGAGGATCTGCACGACGGTGAAGGGCCTTCCTGTGGGGCGATACTTGTGCTTATCCTTGCCGGTCCGACCCGACGCAGACTGGTCGCCAAGATCGAAAGACCGCCTCGAACTCGGGCGGCTGTGATAACATCGCAGAGCTTGTTGATACCGCCGATCGCAGATCGGCCACGTCATGCGCGCTCGTCGATCCGATCGACGAGTCTTGTTGTGCGGCGAGCCCCGAGCCTCCTCGGCTTGCGAGCTTGGGGCGCCATACTCTGTGTGTCGGCAGAAGACGGCTTCAAAGACCGTATACCATGAAGAACGTGTGAACCCGGTAGCCCGGTCGGCGTGGTCCGTGACTCCAGAGGACGGAGGGTAGCTCGGCCACCCAATACCGCGCGGGCGCTTGAGCCGATCAAGATCCGCGGCTTGAGCCCTTGAAGGATCATGCCGCTGGCGCTCGACCGGCCGTTGGTCCGTGGATAGGCCACGGCCGCCCAATCGACACCGGATGTTGAAGTCATCGCAGAACTCGAGGAATTCTTCCCGTGAATCGCGCCCGTTGTCGGTGATGATGGAGTTTGGGACTCGAATCGAAAGACTATGTCGCGGAAGAAGATGGCCGCCAGCCGACGTGACGCTTACGACCGCTTGGCCTCTATCCACTTGGTGAACTTGTCCACCGCGACTAGCAATGGGTAAAGCCCCGGGCGCTCGAAAGGCCCGACAGATCGAGCCCCAAACCGCAAAGGCCACGTGATGGGGATTGTCTCGCAAGGCCCGAGCCGGCAGATTTGTCCGCTGGCGAAGAATTGGCATCCTTCGCAGTGCGCGGCGATGTGCTCTGCGTTGACACGCGGCCACGCCAATAGAAACCTTGCCGAAAGGCCTTTCCCACCGTGAGATCGGGCGAAAGTGGTGACCGCAAATTCACTGTGTATGTCGTCCAAATAGCTTGTTTTCCTTGGTCGGCCGACGCACTTTTGGAGGACCTGAGGCTCCTTTTGTAAAGGTCCGACCGACCAGACGAAAGACTTTGCTCGCGGCGAGGCGCAGGGCCCTGGCCGGTCGGGAGAAGCGACCCGTCCACAAACGATCTATGAATGGCTTTCCACGGACTCGGTTGCTAGTACACCGTGGCTCGACCCGCCAAGTCTACGCGACCGCCGCCGCGGTCGGGCGATCGTCTTAGGTAGGTTTGGGACCGTTTCGCCACCGGCCCACCGGATGGAAGGTCGCAGGAGGTCGCAGACGAAGATCCCGAGCGGACCGGTCTGCGGAGGCCGATTGGCAGTAGTCGTGCGCCGCTATTGAAGCGTCAGTGAGCTATGGTGAAGCTCAAGCCCTTGAACCGACTTCGAGCCCGCGCACTTCTCGGCGATGCGCCACACGGGCGTCTCGGGCTCCGCGCCTTCATGACTTGGTCAACGACAAGCTTGGAGTCCCCGTGGACGAGAGTCGGCGAGCACCGAGGTCGGCAATGATCCGAGACCGCTGACGAGGGCCTCGCACTTCGCAACGTTGTTGGTGGCGCCGAAAAGCACCGATGGCGCATCGGAGCTTGTTCCCGCCGGGAGATGATGATAACCCAGCGCCGCGCCATTCTTGTTGTAAGACCCATCAAGTACATTGTCCAAGATTTCGGGTCTTCGATCACCGTGGTGCTCGGTTTCGGTCCACTCACGACGGTCGGCAGTGGCTCGCGATTTGATCGCCGCTCGAGGGACGATGTGATGTCGTGGTCGCCGAGCTCGAGTGCCCACTTGGCTATCCTTCCCGAGGCGTCGCGGTTGCGGACGATCTCGCCTAACGGGACGTGGTCACCACGGTGATGTTGTGCCGATCGAAGTAGTGGACGAGCTTTTCTTCGCAATGAGCACCGCGTAGAGTAGCTTCGCACTGTGGGTACCGAGTCTTGACTCGGAAAGGACTCGCTAATGAAGTAAACCGCCGTTGTACCTTAAGTTCGCGGCCTTCTTCCGCCGCTTCCACCACGAGGGCCGCTACCGACGACTTGGGTAGTGGCGGCGATGTAGAGAAACATGGCCCCCGGTGCCGGCGATCAGGATCGGAGGCGAGGACAGAAGGCCTTTAGGCGCGAGGGCCTCCCGAGCTTCGGGTCCAACTAAAGCGGTCGGATCTCTTGAGTAGCTCAGAGTGGCATTCGCGCCGCCGAGGCGAGACACTAAACGGCTCAAAGCCGCTAGGCATCCGGTCACCTCGACCCCTTGAGGTTGCCGATTGGGCCCATCCTTGCGATTGCTAATATCTTCTCTGGTTGGCCTCGATGCTCGCCGGAGACAATGAAGCCAAGGAGCTTCCTTTGGGGACCCCAAAACGCATTTTCGTGATTGAGCTTTATGCGAATCGCCGAAGGGCCGCAAAGGTCTCTTCCAGTCGGGGACAAGGTCGCCGGCCTTCTTGGTTTTTACGACAATATCGTCGACGTACACCTCAACGTTACGGCCGATCCGTTATCAAGCACGCTTGCATACATCGGTATGTAGCGCGCGTTTTTAGGCCGAACGCATCGTAACGAGCGTAATGAGCCGAACGGGGTGATGAAGGAAGTCGCGAATGGTTGGACTCCTTAGCGCAACCGGTGGTAGCCCGAGTAGGCATCCGTAAAAGAGAGGGACTACACACCCGCGGTGGAGTCGATGACTTGGTCGACGCGGGGCAAAGGGAACGGATCTTTGGGACATGCTTTGTTGAGACTCGTATAGTCAACGCACATCCTCCATTGCCCATTTTTCTTTTACAAGTACAGGTTGGCTAGCCACTCGGGGCGCACCTCTTTACTTAACCTCGCAGCCGTAAGTTTGGCGATCTCCTCCCTATGATCCTGCGCTTCTCCTTGTCGGCGGCGCGGCGTTAGGCGACCGGCTTTGAGCCCGGTCGGATGCTCAAGGAGTGCTCGCGACTTCCCTTTGGGATTCCGGCATGTCGGAGGACCTCCATGCGAAGACGTCTTTGTTGGTGCGGAGGAGTCGACGAGCGCTTTCCTATTTGGCGGAGCGTGGTTCGATCCGCGACCGCCTTGGTCGGATCACAGGATCGACCGCGACCTCCTTCGTGTCCTCGGCGGACTTGAAGGATCCCGCCCCTACTTGGCCGGACTCGGGGCGGATTCGAGGCTTCCTCCCGAGGTTATCGAGCTCGGCAGACGCGATGACTGCCGAGGCAAGCTCACAACTGCTGCGCTCACAGTTGTAGGCAAGCTGGAAAGACGATGCCACGGTGATGACTCCCCGTGGCCCTGGCATCTTCAGCTTGAGGTAGGCGTAGCTGGGGACCGCCATGAACTTGGCGTAACATGGCCTTCCCAGATGGCATGAAGAACCGGAAATCCACGACTCAAAAGCGAGGGTTTCGTGCGGAAGTTTCCTGCCTCAAAGGTAACGGCAGTCGACCGCCCGAGTGGATGGGCTTGTCGCCGTGAATGACGCCATGGAAGGGCGCCTTCTCGGGTCGGAGGGTTGAGCGCGGATCCCCATAGCGCCGAGCGCCTCGACGTAGAGGATGTTGAGGCCGCGCTCCGTCCATGAGCACCTTTGAAAGGCGCTTCTTCCCACGATGGGGTCACCACCAGGGGTATCTCCCTACCGTGGAACGTGGTCGGGTGGTCGGTCCGATCAAAGGTGATCGAACCCACCACCGAGGTATCGGGGACGATGGCGCGACGGTATGGACCTCGCGATAAGCGAGCTTGAGCCGGCGCTTGTTGGCATAGCAGCCGGTCCTCCAAAGATCATGAGGCGTACCGCCGAGTTCGGGAACTCATCGTCGCCTTTTTCTCTCGCGATCGCGGGCCGCAGCAGCTTCTTCCCTTGCCACGCGGCGTTGCGGGACGCCGGAGAGGTAACGCCGTGACCTCGCAGTCCCGTACTTGTGCTTGACGGAGAACCCGTGGTTTGGGCACGGGCCGCCCATCAACTTCTCGGTGGTGGGCGCGACGGCCGGTCGCACTCGCCGCTATGGCGAGGCGGTCGACGGTGGCGACCACTGGGTCTCGCGGATCTGCTTCCCGTGCCGCCCGCTTGTCGGAGCGGTCGGCGGGACCCGGCGCGACGCCGGTTCGGCTGGGCCTTTCCTCCTCGAAGATGGCCCCCACAGCCTCCTCGCCGAGGCGTGGTTGGTGGCGATATCGAGGAGCTCCTTGGTAGTTCCGGGCTTGAGACGGACTAGTTTGTGTACCAAGGCCTTGCGCAGAGGTGCCAGATGAATGCCCCACGACATCGGCGTCGGAGATGTCGGGAGCTCGTTGACTGGCGGAAAACCGCCGATGTAGTCCCGGAGGGTTTCCCGGCCGCTGTTTGCGCCCTTCAGTCTCAGGAGTTTCGGGCGCTTGTAAGTGCTCGAAGTTGCCGACGAAGAGGGCCTTCAAGTCGGTCCAGTTCACGATGGTTTTGGCGGCAGCAGTACTGAGCCAGGCTCGGGCCGAGTCTGCGAGGTAAATGGGAAGGTATTGGATGATGAAGAGGTCATCCGTTGTTTCCTCCCGCCCGCATGCGAGCCGGTAATCTTGAGCCGACACTGGGTTTGTGGCCCTGTATTTGGCAATGTTGGTAGCGCCGGACCGGCAGGAAGTCCGCTCGCGGATCGCTCGACAGAACGCCATGTCCAGACCGTCGGGGCTCGGGCCGCGGTGGTGGTGCCCGCGCCCGCAACCCGTGAGTGGCGGCGCCTCCGCCATCTTTCTCCGCGCTCAAGGGTAGCGCGAATGTCGAACATCACCGAGGCGTTGGCGCACCGGGCGCGCTGCCCGTGTGGCTCGCGGTGCGGCGACGCCGTCGTCGACCCATCCGGCCAGACGGCGCAGACGGGCCGGTGGCCGAGGTGGCTCGGAGCGATAGGAGCCGGAGGCGTGCATGTCTTCGACGGCCGCGGCTCTACCAAATTTCGTGAGGTTTTGGTAAGTGGCCTTGGCCTCCGGTCGGTCGGCCCGGAGGCCTCGGCAAAGATTGCGGCGCGCCACGCTTTTGACCGGGCGTGGGGAAGAAGTGAGGACCGCGGATCCTTCTTCGGCTGGGGTGTGCTCGACGCCGCATCGCTGGCCGCCAGCACATGCGGGCCTCGAGCCCTCTTGCTCCAGTTGGCTCGAGCCGGCCGAGCTCGGGTTCTTCGCTCCTCCAACTCTTTGCGCTGTTGTTGGAGCTCTGCCACGCTGGTCCGAAGCGCTGCTCAAGACGCCGCACTGGTATCCTCCTCCCGCGCTCGAATGCGCCGGACAGAGGCCCGGCCGCGAGGCCACGGGCAACCGACGGTGTTCGCCATGTTGCACTCGCGAGTGCCGCTCATGGCGGTGGTCCGTGTCGAGCTGGAGTCACCACGAAGAGTCTTCCAAGACTCGTGGATGGAGGCCGGCAGTAGCCACCATCGCCACTGGGCCGCGAGCCCACGGGGTGACATGGTCACCGCCGGGCCTACGGAGTTTTCACGACCGTGGCGAGCCCTCTTCGGTTCCGGCCGGGGCCTGCAGGGCGCCTGCCGAGCTAGCGGTCGCCGAGAGGACGCCTAAGCTCTCACGGCGCCGTCCTCTGGAGGCGGCGGACGAGCGCGAGCCCTCCCGCCGGGTGACGGCGAAGTCGAGGAGCCGGCGGATCCGTTCCCGTGCGCCATGCCGCCGCAGATGGGTGGATGCCATCGTGAGATAAACGAATCCGAGATGGTGATGAAGACACGCTAAGCCCCTACCGCGCGCCAACCGCCGGTGTTTTCGGAGCCACGGCAAGTAAATTTGTAAGTCTAGGGGTCGCGTTCCACTCCTCGAATGGTTAGACTCGTGAGTCCAAGATGTATCCGTTCGGGCCGAAAGTCCCTACTCAGCCTCGGGATGGCCGATTGTATTGCTTTTTGCACTATGTTTTTCTGCACGAGGCCCTAAATGACTTAGTCTCCTCGTGTTCTTATGTCTCCCTCTCCTCTCGCGCTCCTTTAATCGCTTAGTCCCGCCTCCTTTTATACGGAAGGAAGGCAGGTCACATCGAGTTGGGGAAGAGCGAGGTGACCTATGTTAGGAGCTCGGTCCTTCGTCCCGTGGATCTGTCGCCACCCGCCTTGCTCATGCCGGGTTGATAGCCTTGGTGGTCGGGAGGTTAGGTATTCCCGGAAATAGCGATTGCCCTCGTGATCCTTGCGACGCCGACGTCGCGTGCGTGACGCTGGTGCCGCCTCGGAGGAGCGGCGCCGCATCTTGACGTGATCGGTTGATGGGCCGGAAGCTTTGTCTTCGCAGCCACCGATCTTCTTGGGAAGGAGCCACCGCCTTGTATAGTCACTCCGATTGACCTTATTCGGGGGGTACGTGGCGGTAGGCCGATGAGGACCTAACATGCGGCCCTCGGCGTCCGTCACCTTGGTTCGGTTGGAGTCGGGGGATCCCGCCCCGCCAAGAGGGTCGGGAGCGCTGTCCGGTCGGAGTCGGGAGATCCCGCCCGCCAAGAGGGGTCGAGCGCCGTCGGTCGGATTCGCTTCCCGGGTGGTCGGGAGCGGATGTCTTGTGCGGTCTCGCAGCGATTCGGTCGGTGATGGCGGGCGCGCCTGTTGGTCGAGATATGCTTGAGGCCGCTGGCTCGTCGTTTCGGGCTGTTGGGGTACCCCTTTTATTAGTATTCGTCAAAGGTCAACCATCCTTTACCAGAACTCATCCGCGAAATGACGATGTAGGCCATTTTTTTGCAAATCTAACCCCTGTATGATAAAAATTACAAAAATAGCCCTTTCATTGAACACGGAAGAGCCGACAAAGGACACCAGTTCTCTGCCGCGCTATCAAACTGAGGTAGGGCATCTAGGGCTTAGACCACGGCATCACACAGCCAGTACGAGAGGAGGCCTGATGCAGCAGGAAATCCAACCGTGGCAGCACCTGCCATGCTTGCTATACACGGAAGCAAGCTCTCCGACGCCCTTTCGAGATACCAGACCACGGCACATGACACACATCACCTACAGGTCTTTCACGTTTAGACATGATACCATTTTTGCAAAACTTGTCACACAAGGGCTCGTTTTATAGGGAAAAAACGCTGGAGGGGCTACTACAGTAAAAAAAACATCTTTACCACTTGTGTGTTGTGCTTGTACCTTCATAATCATAAAGCCACTGCAAAGTCAAACTAAATTTTCTGCTTTTGATTCAAGTAATAAGGCTTCAACAAACAAACAAAATACAAGTTCTCCTGAGAAGAACAGGGAAATTGCAGCTTATGCTGTATGTCCTGCAATTCATGCACACATAAGATTCATATAACTGCATTTTGCATTTCAATTTTCAACTAGCTAGCAAGTCATAAGCACGTTCCTATGGTTAGGTGTATAATATCCATCAGAACTTGTCACGTACATGCTCTTTTTCGTTCTGAATTTCGATTCTCGAAATAGAAATCTTACCAAGTTGAATCAGGATTTTCAATGGCATCCCTTAAGATATCTAGTCAGACGTGCAGCCAGGACCAACTATAGAAACTTGTCTCGATTACTATACTCGAAATCATTTATTTTTCTTCTTTCTGCTCAGAGGAATGATCATCAATCTTCTTCAGTTACCATTGTTTCTTGCCCTTTCTCTTTTTCCTACTACCACCACTACTCTTTGCATTGCTTCCGCTGCCAGGAGAAGGGGGCTGCTCGCTTTGCGCACCGAACGTTTCAAACATGCCAGACTGCACCGCATTCTGCAACCACTCAAAGAACTCCTCTTCATCAATTCCTCCATCCATGTTTGCGCCATTTGGGACCCCTCCACCCCTATGCGCTGAGGTGCTCCCTTTGCCACTACCTTGTTTTAACAAACTGGCATTAACATGAAAGCTCGGCTTGTGAGTGTTTGCTGGACATCTCATTCCCTGGAGAAGAAAACAGATATGGGTATATCAATTCATAAAATGTTTTAATTCTCTATCTACTCGCTAGGCAGAGTGAGAAATTCTGTCTATGCATAAAGTGTGTATTACTTCATTGGGCACCTCAGATTTCAGAAAACATACATATTTGCTCTAGTTGTAACTATAATTAGTGTACTGTTTTATATATCCATGACAAGTTTTTTTATCATAATAGTGCATGGAGAACTAGAGAAAATCCACCCATACATTTCCCTAAAATTCAAACTAGCATTAGTAACTGGTCTCCCTACTGAACTTATCGCATGAGTTATTTCAAGGGTACAAAATCTCTGCTCACAATTCTCATGACCTAGCAAAGGATTTCAGTGCTTGAAATAGGTTCGCGTTTAGGCATATTGTATAGTAGTCAATTAGTCATGCCTCACAGCATATGAATATGTACTGACCAAAGACCATACTTATGAGCATTCAATATGTAATCCTTGCTAACATGAACATAGTGAAGAGAACAAACTAAGGCCCTTCTTTGCAAAACAAGAAACTGGTAAGAGCAATATTAATGAATGCATCTGAATTTTCATCAGAGAAGATCTGAATCACCTGACAGCTGAACCACTCGGTGACGTCAAATATGTTGCTTTCGGCACAAACATATGCATGAGGCAAATCAGGCTGCACAACAGTATACATCATAACACATTTGTGATGGCAAGGTGCCACAACATACCATTCTTCTTTCTTGAAAAGAAGTTCAAGTTCTTGATAAGGGCTCATATCAAGAGTTGCAATAATCTGGTGTTACCTTGTGCAGCATCCCAAATAGAATGGGTTGAAATGACTGCTCAACCCATCCATCGCCATCTTTAGACTGATGAAACTCATTGCAATCCTATGATGCAGAAAATACAATATAGCTTTACAAAACATTTACCAGCAGTGTAGTATCAAAAGCAACCACAACCATATACCAAAAAGAATACCTGACACCATCTAGCTTGCAATTTAGCTCTTCCTGTACAAATCCACAGGTGGAAATCTCCGCATTTCTTGCAGGCTATTCTTCTTGATAGACCATAAGGTCCTTCATCAACACCTTCAGATGGGCTAAACCCTTGTCGGTAAGTACCATTTCCTCCTTTCTGGTAAATTATAGAAATAATAAAGAAAAGAAATCATGCCTGTGAGAATAAACCATAGTAAACCTGAAGCTCTATTAATGTGTGGATATTATATCTTGTGTCTTTTATTTTTATTTCAGAGCATCTTTTGTGAATGGATCATTAAACCAAAATAAAATTTTACAGCAAATTGGCAAGCATAAATTTTCCTTTTTGCCAAATAAATGATTGATAAGATTACAAATGTCATACTATTTAAACTGCCAAAAAAATTGGCTGCAATGAAAACCAAATATGAACCTATTGAATGTTGATCTATAATGATGAATTCCTTTCAAACAATGCAAACTATATACAGTGGCGTTCACATCAAAACCATCAAGCAAACAGCCCACAGTGCTGTTCACATCAAAACCATCGTGCAAATTGCCTACACTGTTCACATTAAAATCATCAAGCAAATTATCTACAATGGTGTTCGAAACCAGTAGGCAACTGTTTCCATTGAAACCATCCAGCAACTCTCTATACTGGTGTTCGAGGACACCTAAATATGATGCCTTTCCAACACATAAATCATGCACAAAAAGACAAAAACATTAAACTAAACTGAACTGAACAATAAAATTCATACTATTTCTCAGCCAATTCAACTTTCACTAACTATGACAATTCCTGGCCCATGCTTTCAAAATTCAAACAGGTCCAAAATTGATCGAGAACAAATGTAAAAAGGATAAATTCCTTATATGCCACTCGAATTTGGGGGAAATTCGTGAATGTCTCACTAACATGCGGGTCAGGGCCCACATGTCAGTGAGACAATGAGTGGCGTATAAGGGATGAGGTAAACTTTTAATGGCATATAAGGAATTGCCCCAATGTAAAATTACATTGCAAATCCAGTAATCCACAAATGACCAAAATCAGCCAAAAACCAATTTGGTGCAGCTGGTTGGCCTCAGTCAGTTTCACCTTCTTCTATGTTACTTTGAAAAACATGAATTATTGTGTATTTGAATAGTGGTCCAATGCAAACCCTTTCCATATGCACTTCAAAAACATGTGAATACACCATAACTAGTTTTAACTTGGCCAAATTTGGGTGATTCTTCAGTCCAGCTAAACTGCCCACCTTTCCTCTCACAGGAGCCAACTAGTGGAGATGGGTTACCAGCAGTTGCAGATAGTTCTCAAACAAAGCGTAAACATAAGCCAGATAAGGAATTAACTAGGAAGACCTTTTGAGAAGCACTCTGAAACCGTCTGAAGTAGTTCAATAGCTCCTCCCTCCTTAACTCATCGTCATATGTCTTTTGTTTCAAAGAATCAAGAAGAACCTGTGTGTTGAGTTGGGACCTCATGAATACAAGATCTTATGAAAGATGATTTTAATTGGATCTGTGATTGTTTCATCAAGGAGTACATGCAAACCTCATATGCATTTTGAAGCTTTTTAAATGCATCAGCAGCTTTATCATTGCCCATGTTCTTATCAGGATGGACTAACATAGCCTGCAAAATCAGTAATCACAATTACCAAATATTACTATACTGGAACCTTGCAGCACACGAATATTAAGATCAAAAGGTAAGTAGGTAACATTTGGGAAAATAAAGCACTGATACAAGTTATATTCGATTATCTTTTAGCATCACCTTTTTCTTGTATTCTCTCTTGAGTAATGATACATCTATGTTTTCATAACGACGGAATCCTAATGCTGAATAGTGATCAGTGCAGTTCAGTAATCGAGCCACTTCATCTTCAGAGGTTAACTCTTTCTCAGCTCCACTACTTGAGGGATCACCAGGGCCGCAATCAGATGATTGAGCATATCCAGATTGTGAGGTTCTACCTGTTGATGATTGTTGAAAATCTCCAAAGAAGTTGCCTGATCTGCCTGAACTTCGCTCAGAGTTCCTTGAAGAACCATTAAATTTGTTATTGTCTGCATTTTTCTTCAGGAACTGATCTAGAACGTCACTCGAAATGAAAGACAAGTTTAGGCTCAAAAGTAACCCAAGCCATCCGACATAGCTTCTTGCACAATACATCGAATACAGGCAGGTGACAAGGAGAGCAAATCGTTCACGCTTCAAGAAAAAAGAAGCACCTGTATTGTAAGCAATATTAGCATTTACATATTGCAAAATATTTAATAAGATTGATCTAAATAAGTTGTAGAATACGACCTCCAAGAATTATTACAGTGCTTGTTGTCCAAAAGCTTCCAAACAGCCACAAAATCACCACAGCAAGCACTGCGATAATCAGGACCGCAACACCTAGACCAATGAAGGCAACCACAGAAGCAGCAATCGCCTAGATCATAAAAAGAGAATAGCAAAGATGAAAATTTTGACAAGACATTAGGAACATCTTCTTTCATTTCATAATTCAAGGTTTCAAGCAAGAGAGAGTTAAAAAAAGGCATCGTCACCTGCAGACAAACATAAATGTCCCAACGGTTGAACACACTAAAAACAAATATTGATCATCCAATAAGAATTTTTACTGAAACTACATTTACAACCATAAGAGGAAAGTGCAGAAAAAGAAGATTGACCATATAAAACTACTGTCCTTAGCAGACAAAAGGTTAGGCTATCCACTTTATAAAAAGCATTTCAGATTACATTATCGAAAATTGTTCAGTGATTAATCCTAGTGTAGTTCTAAGTAATGCCAAACAATAGAGTTGTCAAGAAGTGCATGCACTAACATACGAAATAGAACTCATAGAAGAGGTGACATATGAAAGCTGTACTGCAGATTGCGTTTAACTTATATTTGTGACTTGGCAAACTTGATCATTTTTAAGATTCAGGGAACAGTGCATATAAGCTTACTTTGGTGCAGACGTAGCACGCTGTGTTGCAGCCTGCTACTGAAGGCTGAAATAGGCTCAAGTATATGAAATGTTGGCGGAACCAAAGGATAAGCAGGTTTATATTGCTAAAAGAGGATCATATGGCCATATTTATAAGCATGCACATATACCAGAAAGCACTAAACTGCGAGGTCAATCAATTTGTATTGTATGTATGAAAGCCTTCAGAAGTCAAAGGAAAGTATCGTTGCAAGTATTGCAATGAAAATCTGGTCTCTTGGCTCAATGGTCTTGCTAACAAGATGTCACTACCAAAATGAAGTACTCATTGTTCTAAGATTGAACTCTTGAACTGGAACAAACATAAGACAACCATCTGAATATGCATGCACATTGATGAGATTTATGCACAAACAAGATTTTTCGTTCCACTATTAAGGTTCATAAGCTCATTTTATTGTTTGGTCATTTTTTTTTATTTTGGCTTGTGATGAAAATTTTAGTCGTAGACATTGAACATTGCAAAACAATTTCTACTTGGCTGTGTTGCGCAACATCTGTGATAAATACAAGAAGTCAACCCAGTATGCATTTACATTATGTGTAAAGCAACTTGAAAGGGAAAAATGATTGCTGAGTCATACCACGAATATAAGCATTTTCTTTATCCCAATCATTGCAAAAATTGACAGCGTGCTGCACCAAAGTACCGCAAGGAGGGAGTTTGTCCCCAGACGTAGCAATGAATCAAAGCCCCTTATGGTGCAGTCTAACCAAACTGTCAACAAGAGCAACATCAACTTTCCAGCATTAAACATCCAGGCCCGAACAACAGGATAAACATACTCAATTTTACCAAGGACATAAGCATGCCCTTTGTCTACAATAGCCATGAAATTTCTGATTGCTGGCTTATTTCTCTCAACGAATCTTTTGCTTTCTTCCATTACATACATCATGGAAGCTCTAAAAAAGGATGCAGCCATGCAAGCTATGCACCTGGTCTTCTCCAAAACGTTTTCTGCCAAAATGCGCAATGAAGTTTGCTCTATCGAAGAGTTTTTATTACAGCCGCGCCGTGAGGATTTCTTACTATCTCTTCTTATTTTGGTGGTGCTGGAAGGCAGCTCATTTCCATCAGAATTGCTTATATAACAATTGATACCCACTGATTGCTGTTTACATGAAGCTCTGTCATCAGATTTGCCCAAGGACAAGATGCCATTACTTTTGTTATTCTTCTTGTCGCTTCTTGTTTTATGGCCACTGTTTCTTCCTGAACCATTTGATCTAACTTGAACCTGTGAACTTGGACTTTCACCATCCACTGCATCTCTTTCTAGTGTATGTAGTATATCACCATTAGCTGTATTTTGTCGGTTAGGTGAAGCATGATTTGGACCACTTTTACTTTGACTACCTTTTCGAGCCATGATTTCACTCAAGACAAGGTAGATTCACAGCTGAGGTGATGCATCACCACAGTTCACGCAGAAGGGCAAATACATCCTTCCATCTTCCCTTGGTAAAACAGTACCTGCGGGTACACAAAAACATACCATGAATATGGATTAAAAATAGGTCTAATAAAAGTCAGGATTTTGCTTCAGTGCTCCATCTAAAAAAAAGCTGGCATACTTCAAGGCAAGTAAAAGGTTCAAGATTATTTCTAACTGCTACATCTAGTGGAAGGGCATTTTGTCACTGTCTTGTGAATTGATCATAGTCTTGATCCATATAGATTGGACTGTCAGTGCCCACCCAACTTGGCATTACCTGATGTGCTCATAGTTTTGTAATCCTCCACTCCTTGTTACAAAATCATGTTATTATTTTGTGGGCTACGCCACCGTATTCCATGTCCAGTATGTCATCGTGAGGCTCAGTTGCAATGTGACTGAGCTGAACTCTGCCGGATCTTCATCAGCCTCGCAACAGTAGCTTAAGATGGATCATGGATTTATGGCTCCATTCACAGCTTAAGCAGTAAACTGTATTGAACAAATCGTGGGGCTGGGCCAATGGAGGGAAAAAGTGAAGTGAATGTTTCCGTGTGGATTAAAATGCTTGGCTTCGGGATCAGGATGGAATCAGATTTTGATGAACTAACTTGCACTAGAATTAGACAAGCTAATTGTATTTTACTATTTTACCTCTACTCATAGTAACTAATTTTCATTAAGATTTTGTGCAAACTTTTTTTTAAAATGAGTAGTAAAGCAAAACCCTAAAAGCAACAATAACTGAAAAAGGTATATCGCTAGAAAAAATGCCGGCATCATATGCATGGTTATTTGTATAAGACTGACAAACACTGAGTTTCATAAAGCCATCCAATCAGACGAGAACAAAGACGAACCGCGAGAAAAGTGCACTCTTACAGTGCAGCACATATCCAACTCATGAAGTCTTACGAGAACTAAATTTTGCTTGCTAAATTGCTTGCCTAATGTCATGGAGCTTGAGTACATCACTTCCCCAAGAGCAAGTCTATGATTCTAACTCCAATTTGACATATTATGTCATAAAAGTCCTCCAAAACTAGATACAATCCATTGAATTGCATCCTGTGAGCATTGCTCGATGCATACAAGGCATCAGCAATTTCCAAAGAACTCGAATCATTATATGTCAGTCTATTCAAGCAATAGCATGAAATTTCTAATAGTCCCAAAAATCCACAAATTGGCACCTAAATCCCCTACTACAACCACTGCCTAGATCCCATGAAGGCAGATATTTCACCCAGATGAGACCCAAACATCGAGAGGGAAAAAAAATCAAGAAACCTCCATACAGGCAAAACACCCACCAAACCCCGACTCCGATGGATACCGAACCTCGCCGCTAAATCTAAGAAACGACAGTCCAAGCCCAAGGCTGCAAATTCCACGTGGCCAGAGCACACCGCAGCCAATCTTTGCACCAAAAAAAGCCCTCCCCCCCCCACCCCCAAAAAAAGATTCGAAGAAAGCACCCTGAAAGGCGATTCTGCTGGGGCGAGCGATACCTTCAAGGAGACGAGGCACCGAACTGGCAGGAGGCGGAGAAGCGAACGGGGGTGGAGACAAGGGGAGGAGGAGAAGCGAGCGGGGATGGAAGTGGAGTGCGGGATTGGCTGGGATTCTTGAGGTGGGGAGGAGACCGCCGCAACGCAATGCCCCTGCTGCTCGCTCGGGTTTCACTCTCTCCTGCTTCCTTCTTCTCTTCTCTTCTCCTCTTCTCTTCTCGTCTCCTCTCTTGCCTCTTCAATGTCTTCATCAGTTCTCCCCCATTTTTCTTTCCCTTTCTAATTTTTTCCATTGATTTTATTGCGTGAGAATACTCTATTTTCATTTCTTTCCCTTATTGGGTTTAGAACTTTCCGTCACGTTTCTTTGACACGACACATGGAAAGCGGGAACTCAACTGCCTGGGTGGGCCCACTTGGAAGAAGTGTCCGTACTGAAACTGGAGTAGTTCAGAGTTCTGAACCCTGAAAAGTTTCCTCCTTTGGAGTTTTTTCCTACCCTTTCGCCTTTCCAACTCCAACAGGAGATGGGCCATCCGATTCCTTGGTCACCACCAAATTAGAACAGTGAACTGTAGATGCCTTTTGAAAAGTGACTTGATATCACCACCGTTTAGCTCTCTGATAGGAGTACGCAATTTTAACCAGTGTAGATTTATGCATCCACATTCTTAGAAAGAAACTCACCCACCCAATTCATCAGGACTCGTAAGACTCAAATTTCGTCGACAGCCAATAATGTTGGCGTCTGCACCAGTCTTCAAAGCATGAATGAATGCATCATATCCATATTTTCTGCTATTTTGTTATTGCAATTCACGGTCGCTGACGAGGACCGAAGTGCATTCATTCCACTGAAACCTCGCGATTTCCATATATAGTAGCGGTGAGTGGTCCTTAACAATCTTCTCTTCTCGTAGCGGGCAACAACGATGCAATGGCGGTACATAGAAGAAGAGCATGGGCATGGTAGGGGCAGTTCCGAGACTCTGTCCTAACATTTCAAGATACACAAACCGACCAGAGCAACAGTAGCACATGGTCTTACTGTTCCGACATCTAGCTAGGTACAAGCTATCTATCTGCTAGTATGACCACACTGGTGACGCGATTTTACAACCCTAGGAAGGGGCATTGGTTCCTCGCATGCTTGGGGATTAGCTTCGTCACAACCTCCATTGGAACCCCCTTCAACTCTGGCAAATTCAAAAGACGAATCGGTAAGGAGCTTGGCAATCGATGTCGGTTATCTGTAATGCAGTCAACTGATAACCTGTGCTTACCATGGGGCTTGAAATTGAAGAGGGGAGGTAGGAAGCGGCCATTAGGGAGGCGAGTGTTTGGGTCCCAAAGCTCGTCGAAGAATGGATGAATCAGAGCATCCAACTGCATGATCATACTGTAGCATTAGACATTTAGACATACAAATTATGCTCCGCATCTTGGATGGAAGAAACTGGGGGGTATGCACTCACAGCTGAGGACCGTAGGTGTGGTGAGTATTGAAGAAGCCTGGAGACCAAATCCACCGCTTCAGGTGGCATTCTTTTATGGAACACCTAGAGGGTAAGTGAAAAATGTTACATATCACCACCAACTTTGCACCATAAAATAACTTTAACAGCACCAAACTGCCATTAAGAGAGCTATACCTTATGCCAAGGATGAGCTTTGATTTGGGGAAATTTAAATTCCGTGTAGTTCGGATTCATGCATTTAATTTCTTCTCTTGTAGGTGTCCCCAGAATCTGCAACGATCATCAAAAAATTGTGAATGAATGGCCTAGACCTAGATCAGTATGAATAGATAACAAGATCAAGCAGTCGAATCACCCTGATAACTTCAACAAGTTGATCAACTCCACTTTCACCAGGAAAGAGAGGCTGTTAATCAGACCAGATACAAATGTGAGCTTCATGATTTATCCTTAAACAAGATTATTTTGTTCACAGAGCCTTTTCCAATAGAAAGAAACAATCAGGACTCCTGATTTTTCAAGTTCACCTGTCCTGTTAGAAGTTCACCAAGAACACATCCAGCAGACCAAATGTCAATTGCTGTTGTGTACTCGGTAGCACCAAAAATAAGCTCCGGAGCCCTATAGTACCTAGAGCAGATGTATGATATATTGGGTTCACCTTTCACCTATATAAAAATGAAACACAACAAGTATAAGGTTCTAAATAGCACAGGCTAAGCTCAAATACAACAATATCAAGAAGTTTCAAATACAACAGTATTGAGAAAGGTAATGGTAAATACCAGAACTTTTGCACTTCCAAAATCACAGAGCTTCAGCTGATGAGTGTGTGGGTTAACCTGGTACAAGAAGCAAAGTTGTGAATCCAAGGGAGGCATGAAAAAAAAAATCATGAAGTTCATTGCCAATGAGTCCTTAGATACATCCAAGTGCCCGAGACACTTCGCATTATCTTGAAAGCTTGTGTGTTGTGTTTATATGTTAAAGAGTTGACTTCAAGCACCAATCAGCACATCTGGGGCCAGAATGACAGATACAGGCCAATAAGGGTCATATGGTGTAGGAAAAACAGCATGGTAAGAAGTTTTGCAATATTACCAAAATATAAAACTAAATTTGTTGTGTTTTGGGCTTGCTCCTAAACTTTCAAATGAACCATCCACAGCACAATAAATGAAATCACAGGAAGCATATTGTATAAGAGCAATGTGGAATGAGTCAACATAAGACAGCATAGCTGTATGAGACATTGATGCTTTGGTATTTGGCAATAAAAGGGGAATGTGGAAGATCAAACGTCAACTAAGCTTCCTTTTTTTTTTGCAGAAAAAGGAATTATTGTATACCCTATGCAAGCCACAAACAAAAAAAGAGAAAGGGTAAGGTTGCCTTTGGCTTACCAGAAGATTCTGTGGTTTAATGTCCCTGTGACAAACACCAACGCTCCGATGGATATAGGCCAGCGCCCTACAAATCTGTCAATGGAAATAGATAAGGAAATGAGCTGGGGAACTGATATTGAACTAAGGGGATTCATATATGTTTATACAAAAATGTACAGCCGGGTCCACTTGGACTATGTAAATTTTGAAGAAGAAAAAATGCACAAGCCATGAAAATAATAAGCAGGCAATAGTAGAAAAATACAAATCTAGCATAATACTTCCAATTCCAAATATAAGTCATTTCAGAATCTGTGCCAGTGAAACATTATTAGGTTTGACCATCAATACATAAAATATTACCAAGATTGACAACATGAAATTGGTATCACTAGATCCATCATGAAATATACTTTCATAATATATAATCATTTTTATTTGAAACAACATATTTTCATAGAAATTGATGGTCAAAGTATCACTTTGGAGACCGTGTCAATGCCCAAATGACTTATATTTGGAATGAGAGGGAGTACATTAGAAACCACTCAAGCCAGACTATATTCAAACTCTGGCTGCAAAAGCAATAGACAATATCCCAAAAAAAAATTCCATGTTCACCAAGTGCACCAAAATAGGATCCAGATTCCAGAATTTGACATTCCAAGCTCTAAAGAAAGCAATTTAGTGCAAAAGTCATTTGCTTGCAAAACTCTTATGTACTGATTCAAGTAACATTAGTAAGGCAGCAGCATGTATCGAGCTCAACGAAGCCTTAGCAGGCTAGCAGTGAAGTTAATGGTTACCTGATACATATATAGCTTCACATATATAAGTGGCATGCGTTCGTTCATCTTGTTGTAGTGTTTGATGACACGGTGAATTGTCTCAGGGACATACTCAAGCACAAGATTCAGAAAAAGTTTGTCCTTCTCAGTGGTTGAGAAAAAGCAGTGTTTCAGAGACACGACATTTGGATGGTCAAGAAGACGCATCATTTGCAACTCGCGATTCTTGTATCGCTTATCCTGAAGGACCTTCTTGATAGCTAGTGTCTCACCTGTCTCCAGACATTTTGCCTGCCAAGCCAAAAGTCATGTGCTTATACTTAAGTTATATGTTCCATATTATGAAAACTGCTATATTATGAAAACGAGCAGTTTAAATGCCCTCAATAAATACTTATTTTTCAACCTCCAGATACTAGCAAACATACCTGGAACACAACACCAAATGACCCTTGCCCAATAACACGCTCAGCCATGTAACTTATGGTCTGCCATTCATATAAATTGAATGCTACCATCATAAGCTCTAGAAACCTAAGTCAACTGAACAATAATCAAAGAAAACGAAGCTTCATCTACCTGCTTCCTTTGGCCACCAATAGTTGTGACTATAATATGACCAGTTTCTGTTCCATTCCCATTAATGACTGTTGCTTCTACTTCCTGCAACAAATGACCAAATTAGACGCGAAACTTTCCATCAAAACACGACTTAACATTGCAAACAAACAATAAATGTATACACAATAAATTGTTGAAGACAAAGGAAGTATGAAAATGAATGTTTGGCTCTCTGTGTTACTCATACAGACCATAGCAGATAGGATCATACCTTCTCATCTCTTATCTTCATATCATTCATTTCATCAGGCAATCTATCCACCGCTAGACTACTAACACCAGCATCTCTCAGCCCAGATACTGGTGCCATACCAACTGAAGTCATTGACAGCTGATTCAGAATCACGACATTGACATCCTCATTCCATTGAACATTTTATTACCTGCAGGAATAAAGAAGCACAACCAAGGAACTTAAGTTGCTATTCCAAATCTCTCAGTGGAAAGCCTATAAATCAGAAGCATGTGCATATTTGACATGAACAACAATAGGCCTCCAACATCCAGGAGTGCAAACTATCAGCACTTAGCAGCAGTTGAAAAGCAAGGCATTTTTAATGCAAAACAAATACACTTTAATGAATGGTTGCATAATGACATACAGATACTAGCAGCAGACAATTGCTGAACCAAAAAGATATTATATTGAATGGAATAGAAATAATTAAAAAGATGGTAACAAAAAAGATGACAGGACTACAGTAAATGTAACGAAGAAATTACACGTTTCAGCTGAAATTTTGCAACTGCAAATTTGTTTAATGACTAGTGCGATATTGGATTGTATGATGAACAACAGTAAAATTACTGCATCACAATTATAGGAACAAATATACTTTGACACTGAATAATAACGAAGGAGGAGACAGAGAATCCATAATTTAGACAAAAGAATCCAAACGGACACTAACAAACGGCACATTCACAAGGACCATTATGCCAATGAAAAAAGCGGGAAGGCAGTTTGCTTTGATGGAGGAAGGGAAGCAAGGGGAACAAATAGGCATAGTTGAGTTACAATAGCACATCCCAAGTGCAAGAACAACCACAAAATTATAAATCCTACTGTTCCAATGGCATTGAGGGGACAGAAAAGTTAGCTTGTGATGTAGTAAGAAGTGTTTCTAATTTACATAGGGGGATTTTGAGGAGAAAAAGACTTCCTTTTTTTCAATCAAAGTGGGAAAACAAAATAAGTAATGAGAAATGGTAGCTTCTAGCTGAATGCATTTGCAATAGTTCGACTGGAAAAGCCAAGCCGCTACCTGAGGCAGAAGCCTGAGATGAACAGGGATTAATCAGACAACAAGAAAAGCTCACAATTTTCCTGGTTCTAAAAGAGAAGAAAATGGAAGTTAACACGGACAAGACAGCAGAAATCACATCTCTGAGCTCAAGAACCCACTCCTTCGCCGCCCAAGAACCCAATGCTGTTCCAAGGTCAAAACGAAAATCGCTCCTTTCCCATCAAAACCCCACTAATCCTACACAAATTGGAGCCCACTAATCCTACACAAATTGGAGGGCTTTGGAGCACTAAACCCTAGCCTCACCAATCCCACGTGGATCTGGCCCGATCGAGCGAGCAAGAACCACTTGCGGATTCAGCGCGGTTTGGTTGGTTCAGAGCGTACCAGATTGCGGCGGCGCTCCGACGGGGTCATGGGACTGCGGCTATGAGTGGATCGAGCGAACGAATCGAGGAGGACGAAACTGCTCGGATTCTCTCCACTCCACTTGCTGCTGCTGGTGGCTGGGTTGGGGTGGGCCGGTGTAGGCGGAACCAGCGAAAGGAATGGAGGAGACCGGAAAGTACCTTCTTTTTCCTTCAAGAGAGAGTTCCGAAAATAGCCTTCTGAAACTGAATTACCGATGCCTACTCTGCTTGCAAAAAAAAATTATTCCCACAAGAATTAGATTTGGATTACTAACTAGCAAGCAGGCATACTCCAATCGTGTTTACTTGGAGTACTACATAGTAAGTATCCTGTGGGGCACTAACATCGCAATTTTGTTGACAATCAGATGGAGAGATTTCCTTTTTGTCGGTGGCTCATCTGCCTATCCACCTTGTGCTGGTTAATCTGTACTGTATCGATTGATTACAACAATGGATGCATGAGATATTGAGGTCATATAGTTTACCCAGCATTTTACTTACTGTCTAGTCTATCTATTGACAATCTTTCTTTTTCTTGCAAGCAAACAGATTGCATGACATTGCTGCTCTCTGATGAAGTTCAGAACAGCTTAGGAATGAGGTATGCAGCACTAATCTAATCTAGATAAGACGAAGACCTGTACTGCACTGCATCTTCAATTTGTTGGAAGGCCAACTGCCCCTGCATATGTATGCATTCTATCAGCCGGCCAACTAGCACTGTAGTCGCCAACTAACTAGTACATGCATAAACAGTATAGCATAGGGTAACGTTTACATTATACAGTATCAAAACCGACAAGGACAAAGGACGCAAGCAACCGAATTCCTGACCAATAATCAAGATGTGAAGGCAAGTACGTGTATACTGTCAATAGTCAATGGATGTGTAGTACTCCGTTCAGAACCTCTCATTGATGTTCAGTAAGTACGTGTATACTGTCAATAGTCAATGGATAGATCATCGATGCAGATAGTATAATGATATGTGGATTTGTTAATATTTGTAAGGAATGATTGATTGAGATAGGCCTAAAGAAATTGTAGATTAATGACTGCCCACCAAAAGGTAGAAGTGAAATAAAGGAAGAAGACATGTTGTACGTAGAATGAACTGCAAGCCAAGCTGGAGTGTTCTGTTCGCTCTAGATACGATGACCTTCCCTTTTCTTCTCTCTTTGAGTGGACGACAAATGCAGCTTGCAAGTACCATACTGTAGCCCTAGCATTCATCTCCCCTTGTGCTTGTGCCCCGGGACCAACCAATGATTCGTCTTTTGAACGCACAAACTAGCTGGTAGTAACAGATAAGCTCTGAGACAGCGGCTCTGGTTGTCGTAGGATAGAAACAAATCTATCTGAAGTTCTAAACTAGTATTGGTTCAATTTGCAACACACAATTACAGGTGTTTCTTTCTTTCTTTCTAAAGCCCTGTTCTTGTGGCACACATGGTCTCTGGAATCTACAGCACTTTCAGAGTCCACGTGCACCCTCCTTTCTGAATCAATAATCAGCAACCATTTTAAACAGCAAAATTTTGCAAAAAGAAAAGGTAAACATTAAGCAGCAAACTTTTCAATCCATTAGTAATTTAGACCATTTGATTATCCAGTATCAGTCAGTAATAACCAGCATATCGGATCATTGGCAACAGAGGAGAGAAACGATCTATAAACGAAAAGTCTAATGCTTTGACTGCAAGAGAGCCAGCCGGCAGCCGAGATCAAGGGAGCTAGGGAGTCAGAGCGATTAATCTATTCAGCTGATGCTCCTTGACTTGAGAAGACAGCAACAAGAAATGAAGTATAATTAAACACTAGTGATAACAAGATGATGGCGCGAGATCCGATAAGCGAGACCATTGACCATCATGTACTCCATCTGCAGACAATAATATTGTCTTTTCTCTGAATCTGAGCTGTGTGTGCCTATATCTATTCTATTGGCCGGCAATCAGTCACCAGCAGGCAGCATCAATGAACAGCATGAGGACGCAAGTGCAAGCAAGCACAAAAATTCCAGCAAAATTTGCCAGCACGCGTCGCATTTGACCGCAGCAACGTGAAAAAATTTGCATGTTTAATTTTTCGCAACATAACGTACTACGGTACTATACTGCTCCAGTAGGTTAAAAATCCTAACCTTTTCTAGCAGTACAATGCTGAATATTCGTTGGCAACAAGTGAATTGGTAATCATTCGACTCGGAATGCAGAATCCCTCAATTGCAGATCTGAAATCCAACTCTAGATTATTTCTCCTCTTTTTCTCTCTCTTTTTTTTTTGGGCTTGGTCTAGATTTGCTCTTGACTGTGCATTTTCCATGGACATCATCAAGCAAATATAGTACACGACAATCTTAGTGCTGTACTGCTGCCTGTGCTAGTGTTGAGCAGTATCCAGGGCAGAGGAAGCATGCCAGGCTGAGCAGAGAAAGAGTGCCATGGCTGTGTCTGCTTCACCGGGTGCACTCATCCATGGCCTCCACATGCACCCAATCAACCACTGTTCCTGTCGGCCCCATCTACAGACTCTTCTTCTATTCAGCTCATCTTGTCCATTCAACATATATCCTATGTATCACCAATAGGTGCTACCGGTACGGTGATATGCAATTTTCCAAAAACAAGAATCCCAACGATACGGTGAGTATATATGTATTTAAAAAAATGTAAGAAGGAGAAGGCGACAGCGGAGGGAGAAAGCGATGGCGGCTTATAAAAGGAAAAGGCGGTGGCAAGATTGTAGAAGGAGAAAACGACGGTAGTGGTGATTAGCAGGCTAGGTGGCGGGCTGGCAGTAAGAGAAGAAAGGCGAGACGACGACAGCTTGTAGAGGGTGAAGGCGGCGACGGCCGCTGGGCTGGGTGGAGAGGTGGCGGCAGCGAGACTACAGAGGGAGAAGGGAAGGGAGGCGGCAATGGTGGTCTGCAGGCTTGGTGGAGGCTAGAGGGGAGGTGACGGCTAGTAGCAGTCGTCGGTCGGTTGGGTGGAGGGCAGTGGCTACCGGGTTTAGAGATTTTAGAGGAATTAGCGGTAGGAGAGATGACTGGGTGAGAGCGATAGAGATTTTAGGGTTAGGAGAGATGGTTTAGATTGGGCTTAGCTTTGTGTTTTTGGCCTGAAAATATCGAAGAAGGATCGGGATTATTTTTGTTGTTTGGATGGATATATGCTATGAATCACCAATCCTTCGCAAAGTTATCGTACTGGTATCGGATACTTATCGGATATGACGATCATCCGCGATCCTTCCCTATATGGTATCAGGAAGGATCGGTGAAATCCAGTATTTAAAATTAACATATAAAGGATTTAAGGAGTGGCACTAGGAAGAACACGAGTATGTGAAAGCCTCTGATGATCTCACTGGACAAGCAATGTTCTTGGAAAAAAAAAATTCAACGTTCTCACTGATTTGAGCATGTGGCCTTCATTACCGCACTAACTGTAAGCATAGAAATGCTTCTCACAAGAGAATTTATATATCCATTCCTCTCAATTAATATTGCTTCCTCGATTAAAATACTGGCACAGTTGACGAAATTTAAAGCGAATTAAGCCCTATATAAACACATCCAAAGCCCATCCGGCCTTAACCGTGTCCTCAGTGCAGGATCAAAACAGTTAGCACCATGTCCAAGCCAAGGTGAGTAGTATTCTATTATTCTTTCTTGTAGTTTGAGCTGTTCGATTCTTTTGAATGTGAATGTGACGTGCATGCAACTCATGCGATCGATGGACAGGTTGGACGGCAAGGTGGCCATCGTCACCGGCGGCGCGAGCGGTATAGGCGAGGCGGCGGCGCGGCTGTTCGCGTCGAGCGGCGCCACGGTGGTCATCGCCGACATCCAGGACGAGCTGGGCGAGGCAGTGGCCGCGTCAGCGGGATGCCGGTACATGCGGTGCGACGTGACGGACGAGGCGCAGGTGGAGGCGACGGTGGCGGCCGTGGTGGCCGCGCACGGGCGGCTGGACGTCATGTTCAGCAACGCTGGCGTGCTGCTCCCGACGGGCTCCGTGATGGACATGGACCTGGCGGCGCTGGACCGCGTGATGGCCGTCAACTGCCGCGGCGCGGCGGCGTGCGTGAAGCACGCGGCGCGCGCGATGGTGTCGAGGGGCACCCGCGGCGCCATCGTGTGCACGGGGAGCGTGGCGACGTGCCAGGGCGGGTTCGGCCCGGCGTCGTACACGGCGTCGAAGCACGCGGTGCTGGGGCTGGTGCGCGCGGCGGCAGGCGAGCTCGGGCGGCACGGGGTGCGCGTGAACTGCGTGTCCCCGGGCGGCGTGGCGACGCCGCTGAGCTGCACGCTGATGGGCGTGGCCCCCGAGGAGCTGGAGGCGTTGACGGAGCCCCACAATGTGCTGCGCGGGAAGATACTGCGCGCGGCGGACGTGGCGGAGGCGGCGCTATTCCTGGCGTCCGACCAGGCCGGCTTCGTCAGCGGCCACAACCTCATCGTCGACGGCGCCACCACCGCCGTCAACCCTGCCGTGCTGCAATCCGTCGGGCTGTGAATGGATGAGTGCCATATGCTCGGGTGGATTTCATCAATTCTACTTTGTTCATACTACAACACGTACTGTTGAATCTTGATATTGTGCTGAAACATCAGAAATTGATATGTTTGTTGTGTTTGGATCACAAAACTGGAAGTTTGACATGTTGATGGTGTGCTATTGTAATTTGTAAGCTGCACTGGTTGTTTTTTTTCAAGGGAATAAAACGGGCACACATCACTCACGCATACACTATGCGTCCCTTTACACACGTTAAAGAATTAAATAAATGTTTCACATTCTCTGTAGATACACGCTATCTCATTTAACATGCATTTGTATATACTTATTTTTAATTAATAAGCACCCACCTCCAACTAACTAAGCTACAGCTCAGTCCTCTCCACCGGTTGTTCTAGGGAAAAAAAAAAGAATCTCAGTGGTAAACAATACCTGCAGTTGTTTGATTCAGCACGTCCGAAACGAACAATCGGCAGAATAGTTAAACAGGAGCATATTTGCTGTAGCTCTTCGCTTCCATTTTTTAGTCATTCGCTCTTCATCAAGGATACACTAGACGAGGGAGCGCGTTCAGCGTTCACAATATGATCGATTATCGCTCGAAAAGTCTACTCGATAAATAGAATTGTTCGATAAATAGGTTAAATTCAAATTTAAAAATTCAAAAAAATTGATAAATTTTATCAAAAAGTTTTCTAAAATTAGTATTAATAGCCTTGACATTTAACGTGATTTTTTTTTGAAAAACCGAATTTGTGAGACATTTTTACGCAAAACTGAATATAAATAATAGAAAAGAGAAAAAAGAAAAACTTTCATATATGAGTAGTGCCTCAATACTTTTCCTCATAATACAAGTTGCACAAATTTTGAAGCAAGCGAAGAGGTAAGTAATCACCATCTACCTTTCATTCATGCCTTAATATTTGTACAATTGTAAAAAAGAAAAGCATTAAAGTGCATCTCTTAATGCATATGGATACGTATACATTCTAATTGTACATTTTATATGCAATAATATAATTTTTGGTTCGTGGTATTGATCCGGGGTGTTTTTACAGAATCGAAATTATGTTTTTATTTCTAAGAAATGAATGAGGATAAAATAGCTAGGTTATTTTTAATATATATGTGGTACCGGATGTTATAAAAAAATTGATTGTTATTAATACTATAAAGTGATCGTTAATACTCAACTATATCAAGAAGTGCAGTGACCAAAAAGTCTGTTATTAATACTTGGACCGGAGCGCATACTTGTTGCCGTTGAGGACGCCATGGGGGGTGACAACTGGCACGAGGAAACCCGCCGCCCCGGACCTCCTTCGCTGGCTGGCGGCCCGCGATGGCCCGAACGGCCTTGGCCAAGCCGACGGCCTCCGGGTCCAGGCGAGCACGGAGAGATGCAGATCTAGCCATCGAGGTATTCACCCAGTTGGCCCGAACTTGAAGGCCGACATGGCTGGCTTTCTTGGGTAGGAAAGAGGGACGCCGGAACGGGGTTGGCGCTGGCCTTTGGGTTGAGGTTGTGGGATGGGATCAGATGTAACAAACTTACTGGCACTCTGTCTGTCAGTACGTGCTGCTTTTGAACCGCAGACTGTGTATGTGTATGATGACAGACCTCACCGCCGGTGAAGCCGATGCGGAGGAGCAGTAGTTCATCTCTGTGTACCGTGCACCCGCCCCGTGTTGGGTGGCGATCAGGATGCACTTACGCACGATCCTATTCTACGGTACGCGCTCACTTTTCCAGCCCCGCTCTCGACCTTGGTCAAGTTAAATCATACTGATCAAAACTCTGTTATATGACTAGTGTGTGTGTATATGTATACACACATATACTATACTAGATCCTCATCATCATAATTAATACACAGGAGAGAAACATAAAATGCACTTTAATTTTAACTAACACAGTGCAGCGATTTGAATGGTCAGTGCTTACAGTATTGTTGACGTCAAAAATTTGAAGTAGGGTTTCTGACAGCAGCATACCAGACGAACACCTGGTTCAAGAGTATGCCAGTCGATTTGACCTGTAACCGACAAGGTGAAAAATATAAAATTCACTCGAAGCCGATCGTTGGGATCAATCGGCTTAGACTCAATCACTTGAAGTCGATCAGAAGAAAGTATCGAATAGATCTAATTAGCCGATTAAGGCTAATCAGAGGATAAAATTCTCTCAAAGCCGATCGTAACGATCAATCAGCTTAAACTCAATCAGCTTGAAACCGATCAAGATCAAGGTATCAGAATAGATCTAATTAGCCGATTAAGGCTAATCAGAGGATAAAGGCAGATCGATTCTGAAGAAGGCGATGCGCAACAAAATCAGAATAAATCAAACCTGGGGCGTAATTTGAAGAAGATCAACAATCGGCGATGCGCAACTTTATTGATCGAGATCGAATTACAAAGACTAAATTACAAGAACTACTCCTAGTCGACGGAAAAGTAGATGAAAAGTAGAAGTGAATTGGTTGGTTGGCTCTGGCGACTTTTACGATCACCTCTAGACCTCTTTTATAGCCATTGGCCGATAGAGTCTGGTACAACACGTTAGGAATAGAATCGTATCGGCCTCTATTTGGAGGGTGCTTTCCTTAACAACCTGTTTTGTTTCCAAATATCTTGATCCGTTATCCAATCGTATCTTGTTGATCTTGGATCGCCGATTTTGACCCTATTCGCCAAATTTTGGTGCAAACATATGCCCCCATTTTGGGAGATAATATGTTATCTTCCAAAATTTTCATCATCGACTTGAACATATATTTTCTTACCATAGCCAAATTTTTAAGCGCATCGAGTTAATCGGCTTTCAGTCGGTACTCGGCCAACTCGTATATTCGTATTTGAGTTTTAGCCAATCAATACCTAACCAGTACCTTGGACAAACCGATGCACACTACACGATCCCACGTTGATCCCTTACCAAATCGGCTATCACGAGCTGACGGGTGGTATGATTTTCCAGACTAGATCGGCTTCGTCGAACAAAAATCATTGGTCGAATCCGGTTTTTTCTTCCTCCACTCTTTTCTCGCAATCTTAATCGGATGAAGCTCATTAAAAGTTTTATCCCTTTGTTTTTCTTGTTCAGCTTCCCTCATCTCTTGGGTCCTTAGCCGCTCAAGTCTTCTTCTTTGTGATCGGCTTAAACCTGGAGGACACCATCTCGGCTTTGGTTCGATCGACTTACATATTTTTCCTAACAGATCCATACTAGCCGCAGTGTTAGACCCTTCATCTTGGTCTTGTTTCCAACTTATAGTCGGCTTAGAAATTCTATCTTTAGTCGACCATCACGCTATCACCTTGACATGGGTAATACCGCATCGGACATGTGTTTGGTGATGGCAAACCTAATCCCCTCTCCCAACAAAATTGCCAAAAAGGGCACCGTTGGTGAGCTCTTTCAGGGCCGCTTGGCCGATATTCATTAACCAGCCGATGTGGAGGACTTCGTCGTGGCCTTTCATTCCTTCTTTCATATTTTGCTAGTAGTTGGGAAAAAGTGGGCCCGACTTCAGATCGGCTACGTAGTGGCAATGCTCTCTCACTGATAACCCTTTGGTGTGATTGTTTTAAAAAATTTCCTTCACGGTCGGTTTTATTTGTATAGAGCCAACATAATCATGAGTGTCTTATTGCTATCATAATTTGATTGTACATCGGCTTGACGCGTCATTTTATAGCCGATGATATATGAATTTGATCCTTAGGCTCTGCATCTTGTGTCGGCTTTTCCTTCTTTTAGAGCAATGAACCATGTTAATTGGAAAAGGATCGGCCCACCGCATCGTCGCTCTTCCGCAAATTTTAGTTGGTCATCCTCTATAGCCGATTGTATCTTGTCTTTGTTATTCTTCAATTCATTTTTGAAGTCGTTATCATCGGAGAAACGGCTTTCTTGAGCCGATACTCATTGTAAGAGATGACTTAAATTGGTGAATTCACGCCTTGAATTTCTCTTTTAATGGGGTATCAACCTCGAAAGCTAAATCGCCAACCGATTATCGTGCAGGTAACACTAAAACACCTATTTCTCACTTCTCGAATCTCTTAACATAATCATTTACCGATTCCCGGTCTTACATTGGGATGAACTTAGATCTGAAATCCGAGTTCCGCATCACGAGAAAAATACTCATGGAATCGGCTTTCCAAATCGTTCCAAAATGAACCGAATTTGGAGGTAAACTAGTAAACCAAGTGAAAGCGACTCCCGATAAAGACAAGGGAATAATCTAATTTTCACCCGTCGATTGATGGTGCCTCGCCACATCGAGCGATAAAGCGTCCGACGTGCTCTAAGGTCGTGGATCAATTATTCGAAAATTTGGCAAAATCAGAACTTTAAAATCATGTGGATATTGCATGCAATCTATATAATCCGGACACGGCTTTCTATAGCCGATGACTTTACCCTTAGGTTGTAATCCAAACCGATCACGCGAGAGCGACGGAAATTTGGTCACCGGGTAACATCACCGGTGACCAAGTGTTTGGGTTACGCCAATTACCATCATAATTAGCACCACCCCGGCGCAAACTCGGGCTGCCGATTTGTTTTGGCCGATGGATATTGTGCGGCTGGTCGCACTCCATTGTATCTCCTAATGGGTGGCTCGGCAATGGGACGAAAGGTTCCGTGTAGGTGACAACCTTATGAGAGCCGGATTCGAAGCGAATCAATTTGTTGATGTAGAGGATATCTGTTAACCTCAACTGGCTGTGGAACTGATCGCGGGAAAACATTAAACGGGGTTGACGGCTGCAAGATGGCCGACACGTTCAGTTTAGCGGCATCAGTGTATGCCTGATAATGTGTGACCCCGCTAGGGCGTGAGTCTCGCGGTAATATGACAGTAGGCATCATGGTTAGGGGTGAAGCTATAGCCGATGGTTTAGGATCGGCTGACGTACTCTGCGTATTTTGCGCTATTGAAAAAGCAGGATAGCTTGGTAGAGCTTGCATCGGGTCAAGCAGACTCCCAGATGATGCCAATTCTTGAGCGATTGTCTTCACACTATTCGCAATCATCGGCTTCAGCGTTGTAACAAGAGCCGATGATTGGTTTACCAGCGCGTGATGTATAGATTGATTAATCATAGCCGATAATTCGGCTTGAGTGGGTAGGTATGAACTTACCGGTCCATCTGTGACGCCTGCATCGCCAAGGGCGTTAACCGTTGGCAACGTGGTTTTTTGAGTGACGCCCCGTCTAGTTTTCTGGTAACAACTTAGCATCATCTCTTCAAGTGCAGCTTTCCGATCTTCGATCTCTCTTCGTTGTTCTGGCGTTAAATCGTCCATCGTCGGGACGATTACATTTTCAGCGTTGAGATCGGATGGTGGAATCGACTTCCCTGATGAAGACATTGTTGTCCCACCGGGCGTGCCAAGAGTGTGTTGACGTCAAAAACTTGAAGTAGGGTTTCGACAAAGACACACCGCACGAACACCGTTCAAGAGCGTGCGGTCGATTTGACTCAGAAAGCAAGGTGAAAAATATAAAATTCACTCGGCCGATCGTTGGGATCAATCGGCTTAGACTCAATCACTTGAAGCGATCAAGATCAAAGTATCGAATAGATCTAATTAGCGATTAAGGCTAATCGGAGGATAAAGTTCTCTCAAAGCCGATCGTAACGATCAATCAGCTTAAACTCAATCAGCTTGAAGCCGATCAAGATCAAGGTATCAGAATAGATCTAATTAGCCGATTAAGGCTAATCAGAGGATAAAGGCAGATCGATTCTGAAGAAGGCGATGCGCAACAAAATCAGAATAAATCAAACCTGGGGCGTAATTTGAAGAAGATCAACAATCGACGATGCGCAACTTTATTGATCGAGATCGAATTACAAAGACTAAATTACAAGAACTACTCCTAGTCGACGGAAAAGTAGATGAAAAGTAGAAGTGAATTGGTTGGTTGGCTCTGGGCAGCTTTTCTGATCACCTCTAGACCTCTTTTATAGCCATTGGCCGATAGAGTCCTGGTACAACACGTTAGGAATAGAATCCGTATCGGCCTCTATTTGGAGGGTGCTTTCCTTAACAACCTGTTTTGTTTCCAAATATCTTGATCCGTTATCCAATCGTATCTTGTTGATCTTGGACTGCCGATTTTGACCCTATCTGCCAAATTTTGGTGCAAACAAGTATGTTGACCTTATTGTTATGCTCAGCAGTAGTCATCAACTCAGTATTTTGCAATCAGACGTTAAAACGCCTCAATTTGTGTACTAAACTACTAATGTATGTATACTGTATAGGTTGTTTACAGTGATTATGGCTTTTATTATTTTAATGCATTATACTTTCTGAATCTAATGCCATCTGAAATTGGAATTAATTTGAGGCTAGGCTGATCGAAGTTTACGACGAATTGAAGGCGTTACTTCCAAGCCTTTGAGAACTGACAGTAAGAATTCTTTTTTTTCTTTGTTGCATAGTTGACATAAGGGCATTTGAATGCTTTGCGAGCACCTTTTGCACTGAATATTTTTATGTGCAGCAGTGCAAGTGAGGCGGTTCATTTCTTCATTTATCGGCATGTGCTATATCTTTGCTCTCTTAAACTGAAATTGTCATGCACTCATGTCTTGCGCTTTAAGATAGTAACATAAGTACTGATACAGAACATAAAAACCATGCAGTTGAGGATTTGAATCTGCATGGAATAGAGGCGTTGAGTTGAGTATCTAGCACTTGAAAAACATTTATGCGGACCCGCAACAGGTGATTCTATTTGAAAATTTTGCGTGAATTTCATGTTCGATATGCTGATACAGAAATGCATGAAAATAGCTGAATGTATCTAAGAAAGCTTGTATCACTACTACAGAATGGTACATCACTATCGCTTTATCTGTGTCGGTTCTTAAGTTTTTAGGAAAAAACGATTGTGATAGATGACTTAGGAGAGGCATTAATCATAATCACTATCGGTTCTCGGTTAGAAGTGATAGTAATGTAGATTTAGGAACATCAATCGGTTCTTATGCAAGAAGTGATAGTGATGTGCATTATCATCACTATCGGTTTTCATATAAAAGCGATAGTGATGAAGCATCTGTATCACTATCGGTTCTTATTGAAGAAGCGATAGTGATGAACGTTCTCATCACTATCGGTTCTTTTGTGAAGCGATAGTGATGTCACATCATCACTATCGCTTCTTCAATAAGAACCGATAGTGATGTCAACGTGTTCATCACTATCGCTTCTTATGTAGGAACCGATTGTGATGACTATGATAATCACTATCGCTTGTCTTATAAGAACCGATCGTGATGTATGATCACATCACTATCGCTTTATATGAGAACCGATAGTGATGTGTCTCGTTAGGTTATTTATACCACTCGAAATGAACTCTTCTCTGTTATTGTTCCGGAGGAGGTTTCTCCGCCGCCACCGAAAAAATAGCTCATATTCGTGGTTGGAAGCAATACTTGGGTGAGAAAATTTGAAATCCTCAAGGGTGAGTGTTAAGAGGGTTAATTTGAAGCCCTAACTTGAGGAGATTTCCCCTCATTTTGCATAATTTGTGGTTTTCTTCAAAATATGAGTATTCCTTCAAACCCCTTTAATTTTGCACTATGTAATTTTGATATGTCGCGAAGCAAGTTTAGATTGCACTGGTATTGTGTATGTCCTATCAGATTTCACACCTTTTATTTCACAAGCATGTACACATGTATTTAATTATCTTAATTTGTAGTGCTTTGATGTTAATATGGAATTATTATTGCTGTCACCTGATGAATGCTAGAGTTTAGGGTGCGGAACCTACGTCTCCCGTTCGAGGATGCTTGTTTATAAATATACCGAACGAAATGGCATATTTATAAGCGAGCAGTCTCGAATTGTCCACGTTCTTTGGACAGTTCGAGGTTATGTGCTTAGGGAAAGTTCCTAAGCTGTGTTGTACAACTGCAGAGTAGAGATTTCGTTAGCGTCTCCCTGGTATTCTCCAGATACACACCCCTCTTGACCTGTTGTCGAGACGTGTATATCGAGAATAGCGGGAGATCTTTCAAATTTTCTCTGGGGTTATACAACGGCTTAGGAACTTGTCGGAACCACATATCCTCGAATGGGATTAGACCAAACCTATTTAGAGATTGGGAGTCATCGTTGGTACCCTTGTTTTGTTTCGTTGTAGTCAAAAGATCATGAAGCTCTTGCACTATATAATTAGATTGTTTGATATCATTGTTGATGTTAAAAATGTATGTCTCCTATCTAGGGAATTGGAAGCTCTAAACTAGGAAGAATCTAGGTATCGATTAGGAGAACACATTTTATATATCTTGCAGAACTTGTAGTCCTCTATTTTGCAAAGGTAATATTAAATGAAATGATGTCTCAATATTTCAAATAGCTAGCTAGCTTCTTTGTCGCTCGATTCTTCCTTAATTTATTGTGTGAATTTTAATTGCGGATGGACCGTAAGGAATAGATGTATGACAAAAGTCGTGTAGTCTTTGAATTTGGAGGGTGTTAAGGAGTTCAAAAAATTGCCGAACAGGACATGGTGAGGAGGGTGTAAACTTCATATCTTGTCCTTGCATTGATTGCACCAATCTGAGAAGATTTAACAACTCGGCTCAAATCGAGGACCACGATTCGACGTGGCCGTGAGGAATTACACGTGTTGGATCCATCACGGGAGACAGTAGTACCCTTCCGGTATGCAACGAAGACACGGCGGAACCGGATGATGAGTTGCGACTGATATGTTTGAGGAGGAGAATTTGGAGCAAATGTTGCGGGATGTGGAGGTAATTACGGAAGAGAGTTTGAAAAGTTTAAAAGCTTGATGGAAGACGATGCCAAACCGCTGTTCACAGGTTGCAAAGCAGAATACACCAAGTTGGGTTCGGTCCTTGCATTGTTCGAATTGAAGGCAAAACACCATTGGATAGATACAAGTTTCAATGCACTTCTAGTTCTTCTATCGGATCGCTCCGAGGAGAAACGAGTTGCCAACAAGCATTTATGAAGCGAAGAAGCTACTATGTCCCATGGGAATGGAAATAGAAAGGATACATGCATGTCCGAATGATTGCATCTTGTACCGTAACGCACATCAGGAGCTGCACGTGTGTCCAGTTTGCGGTGTGCCCCGGTACAAACAAAAGGAGAAGCGTAACGACAAGAAGCGTAAGAGCCGGGGCAACGAGGGTGAAGAGGTCACTAAAGGTGCACCGGCCAAGGTATTGTGGTACTTGCCCATCATTCCCCATCTGGAGAGGTTGTTTGCAAATCCTAGAGAAGCAAAATTGTTGCGTTGGCATTATGAGTCTCGAAAGGAAGATGGCAAGCTGAGACACCCTGCTGATTCGGCTCAATGGAGAAACATCGATTGGAAATATGAGGAGTTTGGTGTCGAAATGGGGAACATAAGATTTGGATTAAGTACTGATGGAATGAATCCGTTTGGTAACATGAGCAGTCGTCACAGCACGTGGCCAGTTCTATTGTGTATCTACAACCTTCCTCCTTGGTTGTGCATGAAGCGAAAGTATATCATGATGCCGTTGCTAATCTCGGGACCCAAACAGACGGGAAATTATATTGATGTGTACATCGCTCCATTGATCGAGGATTTGGTAAAATTGTGGAATGACGGGGTCATTGTGTGGGATGCGTACAGAAGAGAGCATTTCACCCTACGGGCTATGGTATTTTGCACCATAAATGATTTCCGGCTCTTGGTAATTTGGCGGACTCTGATCTGAAAGGAGCAAAAGCGTGTCTTATTTGTGAAGAGGAGACCGAGAGCCTATGGTGCGAATTCCAAGAAAAGCGTGTATATGGGTCACCGTAGGTTTCTACCTCGAAGTCATCGATACCGTAAGATGGATGACAAATTTGATGGGAAGAGGAAGTCCGTTCGGCACCTGACCTATGAGTGGAAGGCAAGTATATTCACGTGTAGAGGATATCGATGTTGAGATGAAAGAGCCAGTAAATCTGTTCGTTCTAGGACCATTTGGAAGAAGAGGTCAATGGGACTTACCGCATCTTGGAAGGAGTTAGATGTTCGCATTGTATTGATGTCATGCGTTGAGAAGAATGTCTGTGACAATTTGGTTGGTATCCTGCTGAACATACCTGGAAAGATAAAGGATGGTGTGAATGCTCGTCGCGACATGGCCTACATGGGAATCAGGCCCAGGCTTGCAGTGATAGAGGAGGATGGAAAAGGTCCGTATATCCCCGCTGCATGCTACACCCTGTCCAAGAAGGAGAAAGAGGACCTTTGCAAATGTCTCCATGGTATTAAAGTTCCATCTGGCTACTCCGCGAACATTAAGAAGCTTGTGTCCATGGATGATTTGAAGTTGTTGGGCATGAAGTCCAACGACTGCCATGTCTTGATGACCCAAATGCTCCCAGTTGCAATCCGAAATATTCTGCCAGAGGATGTCAGGTTGGCAATCACGAAGCTGTGTTATTTCTTCAATGCGATCTCCTGCAAAGTTATTGACCCCGATATGCTAGACAACTTACAAAGTGAGGTGGTGCAGACTCTGTGTCAGCTTGAGATGCATTTCCCACCGTCGTTCTTCGATGTAATGGTCCACCTTGTGGTTCACCTAGTCAGAGAGATTAAGATATGTGGACCCGCTTTCGCTTTCCTATATTACATGTATCCGTTCGAGAGGTACATGGGTATATTAAAGTCCTACGTGAGGAATCGGTCAAAGCCTGAGGGTAGTATTGTTGAAGGTTATGGGACTGAAGAGGTTATTGAGTTCTGTGTGGACTACCTAGGTAAAAGACAAGCAATCGGTGTTCCTATATCTCGTCACGAGGGCAGACTTGCTGGTAAAGAAACCGTTGGGTCCAAACTAATGAGTCCGAGGTTTGATATGTATTGCAAAACGCATTTGTGATCTTGCGAGCAGTAGCGAAGTTCGTCCATACATCGAGCGACATAAGTTGATATTACGGAAGAGAATCCACAAATGGATGAGCTTTCCATCGTATAAGAACACAATGATCGATTCCTCACATTGTTCAAAGAAAAGCGGAGGTCTCCTTTAGTGAGAATGTAAAATGGTTGGTGACGGACCAAGATTTAATGTACGGACATGGCGAAGTGCGATATTAATGGTTACACCTTTTACTTTGAGAGTCAAGATGCCAAAAGTCTTGTCCAAAAGCAGTGGTGTGTGCATAAATGCTTTCTCCGACTATCATCACTCGAAAAGAGTCTCCCGACCACAATGAACTCCTACTATGGGTTGATCGAAGAAATTTGGGAGCTCGATTACGGAATATACCAAGTTCCATTGTTCCGATGTAAGTGGGTAGGACTTCCACATGGAGTGAAGGTCGACAAGAGAGCCTTTACTATTGTGGATCTCGATGAGACTCGCCTACAAAGATGACCCGTTCGTCCTTGCGAAGCAAACAACTCAAGTCTTCTACGTGCGTGATCCGGCCAATCCGAGGTTGCACGTCGTTCTTCCTGGCAAGAGACGGATCGTAGGAGTTGAAGATGTTGTAGATGAAGAAGAGTATAACCAATTCGATGAGATACCTTCATTTGCAGATGGGGCCAGTCTTAGCGGGGATGACGACACACATGGAGCCAATTACACGCGAGTAGATCATCATGAAGGACAGTATTGTAAATAAGTGGACTATTATAATGCTTGTTGTTAATTTCATTGTTCTATTATGTGTGTAAAATAGTTTGCAATGTTTTCAAAGTAAAAATCCAAGGTGAATTACTGTTGGAGGCTTTGATGGAAATGCAATTTCTCTTTATGCCTGCACTTTGTGCCATATGTTGTGAAAAAGTTATGGCATTTTCTCTCTTTGGTGAAATGCTGAAAATTCGGAACTTACATATAGTGTAGTCTCGATGTGATGTACAATCTATATAATTCTGAGACACATAAATGAGGCTAAGCTATAGGAAATCATTTTTGCAAATTTTCAAAAAACCTGGTCTTCATTTGAGAAAGTTTTGACTAACTATTTAAGGAAATTAAATTCATGCCTAGAAAGCGAATTTTGGCTTCTTTTTTCATTGCTAACTCTTTTTTGCAAAAGATTTGTAGTATGTCTGAGTATATTTCTGCAAAATTTCAAATAATTCCAACGATATTTGCAAAAGTTTTTCACTCTTTGATCTATTTCTGAAAATTTAGACTTCAGGGTTGTCTGGAAAGGCAATAGTGTAAGGAACTACATTTGTGTCGGTTTTATTTACAAAAGCGATACGGATATTGAAGAATCATCGGTGTCGGTTTTATTTATAAAAGTGATACGGATATATTGAGACACACATCAGTGTCGGTTTCCTTTAAAAAAGTGATACGGATATTGAGAAACATCGGTGTCGGTTATCTGTAAAAAGCGATATGGATATATTTCCTTATCAGTGTCGGTTTTATATGTAAAAGCGATACTGATGACTACACATATCTGTGTCGGTTTTCTTTGAAAAACGATACTGATATTGAAACACATCTGTAAGGTCGAGGATGCCGACTAGAGAGGGGTGAATAGGCGGCTTTTAAATAATTAAAACTTTCTCTTTCTACAAATTTCTATAAAGCAATTCACCCCTTAATTACCCCTATGCCAAAACCTTATCAATAATAATGCGGAAGCGATAAACTAAGGTTTTGACAATTAAAGCCTAAATCAACTAGGCTCACTATGTGCACTAACTAATTATGTCTCTAACAAAAAGCAATTCTAAATACAAGCACAATCAATTTAATTCTATGAAGTAAATTTCTTGAATATAAATAAAGAGAACAAAGCAAGCACAAGAGACACAATACTTTTTACCGTGGTGATCGGAGACTTGCTTGGTCTCCCTAGTCCACGTTGAGGTTAGCCCAAACACATTGGACCGGCTCCACGAATTGAGCACCCACCTCGAATCCACTAGATGTGGTTTTCACGCTTCGCGTGAGGCTCAACCCGAACCTTCACAAACTTCGCGGGGCTTCTCACAACCTTGAGAGCTCTCGCAAGACGACTCCACGCCGTCTAGGAGTCGGCAACCTCCAAGAGTAACAAGCGAATCCTCTCGCTTGAACTTCACAAGCACAACACATGTGCTTCGGTGATCACCAAGTGCAACACATGCACAAGGATCCTCCTCAAGTGAAACACATGCACAAGAGACTCTCAATCCTCTCCTAATTGCAACACATGCAATTAGAGGCTCAACCTAGCTCAAGAAGCAAATGGGAGAAGGCAACACATGCACACAACTCCTATAAACACCCAAAAGCTCTAGCACACAGCCAACCTCCTACCCTTGCCCCCCAAGGCCTCCTTTTATAGCCTCCAAGCCAAAACTAGCCGTTGGGGGGAAATTCTGGACAAAACCAGAATTCCCGATGCTACCGCCCTAATGGGACCGGTAGCACCGGCCTCCTCGCCAACGGCTACAAAACTAGCCGTTGCGGGATTTCCCGGTACTACACCGGCCAAGCTGGGAGCGGTGCTACCGACCGCGGCGGTAGCACCGGCCTCAACCCATTGCACCGACCTCGGCCGAACTCAAAACACCTCCTCTGGATTTTCACACCGGCCGGAGGAGCGGTTGCACGGACATCCGATGGTACCGGCCTACCATGGGCGGTAGCACCGACCGCTGATCGCCAAAAACACCCCCTCTCGGATTTTCCACACCGCCAGAGAGGCAGCACCGGACCTTGGTGCTACCGGCCAAACTATGAGCACCGGACCCCGGTGCTGCCGGCCTCTGACGACCGGCCTCGGGAGAAAACACTGCTTTTCACAAAAACTTTTCTCCAAACCATTAAAGATATTCTTTGAGCTATGTGAGGATCAACACATGATCACAACACTATGCAAAACACATTTGCACATGTTAATCACATACTCCAAATAATCTCATATAAGCACAACTTATTTGCAAAACACATTTGCCAATAAACCAAGAACTTATGAGATCAATCTCTTAGCCATGTGATGACACATGATCAAGGCAATTTGCAAAACACATTTGCAAACCCTATTCACATGCTTTAGGATGAAGCATAATCTAAAGTTCATTTGCAAAACACATTTGCAAATAACAAATCCAACTAACGAAAACACATTTCGTAAACAACTCAAGATCTATTTGCAAAACGATTAAGCAAATCAAACTGTCAACTTGCAAACACAAGCCCTACTACATGCTCTCGGGATTAGGACCCATAGACCTCGGTTTATTCGCAAGAACTTGCAAATACACATTAACACATTTAATGCTTGAGCATTGTTCTTTGCAACACCTGCAAAACCTAGCTCCAAGCAATACTAAAACATGAGCTCTCTATTTGCAACACATGCAAATCTCTAGCACCATGCAAGCAACCACAACAAATACAAGTGCATGAGTTCTCTATTTGCATGCAATTTCTAACTCCATGCAAGCAACCACAACAAATACAAGTGCATGAGTTCTCTATTTGCAACACATGCAAATCTCTAACTCCATGCAAGCACTTTAAACCAAATTCTCCTTTGCGACACATGCAAAACTTAGCTCCAAGCAAAACCAAATCAAATAAGATTCAAATAAGATGCAAGTATGAGCACCCTTATTTGCAACACATGCAAATACTTAGCTCATACAAAATCCAATGCACAAGCTTCACCAATTTGCAACACATGCCAAATGGTTAGCTTCATGCAAACATCAAACAAGAGAGTGAGCTAGAGTGAACTGAATCGAGTTCATCAACACATGATGAAGCTCAAGCTAAAAGACTCAACCCTCTTAATAGTACGGCACCTAACAAGCAACCGGTCTCACAACCAAACACGGAGACCGGTAAAAGACTAGGAACACATCCTTAGCCCTAGCTAGTTATACCTTTGCCACACTTGATCCACTCAGGATCACCTCTTCTTCTTCTTCTTGGTCATCGCATGATGAACCTTCTTTAGCCCTTCTCTTAACGGGATCACCTCTTGAAGCTCATCAACTCATGATGACTTCTTCTTCCCGATTCTTCATCATCTTGGACTTAACCTACTTCACAACTCATGGAAGATGTTAGTCCAACAAACACGGTTGTCTCAATCATCACCGCACTCCATTAACACATAATGGATGCCTCCAAGATCGATTGAGCACAACCCTAATCAATTTGAATGATTAATTGTGTCTTGAGTACTTTGATGCAACTAATGCTTCATTATACTCAAGAACTTTTCGCTTGTCTTTAATCAACAAGGAAACACCATCAACACATGATAAAATATTCTTTGATTGATTGAGAGATAATCGAACTCAATTTAAGCTTATTTAAATTGACATGAGTATATAACTACACAAGTCATATATACTCAAAAGATTGTTTCAAGGTCTTGATCCTTTATATTGTATGACAAGAGGACATGGATCAATACAATTGAAACATCAAGTTAAATTATAAACTCCCCCTAGATGTGTGCATTCATATATATATGAATTAGAAACATAATGCACATATTTGGACTAAAGCAACGGAAGAGTTCATACTTTAACTTGAATTCTAAGTATGCATATATATAATAGAATGAATACGAGTGCATACCTTAGGTTTTCCATTTTCCATCCAAGTATGAGACTAATAAGAATAAGACTTAATAAAACAAGTTAGTCTCATAATGATTTGATTTGTCATTAAACAATGATTAAACATTAATATTAAACCAATCACCAAAACTAATAGAGCTTGAACTTACAACATCAGTGTCGGTTTTACATAAAAAAAGCGATTCAGATATATGTCTTTATCAGTGTCGGTTTTAGAGATAAAAGTGATTCTGATGACTAACATGAGTATCGGTTTTGTTGCAAAAAGCGATACCGATGAGTATAGTATCCGGCCGGCCATTTTTTCCCGCGATTAGCCTTTTCTATTCGCGCGCAACTGAACCCTAGCGCAGGAGCTGCCTCCTATTCATGAGCGCGCGCCGCATGACCCGCCTCCCGCCCAAGCCCCGCCTACCCACCCGGCGCCCGCCCCGCGGCCCACCTCCCCCCCCCCGCCTGGCGCCCGCGCCCGCCTCCCGACGCCCGCCACCCCCTCCCGCCCCCGCCGCCGCCCGATCCGGCGCCCGTAGCCCGCCTCCCGACGCCCACCTCCCCGCATAACTAAAATTTGGCGGGCGGCAACTCGAGGTCCACCACCCCGGCCGCGGGAAGCTCGCCGCCGTGGCCCGCCACTAGCGGCCGTGCCATTCCTCAGCGGAGGAGCTTCGTCATCAGGACACGTCCGATCCGTGTGACATCTCCGTCACCATCCGCTTCGGCCCGCTCGGTGGGGATGCGGGAGGGTTTCGCGGATCTGTTTATGGGCGTTGTTGCCAAGGGTTTGTCTTTGGCGCGATTGCAGTGTTCAACCGATTTTAGCTGGATTTGGTGTGGTTGCGTGGCGGGAGATCCAGTGGCGACGAGATCTCGTGGTATCTTGTGACGGGATCGGCTCGTGCGGTCGCGAGTACAACCCGCGACGGCTTACGCTTATGGTAAGTAGCTACGCTTGATTGCTTCTTCATCAATTTTGCAATGTAGGTTGTGGGATTGTTGATTTGGTTAATAAGTTAGGTATTCGGATTGTATTTTTGAGCTTTCTGTGATTTTGGGGCTTGAAAATAATTCGTGGATTCGGACAATTGATTGATGATTGTATCAGTTCGGCCGTTGGATGCAATTCTTACTACATTGTTCCCTGGTGGAATTTGTTGCATGTTCACAGATACCGAATTTACATGATTAAATGACGAACTGCTAATATTTGTGCTGAGTTGGCTAGGATTGTGGACCAAAACAAATGCATTAGATATTAGATGCGCCTTGATGAATTGAAAAGGTTGGTTTACAGTGCTTTGTTACCATTTCATGTTGCTTGCAGTCTTGTAGAAGATTGCTGGTAATCGATTGCCAAATTCTATTCACCATAGCAGGATATTTGCAATATTGTGGATTGTCTATGCAACAGTATGCTAGATCAAACTATATAAGCAACACAATTCTGATTAAACACCATATCATTTCTATTTAGCCAAATGGACTAGCGATCACTGCAAGCAAATTTATCTTGGATTTATCATATTTCCTGCCTGCTAGTCATACAATCTCCATATTGTAATCTTCAAGATTTGATGGGATGGCTTCCCAATTTAAACTGTCTCTGATAAATCTGAGTCTACCAGACCAAACATTCAATAGACTAATGTCAAATATAATAACCAAATAGTACAATATTACGATTGAAATACAAACCTTTATTTCTTCAACATAGCCAACCAGCTCTAGAGCTAATGTTACATTTTCAGCTCCAACCTACATACCATAATATACAGTTCTCATTTAGACAAGTCATCTCCAACCAAAAGGTTATATCCAACCAGTGTAACAAAAACAAAAGGTGCTAACCAGTCTACGAGCCACTTTCTTGAACTCTTTCAGATATGGTACTTGTTTGGATTTTATTCAATGGTATGATGGTTACCCTCCTTCGAGATCTCCATTTTGTAGGAGTTGCTTTCCGGTGGTTTCGTGTCAACAACCACATTATATAGCCTTCCTCCGTGACAACTTTGCATTAATGACTAACAATTGAACTAATACGGCTAGACCAGCTCTAGTTGTGAACTCTTTTCCATCTTAATGCAATACAAGTAAATCTTTTGCATGTTCTCTAAAAAACAATTGGCTACTGTATTTGTAGTACTATCTTGCCATGTCAAGAAGGAATCAGTCCATATAGTCACACTAAGTTTGGAGGTTTGTAGAAAGGACAGATGTATGATGGACAAAAAAGGAAGAAACCAAACGACCTTTTAGAAAACATACATTCCAACTTCTTTAACATTGAGTACTAATATGTGATCCCATGTAAGTTTCCTTTTGTGTATAACAGGTTTGTTGGAAGTAGCTAGTCTTTATTACTTTGAAGAAAGGTACCAAGCTCATCAAGTATAGCCGCAAAGGAAAACCCAAAATCCGCTTGTTCAGACTTTCTAGTGTAAGTTCATCAGCATGCTCCTTTGATCTTGATATGGATATATGTTCCAGAATGCTTCAATTTTCATGTTCACATTACACCTACTTGCTTGTGATTCTTTTGCAAACATTTTTGAGTTCAAATTTCACAATACATGCTTTCATCATCTACTGCAAATACAGTAATATGATCTACATGTTATTATTGTTACTATAATATGATCTATGTTAGAGTTAAAAATCGTAACCTCGTCTCCGCTCGAGAGTACTTGTTTATGAATGTGACATTTGGTCACATTCATAAGCAAGCAGTCTCGAATTGTCCACGTTTTTTGGACAGTTCGAGGATATGTGGTTCGGGCAAGTTCCTGAGCTGTTGTAAAACTGCGGAGTAGATTTCGGTAGCATCTCCCTACGGTGTTCTCCGGGTATACACCCCTCTTGACCTGTTGTCGAGACGTGTACCTGGAGAACAGCGAGGAGATACTGCCGAAATTTTCTCTAGAGTTGTACAACGGCTTAGGAACTTGCTCGAACCACATATCCTTGAATGGGATTAGGACCAAACCTATTTAGAGATTAGGGGTTATCGTTTGTACGTATTTAGGTGGTCAACAGATAAACTTTTTTTTGAAGATCATTCGTTCATTTGTTACTCTACTGAAATATGCTAGAACAGTTACATCTTATTACTTATCTATTCAGCTATTGCTTTACATGATTTATTGTCAAGTTCACAAAATAGGTACTAATTGCTTTCTCTCATGTCAAATATATGACCTTATCAGATAAGAAAACTCAAAATGTCACAATTAGAGAGCATCGGCTCCTCGCTAGACAAAGTAGAAGGTGCTCCCGAGGGGCCGAGCCAAGTTCCAAATGTTGAGAGGCCGAGTAAGGTGAGGAAGGCCCGAGGACCGAACAAAGGGGCCACAGGAGAACACCGCAGTTCTCCACTTCAATGCCACGGGTCCTGCAGGCCCTCCCAAGTACAAGGGGCGATACTGTTCATTCCTCGGTCAATTGGTGAGGAGAGAGTGCCCATAACGATTAAGGATTGGAGGAAGGAAGTCATTGAGCGTAAGAATCGACGTGGGATGAGGTTAAGGGCAAATGGATTATAGAGGAGGAAGATGACGCATAGCGAGGCAGTGCGCCTTGAAGAGGATGGGTGTGGCCTTGAGGCGCCGTGGTCCTCATGCACAGTGAGGACGTCTTCAAAGGTCGTACACCATTCGAGAGGTATCCGTTCGTTACTACAGATGTTTGGGAGGAGTTCACGACGACGAAGGGTACGCCCGAGGCGAGCGGCTAAGAGAGAGGAATACGGCTATCCAGAGGCACAACACGCACCCGCACCACCGATGCAAAGCGGCTATGAGGGAAGAAGGCGAGTGGGCGCGACTAGCCGAGGAGGCGCGAACTCCGGACGACGATGCCTTACTCCCACATATGTGAAGAACGGTACGCATGGCGGGTATTAGCGAGGACAAAGAAAACCCCGACGGGTAGCTTGTAGTCGCAAACCCCGCTCTGCGACGCGTCCTCTGCCATCGTAAGACATCTGACTTAGTACATTGCAGTTGGCCTAGCTTGTTGTATTTCAGATCTAATTCGTACTCGCTATTGCGGGAGGAGGTAAGCTAGCGGAAAGAGCGGGGACCTTCGAGCCAAGGGTCGAAGGATATCCGATCGTCTGCGATCGGAAGCCCGATCATAAGGGTCGGGTGCTTGGCGCAGGGTCAGGGCATACGAAGAAGTCCTACTTCCAAGATGACGCTTCGAGTGCTAGATCAAGATCATGGGAGGTACGCACGGAGCGCCTCAAGGAGACGCTCAGGGAGCAGCTGAGGGAGGAGATCAAGGATGAGATGAGGGGGAGATGATGGCACGTGAAGATGAGATAAGGGCTGAGATGATGGCACGTGAGGAGCGCCTGAGAGCTGAGATGATAGCGATGATCTCCCAGAGTCAGAGCCAGAATCCCTCACCTCTTGTAGAGAAGCCTGTGCCCCGACCTAGCAGCTGTGGTTCCAAAAATGATAAGACCGATCCCCATCTGAAGGTAATAATTAATTTTTCCTAACTTAAAGCTATAGGTGTAACTCCCACAATGTTTCTCCTCAAGTTGCGTACATCTTGCAAGCCCCTGCTAAGTGCCAGCTCACCACCCTGACGGATGACGGATTTCCTGTCGAGGCTACACGCGGGGTTGCATTTCCATACAAGGAGACCGACACTGTGCATGGTCAGCCTTTGGGAAAGGGCTACATGAGGGTGCAGGTGGACTACGTCCACGAACACTTCTTATCACATGTGCTCGAGTTCCCCCCAACGAAGATATCAGCACTCTCGGGCAAGCACGCATGTCGTTCATCAAGTGGCCCACGACGGGTGTCGTACTGGTCAAGGTAAAAATCCCTCGCGTCTTCTTGACCATTCCAGTAGTACTGCAATAAGTTAAATATGCGCGTGCTTTGCAGGTTCCTACCGTACCTGTGCTTGCTCCTGCTGCTGCTTCTGTTCCCACCACCGTGATGAGTCCTACACAGAGTGCAGAGCTCACGTGTAAAAGGACAAGCACGATACCAACAGAACCACAAGAGGCCTCTAAGACTCCTTCCGCCAAGAAGGCAAAGCTGATAAAGGCCACAAAGCCCCTTGAGGTACTTGAAAAGCCCACTACCCTCACCTCGAAGACTCCTTCGGCCCAGAAAGGAAAGTCAGCACAGGCCACAGACATCCCTTACGATTTTAAGGCCTACGTACATGGAAAGCCCCTGCTTGCATCCGACGAACTAAATGATCTAGGCAGGTGGACTCGCATGCTCCATGGATGGTACATTGATAAGGTGAATGAGAAAGAGCGTCGAGTTGACTTCAGTGTGATGTATAAAAGGGTACATTTCCACCGTGACGAGAATGGGATATTCCCTGTCAGTTTTGAGGATCTGTTTTGTGTGTACCAATTAAAAGTCGTCGATATTTCTACTTTACGATCCTGGACGCTGTGAGTATCGCACCATACATCATGAGCTGACGACTTTCATAGGATTTTGCATTATGTTTTCTAATATTAACACGAGTTGCAGGGCAATGAGACAACGAGCCGTGACGAATCAAAACCAAGTTGGGTTCGTCGACGCCGAGCTTGTGTCTGCGACCACGGCTAGGTTACATCCGATGTTTGTTGCTGGCTACGTCAAGGGGGTATTGCATACTGAGTCGACGAAGGACTTCGTTGTAATACCGTACAACGAGGAGTAAGTAGTACAAACCCTTCAATTACTTGTACGCGCTTAAACCGTATGCGAACTTATTTCCTTGCACTACATTCCATTTAATAAGCAACCATTGGGTTCTACTCGTCCTCGTTCCGAATGAAAACACAGTCTACATTTTTAACTCAATCAAGAAGAGACCGATGGCCTACGCGATCAAGTGTCCTTTGCAGAAGTAAGTACATTACCGTAACCTAACACTTTCTAAATTTAACTATATTTTTTTACTCAATGGCATCTCTCCAATATATGTAGGGGTTTCTCGGACTATGTCGATGAAGGAGGGTCACACGATAACAAAAAGGGCAAGACGCTGGAGTATAAGAAATTCACGGTATAAGTGCCTAGCATATATACGATTAATTTTTTCTGACATCTAATCTTCGTGTGTTAATTTCTTTCTCTCTTCATAGTGTCATCAACAGGGCAGCGATGACCTGTGCGGCTTCTATGTCATGCAACACATGTTGGTTGTGGTCGTGGCTCACACCTTTTCCTAAGGTATATGTACATGCATACTTAGTCTTTCACATACAAATTTTGAAACTTAAATTCACGCACTCATTTATGTTTTGCAGAAGATCAATATCCCCCAGAAGAGCTTAGACAGGAAAGCACTCAACAATTTACGAGACCACTTACGCCAATGGTACTGGTTAGAAGTTATATCGGAGGACGGTAGATTTAGAGATCCTGAAGCGTCCTACTAGTCCATATGGAAACAATATTAATTGTATATGTCAATGTGATATATATGCGTGTCTTGATTGTTAAGCATGTTTGTGTTTGTATGTTGTGAACGAATGGGCTATATGTATTGCAATTTACGTATTCGTGTTCTGTGAATGTGATATGTGCATTCTGTGTTATGTATTGTCAATGTGATATATATATGCCCAATGTTAATATGTGTTATTTTAGATAATATGCAAAATTGAAACACCCCATGAGGGTCATCAGAATCGGTTTTTTGAATAAAGCGATTGTGATGACCCTATCATCGAATCGGTTCTTATGAGGCGATTACGATGACCTCTCATCGAATCGGTTCTTTTAAGCAAGCGATTGTGATGACCACATTAGTAGAATCGGTTCTTTTACAGGCGATAGTGATAACGATACCATTACAATCGGCTCTTGGAATAAAGCGATTGTGATGATCCATCATCAGAATCGGTTCTTTAAAGGAAGCGATTCTGATGACCACATCATTAGAATCGGTTCTTTTGTGGAACCGATTCTGATAACCACGTTATCAGAATCGGTTCCGCAAAAGAACCGATTCTAATGAGGGGGTCATCAGGATCGCTTCCTTTAAAGAAACGATTCTGATGACCCTTTATCAGAATCGGTTATTAGAAAAAACCGATTGTGATAATGTGTTCATCAGAATCGGTTTGATCTAAGAACCGATTCTAATGAGGCTTTATCACAATCGGGGCAAAACCGACTGTGATAACTCCACCTCATCACTATCCAAAGACTTCGTATCGCCACTTGAACCGACTGTAATGACAAAAAAGAACCGATTCTGATGTACAATTCTGTAGTAGTGTATATTCTCTCTACAGACATGACTATAATGTGCTGTCTTCATGAATAAGATAACCCTACAGAAGAAAAAAGGCTGTGACAAATATCATCTCTGGGGCCTTTCTTTAGCCACCTGCTTCCACCATCCTTGCCAATGGAAGCACTATGCAAGTAATTTCCACTTGGCAAGTCATGCAGCAAATTTTGTTTGGTATATATATGTCGCATACAACTTAGATAAATATATAATAACAAAATCTGTCCTCTTTTGAAACTTATAGTAAATCTGTTTAAATTGCTCTCCAGAGAATAATTTTCATTTTGGAATTGCAGATAAAGCTTTCCGATCAGGACTAGGGATTACAGATGAAGAGTTCCATGCCATGACAACAGTTGGGCTGTGGATGGCGATCACAGCTCCTAGGATTCCTCTTGGGAGGTTGAAGACTTTCTTCTGGAGGTCAGGTAAGGAGTCAATAAACAAGTGCCAACCAAGCCTTAGGTCTCCTCTACATTTCAATTATTGTAAAAGATCTTCTGTTCGAAACTTGGTAGGATCTTTAGCGTCACCCTTGCATCATGTCTGGTTGACGAAAGTTTATTTTAGCAAAAACTCTTGCGTCATTCATTCTCTGGAACCATGGCTCAATGGCGCCATTGAAAGCTTGGTATGTTTGTGACGCCATGTTTTATTGGGCAAGGTACAGAGACGGAGAAGCCTGATCCGGATGTCACCGGAATTGAGAATCATCCGCGGTATACCGTCTGGGGAGAGGATAGCTTTGGGATTTATGTGTAAAGATATTATTGATACCAGGAGGATGTTATGGCTTAGATACAAGGGTCTAGATGCAGATCTTGTAAGTTACGTTCCATCCAATATTTCACCAGAGAACCATTTACTGGTCGCATTGTGTAGGTCTTGATCGGGACAAACATGAGCAAATTTTTCACAGGTTTCTGTTGTAAAAGCTTGTATTGACATATATATAATATAATCATTGAGATTTTCGACATATATGAACCTCCAAACTCTAAGGAGACTTCACCAGAAGAAAACTGATGATAGTCGCAAAAAAAAAGGGGTTCAGCCTATCTTTCTTTGTTGTGAAGAGAAAAAACTGACAAAGAATTCAACATATAGGCAGACAAAGATCACAAGAAAACGTTTTATTCTGATTGTTCGCGACGGCACAACACCTCATCCTGTTCTGAACACAGCATTAGAGTGGACCGAACCAGTAGCGGATTCCCAAAAGCTCCGGAAAGAATGAATTTTACATCCTAAATTGAACCATAACGAAATGAATGGAAGCATATGTTTTCTAAATATCTTAGGCTATAAATATAATTAATTAATTAATTAATTAGTAATGACGGCATATAAGCTTAAAGCACGAAACCATCCTGCTTTAAATACAAAGGATCTCCTTCTTCATACAATAACATGTCCCTTTGATCTTACCCACCACACTAAACTTATCAACTTACACCAACACAATTACGCTTATTTCAAACCAAACTCCTCACATAGCACCACGCTCTAACAACTCCCATCTGAATGTTGGGGCTGCGTAAACCTTCGGAAAGGTATGGAGAAGTATGCCAACGCAGACACAAATCACAGCGACGCCCATCACCGTCAGCATTGCTGGCCTGTACAGGAAGGTTCTTGCGGCCGAATTGGGGTACATCAAAGCCTGACGGCTGCACATGTTGCACCTTGGCACTGGTGGTGCCATTAGCATGCTCCTGGAGATCTCGAGGCTAACGTCACCAGGCTTCACACCATCGGTTATTACAGGGCACATACTGCTGGGAACGCCAAGGACAACATGACCTTTGCGAAGATGCTTATCAATCTTCTTCTGGACCAGATTCAGGTAAGCATCATTGCCTCTCTGGCGAGCATAGTCTTCTGGGGTGAAGCCTGTCTCGTCTCGTGCATTTCTCCACACTTTGATTCCAACCTGGAATGAGAAGCCATAGTAGGGAAATTAGACAGGATCTTCGAATTTTATTAATAGAAACAAACTAGGCTAAAAAGATTAGTAATGCATGTGATATAGCATCATTGATGTGTCCATCATTTAATTGCAATGTAATCTATAGCTCTGTGCTAGAAGATAAAAAAAGGCATATTTACTAACAATTTGCCATTGGTGTCCTGTTGTAGCTTTACTAAATATTTAAGCATAGAGTAACTTGAGGTGGAGAAATATAGGAAACATAGAATATGAGCAGGTACTTTAATCATATTCCAAGAATTAGATTAGGGGATACCAGTCCAGGATCATCAGTCAGTGCATCCAATACATCCTCTGCATCACTAGTGGCAGCAGCTATATGTAGGGGGGTAAATGTAGAAGGGCCCTGAGCATCAGGTCTGAATAGGTATGTCTCTGCAGTTCCCTTCAGGCTTTTATTCGGCTTGTATCTCAGCATAAATCTAACCATTGGGACAGATTTCCTTCGCACAGCAGTGTGCAGCAAATTTTCTGACAACACCACCTCTTCTGGAGACTGGGATCCCACATCAACAAGCCCAATAAATAATAAATCTAATAGCATTTTGGTCACAGCACACCACTCCCGTTCCATGGCGAATATACCAAGATTCCTGAATCTCCACAGGTTAAAGGCAGTTTGAGGTAGCTCCACTGTATCATGTTCAGATATTCTGTTTGCTCTATGAAGAAGCCAGCCCAGTTCATTTAGAAACTCCAAAGCTTGGTTCCTGGCATTGTCACCATCTGCCTGTTCATGACTAGAGGACTCAAATATGCTCTCCAGCTCACAAACCTCAGAGCATACGTCCTGCTCAGCAATTATGAATGGGAAGAAACCATTGCTAAATCCACTATCTTCAACCTGAAATCACCGATGCCATTCAGAATGAGTTCAAAAGTTATGATCGAAAAACAGAAATCGCATCAAAACAAAAGCTATCTGACAAGTTGTACCTCTATGAATCCTCTTCCTCTTGAACAAGGGAGAGGACAACAAAAGTTGAGACATTCGGTGTCGTCATGCTCAAGGTCATCAACTAAAATAGCTGTGTCTTCCTGGAATATACAACGCCCTTCAAACGAGCAAATTAGCCTGTGAACATGAGAAAATGGTGTTTTTAGATGACAGTGAATAAGCTGAAGGAAACATCAAGCTGTACTAGCATCTCCTTACAGAATGAGCATATTTAAATTGCAGATGATAAAGTACCTTGAGGAAGCACCGACTAGGTTAACGCCTTCAACTCTGAAATTTGCTGTCGCTGAATAAGGAGCAGCAACTGGTCGGACACATAGAATCTTGCAGTAATGATGAGAATTGGGTGCCAGTGGTCTGTCCAACATAACTTGACCTGCAGTAATATGAATGCAATGCAAGATCAACAAGTTTCCCAGTAATACATATAAACTTGAACATCAGTGCAAAATAGCTAAGCGCTTGGACTCACCATTGTGCATAAAAGCTATCTGACGCCGTACCATCACAAATACCAGACCAGATGCCCAAAAGTTGTCAGTGGAACTACTCAAAAGCTTATCCAGGTGTGAGCTCATATTATCAGAGAGCTGTAGAAAAGAAATGTCAACCACCAACCAAAAAATGCCACTATCGTGACATAAAATGATTACAAAAGAAAGCATACCTCCCTCCATGCAGATTCAACTAACCGCAGATATACTGTTAGAATAATACAACCAGGTCTAATATAGCTCTCTATATCAGTAGGGCTACTGGACAACCAACCAAGAATCTGAAATTCAGGATTTAAGTGTTAGATCCAAGATATGTTCTCTTGTACCATTACGAGAGAAGGCATAGTTTACCTGTGATCGCAAAACTGGAGGTAAATCACTAGGAACTTTCTCGAAAAGCTTAAAGACAATTTTATCAGTCCGACACTGCAAGCAAAATAACAAAAAAATCATGAGAGCAAGAAAAAGAGATATGAGTATATTTTAAGTGCAAATCCACTATGAAATATTATGATAGCACTGGCATTTGGTATTTCTGGAAGTACGTACTACCAAGAGGTCCAAGACTATTGTTGTACTTAACGTAAATTTTCTTCTTTCATGCATGACTTTGGATAGAGGTCAAAGGGCTGCTCAGTTCGCTTTGAAACTTAGTGTTCATGTGGCATTAATGTGCCAATGAGATGCGATGAATTGCCTATTTATCAGGTAGACATATGTCTTGGAAGTGAGATACTTTATTCATGCAGGAAACTTCTTAGTTTAAAGTTCGGATCCTAGGGAATGAATGCTTATTTAGTGCACTATTCCATTCAAATTTTGTGTTTAGTTCTTGATATGTAGCGCAAGTTGCAGTACAGGTATTGAAAAGTCAAGCGGGTGTAAAAGTCAAAAGGTTGAAATAGTACGTCTAGGAGTTGTACAGCAAATGGACTCACAATCTAGCCCTGCATAAACCAAACATATTTGACATCTCAATCCAAACCTCATTCCAGTGCACTAAAAATCCCAATGCAATTCAAAACCCAACCTTGAAGCCCACATAAGATAATAGTTTTCCTTATAATAGTTTGATACTTTGATATAGATGTGCATATAATATTACAATAGCAAATTGGCAGCTAGTGAGTTGTTCCCAGTAAACAAAATGATGATAAGTTAACATACATTGTTATCAATAGATAAGGTTGTTATTATAAAGACCGATAAGTTATACAAGAATTTAGAATTCACCCTTTAGCTTTCTTTATATGAAGTTGTTGCAAGGAATAAAATTAAACCTGAGTGTCTCCATTTGAGCTTGACAATGAATGAGCTGATGTTGAATCTGAATTGCCACTAGTCTGTGGTGGGCTTTGAGTAGAGTCTTGTTGCATCCATGATGGACAATTAGGAGAATCAGTTGCCTTGAAGGCCAGTGCAGGTGAACCTTCATACCCATCCTCAAAGCCTTCCATATCATTGCAAGTGTTATTCAAATCAAAATCCTTAATATTGCATGTTGGAGGCTCTGTACAGATGGAAAACAAAAAAAAAGTATAAGCCAAATTTTCATCAGCAAACATTTCGTGAAGGGTTAAAAATGGTCATACATCTTACCGGGAGTTGCCACCATGGTAGCTTTTGATTGTACTGGTACAACAGATGATGATGCCTGCCCACATTGACCACCATTCGCAAAAGACACCTTAGATGGTCCCGCAGCCTCTGCTGCAGCAGTATTCAACAAAGCATTAGCTGCTTCAGAGGTCCCAGCATTTGATCCATTTTGCATGTTTTGACATGCCTCCACGAGTTTACAGAGCTCTTTTGGATCCAATGATTTGGCAACAGTCCCCAGGTTTCTCCAAAGATTGGATAGCAACTCCTGACCCTTTAAATGCTCAGCATTGTCAGCTGCAAGTACAGTTTAAGAGTCATGTTTCTTCCTGAATATTACCCTAAGAGTAGTTCACACAACTACTTACTATGCAGATAATAGTGCAGTTTAGGCAAAATCACTATTCCATTACAGCATTCTGCAGTTGCAAAATATGATGGGCAACCTATTCCTACCACACAGCTTACGGAGGAACTTCCTGGAATTGAACATAAATAAACCAAACTATAAAACTTCAAGTACACCCACTACCACGTTACAGCCTTTATGGTCCAGGAAACTACTGTATTTCAATCAGCATGTCTGAGAAAGTACCATGAACCCTGGCTTATATATTGTAAAGCCATATACAAGAAAACAATTTGGAACACCACCATGGTCTACTCTTAGGTCCAAACCAAGTAAATATCAGTCAAAAACATAGCTCACCATAATTTCATGTTATGTAAGGAGAAACAAACTATACTAGTACCAGTACCTTCATATGCAGAATAGGTAACTGCCTATGTTACTGTAGCAAGTTAGCAACCTTGAAAACATTACTTACAGTTCAAATTGGCGCATATTCCAAGGAGACTCAACAATAAATAACTGCTAACTTTGTCCTCGATCGAAGCAGTCCCGCCAACAGCAATTTCAGGGCGGGCTTTCCTCCTCCGTCTATTGTGGCCTAATAAACGCCGACGGCAACTTCGCTTCCCTTCATCAAATTCTTGGAGAACGTGAAATCTATACAGGAACATGTACAGTAGTTACAGTAATTGCCAATGTTTAAAATAATGTATATTGGCACCATCACATAATACTCTGTAAATAGATCTTTAACTACACAACAATATGTGCACACAATGCATGCTCTTTCAACATTTTAGAAGAAAAAAACCACTGCATAAATCAAATATTGTGAAAAATAGCCCTTGGCTATGCCCAAGAATAATTCAGTATTTTCTAGAAGTGAACAGTAAGTGAAAAAACTATATTGGTTTCGAATACAAAGGAATTTAGAGAAATTACAGAAAAAGGGTGATATGATTATATCGACAGAAAGACTGTGCATTTAGTCATGATTCCTGATACAGATGTGCATGCTAAAATATTTGACTCATGGTGGATGCTGTGCTTATTTGTCTATCTAACAGGTTTACTTTAGAACATCTTCCCGTGTTCCATTTATTCATATGTTTGCGCGTCGCCACTACTTTTGTGTTACTAAACTGTTCACTGTTGTTATATGAGTTAGAAATTGAGCCATTGAGGGTGAGGCATAACTGTTTTTTCTTAGCATGACACTGTTTAACCACTTCTCCCTGCATCATCAGTAAATCTTGTCTATGGAAGTTGGATGCTCCCATTTTTTACAAGTTCTACCAAAATTTCTATCAAAAGTACTTACCATTTTCTACTTAAATATTTTCCATTTCAGTCTACAGATGATAGAATACTTATCTTTTTTTTGTCTATAGTAGTCATAGATTATGGTGATTCTCAAATACGGAAGGTTAGCGCTTAGAACATCATCATGATTGGAGATTTGCAAAGCTCATGTGTCTGTGTTTGGCCGCGCTAAATCAAACTTCCGTAATACATTCCACCCATCCATATGCATATGAACCAATCATTACGTGCATGTAAATGAAAGATAATAGCCGCTGAATCATAAAACTAACCTACTACATTGCTGACAGAACCGCTGGACGGTGTTCCCGACCACAGCAGTGGTCGCTTTAGCATGCATCTCGCAGACCTTGTGCCGCCGATGGTAATCCTTTGCAGCGGAAAGATCTGCCCCGCAGCCCTCCACCTGGCATGCTGGCCCACTCGAGCTGACACCCTGCACCCTGATCTTCTTACCATCTCTCTCCTCCTCGTTAACTCCACCACCCTCCACCGCTCCCCCAGCAACACCAACGCCTCCGATTCTTAAGCTGAGGGGCCCGCCACCGTTCTCCACCGGGTCCTCATCATCCACGTCGTCGTCGTCGTCGTCGTCGTCAATGACAACCACCCGCTTCCTCTTATCAGAGTCGCCTCCGACGTTGAAGTTCCTGGCCACCTCGGCCTCAGCTTCCTCAGAGGAAGACGGCGAGCATTTCAACGCCAAGCCATTCGCCGTAGCTGCGGGAACCGGCGTGGCGACAAAGCGCTCGCTGTCCCAGCTCCATTCGTTGAGGTCCCAGCCGAACACCCTCTCCTCGCGCCTGTTCAGGTCTAACCCACCGCCGTACAAGTGGCTGCTCTGCGCCCCTACCCTGGCCGCCTCCATGGCCCGCCCCCGAAACCCTGGAAGAAACTCTTATCAAAACTAACCTTCCGGAAACCGCGAAAAGGAGCAGCAACCGCAGGAGCCGAGAGATCTAGTCGGCTTCCATCCTGCCCAAGAAGTCGACGAACGTGACGCCCACGCAGCCACGGATCCAAACCAGCGAAACCCACATGCCCTCGCGCCGGCGCCGCCGCCTCCGGAGTCAGGCACAGAGCCGCGAGTCCGAGCTCACACAGCCCGCATCACCGGGAAAAATATAGCGAGCCAGTGGAGCACCGAACCTGGCGAACCGCAGATTTGCGGACGAATCGAGCCCCGGAGGGATCGAATTGGGCGAATTCCGCGGGGGATTGGGGAATTTGCGGAGTGGAATTTTGGTGGGAATGGTCTGAGACTAATAGAGCAATGGAATCGAGGAGAGCAGAGGAGGGGAAAGAGCAAAGATGGCAGAGGCGATGGGGACGCGTAGCACGATGGTTTAGTAGAAATAGGGCCCCCGAAATTGCATGCGACACCCGGCCGGCTACACGACAATTAGCGCTGGCCAGGGGGAAATAGATCCTGCAGGTAGCCGATTTCCCTTTGCTTTATCATCTTCTAATTTGTTCCTGCGAGTTTGTTGATGTATTTGCATTTATTTTTCTACTACATTTATATGGTATGATCCTAGTATACTACAAACACTTCGGAGATATTGAAGATTTTCCATTTTATCTGAACTTTCGTGATGCTTTCACTTCTCTATGTTTCAGTCAAAACATTAGTAGTGGAAGAGAGAGAGAAAAATGTCTATAAAGCGGTAATATAAAATCAGTAGCATACTTGTTTGGGGATATTTTGCTAATACGTAGGAGGAGTGACAATGTTAAATTGTTGGTAACACCCTAGTTACATATTAAAGAAGAGTTAAACTATATATAACTCTTTGCATCTAAATTTGGCGAGGCAAAAATGGATAATTTTGACCGATATCGGTTTAAAAAGGAAAAACCATTAAGATTATGGCCCATATTGACTCAAAGATGGAATTTTTATCTGTACAAAGTCGATACAGATCATGATTGCCAACACATCGGAGAAGGATACGATCAGTTGATGTACTATAAAAAGAGGATCAAGAGCAAACAGAAACAACCCCAAACAAACAAACAACTCGCATCTATTTTTTTATTTACTTTCCTGTCAACTAGGAGTAGCTCTATAATTTAGAATCTCCCTTGTAATTCGATTTTGATCAATAAAGTTGCGCATTGCCGATTGTTGGTCATCCTTGATTACACCAGGTTTGATTTTCTCCGATTTTATTGTGCGTTGCCTTTTTCGGAAAAAAATCTACATTTTACTATCTAGCCAGCTCTAATCGACTGTTTAGATTTATCATAACCTTTGATTTAATCGGCTTCTAGTAGTTGTTTAGGTCTTTGCCGATTGTTACTTTAGATCGATTTTGAGCGTATATTTTTTATCTATCTTGTCGATTGCATGATCAAATCGGTTGGCACGTCACGAACCAATCTGAACTCGGCATTCTCGTGTGTTTGAGCCGATCAATCCACTGTCACATTTTTCGGTATAAAAATAACATTGCATAGGTTCTCGACACAATTTGCAGTCAATAAAAGATAGATCCCGTGAACAAGTCAAACGTTAGAGTTATTTCGACTTTTGGACTGAAGTGCATCCAATCCAATCTACGTGGGAGGAGCAGAAGTGTTCAATTGCACACGCCATTGGATAAGTAGCCATTGAGTTGTATGTGACACACACATGAGTAGATATCTAACCAGCAAATCCGGCCAAAAAAGATGAAATGATTTGAATTGCTGGGATCGGCTTGAAATATAGGCTGTTCAAAGCGCAATGGATGTAAAACAAGTCAAACGTGTCATTTTGAGTCTTGGGTTTATACAGTATCTCTAATTATGTAATCTATACCCCTTTATAATGCACCTAAGCATTCTTTTCTATGTCCACCCCAAATAATGCACCCCACTAGAGATGAATCAACCTTCATGCACCCAGCGAAACGTCCCCAGAAACTTGCCTCCATCAAAATTAATCTCTCAAATCTTTCCTCAGCTTTACTCACCCACATCCGATGGCCATTGTTTAATGTGTCTAACTCATCCCTGTGGCCCACAACAGATCTCCCCCCACCTCCAGCATCATCTCAAGGAAAAGGAAACAAATATCCTAGAATTAAAGAAAAGGAAACAAACGTTCTAGAAAAGAAAAATACCATATATTACGTGCTGGAAAAAGGAAACCGGAAGATAGGGCACTATACTAGTACAAGTAAAGGCATCAAATTGTACACGAGATATGATGATTGCATACATTGAATAATATGTGATATTTGAGAAGTATGCGACAAGTAGTGCAGACCATGAAAAGATAAAGACTTCTAAATTGCAAAAAAAGAGTATAGCTTTAAATTGTATGCGGTACATGACGAAGTATGTGATATCTGAGTAGATACCCGCCAACTAACACTAGCGAAGAAAAAACATGGCTCAAAATATAACAGTTCTAAAATGAGTGACTTGGAGCAAACCCGAGTGTGTACTACTGTGTTGTGGGCGAGCAACATCATGATTGTGTTACCACAGAGCATACATATTTAGTTCATCAAAAAATAAATTAACATGTACCTTTTGCTATCTTGAGATAGACATGGTTTGTCATATAATTCTCGACACATAATAAAAAAACAGGGGTAAATTATTGTCCTCGTCTTAATATTCCTTTAACAAATATGCTTCCAAAATAGAACAATGATAATTAAATACCGAATCATTCCAATCAATGCAGTCTTAATATTCCTTTAACAAATATACTTCCAAAGTGTAGGAGAGAATTGATCATTTACCCCGTTTTAGTTAGTGACTTCACCTTAGCATAGTGTTGTTATGGTTACGTCAACATGGTTGTTGTGACATGCAAGGTGGCTATCTTGCTAACTGCATGGAACGCTACCACGTTAGTGTTGCAATTGAAAACCATGCCGAGTTGTGTTGTTGTAAGTTTTCATAAGCTAGTGGCATGTAGAAGAGTAAATCACAGAGAGAAAATCATAGACATGATGAGTAAAATACCTGTATAATAGATATCAGATTGTTACCTACAATAACAGTAACTTCCGAAAAAGATCTAAACATCACCAAGAATCCATTATTGCCAGTTTGTAAAATTCGAAGATCTAAGGCACTACTTGCCCTTTATGATGATAAATGCAGCAACACAATTAATTGAACATGTACGCCTGTAGCCGAAGTTTCCTTGGACGAGTCATATCAACACAGTTACTTGTCATGGCATTGAGTTGTTGACTAGTGCTAGTGTCAGAGTGGCGCCACCCACTGTGGCTAGCAAGTTCACTTCGATTTATAGTTTATCTTTCTACTCACTCAATTATGGTCTTGTTATGGTTGCCATCATCACGGAGCCACCATATGTAGTTGCCAATGTCATGGTGGCCACAAAGTTAAGAGTATAAAACAATGTCTTGTTGGATTATGATAACATCGTGTCGAGGCATGCGCGCGCTAATTGCCACAACTGATATAAAGAGATTATCACTTCATCCAATGATTTGCCCACCAAGCTAATGAGATGAAGACTAATGTCAGCAAGACTTTCTTTGCAGTATATATATATATATATATATATACTTGAATCAACATATAGTGGAATATAAAAAATTGGTGTTTCAGAGGAGCATTTGTCAGTTAATCCCATTCTAATCATTCTATAATAACGTTTCTAATTTCTAGTAAAACTAAAGTGCTCCAGGGTCCAGGCTTCCAGCTCGCACCTGATCATGAGTGGCGTTAGATTTTGTGCACAGATCTGTTGCCTCTGAAGCACTTTTCAGAATTTCAGTAGAGGGGGATTGGTGTTGTCGGAGAGAGCCAGAGACAGACACTCGCCTCGTGCCCTCGTGGGCTTCCTGTCTATCGGTCTGTGACACGGCTGAATAGTGGGCCACCGCAACTTTTACTTAGTGTATGTAAGTCTACGCTACCTAAAAATTTTAGGTGATATTGAGAAAAGAAAAAGATGATATCAACTGTTTAACAGACGATTTTATAGACGTTTTTGTATTGTGTGTACAATTATATATAAATATGTTAATTGTATGAGAGACTATTACAAACAACTATATAAACAATTTATTGTATGAGTTGTTTTTATTCTTATCTATAGATGATATGAATCTATATCTATACCCCTTTATAATGCACCTAAGCATTCTTTTCTACGTCCACCCCAAGTAGTGCACCCCACTAGAGATGGCCTAACCTTCGTGCACCCAGCGAAATGTCCTCAGAAACTTGACTCCATTAAAATTAACCTCTCAGATCTTTCCTAAGCTTTACTCACCCATATCCGATGGTCATTATTTAGTGTGTCTAATCATCCCTATGGTCCACAACAGACATTCCCCCACCTCCAGCATCATCTCAAGGAAAAGAAAACAAACATCCTGGAATTAAGGAAAGGACCATACATTACGTGCTAGAAAAAAAAATCGGAAGACGAGGCATTATACTAGTCATAGATAAACACAGTCAATACTAGTGTATATACTCTAAGCGACTGGTGTGCATGTTTGTGGGCCATACTGGTGTGTTGGGCACACAGAATCAGAAACTGTTGTCAGATTGTTCTTTCCGTTGGCTTTTGTTTCGAGCTGATATTTCTTCGCTTCTTCTTTCAAAACCCCCGTGAATACTTTTGTTTCAAACAAGTGCTCGTTTGAAATGACGGCTTAGACGTATTTTTGTAAAAATTTGTTTCGGTATATTATTTTTATAAAACTATTTAAAAAATATATTACTTTTGAAAAAGATTCGGGAAGAATCTGTCTGAACCATATTGCTATCTGTCACAAAAGAAGGTACAGTGCACATATCGTACCTTAAAAATATCTCGTTCATGCTTAGAGGCTCATCTATATCAGTATCAATATCTATATCTATCAATAATGTTGGACAGGTCGCTGTCAGACCGACACATGACATTTTGGCACAGTAGAACTACAGTGCCAATCTACAATACCTTTTGTTTTTTCCTGAATTTTTTCCCTCTCTTTAAATTGAGCTACAATATTTTTTTTGTTTTTTACCTTTTTTTCCTTTGAAACAATTTTCATCTCTCTCTGTTAAAATTGAGGGGTGGTGAAAACGTTTGGTCCGATCTTCCGATGAGAGAGATAAGTACGATTGATCGATATGACGTTGACGACAAGGCTACTTGACCGAGACGATCAAGTCCGTCCTACAATCGCTACACCACACTCTTTGTCGTTATCAACTGTGCCCAACACAATTGACATTTCCTGCAAGCAATCGAGAATCAAGCAAGAAAGAATTAAGCGCAATCTGAATTGGACGATTGAAGATGAAGTTTTATTGAATAATGGAGATGCCTGAAGTCACTGTAGTTGGTCTAGTCAACACAAGTACACAACTGATATTTCCTGAACAAAAAACAATCTAAACAATCTTAAGAACTAAAAATGACAGCCACAAGCGTTATAAGGAGGTGGTGACCAAGGAGGAACCGTCCTAGGGTTGTGCGCCAATAGGGGAGTGCACACAACCTGAGCTCAGATTCGAGCACCATTATCAGGCTCAAGTTGGCTTAACAGGTGACGCAGCACATCTCTTTGATAATTGTGACATGTAGACAATGAATCTGAATGTGGATCCAGATCCGTTGGAAAGGGCTCGTCGTAAGTTTTCAATCAAGTACTCGAACACCTTTAACAGGCTCCGTATGCGAAAGTTATGATCGTTTTAAATCAGGGCTATCAGGCTGACTCCGAATTAGACTAGAATTGAAGTAATGTCAGCCTACACTTGTTGTGGTAGTAGTGCTGCTCCCCTCACCTTGGTTCCTAAGTAGAATAACACCACATGACTTCGGTAGCGATCTATTCTCAATAGAAAAATTATGAACTCCTAGAAATGAGCTCATATGATAATTCAACTGTCGTGCACGTGTCCTCGTCATAGGTCCTTGTCTACCATCCTGTGAAGGAGTGTTGTGTGTGTTCTCACGAAGTGATGTCCTCGTCAAGGGATCATCCGCGGCAAGACGTGGGCTAATAAGACGTAATAAAGGGATTCTAATAGCGTATCCACCACGACCGGCCAATCAACGATCACGTCGGCCGACGCGCGACGCGCTCCTCGAGGCGGCACGGCGTCCGCGCGCCTCGACGTCAAGATTCGCAAGGATCACGGAGGGCAAATGCGCTGCTTCGGAAATACCTAACCTCACCCGACCACCAAGGCTACCAACCCGGCATGGGCAAGGCGGGTGGCGACAGATCCACGGGGCGAAGGGCCGGAGCTCTAGCGTAGGTCACCTCGCTTTCCTCGACTCTCAATGTAACCCGCCCTTCCTTACGTATAAAAGGAGGCGGGGCTAAGCGATCGGGGGCAACGAGCAAGAACAAGAAAGGAGAGAGAGCTATCAAACCCCTCTCGCTAAGCCATTGGCATTCTCGCTTGTAAAACTTTGTGCGATCATACGTACCAAGAGTAATACAACACCACCACACACGAATTGGAGTAGGGACTTTCGGCCGAACAAGTATACATCTTGGACTCACGAGTCTAACCATTGAGTGGAGTGGGGAACGCGACCCCTAGACTTACAAATTTACTTGCCGCGCTCGAACGCCGGCGGTTAGCGCGCCGGTAGGGGACTTGCGCGTCTTCATCACCATCTCGGTTCCGTTTATCTCCCGATGGCATCCACCCGCTGCGGCGGCATGCTGCGCCGGGAACGGATCCGCTTGGCTCCTCGACTTGCCGTCACCCCGACGGGAGGGCTCACGCTTCGTCCCGCCGTCTCGGAAAACAGCGCGCCGCCGAGAGCTTAGGCGTCCTCTCGCGGCCGCTAAGCTCCGGCAGGCGCCTGCGGGCCCGGGCGGAACCCGAAGTCTTTCGCGCTGGTCGCGCGAAAACTCCGTAGGCAGGCGGGTGACCATGTCACCCGTAGGCTCGCGATCGAGTGGCGATGGTGGCTACATGCCAACCTCGTCCGCGAGTTCTTTGGAAGACTCTTCCGACCACGGCCCGGCTCCGGCCGGCGGAGTATCCGCCGCGGCGTGACTCGCGGTCTGGCGTGGCGGGCACAGCCGATTTGGTCGTAGCCACCGCGGCACGACGGTCCCGTCCCGGCCAGACCGAGGCGCGGGAGGAATATCGTATGGCAGCGTGAGCGCCTTCGAGCTTCGCCGCGCCGAGCTCCAGCAGCGGAGTGGAGTGGAGGCGAAGAGGTGAGCTCGGCCGGCTCGAGCCGACACGAGCGGGGCGAGCCCGAGCCAGCGCAAGTCCGGGCGGCAGCGCCGCGGCGCGGCGCCAAGAGCACCACGAGTTGAGGCGAATCCGCGCGCCCCGGTTTTCCCTCACGCGAGCCAAAGCGTGGCTGCGGCCGCAATCTTTGCTCGAGGCCTTCCGAGCCCGCAAACCGGAGGCGAGCTACCTACGAGAACCTTGGTGGTGGAAGCCTGTGGCCGTCAAAGACATCTGAGCCTCCGGCTCCTACCACACCGGCGCTACTTCCGCCCGGGCCCGTCTGCCACGCGAGGCCGGTGGGTGCGGCCAAGACCGCACCCGCCATGAACCACCCGGGCCTCACGCACCCGGTGCGCGGCGCCTCGGTAATGCCTCGACATCGCGCCACCCTCGCGCGCCAAGAAAGCGCGGGGCGCCGCCCACTCACGTGTTGCGGATGGTGGCGCCACTATCGCGGCCGAGCCACGATGGTCCGGACCACGGGCTTTTGCCAAGGGATCCGCCAGTGATTTCCGCCGGTCCGGCGCCTACCAACATTGCCAAGTACACCGGGCCACCAACCAGTGTCGGCTCAAGATTACTGCGGCTCGCATGCGGGGGGAAGCGACGGATGATCTCTTCATCATCGGTGCCTCCCCATCTACCTCGCGGACTCGGCTCGAGCACGGCTCGAGTACCGCCGCCAAAAGCTATCGAGAAGGTGACTTGAAGAATCTCTTCGTCGGTAACTTCGGGCACTTACAAGCGCCACTGGAAACTCACAGGACTGAAGGGCGCAAGCAGCGACCGGAATCCCTCGGGACTACATCCGGCGGTTTTCCGCCCGGTCTAACGAGCTTCCGACATCTCCGACGCCCGATGTCGTGGGAGCCTTCATCTGGCACCTCCCGCAAGGCCTTGGTACTGGTGGCCGCCTCAAGCCAGGACCACCAGAACTCCTCGACATCGCCACCAACCACGCCCGCCGAGGAGGCCGTGGGGCTATTTCCGAAGGAGGAAAGGCCCGGCGAGGCCGGCGTCAAACGGGTCTCCTCGGCCGCCCGACAAGCGGGCGGCGCGGGAAGCAGATCCGTGAGACCCAGTGGTCGCCACGGCCATACCGCCAGCGTGAGCGCGGCCGGCCGTCGCCGACCGCCGAGAAATTGATGGGCGGCCCATGCGAACCATGGGTTCTCCGTCAAGCACAAATCACCGGATCTGCGAAGTCTGGCGCTATCTCTAAGCGTCCCCACCACGCTGCGGAGCAAAGGAAAGAAGCTCGCCGCGGCCCGCGAACAGCGGAGAAGAAGGCGACAGCGAGTTCCCGAGCCCGGCGGGCGCCTCATGATCTTCGGAGGACCGGCTTGCTACGCCGCAAGCGTCGACTCAAGCTCGCTTACCGCGAGGTCCACACCGTCGCGCCGGGCGTCCCCCAATATCTTCGGTGGTCGGAGTTCCCGATCACCTTTGATCGGACCGATCACCCCGATCGCGTCCCACAGCCGGGGAGGTACCCGGTGGTCAGACCCGTCGTCGAACGGCGCCTCACGAAGGTCGCGATGGGCGAAGCGTGGCCTTAACATCCTCTACGTTGAGGCGTTCGACGCTATGGGGTCCGCGCTCAAGCCTCGGCCAAGCAAGGCACCTTTCCATGGCGTCATCCGGCCGGCAAGCCCATCCGCTCGGCGGTCGACTGCCCGTCACCTTCGAGGCCAGGAAACTTCGCACCGAGACCCTCACCTTCGAGGTCGGGATTTCCGGCGCCTACCACGCCATCTGGGGAGGCCATGCTACGCCAAGTTCATGGCGATCCCGCCACGCCTACCTCAAGTGAAGATGCGGACCGCATGGAGTCATCACCGCGGCATCGTCCTTCGGCTGCCTTCAAGCTGCGCAGCGCGGCGGTGCAGAGCTCGCCTCAGCGATCGTTGCCTCTGCGGAACTCAACAAGCTCGGGAAGGAAGCGCGAGTCGAGTCACGAATCCGACCGTCGGCGGGATCCTTCAAATCGCGAGGACACGAAGGAGGTCACGGTCGATCCTGTGATCAGACCAAGACCGTCTTGGTCGAACCACGCTCCGCCAAATAGGAAGCGCGCTCGTCGACTTCCTCCGCGCTAACAAAGATGTCTTCGCATGGAGGTCCTCCGACATGCGGGCGCGTCAAAGGAGGTCGCCGAGCACTCCTTGGCGTCGACCGGGCTCAAAGCCCGTCGCCCAGCGCCGCGCCCGACGAGGAAAGGCGCGGGGTTATAGGAGAGATCGCCAAACTCTTGGCGCGGGGTTAGAAAGAGGTGCGCCACACGAGTGGCTAGCCAACCAGTACTTGTAAAAAGAAGAGCGGGCAATGGAGAATGTGTGTTGACTATACGAGTCTCAACAAAGCATGCCCCAAGGACCCATTCCTTACCTCGCATCGACCAAGTCATCGACTCCACGGCTGGTGCGAGTCTCTTTCCTTTCGGATGCCTACTCGGGCTACCGCGGTTGCGCTAAAGGAGTCCGACCATTTCGCGACTTCCTTCATCACTCCGTTCGGCTCGTTACGCTATGTCACAATGCCCTTCGGCACGAAGAGCGGGCGCTACATACCGGCGATGTATGCAAGCGTGCTTCAATGACCGGATCGGCGCAGCGTTGAGGCATATGTCGGCGATATTGTCGTAAAGACCGGGAAGGTCGGCGACCTTATCGCCCGACCTAGAAGAGACTTTCGCGAACCTTGACGGTTTCGCATAAAGCTCAACCAGTGCGTCTTGGGGTCCCCAAAGGAAAGCTCTTAGGCTTCATCGTCTCACGGCGAGGCATCGAGGCCAATCGGAGAAGATCTCGCGATCGCAGGATGGGCCCGGTCGGCAACCTCAAAGGGTCGGTGGCCGGATGCTGGCGGCTTTGAGCGTTCGTGTCTCGCCTCGGCGAGCGGAATGCCGCTCTGGTGCTCAAGAAATCCGACCGCTTGATTGGACACGAGGCTCGGGAGGCCCTCGCGCTTGAAGGCCTTCTGTCCCGCGCCTCGATCTGGTCGCCGGCACGGTGAACGTGCTCCTCTACATCCGCGCCACTACCCAAGTCGTCGCCGCGGCCCTGCGTGGTGGAGCGAGCGGAAGAAGGCCGTGAGCTCAAGGTACAGCGGCGGTCTACTTCATCGATGGTACTTTCCGAGTCAAGACTCGGTACCCGCAGTCGCGAAGTTACTCACGCGGTGCTCATCGCAAAGAGAAACTCGTTCACTCGCCCGATCAACACGCCATCACCGTGGTGACCACGCCCCACTGGCGAGATCATCCACAATCGCGATGCCTCGGGAAGGATAGCCAAATGGGCGCTCGAGCTTAGCGGCCATGGCATAATATCGTCCCTCGGGGGCGATCAAGTCGCGAGCTCGCCGACCGTCGCCGAGTGGGCAAGCCCAGCACCACCGGTGGTGAAGACCCGTCTTGGACAATGTACTTGACGGGTCTTACACCAAGAATGGCGCGGCGCGGAGTCGTCATCATCTCACTCGGAGCGAGCTTCAATCGCCATTAGGTTGCTCTTGGCGCGACCAACAACATTGCCGCGTCGAGGCTCTCGTCAGCGGTCTCGGATCATTGCCGACCTCGGTGCTCGCCGGCTCGTCCGCACGGGACTCAAGCTTGTCGTCGACCAAGTCATGAAGGCTGCGGGCCCGAGGCGCCGCATGGCCAGCGTCTTGTCGAGAAATCGCCGCCGGCTCGAGCGGTTCAAGGTTTGAGCTTCACCATAGCTACAAGCGCTACAATGGCGAGGCCGATCACCGCCAATCTTGCCTCGGTGACTGTCCCGCGGGATCTTCGTCTCGACCTCCTGCGGCCTTGTCCGGTGGACTCGGCGGTGGCGGCCACCGACCAACCCGGCCGCGGTCGCCCGGCCGCCGCGATCGAGCGTAGACTTGGCGGATCGCCGCGGTGTGCTAGCGCTTGAGTCCGGTCCGAGGAGGCCCTACATCGACCGTTTGTGAGACGGGTCACTTCCCGACCGGCCGAGGCCGGCGCCTCGCCCGGCGGACAAAGTCGCCGTCTGATCGGCCCGGACTCTACAAAAGGAGTCCTCGGGGTCCTCAAAAATGTATCTTGACCGACCAAGGAAAGCAATTTCTTTGGGACGACATACGGTAGTCTGCGGTCACCACGCAAGCACCCGATCTCTTGTGGGAAAGGCCTTTCGACAAGGTTTCCTCGCCAACCATTGGTCGGGGCCGGCGAGCATATCGTGCGCTGCGAAGGATGCGATTCTTTGCTCGCGACACATCGCGACCAAGCTTCTGAGCGATCCCCATCCGTGGCCTTTTGCGTCGGGGACTCGATTTGGTCGAACCTTTCAGAAGCGCCAGGGCTTCACCCACCTGCTCGTCGCGGTAGATAAGTTCACCAAGTGGATAGAGGCCAAGCGGTCGTGGCGCCGCGTCGGTACAAGCAACCATCTTCTTCCGCGACATCGTTTTTAGGTTTGGAGTCCCAAACTCCATCATCACGAAACAGCGGAACCGAGTTCACGGGAAGGAATTTCTCGAGTGCGTGGCGACTTCAACATCCGTGTCAATTGGGCGTGATAGGCCATCCGCGGACTAACGGTCGGTCGGCGCACTGCGGCATGATCCTTCAAGGACTCAAGCGCGGATCTTGATCGGCTCAAGCATTTCGCGGTATTTGGTAGCCGGCGCCTCCGTCCTCTGAGTCTGCGGACCACGCCGACCGGCGGCCGGGTTCACACCCTTCTTTATGGTGTTGGCCGCGAAGCCGTTTTGCCCATCGACACGGAATCGGCTCCCGAGATTGCAAGCCTTCGATGAGGCTCGGGGGCTCGCCCGCAACAAGGCGCCATCGACCCATTTCGGCGAGGCGCGCGCGTGGCCGTCTGCGATCGGCGGATATCAACAAGCCTGCGCGCTACCACGACCGCCAAGTTCGAGGGCGATCCTTGTTGGCGACTTGGTTCTGCGTCGGGTCGGACAACCAAAGATAAGCACAAGTGGCGCCCCACAGGGTCCTTTCACCGTCGTGGAAGTTCTCGGGCTGGCACCTTCCGACTCAAGGGCAGCCGATGGTCGCATCCTCCTAATGCGGAACATTGAAAAGTTAAGGCGATTCTATCCTAAACTCTTTTCCTCTTCCTAGCATGCTCTTTACCTTCTTCCTTCCGAGCACACGGTCGCCAGAGTCACGCACTCGAGAGCTGCCTTCGGCGCCCGTTCAGTGCTCGGTCGGCACTGCGCGGGTTGATGACCCAACCGACCACAAGGTCCTTCGGCGGTAACTCCTTTGACCCAAGTGCTCTGTTGCGCCCCGCTATGGTTGCTAACACTTCGCGGAAGAAGGAAGTACCCAGTGGAGTGACCTTTGGGTCGGCGAGGACACTCCTCCCGCGCACGAACTCGGCTATCCCACGCGCTTATGAGGGTGCGTGACCCGTGGTCATGAGGTCCATCCGGCGGTAACCCTCTCAACCCAAGTGTTCTGGCCTCGCCCGGTACTATGGTTGCTAAGTAGCACTTTGCGGAAGAAGGAAGTGCGAGTGGAAAGATCCTGGCGGTCTAGAACACTCCTATCCCTCACAAGTCGCCTAACCGTTGCATAGCCAAGTCTCCAATCCACCTCGCTCCTCCCAAAACAACCCGACCCTCGCGCCAAGTGGCCCTGCGGTCCTTGGGGCTATGGTCGCCAAGCGCTCATCTAAATACGAAAAGGGCGAGGGCGATTACGGGACTTGATAATTTCAAGATTGTTTAAATAACGATCTTTACAATCTAAGAAGGATAAAGCTAACTTTTTCTACTCTTCTTGGCGGGCGGCCGGTGGCGGCGGAGAGTTGGCGCCTCGCTTCTGGAGGCGGCTGCGGCGGGATGCGGTGGCGATCTCCCGGCGTGCGGCTCAACCAAGAGCTCGAACCGTCGATCTCCTCGTCGATCGGTTCCCGGCTCGCCGCTCCCCCACCACCGAGGTCGATCGTCGTCATAATGCGAGATGGTGTTGACGGCGCCGATGAAGCTCAAGCGCGGCGCCGTGACCACCGCCTCTTCTCGAGTCGGCACTCGGGCGGTAGCGGGAGGCAAGGGCACTCGGGCTGCCCGGCTCCAGGATGCGATCGCGGACCTCGGCCGACCTTGCGGAGGACCTCGGCTCGGCGCTCATCTCGGCCCGGCCGTCCTCGGCAACCTTCAGCGCGCCGGGCCTCGTCCCGCCACGATCGCCACGTCGCGGCGGCGAAGCCATTCTGCGCCTCCACGGCGGCGCTCAGTTCTTCTGCGCCTCTGCGGTGCGGAGATTTTGGATAAGTTCATACGTGGGTCGCACCCCCAAACTTAATTGAAGAATTGAGACACTTACCAGGCGGAGTTGGTGGATTGCCCGACTTCGGCTTGCGCCTCGTATGAAGTCTTGGCTCGGCCGGCTCATACGGCGATCGCCGCTCGGGGCGAACTTCGGCGGCGTCCCACGAGCCTTGTTCGCTCGGTCGCGGGCGTGTTACTGCGTCTGCGCGATCCCTCCGCGGCAACAGCGGCATCCCAGCCTCGATGACCTCCATCGGGAGGACTCGATTCGCCACTTCGCCCTCAAAGCCTTGGCTCTAGGCGCTCATCATGAAGGCCTTTGTGGCCTCTTCAAATCCTTAGCGGATCACCACGCGCCCGACCGCCTAATGCGCGAGGCCTCTGGGCTAGGCGCGACTCAAGCGTGACCATTGCCTCCTCTCGCTCTGTACGCCCATTTGTTGTCGGATGCTGCGAGCTCGACTGGCATACGGCGATCCATAAGTCTTTGCAAAAATGTGGACACTCCGTTAGTCACGGAAGAACTATCAAAAATGTACAACGAATCGAACTTTTGGTGACCTGCAGGCGTGGTGGACTCCCGACCATCATATCCAGTATACGGTGGAAGACTTGAGCAAGGGCTAGACCTTCACGGATCCGCCTATCTCGCCGGCGTCGGTAGCGCCTTAGAAGGTGGCCCGCTCGCTCTCCTCCGCCTCACCCATGATGCCCAGGCAGAATTACACCCGTGGCGCGCCTCCGCTTCGCCCGTTCGGGCGGGGCGCCACCGTCCAAAGCACCATGGGCAAGGGTGGCGAGGTCAACCCTTCAGAAATCCCCTCGGCGACCTGCGCTGAGGGCATCGATCGGCACACTCCACGGGAGCGGTCGGGCACCTCCGTCGCCGGCCCGCCACGGTCGGGCGCGATCACCGGCAACGCCATTGTCTCATCCTCGAAGCAGCGATCACGTCGTCGGAGAGTCCCAGCGGGGGCGGAAGATTCTTCTTCGCACGACCTCGGGTGGGGCTCTGTCCCCTCGAAGCGACGCGCCCCGGACGCCGACGCCGCGACCTTGCCGACCCAACGGGGTCACGAAATCACCGGCACATTACTTGCGGGGCGATGTGGCGCCCACGATCACCCAGTATAGCGCAGACGTTGCAAAGATTCAAGAGTCGCTCGGCGGCTTTGCCAAAAAGAAAAATGCTCCAAAATAAAATAATAATACACTTACAAGGCCGGCGGGTGCGTGCACGCGCGCCTCTTTGCGACCCCGCCATAAGCAAGTCGATCGGTCGCTTCCTGAAGCCACCTCCACCGAGCAGCTGCGGCGGCCGCAAGCGCAAGATCACCCCTTTGAGGATCCGTGGCCACGGGCCCGTGATGCCGCCTCGGCCGAGTCCACGCTCGGGCGCCGCCGATCGGCGGTCGGGAAAAAACCCACCATAGGGGTGGCGGAGGCACTCCGCGTTGTCGATGGAAGTCGTCCCCACGGCGGTGGTCTCGACACATCCGCGCGTAGCGCCACGCGCATTCCTTACTTTTCTTCCTCCTCCTTTCCTCCTTCCGCTTCTTGCGGGAGAGTCGACCTCTAGTCCTCGCCGGGCGCCGCCGCGCTTCCTTATCCCGGGGGCGGCGCTGGGAAGACATCCCCATGAGCCCCGAGAGGATGCAGGAATGTCGGTCAAGTCACGAAGGACGAGAAAGAGAAGCGAAAGGAATTTCACCGGCTTACGGTTCGCGAAAAAGCCGCGAGAATGGCTCGGGTGGCCATCCGCGGCCAGATGGCGCGGCCGCGCCGTGCCGCCGCCCGAGCCTCCACCTCGAGACGCGGCCGGCTCGGGTTCGCCATCCTCGCCCGGTCGGACGGCCCGCGATACGGAGCGAAGTGCGGCACGTAGGCAAGTGGTTGCGCGCGCATCCCCATGAAGGCGCGCACAACCACGCCCCCGGTGAGCCCGCCTCCTTTGAGCCCACGATCGCTCCACGATCGGGGCGGCTTGTTCTTCTCCTCTTTTGGCGCCCGGTTCCGCTCCTCGCCACGGAAGCTCTCGGTGAAGCGGGGTATTGTCGCCGACGTTTGAGCGTAGAGCCATTGAACGCCGACCCTTGTTAGGCGAGGGCGCTTACCTCGGTACTCCGTGCTCGGCCGGGGCGGCCGAGGCGAGCCACCCGAGGCGCGCGGCGCCCGCGGCTCGTCCTTCGAGCCTTGCTCGGAAGAAGTACCTCCACAACGCCAGATGCGGCTCGATCCCCAAGAAGGCCGCACGGCGTGATGAAGATGGCGATGTGGAGGACCCCATTAGGGTTGAGATGGTGCACCTCCACCTTGTAATGAAACAACGGCCCGGACGAGCGGGTGCGTGGCGAGCCAAAGCGCGCTGAAGAACGAGCGGGCACCACGATCTCGTCGCCCTGCGCGGTGGTAGCCCGGCCGGCACCCTCCAGCCGGAAGGTCTGCGGCATGAGGAAGCCCTTCTTCACCAAGCCGAGCGCACGACGGGCGTCTTGCGCGAGCACTCGGCACGACATCTTCACGGGAGACGACGGAAGGTGAGAAAGAAAGGTGGGGTTTTCTTTCCTTAGCTCTCTGGTGCTCTTCTTGTTTGAGAGGCGAGACAAAGGGCAAGAAAGCGTGACCACTCGAAAGCACCCAGGCGTATTTATAGAGGACGAACGAGCGCCGCCAAGCGGCGCCGTCAATGAGCGTCGCGACCACCCTCGTCTGTCGCGCCACTGGTAACTCGGGTTTCCAACACCACTCCGCTTTTAATCCTGTCTTGTCGGCGTCAAAGGCCATAAAGACGCCGCCCAACAACGTGTCCGTAACCTCTCGGTCTCGCTTTAGGCGGAGCAGTTGCTCGGGCGCGCGAAGCCCCACTGGGCGTTGCGGCCCCAAGGCGGCAAAGCTTTGTGGCTTGCGCCAGGCCCAGCGAGGAGTGTGGGTTCAAAAGGCCTACCCCGCGGATGGGTATAAAGCCGCCCAGCAAAACTTGAGCAAGGGGGTATGAGGTGAGCCCCACGGTGGGCCCTCGGTTAGGTCGGTGACGGCCTAATCACCTCTACTCGCGTCCGAGACCATACTTCACACTCTCCGGGAGCTCATCAATGAGCGACGACCAGTGTGCTCGGGTGGCGGACGACCTAGAGTCCATACGGGATTGAGTAAAGAAAGGTTTTTATGGGTCGCCCACGCAGGCTGAGACACCCTACTCGGGACCGTCCGCTCGGAAGGGTCCCCCTTGGGCGGGACCTCCCAGGACCCACTCGGACTACCCGCTATTAGCTCCACGAGCACGGCGTTCAAACCAACGCAGGTAAACGCGCGCCGCTCATCCCCTCCAGGTCCCACACCTGCGGATGGGGTATACATGTGGGATAGACGGCGGCCATTCCTCTCGCGACTACCCTCGCCCGACGAGGACTCGAGAAGGATGCCCCACGCCCGGCCACGACGGTAGCGAGCACTCACGTCCAGCTACGACGGTAAACGAGCACTCACGTCCGGCTACGACGGTGGCGAGCACTCACGTCCAGCTACGACGTTAAAACGAGCACTCGGACACCGAACCTCACAGAGGCATCCGGTCGTCCTGCCGACCAAGGCACTCGGACACCCGAACCTCACAGAGGCATCCGGTCGTCCCTGCCGACCAAGGCACTGTCTAGCTACGACGTTAAACGAGCACTCGGACACCCGAACCTCACAGAGGCATCCGGTCGTCCTGCCGACCAAGGCACTCGGACACCGAACCTCACAGAGGCATCCGGTCGTCCTGCCAAGGCACTCGGACACCCGAACCTCACAGAGGCATCCGGTCGTCCTGCCGACCAAGGCACTCGGACACCCGAACCTCACAGAGGCATCCGGTCGCCCTGCCGACCAAGGCACCGTCTAGCTACGACGTTAAACGAGCACTCGGACACCCGAACCTCACAGAGGCATCCGGTCGTCCTGCCGACCAAGGCACTCGGACACCAGAACCTCACAGAGGCATCCGGTCGTCCTGCCGACCAAGGCAGTCGGACACTAGAACCTCACAGAGGCATCCGGTCGTCCCTGCCGACCAAGGCACTGTCTAGCTACGACGTTAAACGAGCACTCGGACACCCGAACCTCACAGAGGCATCCGGTCGTCCTTGCCGACCAAGGCACTGTCTAGCTACGACGTTAAACGAGCACTCGGACACCCGAACCTCACAGAGGCATCCGGTCGCCTTGCCGACCAAGGCACTCGGACACCGAACCTCACAGAGGCATCCGGTCGTCCCCGCCACCAAGGCACTGTCTAGCTACGACGTTAAACGAGCACTCGGACACCCGAACCTCACAGAGGCATCCGGTCGTCCCGACCAAGGCACTCGGACACCCGAACCTCACAGAGGCATCCGGTCGTCCTTGCCGACCAAGGCACTGTCTAGCTACGACGTTAAACGAGCACTCGGACACCCGAACCTCACAGAGGCATCCGGTCGTCCTGCCGACCAAGGCACTCGGACACCAGAACCTCACAGAGGCATCCGGTCGTCCTGCCGACCAAGGCAGTCGGACACTAGAACCTCACAGAGGCATCCGATCGTCCCTGCCGACCAAGGCACTGTCTAGCTACGACGTTAAACGAGCACTCGGACACCCGAACCTCACAGAGGCATCCGGTCGTCCTTGCCGACCAAGGCACTGTCTAGCTACGACGTTAAACGAGCACTCGGACACCCGAACCTCACAGAGGCATCCGGTCGTCCTGCCGACCAAGGCACTCGGACACCGAACCTCACAGAGGCATCCGGTCGTCCTTGCCGACCAAGGCACTGTCTAGCTACGACGTTAAACGAGCACTCGGACACCGAACCTCACAGAGGCATCCGGTCGTCCTGCCGACCAAGGCACTCGGACACCGAACCTCACAGAGGCATCCGGTCGTCCTGCCGACCAAGGCACTCGGACACCAGAACCTCACAGAGGCATCCGGTCGTCCTGCCGACCAAGGCAGTCGGACACTAGAACCTCACAGAGGCATCCGGTCGTCCTGCCGACCAAGGCAGTCGGACACTAGAACCTCACGGAGGCATCCGGTCGTCCCTGCCGACCAAGGCACTGTCTAGCTACGACGTTAAACGAGCACTCGGACACCGAACCTCACAGAGGCAACCGGTCGTCCTGCCGACCAAGGCACTCGGACACCCGAACCTCACAGAGGCATCCGGTCGTCCTGCCGACCAAGGCACTCGGACACCCGAACCTCACAGATGCATCCGGTCGCCCTGACGACCGAGGCACCATCCACAACGATTAAAAATTAAAGCAAACTCATCGCAGAGACATTTTCATAAAGAAAAGAAAATTTCATTATAGGCCAACAGCTCAAACTTTACACAACTTTACACGCATGCGAGCGGATACAAGAGTGGCCCGCCGCACCACGGCAGGACTCTACCCACGCCTAGAACCTATCAAACATCCGTGCGGCATCGGTGGCACCGACGGCATCTTTGGTAGGCCCTTGCCGGTCGACGGGACACCGCCGCGGCCGCTGGCAACACGCCGATGCCTCTGCGCCGTTCGGCGACATCGACGCGCCGCACTAACTACGGTCGGCGCCTTGCGCCATCGCCTCCGAAGGGCCCCTTACCACCTCGAGCCTCGGGCGACCTCGGAGTAGCGTCAACGAAGCGGCGTCGCGGGCTGCGACTTCTTCCTCCCCGAGCTCGTCCATCGCTGGTCGAACTCACCCAAAGCTCGCCAGAGGATCTTCTTCTTCCACCGTGGCGCCATCGCGAAGCTAAAGACTAGAGGATGTCTCAAGCCATTTGAAAGAACAAAAGAAAAGCTCGCCCCTTCAAGCAAGCTACAGCGCACAATATATATATATCGGGACGAAGGAGGCTAAGCGTCTCGAGTAAATGCGGTGAAAAGCGAAGCATCCTTCACCGAAACCCGAGGCGATCAAGAAGACGAGCGCGCGGCGCCAAACTATGCTCGGCATGCGCAACGAGGCAAGTAAAGCCCCGGCGGTTCAAATGCCCGGCCAAACTCGGGACAATTGTCGGATCCAACGAAGCACATCCGACGGAAATCGCTAATCGGATCGGTGGACCGACCTACTGTGCCCGCCACCACTTTCGCCCAAGTTCAACCCCAACCAAATGCCAAATCGCTTGGGAGTTGGGGGCTCTTGACGAATACTAATAAAAGGATACCCCAACAGGCGCGCCGCTCCGCGCCGACCGAATCGCTGCGAGACGCGCAAGAAGGCATCCGCTCCCGACCGCCGGGAAGCGAATCCGACGGCGGCGCTCCGACCCCATCTTGGCGGGCGGGATCTCCGACTCAACCAAACCAAGGTGACAAACGCCGAGTGCCGCGTGTCGTCCTCACCGCCTACCGCCACGCACCCTCGAATAAGGTCAATCGAGCGACTATACGAGGCGGTGGCTCCTTCCCAAGAAGATCCGTGGATCAGAGAAGACAAAGCTTCCGGCCCCATCAACGATCCACGACAAAGACGAGAAGACGCTCCCTCCCGAGGCAAAGACCGTCACGCACTCGGCGTCGATTCGCAAGGATCACAGAGGGCAAGTACGCTACTTCCGGAAATACCTAACCTCCCGACCACCAAGGCTACCAACCCAGGGGCAAGACGGGTGGCGACGATCCACGGGACGAAGGACCGGAGCTCCTAGCGTAGGTCACCTCGCTTTCCTCCCGACTCTCAATGTAACTGCGCCTTCCTTCGTATAAAAGGAGGCAGGCTAAACGATTCGGGGGCAACGAGCAAGAACAAGAAAGGAGAGAGCGCTATCAAACCCTCTCGCTAAGCCATTGGCATTCTCGCTTGTAAAACTTTGTGCGATCATACATCAAGAGTAATACAACACCACTCACACACGAATCGGAGTAGGGACTTTCGGCCCGAACCAAGATACATCTTGGACTCACGAGTCTAACCATTCAGGAGTGGAACGCGACCCCTAGACTTACAAATTTACTTGCCGGCGCTCCCGAAAACGCCGACAGTATATCACTAATGTTAGGGATGTAGGGGTTTCTGACCGCCCGGCACCACGCGCCCCGAATCATTGTAGTTCTATAGTGTAGAAGATATAATATTTTTATTTTTTGGAAAAATAGTTTTTATTAGTTTTTATATATTTTTTAAAAACGTTTAGTTACAATATCTTTGTTTTTTTGTTTTCCTTTTTTAAAAGAAAATTTCCTCTCTTTGGTAAAATTAAGGGGTTGACCATGGCAACGGGCGGATTCTAACTAACTAGTAAATCAATAGTGTTGGAGAGATCATCCCAGACCTAACATGTCACTTGGCACTATAGAAACTACAGTGACACACCTATAGTATGTATTTTTTTAAAAAATATTTTATTTTTTTTGAAAATTTTTCCCTCGCTCTCTTAAAATTGCGCTACAATATTTTTTTGTTTTTTTATAACTTTTCCCCCTTCAAAAAAATTTCCCTTTCTCCCTATTAAGATTAAGGGGTCGTCCGTGGCAATGTGTGAGATTCTAATCTAGTATACTACTAATGTTGGAGATGTAAGGAGGGGTTGGCCGTTCGCCGCCATGCACCCGGACATTGTAGTTTCTACATTGTCAAGCTAAAGTATTTTTAATTTGTAATTTTTTTTAAATATATTTCTTGATAAATTTTCCTACCTCCATATTGACATTGATCTACATTTTCCCCCAGTTTTTTAACATTCATCTGCAGTTTTTTGTTTTTGTTTTATTTTCCCTATTTTTTACGAAAATTTTCTCTTTCTCTATTAAAATTGATGGGTCGTCCGCGGTAATACGTGGGATTCTAACTAGTAAACTATATAATCTTGGAGATGTACGGGGAGCTTTCCCGCATGCCGCTATGCGCCCCTGGCACTGTAATTTGCCATAGCTACAGTGTTTTTTTAAAAAAATCTTTTTGTCTCTTTGTTAAAATCGAGCAACAATTTTTTTTTGAAAAATTTCTCTTCTCTCTCTCTTAAAATTAGGGGGTCGCTCGCGGCAACGCACGGGGTTCTAACTAGTTCTAATATACTACTAATCTCAGAGAGGTTGGCCTCCTACCGCCGCACGCCCTCCGGCACGGTAGATTCTACAGTGCCGCATCTATAGTATTTTCATTTTTTTGATTTCTTTTGGCTTTTTAAAATAATTTCCCCTCTTCTATTTTTTAAATTTTTTTGGCAAAGTTTCCTGTCTCTGTTAACACTGAGCTGCAGTGTTTTTTGTTTTTTTAGTTTTTTTTTTTTTGTAAAAATTCCCTGTCTCTATTAAAATTGAAGGGTCATCCATGACAACACGTGGGATTCTAACTAGTATATATAAGATATAAGTAGTTGGGCACGCTATTATTATTATTATTATTGATTGGATTGTAGTACTAGCTAGTAACAATTATCAGACATGAATGGACGATGCGCCGACATAGTTGAACTTGAGGATCTGTGATTCTAGACTTTGTGTGGTGGCCTGAATTGATCAACTGTTGTGAGATAGTTTGGGGTGTAGTTGGGTAGTAGGTGAAAAACACATTTCATCTCATATGGCTGTTCGAACCTTATCCTATTAACCAAAAACACTCGTAGAGACCATATATATACATCTAGCTGGAATACGCTTCATGCAATGCAACAAGTGCAGGTTCCATATATGTACATATACATCGAGATATGGAGCGCGTGAGAAGTAGTTTCCTTCTATCTGTATAACGGCAGACGCACCATAGGCTAGCGCACCAGCTCGGACCGCGATACCCTTCGTATTCGTTCTAGGAGGTCGTCGATCATTTTCATTTTTTATTGCCCTCCATAATGCAGCACCGACTGGCATCGATCCTTTATATTTTTATCCTGCATGCACTACTCATAGCTAGCAATAGCATATATAGAAGATGAATTAGATGAGAAAATTGTGTCTCCTCCTGCGCACGGCCGACTTTTCTTACGGGAGAAGTCTGTAGAGGTGGTTGGTCACTAGGAAGAGCCGGACCGCATATGTACGTGTATCGTATGTGGGTGCTTGCATGGTCCACACACTCACAGCTGCACAACTAGCATCTTATCTGCGCGCATGTGGATGTGGCTTGGCGATCGAGCAACATGCATGTACTGGCGCACTAGCTAGCGATCGAATATATGGTCCCAATTCCCAAAGGTAACAAGGTCATCATATGCATCTATCTCACCATGCAATTGCATGCAATTGCTGCAAGCACGTACGCAGCAGCAGGCAGCAGCACAGAGCTAGCATTGCCACGAATCGATCGACGACCCACCTCCATTTGATCGATCGATTCCTGCCAACCCCGAATCAAAAACTGGACTGGAGATTATATATGCTATGCCATTGCCAATAATGCAGCGCATATATAGCTAGGTGCATCTAGGTTTTTTTCCCCTTTGGCTTTGGCTTTGTCTTTGTTAATTAATTTCCTAAGCAAAACTGAAATAATCAATAGAGCTGTATATGTATTTATCTAGTGCTTGTGACTTGTAACTTGTAAGGTTGTTCACGGACGATCGATCAAGGTAATAATTGATAAGCCCTTTTTTGTCCTCCCCTGTCAGTGATATACCCTCGAGGCAGTTATGGAGATGATTGTATCACGTCTATGTTTATGGAATAATATGATTATTTTATCCTTTGAATAAATACCATTAGTATCGATCAACAAGTATGTCAATTATTTGTAAAACTCCTTATTCGTGTTTTGATATTATTCTGAATTATTTCTGACCTTATATCATCGTATGGGACAATTGTGATTTATTGGTCAGCACATGTATTACTTGATGATCATGGATGTAGAAATATCAAATCAATAATGTAGACACATGTTGGAGAATATGGTGTTAAGAGTGACCTACCATGAGATAATGTGGAAATTGTTATATTCTCAAGTGTCATCAGTTGGTCTCATACATAGTATATGTGGAATCCTTAGACCTAAGGTCGTCATGGATTCCTACATGTAATAGTATACTTAGAAGTTGCCAAACGTTACTTCGTAATTGGGTAGTTATAAAGGTAGATTTCGAGTTTACTATGAAATATGCGGAGAAATGTGAGCGATCAAGATGGAATTTGCCCCTCCTATATAACGGAAGAGATATCTCTGGACCCCTCGATATGGTTGGATTAAAAAAGTGCATGGCTATGCCGAATGTGATTGAGGAGTCAATTGCAACTAAGTAATCTACCACAGAACAAGTGAAGAATCGAGCTGTCATAGGATAGCACGTTTCTCACCTTAAGTTTGATCTGGTATCATGAAGCAAAAGGATCGGTACATGAGCACTATATAGGTTTGTTCGATATGATCTTTATGTATATTTGGAAGTTGCTATACCATTCTAGGGGCCACTGCCGACTTATAGGCCGAAATAACTTTCTAGGCTATGGCCGAATATGCATAAACCTACCGGATCACACACTTAACGGGTTGGAATACATTGATTCGGATTGGATCCGTCACTAATAGGCCAAGTGGGCTTTGCATCTTGGTTAGACCCCTAACATAGGGTTCCACCGAGAGGTTATATAATGGAAGGCTAAGGGGATGCAACTGTTGTATCACCGTACCAATCGAAAACCCTAGCCGTCACCGCTCAAGCCTTGTTGTGCATGCTGGTACTAGTACACCAACGCACAACGTTCCTTCCCCGAATATGTGGACTTCAGTAGAGGCGTTGCTGCTACTACAGCGCTGATTGGGACAATCGTTCGGGCACATTCGACCACCGTTCTAGGACAATCGACCACTGATTCAAGATGCGCGTTATGTTGAATCGGGCTACTTCAACTTTTCTCCGCTGCACTGCGCATCTGTTGTAATGATCTATGATCTCTCATTTGCTTGCCATCCTGGTTTACGTAGTAGATTTTTTAATTTGTACTAGTGTAGTCTACCCCGTATTCTTTTATCCTCCTCACCTTCATGAGAGAGAGAGAGAGTAGGGGAAACTACACGAAATATTGGGAAGTAAAAAAAAAACTCTACGAAAGTTTAAAACGGAGAGACAGAAAGAAAGCCCAGATTTTGTGGGTTTTTCCTGAGACTAAGAAAGAAAGCTTTCAAGATAATTTCTTTAGATCTATTTCTGGTAATTACCATTTTGATTGGCATTATTTGCCTGCTAGAGCCACTGCTGGTGGTATACTAGTAGGGATTAAAGAAGATGTAGCTGAAGTTATTGATGTGAACATTGCTAATTTTTCTGGGTTCTTGCTGTTGTAAAATAAGATAGATAGTAAGATATGGAAATTCATTGTAGTTTATGGTTCTGCGTATGATGAGTAAAAACAGAACTTCATTGATGAATTGGTGGGGATTTCAATTTGGTTACTTCTAGAAAAGATAAGAGTAATGGTATTATTAATCAAGATTTGACTGATCTGCTCAGCGATTAGGTTCATAAATTTGGTTTAATTGAATTGAAGAGTCGTAATATAAGCTTTATTTGGGACAATAATCAAGAGAATGTTATTTTTGCTGCTATTTATAAACTGTTTGTTACTACTGATTGGGGTTTTTTTGTATCCGTTAGCTTGCATGCAAACTTTGCCTAGATCTAGTAGTCATCACACACCTCTACTTTTAAACATAGGTGGTAAGAAAAATGTTAAACAAAAAGTCTTCAGATTTGAGAAATGGTGGCTAGAGAAAGGTGTTTTTTATGAACACGTTAAGAAAATTTGGAATAATCCTTGTTCTTGTATTGGAGCTATTAATGCTTGGCAGTATAAAATTAGATTTCTTAGGAAGAAGCTTAGAGGTTGGAGTGCAAATGTAGAATCTGAAATTAGAAAGAAAAAGCAAAGTCTTATCCAAGAGTATGGTTGTTTAGATATTATATCTGAATCTTTGGCCTTAACTGATGAGGATAGAAAGAGAATGATAGATTGCTACATAACTAGATCAAATTTGGTTAATAGAATAAACTAAAGCTAGTCAAAGATCTAGCGATAGAGATATTTTGGAAGGAGACAGAAACACTGTTTATTCAGTCTGTTGTTAATCTGAGGAGAAAGAAGATGATTTCTGTGTTAGATGGCCCTGATGGTCCTATGGAGGATGATCAAGGGATGTTAGATGCTGCTGTAGATTATTATAAGAACTTGTTTGCTTTTGAACCTAAACTGAACATCAAGTTAAATGATTTTTGGCATTTAGTAGATAAATTTAGTGATGCAGAAGATAATGCTCTACGCTCTGATTTTTCTAAAGACGAAATTAAGAGGGCTGTTTTTTATGCATATGCTGAAGGGGCTCCTGGCCCATATGGTTTTCCTTTTCTCTTTTATCAAAAGTTATGGGATGTCATTAAGTCTGATCTTATTGCTTTGTTCAGAGATATTGAGACGGGGCAATTAGATATTCATCGTTTGAGTTTTGCTATGACTACTCTTATTCCTAAAGAGCAAGATTCTATGATAACGAAAAAATTCAGACCTATTAGTCTTCCTAACTGCAGTTTTAAAATTTTCTCAAAAGCTATTACTAGTAGGTTGAACTGTGTTGCTGATAGATTAATTTCTCAGCAACAAACTACATTTATTAAGGTTTGTTATATCTTGGAAATTGTTGCCCGTGCTCATGAGATCATTCACAGTGTTGCAAAACGTGGCAGTAGTGGTATTGTCTTGAAGCTTGATCACGAGGAGTATCATAATAGTGTGTTTGGTTGCAGATAGTATATGGCCATCCAGTTTGGATAGGATGGAGCCATTCGTTTGGTTGGGTGAATAGATGCGAGTCAATTTTTTGTTTGGTTAGATAGATGAGAATAGATATGATGAGCCAATTTTTTGTTTGGTCTGATGGATGAAGATGGATGAGCTAGTTGTAATCAAGATTTTGAATTTTGGTTTAAAATTTTTGGATAAAATTTGACCGAGTACACCTCTTCATATAACAAACTGGATGAGCCTATCTGACCTTTTTTTTATGGCTCTATCCAGTATCTTGAGAAAACATTCTAAAAAATTGGATTACCATATCTCATCTATTCACTCATCCAAACAATTGGATGACTCCAAATCTACGGATGGTCTTAGGGTGCGTTTAGTTGGGTGAACGAGGATGAACGGGATGAGATGATACATGATGGATAGGATAATCCTGGATAAAATGGTACGGGGAGGATGTTTGGTTGTCTGAATGAAATGATATATGATTTTGTTTGGTTGCTTGGATGGAATGGTACGGGATGGTACGGGATGATGTTTGGTTGGATGGATGAGGTTAGTATGGTAAATTTTATCACTAGTGGTACGGGATGGTTCAACTAATTTGAAGGTACGGGATGGTACAGCATATTTGAAGAATATTCTTAGAATCTGTACCACTTCGTTCTGTACAAGATAGTTCCATACACTCAACCAAACGTATGTATCAAAATCTATCCTGTACCATCCCATCCCGTTTATCCTCGTTCACCTAACCAAACGCACCCTTATCTTATCCACCCTCATCCATTCAACCAAACGCCACTAAAATTAACTGGGAGTTTTTTTTTTTGAATGCTTCATCTTAGGGGTTTTAGTAAGAAGTGTATTTCTTGGATTAAAAGTTTTCTTTACAAAGGCTCAGTAGGTGTGAGATTGAACGATGTGGAAAGTAAATTTTTCAACCTTCCTATCCTTTTGAACTTAGTAGTTGCGGTCATTTTAGGACTGCATTTTTCTGTAACTACTATTGAGGCCTGACAAAGTCAGCGTGCCTTGAGAAATTGTCCAACAATATTTTTTCTGATTTCTTAGGATTCCGGTTGCGTGCGCCTGGCTCAACAACAAGTCTTTGTCCCCACCTTCAGTGCTGCTCTAAGGATTTAAATTTCATTTTCGGATAAAACCTCGTCTGGGACTGAAATATGAAATTTCGCTGAAATCTCAGTATTTCGAACAAATCTCGACCGAAAATCAAAACCAAAATCCAAATCCGGTCCATTTGCAATCGAAAAAACCCGAATTTCTGCCGGTTATCTCGAAATTTTGTGCGAAATAGCCAAAATTTCGGCAGTTTTGCACCGGACAAAAAGTGGGTCAAACGATGACAAAAAATTTTGAAATATTTTCTGGAGAGTCCTGACAAATCAATGATGTTCCCATAAAAAATTCAGATGATTATAAAATCTAAGTAATTTATAAAAATTCAAAAATTGCTACGGTCCTGATAAAACGCTGACCGGCAAGTTTTAACCGAATGAAAATTATAACAAACGAGGTTAGAAAATTTTGAATTTTTTTTGTGGATGGTCCTGACAAATCCATAATATTATCATAAAAGTTTTAGATGATGATCAAACTTTATGAATTTTTAAAAATTTGGACAGTGCTACTATCCTCTTAAAAGCCTTATCGCCAAATTTAAACAAAATGAAAAATGGTTCAAACAACGTTAATTTTTTTTAAAAAAAAATTGGATGGTCCTGATGTATCATTACTGTTTCAATAAATTTTTTAGATGATAATCAAACTTCAAGAATGTTCAAAAATTCTAACAGTGCTATGTCGTGACAAAAGATTGATGATTAATATATAAATTTGCTTTAGCAATAAAAAAATATTTAGAATTTTTGAAAATTTTACAAAAGGGTGCTAGGTAAATTCTTAAGAACTCATAAAAAAATTTTGACTCACGATCATGCTCCGGTGAGTTTATAAAATTCTTACAAAGCTATAACATTTATGTTATTTCTCTTCTTGATTTTTGAAATATAACAAATGAAGTTCAATGCTTACATGGATTTGATTGAGCAAACAAAAAAAGTTGATTTTTTTTGAAAATTTTACAGAATGGAACTGATGCAATTCTTAAGCTCTCATAAAACTTTTTAGATCACGATCATACTCGACAAAATTTATAAAATTCTGACAAAGTTACTGTCCTAATTATGTTCATTTTATTTTTTTATTTTTTAAAGATAACAAATTATGTTCAATTATTTTAAAAAAAATTATGTATGATCCTACACTACTAAAGATAGCACTATAAATTTTTCAGATTATTATCGAGCTTGTAAATTTTTATAAAAATCTGACAGTGTTTCTACTGAAATTTTAAAATGTCTCAAAAATTTAGTTTTTCAACGAATTTTTATAGAAGATGACTTTCTTAAGGGTTATTAGACCAAATCTGGTCAAATCCAACCATAAAAGAGCAAAATCCGATTTTATATCCCAAAATTTCGCCCAAAAAACAACGAAAATACTGTAGCAATTTCATTTTTTTTTATTCGGCCGGTAATTTAGATTTCGTGGTGCCCCGAAATCCGAGATTTCGGCAAAATTTCGCCAGTTTTCGACGAAATTTTGATCCTTGGTGGTGCTACTGTTACAGAAATGGCCTCTAGATTCTTCTGGACAGCAAAAAAACATCAAATGTGCATGCTACTTTTCTATGTGCCCGCTAACACCAATCTCTCTCCATTATTACTAATTGGCAGCTTATATCAGTTAACAGAAGCTGAATTGTGATTTCTCTATTAAATCGATGGAGTACAAAAGTGTGTACAGGACAGTATGATCAGACAAATACTTTCTGATACAAATAGCTTAGATCAAAACTAAGAGAAGAAGATATATCATGCAGTTCCAACAAAATTTCAGCAACGGTAGATAGGAAACCACTTATATTGTTGATTTGCAGTTACAAAACAGGGCTTTGCCGGAGACTCAGACCTCGTGTTGCATCCTTCTAACCTTGGTGAGATTCATGATCCTCTTATTTATGAAGTCTTCCGAGAAAGATTCTTGAATCCCGTACCGACACATTTTAAAGTAACAGAGTTTGAATTTGGATCAGGCTTGATAATGAACTTGACATCAAGGAAATCTCTGATGTTTCGAACTGTTTCTATAGCGTATGGTGTCAGCTGTCCAACACGAACCTTTGATACATCGGGAGGGCATAGAGCACACAAAATTAACAGAAGACCCTGCAAAGCATTTACAAGAGAAACATCATGTCATAAAAGAAAAGCCAAACTTTAGAACAGGATCCGAAAATATCTATTCACAAGAGGGCAAACACAACCTCAGACATCAATTTACAAAATGAACTAGAAACTAGGTTGCTACAACTGCTTGCCTAAAACAAACATTATAGTGAATTAAATCCATGTGTACTATGTACAACTACGGATACACCAGCCAAAAGAAAACGTGACAAAATCGACACTGCAGAGCTGTCTAAGAGCTTCACAGAGCACACAACAAAAGATAGTAGTGATCATCCATGATACTAGAGGCATGTACATCACAAGGAAACACAAACTAACAGTCATAATTCAGAAATGGCTGCTGCCAACCTGCTAACCATTGAACTAACAAAAACAATGGTATGAGAGACTAGACCTGATGTGCTGAGTCAACAACTCCTCCTTGTGCCACCTCTTCAAGCAAGCACTGATGCAACTTGAACACCGAGATCCTCTGGAGACATTAGCTCAGGCTTCTCAGATTCTTTATTTATTTCATTAACATTAGGATAACTCACAGTAGCATCGGCCGAGATTATACAGCCTGTGGTGGTCTTAGCAACCACAGATACGCCATAGCCTGCAGACCTGCCACAACAATGAATATATTTAATTATGCAAAAGATAACAGGTGTGGCATTATCAATAATTAACAGGAACTATTTCAAATTGGAAAAATACCTTCCACCAGCTGAACCAGATCTATGATCAGTGAATATATGAACATCCGGAATAAAGTGATTGAAGATTCCACGTGCAGCATAGATGATATGGTTTTCAATCAGTGGAGATACTGTAGTGGAGAATGTTACACCTCTTATCCTCTTTACCATACTTTCATCAACCCAATTAGCTGCCTGTGAAGGCACTTAACATCAGATGGAAATGTCAACAAAAATGGTATAATATTAGAGGGGAAGCAAACTGAACACACCACCGTTAATGTGCTATTTATATTGGGAACTCGAAGAAACACTTCACCACCACCAAGAGGAAGAGCGGCTCTCAATTTTTAGCTCCAAACCCTCCAGAGGAACACCAAAATGCTTGAACATATGCAAGGTAACCATTCGAAAAGTATCCACAGGGGTCCTTTGTATCATTAGTAATTCCTAAAAGCAGAGCATCAAATTTAGAGTTCATAGCAAAGCTAATTAGAAATCAAAGACTGACCATCAGTTTTGGTGCAGAAGATTACTAGAGAAGTATTATTCTGGTCATTTCTTTGTAGATTCTGTCGCATGGAAGTGCACGAAGCTTGATACACATATTATTTATTGAGAACCTCATGTTAACATCATCAAGCAGATCATCTTCAATTGCTAACAAAAACGACCATAAGGATCGTGAGTTCATCACAAAGAACCTTAATTTGCTTATTGAGCACCAGTGAATTCAACCTAATAAACAAAATACCAATCAAACCATATCCACCAAAACCAACGACCCCTTAAAGAACAGGGTACAGAAACAAAATTCCCCTACACCAATTAGAAGAATCCATTTGAGTCAACACTAAAACAGCACCGTATAATTTACTATCTCCAGAACACCCTAATACAATGTCCGCCTGAAATAAGATGGTATTTTCGGTCGTACTCGTACATATGACAATCTATGACCTAACGCTGCAACAGTCTGCCAAATTTTGCTAATTCTACAACCCCACTCTAAGCCCTAACTAAGCAAGAAAAGCTCTCACCTTTGAGCCGAATGGATATGGGCGCACTGGAGAACAGCCCAAGCAGTATGAGCAGCTCGAGGAAGTAGCCGATCCCCCGGTGCACCCCACAGTCGTGCTCCAGGTCCCTCCCCCCGACAATCACCCCAGGCTTATACCTCAGTTTCGTCCCTGCGAGCGCACACACAAACACCACACGCCCACAAGAATCAGCAACCGAATCGCAACCCCTAGGCGAACCACACACACACAAGTCAGAGGGAGCAACTCCGTCCGTACCTGCCTCGTTGAGCTCGAGGCTGTGGTGGTCGGAGATCTTGTCGAGGAGGCGGAGGCCCGCGTCGCCGGAGCGGATGTCCTCGATGGTGATGGCGGTGGAGGTCAGCGTCGCCAGCACCAGCCGCTGCCGGAAGTGGCGGCTTCCGGTGAGCCGCCGGGCTTTGTCCCGTCCCATCTCGCCGCCGGCGCCGGGGAGACTTCGTTCGCCTGGCGTGGGTGGGTCGTGCCGCGGCGGCGGAGGAGGCGGAGGCGGGGAGGATTAGGTTTTTGGCGTGCGCCGACGATGCTGCGATGAGTATCACTAGGCGTACAGACACAGAGCAGCGTCGTGGGCCTCTGGAAATAATTGGCCCACGAAATAGGCCCAAATTCCGAAATAATTCGGCCCACAAAGACACACCTTCTGCGTCGACTGCTCATCGGCGATTCTGCATGCAAAGGTTAGAGAATTTTGAGACAGTCAAAATTGCACTGAAATGTAACCTAAAAAATGCATTGAAATGTAAAACTCAGCAAATAGTAATTGGAGATCATGTCATAGATACTTGGATATACGACAATACGGATTAATTACAGCATGGATGCACATTCTGAAGTTGCATGCCCGGCACGACTTGCCTGTGCAGAAAGGCATGGGAAAGATGGCCCATTCCAGCAAATCCAAGCCTGAACATCACATAGGCAGACAATGAGTGAATGAATGGATCTGGATTATTAGTCCACTAAGCATCGCATGCACGACCCCTCTTTCTTTCTTCTTGCCCAGCTAATCCTAGCCAGTTATGTGCAAAACTGCCTTCAGTAGTACAGTGTCCAATGGATGATATGATTCAGCTTCCAACCATTTCAGTTCAGGTCCCACCACAGAGAGAGGGAGAGAGGCCAATAACTCTATAGGTTCGTAGCCAACCATGTACCATTGCCAAGATATATGACACTACAGCAGAAGACTGGACAAAGCACCACGGCAAGCACGACAAATTTGATGATCTGCAGGCCAAGTACATATTGCCATTTTCTCCCTGTACTCGTAAAGATCCTATTTGGACTTTTTTTCGGCTTAAAAGCTGAAGTCTAATTAAATGAGTGGATTTTCACTGGGATTTTTTAAAACCTATAAGCCTTCGTATAACTAAAATCAAAAGTCATCAGAAGGTATTTTTTTAGTTTATTGAAAATTAGTTTTAGATTAATACCATCGAAATTAGAGTAAAATTACTTATCTCTACTATGTATAAAAATTAATTACTTTTAAACTATTTAAGAAAAAAACTAGCTTTAAACTATAAAAAAACCTGAGTATAAACAAACAGCCCTAAAACCACCCGTAATCTGTCCCTATCTATTTCCCTGACTGAAACAGATAATCAGCTACTTAATTAACACATGTAATATCTTGACTGAAACAGTTTCTCTCCATGCATGCTCTGACTATCTTGACATGCATCTGCCCTGAGCCTATCATATCATACAGGTGACCCCAGTTAATCTAATCCTACATTTGTACGTTGTAGACTCTAGCTAGCATCAGAATTATTGGCGGTCATGCAGATTATTGCATATGCAGTGCATTGCCATAATGGCCGTACAACTGCAGTACTGCACTACCGCAACTACCGCATATTGGATGATCCATCCGTTACCAATACGACAGTCGCTGCTGTGACGGCAAGGCAACTACAGGCGATTTTGTCCATCCGCTCTCTTGATAAATGGCTTAGTTTTTTTTGCAAAAGTGCTTTAATAACAGTGATAAACAGTGCACAAAACAGTACCAAAAATAACGAAAACCATAGGATCCGGATCTAACGACCAGTAGTAGACTGTTAAAACTGTAGTCACAATTACACATGAACCGAATCCCACCTATATAGGGATGGCAACGGGAACGTTCCCCTGCTGGGGAGTGGTGGACCGTCCCAAGTCCCCAAGAAGAGGAAAAACACCCGTTCCCCGACCCTAGACCTGGCATCGAGTGCCACTTCATCCCATTCCCTGTCCCCGTCGGATATCAAGTTCCCCGTAGGGAGCCATACCCGATAATAAGCACAAATGACAGGTTCAAAGCACAAATCACATAATCAAAGCAAAAGACACCAATCTATCGATTAGGGATTGAGTTTACTCATTGCCTCACTGGTGTTGTGGTACGGCGGTGTGGGACGGGGAAGCACACCGAGGCCACCATGGTGGAGCCGCAGAGGAGGAGGTGGCCACCGAACGCCTATTCCACCAACGCTCGCCACACGCACCCCGACCACTGAGCCGGCCATGGCGGAGGGGGAGGCATCCACCGACACCCACGCCACCGAAGCGGCCGTGGTGGAGGGGGAGGCGACCACCGATGCCACCGCCATCACGCCGTGAGGTCAGCGCGTGGGGGGAGGCGACCACCGATGCACACGGCCAGCCCGCCGTCGACGTCGTGGAGGTCTCGGAAAACTCGATCCGTAGAGGGGGAGGGCGAGCGGCGAGGCGAAGGGGGAGAGGGTGAGGCGAAGTCGTGAAGGGTGCAAGGTCGAGCAGGCGAGGTGGAGCAAGCGGAGGCAACGGGGGCGAGGCGGAGCAGGCGGAGGCGACGAGGGCGTGACCGAATCTGGAGGGAGGGATTGGGGAATGCGGGAGGCCAACGGGAATTTCGGATTTAGAGTTACGTGAGGCTTCTTTGCTATGCTAGTTGAGGTGGGCCACCGTACATACGTAATCAGGGATCGGGTATCGGGGATAGGGAGCCAAGGAATTGTTGGAAAATTAACATGGCATAACATTAATTTAATTCCAAAGATACGCAATAAGAACATGATAAATATTGTGTTTACAACATGGTTACTAGCAGCTAGCAAAGTGATAAAACATGCTAGTAAAGAAAACATGCCTACAAATGCTAGATAGACCAAAAGATACATAGATGTAAACAAAACTATCATAGCAGCATGCATTCTCAAAAGATCTAATCACAAAAGGGATCACTTGGACTAAGAACTGTTTAGTCCAGAATACTCACTGAGGGCTTGACGAAGAACGGAAGTCGCGCAGGTTGGCGCGACGAACGAAGAAGACGGCGATCGCGCGGTGCGGCGCTTTCGTAAACTCGATCGCCGGTCTCCCGTGCAGGGCGTCAAGTTACTGGCGTCGAAACGGAGACACTGCTCTCCCTCACGCTTGTTGCACGACAAGCGAAGGGATCGGATGACTCGAAAGCAGCAAGAACTGGAGAAAGCGTTGGAGAGAACGAGATTGATTTATATCGCACATCTCCTCACGAACAGGGACGTCTCCCTTAAGAAACTGCGAACCGAAACTGCCTCGCGAAAAACCAGCCGATCTGCCACAATTCCAGGAACCGCCCCCTGGAATCTCGCAACGTGGGCGAACGGACTAACCGCACAAAAACGTGCGTCTCCTCGAGTCCGCAGCGCCACATCAGCAGTCGAGGTGTAAGGTGATATGGCATAGCCGGTACACGTGGCAAAAAGGTTATGTACAATATGCGAAATACGCGCTCGCGCGCGTGCGTGCGTGTGTGTACATAGTTTAGCAAAGCCAACCATGTGTACCTCTAGCCTTGCCACTAACTCATACTAGAGTCCATGCATGAACTCCCCTTATATATTGGTTGCACTCCACCTAGCTAAGCAATATGGTACTAAAGACCATACACTCAACTCAACACCCCTTTGACTTCTTCTAATGAACTAATTCAGCATTAATTCCAACAGGAATACCCCGCATCCGATTCCCCCGATGGAGACAATTTTTCCCCTTTATCAGCCCTGTGAGGAGATTCCTCCATCCATACACCCCTAATAGGGGAAATTCCCCGTCGGGAACGAGGAATGGGATCCCCGTTGCCATCCTTACACCTATACCTATTGCAGTAGTATCTGCCATGGAGAGGAAAGAGGATTAAATGTAGCAAGTACATGCATGCATGAGGAGATATTATACATTAGTTACTTCAATGCTACTGCCAAATACCAGAGTGCCATGAGGTACCAATAGCACTCCTTGCAGGCAGCATAAGATTCTTCCGGATTGTAGAAGCAAGATTGCTGAATCTATGCCTTATCTGAAATCTAAAATCTCCCAATTACAATGAATACAACTATTTTTGATGTCTGCAGAAACGCATACGTACATATCAAAATCTAAAACGATCATATATAATCTTCGTTCTTGTCAAGATCTGAATTGATCATTCATGGGCCACTGCCTCCACAGGACTCCATGCTACATGACCAACAGATGCATCCAGGAGACATTTCTTCCCCTTCAATCTTGCCTTTCTTTTAATCTCTAGAAACTATACATGCACCTTTTCTTATTTGGGTTTAACTAGGGGGACATAGTAGGTGCAAATCTCTCTTATCGTATAAACTTTGTGAAAATCATATGTAAATTTTTTCTAAAATTCTCGAAAAATTACTATGCGCAAGGAAGGTTAGCTTCTACAACCCTATAAAATTTGAAAACCAAACTCAATCACATATGAAATATATGAAATTGACAAGCAGAAATATGAACACTAAAAATCCCTATTTAGGCTTAATTTTTCTTTTTCATATCTTTCAAATGCGATTGAGTTTGGTTTTTAAATTTTACAGGGTTGTAGAAGCTAACCTCCACTACATATGATAATTGTTTGAGAATTTTTAAAAACTTTTACATATGATTTTCACGGAATTTACACAATAAAAATGATTTGCACCTGATATGTCCCCGGTTAACTAGTTTTAGATGCATATGTATATATGCATTATAGCCTACTTCTTGTCTGTTGTGACGTAGTTTTGCAAGTAGTAAGTCACACACTAATAATTCTTCCACATCTAAAAGGCAGATCAATATATAAAATTAAATATATACACATCGCCAGATCAACGGATATCTCCAAAACTGTTGATCGATCATTAGGTATGTTCAAAGGTAAGAAAAATGCAATGTCACTTTGTTGCATTGGGACCTAGCTAGCTAGATTCAGTCACACTTGAGCTAGCTAGCAACTCTTTATCTTTAAGAAGATTAATATATATATATATAGTATAATTACTTGGGACACCATGGTGCCTGAGCACCATGATCTAAAAATGATATTTTTCTTATATATTTTCATGCGATTTTTTTTGAAATTTTTAGGATGCTGAGTTTAACCAATTTACTAACTAGTTCAAATAAGTTTGAACTGAAATTCAAACTATAGTTTCCCTTTTTGATGATAGTTTGATTGTAGGTATGTGCTGATTTTATATATAAATCAGCAAAGCATGTGATCCAAACTCGTTCAAAATCTTTGAATTTGAGTATATTTTTTCAAAGGTATGTGTTTCATTTGAATTGTTATAGATGGGTATATACCTTAAAACTGAAATTTTTGAAAATTATACTCGAATATGGCTTGAATTTATGATTTGAAATCATGGTGCCTGACACCATGGTGCCCCATTTCGACTTCCTTATATATATATATATATATATATATATATATATATATATATATATATATATATATATATATATATATATATATATATACACACACACACACACACCTAGAGCACCATCTTGTTTGGGCACCATGATCTAAAATGATATTTTCTATATGTATTTTTATGCGATTTTTTTTTTTTTGAAATATTTATATATATATATATATATATATATATATATATATATATATATATATATATATATATATACACACACACACACACACCTAGAGCACCATGCTGTTTGGGCACCATGATCTAAAAATGATATTTTCTATATGTATTTTTATGCGATTTTTTTTGAAATTTTTAGGATGCTGAGTTTAACCAGTTTACTAACTAGTTCAAACAAGTTTAAATTGAAATTCAAACTAGAGTTTTCTTTTTTAATGATAGTTTGGTTGTAGGTATGTGCTGATTTTATATATAAATCAACAAAGCATGTGATCCAAACTCGTTCAAAATCTTTGAATTCAAGTATATTTTTTTCAAAGGTACGTGTTTCTTTTGAATTGTTGTAGATGGGTATATACCCTAAAACTGAAATTTTAAAAAAATATACTTGAATATAGTTTGAATTCGCGCATTTAAAATCATGGTGCGTAGACACTATAGTACCCTATTTCGGCTTTTTATATATATATATATATATATATATATATATATATATATATATATATAATTTAGTTGGCCGGCAAGGCTGGTTCGATTTAGCTGTCGTGTCATATTCGCTTGTGCACTCGCCTTGGGGCCCTGCTGCTTCCAATTGCGAAAGTTTCAGTGCCTTGAAATGTTTGATGTGGTCAGGCATTTGGCTAAAACTGTCCGAACACTTCGCGATCAGATCGATAACTGCTTTTAGCCTGACAGCAACTTGGAAATTGGAGGACCATGCAACGATCTTATTTGATTTGCAATCAGACAGATGCCGGACAGTATTGAAATGCATGTCAAGAAGCTAGTAAGCCCCATGAATATATTAGGCTAGTTAAGATTGCATCTTTCTATGTGAGCCTGGACATCGGAGGAATCTATCTATTTTGTTCCAATCAGCAGCCACTTGTATGTACATACAAACACACAAGACAATTCTCCTTTTCTTTTCTTGAGATGAATACACAAGACACTTGGCATATGGAGAAGATCTCGTGGTGCAATTTACATTAGCTACCTATATATTGTTAGGCCGGTGATATATCTGATCATGATGAAGTTGACAAGACCAAGCAAACTAATTACAGCATATATGCATGCATAACACAGCAAACTAATTGTTAGGCCAGTGATATACCTATCGTTTTATCGTTTTTTCTGAAAATAACGATAGCTTCGGCGGATTTCGCGAGCATGGAGGCATATATGTTGCATTCGAAGCAAGCAAGAAGAATGTAGACACGAGGCTGCAGCAAACAGTATAAGCCTCGAATTAATCTTCTCTATCTGTATTACCTGGAAATGCTTATTGCCATGCCCTCTAGGGCAAATAAGCTATGCATAACGCTGACAGTACAGCTGAGTGGTGACCACACGTTGACACAGTGACCAATGATTGACATTTGTCAGCTGCCAACTAGTAGCCTGCCCAACACACCCAAAATCTAGGAGGAACTTTGCAAGTTAGTTAATAAAGGAAAGGAAATAACAATCATAGCAGCCGGCAGACAGGTGATATATAAGCATTGCATTAAGCGATCACGTTAACATGAATGAACAGATTAAGTAGTACTCTCTCCTGTCATAAATAGTTATTGTTTTAGACATCGGTACATTCAAACTTTTAAAACTTTGACTATTAATATCTTTTTAAATATTTAAATTAGATATATGAAAATTATATTGTAGATTTATCTCGAAAAGTACTTTCATAATATTATAATTTTATTATATTTTATAAATATATTATAATATAAATTAGTAGTCAAAATTGTGTTTTGGAGACCGTGTCGTTGTCCAAAACAATAACTATTTATGATCGGAAGAAGTAGTAAAAAGATAGACAGAACAAACACGGTGTCTGCCAAGTCACACCGGTCATCACTTTTGGACGCTCATACCATTGGAATCCAAAGACAAGCCTCAAGAAGATTCCTCTCACTCTCTCTTCGTGGAGCAGTATACACATTCTTTTTTCTCTCGTGATTCGTGAATGTGACCAAGCACGTTGTGTTGTGCTGAGTTGTTGGCTGTCGTTACCGCTATTTGAGTGTGAGTATAATACGAATTCGTTTTTTCAGAGTTTCACTCATACACATAGTCTTTTATATACTCTTTTAAATATATACTATAGTCTATAGGATATACTCTTTTAAATATATACTATAGTCTATAGGACGCGAGGAGCGCACGCGCAAGAGGATGATCGGAGGAAGCGGTGCTTGCTGCTACCGGTTCCTTCCCTAGGAAGGTAAAGGCGACCACCTCACCGCCGGATCTGAGAGGGCGAGCGGAGGAGGCGAGGAGGAGACCAAGGTGGCTAGCCGCGGATAGGAACGGGGGAAGACGTCACGTCGCTTGGAGCGTATCCGTGTACTCGAAATCTTGACGGGGGAGGAAGTTTCTCGCGAGGGCCACGCGGCGCGCGGTGGAAGGAGCGAGCGAAGCTTCTCGCGCGAGCAGCGCGGGAGACGGACGGCCGGATCTGCGTCGACACGGTAGATGGACGGCCGCCGGCAACCCGGAGCTGTACGCAAATATGGAAAACTGAAGGACTTTTTTTGAGGGGGCGCGACGTGGAAGCGCTCTCCTCCCGGGAAACCTTCAGGCTTTAGGAAAGGTATAATTCGTTTTTTTCAGAGTTTCACTCATACACAGAGTCTTTTATATACTCTTTTAAATATATACTATAGTCTATAGGATATAGCAAGAGAAAAGAGAGCCGCATTGCAAATATCTCTTTATAATGATAGTTGCCTTCGTGCGTCCGTGGTTTTTTTCAAAAGGGTTTTTCACATAAAATTCGTGTCTCTTATTTTTATTTTTCTGTGCATTATTTACAACAAGTGATATAGGAGGATAGGAGATTTGGCAATGTACCATTGACTCTGTACATATTTGTTGTGTCCACACGAGGAAGGCTACTAGGCACTTGTACTATCTTCCTATGTACACACAAACTTGTACTAGTAGATTTAGGGTTTCTTTCGCATGACGACTCTGAAGTATGATCTTCTGGTGCTGGATTGAGATATAAGGTTTTCTCTATGGCAAGTCAAGATGTGAGCTGATCTTGCACAATTCAATTTGGATTACGCTTTATTGAGAATCGATAAGATGCCTACTGCATGGCCCATTGAGGAGAAGTAAAGAAAATATCGTAAGACTTTATCTCAGATTCATTTTTATCTATCAAATCATATTATGTTGGAAGTTTTGAAGGACAAGATCGTCGCCACATTATGGTCAAAGCTGGAACAGATTTGTATGACAAAAGACCTGGCTAGTGAGATGCATTTGAAGCAAAAGCTTTATTCGCACAAGATGGTGGAAGGTATGTCATTCTTAAACCACCTGATAATATTCAAAGAAGTAGTTTCAGATCTCGAGTCTATGGAGGTAAAATATGATGATGAAGATTTTGGTTTTATTCTTTAACGCTCGTTGACTAGTTTGTACTCTACGTGTTGAGAAATTATTTTATATAGCCGAGATACTCTCACACTTAATGAATTATATGAAGCACTACATGCAAAAGAAAAGATGAAACTCATGGTTGCTAATGAAGTTCAAGTTCACATGTAGAAGGCCTGATTATCCATAACAGACAACAGTAGAGGAGTTCAAATGGGGGTTCAAGGGGCAAAAGCTTGAGAAGAAATTACAAAGGCAGATCGAAAGCCAGAGAAAGATACAAGTCATGCAAGTATTGCAAAAAGATCGGCCACATACAAACAGACAAGATCTGAAAGGAAGCCTCCACGTTCGAGCCCAAACGAACCAATCTACGAATCAGAAACTGAGGAGATTTTTTTTTTAAAAAAAATCAATGTCAATTACATGACAATTGATTTTGGTGTTTCAATCACCGTTTGGATATGTTATAATTTGGATCACTTCTGCGACTATTATAGAGGTTTTAGCAACACTAAAATTTGATGACACCTTGATGATAGCTAGCATGATACTATTCAGAGTTTTAACTATTTGAAAGTGAAGTTTTTGCTCTAATCTATTTTGAGATGAAGGATTGAAGTACAAAAAGGAGTTTGTTTTTGTGTGGATACTACAATGTTTATCAGTTATCATAGCTTGACATGAGTGGTCTATTGCGGTTTTTACTTTATTGACTACACGAGAGTTCCTTTCATTTGATAGTTTTAAGGAGCAGTTTTACAACCATATCGTGTATTGCAGTTACTTTTACAGCTGGTTGTTTGATATACATGATAGCCACACGTGCAAGTTGCTCTTTCAATAAGTGTTGTTTGTCGAGTTTTGTGTTCTAGGTGAAGCACATGATATAGAGCTCATCTCTATCTATCCAATGCCATAGTGATATTTTGCCTTATACCACTTTGATGATCGAGCATTTGTTTTAGATGGTTAGTTGATTGAGCATTTGTTTTAGATGGCTAGTTGCATAGACTCAAACTTTGCTAAGGCTATGAATTGTTGAAGACCAATATTTCTTCGTCTGCTTTGTTGATAGCTATGCATTTGTACTTGACGGTGATTTGCTCAATTTTACTTTGCGAGAAGCGTTCAGATAAGATTGTCCCAGTCTTAATCGTTGAGATTAGTCCTTTGAACTTTCAGCGCACAAGATGTTCATGCTAATTTGTTTCAAGGATATTCACGTTTTATTTTGGCTACCGGAGGAATTCGACTCAAGATGAAGATTATTGAGTTTGAGTATGATACAAATTCGTTTTCCACTCCAACTCAGATTTCTACTTATACATGGAGTCCTTTATATACCCCCTTTAAATATGTATGTACAGTTCATAGGATAGAGAAAGATAAAAGAAAGGCTCATTGTAAATATATCCTCATATAGTAATATTTGTCCTCGTGTATCTACGATTTTTCTCAAAATGATTTTTCACGTGAAATTTATGTGTTCTAATTCTACTAATCGGTGTATTATTTCCAATAGCAGCTGAGAAGTGAGGTGACACCCCAGGAAAGCACACCGCATTTGCTGCCTCTGCTGCTATTGGACTACGGGCGGCACACGCTGATACGTGGGCCCGACGTACTAGAGTCTAGGCTGCCAAGCCAACAAGAGATTTCTCTCTCTCTGTCTGTCTGGCTTACAGTGGGCCCACCCGGCCAGACCGCCTCGGGGCTCATTTTTCCTCAGCACTGCACACTGTGCTATGTCCATGTGCATCAGGCATATCGACATTTTGAGAGCGAACACTTTTCTTTTTCTACAGTAACACGAAAAATCAATAATATGTATTTGAGACAGCACCGCAACTCCATTGGGAACCGTACCATTTCTACAAAATTTTGCACAAAGTGAGAAGCCGACTGTTCAACGTACATATTTTACACATCGTACGTGGAAGCAATTTCTAAGCATAAACTATGACATACATGTATAATGTACCAAATATTATTAGACCTCTAGCTGTATGATAAGTTGATAACTAATTACAAAACTCTTCATATGTAACAGGCACGTTGCTTGTATGATAGCTACTCCCTTGGTTTCTCAACATACGTCGTTCTAGCTTTCACATTTTATTTTTAAATACATGTTATTTTACAATTTTAAGATACCTTTTAACAGTTTTTTCTTTGTATACCTCTACCATTCATTATTCATAATGTTATTTGTTACTGTGGAATAGAGTAACTCACATAATCCAAAAAAAAAAAGTGAGCTAACGAAAGAGGACGATTTGATCATTTCTATATATACCTTAGTTAAAATGCAAAATCCTAAAACATCATCTATTCAAAAACGGAAGGGTAATATATATCAACCTCCAATCTTATAGATTCATGGCAAATATTAGTTTTGACCAATCACGACAAATAATGACCAAACACAACAATCGAATTGCTTGACTCTATAACATCAAGTTTCATGGTGTGTCAGGTTTGTCATATGACACAATAATATACTAATTCAAATTTGTTATAAGCAAACTTGTGGCGACCTGCATAATTAATCCAGAGTAACGATAGTAACTCTGTCATTAACTCTGAGGTAATTACGCTGATCTAGATATATTAGCTAATAAAACATAGAGCGAATCTAATATTTTATTAGTTAATACACCGTATTCAGAGTGTTACAACAGAAATAATAATTAGAGACTGAAATAGAACCTTTATTACATTCCATTGCCATGCAGACTACATGTTCAATGCATTAATATAATACCAAAAGTACTAATTACCCTGACAACTGATAAAGCCGATGTACGATCTACCCAACGATCTATTCCTCCTAATAGCCCACATCCTTGTGGCCGAACCCATTGGGATTCATATCCCAACCATATGCTTAACCATCGGAACCATTCTCTAAGCAAAGGGAGATTTATCAAGAGTGAGTACAAAAGTACTCAGCAAGCATTAATAGTAAAATGCATTATATAAATTTTTTCCTCCACATCCATCTCAAATGTTGTCCACAACATTTTGGTGCAACCTTTTCTCAAAAATCATTTTCAAAAAATAAAGTTTTTATTAGGAAAGTTATGTTGTTGATTTTGCTTATCCAAAGATGCTACTAGCACCCGTATATGAGGCAGACTTAGCTTTCGTAGCTTTCAATCCAGGAGACATACATGAATTCATAGTTTGACCATGTGCATGTTTGTACCATTTTACCTATAGCGAACTCAACCGCAGCTGAGAACATAGAATGTTTATCACTATTCAGATATTAGATCTCCAACCCTGATAGCCAACGGGTAGTTGTGTCCTCGACTGTTCCCCACCTACTCTTAGCGTACCAGTTGTACTCCCGACTAATTACGTAGTACAATACTGTCGGCGTTTCGAGCACCGGCAAGTAAATTTGTAAGTCTAAGGGGCCGCGCGTTCCACTCCCTGAATGGTTAGACTCAGAAGTCCAAAATGTATACTGGTTCGGGCCGAAGGTCCCTACTCCAGTTCGTGTGGCGACGTTGTATTCCCTTCAGTACAGATGACTGCACAAAGTTTTCAAGCGAGAGTGCTAATGGCTTAGCGAGATGGGTTCGATTGCGATCCTCTTCTCCTACGGGGTTCCCGCCTCCTCTTATCTGAAAGGAGGGGCAGTTACATCGAGAATTGAAGAGGACAAGATGACCTACACTAGGAGCTTCGGTCCTTCGTTCATTGACCGATCATTGCCCGTCCGCCCATCTTTGGTCGGTAGCTTAGTTGGTCGGCGGTTAGGTATTTCCTGAAGCTGCGTGCACCGCCTCTGCGATCCTTACGAGTGTTGACGTTCTTTGCGCTGGCGTGGCGTTGCCTCGGGAGACCTGGCGATGGGATCTGGAGCATGACTTTGTCGACCATTAAACCTTCTTGGGAAGGAGCCACCGCCTTGTATAGTCGCTCGATTGACCCGTTCGTGGGTACGTGGTCATTGGTCGGTAGAGGCTTCGACATGCGGCCCTCGGCAGGGGTTGTCTTGGCACGATCGGAGTCAGGGGATCCCGACCCGCTGCAGGGGTCGGGAGCTCCTCTTGGTCGGAGACGAGGGTCTCGCCCCATTGCGGGGTCGGGAGCCCGCAGTCGGAGACACTTCCTCGATCGGTCGGGAAGGGATGTCTCGTGTGGCCTGTTGGTGCTTCTGGCCAGAGCGGGCGGGAGCGGTCTGTTGGGCTTGAGCTGTGCTTGAGGCCGCCGGCTCGTCGCTTTGGGCCGTTGGGTACCCCTGTTATAAGTATTCGTCAAATACTCTAACTAACAATGTAGTACCGTACTCCGACTAACAAAGACAGTACTTCACCCAGGGCTTTACATATAGAGCCACAAAGAATCAACCGCAGCTGATTTTGTGTGTCCCTCACTGGCATACCCCAGCTTCACACCTATCTTAATTATCTACTCTTATCCCAATGTGGAGATTATAACACCATCATAGGATAATCTTTTCTGGTTGTTTTCGCACACTATGGTTGATACGAATATTACGGCTCATATCTAAGTGTAGTGGTTTATTCTTATATCATAGCCTATGTAGAGGGCCCCACCGGCATGATAATCCTTCTCATCTGCACCATCTACCCACCATATATATATATATACACACACACACATATACCACACCGGCTCTATTCGTTGGAAGAGCCATTTCATTTATTCACAATTCCAGGACCGCACTAGCAGTCTATCAACACTTCTAGTTATCAACAACCAACCACTGCAGCAACAGCTCACAATTATCCATCCTTCCAATAATGTCTGGGTTGAGGTTTTATTTTAAAAGATACTTTTCCATGTATTTATGACATTTGAAAACATTTAAAAATAATTTCACAAATATCACCAAGGAAGCTTGCCTAGGTTTTGGTCAAAATAACCGTCCTCACACAATTGATGCTGAGGATTAACGGTCATATTGGAGTTGATTCCTGAAATTATAATAATGCCATATTTTAGTGGCTAGTAATTTTTTACATGATTTACGGTGTCCAACCTCTTTTCTTAAATTTTTTAATGTTTGCTATACGTATGAGGTGTTCTTTTACAGATATATATATTTTTATTTCATCGTATTTTATTTAAATGCTCAACAGATTGAATTTATTAATTTAGTGGATTTTAATTGGTTGTACTTAATTTGGATCGTGCATACTAACAGATTGATTAATATTTTAGCCGATTCACTAAAAATACATAGTTCTTGTTTTTCTCTTATTTTTTTTTCATTAACTCATTTAAGTACAACTATTTTCTGTGATTACTAGCATCAGCATTATGTTATTATTATTTTCCCCGATTAATTATCTATTTTTATATGTTTTGGAAATTTACCCCTTCTTTTTCCTATTTTTCTCTTTCTTACTTTTCTATTCTCCTCCTCCTCTCTCTCTCTTCTTGTCCATTTGGCCGAACTCTCCCCTTCTAGTTCTCTTCTTCCCTGGCTCCTCTCTTTCTCCTCCTCCATGGCGCCTCCTCTTCCCCTGCCGAATTTGGCCGCCCCGACCTCTTTCTACTCCGGAGCCAGCGCTCCTCCCGACCGCCGCATCGCCTCCACCCCCTCTGGGCTACCTCACAGCGCCAGCCCCACCTCCCTCTGGGCCAGCGTTGGCCTGCGCTCGTGCCCAGGCCGCTCCCCTGCTCGCACCTGCCCCCGGCCGGCTTGTCTTGTAGCTTCCTGGCTTGTGCTTGCTTCTAGTGGGCTTTTTGGCCTCATAGGAGCTTGAATCTTGGGATTGGTTCTATGGTTTGAATGCTTGGCTTGAGTTGTATGTGAGTTGTGTGTGAAGTGAGTTTCAATAGCTTTCTTTTTGACTAAGACTTGGAGTCTTCAGTTGATGGCTTAGCATGGAAGGAAAGAGACTATCGCCTTCGGCTGTAAGGCTGGTTCTATTTGTGTCTATCCATTTTACTGTGGGGTTTTATCCTTTTATAGTGTGGAATTACTTTTCTACCGTGCGATATTTCCACTATTCGCGTGTCTACGAAATAAATTCAGGTTTGTTTAATTGCCGAGTGATGAAACCCTAATTCATGAGAGGTGCCGATTTGGCCCCGGATGAATCTGTTATCTTAGTAAGCGATATCAACTCATACAGGTCCGATGGTAACTCTTCTTTTTAAATAATTTTTTACCACTTTAATTTATTGCTTTTAATTCTATATGCCCATTGATTAACTAATATTTTTTCGGGATTAAAGCCGAAGATCAATTGCGGTTTAGATTTTAGGAATTTAATCTTCTTGTAGTTTTTTTATTTTTGAAATGTAATTGAATATTCATGTAATTTTGTATTTTTTTGGAAATGTAACTGAGTATTCTGGTGTATTGAAATTAATACCGGTGTGCAAAGTTTGTAATAAATAAATTGTATGATTACTTTTTGCTAAATAATTTAATTTTGCAAGTTATTAATTTATGTTAATGATCTTCTATGCATGAATAATAGCCTGGGTTATTTCAAAATTGAAATATAAACTATAGCTAATATTTGGACATGAAAATTGCCTATTGTTGCAAATAATGCACATGAAAAAGTAAGAACGAGATATACGAATTTTACGTGAAAAAAATTCCTTTCGGGAAAAATTGTGAACGCATGAAGGCTATATCACTATATGAGGAAATGTTTAAAATCGAGACTTTTTCTTCTTTTTTCCCTTTCTCTATCCTATGGACTATAAATACATGTTTAAAGGGTACATAAAGACTATCCATGCAGGAGTAGAATTCTGAGTTAAAATAGAAAACGAATACGCATCACATTGAAACTCAATAATCTCCACATTGAGACAAAATTCCTCATGTAGCCAAAATAAAATGCTAATCTCCTCAAAATAGATCACCATGAACACCTTATGTGCCAAAAATACATTGGACTAATCTGAACAAGAAAGGCTGGAACAGTCTTATCTAAACGTTTCTTGCAAAGCAAAATTGAGCAAATCACCAGCAAGTTCAAGCATGCAACTATCAGTAAAGCAGGCGAACGAATCTGGGTCTTCAATAATTCATATTCCTAGCAAAGCCCTAGTCTGTGCAATTGACCTTCTGAAACAAATACTCAATCATCAAACGGCATAAGCAAGACATCCTATGGCGTTAGATACGAAGTGAAGAACTCATCTCATAAAATCTTGATACGCTTCACCTAAAACACAAAACTGGACAAAACATTGCTCCCTTGAGAGCAACTTGCACATGTGGTCATCACGTGTATCAAGCTGCCGACTTTAAAGATAATCAAATTCTATGATATGGTTGAAATTACTCCTGTAAAATTATCAGGACGAAAGAAACACTTGTGTCGTCAATGGAATATAAACTGTAGTAGACCCTTATGTTAAGCTATGACAACTGGCAAACGTTGTATTATCCATGCAAAAAAACTAACTCCGTCTTGCACTTAAATCCTTCATTTCAAACTGATATCGAAGCAAAATATTCACTTTTTAAAACATCAAAACTTCGGACAGTATAATAATAGCTACCATCGGGATGTCATCAAATTCTTGAGAATTAATGTTCCCAAAGCCTCCATAACGGTCGCACATGCAATCTAAAATTGCAATATGTCCAAACACTAAATAAAACACCAAGTTCAGTTATCTCCTCAACCGACATTAATTTTTTTAAAAAGGTCTCATTGATTAAGCGTAGACTAAATTAACTTGTTGTGCTAAAAACCTATAACTCCACCTTAGACTCTATATATACGGATCTTGCCTCAATAATCTGTAGTAGACAAGATCGTTGAAGAAACCATCAATGATTAATCCTGCATAGATGCCGTCAATAATAGGCACAACAACCTAAATTGCAATGAACTCCACCTCTAAAGAAGCAATACGATGATCGACTGAGACAGAAGATTGTCGACGAAGATAGCACAAGATGTCGCCTTGGCATGGCATTGGGCGGTGCGGGCGATAGTGTTGGTGAAATTAGCATTAGAACAGTCGTAAGGGTAGACCGCGGGTCAACGTTCAGTATGAAGTCGAGTCGTGGAATAGAGTAAAACGAATTAAAATCACAAAATTGAGGCTGGGGGAATCTCCTTGTATATTCCTTTTGCGTACGTAGTAATGGATGATGGCTTGCAACAGAATTGCCAGAAATCCTTGATGCGGCTACTGTGCAGATGCCGTGCGATGACCACCTTTGATGATGTTGTCGTGTCGATGCCGCCCTGAGAGTCGCTTCCTCCTAGAGGCAGCGGCTTGGTTTCAAACTTGGAGCTCTGATACACTTATTGCAAGTAATGCATAGAAAAATAGGAATGAGAGACGAATTTTACGTGAAAAACTCTTTCGGGAAAAATCACGAATGCACGAAGATTATATCACTACACGAGGAAATGTTTACGATGAGACTATTTTTCCTCTTTTTTTTCTTTTCTCTATTCCACGGACTACATGTATATATTTAAAATGGTACATAAAGGACTCTCCGCACAAGAATAGACTCTGAAAATAGGAAATGAATTCGTATCACATTGAAACTCAAAAATGCCGATCTTACGGCATCAGCGATATAGATATGGAAATTTCTGCAACTAAATAGCAAAGTGCCCAATTTCATTTCAAGCAGATCCGGACATCCGGTAGACCAAATATGAGAATTTATCGCACGAATGGAAGATGGAAAACACCAAAGAGAACGGGAAGGAAAAAAAAAACAGTGTTGCTGGAGTGATTGTGATGGCTGGCTGGTTGTGTTTATCTAGTATTCTAGTGTGAGTACTGAGCAGCATCTCCTCGCTTCGTCAGCAAATTGCCCCCTTCCATTCCATTCCCCTGGCTGCAGTGCACTGCCGCAGAACCTGCGCTTGTGTGGTGGTATGCACCAACCCTGAACCCTCCCTCGGTCCTTCCCTATAAAGGTCTGCTCCTGGCTTGCTCTGCTTCGCTTTGACCCGGCCGGGCTCGCTCGCAGGCAGCTGAGCTCCACCACCAGGCACCAGTCCACCACCACCATCCTAAGCTAGCCCGGGAGGAACCGAATGGGGTCACCCCTGACTGGAGCCAGCTACGACGCACACCGTGGCATGATTGGGTCCATGGCCTAATCCTCCCTCCTGTTTTTTTGCTGCACTGTACTGTACTCTCACCCTGCAGCTGCTCCCCTTTTTCTCCCTCCCCCCCTCCTCTGAGCCGGGGCAGAGGACTGGCTGAGGGAAGGAGAGGAGACAGACCTTGGTGAGGTCCAACTTCTGGTTGATCCCTGGTGAGCAAATTGCGCTGCTTCTGCTTCCTTCCTTCTTGTCCCTTTTCACTGTTGCTTGATTTTATTTTATTTTTTGTTTCTTGACGGGTTGGTTTAGTTGGTTGGTTGCAGTTCTTGCAGCAGGTCTGCCTCGGCGTGCCGCATTTAAGGCAGGCGCGCTGGTGTTGATTTGACCCGAGTTAAGAGGCGTGGGGGAGGGAGGGAGGGAGGAGGACGACGACGAAGATCTATCTCAGCGGCAAACATGAGGAGATTTGCATCTGTAAGTGCCCATTCCTCCTACCTCCCCTGCTAAGTTTACTGGGACTGCTGCTTTCATGATCTCTCGGGGGAGATGGACGGATGACCTCTTTTGGGGTGTGTCGGGGGGTTTATGTGGGATCCAAGAACCCCATTGTCCTTTCTGCTCTTGCCGAATGCTGGGTTGGTGGTGGTGATCCAATAGCTATAGCCTCTAGGCATTTCTTGTTGTTGGGATTTCTTCTGCAGTGGCATGGGCAATGGCCAGATTGGTGTAAGCTCTAGAGGAGTGGTCCTGCTTGGCATTGGGTGGCATTGGCTCATGATCCGTTGTATACTCAGGTTGCATTGAACTAGGCATTTAGAGGTGGAATGTTTAAACTGTTTGTGTTTGTCCTGACACTTGATTAAATTGTTGCTTCGGGATCATGTCATTTGTGAAACGCTTGATCGAACACCAGAGGTTCTACAATTATTGAGCTAACAATTCGGATTTGGTTACGCTTTTATTCAAGTGATTGTGACGGACATTTCATCAATAGGCAACACAAGCGAGAAAAAAAAAACTAAATGAGACTGCCCAAAATTTGGCTTGCTAGTGTGTTCTGATACTATTGAAGACAAGTTAAATCAGCTTTTTAAGTATAATTATGTATGTCCTCAAAGATGCATAATTCTGGTCGATTTGCATTACTCTACTTTTTGCGTCCGTAGATGACAACCTGCTTGAGCTTCTTCATTTCATCTGTTTGTTACTGGTGATAATATTTTCCAATACATGATGGCTACTGATACTATTTTGTGTAAATTTCTGCTAGTTATTTCAAGTCATTTTGGTTTTCACGGCCATGGTTGAGACCCAATGGTCCAGTGTATCCGGCACATACTGCAAGGACATGGCATCAAGTGTATATCGACCCCACAGTGTCACAATAACAGAATTTGGTGCTGTTGGCGATGGTGTGACTCTCAATACAAAAGCATTCCAGAATGCAATATTCTACCTCAATTCATTTGCAGACAAGGGCGGTGCACAGCTCTTTGTGCCTGCAGGAAGGTGGCTGACAGGGAGTTTTAGTCTTATCAGTCACCTCTCTTTGTCACTGGACAAGGATGCAGTAATAATTGGATCTCCGGTAATATAGCTCACAGATTTTGCACATAATAATTTACATTCGAACATATTTTTGAATTTTATGTTTATTACCTGGTGCACGTGCACGTGATATCTTATAATACCAAATTTTACATTAATCAAAATTTCTTCTAAAGAACCATAATATGAGCAATACAGAGTGTCAGAGCCATACTTTACATGTAATATTTCTTAAATGCTTTACAAAATGCAGTTCTCTTGAAGTTAAGAAAAGGTGATTCAGTAAACCAACTTTCATTGATAGAAAATGCTTTTGCTATAATTTCCCAAATGTCTTTTGCAGGATTCATCTGATTGGCCAGTTATTGATCCTCTCCCATCCTATGGGCGAGGTAGAGAGCTCCCTGGAAAAAGACATCAGAGTCTAATTTTTGGATCGAATCTGACAGATGTAATAATTACTGGTTAGTAAGTGCTATATTTGCATCATTCATCTTTTTCAGATATTTGCCAGTATGTAAAATTGGTACTCTTGACAGGTGCTAATGGCACCATTGATGGTCAAGGAGCCATTTGGTGGGATTGGTTCCACAACCACACACTGAATTATACTAGGCCACATCTTGTTGAGTTGATGTACTCTACTAATGTTGTTATATCTAATTTAACCTTCAAGAACTCGCCGTTTTGGAATATCCATCCTGTGTACTGCAGGTTGGTTTTCTAAATAGCTACTCGCTTTCTGTTAAAACATAAGAAATCATTTACAATTGCAAATTTATTATCTAGAGTGCTTTTGCTAAATAAACAGCCAAGTGCTTGTCCAGCATGTCACAATCCTGGCGCCTCTCAATTCACCAAACACTGACGGCATTGATCCAGGTAATATGAAGTTTTGAATTCTTTCCCGCTCCTTCAAGTCTAATGTGGTTATATGTTTGGCATGCTCACTTTCCCTTCTTTTGCATTTAATACTGTGTCTTGCACTAGGAAAAATGGCAAAAAAAAGAGATTGATTGCAGTATTCACATGTTCTCTCTTCAATGATATTGCCCTCCATTGTGCTTTGAAAGTTTCCCTGAACTTACATTTATCGCTTAGAATTCGATAGTATATGCAAATTATTCTTCTGTGAAACGATCACTTATTATTGGCTACAGATTGCAGTTAACCGGTTGCAAAAGTTTTTACTGCCTTGTGCAAAATTACAACAACTTTGCCTTATCACTTGTGCAAAAAGTAGTGCTGAAAATGGTAAATAATCTAAATATGAAAAATCATAAGATGGAACAGGTAATACGGAATATCAACAGCATCATGTATTCATGTATCTATATTGCACCAGACCTAGTTTTTCCCCCTCAGATCTTTGCTTGAGATACAACTTCAATCCTTTAGCCCAGTTCTTCAATTTTACGACACACCAGTAATTAAGAAGTCAGTAACTTTGTTATACAGTTGCCAAAAGCTTTAGATATTTCCTGGTATGATCTGTCGTACAATACAACAATATACTTATGTATAACTTGTGCCAACACTGCATATCCATTTAGCATATTTGTACCTGTGGTACTAACGCAACTCTAAATCCATCCAGATTCGTCCACAAACGTCTGCATTGATCATTGTTATGTCAGAAATGGAGATGATGTTATTGTCATTAAAAGTGGGTGGGACGAGTATGGCATTTCTTTTGCTCATCCTAGCTCCAATATCAGCATCAGTAACATCACAGGAGAGACAAGGGGTGGTGCAGGAATTGCCTTTGGCAGTGAGATGTCAGGTGGCATATCCGAAGTCCGGGCTGAGGGCCTCCGCATCGTCAACTCGCTGCATGGGATCAGGATCAATACCGCTCCAGGGCGCGGAGGGTATGTGAAGAACGTGTACATAGCTGATGTGAGCATGGATAATGTCTCAATGGCCATCAGGATCACCGGAAACTTTGGTGAACATCCTGATGACGAATATGACAGGAATGCTCTCCCCATGATAAGCAATATTACAATTGAAAACATCATTGGCGTCAACATTGGTGTTGCTGGCATCTTGGAGGGCATCCAGGGGGACAACTTCAGCAGCATCTGCCTGTCCAATGTTTCCCTCAGTGTACAATCTATGCATCCATGGAATTGTTCGCTCATCCAAGGTTATTCGAACTCCGTGATCCCGGAGTCATGCAAGCAACTCCGAACGAATTGTGGACAGGCACCATTTTGCTATGACGGTGGCAGTTCTTCAGCAGTACATGCACAGGCGCCCACACATAAGTCGAGTGCCAGCAGATTGCTAAGTCCTTTACTGAAGTTGGCTTCACTGTAGTGTAGGTAGAGAGATGGGGCTTGCTTCATGGGATGCATCCTGGTAGTCATGTACATCTGATTCTTGCGATTATTTTTCCTTAGCATTGTGTTTGCTTCTTGCCTTCTTGTATATAGCCGCGGAGATGAATGCTGGTGTACCTGGCCTGATTTTGTAACCGTCTTCGATTTGTGTTCTATATATTTCAGAGCCTTGTTGGAGCATGAAAGTACAAGCAAAACTACTGCATTATTTCAATTTTCACACATAAATTTAAGAAGAAAACCTTCCAATATGTCCAATTTTGTGATTAGGGATCCTCCATTGCAAGTTGAGTAGTAAAAAATGGTAGGCTATGCATGAATTGGAATGGTGGAGAAAAGTCAGATTCAGGGACTTTTTTGCAAGCTTGGAAACACAGTCATAAATTGAACAAAAACATGAGGAGAAGATTGTAGCGTACATTCGTGGGAAAAATAAGAATAAAGTGAAGATGGCTGCCTAAAAGATGGTGGTATCATTGTCACAGGCTCACAGCAATGTATACCTCACAATCAAGTAAGATCAAGTGTAAGAGACAGAACACCATTATCAGGCAAATTAATAATAATCTACTGCACCTTACAATTCAATCCCATTCCCACCTTCAAACGGAGCAGATTTCAGGTGCACAAACAATTAAACGAAATCCACCCTCGTCTTGTTCTCCTGTCCCCTGTCGTCCCAAATTCAGCTCACTCACGCGTGCACCTCGCTAGCAGCCGCCTACCCCGTTTGCCTCGTCCGTCCCAAAAAAAAAACTATCGCTCTTTGCCAGCGCCGCCGAAGGAAGCACGCCTGCCACCTCAAATCCCCTCCACTGGACTGGCGTGGCGTGCAGACTGCATCCGGACGCGGCTTGATTCCTTCTTTTGTTGGTAAGGAAGCCCTAGCTTGCTTGGATTGTTGTTCGTTTTGCTCTGGTCCTTTCTTTGCTGTCAACAATCCAATCCAACTAGATCTTTCTTTCTTCTTTCTTCTTCTACATTGATCAATCTCAGACTCTCAGTTGACCCCATCCCATAGGTAGGACTATCCAAGGTGCGGGTGTAGACTGCAGCGACGTAGTACTATTTTTGCACTAACAGGTCTGCAGCTTTGCAGCAACAACCTTTCAGTTCATGGGAAAATATGCCATTTGCTAGAAACTCTCGATCTTTTTGTAGCATTATGCTAGGTTTTCTGTTCATTTCTCCACTGCTCAAGTTTTCCTAGCATAGGATAGATCATGGATGGACTGTTCCAACTTTGCATGTTCTTTCTTACCACAAGCTTGTGCATGACGGCCACCTTCTCTTAGTCGAAGTTGTAATATTCAACAAAACAAGAGATTTTTTTGGTACTAATTCTGTTCAAACAAGGCGCAAATCGTGTAAAACATAATCTTTTTTTGTCGCTGTTAAATTATTTCCTACATTCTTGAAAGGAGTCGTGAACTTGGGACCCAGCAAAGATTAGCATTAGTGTTATTTACAGTAGGAGAGCAGTACTACTTTTGGTATGGGTTGTGAATTGAGATGGCCCATCAATAATTGCTGGATCTGAGAAGCCTTGGGTTTTTCTTCTTTATGTTAACTCAATTAGATGGCTACACGCCATCGATCTGTTCTATTTATGGGTCCAACATGTTACTACGGATCGCTCTAGTTAGTGCTCACATGCATGAGTTCTGCTGCCCACGGGAAAAGAATCTGGTGGCTAACTTTGCCCAGATACTCTTTCTGAATTTCTTTAAGTGAAAAAACTTATTGCAACTATAGAAAATTTTCAGAGGTTGGTCCAGTGGTTCTAGTATTAAAAATAGCAAAACGCATGCTCTATCTGGATTGCTCATCTGTATATTGAGGTTCATATTTTGAGCAAAGTTCGATTGAAGCTTCTTTCGATTAGTAGTTATTACTTAGACCATCTTATCCTATGCAATGTGTTTTCTTTTGACAGTCACTCTACATGCATGTTACATCACATCAACGCCACCTGACCAAATCGGCTCATCTGTACTCACTTTGTTTCTGTTATGAATTCTCATGATAATGCAAGTTGGTATTCTTAGATGTGAACTAGGAAGTACTGAAGCAGCTGTCTTAGAAATTACTTGTAGTCCTACATATACTTGACATGGAATTACTGATGGTGAAAGGATTAACTGTGGCATATGCAAGTTCTATTGTCCCTTGATAGGTCCTGTTAAGGTTTGTTTATCCAATGTGTAAGAAGAATATGCCCTTCCATGCTATTGCTACATCATTTTTACTTGTTTCCTTAACATTAGATGATAAAATGGAAGTGAGATGGATTTAGCTTATTAGCCTTATCAATACAGCTGTTGATGAATATATGTTTTGGCAGTCATGTTACCACTGTTGCTTTTGTTGTTTTCTGCATTTCTCATGTAGAATCTTTTCCTGATATGCTTCACTGTTTTCAGAGTCAGCCTCCAGCCATGCCGAATCTGCAGGAAGCCCTGGTTCGCCCAATGAGGAAGAAAGTTTTGGTGGATTACTTGGTACAGTTCCGATGGATTGTCGTGATCTTCGTGGTCCTTCCAATTTCAGCTCTGATCTACTTCAATATCTATCCGGGTGATGTGTGGTCTGCCATGAAATCGGAGAAGCGCCGCCAGAAGGAACATGAAAACAATGTGCAAAAAGTTGTGAAGCGGCTCAAGCAGAGGAACCCAAAGAAGGATGGTCTCGTTTGCACAGCTAGAAAGACGTGGATTGCTGCTGGCATGCCCAATGTAGACTACAAGCGTGCCAGGCATTTTGAGGTTGACCTTTCTGTCTTCAGGAGATTGACAAAGAGAGGATGATGGCCAAGGTTGAAACTCTTGTTAACATGGGTCAAATTACCAGAGCTACATGTCCGATGAATCTTGCCCTTGCAGTGGTTGCTGAGCTTGATGACCTTACTGTTGGTGGTCTAATCAATGGTTATGGAATTGAAGGAAGCTCTCATCTCTATGGCCTGTTCTCTGACACGGTCGTCGCAATGGAAGTTGTTCTCGCAGATGGTTGAGTTGTTAGAGCCACTATGGATAATGAGTACTCAGACCTTTTCTATGTCATTCCCTGGTCCCAGGGAACACTTGGTTTTCCTGTTTCTGCTGAGATCAAACTCATTCCCATTAAGGAATACATGAGGCTCACATCTACTCCAGTTAAGGGGACATTGAAGGAGATGGCACAAGCTATGCTTATTCTTTTGCACCAAGAGATGGTGACCCTGCAAAGGTCCCTGACTTTGTTGAAGGAATGGTGTACACAGCAACTGAGGGTGTCATGATGACTGGTGCTTATGCTTCCAAAGAAGAGGTCAAGAAGAAGTGCAACAAGATCAACAATGTTGGTTGGTGGTTCAAGCCCTGGTTTTACCAGCGTGCTCAGACAGCACTCAAGAGGGGTGAGTATGTGGAGTACATTCCAACAAGAGAGTACTACCACCATCACACCCGGTGCCTATACTGGGAGGGGAAGCTGATCTTACCGTTCGGTGACCAATTCTGGTTCAGGTTCCTCCTAGGTTGGCTGATGCCACAAAAGGTGTCTCTGCTTAAGGCCACCTAGGGTGAATCTATCAGGAACTACTACCATGAAACCATGTGATTCAAGACATGCTGGTACCCTTGTACGAAGTTGGAGATGCTCTTGAGTTTGTTCATCAGGAAATGGAGGTATGTTTAACCTTGGGCCACTTACTGTTCAATATGCATGTTTGCTAGGCTGTAACAGCTGTGCACTGCTTTTAGCTCAGAATTCGCTTTGTTACAGTATGTTATTATTGCAAGTGCAATTCATTATGGATAGCTTGGAGCATGATATAAACCAACTATTGTTGTGGAGCACAACCTGCTGCTGCTCAGTGCTCACAGTGAATGCTCACTAACAGTTTGTCTTCTTAGGTGTATCCACTGTGGCTGTGCCCGCACCGGCTCTACAAGCTCCCTGTCAACACCATGGTGTACCCGGAGCCAGGCTTCGAGCACCACCACAGGCAAGGCGACACCAGCTATGCTCGGATGTTCACTGATGTTGGTGTGTAGTATGCTCCCGCTGCCGTCCTGAGGGGTGAGGAGTTCAACGGTGCTGAAGCAGTCCACAGGTTAGAGCAGTGGGTGATCGAGAACCACAGCTACCAACCGCAGTATGCTGTCTCTGAGCTCAATGAGAAGGACTTCTGGAGGATGTTTGATGCCTCTCATTATGAGCACTGCCGCCACAAATATGACGCCGTAGCTACCTTCATGAGCGTCTACTACAAGTCCAAGAAGGGAAGGAAGACTGAGAAGGAGGTGCAGGAGGCTGAGGCTGCCATCCTCGAGCCGGCCTACGCCGATGAGGCCTAGTTTCGTCGACCGTTTCTTATTTAGATTTCTCGAGGTTTCTCCAATCCGAATAAGATATTCATCCGAACCATCCTTTTGTTTAGGACTTGATGTGTATTGTTTGTAGCACCCTGTCTTGTCGTTGATGCTGGTGCTCAGTACTTTACCCTTTATCAAATTGCAAAACTTAATCAGGATTTATGTGATAACCAGGGGTTATCAGTTTAATTAAAGAATTAATTGAACATTAAAAATGATTAGATAAGATAATAAAATGTAAAGATTAGAAAAGTGACGTCAGTCCCGCAGTGAAAGGTATCGCTCATCGAGTTACCCGACCTGTCCCGGGACCCAGGCAGGTAACTCTCGCTATTTTCGGATTCATCATTCTCGGATTCATCATTCGGGGCTTTAGACTTACTTGATACAGTATACGGGTACCGTTAGTAAATATAACAAAGAATGATCGTAATGCCCTTAGAGCCTTTAGCCAGCCTTGAAAAGCCAAGGGCAAAACAGTCATTTGCCATGGCAATAAAGCTATCTCTAGCCAATAGCCAACCCATTTGGCCAGAACCTCAGCACACAAACCGAGAGCCACAAGCCATAGCCAGTGCTCCCACCTTCATTCCAGTGAGCCAAATCGAAGGCATCCAGAAGGTGGAGAGGAGTTCCAGAAGGAGTAGAGAAGCCATCCAGAAGGAGCAAGGCGCCATCCCGAAACGACCAGAAGAAGGTGGAGGCATCCTGAAGCCTGAAGCCAGCATCACCCTCTACCCAACATCAACCTCAACCCCATCCAGCTAGCTTCATCCCCAACCAACTCAGGTGCACATTACCCTAGTGTTAACAGTAGCAACAATGTAGGGTAGAATGTACAGATGGTAGATCAGGGCTTTGGCTAGACAATGGGATGAGGGAGATGATAGATCGGGTATTGCTTTCATGGTCTCAGTAGTTGGGAAGCCATAGTGTAGTATCTATTCTTTCTTGAGTAGATCGGTCACCCAACGTCATCATAGACCCTCACATTGCTAGCATAATCAACAGTTTTCAAAGCCAAAATGCAAGAAAATAAAAGGTTGGGTAGAACCCTAGAACCAGTGGCAGTAGAAGGGGGGATGAGTTGCGACTGAGCTGGCATCGAGCCGTAGGAGGAGGGCGGCGGAACTCGTCGGGTTGAGCCGCAGTTGGTGCTGTCGGTCGGCGGTGAGGCGGCTTCGCCGTGCGGGAAGCCAAGATGCAGTGCGGGCCCGTGCCACGCGCGGCAAAGCCTTGCGGGTCGGCGGCGAGCTGAAGCACAGGCGGTGCCGAATGGAGATGGAGGTGGCGGGGAGAGGCCAGCGCAAGGGGAGAGCAGAGAGAGGAGTAGAGAGAAGGGAGGAGCAGCCGAGGCCCTGCTCGGCTTTAGCAGAAAAGAGGGAGGCGGCCGAAGCATTCGGCCAGAGCCAGAAAAGAAGGCTTCGGCCGAACCAGAGAAAAAGAGAGGAGAGGGGAAAGGAAAAGAAGAAGATAAGGGAAAAAGAAAAGAAATAAGAGAAGAGAAAAGAAATAAGAGAAGAGAAAAGAAAAGAGAAAAAGGTGGAGGTAGAAAAATAATTTGCGCCGCGAACTGTGTTGATTCTGTTGATCAATCGGCGGATCGCGTAAAAATCGTCAAAGTGAATTCATCAAATTCATGCCAATATAAAATTTGAACGGCAGATCATAATCGGTTGGACGCCAACTAAAAATAATTGACCGTGATGGCCTAGTTAATATTCTGTTGTTTCAGGTCTCGACCTGAACCGCCCCGCCAATCAGAACCCATCTACGGGCGAGGCCGAACTGTCTAATATTATTCTAGGCAAGATTCTTTGATCATCTCTTATGAAATGGTTTTCAATGCTTTCGTATAGTAATCACATCATCACTGCATCAAAAATTTACTTTCATATTGAAATGTTGAATCAGATATGAATGAAGTGTGGTTAATGAATGATGAAAATGTGATGTGGTTTTGAGAAAGAATGAGAGGATGCAGGGTGGCATGGTTTTGGAAATGGTGAATGTGGTAATGTGGTGTTGGAAATGGTGGTTATGTTGTTAAGGCGTCCACGAATGGAGTTTTGGACTTGTTAATAGAAATAATTATGGTGGGTAGACGGTGCCGGGAGAAGTGGAAGTTGCCCATGTCGGTGGGGCTCTCTACATAAACTATAATATAAGGTCAAACACCTACACTCGGGCAATGAGCCATATTTTCAGTATCAACCATAACAAGATAAATCGCTGTCAGAGAAAAGTTATCCTATGAAAGCACTATGATCTCCACAATTGGGTAAGTGTATTAAAGCTTGGCTAGGTAATGCCGGATACCCAGTTTGACGGTGTATTGAAGGTATTGTGAGTGAGAAGTTGTGAATGGAATGATTGAGGTGGGCAGTATATTTGAAGCCTGTGGCGTAATACCGGAGGTGCCGAAGTACAACTGTATCTGCGGGTTGTGGGATGACCTAGTGGAGGCTCCCCGCTCAAGTACAGGGTTGGAGATCAAATATTGGATTAGCGATAAACGTTCTGGAGCCTCTCATGTGGGGGCCGCTATGGGTAAAGTGATACAAACCTGCGCAGAGTTAAAATCTTGAATTCAAGCCTGTCTCCTAAATTAGAGGCTACGGAAGCTAACTCTTGTATTCCCCCTTTTCTAGAAGGAGATCCTGATGGATCCGCGTATGAGGCTGAGGATGAAGCCTACACTCTGAACACGGCATAGTAGCTGGTAAAGCATCGGATATTCCGATATTTTGCCAGCGGCTATGCCGAGATTTGTGTAATTAACTTAGGGTGATGACAGTGTTACTGTCGCTACCTTGGACTAATTATACGGGTCATCACAATTTATGTAGTATTTGACTCAAATCTGAATGCATTGTGGTGATGCTCTAGTTGATTTCCCGGTTTGGACTGTTGTAGTACATAGCCTTTGTAATGTGCGCTGCAGCTTCTGATGTATCATCAAAGCATTTCTGTTCATTGTAATTTACTTGAATAACTTAATAAAAATATAATGAAGATGGCTGCCTAAAAAATGGAGGTATCACTGTCGCCAGCAGTGTATCCAAAATTAGTACCTCAGCATCAAGTAAGATCAAGTGAAAGACAGAAAGGCCTTTATCAGGCAAATTAATAATCAACTGCACATTAAACAACATGGACAACAACATTCTTGTTTATCAGAAACAGAAGCATAATGAGAGTCAAATATATTTAAATTGATAGTTTATAGTCCATCACCGATGGCAGAATGCCGACAGTTACATTATTCTTTCTGAGCATCAGGAGCTTTGGCAATGTGAAATCCCACCATGTCTTTACCTACAGATTAATACATTGGAAACTTCTCCTTAGTGTTCTCGAAGACTTGTTCAGCAATCAGGGCTCCATTGCCATCTGCGTGCTTTATCTCCATGTTGGCCTTCTGGTAGTACCCAGTTCCTCTCAGAGCATCAGCAATGAAGTCATCAAATCCAATGGCAATAGCAGCTTCTGCCTTGGCACCATACACCAGCCTCTGCATTGCAGCATTGAACAATATTGCTAACTAACCAATAGCTATATTCTACCAAATGAAAATAGTAAGGTAAGGGATGAACCTTAATGCGGGATAAATGGACAGCACCAAAGCACATTGGGCAAGGTTCACAGGATGCGTACATTTCACAATCCGACAACTCAATTTTTCCAAGCTTTTTGCAAGCCTATATATGAAAAAACATTGACTATGTGAGACAGATAACCAAACAATGGAAATAAACTATCTACAAAATAAAAGCCCATTTTCTCATTGAAAATTCATTTCTCCTGTTTTATGCACTGATCTTGAGAGCATCTACTCTATCTACACCACCTGGCAAGGGAATTATGAGAATATAGAAACAAAATTAGGAAATACAATTGATCCATCACTTAAATTTTTTATGGATTCTAAACAGGTTTTAGGCTGGTACAATTTGCTTGTATTTTAACTTGCCACATGCCAAAAGGGTAGCTGATTACGGGAGAAAAGGGTTACTGATTAAGTGTCTCCAATGAAGTACATCATAATGCAGTTGAATAGTCAACTTTATCTAGTTAGAATGAAGTAGCTTTGATAGTTTGATACAAGATCAAAACACTACTAATATGAGAAACAGGCAAATCTGAGAACATGAAGCATGTACTAGCATGGGTAAAGAGACTAGAGCATATGCCGTCCCAGCCCAGCTATGTAAACTGGTGAGCATAACATCTAGTACATTTTTCAGGAAGAAAGTGATACTGATTCCAAAAGCATGATAGGAGAGTTCACTTGGCATTTCGACATGTTTGTATTGGGATGCTAAGTTATAGCCAGTACTTGAATTGAGTATGTCCTATCAGTGGGTGAGGGTACTATTAGAAAATGTTTCAGTATCAAAATGTAAACAGTAAGCACCAGGTAGTTGGTTAGAGTGGCCACAATCCACAGGGCACCGTACCTCTCTTATTGCAGTTACTTCAGCATGCGCAGTTGGATCGGTGTTATTCAAAACCATGTTATGGCAACTAACTACTATTTCATCATTACGGACAACAACTGCCCCAAATGGACCTCCATGGCCGCAGTCAACTCCTCGGTAAGCTTCTTCAACTGCTCTTGATAAAAAATTGTGATCCCTGTCTTGTACAGCTGTTTAATGCATCAAAGCTTAAACAAGTCAGTCTTGTTAACAGTCCTACAATTACAGAAAATAACAAATGTTGGAAATGTACAGATCTTCATTGGTTAAATATGTCATATTGTCAGAGTGGAAGTCCAGGAGACGAAAACTAACAACTAATACCTTCCTGATGACCAGCAAATGCAGAAGCAGCTGAGATAGTTCTGTCCTTGGACTCCACAACTGGAAAAAAATGAAGAAGATAATTCATGAGGCAACTAAGTTAATAAAGATCTAGCACAGCATTTAGTCAGAAGGTGAAAAAATCTAGCTCCTAGGTAGAACAGAATATTCAGCTGCCAAGAACAAATAATTATATTACAGAATTACGAAATGTATGAAAATTTATCACATAAGCAAACAAGATTCTCGTGGAGTCAGAAGATTCTAAACACTACGGCGGATATGCAGGAAAACGGAAGACAGCATGTACTTAGATGGTCTTACATGCTCTTCCACAACTAGAAAATAAGTTGACAACAAAACAGAAATGACGATCTGTGTGCCTACGCTATAAGCATAGTCACTCTGCAGTTCCAGACAAATTTTCATTAACATGGCTCATGGCCTCGTGCAAGACCTATTTATGATGAGCAATGCCATTTGTCCATAGTTTGCATCGTGTCACAAAGCTACAACAATTCCTAACTTTGACAAATGCAGAACCCTGTTTTTTTTCGCTTTTATCAGCATCATAATTTTGTTAGGAGTGAGTAACAGCATCCTAAAATTGCAGAACTAAGGACCAGAAGTAACATTTTACTAGAACAGTTTTGGTACTGACAAGAAGGGAAAGAAGGAAAAAAAAAACATAATTGAGCCCCAATGAACAGAACATTGCCATGATCAAACTACACAAGAACTCCCAAAACAACTTAATCCTACTCCCCTTCCTACAACCATACATAGACAATAAAGAGCATATATTCAGTTAAGCCAAAGTCCCACTCCATCCATGACCCATCAGGCAGAAAAGCACAATCTTTTACTATCTCAGTTGCGACTCATCCAGACATAGAAACCCAAAATCCACCCTACTGATCTTAGAAAAAAACAACTCTCCAAGCCCTGGGGCTTCTAAGTTTTCATCAACAGCACAAGCACAGCATTTCCACACTTGTTGGATCTGAAACCTCTATTAACCAAAGCAAGACGCAATTAAGAGCAAAAGCGGGAAGAGCCAATCGCTGTCGCGGACCGCAGAGTAACAATCGCGCGCGTCCCCCGCATCATTACCATACCCTGGGCTTCCTCCATGGCAGGAGAGGAGAGCGAATCGGCGGCCCTCCCGACCAAGATTTCCCAGCGACTTTCAAGGGAGAGGGAAAGGAGAGATGCAGAGAAGATGCGTTTGTTGGAGAAGCTGTACTGGGATGGGAGCGTGCCTGCCCTTTAAATAAGGCCTCCGTGGGTGGCTTGCAGGTGGGCCCGTTGGTCCTGCGGGGCCCGATCGCAGGCAGGATCGCGGGACGTTTCGTGCGGTCCAAAAGCGAAAACCGAAAAAGCGCGGACGAGGACGACAGATCATGCGACGGGGAGGCTACGTGGACCGGGATCTCGGTGGACCGGGGGATCTCATGGCTCTGGCGGTCTGGCCCCGCGCTCTCCACCGCCGCCACCGTGGCACGGCTCGTGATCCGTCGAAGCGCACGGTGGGCCAGGTCCACGGCCGTGTCCTATTGCAACTTTTGTGCAGGCACTTAGGCCTGGTTGACTCGGTTCAAAATTGCTTTAATTACACTCGTTTATTAAATTAAACATTGAAATAAGTTAATTTAGAATGAAATTGGATTTTGCTCTGGCTCGGCTCGTTGGCTCGATTCTAAAAATACTTTTAAACTATAAATAAAATGATATTAAATCAAACTGTGTCAATTTCGGAAAGAGCTCAAAAAAAAAAGAATTTGACTCGATTTCCACCCCTACAAGCACTCGGCCGAGGATGCAATGGCAATAGCAGTAAAAAAAGAGAGTATGCAATGGCAATGGCAGTCAAAATTTACGTTGACCTCGTATCAAAAGATACTAAAAGTTTAAAAGATGAAGATAATAAAATGTATAAAAATTGAAGTACCTCATAATACCTTTTAAAGATGGAGTCCGTACTGCATAGAAGCTTCTTAGTGCATACACACGTGATTCTCGTTCACCCAGACCCAGCAATTGTGAAAACACATTGATCTCGCCACTTATTAATTGCCATCTAATTTTGTTGAGGCTCCTAACTGACCATGGACCAAAAGGAGAAGCACACTAATCTCATGGCATGTATGGAACACGTTCACACGCCAAAAAAATAAAGCCAGCAACTGGTCAAGCAAAGCATCTCGAGCACGAAAATTAAGAAGATTATAAGAGTGGCGCTCATTTGCCGTCAAGATTCCCTATAGTCAGAGAGACTCAAAGTCGATCAATAGCGCTAGCTGCTCTGTCTTCTCCATGCCATCATCGGTCCAGGTAGATCGCTAATCACCATGAATGGACGACTTAATGGTACCTACAGTGCAGCACCTCAGCCATGTCTAGAATTGATTCCAATGGTCGTTTTCTTGAAGTTGAACCGGGCGTTAGACCTGCAATCGCAACGCGAATCCCCGGGGGATAAAAAGAGTGATGCAATGCACGTATGATCCGATCTGATCGCATATGAACACGCCCGGTCGCATCTAAGCGAGCAAGTGTCTCAGAACATAAAAAGGGAAGAAATGGCATTAGCTTCTACTCCAATGGCATTATTTAGTCCGTCAACTGCGCCTGGCTTCTTGTTATGTTGCGGAGAATTGAGAGAGATAAATAATGAGAGAGATTGCTAATGATTCCTCATTCTCATTGGTGTTTGATCACACATATATATACAAGATTGGGGTGTCTATTTGGGAGAAGACACCTCTTCGAATAGGCACCTTTTGGCAATTAACAACTTCTAATTGCATTGATCACACGGTTAATTTCGTAACACTCCCCCTTGATCAATTTCTTTACTTGTATATATCTTGTAAGTTTCTCTAAAAAATCTGTGAAAAATATGAGGAATAATCGCATGATAATAATATGAAGAAATTGATAAGGGGGAGTTTTACGAAATTAATCGTGTGATCAATGCAATTAGAAGTTGTTAATTGCCAAAATGTGCCTATTCGCGTTATGCTTCAGGTAGCATAAAAGCTCTGTGCTGATCGTATCTCTCTCGAGTAAATTCCATAGAGTAAGTGGATCTTCCTCCATTAGATACTCAATTTTGAGATCTGGGTGGAGGTGATGTGCAAAGATGCATTTTTATACGTATCTAAAATGGCAGGGGCATTTGGTTGAGATGGAGCTATGGTAGGCGTGAGATCATGAGATGCTAAATAGATCTTCATGTCTATTGCCCAAGTTAAATAATTACTCCCATCCAAAGTGAATTCAGCAAACTCCTTTTTAGTAATGTCAGACATGTCCTACATGAAATAATCATGTGTTAATTTACTATGAGAGTAAATTAAATCATATGCATATAGCATAATATAATTTTGAATGAATTCAAATAAAATAAAATGAATTTGGTGTAGACCTATAGTACAGGCGACTTTCATCGCTCCTAATGTCTTGGACTCCACTCCTGATGGAGTGGACGACACTACATCGCAGCCAAAAACATAGAATATGTACTATGAGAGATTAGTTATACACGTTGAAGGTAATCACCATGTCGTAATACAACATGGTATAGACCTCGCAGCAGTGGGCGAGTAACTCGTTGCTATGGACATGGACTCCGTCTCATAGAGAGCGGGCGATACTACAGTCGCAGCCGATGCCATAGACTCCCTTGGCTTGTGCTTTTACCAAAAACTCATAGAAAAAGGTAATCACCATTTTTCTAGCATTTTGCATGATATTTTATGAATTATTTAAGCAAGAAGGAGGCTTAAATAATTAAATGAGGTAGAAAATATTATATTTCGGGAAAATAAAAAAGTAGGAAAAAAATGCTGAAATATTAATAATGTGCAATGAACTGTAAATATATAATTTAACTGCCAAACAGTTTTATTACTAAGGTAAGATTAAGATGCAGAAATGCACATTATTATAGTGCATAAACCTGAGGGTCTATTATGCAATTTTACAAGAGGTAAATTAAGTACAATTGAATTCTGTAAAGCTTGATGGCTTAAATAAGAATACGCAACATAAATTATTATGTGATATATTTAAAACCTGAGGGTTGAAAAGAATATTTACATAATTTAAATATAGATACTATGCAAAAAAAATTAAAGAAACCTGAGGGCTTTATTGCATAAATACATAATACATTTATTCAAGCCTATATGTAATTTGCGAAAAATCGAAGGGTTTTTTTCCGCAAAAATGCCTATGGCATATATGCATCGGCTGAGTAGGCCGTCGGCCCATTTTGCCGCCACCCCAACCCGAGCTAGGGTTAGGGTTTATTCCTAACCCGATGCCGTCACCGGAGGGGAGATCCATGAGCACTGACGCTTCGGGCCTGTGGATCCACCGGTTGCTGCTGCCGTGGAGAGGGCAATGCAGCGGATGCGTCGCTCGGAGGGAGACGGTTTGGCCGAAGACGAATGAGGCGGATCTCCTGAAGTCGGAGGAGGAGGCGGAGCCGATGGGTTCGCCGAAGGGGGTGGCGCCTGAGGGGCCATCTCCACCATTGCCGTCGCGGGAGGAGGTCCAACCGTTTCCAGCGCGGGGACCTTCTCTACCGAAAGGTCGCTGCAGGCGGGCGAGGATTCGGTGGAGGACTGGCGGCTGGTGTCGAGGGCTAGCCTTGGTATGTGGCAAGGGCCGTCTCTATGACGACCAGTGCGTCCTTGATGACCGAAATGACCACGGCGACCGAGACGACCGTGTGTAAGGACCAAGTTGGCCTAGAGGGGGGTGAATAGGCAACTTTCAAACTTTTTAATTATTACGAAAAACTTTTCTCAATAAAAAGCAGAAATAAAAGCAATTAGTATAAAAGTTCAGAACAACACTTGTTCAAGAAAACTTTGTAAGAAAAGGGAATTTCGAATGAGAAACTATAAGAGAATAATGAGCAATAAAAACAAACACAGGAGAACACAATGATTTTCCACCGAGGTTCAGAGATCACTCCTATGTCCCCGTTAGAGCACTTCCTCAGAAGTATTGCTCCACCAAACAGCCAATCTCAATAGCTTTTGATTTTTCACTATCTTGACTCTTTCACTACTCCAGTGAGGTGAGTCTTAACCTTTCACAGAATTGGTGGCATTCTACAATCACTGTTGGATAGGTCGCACCAACAACCACTCCAACCGTCTAAAAACAGCTAGTTTCAAGAGTAATAGACTATCCACAAGCCCTGTCTCTTGGTTCAGTAGCTAGATGCAAACTAGACTTAGCTTGGAGCAAGCACTCTAAATGCTCAGATTGAATGTTTGTGATTTCTGAGTTGAAGCTCAAACTCTTGATGAAAATGAGGCTCAGAAATTCTAAAGATCAAGAGTTGTATATGATTTGAATGATGCCAAAAATATTCAGGATTTCAAAAGATGTGAATGTGCAAAGCTCTATATCTCTCTTTATTTGAGAACCCAGGCATACTATATATATAGACCCTGAACAGAGATAACTGTTACACCTGCCATTTGCACGTTGAGGGTTGGTAGGTTAGATGGGGTAGGTCAAATGCTACCTTTTTGCAAGAATTCTATGGTGTATGAACCATAAGTCAAATTACACACATGCTGGACCGAAAATTTTAGTCCGGGGTACATAGTATTGAGAAGCATTGTTGAACTCAGAGAGATCCATTTACGCTGGACCGAAAATATCAGTCCGTAGTACGTATGCATTGCTAGATTTTTATATCAGCAAGAGAATGCTTGCACCGGACCGAAAAAGTTTGTCTGGAGTACACATGTTTTTGTTTCTTTTGAGCACCAGCAAATAGAGTTTGCGCCGGACCGAAAAAGCTGGTCCGGCGTACATAGGAAAATGGCTGGTTTTATCTGAGTGAAACATGTTCGCGTCGAACCGAAAAAGTTAGTCCGACATATACATAGAATTCTGGTCTGCATCAGACTTTGTATTTCTGGTTTAAGATAAATTTTAATACAGACTTAGAATTTTATATAGAGGAGATATAACTTATGCCGGACTAAATTAAAGAAAGAATTCAGATTGGTCCGACGAAGATAGTTATACTTGGTTGAAAAGAATCAAAGAAGAATTCTTAACGCCGGACTGAAAAAGTCGGTCCGGCGTACAAGGAGTATGCTTGGTGAAGATAATTCTCAGCGCCGGACCGAAAATATCGGTCCGGCGTACATGTTGTACGCTCGGTTAGAATTTTGAACTTAGGATCTTTGAGCGTCTGTGTAAAAAGAAGTTTTGTCCAGAGAGAATTGTTTTGGCTATCAAGATAAAACTCTGGATTTTTGAGTGAGAAATATGAAAGGTCCTATGCTCCAAGTAATCTTAATGATTTTGTATACGAACCAAGATAATTTCTTATGTATAATCCCTCTTAATAGTACGGTGATTTTAACTATATAACTTGAATCAACTCCCAAGCCAAAACTAGAAAAAGGTAATCACCATTTTTCTAGCATTTTGCATGATATTTCTGCGAATTATTTAAACAAGAAGGAGGCTTAAATAATTAAATGAGGCAAAAAATATTATATTCCGTGAAAATAAAAATAGTAGGAAAAAATGCCGAAATATTAATAATGTGAAATGAACTGTAAATATATAATTTAACTGCCAAACAGTAATATTACTAAGGTAAGATTAAGATGCAGAAATGCACATTATTATAGTGCATAAACCTGAGGGTCTATTATGCAATTTTACAAGAGGTAAATTAAGTACAATTGAATTATGTAAAGCTTGATGGCTTAAATAAGAATACGCAACAAAAATTATTATGTGATATATTTAGAACCTGAGGGTTGAAAAGAATATTTACATAATTTAAATATAGATACTATGCAAAAAAAATTAAAGAAACCTAAGGGCTTTATTGCATAAATACATAATACATTTATTCAAGCCTATATGTAATTTGCGAAAAATCGAAGGGTTTTTTTCCGCAAAAATGCCTATGGCATATATGCATCGGCCGAGTAGGCCATCGGCCCATTTTGCCGCCACCCCAACCCGAGCTAGGGTTAGGGTTTATTCCTAACCCGATGCCGTCGCCGGAGGGGAGATCCATGAGCACCGACGCTTCGGGCCTGTGGATCCACCGGTTGCTGCTGCCGCAGAGAGGGCAATGCAGCGGATGCGTCGCTCGGAGGGAGACGGTTTGGCCGAAGATGAATGAGGCGGATCTCCTGAAGTCGGAGGAGGAGGCGGAGCCGATGGGTTAGCCGAAGGGGGTGGCGCCTGAGGGGCCATCTCCACCATTGCCGTCGCGGGAGGAGGTCCAACCGTTTCCGACGCGAGGACCTCCTCTACCGAAAGGTCGCTGCAGGCGGGCGAGGATTCGATGGAGGGCTCTCGGCGGGTGTCGAGGGCTAGCCTTGGTATGTGGTGAGGGCCGTCCCTATGACGACCAGTGCGTCCTTAACGACCGAAATGACCACGGTGACCGAGACGACCGTGGCGACCGAAGCGGCCACGGGGACCACCAAGGAGGCGTGCCAGGTTGAATCGGTGCAGAGGGAGACAATGGTGTCGCCGAGGAGAGCGAAGGAGGTGCAAAACGGCGGTCTCCAGGTTCATCAAAGAGGTAAGAATTTTGTTGATTGCTCTGTTTTCTGGGAGTGCCATGGTGCTTACCCTTGAGGAATTGTCCGATGTGGTAGAGCGAAGCAGTGCTGATAACGTGTTATGTTGCGGACAATTGAGAGAGATAAAGAATGAGAGAGATTGCTAATGATTCCTCATTCTCATTGGTGTTTGATCACACACACACACACACACACACACACACACATATATATATATATATATATATATATATATATATATATATATATATAAGATTGGGGTGTCTATTCGGGAGAAGACACCTCTTTGAATATGCACCTTTTGACAATTAACAACTTCTAATTGCATTGATCACATGGTTAATTTCGTAACACTTTTCAATCATTTCCCATCAGGTGCTAATCATGCCTTGAAAAGTTATACTGAAATCGCCGATCACTACTGGCTACTAATTAATTGCCAGAATTCCGTGTTACTCGTTTTCTTTTCTTTTCTTTTTCTTGAGACGGATTCTGTGTAACTCGTGGTACCTTAAAAAAAATCAAATAGATCTTTTTTGAGGAAAAAAATCAAGTAGGTAGGCCAACGTAATATGCCTAGTTAGAAGAAAGATGAAAAAAGCACAATACCTCATCATCGGGATCATTACAAACTCGTAACACTAACTTATAATTTGTAACAAGAAGATTATATACTTATATACTAAAGGAACCTTGTGTGCTAGACTAGAGGATGTCGATGCCGCTTGACCTGGCCTGTACACTATAGATCCACCCCTGTACCTGATCTTAGATGTTTATTTTCAGGTCCAACAGTCTAGATTCGTATAATACAGTATTTGTTTGCTATAATAAAAATATTACAATACATGTAAGCGATACTATTGCAACCGGTTAAGTTCTTGTTGCAATACAGATCCTTGTCCTAGCACACACCGAAGTCAGTGGATCCATTCAACATTTCCACCTAGTCCCCTCTCCCGAGCAGCGTTCAAAATATCGTCGAGATTTTGGATTTCGGCTGGGACCGAGATTTTAAATCTCGATGGAATAAAAATTTTAAATTTTTTCTAAAAAATTATATCACAGATGTTTCTAGAATCATCTATGAAAATACATCACAGACGGGTTTTAATAAAGAATCGTATCCGATATGAGCTTATCATATGCGGTTCTTGTTTAGAATCATCTGTGATTAGCTCATGTGATAAGCCTCGGATTTGTATTTTTAAATTTTGCCTTTCAAATTTCATTCGGATTTCGTCCGAAATTCTAAAATCTGATCGAAATTTTGAATTTCAACCGCCTGAAAGATATATTCTGAAAACGAAATTTCAAACCTCGCTCCCGAGGCGGGAACGGCTAGAGCGAGTGGAAGCTCTTGCATTCGCTTTCTTGGCCGCCGGCGCCGCCGCCATGGGCATCAAGGTAATCGTGGAATTGGAGTTTTCGGTTCCCATCTCGTCTTTGGGCTCTCGATGTATCTCTCCTCTCTTTCTACCTGTGTGTACGTCGCGCGCTAGGGTTTGACGAGGTTGCTAGCGGAGCACGCGCCCAGGGCCGCGTCATCGCCATCGACGCCAGCCTCAGCATCTACCGGTTCCTCGTGAGTCGTCGCCGTGGCGCGTGGCGCCTCCCCCTCTATTTACTCTACTCCCTTCCTCTTCAATTTCCTCTGTCGTCTGAGTGATGGTTGGCTTGATTTGGCTTGGGAATGTGACGCTGTTACCTGGGGAAATGGTTTCGGCGTCATGCTTAGCGCCATTGGGTGATCGATCTCTGCCTGTGGCTGTGGTGCGTAGCGCAGTCAGTTGACAAATGCGATTATGCGTGCACTGGGTTGGTTCACATGCGACCATTGTGGCATGAGACGCCCACCAAATGTTTGAGAAAATGCCAACACATTTGCCATCTGGTATATTCTGTGTATGTACGGTAGCTTCTTCTCTCGAGGTCAGTGCCTTAGTGCCAGACTGCCAGTAGTAGAATTTCAATTTTCAGAGTGTTCAATAAAAGACCCGATTTTTTCTTGTAAAGCCAATACTATTAGCACGTGCAAGCATTCCATATGTAGACAAAAAGGGGGATGATAGTTGGTTAGAAATTTGAATTAACTGGTGTCAATGCCATTTGCATTACCCCCATGATTTGGCCAATGCCATTTACATTACTCCCCATGTTTTGGTTTTGAGGAGGGGGCATTTGCAAATGACGTGGTTACATACACCATCTGACTAGCCTTATCTATTGTTGTATGTGGCGACTCGCCTAATTAACCTCGGGTAACGGCAGTCACACTGCCATTACTCCTGAACTAATTAAGTGGATCTCGGTACAGTAGCTAGCAAAACATCGGACATCCCAATGCTTTATTAGTTACTATACCGTATTCAGAGTATTGCAGCGGAACAATAATTAGAGACTGAAAATGGAACTCTTTATTACATTCCATTAACCACGCAGACTATTGTACATACTTTATCTTACATAGGTTCTAATACACCAAAAATACATCTTACAACCTCCTAACTCTTGAAGGCCTGCTAGGGTGTAGAAACGGCCTGCTAATACCACTACTTCCCCTGATAGTAGTAGTAGTCGTCGTCCTCCTGAAGATCCTGATCCTGCGAACAGTCCTTCACCCAGGCCTCGGAGGAGTGTTTATAGGACTCACCTTCTAAGCAAAGGGAGATTTAAGCAAGTGTGAATACAAAATACTCAACAAGCAATTAATATAGAATGCAATAGATGAATTTTTCCCTTTAACCCAATCCTATCCAACCCCACCTAATGATCCCTTCCCACCCAAAATACTCCTTTACAAGAATTAAATTTTAGTTTTAAAGGTTATTTATTTTAGATATTAGAAAACAACTACTAACATTGTATATGAGACAAGTATTTGCCCTTGCAATAGAAAAATAATATTCCTATTAATTTCTTCAAGTATTCTTCTCTCTCTCTCTGGATTGCTATTCTATATTCCATGCTATTGGGCAAGCCTCTGGTGTGGACTGTGGACTAGTTGGTTCTGTTGCATTATTACTTATTTTTCAAGTCGTGTAAAATTCTGAAAACCTAGAATGAATGTAACATTAATCCTTATCTAATTCATTCATCTTTAACTGGATAACAGGAGCCCAAATGCGTTGTAGGTGCTTCAGGACAAGGTCTGAAGGGCAGGTCTGCTTTACAAGTATGCATGAGTCAACCTCTGATTTCAGTCATGGTAGTTGAAAGGCATTGACGCTGGGAAGGCAATCAGGGGCAATCAGGATTTCATGGGATACCTTATGCTTTTCCTTTCATCTAAATCTGCAGTTGTTCTGGTTCTCAAGAGTCGACTGGGTGAAGCTATGGCACAGCCACGTGAAGAATGGATGATCACATGAAATATGTTAAGCTTTTGCTCTGATTGTGTTCAACCTTTTGTCTTGTAATCTAGCGAATCAACTTCTGCGCTTGAGCTTTCTCACATCTAACAGTGCTTCGGTGCTTCCCGCTGGAGTGTCCCATTGTTTTTTTTTAAAGAAACGGCAGGAGCTCTGCCATGCATTAACGAAGAGTGCTCGAATTACAACAAACCATTGTTCAGATACATCGTGAATACTTTAGAAACGAGAAAATACAATGCGAACTGAGAAGAACCCTAGCCATGACCCATGCCTCAACCATGGCACCGTCAACCTTTTGAAGAGAAAACATGTTTTCTAGAAAATTCGTGCAATACTACCGAAATTCGGAAGCGACCGCGTTTCTTCGGTTCTGTACGTCATCAACGATGGTATTAGCCACCAGCTGCACGGTTCGATACAGATTGTTGAAAATCCTATTGTTCCTCTCCTTCCAAAGATTCCACATGGTGTACATGAGAATTCTATCCATCTCCTTGCGATGTTGCTTGGCAACTGCGCAACAGACTGACCACCATCAAGCAGCGGATCCTAGGCCAACCAACGCAGGTTCTGGGACAATGTGATTTATGTTCATGTAGTGGAGCACCTTCCTCCATACCTGTTTTGCGAACGGACATAGGAGGAGAAGGTGTCTGGACGATTCTGGCTCTAATCCGCATAGCGCGCAAGAAGCGCTATGAGGCCAACCCCTCCGAGCGAGCATGTCGACTGTGAGGATCCTATCCTGTAAGAATAGCCAAGCGAAGAACTTGCATTTCGCTTCTGCATAGGCGTGCCAAATGTTCCTAAAGTTACTATCCGGTATAGAACCAAAGAATTGTGCCCTGTAAGCTGTTCCGGCCTAGTACTCCCCATGTGACGTCCATTTCCAAGTAATATTATCCTGCATATCCGGTTGAAGCTGAACCTGTTGAACGGCCTGCCATAGTTGAACAAACTCCTATAACTGTGTATTTGAAGTGATTCTCCGTAGCGGTCGCAGCCAATTCCTGGTGACTAGCTCGTCCTTGACCGAACCTCCTATCATCCGGACTAACCGACAGCAGGATGGTGCCAAGTCGCATGGTGAGACACCATGGAGCCAGTTGGACTCCCAAAAACTTGCTGTTTCACCATTTCCTAGCGTGAGCGGGGTGCTCGCATGGAAAAAACTACGATCCGAATCGTCACATGGTAGTGTCATCCCTGCCCAAGGCCTATGCTGATCTTTCCAGGCGTACCACAGCCAACGTAGTCGAAGCGCCCGTCCGAAGGCGGCGAGATCCTTTACTCCAAGACCTCCCAGGGTCTTAGGCCTGCAGACTTTCTTCCAGCTTACTAAGCAATGTCCCCCGCTGCATTCCTGTTCGTCTCTCCAAATGAAGCCTCAGTGTCCTATGGTGATCATGAAGAATTTGATCGCCTTTTGGCTATAATTTGAAAAATTGTGAATGTGCCATGGCGGGTAAAGAAACTAGTTGGGGTTGATCAACTTTATTAGTGTCTTCGCTGGTAAGATGTGCCTATATTCCTTTCTCTACCACAAACTTAAGTAAATGTGATGTTCTTTGCGTTAATCGTACAGTTTCTCACAATTTAAATTCGAATCGCAATGATGTTTTCATGGTGCATCGAGTTTGGATATCAGTGTGAAATGCTCATAATATTAAGGGAGTTCGAAAGTAAACTTTGTACTAGAAGACTCGAACATTCTTCTGATGTTGGTGTGATAACCCGGGGTTATCAGTTAATTAAAAACAATAAATAGTAATTAAGCAATAAAAATATGATTAGGCAAGATAATTAAAATGTAAGGGATTTGAGAATTACCGTCAGTCCCGTAGTGAAGGTATCGCTCATTGATATACCTGATCTGTCCAGGGGCCAGATCGGCACCTCTCGCTAGTTTCGGGATTCATAATTCGGCACTTTAGGATCTTACCTAGTACGGTTGCGGGTACCGTTAAGATTTTGAGCGAGAAATGACCGTAGTGCCCTTAGGACCAATAACCATCAGTGAAAGCCCAAGGGCAAGAGGGTCTTTATGCTCACAAGAGATTTAAATAAAGCCCAGCTCATTGCCAGCTGAGAGAACCATTCACAGCCAGCTCATTTGCTTCTGTCCCCCACACACAAACCAAAGCAACATGGCCAGCTTTCCCATTTCCATCCAGGAGCACAGAAAGAACAAGCTTACAGCCGAAGGAAGCCAAGAGGAAGAAGAGGAAGTCCAGCAGAGAAGAGGAGGCCATCCAGAAGCCAAAAGAAGAGGGAGTCCAAAAGAGCAAGGAGGAATCAGCCTGAAGCAAGAAGACCGGCACTACTTCCTCTTCACCGACTTCAACCTCATCAGCAGCTAGCCAGCTTCAACCGAACCCCAGGTGCACTCACCAGTAGAGTAGTGGTAGATCGGGTCATCCCCGTGTGATCTCAGTAGTTGGGTTAGCCATTAGTGCTAGCATCGTAGCATGCTCTTCATGAGTAGATCAAGCCCTCCCAACGACCATCATAGACCCTCATTCAAGCATCAACCAACATAAAATGTAAATAAAAAATGTGACAAAAATTGAATTGGGTAAGAACCCTAGCCAGCCTCCAGTAGAGCTAGTGGAAGTGAAGAGTGATGCGGGTGGATTCAGGCCGCATGGAGGGAGGAAGGTGTAGAGGAGGTAGAACTGGGGGAGCTCGAGCACAGCCAGCTGAGGCCGGCATCGGCGCAACCTGGTGCGGGGATTTGCCGTGGGCCAGAGCCGGGTGAAGTAGGCGGCGGGGTGAGGACCCGGCCGGGCCAAAGCCGCGCAGGCCGAAGCCAGCTAGGTGGAAGGTCCAAGCGTGGGTCGAGCGCAGGAGGCGGCGAGATAGAGCCGAGCGCCAGGGATTCGGCCGGTGTCGAGCCGTGCGGGAGAGGCGGTGCCGAGTGAGGTGGCCAGGTAGATACAGGGGCGGAAGAGGAGTAGAGAGAGGCATCCACAAGAGGAAGGGAGAAGGGGAGATACAGCTGGTTGTGGAGGAGTAGCAGAGGAAAGGGAGGAGGCAAGTGGAGAGAGGAGGTCGAAGGGCTTCAGCCAAAAAGGATGAAGGCCAGAGGCAGCCGATGCAACCGAGAGGCTTCGGCCAGAGGAAAAGAAAAGAGGGGCGTCGGCTAGAGAAAGAAATGAGGGAAGAAAAGAAAAAGAGAAGAGGAAGGAAAGAAAGGAAAAGAAAGAAAAAGGAAAGAAGAAAACGGGAAGAGAGAAAAGAAGAGAGAAAAAGTGAGGGGAAAGGGACCGCGTTGATTTTGTCGATCAACTTGCGGATCGTGTAAAAATCGACAATTGGTATGAATTAAATAGTGCCAAGATAAAATTGTACGGCATATCAAAAATTGGTTGGACGCAAGAATAAATTGTTCACCTTAATTGCCCTAGTTAATGCTTTTTGCTTTCAAGATTAGAGACTTGAGCATTCCAGCCAATTAGATCCAGGATGCGAGTAAGGCCAATTATATCAATCCTACTCCAGGCAAGTTTTGCTTTAATCATGTCTTGTGAAATATTTTCAACTACTTTTATGCTTATCTATATCATCACTGCATTGAAAACATATATTGCAATTGAAAACCTTGAATCGGACTCGAATGGAAATGTGGTTTGTGAATGAATTGTGAGATGGTAATGTGATGTTGGAATTGGTGGAACTGTTGTTTAGATCGTCCATGAATGGAGTCGTGGGTGTGTTATTAGTATTAATTATTGTGGGTAGAAGGCGCTGATGAGAAAGGAATAGCCGACGGGTCTTCTACATAGGTTATAAATTTATAATATAAGGTCGATCAACTACACTCGGGCAATGAGCAGTATTTTGGTATCAACCGTATCGAGATAAATCCCTGTCAGAAAAGGTTGTCCTATGAAGGTATTATGATCTCCACATTAGTGGTTATGTAGTTAACTAGGGGTGTGAAGCTAGGTATGCTGGGAGTCCCAGTGACGGATACGATATCAGCTACGGTTGGTCAGGTGCTATATTTAAAGCCTAGGGGAGTATCAGTGCTGCTGCGATAGCATGGTACAACTGGTACGCTGAGAGTATATGGGGAACAGTCCAGGACACCACTACTCGTTAGCTACTAGGGTTGGAGATCAAAATGCTGGATTAGTGATAAACGTTCTAGAGCCTCACAGGATAGGGTCGTTATGGGTAAAGTGGTACGAACCTGCGCAGAGTTAAAATCTTGAATTCAAACCTGTCTCCTGGATTAGAGGCTATGGAAGCTAAGTCTGTCTCATATACAAGTGCTAGTAGCTGGTTTTGAAAATTTAAAATAAACAACCCTTAAAGAAAACCAAAAACTTAATTTTGGTAAAAGTAGATGTTGAGGGAAGGAGAGTATTAGTTGGAGTTTGGTTGGATTGAGAGAAAATTATTTATTGCATTTGCTAATAATGCTTTCTGAGTACTTTTGTACTCACTCTTGCTAAATCCCTCTTTTTTAGAGAATGGCCCCGGTGCTCAAACTTTTGGATGGGTTGACGAGGCGGCTAAGTTCTACCAGAAGGGATAAGTAGCCGTGCAACGGCTTTGTTAGTCTTTTGGTGTAATAATATCTATGTCATATCATTTTGTTGTATAAGGATCAATATATCTATGTAATGGACATATAGCCCTGCGTGACTTGGTTTGTAATATATTTACATTCATTCTCTAATTATTGTTCTGTTGCAACACTCTGAACATGACGTACTAACTGATAAAATATCGAGTACGCTCGATGTTTTGATTAGCTAGTATGCCGAGATTCGCGTAATTATCCCGGTGTGGTGATAGTGCTACTGTCTTTACTCTAGACTAATTATACGGGTCGCCACAATTGGTTGTTCCATTTGAGTTACTATTGGACTACACAAACTATGCCAAATGAAGGCGTGTGTTAAGTTGAGCTTTGGAGATGTCTGATTCTTGATATCTCTATTTATATTCTTATTCTTTCCCACCCCTTATGACTTTCAACATAGGCTGCTGGATAAACAACAGCACTTAGAATGGTACCAACTGGACCTATTCCTCATCTATGCAAAATTCCAGGACATTCAAAGCAGATGCTGTAATATTCTTTGATTCTTTCAATTATTCTCGTGCCACTTTTGTAAGAACCGAGCATGCAGTTCTGACTTGTGAGCATATGCGAGCCTTCAGCGTTGAACGCTGGCCCTGTTCTCTTCTGCGAAAGGAAAGTGGCATCCTTGCCTTGATCGAAAGCTATAGGGAAGGGAAACAAATTGGCTCTGGATCATTCCGAATGCTCTGCAAGTCATGCCATCAATCTACCAAGGCAACTGCGCATCTGTTCTGTACGTCCAGAGCCTTGGGCTGCTATAAGTAGAGCACCACCAGATCCACCAGCTTCAACGCCATTCATCAGAAGGCCTCGGTACTTGTATTATCTCGAGGTAACCAACTCATGCCCTCTCCATCTTCTGGCTTTCTTTTGGTATTTTTGTCCAATTGTTTTTATCTTCAGAAGACATTTTGCCCTATTCATGCTAATGGAGTTAGGACAGTTTTGTGTTAATGTTACTTGATTGAGGTATCATGAATTAAACTCTTAGGTAATATCAGAATATGCCCATTCTTGGGTTGGAACAATGGTGAGATGTGATTTACTATGCCTACATCAGATGTCCAGACCAAAGCTTAACCATAATAATATCCTACTGGAGTTGTCAGGATTCAAAGCCAAGCGAGTCTTGACATGTGTTCAGTCCTTTATTATATTTCCTACCGCCGCCGTCGCCAAAGTTTAAATTGTAGCAATACAACATGATTGTGGATCGCTGAAGTTTCTGGTCTGGCAGCTTCAGTTTGATTGTTTGTGTACTTTTGAGTTTTGTGTGGACCTGCTCTGCCTGTTTTACCTGGCATGTTACAGAATCTGTTTTAACTTTTAATTCATCTTCTGATTATCGTTGGTCAATCTATATGGATTTCTTTTCTTTTTTCAGGTTGCTCTCAAATTGGTGCCATTTCATCTGCCAATTCCCTTTGAAGTTTTTGACTGTTGAGGATGAAGTCTATTGTTGAAGGAGCTAAGTATGATTGCTTGCTGTTTGGTATGTTCCACGCCTTAGAAACCAGAGGAATTGTTTGTTGAATTTATTTATTTATTTTGCACAATCCAATAAAGCCGTTTGCTATTGCATCTTCAGATATGGATGATACTCTTTATCCCTTCAGTGCTGGCATCAATCTAGCTTGTCGCAAAAATATACAAGGTGAGTAAGAGCAATGCTTCAATGCTTTCCCTCTCAATACAAGTTGCACAAATCTTAAAACAAACGAAGGGGTAATTAATCACTATCTACTATTCATTGATGCTTTAATATTTGTACAACTGTCAAAAGAAAAAACATGAAAGCACCTCTCGGTGAGTAATGATACTAATCATCTCCATATATGTTCCTGCTTTATGAAGCATTTATGTTTTCACAAGTGCTGGGAGAGACTGAAATTTTTAAATTTTGGCCACCAGATTACATGCGTCACCACCTGCAAATTGAAGAAAGCCAAATTGCAGAAATGTGCCTGGAATTGTACATGGAATATGGCACCACAATGGCTGGTCTTAAGGTACAGCTTGTATTTCATATAAAAAAGCAAAATATTTGAGTCTTCTCAACAAACTTATATGCTCTTTCCTCCTTTTCCAATCATGCGACTGTTACTTCCCTGCAGGTACTAGGTTACGAGTTTGACAATGATGAGTTTCATGCAATTGTTCACGGTAGATTGCCATATGACAATCTGAGGCCTGACCCAATTTTGAGGACCCTTCTACTTTCCCTTCCGCAGAGAAAAATAGTGTAATAATTAACCATATCTTTTCCATTTTCGTACTGTATGCATACCGTTTTGTGTCAGTATTTTATTCTAAAAGAACATGCTTTGAAAAACACATGCAGACATGCTTATTATCATCCTAAATTTGCTTGCTGCAGATATTCACAAACTCTGATAGAGCTCATGCGGAGGAGGTTGTGCGTAGGCTTGGTTTACAGGACTGCTTCGAGGGCATAATATGCTTTGAGACACTGAATCCACCGGCTCTGCCATGCAATGATCTATGCAAGTCCCATAATTCCATCTGTGATGAACCATCTTCCGACTTGGATGATTTGAACGAATTAGATGGGTTCAGACCTAAATCACCCATCCTCTGCAAACCCTCTATTGAAGCCATGGAAGCCGCAATTCAGATTGCAAATGTTGATCCCAAGAAGACAGTAAGAACAATCCCTCCCTCTAGAATACATGACCAAGAATCCTTTCTAGCATGTGACGACAATCTGATTGTTTCGACCTGTATTTTCAGATCTTTTTTGACGACAGCACTCGAAACATAGCTTCAGGAAAAGCTGCAGGCTTCCACACAGTGATTGTAAGCCTAGTCTAAAATTCCAAACTAACTACCATTCACGAATGAGAGGTGCTTCAATGCTTTTCCTTTTGATAGTTGCACAAATATTAAAACATGAATGAATGGTAGATGGCGATTACTTACCCCTTCGCTTGCTTCAAGATTTGTGCAACTTGTATTGAGAGGGAAAGCATTGAAGCACTGCTCTTCACGAATTCATGTTCGAAGAAAATATTTTATATGAATTTTTTTGCAGGTTGGCAGGCCAGCGGTCGTTCCAGGGGCTGATCATGCGCTGGAGAGCATCCACAACATCAAGGAAGCATTGCCCGAGATATGGGACGGACAGGATTGGTCTGAATCCGATGCTGTTCTTGCTTCCACTGCCGTCGAAACACCGGTTGTTGCTTGATGTGCTGTCCGTCCTGACATGTTATTATGGGAAACAAGAATATATTTGGTCAGAGGATATTAAAGAGTGGATACATGCAGGAGTATTAAGAGAAGATGCATCCTAGTAGGCAAAGAAACTGTAATTACAGTTCCGGTATTGTGGAATTTTATCGGTTCGACCAGTGAGAAAGAAAGTTTGTGGACAACAAGCATCTGCAGGAATTGTGCAGACATGTATTTGTATTTTCGTGTGACCATTCTGTATGTACGGAATTTGGACCTGAGTACGAATAAAGAGACATGATCTATAGTCTATAATCTCCATTATAACAGAAGAGTGATGCCTACACTCTCTGTCTCAGCTATGAGATTGAACAACAGCGTCTGTGATCAAATGGCACTGTTAGGCCGTAGCAAGAGAACCGCAGCAATTTCGGTAATTATACTGATTTATTTTAGCAGTTAACCAAACCATAGGTTTTACCGTCGAAGGAGATGCACCTCTAATTGTAGTATTTTTACAATCGAGGGAACTTCTATGAAAATGCATCGCCTAGAAAGCAGAAGAACAGCTTGCTCTCTCATTCTTTTGGACTCACAAGAAGAGCTAACTCTGTGAAATCTTTCTGAATCCTTGAAATGTTGTAAGCATACAACGATTCCATTCACAGTACATGCAGATGCAGCTCCTCTGCACTGAGTCGTCGGCAAAATTAAGATGATTCTATTTCTAGCCCAAGAAGGGATAGCCATCAACAAATTTACTGTGATGTTTGTTTTATGGTCACTACTTTACATACTTCCAGATATAAGTAGGAGATGGTGTTGCATAATGCATGCATGCTAGCTCCATGAAAAGCACCAATAAATACTGCTAGCACTATTAGGGCTCTAGATCGATCGCCAAATCAAGCAGCTCCCACCTTCACTTCTCTATTACTACAGCAGGTTACTGGTCACACAATTGTCTCCTCTTTCACAGCCTGCACTCCAATGCTGCTCAAGTCGACTGACATATTGAGTTGAACTGAACCATACATAACTAAATACTGAACAAAGTTATTACGGGCTAAATAAAACATGCAGCACCATTCATAGATCATGCCAAGTACAGGACTCAAGACTCTGCAAACTCTGGATGAAGATCAATTTCATTGGCCATTACGCATTCAGACCCAAAAAATGAACAATTCTGGGACTGGCCAAGATTGCTAAAACAAGATTAATAAAATAGTCAGCCACCAACTTCACAATGCATTCCAACACAAACAAGATAAAGGGAAACAGATCGAGATCAAGCAATTACTAAAAATAATGATCAATTCATTAATTCATATTGTTTGACATAATACAATGCGGTAAGTTGTGCATGAATCCAGAAGTACATGCAGAAAGCGATCAAGTTCATACATGTAAAAAGAAAGAAGCTAGAGAGAGTAGATTGGAATCCTACAAAGCGAGCTCGCCCTCAAGCTTGGCAGGCCCGGACGGGATGCCGCCGCTTGTGGGGCCCCCGCCGCCAGAGGCGATCGCCTTCTTTTGTTAGGTTATCAAGATTTAAAATTTAATGTAGCATTTAATATTTAGGAATTGTAGTATTTAGAAATTTTAGGATTATGTATTGTTTAGAAATTTAATATAGCAGTTAATATTCGAAATTTAATGTAGTATGTAGTATTTACAAATTTAATTTAGTATCGTAAGTATGTGCAAATTTAATGTAGTATTCAGTATGTAGAAATTTAATATAGTAGAAATATTAGACAATATTTGAATTTAATTTAGTAGGGTTGTGTATTAGTAATTTTGTTATGCAAATAATGTATTAGGCAATATATATACAAATGTAATGTGGTATGAATTTAATTTAGTATGGTCGTGTATTACTAATTTTATTATGTTAGTAATGTATTAGGCAATATATACAAATGTAATGTAGTAGAAATTTAATATTAGACCGTATAGTAGGCTAGTCGAATCACTTATTCATAGTCGTATTTTGTAGATTGTATTTTAGAGTAATATTTTCCGTCGGACGTTAAAAGCATGTCGGAGAAATTGTATTTCCAAATATTTTATGGAGATGGGAGATAGCACAGGGGCGGATGGGGTGGATCTATCATCATTTTCAAGAGTCGACGGGGCATATGCGCATCGAGCGATAGGACATCTGGGGTTTGTTGGAGTGGATGTCTCGGATGTTCGGTTTGGATGCCCGCACTGATTCGGTTCTTGGTCGAGCGATGAGCCGAAAGCGCAAGACCGTTTTTACGGAGAGTTGATTCTGTTAACTCGGCGTCCACATGGAGGAGTTATGTTGGTTTTTGCCGTAGAGCGGGTTGGCGCTCATGTTGTTAACCAGATGCTACCGGTAGCTCCATCGGTGTCGCAAGTTCGTGATGTCGGGTGGACATTACGGCGGAGGGACATCAAATGTAGAAGGATGCGAAGAGGAAGGCGAGAGCAGGAGGCGAGGAGCACGAGGCTGGCGGTGACGAAGGGACCGGGGCGAGAGGAGACAGCGGTGGAGGCGCGAGGTGGCCGACGAGGGGAGGAGGTGGAGGACATTGTTGACTTGATGGAAGAGGAGGACCGTGCGGATGAGGAAGTCCACGATGGTGAGCACTCCGACGAGGAGGACAACGCCTCAGGGTGCCTATCCAGTGCGTGGACCAATTACAATTTCAAGACCTAACAATGAATGAAGGGAACATTGATGCATGGGAGTATCGTGAGAACGAGGTGACGAGGGGCCGTATATAAAGACAAGGAGGCTGTGATGGATGCGGTGAAATCTTGGGCAATGTCTCTCGGCGGCAATTCGGGGTTGTGAAGTCAAGAAGAAGGACTACGACGTGAAGTGCGTAGTTGATTCGTGCCCATGGCGGTGCATGCATACCAGGGAAGTGGACGGACTATCGGAAATGCTCCATAGTGATGGAGCATAATAGCTGCTGGAAGAAGCGGGCAGGACACCGCATCTGTAAATCCACTTGGGTGGCAAATGTGTTTATGGTCGATCGTGGACAATCCCCATCTGCAGACCTCGATCTATTATCACGGTAGTGGAGGAGAGGTTTGAGACAAGATTAGCTACGCAAAGGCATGGAGAGCAAAAGGACAGACTCGAAATACGGTTCGGGACGTCACGAGGCTTCAGACGAGAATATTCCCACTTGCTCGGGCAATCGCACAAAGGAACCCGGTACATCCATCGACCTTGCGGAGTTCCTGCGGGTGGTGCGTGCAGGAAGTGGGTATTGGCGTGCATTCTTCGCCTGGCGCATGCATAAATGCGTTAAGACCGTCGCCGGTCCTTTGCATGGATGGCACATTCCTCACGGGAAGTACAAGGGCGATTCTAAGCTGCGATCGCGGTGGATGCCAACAACCGTGTTCTACGGTTGCGTTGGCATTCGTGGAGGAAAACACGAGAGCTGGTGCTGGTTCCTTGAAAGAGTGAAGTGGCGGTTGTTCTCGACAGTTCGATGTTTGTGTCATCCATGGCCGACATGCGAGGTGCTAAGGGCGATCGTGGATATGCAACAAGGGTCCGCCGTCGTGGGAGCGACAAAGTGGCGGATCGAGGAGCGGTGGTGCATGAGGCACATGGGTGCCAATTTTTCCGTCGATTCAGAATAAGGAGTTTATGAACATGTTCAGCGCTGTGCAAAGCAGAACCAACGGAGGAAGTTCGACGCGCTTTGGAAGGCGTTGGGCGAACTAACGAAGAAGCAATCAATGGATCCCAGAGGTACCGCTAGTTCATCAAGGAACCCGATGGTGTACCATGAGCAAGGAGAGGACCCCTGACCTTATATGCGGCTGAAGCAGACCCCAAACCTCGGCGTGGGCGGTACCAAGATAAAGAGTTTCACCGATTGGATCGACATGAGCCTTTGGAGAAATGGTCCCTTACGCATTTACGAGGCGGCTCGCGTTATGGGATCATGACAACGAACTGGCGGAGATTTACAATGGGTAATGAAAGGCACGGATGCCTTCCACGGTGGGTATAGTTGAGGTGTCTTATTAGGGACACGAGATATTTCATTGAGCGATACAAGACCTCCGCAAGATGTATGTCGGACAATCGATTGTCTTACTCAACTGTTGTGTCTACCTACATGTCCAAGAAAACAAGAAAAGCGCGGACACATCGGGTTACACCGAGAGTGGCGTGGAGCGGAGATACCACGTGCCACTGCGGTGGCCGAGGTCGCAGGGTGCCCAGGAGAGGACTTCCATCTGTGCATACTCCGAAGCGGTGATTGCGAGTGCTCGCGCGAAACCACGCTGCCTTTGCTTGCTGCGGTGCTCGCTGCGTCATTGCCGCGACCGCCGAGACGCATCAATCTCGTCGTCCGTTCATCTCCCGTACTACTACAAGCGAGCGTTCTCAACACGTGGCATCATGAGGTGTACGGGTGCGAGTGGATGGATCGTTCACAACCCCTCTGGGACCATCGATGGGTACCGGACATCCGAATGTTGAAGATGAAGGTCGGGCGTCGAAGGACAAGGCGATTCGAACGATATGGACGAAGTCGAGGCGCGTCGCAACCGCGGATAATGTAACTTTGCATGTTGTTCCCATCTTGTATTATTCAATGGACCGTAAGTCAGTAATGTACGTTGTAATGTTCGATGTAATTTTCAATGTACTAGTAAGTTGTTGTTCGCATCATGTTATTCTCCGATGTCCCGATTAGTACCTACGAGGATAATGTAATTTCGACGTTGTGTGCCTCGTCGAACATGTCTTTGTCTTTCGTATGTTTGCAATCTGAGTTTTTTTTTGCTCTCCACACTTCGGTTGTATTGTTTGTTGAGTATGGTACAATTCGTTATTTCGCATTTCATTTTGTGTGCACATGTAATTCCGATAACTGTTGTATTTGCTTTGTAACGAGCCACGATGGCGCGACCTTGCCTGAGCTGCTGGGCGTGACCGTCGATCGACTCCACCGGTCTAGGTACTCCGCAGAGGAGAAGCCGAGTGCTAGGCCGCCGACCTCGAGTGCCTGGGAGCCGCCGCGATCGACCCACGCTGGGTTCCACGGTAAGCTGCGAACGCTTGCACTCTTTACGTACACATACTTACTCGTGAATGCAATTCTAACTACATGCGAGTTGCGGCGGTGGCTTACTTCCTCTTTGTAGGATGGTGGAGTCGGTGACCGCCTGTTAGAGGGCAAGGAGGTCGCGCGGTTCGGCACGACCGGTCCTCTTGGCCACACTCGTGGACCGGTGGAGACCGGAGGCGCACACGTTCCACCTTCCGTGCGGAGAGATGGCTCCGACGCTGCGGGGACGTGTCGTACCTCTTAGGCCTCCCTTGTGCGGGCCCAGCGATGCCGTGCCGCACGACGCCTCAAATCACGTGCACGCCGAGTTGTCCGCAGCGTTTGCCGAGTGCGGCGGCACCCGGCAGCCCCTACCAGCCCCTTAGGGAGGCCGAGCGCCACGGACCGACGAAGGCGTGGTCGCCAGATTCACGGTGAGTACCTCTTTCTTTGAGAATTAAAATAGAAGCGCCAAGTTCGCGATAATGTTTGTTGCGAACGCTGCAGTGGTGACCTTCTCCACCGCACGCGGAGGAGGCGACGTGGTCGCCACTTGAGGCATACCTCTGTTGTTGCTCGGTTGGGTGATGTTCCGTCCTCCCACGGGAACACGGTGGACCGTCACCGATCGAAATCGCCCAAGACATCGCCGACACCCGGTGGATGAGGTAACACACTCGGCCCAATCTCGTCTCAACGGAGCACGTCTAACTCCCCTTGTAAGCGGTGATGCGTTGGTCGTGGGCCTCGGTATGTGCTTGCGGCGACGACAGAGGTGCTCAGGCGACGCCGTCTCGGGCGAGCACGACGCGGCGATGTCGAGTTGCGCCCTACTCCTCCGGTTGTGGTCTTGGGAGCGCTTCTCCGTCGGCGAGGCTGTTGTTGACACGACACCGCACTCGAGGAGCTTTACGGAGGCGACCGGTGGGATCGCCCACCATGGGCCACCTCTGGGTCCGGCGGCGTGCACGCTCCTCGTATCTTTTTCCCCACTAACGCACTTGAATAACCTTCGCCATTTCTTATTTCCTCGCGGCGGAGGTTCGCGCACCTACAGTGAGAGGTCCTATCAGAGTTCGTTCGGAGTTCGACCGCCTCCACGACGAGGGCGTGCGGTGGGCGCCATACACGCGCGACGACGTCCACGCCCGAGCACCTCACGGGGTCTCCGTGCTTTGCACGAGATGAGGCCTTTGGCTCACCCGTAAGGTGCTCGTCTTTGACCTTTGTGTCGAGGAGTACTCCCGCGACCGAGCGTCTTCGCGGCGATTCGGCTGTTCGATCCTTTCCTTTGCCGCCTCGTCGCGTTGTCGCGACGTGGCGCTCACAGTACTTGCCTCCGATCCTACTACTCGCATCTTTGCGAAATTAATGTCTTTGCGTACTTCTTGCTTTTTGCATTGCAGATGGCCGGATGGGTCTTTGCGGTGGGCTCTCGATTCGCGACCGTATGCGACCATGGGCCTGCGGTGGGACGCCGACTCGACGAGAGGGTCACCGAGACCCGGCCGACGACCATGACATGTCGATCGATTACATGGAGTGGTTCGCCCACAAGACTCGCCTCGGGGTGGGGTACACACCAGCAGCACCGTCACGTCGCACGCGGCAGGCATCGGTGGCGGACACGTACCCTTCACAGATGTCCCGGAGGGACAACGCCTCAGTAAGTGTCAATCGAACCTACATGGGCACGTCTTTTTCATGTAACTTACGTAATGCCAACGACGTTACATGCGGACTCAGCTCTTGGCGGAGATTGAGGTGGAGGGCAGTGTCCATGTTGACGCGCCTAGAGGCATACTGGTGACCACCGCCGAGTCCGAGACGGCTTGGGGTCGGGTCCTCGCTACGATGAGGCGGTTGGCTCGCTTGGCCACTGCCGAGGCGCGGAGACGTCGGCGGACGCAAAGACACCACGTCACTTCGCCCCAGCACCTCGCCCTACCCACCCGGTGCCCCGTCACGCCCCCACGCAGCTGCAGGGGGGACAGTGGGCTGACGAGGCTCCTTTCGCGTCTCGCCCTACCCCGTCGGTTCCTCGCTACGCTCCCACGCAGCGGTAGGGGGGATGGAGTGGGAGGCTCTTCCTGCGTCTCGCCCTACCCCGCCGGTTCCTCGCCACGTTCCCACGCGGAAGAAGGCGGGGAAGCGGCGAGGCTGCGGAGGCTCCTCCTCGTCCCGCGCCCGCCAAAGAGACCCTGTGGTGGTTTCGACGAGCCTTTCGACGACGAGTTCGACCTGGAGGAGTACCTTTCGACCGACTACCTCGACCCCTCTCAGCTCTCGGGTGCGCCGCCACAGGACTTGGCCTCGCCGCCGCGCTACTCTACGCCGCTGCACAGCAGGCGCCCTAGGAGGGCGTCCGTCCGCCGTCGCCACTCACCTACCCCACGGGCCGATTAGAAGCGTGGCGTGATTGACTTGTTGTACGGATGTATTTTTTAATGGCTTTACGTTCGAAGACATTGTATAACTCGAGTTAGTAACATGACAGCGTTATCACTATAAATTGTTCAAATCATTTATGCATTGCTTGCCTATGCCACACGACGTGACAACACACCAACGTTTGGTGCACCTATCGCCTCTAGTAGGGCGATCGCTCTAATGAGGCGATCGCTTACACATGGGGCAATCGCCCAAATATGAGGCGATCGCCCCATACCGGCGATATCGCCTTTATAACATTCGTTCTCAAGCGGTCTCGCAAAGAACAGTGGGAGAAAGAATAGAGGGTGAGCATCAATCGAAAATGCCGAGGCGTGCAAGTGCAAAGGGTAAGGGAAGGCAAAGGAAGAAGCGAGTGCATGCCGCGAATTTAGCGTACCAAGATCTCTTCCTACCTCGTGGAGGTGGCGCCCATGTGTATGTCGGAGATCTTTGCGAGGCTTGTCCGCTCTTGGGAAATTTCAACTTGGAAGAGGAGGTATTGGAAGTGCCGCAACTACGCCTTCGATCCATAGGAGAAGAGCTGAAGGATCGCCGCATGGTAACAATCGTGACGGGGTTACATAATATTTGTGAATGAAACTTTGCTAATTTACGTTTCATGCAGTCACCTCCTTATTTGTGTGAATTTGGCGATGGTTTGATCGGAGATCAACCCCGAGGACCAACGGCGGCTTGACCAAGCCAACCGAGGATGAGTTCACGCTGGCGGTTTCAAGAACAGTGCGATGCCGCACGCGAGGAGGCATGTAGGAAGGAAGCGGAGGAGAAGGAGGAGAGAGAGAGGAAACGAGAGAGGCGCGACGTGCGGAGAAGCCCACGGAGGCATGGGCGAATGGGAAGTGGCCTCAAGCACTCAATAGACGTCTGGTGTTAACTTTGGTTTTCCTTGTTCGTGGTACTCCTTTTAGTTTTAAGTCGTAATAAACAGTCAAGGCCCAACCTTCAAGAGTATGCTCTTTGTCAGGAGGGCTAGTATGTGTCCTCTTGCTCGGTGTCCCAAATGATGTTATTTTCTCCATCGAGATAGGTTATAGCATTTTCGGTTCGTCATATCCGATTTCATCGAGTTTTACCATCGTTTGCGAAAGATACGGCAATTTTCATGTTTTACTGGGTGCATGTTAGGACAACAATAAAATAGTGCAGACCTAAAGTGACATCTAAATATTTTTACATAATTGTGACCTATGCAAGCCCAAGAATGCAACAAAACTGGTTACATCAAGTTTTGAGGTCGTTCGATATTATTCTAACCGCTTGAACAATGATTGTTATAAAGGGTTTAAACTAGCCATCTTTTATTCAAAATGCAATCATATTTAGATATTTTTGCAAAAATGAAGTGCATAAGGTTGTAGTAACTTATTCTATTTATTTCATGAATTATGGATCAACACACATTATAATTCCTTCACAATCCATGATTAGAGCCTAGCATTCGAACTCAAATAAAAAAAATTCGCAAACAACACATGGATTTTTATTTTACACTCTAATTCTTCATTCCAAAATTTAAATTTAGAAACAAGTTTCATTTAATTTGGACACTCTAACAAAAGTTCTGAGGTTTATATTAAAAAGCATATAGTAATTACAAAACAAAACTAAAAAATTGTCATTTTTTCATTCGGACGCATAGTTTTGAAAAAAAGAATAAAAATAAATATTAAATAAAAAAAAATTCGGCTTGTGCAACATGGACTACTGCACAAGGCCCACAAAATTATGGGCCCTATTTTTTACTTATTCTTGTATTAGTAAGAGTAAGAAGTAATAGACGAGTAGTTATTTTTGTTCTCTTCATTTTATTTTTTTAACTTTTATTGTAAAAATTCATTCCTAAGCAAAACCATTTGCTGATATTTTAAAGTTTTTCAAACAACTAAGTTATTTTCGTAATGCAATTGTTTCATATAGAATTTTGTTGACAATTCTGGTGACTATTGCACGTGCAAAAAAAAAAAGAGCTTATATAGATTGAATTTAAAGTTCTACTTGTTTTCTACAATGAACTAGGAGAGACTTAACAATAGCCATTGAAATTGATTTAATTTGGAAAAGACCGATCACAAGGATAATTGAAGATTCTGTTTCAAATAATACTAGAAGAATGGTGCTTTCCAAGTAAAGGTCATATACGAAATTTGTTTTTTAGCACGATGTATCATATAAATCTTTCCACCTTAAGAAAAAAATATACTACAACTGTAATATAAAATAATTATCAGGTATGACCCCGTTGAATATTCAGGGACTAATGTCCCATCTCTTTGGATGGGCAGTGAATTTAAGCTAAAATCCCTCCCAATTTGAATAAATCTGGTTTAATCCCTCTCCATCCAAACAAGCTCTTAAGACGGAAAAATACGTTTATGATATCCAAACAATTATCGGTTATCATCGCTAACCATGTTTTTTTGTTTGCAAGGATATTAACTGTAACACAGCATCCCCTGAGGAGTCCCCTTGACCTTTGCATCTTTCTTTTACTTTGATTTTTTTTAGTTCAGCTATTAGGGGATTTTGTTAGAAAATACTCCTTGCGTCTAAGTTTACAAGGCACATAGACAAAAAAAGATATTGAGAATGATTAGATTACATCTAGTTATTATTACTAAGTACTATAATCAATGCATGCATGTAGAGAATATAAAGTAAGAGCAGTACTAAAATGCTTTCTCTCATAATACAAGTTGCACAAATCTTGAAGCAAGCAAAGGGGTAAGTAATCACCACCTACCATTCATTCATGCTTTAATATTTGTACAACTGTAAAAAAGAGAAGTATGGAAGCACCTCTCATAAAGTAAAGATGTATATTTATTAGGAGTATAGAGGAAATATCATATTAATTTTGTATTAGAATGTGTCTATATTTGTAAATAAGATTATTAAAAAAATACGACTTATGAACGTGGACGGAAGGAGAAATTACATCCGGGTCTTTTTGTAATTTTGTCAAGCAGCTTAAAAATCAGGGCAGAGCGGGTAGGATAAGGCAAGCCATTGGGGCGCGTGAGACGAAGCCAAGTGAAATCATCGAAGTACGGTAGTGAGCCATGCTCGCCTCGCCGGCGTTCGCCGGCGCCCATTCCTTCGCTGCGTCTGTGTCCGGCAACCTCGGCATCCCCCTGCCGGCCATATCCGCGCCCTCGTTCTCGTCCTCACCGGCGCGGCGGGCCGCCCTGGTCGTCGTCGCCAAGGTCAAGGTGTCCACGCCCCAGGCCGACCGCATCGCCCGCCATGTCCGCCTCCGCAGGAAGGTTGTAGCCCTACATGAGGAAACAGTAGCCTCCGTTATTTTCTTGTCTCTTAGCAATGCGCGGCGATTGAACTAGAAGAGCGCGCGCTCTCTTTGTGAAGTCAATAAGGTGCGTTGTGAGGGCAATGCCATGCCATTGACGTGTTCGACGAAATGCCTTTGTCGCAGCAGTAGCTTAAAAGGAGTCGTGTTTAGTTTCTGAACGTCGGTGGAGCTGTGCAATTTGGCACTTCAGCTCTGGTTAATGCATCTAGTGAACTGTACAAGTGCCTTCCATCATTCCATGGCTGGTTAATTTTACAGAGAAGTGTATGTAGATGTATGAGTGCCTGCCATTGGATGTACGAGAGTCGGGAGGTTGCAATGTAGATATGGGAAGTAGGTGGTTGTGCTGATATACTGATGTGCATGACAAGGTATTCGACTATACGTTACTAAAGGCTCACAGTACAGGTTGAAAAAGAGAAGAAGTTTGATGGGAGATCTGTGCCTTCACAATAACACATATTCAATGCCACTCTCAATGGTGTCCAGTTCATGAGTAATATGATGTTTATGTATGGCATGCATATTTTTGCTTGATAGTTGACCATGAGCGCACAAACAGAATGCGTGAAATGTATGGATGCACAACTTGTTTTGTTGCCTTGTGCATTTACACCTTATTAGTTATAAGATGTTGTTCTTTATGCATAAAAACACGCCTTTGGTAATATTACATAATTCCTTTCAGGTTAGCGGAACCACAGACAGGCCAAGACTCAGCATTTTCCGCTCAAATAAGCATTTATATGCTCAAGTGATTGATGATACAAAGTCATGCACTCTGGTTTCAGCTTCCACAATGCACAAATCTCTTTCGAAGGACTTTGAATACTCAGCTGGGCCAACAATTGTAAGTTGGTTTTGAGTTATCCATAACTATTCTTTTCCCTCTTTTTCTAGAAAAATTGTGATGTTGGCATTTGGCAATATGATGCCAAAACAAAACAAATACTTTATCAACTTGTTTCCTGTTTTTTTTTCATAAATTTAAAATGTCTAGTGTATACCATTTACTGGCAGCATCTTTGGAAAAGAAACTGGTTTTAGTAAGAACTTACTGTGAAATTGGCCATCTAGGATACTCTCTAATATCTAATATTTTCAATCATTGAATTATGATTGTGATTCTAAATAACATGATTCAAAAACTTTACTGAAAGCACCACCATTTATTCCCAAAAAAGAATTGGATCAAAAGAAGAGACATTTCTTGTGTATGTTCTAGATATAGAATCTAAAATTTATGGTCTGGTTCCAATGAATGGGCCACACGCAGGTGCACTTAAATAAGTAGGGAGATTTGAAGAGGTGTGTCAACAGTGCACCCTTCTCTCTGTTTCCCTAATTATATGTGGGTGACAATATTCATAGTTCATAAGTATACCTTTGTATGAGGTGATTGTACGTTTGCAGCATTGCAATATTTGTCTGGCCAATCAAACAATCATTCTCCATATTGTCTAGGAGACCAATAGCTTCTAGTCTTCCAGATAGACTAGTTATTTAAACTTGGATAATCCCGGGGAACCTTGTACTGTTGTATCTCTGAAGAAAAATTTTCTACACATACAGATGAAAGCTGTTTAAATCTAAAGTTGTCACGATTGTTTTTGCTGATTTTATACTTGTATCTTTACCATGCTAGCACATGATTATGAGCTGTACTTATAAAATGAATCTTCTACAAGTCAGATGGTAGAGGCGCCTGATGCTTCCTGGGAATTTTTTTTTGAATTAGTATAGTGCAATTCAGAGTAGAAACAACAAACTAAATTATGCTTTTGCAGTTTGTTTCTTGCTGAAAGGCAATGCTTTGTTTGTGATGAAATCATGGAAGTTCACTGTTGTAAATGTTTGGTTTCCAGGAAGTCGCACAAAAGGTTGGTGAAGTCATTGCTAAGTCTTGCTTGGAGAAAGGAATTACCAAAGTGGTATTTGACCGAGGTGGTTTCCTCTACCATGGTCGCATAAAAGCTTTGGCTGATGCTGCTAGAGAGAAAGGGCTTGATTTCTGAATCTTCCAAATGTTTGTTTATATTTCCAGGATCACCTGTAATCTTCTTTTTTCCCCCACCTGTTGAACAGAGTTCTTATTGTAGCCATTTGAGTTGCTGTGCAGACTTGGCCACTCTTTAATTGTACCTGATCTTTGCATCAGTATTGCCATTCTGAAGCCTCTCTGCATCATGGGGCATTCTATGGGGTGGTCTTTTCACTTGGATAGATCGATCTGCTGTTATCCAATCTCTGTGAAGTCATTAAAGCGATAAGGTGAGGTGAGGCGACTCACCATCTTTTTATTGTCAAAGTGCTTAAGGCATGCGGCACAGTAATGCCATACATACATCCTAACCTAGAATATCAGCAAATAAATCAACAATTATGTAGGTCATGAATACCTCGATATTGCCGGCTCTTGAGCTCAAGTAGCACTAGGGATGGCAATTGGGTGCGGCAGGCACGGGTAGTGCTCGTCCATACCCATGCTCGCTAGCCAAAATCTCCTCTACGGGTATACCCGCAAAGAGTGGCGGGCGAAGAACCTCGTCCATACTCGTCACCCGCGGGCATATTACATTTGAGAAATATATAATATAGCTCACAAATTTGAGAGCTCAACACAAATCACAAGCAACAAATCGGGATTTCGGATAGAGAATAGAAGAAAAACGAATTTGGTGGTGAGAAATTGTGGGCCGAGAGGGGTGAGCTCGTGGGATGTCTTTAGGATTTTTTAAACATGACCCACTTATCAGTGTTTATTGTCGGGTAATCGGGTAGAACGGGAACAGGTGAAGCTCCCCCATACCTGTGCCTGTTTGCCCGTCGGGTAAAGATTTACCCCCACGAACATGCCCGCGGATAATAAAGGAAGAACATACCCACCTCTATTAGGGTTTTTACCCACAGGTTTGCGAGTAATCAGGCAAGATTGCCATCCCTAAGTAGCACCCATCCTTGTTCCAATTTATCTTCTCCCATGTAGTATCCATCCCCTTGCAAGTTCCAATTACAATTAATTGAGTGAATATGGATTAGCTTTTTACAAGGTATTACAATAATTCATATTCTAATTAATTGAGTAAGTATGGATTAGTGGCATACCTTGTTGATAATCTCTACTTTCTTCTCTTCTCCCAAGCAACAAACTATATAAAAATGTGACAACAATGAAGTAAAGAACTGAGAATTAAATATACGATTACATGAACAATGAGAGACAACCAACATAAGTCCACAACAATAATATAAATTCACAAGCTTAGAGTCTAATACCTAAGGGCATAACATAAGTCCACAAAATAACATAACTCTAACTCTCATCTTTCACTTGTTACTAGCATTCATGTTCTCTCCTTCACCATCTACGATAGCATCGGTTGGATCTTCACCATAATCATCCACATTATCCTCATCAAGCAGATCTATTCTTCCTCTTCCTCTTCCTCTTCCTCTTCATTGCCTGAATCCGAGTGTGACTCCGCTTCTTCAACCACTCTTGATGTAGATCTTGCACACTGTGTGTAGGCCATAGGCTCGCTATTAGCTTTCCTAGAAACATTGCAACCACAAAGCTCGCGTGATGCACCAACAGCTTCATCAATATGGTTTCATGTAAGGTCACATTCACACCCACGACAACCTTGAGGTGGTTCGGCCAATGGGTCAATCCATTCATTGTCCCAATTAGGGCTGTAAAAAAAGCTCGAGGCTCGCAAGCTGTTTGAGCTTGGCTCGCTCTAAGCTTGATTCGAGCTCGGTTCGAGAGCTTCACCGAGCTGAGCTCGAATAGCTTGTGAGATTGGTAAACTTACGCATCACTTGTTAAATATTACAACATGTTAACTCTTATCGAGTTTGAGCTTGAGCATTTTTTATTGTTAAAAATTAGTATATATTGAATTGTTGATTGTTACCAAGCTTACTCGAGCCTAGATCGAGCCTACTCAAGTTTGGACCGAGCCTAGGTCTAGGCTCGGACCCCAACTCAAGCTCACTAGAGCTCGAGCCTAGGTCTAGGTTCGGCTCGCTCGAGCTTGGGATGCTAGGCTCGCTCAAGCTCAGCTCGTTTACAAGTCTAGTCCCAATCAAACTCCTCTATAACCAAAGGGTCCTAGCTTTTGCCTTCTTCCTCAGCCGTTTTTGAAACCTACTTGTCATCTTACGATTATATGCAACATAAACTAAATCATTCAATTTCTTGTGCTCTAATCGGTTCCTTTTCTTGGTATGGATCTACAACTGGCAAGCAAAGCAAACAAAATGAATAAATGATTCACTGAAATTGATAATGAATGAACACAAAGAAGCTTCAAAATGAGTAGTTAAGATTGAACACTTCATCAACTTGACTTACAAATTCAAAGGTATTTCAATTTCACTCACAACCGGATGATGAAGCACAAAGACTAACGATACACTTTACAAACCTTTGTAGCTCATTGACTTGGCCACCATAAGCACGCCACTAATCAACTAAAATTGCAAATACATGCATATATATTAGGATTTAGAACTGAAATTAAAATGCTAAAATTAAAAACACTTACCAGAGCTCCATGAATCTATGTTTTGCCTTGCCATTTTATTTGAAAAGACGTCTCCATATTGATCCTTATAGAAGATGGCTTGCCTATCAATCTTGTTTCGAAGATCGACATCGGTGAAACAACCTCTTAGCTCCCCAACATATGCATCATCATTCTTCCTTTGGATGGGAAAGAATTTCCCTGGGTTCAAATTGAATCTAGCTCCATAAAATAGGGTGTCCATTTGCTTCACCCAACGTTGATCAATAATTTTCATGATACTCTTGAACAAAACTTTCTGGTTTTTAGTAGAGAAGGCTACCTTGATCTTTTCCTTTGCTTGATCCATGAATGTTGCACCCTTTAGCATGGCGGGCTTTTCATCACGGTCAACCATCCTTAGCACAACAAGAAGTGGCTGTGGAGCTCGAAGGCAATCCTCAGTTGAATTCCAAAACTCCTTAAAAAGAATAATGGTAACCTTCTCTACTCCTCGTAGAAGCACTCTCAAAAGAGTCTAGCTTTGACTTGAAACCGCTTAAAGAATCAAGTCGTCTACTCATGGTAGTCCTCCACTCCGGATATGTGGACTCCAAACCTTCACAAGACTTTTGGTGCGTTCGACAAGCACCTCCAAAGAAATTCACCAAGCCAAGTGCCTCTAAGCCGTCTAGGAGTTACGAACCTCCAAGAGTAATAAGTCCAAAACGCTCACTTGAACCTCACAAGATCAAGCAACTAGGAGTGACGCACAAACTAGATCTATTTATTCTCTCAAGCACTCAGAAGGATCTACAAACCAAACTTTGAAGTGCCCTCAAAGTCTTCACTAGTATGAACACTAAGATGGAGTCGTCAAACTCTACACAAGAACCCCCATAGGGTCTATATATAGATCTACTTCTCATAAACTAGCCGGTAGATAGATTTTTTCAAATTTTACTTTTGAGCCGGATTATCTGGCTCACTATAATTATCCAGCTTAAACGCTTCTAATAGTAAAAAATATAACTCTTATGTATAGTTGGATTGTCCGGCCCAGTCGGATCATCCAACCCACCCAGATCACCTGACCTTGTGCAAAGTCTCGAGAGCATCTTTTCTGCCAAATTGATCATCCGATTCATAATAAATCTTCAGAACACGTCCTTTGTGAAATTGATGCCATTAGTATCCCATCAGTGGTCTGACCCACCCTAATCATCCACAATTCCCATTGGAATTTCCAGAACTTGTCTTCTTTGTTGAATTGCTTCGATTTGTGGTCCGACCCACTCGAATCATCCGACTCCTATTGAAATTTCTAGGACATGTCCTCTATTGAATTGATTTGGCTGGTGGTTTGACCACCCATATCATCCGACTATAACTGATATTTTCTAATCAAGTTTTGAAATTTCACACACCAAATCCAAATTTGATATCCTCACTTTTTTCTTGGCTTATTCTGACTAGATATGAGCTAGAGAGAAGTAGTGTACATCACAACTAGCTACCCAATCTTACCAAGCTCAAGCTACTTGCCTTGGACCCCTCTTAATAGTACAGCCAAAACAAAAAAGAAAACCTATTACAAAAAATGATCCAAACTCAACTCTTTGTATTATTTCTAATCTCAAGGTTGTTGATTTTCATGCCTTGCCGTCAATTATATCTTTTAGGGATCCATGAATAACAAGAACTCCCAATACAATGTCAAGCGCTAACTTACTTTAAAACCTTCCAACATGGTTATTCTTGACAAACAAGCGTTGTGAGTTCTAGATGCTTGCACTGTGTTATTGTAAAACCCGTATGTTGTAACCATCTTATTCCCAAATATACTTTTCCGGCAAGTGCAAACTTCCGCACGATATTGAGTTGCTACAACCTTCTCTTAGCTTCTAAGGGCTTCTCTTAGCTTCTAAGGGCTTCCTAGGAATCTGTTAAGTTCTGCTCTTGCAACCTTCTCAAACGAACACTTTAACAAATGGAACATTAATACTTCGAGCTTGGGCAAAGTAGCTGAGAAAGAACAACAGGGTCACACACTTGAACAGAATTACTACTAATAGAGAACAGAGATACTGCAAATGATGGAACATATGCGAACCCGCTGAAACATTTCTCTCTTAAAAATCCAAACTCTAACTGCACAACAACTGAAGCAAAGAAGATAGCGAACAAAGCCACACACCGACTTGTTTGCCTGTGTCCCCCTGGGTGGGCCGTGTCGGTTCTGCTACAGTACTAATGTACGATCCTGCAGTATACTACGTACGTTGCTGTAGTACAATTGTAATCTGATGTATTTTGGCAAGAGCTAGATCTTTCTAGCTACCTCATAAGAAATAAATTACGGTACATTGATATGTCACCAGCACTACCATCATGACACCCAAGCATTATTAGACCAATACTTAAGGTGATTGTGAAGTTTCAGAGCGTAATTTGTGCCCGGCCCCATGCTGGAACAGACAATAATCAAAGTTGTCACTCTGGAGTGCTGGTGACTACTGAGCATAGACGTGCTGATTGCACGGTGCATCGTCAATCGTGTGTTATAAATGAAGACTACATCGATCTGCTTGTCTCTACTGTCCTGTTCCTTTTCTTCGTCAGTGTCAATCTATATTAGTGCACTAGGTCATATCTGTGGTATCTTTCTGTTTACTGATCTTTGTGAGTAATGGCTGCAAACCTATGTGGGAAGGAACGCTATAGATCTCATGCTATTTTGTTTTCCTTTTAAAAATAACCCGAATGTTCATGCAAAATGGTGTCAAAATATTTTCGCAGTTTTCTGAAAATGTCTTGTCAAAAGGAATAATTTTACTGGCCTTTTGTTTAGAGCTTTTAGAAAATTGATCTGACGGTGAGTAGGGAGGGCCTGGATGGTAATTACAAAAAAGATTCTATATGTTATCTCGCAAATCGCCATCTCACCTCTTCTCTCTTTTATAGTAATTTTTAGACCAACTCTCTTTCATATATACTTTTATTGGCTATCCTCTCTGGATCTCTCCATCTAGATTTCTCTTCCTCTCTGTCTTTGGTTCATGAAAAAAGATCATTGTTTAAGTTTAGTTCATTTGGAGAATCGTACTGGAATAATAATCTATTAATTGTTGCGCCTTTCAAGGATTCACAGGCGATCTAACAAAACCGTCACAGCACTCCAAATCAGGACCCAACAATTTGATTGCAGCTCAATATAAAAAGTTTGCAAATTCAACGATTGAGCATCCAAAGATTTCTTGATTTGGTACCTTGTTGATAGGATTATTATATAAAAAAAATGAGTTGGAAAATAAGTCAATCAGCTGGAAAGGGTGTATTCTTGCATCAAGTTCATTGCATGATTTGCCGGTTAATTTATTTGCTCGTGGTGTCTTATTCAGTTTGATTTTTTGTAATTTCTTTTGGTGTTGCTGTTGGATTGGATTGCACGAAAGAAGAATGGAGAGAACACAGCGACTTGCATTAATTTGACTTAATTCATCAAACTTTTTAAGGTCCCACCTTGATCTTGTTTTCAAGTTCTAGTATATGCGGCTAATTAACTTGTTATCGGATACAGTAATTAGGATGATACTAATGACATGTGTTAGGTACAAGAAAAATATCTAGAGTTTTTCGTTTGGTTAATTGTGCAGCCTGTAGGGCTCAAAGTTTACTCAATAAAACAGATATCTTCGTAGCTGTCCTCCCGCTGCAATGCCAAACGAGTCTCTTTTCCATTCCTTGAAAGTTTTTATTTGGTGAACTCTTATTCTGTTGATAGCCATAGGCCGACTCTCCCCTCGATACCGACAGTTCATCCTTCAGATAAAGATCTTGTAAAAGTTGTTCAGAATAAGACGGGTCTGAAGTGGCCAACGCATATATGTGTTCTGACATGGGGGGTTCAAGCAGATGAGCTTGTAGATGTGTACGGGTAAACAATGCATGTCACTTTCAGGTTTCTCTGGTCCAACCATCCGTCCACAGGAACTCTGACGACAGGCTCGTGTGTCAAACTTGTCGACAAGATACAGTTTGACACGATCCTTAGCTCGAGTAGCCAGCTTCCTTGCCGCCATGGCGAACTGCATGCACCAGCAAGCATGGTGTCTAGAACGGACTAAGCCAGGAAAGATGTACCTCGGACAAATGGCACGCACGAATCTGAAGGAACCTTTTTTCATTTGGAACAAGTCTGAAGAAACCTAACACGTCATTCCCTTGTGAATTCAGACTTGTAGCTCTAGAGAGAGGTAGATCAGCAGGAACTAGTGCAACCTCACATCAACAGTGCGAGGCCACTCCACCTTTAACTTTCCTAACTTTAATTTCTTCTCAAGTCTTCACCAATATGCTTGGAATCCTGAACCTAACCCGAGAACTATTCTAGATAGAAAGAGTTGGCCAAAGCATTTACCTTTTCCAAGCATTTTGGGATTAAGTCCCCAAGCCTAAGCCAATACAACCATGTGCCTGGTTGCCTTACCAATTAGAGTACACAACTACAAGCTCAAGCTAGGCGCGCAATACATAATACATACCGCGGTAATTAAGATAGTACATACCGAATTTGACAAGGATATTGTATGCAGTAGAAAGTCGTACTAAATGGAGGATACATGAATTATGGGAGTTGCTTAGATGAAATCATCATTTTTCTAACCCTGAAAACCTTTTTTTTTTTAAAAAAAAAATTGATTCTTTTCCGAACGCAATTATAAAACTAGATTCATCCCCGACCGTCACGGCAGAGAAGCGCGGAAGGTGACTTGCCACGGTAGGGGACAATAGGAGCGCTAAGGAGGCCAAATTTGCACACACAAAAAAAAGCTAGAAAAATGATGATTTTCACTATTTAAAAGTTACATAAATATTAAAATATAAATAAATGGTAGATACTTATTACCTACCTCTTCGTTTGTTTCAAAATTTATATAACTTGAATTAGAAGAGAGATACATAGAAGTACTACTTATTCTGTATGCAGTAGAAAGCTCACATTGTACTAGCACGCCTCTTTTTAATTACCTGTATACTTTTGGGTACTTTTCAGAGCTCTTTTCAAGGATCCTTGCAGATGGGCTATGGCGAGGCCGAAAGTGATCAAATTTAAGACTTGGGCGCTGTGCGGCCGGCGTAACTTTCTGCCGGCCGGCTTTGGACTTTTGTTGTAGAAGAATTCTTGCAGAACAAGCCTATTCCCCCTTTTCAATTTTTCACCTATCGAGCAAACGTAATAAGATGGTAAGTATCTAATTCTCCTTTTCAGAAAGTTAAAACAGGTGCGATGGTAAGTAACAACTTGAAAGTGTTGACATTGGCAGAGGTTGAGCTATACATATTTATCATTTGAGAGAGAGAGAGAGAGAGAGCTGCATGCGTCGCAGATGCCCTCAAGACGGAAGCACAGATATACGCTTAGATCATTCCCGCGCAGTTTTTGTGTCCAACTTTGCTTTGGTCAGTCGATCGAATGATTGCCGAGATTAGCAGCTAAGCTGTAGACCAAGTCAGTCGACAGTACTACCACCTGTACCAAACACGAAGCACCCATATATGTGCCGGCCGGCCGGCTAAACTCAGTCTACGAGATCACGCACGCAATTGCAATTACATGATGATGTGTTGGCTCGGTGGTCCTAATAATACCTCTATTGTACGCGGAAGAAAGGAGCGCAGGAGGCATGCCACCTCATCTTTTTTGCGAAAAAAAACTCCGAGAATTTTAAAATTGTGGATAAGTCCCACTGGTTATTTTGCAAAAAACATCCCATAAATTTCGAAATTGCGAACCGATCATTCCACCGGTTATTTTGCAAAAAAAGATGCTGTGATTCCGCAAATTCAACACGGGCGCCGATTCTTTAAACCCGGAAGATTTAGAGTTACATTTAGGTCGCGGACAGGTCCTTCCACTGGTTATTTTGTAAAAAACATCCCATAAATTTCGAAATCGCGAACAGATCATTCCACCGGTTATTTTGCAAAAAAGATCCTGTGATTCCGCAAATTCAACACGGGCACCGATTCTTTAAACCTGGAAGATTTAGAGTTACATTTAGGTCCGATTATTTAAAAAAAAACGTGTTCCCGCAAATTCAACACGAACGCCGGTTCTTTAAACGCGGAAGATTTAGGGGTCCGATTATTTTACAAAAAAACCGTGGTCCCGCAAATTCAATACGGGTCCGGTTATTTTGAGAAAAAAAAAGGTGGCCCCATAAATTTAACACGAGCGCCAGTTCTTTAAACCCAAAAGATTTAGAATTACATTTTGATCCTTCTACCTTTTTTACAAAAAAAAATCCAAACTAAAATTTGCACGACGCAGCGTAACGCGCTATAGTGCCTAGTTATTCAAATGAATAAACGGAGGCAGCAGGCACGTGTGCTCCCCAACGCCTTGCAAAGATAATCTCTCCATCTTGTCCCTGTAACAAAACATTGATCGACGTACGTAGTCTCACACACGACATTGACAGTTTTGTATTTTTGGTAGGGGTGGGCATTCGGTTATACGGTTTATTCGATTTTTTAAAAATCGGTTTTTGAGAACTGAAAACCAAACCGAAACTGAACACATACAAAAACCGAACCGAATTAACACAATTTCTTCGGTTCGGTGTTTCGGTTCACCGAAAAAATCCAAGCACAGGCTGCGTTGCGCCGTTGCCTCAAGCAGTCGTGCTCGCCGCGGCGCCGCCCGTGCGTTGCCCGTGCTCGCGGGGAGAGAGAGGGAGGCGGCGGGGGCAAGGGATGGAGCCGCGGGAGGTGCGGGTGGCGCGGGGGCGAGTGAGGGAGCCTAGAGCAGCGCGTGGAGAGAAGAGGCCATCCACTCTCCGCCCGTGCTCGCCGTCGTCCCGCACGTCGTCGTCACCGCCGTTGCCGTGCCCGCGTCGGAGGGGGGAGGGGGGGGGCGCGGGGTGGCGAGGGGCGTGGCGAGGCGAGGGGCTGCGAAGGCGGAGGCGAGGGGGCTGCGAGGGCGAGGGAGATGGAGGGGGTGGGACTGTGGGAGGAAGCCGCACGCTGGCACACGGGGAGAGGGAGGGAGGTGGTGGGGGCGAGGGAGACGAGAGGGGCGGAAGGAAGCCGTGCGCGCGGAGAGGGAGGGAGGCAGTGGGGGCGAGGAAGGGAGGCAGGGAGCCATGCGGTGGCGCGGGGGCGAGGCCGCAAGGGAGGGAGGCGGCGGCCGGCTGGTTGCGCGACGACGCGAGGAGGAGACCGAGAGAGGAGGCCGCTGGCCTAGCTAGTCGCGTGAGGGAGAGGGATTGGAAATGGGGAATTGGAGATTTGGGAGGAGATGCATGACTAAACGGTTTGTTCGGTTTTTCGGTTTTTGGGAATTAAAAACGGAACCGAAATCAAAAAACCGAATAGCACTAAAATAAAAACCGAACCGACACCGAAAACTGAAAAAACCGAAATTATCGGTTAATTCGGTTCGATTCGGTTTTTCGGTTTCGGTTTATTTATGTCCACCCCTAATTTTTGGATAAATCAAAGGACGTTCCTTCATAACCGTATGATTGATGTGCCATCCATACAATACAATTATTCATATATATAGCAGCAATAATCCAGCCAGTGAGATCATATCGATCGATATGTTAACCAAAGGTTAGATTTATTTAATGAAGTATTGTTAGGACAGTGAAGAAGACAGCTAAATATAATTTTTGCTACTACTACTGTATATTTTACTGGTACTATGTACCGTAAAATTTGTCATTTTGCTAAAAGCCTAGAAGTCGTCCGGCCGCGCGCCGCCCTCGCCCGCCTTGCGCCGTGCCGCCACCTCACCCTGTAACGCACCTACGTAGCGTACGCCTCCTCTCCATCTCTCTCTGGTCTCTGGACAGTTTCTACAGTTACGTGACAGGACTAGCCAGCTAGCTATATTTGGTACCAAGCCTTGACCTTTCTACCCGACTACGGACTTATCTTAACACTACGGTTCAAATTTATAAGACGTAGAGATATATTAAAAATAGTTAGATTATCTTTAATTATTATTTCTAATATTTTATTTAGTGCATGCGTATAAAGAATATCATATAAATATAGATACTTATTACTGGTATAAAATTAACCTAACACTAATTCTTATATTAAAATATAAAATACAACTTATATTTATAGATAAGATCATTCAATAAAATACACGTTAAAATCTTGGACGGAAGGAGGGAGTAGAACGGAACGGCGCATTTGGAAATTCCAAGTTCCCTTCTCTGTAGTGGGTCCCGTCAACTTCTATGCGTAAGCTACCCGTCAAATACAGGCTCCAGCTCAGGTGCAGGGCTGGGCCCCTGTATATATAAGATCGAGGCATTCCATGAGAATAATGAAGCTAGGAAGAGAGTGAAAAAACGGAGCGACGCAAGGCACTGAGCTCTAAGTTCAATTGATATGGTGAAAGTGAATCTAGGGCTAACTTGCAATCCGGATATTCAAAGACGGCAGTCACGTCATGGACGGCTGTTGGCTGGCTGGCTCGCTGCGCGACGATCCATCGAGCGATCATGCGCGCTACGGCTGTACACGTCCCAGACGAGGTGCATGTTCTAGGCATTGCTTGCGGGCTCTATTAATATGCACTCCCGCGCGCGCAAGTTTGCCGCAAACTTGCATTCGTTTCGCCGGATGTGCAGAACAAGTGGTGCATGCGTAATTAGAGGCAGAGGCAATGGTGATGAGGCCACGGCCGGTTCTCGTGATCAACCTGCTCTTCCTGGCCGTCCTAGCCGTGCCGTGGCACGGCACGGCCGACGACAGCGTCGTGGGCGTGGACGGCACGCAGTTCGTGGTGAACGGCGGCAGCACGATCTACTTCAGCGGGTTCAACGCGTACTGGCTCATGCTGATGGCGTCCGACCCGTCGCGGAGGGGCAAGGTGGTGACGGCGTTCCGGCAGGCGTCGGAGCACGGGCTCAACCTCGCGCGGACGTGGGCGTTCAGCGACGGTGGCGACCAGCCGCTGCAGTCCTCGCCGGGCGTCTACGACGAGGCCATATTCCAGGTGATCAGTCGATCGATTGGACGATGCTCGCGAACGGAAAGCTGCACGCGTGAGTTGTCGTGTGGAAATCACAAATGACAACTTTTCTCTGGTTTTTGCAGGGTCTCGACTTTGTGATCGCCGAAGCGAGGCGGCACGGCATATACCTTCTCCTCTGCCTGACCAACAACTTCGACGACTTTGGCGGCAAGCGGCAGTACGTCCAATGGGCGAGGGAGGCCGGCCAACACCTCACCACCGCCGACGACTTCTTCAACACCACCGTCGTCAAGGATTACTACAAAAACCACGTCAAGGTTTGTTTCATTAAACTAGTGACTCAAACATGTACATGATTTCTTTTAACACGATTGTGGTCAGTCGCGGCACTTTGGAAATTTTTAATAGTGCGCTCACTTCACACGCATAACTTATATAATGGTTTCACAATATCATAAATCCAATACACATATTCAAAATTTGCTAAAAGTACAATACAAATAGTTTTAAGGTCTTTCAAATCCCAAACCACTAAAATCGGAATCAATTCAATCGATAGTTTTGATGCATTGAAGAGGTGATATCCTGACTTTTTATTCAAAATTTTAGGGGGTCTCAGTGCATACCCAGCACCCACCTAGATCCGCACCTGATTATGATGGTATGTTAGCCTCATCTCTAAACGTGAGATCTCTCTCGTTGGCATGCAGACGGTGCTGAACAGGGTGAACACACTCACGGGGGTGGCGTACAAGGACGACCCTGCCATCTTCGGCTGGGAGCTCATGAACGAGCCGCGATGCAACGCCGACCCTACCGGCGCCATGGTGCAGGTGCTGCTGCTGCCTCCATCTATTTTTTGATTCATCCCGCTGTTGAATTCTCATTCTCAATGATGTTCCCGCATGCTTCATGTCACCGCAACCGGAAACATTTCGAAAAAACGACCGAGTTTTCGTCGTCATGACCGACCTGTTTTGATTTGCAGGCCTGGGTGGAAGAGATGGCGCCGTACGTGAAGACCGTAGACGGCAAGCACCTGGTGACGGCAGGGCTGGAAGGCTTCTACGGCGACGGTGCCCATGAGAGCAAGGAGCTGAATCCATGGAGCATATACTACGGCACCAACTACGTCGCCACGCATCAGGCGCCGGGGGTCGACTTCGCCACCATCCATCTCTACCCCGACGTCTGGCTATGGGGCTCCAGCACCGAGGAGAAGGCGAGCTTCTTCCAGAACTGGACGCGGTCACACATCCAGGACACGGAGAGGTACCTCAAGAAGCCGCTCCTCGTCACCGAGTACGGCAAGTTCCTCTGGAAGGACGCCGCGAACAAGACCCAGAGGAACTACTTCCTTGACATGGTCCTCGACTCCATCTACACCTCGGCCTCCGAAGGCGGGCCACTGGTTGGAGGCGCCTTCTGGCAGCTGCTCGACGATGGCATGGACACACTCAAGGATGGATATGAGATCATACTCCCAAAGGACGTCCACGCTGCGAGCATCATCAGCAACCACTCCGAGCAGCTGGCCAAGCTCAACGGGAAGGACGTGGAGGCGATTCGCCAGCGGCAAAGTTCTCATAGGAAGATACACGTAGGCAATTCCGGTAGGGGCAGTACGGACACACCCCACATCCACATTCACTTGATTCGTTTTATCTCTTTGTTCAGATCAATTTCTTCATTGTTCAGTAGCGTCTAGCTTGTAGAAAGAATCATTCTTCTGTGCCTTCCTTCTCCAAAAGTATAGTTTGTTAGCACTAGTTATGTGTACCTAGCAGAAGTCAGGGTTGAAGTACAAATCAGGAACTCAGAATGAGTAACCGGCGTACAAATCATAGTTGCCCTGATGTATTGTATATTTTGTATTTCGTATTGAACTATTGAAGGCCTTAATCAGGAAATAGTTCAAACAGTTTCCATGGGCCATGTGAAATGGTCATTTCATCTTCTAGCATAAGGATCAGACCATTTTCAACTGTTTTGAAGGGCAACAGTGCTGGGTATTACATCACTGACAAAAGGCCAGCAGCGATAGATGGGTTCTAGCTATTGACAATTCTACACTATTGAGTTCTAGAAGAAAAATAAATAAATAAAATACAGCTCTACACCAAACTTGTATATTGCCAGACGTAGCAATTTTACTCTAGTTGGTAGTGTAGCAAAAGTGATTTTTATCTTTTCCTTTCTTTGTGAGTAGCATAGCAACCAGCAAGAGTAACTTGGTGATTAAACAAAAACATGCGATGAATCCGTCCGTGGCCTTATATGCGTTGCATATTAGTTGATGGGCAGGAAAAAATTCCATAGACACACATGTGGATGGTTCCTTGAAAAGAAGATCTTGTGACCATCTGGAATCCACAGGCAAGAGGAATGCCACCGTTGGTTCAAGTTGTGCTCTACCAGTTGTATTGTTCCATGGATGGAACTTAGGATACAAGTAAACATTCTAATTGACTTTCACCAATTTAACCAAATAGACTAGCTTCTACAGTAGGGTCTTACGAGTTATGACGTAAGTGAATCTGTAAAAGATGGATTTTTTTTTAACAAGATTTTTACAGGACCACTTCTCCCCCTTTTTCTCAACCTTAATTATCACAAGAAACGCGAGAAGACGGATACCAGGAACACCTGAGTCCTGTCTGTCCGCGCATCCCCAATTCCCCAATTCGACGCGTGAGCAACGGTACCCAACAATTGCAATGCCCAATCACGAGAACGGATGGAAGAATAAGCAAGCAAGTGTCCCCAAGAATCAGCAATCACCTGCCACGCCGTGCCGTCACGGTTGAGATGTCTGGGTACCGTAGCCGGCCGCACCGACTGCAGAGGCCGCAGGGTCCTCGGCGGAGCCGCGCTGTCCTTCTTTCTCTCTTCGGTGCCGCGGCGGCGGCGGACGGAGAGGTGGGATCAGGCGGAGGAGGCGCAGGCGAGGCGGCCATCACCCACCAGCCATGCCGGCGTGGCGTTCGGTTCGGGTCGGGACGGGTGGGTGGGAGGAAGCCCAAAGAGAGAATGGCCTTTTATCTGAAGCAAATCCAATAATTTGGTCTGCTCGGCAAATTCAAGGGAAAGTATAATAGATGGGCCAATGTGAGATTTATCGGCCGTCAGCTAATAACGATTTGTATAGGCCGACATGCGTCTCATTTCTTACCAAATTTTGCTGGGCCGAATGCCGATTTCACCAGCTGCAATATATGAAACGTTAGTTTCTCTTGATGCATTTTTTTCAAAAACAGTTCTAGATACTAACATCACTTTAGATCTGGGCTAAAATAAAGTGAATTAAGTTTATATTTTTAGTCTAAAATGTAAACAAGATGACACATCTAAACACTCTTAATGTATCCACAGCTTCAGCTCTATAAATTTCTGGAGTTAGGAATATCCTACTCCACCAACTCCACAAATTTTGGTGGAACTGGAGCTATACCAATCAAGGCCTATATTAGCGAGAGAAAAATTTACAAGGCGCAGAAGGCTAAACCAGGTTCTAAGTACAAGGCAAGAAAGAAACAAAATAGAAAAAACCTCAAGGTTATCTCTAGTCGGAGTGTCTAGTCATGCTACCAATTTCTTTAGGGTGTGTTTGGTTGCTTGTATCAAGTGGTACATGTATGAGATGGTTCAAGAAAAAAGTCATTCATGTGTTTGGTTACTTGAATAAAACCATCCCGTCCTGGATGATGGGATACAAATTTGAGGAATATTCTCTGTAGATGATGAACTATTCTATTCACCCAAAACAATAGAACCAAATGGTACAGAACCATCCCGTCCTATTCAATCTCATTCCACTAACAAAACACACCCTTAGTCTCGTCGTTTCTGTGATTCAAAAATTGCTTCATCGATGGACCATTGGTCTGAAAGGCTCTGCGTTCTTTCATTATTATTTTTAAGATAATAGAAGCTTTTATTATATCCCGATCTTTGCATCATGAGATGCATACAGCCTATTGTGTTATTACAATGTTACAGCAAAAATGTCATAATAATGATTCGGACAAATACTGAAAGAAGTTGCAATAAGCCATAAAAACATGAAACACAATGTCTCAATCCGCACACAGACTGTTACTAAATCTCCACCCATACCTACTGAAGAGATTTCTAAGTACAATCTCCAGTTATCTGTATGCCAATAGCATCACCTCTCAAGCATACGGACGCTGCAGCACAGACCACGAACCCAACCAGTTGGTGCAAAAGTATACAACCTGCAATGGATTAGCAATTATTTGTTTATCAAACACCATATTATTTCGACATAGCTAAATTGACCAACACAAAGCGACAATCCCGACCAAAATGTGAGCCCTTAAATCCTTTCCCAACCTCACTAACCAGCTCCCAAACAAATTGTTCATACTTTTAGGAGGTTGTAGATTAGAAGCCGTTTGTATGACACGCCATGCGAAACGAGCAAACTGGCAGTCAAAAAAGAGGTGTTGTATAGTTTCCTCATTGTTACATAAACAACTTTTTTGCTACCATTCTAATTCCTTTTACTGAGATTATCCTTTATCAAAAGCATCCTACGATATAAAGTAGCATAGAAAAATCTTTATTTTTAAAGGCACCTTAAGCTTCCACAAATATCGGTTTGTAACTGGGATACTTTCATACACTAAAATTGTATACATCGACTGAACAGAAAACTGTCTATTCTGGTGGAGAGTCAATCGAAAAGTATCCTGATCTAAGGATAATTGCACCCTAGCAATCTTTGCAACAAGTTCATGTCAGGCTATTAAATTATTTCCTATAATTGCCCTACGAAAAGGTTCATTAAGCGGGACAGAGCACAGTACTTCCGCCACCGTGGCATGCTTTTCTCGAATAATGTGAAAAAAATCGAGGGTATTGTATATTAAGTGGGTTGTTCTCACTTCATACCTCCTGTCAAAATTATATTTGATATCCATTACGAATTACGAATGTGAAAAGACCCAAAATCTAAAGAAATTTGTTAGCATGCTAGTTAAGATGTTGATCTGTCGCTAAGAAGATGGATGGAACCGCGACAAAGTTTTCACCCGAACTTGTTGGAACTTGTCCAGCTAATTCCTCCTACGGTCCTACCTACGATGCAATGAGGCAGACCAAGACTAATTCCGTTGTAAGCGTCCATGCTAACGACTGCGACCTGCACTGCTGGCTACAATAATGCTCGAGTATTAATCAGGACGGGAAACTAATAGGGCTTTCTTTGTAAAGTAGATCTATACCCCTTTATAATGCACCTAAGCAAATTTTCCTACGTCCACCCTAAATAATGCACCTCATTAGAGATGGCCCAATATTCGTGCACCCAGCAAAACGTCCCCAGAAACTTGCATTCATCAAAATGAACGTCTCGGATCTTTCCTCGGTTTACTCACCCACATCCGATGGTCATTATTTAGTGTGTCTAATCATCCCCGTGGTCCACAAATGACCTCCCCACCTACATATTTGGAAGGAGAGCGAATCAAACAAGGAAATAAATAAGGAGGATCCGCATGCAAGGAAACCAGATTTGAATTTTCTTGGTCAAAATTATGCGTACTACATATTTGTAAGAGGGTGAATCAAAAGAAATAAACATGGAGGATTCGCATGCAAGGAAATAAGACTTGAATTTTTATTGTCCGGCATTGTGATCGTATTTGTTTCGAATATGACCCTTCTCGAGACTTTTTACGGATCTAGCTCCATAGAGCCTAATTTGATACTGAGAGCGCTGAATTTTTGTTTTCATTTTTATCTAAGGAACCAACATGTCGTGAGTCGCTTAATTTTTTCAATTTTTCTCATGGAACCGTGCGAAAGCAGATTTATTTTTCATATTTTCCAAAATCATCCTCGTGATCCACAACAAACCTTCCCTCATCTCCAGCATCAACAAGGAAAAGGAAACAAACGTCCTGGAATCAAGGAAAAGGAAACAAAGATAATTTTATTAAGTACAAAATAATTTATAATTTATTTATTTTTGAAAATAATTTTATTAAGTACAAAATAATCGAAAGTTTTTTTGATAATTTTTCTAGAATTTTTTAACCTAATGTGCTTCCTTTTCAAAAATCCTTCTATATTTAAAAAAAATGAAGGCAACTCACCTGTAGCTTCTTTTAGTGCTGCCTGACTGCAGAAGCTTCTTCTCTTCCTCCCTCCATTAAAGCAAGAAAGAAGCTCCAAAGCTCCATCAATCCCGCACCAAATCTCCTCTTTCCATCTATGGTGTTAATTCCCCAAATTTCGTGCTCTATTGCCAAAATTTTCTCCCAATTTGATTTGATCCTAAATTATGGTTTTCATAAATATGCTTGTTTCGGTGCTATAAAAGCCAGCGAGCTCTTCTCCACCCCTAAATTATGGTTTCCATAAATATGCTTGTTTCGGTGCTATAAAAGCCAGCGAGCTCTTCTCCACCCCCATCGCATTGCGTAAATCCCCAAGTGCTCCCTCTTGTAAGGATCGCCGGATTTTGGAGGTAACCCAAGCCATCACCGTCATCTTTCCCGACGAAATTCACCGCAACCGTGACTCCTCCCAGCGTCGGTGTGCCGATCTCGCCGCGATTGCGACCATGCGACCGCCGCCACCTGGCCTTCCTTCCTTGCCCCGGCCAAGAGAGCACGCATGTGCTCGTGGAAGCTGCAAAAAATAATCTAAGATCGAAAATTCTTTTTTCTTTCTCTTTCTTGATTTAAAATCTTTTGGGAGCCCGTTTTCGCCTATTCGACCTCTATTTAGTTTTGTTTTTCTTTCTAAATTCATTTAAAATTCTAAATTTCTCTTTTATTATTAAGTGTTGTATTCATACTTATCTTCTCATTTAATTGATAAGCGGGTGTACTGTCGTCGTAGCGTTAGCACAAGCACTATACTAGTGGTTGCTAGTTTTAGACCAATATCGCTGAAGTTAACCAAGGTAAAATTACCTAACTCTACCGTGTATAAAAACCGATTGCTTTTAAGATCCTTAAGCTAAAAGGCTGGTTTTAATCTGTAAGAAAAAAAATTAAGCCTAAACAAGCGGTGCCTTCGGAAGAAACCGGATACTTTTTTTCCGAAAGGAGAAGAAATTAAACACTTGTGAAAAAATAAGCACAACAAACATAGCGCTCATGATGGGAGCTGCACATCTCTGTAGCCGCCACGCAGAACGCCGGATTGGCATGCCTGACCTCACCGTCCATCGGGGACGAAATTATATTGGAATCGATCGTTGACAAGAATTTGATATTAGCATAGGCATAATATTCCAACCTAAAGGGAATTCCACATGCAAATTAAGCAACGGTGCAAGCTCCCCAAAGTAAAGAAAATCAAACGACTAGGAAGGTTAAAAGGGAAGCTGATCGAGATGTGAGCGAATTCGAAGCAACGTGGATGGATGGCCAATAAAAGTAAACATTGGTGGATCGGAGTACATGAACAGCAAGTAAAAGGTCAACTCATATTCACGCATTATTCCCCACGATGGAACTAGAAAAGGCCACTAGTTTGTGGACATGCTGTTGAAAGTGCTATTGGAGACGCATCGCAGCTTCCTTCGATTTGGCACGTACGCGGACTCGTGGATCTGCCTGTGCCGGGTGTATGGTGGCAGTAAGCACACACGTCCCATGCACGGACGAAACACAAGCTACTTTCCAAACATTCTCAGAAAAAGCGAATCTGTGTCTCAACGTGTGATCGCCAGATTCATGTAATCGTGTGGAGGAGCTACCAATTTTTGGAATTGACTGTCCTTTGAAATAAGGTCGAGGAGGACGCAGTGGGATTTTTTCAAGTACGAGTAGCACATCGACATCGAGGATTATCCTCTATTTGAACATGAAAATTCAGGATTGAGGAAAGGTACGTGTTAATTTGGACAAACCTGGTTTGATTATGCTTAACATGTTTGAGCCCTCCGATTTTAAGGGTATTTTCCAGGGAACGATTCGACTTCCGTAGAAATCTAGAGAAAATTTAAAGTTTCTACCTTCACACCAGCCGGTGAGATTTGACCATTCATTTTATTTTTCTAAATGCAATTAACCATTTATCTCGTATGTCTCGATGATATATGGTCTAAGACCCACCCGCGTGTCAGTGAGTTTGGACGTGAGGATGCATGCGCTAGAAAATACTCTCTACCACTTTGGATGTAAGTCGTGTTGGGGGAGTCTACGAACGGCTGTAAAATATGCACTCGATGGATCTAGCTAGGCGAGTGTTGGACTTGGAAAATAATTGTGTTAGTGGCTAACCATTTTCCCTCCACGATAAGCGCATTGACAGATGAAATAACGACAGATCCAGGAAGCTATGCATGCCGATCGTACTACATCGATCTTGGGGTCGACTCGCATGACAGAAAGGTACGTACTCGGCCTGGAAGTCTGAGAGCTATCGATCGATCGAGGAATAGCAGCCGGGCGGTAGGTGAATGATTGTGATTGTTCCGGCCACTCTCTGTATCTGTAGCTAGCCAGCTCACTTAGCTTTGCTTTGACCGCACGACGTGATGCAGCGGCTGCGCATGCACAGACTAAGGAGCGAAGCATGTCGCGCACTAAATTATCTTTAACCCTCGATTTCTCTGGTACCCTGTGTTACTGTCTCAATAGATGGTTTGAATATCAAGGATTCAAAATTTGTTTTCGGATAAATTACCGTTCAGGATCGGAATCCAAAATTTCAGTGAAATTCGGATATTTCGGACAAATCTCGTTCGAAATTCAAAAAACAAAATTCAAATCCGGTTCGTTTTGTACCGAGAAAAAAGGAAATTCGCCGAAAAATACCTAAATTTCGGGCGAAATACCTGAAATTTTGGCCTTTTTGCAACAGAAAAAAAGTGGGTCAAACGATGTCGAAAAATTTTGAAATTTGTTTTGAAGAGTCCTAACACATAGTTGATATTACCGTAACAATTTCGGATTATTCTGAAGTCTATGAAATTTCTAAAAATTCAAACATCGCTACTGTCCTGATAAAACATTGATCGACAATTTTGAACCGAATGCAAAATGGTTCAAACCACGTTATAAACATTTGAATTTTTTTGCATGGTTATGATGTATCTCTAATGCTCTCATAAAATTTTCAGATAATGATCAAACTGTATGAATTTTTAAAATTTCGAACAATACTACTGTCCTGTTAAAAGGCTTACCGGTAAATTTGAACAAAATAAAAAATTATCTAAACAATGTTAAAAACTTTTAAGAAAATTTGTGTATAGTACTGATGTAACATTAATGTTGATTTAAAATTTTTAGATGATGATCATTCTCAAATAATATTTTAAAATTCAGACAGTGCTACGTCCTGATAAAAACCTGATAATCAATACATAGATTTGCTTTAGCAATAAAAAAGTTTAAAATTTTACATAAGGGTGATAAGGAAGTTATTAATATCTCATAAAAATTTTGAATTATGATCACACTCCAGTGAATTTATAAAAATCTTACAAGGCACAGTACATTTATTTTCTTTTCTTTTTTATTTTTGAAATATAATATAACAAACGAAGTTCAATGCTTACATAGATTTGATTGACGAAACAAACAAACAAAGTTGAAATTTTTTTAAAATTTTATATAATGTTACTATTTTTGAAAATTTAATATAATGTTACTAAGGCAATTATTAATCTCTCAAAAAAATTTAGATCGTAATCACACCCAAGAAAATTTATAAAATTCTGAAAATATAATTGTCCCAATTATGTTCATTCTGTTTTTTATTTTTTAAGGATAAAAAATTAAGTTAAATTATTTTAAATTTTTTATGTATGATCCTAAGATACTAAATATAGTACCATAAAATTATCAGCTCATTATCAAGCTTTTACAATTTTATAAAAATATGACAGTGTTTTTGCCAGAATTTTAAAATGTCTCAAGATTTCGGTTTTTCAACAAATTTTCATAGGAGATGACTTTCCTAAGGGTTATTGGACCAAATCCGGCCTTAAAACATGAAATTTCGGCAAAATTTCAAGTAACTGTAGCAATTTCAAAAAAATTTAATGTTTTTTATCCGTCCGGTAGTTTAGATTTCGGGGTGGTCCGAAATCCGAAATTTCGCCGAAATTCGTCGAGATTTGGAACCTTGGGTTTGATACATCTTAAAGATGATTAAAAGTCTTAAGCTACGATACGACAAAGTCCGGGTAAAAAAGAGAGTGACAAAATAAACTACGTACGTATGTGCGCAAAGTTGTTTGCAATTTGTAAGAGAAACTAGAAATTTATGCGTGGCGTGTACGCCGCAGGCGCCGCTCTTCACGCGAGAAAATCGAAAAACACGCAATTGACGCTCCATACACGAGTAAATCGAGAAAATACGCGAAAAAGATCTAAAAATAAGCCTGTGCTTTTCGCAAAAGGGCTTAAAAACGTAATGCTAGAAAAGCGTAAAAAGGACATAAATGCAATGAATATATTTTTTTTCAAAAAAAAAGACATATTTTTTTTTACAAAATGAACCTAAACGTAATTTTGATTTTCCTAAAAAGGACCCGAGCGCTACTCCTAAAAATGCTAAAAGGACATGGATGTATTATATTTTTTTTTCAGAAAAAGGACCTGGTCGTAATTTTTTTCCTAAAAAGGACTTATTCGTAATTTTTTTAAGAAAAAGGATCCGGATGTAAAAAAATTTAGCCGGCTTGGCTCGAGCCGCATGCCGAGCCGGCTCTCCAACGGCTCAAACGCATGTGAGCGCGTGGATTCTGCAAAGTATAGGTGAGGTATGATTTGACACGGAATTGAACCATTCATTTCCTACAAGAAGTTTGAAAAACTCTGGCGTTCCAAAAAGCGTGCCTAAATGGTGCTAGTGCTGGTGCTGGTGCTGGTGCTGGTGCTGGTGCTTGCTTGAGTGCACATGGCGCAAATTTCCTAACATTTTCGTATGCCCAATATCGGGAGATGCTTTTATACATGTAGTGTAATATTGGTGGTGAAACTAAAGCCAGGAAATTAAGTTTATACACTGCCGCGTCCTTTTGGGTTAAGTGACTAGCTAGCTTCTTTATCATCGCGAGGCCATCGACTAATTAGTTAGCCGGCCAGCTACCATATTTAACGGAAAAATGTGCGCATCCAGTTGACGAAGGAACGCGCCAATGTACTGTACGTGGCCGTTTTGTCCTCAAACTCGTGTACCACTTCTGACGACTTCGATGACCTGACTTTTCTGAGACGTATGCGTGAGCTACACAGATTTGGGGCCTATGCTAAATTGAAAATTAGGCACCACACTTTAGAAAAGTCCATTAAGTAGAGAGAAAAATATCATTTATGCCCTAACATTTAGTTCTGAGCAGTGCTTCAATGCTTTTCTTTCCAATACAAGTTGTACAAATCTTAAAGCAAGCGAAAGGGTAAATAACAATTATCTACCATTCATTCATGCTTTAATATTTGTACAACTGTTAAAAAGAAAAATATAGAATCACCTCTCTTTAGCTCTTCGGTTCTTTTTTTCTTTTTTTTTTTTTTTTTTTGGCTTACACTTTTCCTAACAAGATGGGATACGGCTCTTATAGTCCAAGATGTAGCACCATAATGCCGCTTCGGCGACCAAGCAGTGTAACACAAGAGCTAAATAGATGAAGATTTGAGGATTGACACAGGAACATAAATTAATTATTTGAGTTCATATAAAACACCACAATAAATAGATGAAAATGGTGTAGATTTATTTATCGCCACAAACATCATGAGTTAATTAGGAGGAGGAGAATTAGGGGAGGAGAGGCTGTTAATTTTCACTAGCAAGTAGTAAGATTTAGAGATGGTAGTGCGAAAGCAAAGAGGGAATGGAGAGAGCAATAAAGGCTTCATTCTCACAGTAAGAAGCCAATAAAAAGACTTGATTAGCTCTTTACCTCACACAATATTGACCATGGTAGTAATAGTATTTTTCTTCAGATATTAACGAGTAGTAATTGAAGATTAAATTAAAATTAGAGGTCCCTAATTTGGGGTTCCGTGCAATTGAGCACTTTGCTCTTGCCTTTGGTACAGGCCTAGAGCCAGCAGAACCCTTGCTTGTTATGTGTAATCCTACCTTTCCTAATCCCGAAAGGATCGCTGCCTCCTAGTTCATTTGAGTCGTAGAGCAAGCAGGCTCGGCTTACGGCTCGAGCCGAGCCGACCGAAAAAATTTACAACCGGGTTCTTTTTCAAAAAAAAATTACATATAGGTCTTTTTTCCGAAAAAAAACGTTTAGGTCCTTTTTTTCGAAAAAAGAATATATATTACGTCTAGGTCCTTTATGCGTTTCTAAAGCTTACGTTCGGGTCCTTTTACCAAAAAATGGAATTACGAATAGGTCCTTTTCGGGAAAAAAATAGTTCGGATCCCTTTTTTTTTGAAAAAATATACATCGCATTTAGGTCATTGTTGCGTTTTTCTAGCATTACGTTGAAGCCCTTTTGCGAAAAACACAAAATCCTTTTTAGGTCCTTTTCGCGCGTTTTCTCGATTTACTCGTGTGTGGAGCGTCGATCGCGCGTTTTCTCGATTTGCTCGTATGGAGAGCGGCGCCCGCGGCGTGGCACGCCGCGTACAGGTTTCTAGTTAATATGAAACCAATCCATTTGAAAGTCCAGGCGTAATTTGTTAATATATACATATGGTACATTGCAACGAACCGAATCGATTTGATACGACCATGCATACATAATTGTGATTGCTACGGCTAGTAGATTAACCTCTCATATCTTGCTAACGTTTGCATTATACGATCGGTACAAGTATCAGGTTATCATTCTGACTTATCATCGCACGATGAAGTCGTCGACGTCGTAAAGCAAGAATTTGTCCATGGTTCGCGTTCAATTGAGAAAAGAGACGACTGCAGGGCGCACGTACGGAATGCAATTATGCAAGTCTGTTACAGGCAGGCCACTTGCATGGAAAAAAGTTTACTTAAGAATGTATCGTGTAATCCAGAGAAGAATCGATTTGAACGCATATATATATATATATATATATATATATATATATATATATATATATAGAGAGAGAGAGAGAGAGAGAGAGCGTAGGTCACTTGCATCTATACTCTTTATAATGCAACAAGCACTATATCCACCCCAAATAATGCACCCCACTAGAGATAACCCAACCTTCATGTACCCAGTAATCGTCTCCAAAACTTGCCTCCATCAAAATTAACCTCTGATCTTTCTCGACTTTACTCACCCACATCCGATGGCCATTGTTTAATGTGTCTAACTTAAAAGATCTCCCCTACCTCCAAGATCATCTTAAGGAAAAGGAAACAAATATCACGGAATTAAGGAAAAGGAAACAAACATTCTAGAAAAAGAAAAGACTATATATTACGTGTTGGGAAAAGAAAACTGGAAGACAGGGCACTATACTAGTGGAAAAAAGTTTACTCAAGAATGTATCGTGTAAGCCAGAGAAGAATCGATTTGAGCACGCGCGCATATATATATATATATATATATATATATATGCGGTGGTACTATTCTACTCTTGAGCGTAGAATAGCTATTTTGCGCTCTGGTCGGAGAAGTAAATTCCACGCGCTTTGTCGAAACGTAGTGAGTTAATGCATTACAAACAACACTAGTAAATGTAGCCTACTAGTAAATTATGAAATATTTTACTACAGAACAACTGATGCGAAGCGTATACAAAACACACCTTAATCTAATTCGGTAGTAAATCACAAATACATTTTACTATAGAACAACAGATTGAATTACTACCGAATCATTTACTAGTTCATGCGTTGGTCAACCCAGCTAGTTAATGCGTATTGTAATTTGTACATGAATCTGTCTCTTCTTTGTTTTTTTCATATCTTTCAGCTGATATTGATTTTGGTCTTAAAATTTTACAGTATTTTATAATCTCTCATCCCCTATTTATAGTAATTTGTTGAGAATTTTTAAAATGTGTACTTATGGTTTTCATAAATAAGAATAAAGTTCTATTTACTACATCTGCAGTAAAATATTTGAAAATTTCTCAAAAAATTACCACACGTAGGGCAGTTGAGCTTTTACAATCCTGCAAAATTTGAAGACCAAACTCAATAGAATTTGAGAGATATGAAAATAACAAAGTGTCAAACAGTAACGTATACTATCTTTTATTATAAAAAATAACACTTTACTGTTAAAATTCTCAAAAAATTACCACACGTAGGGGAGGTAATATTCTACAACCCTGGAAAATTTCAAAACCAAACTCAATGGGATTTGAGAGATATGAAAATAACAAAATACCGAACATCAGCTTATACTACATTTTACTATCAAGAAAGCTGTATTTCACTGCCTCCTACCCAATCTGTTACTACATGCTGTACACAGCAGCAAAATGGTATAAAGTTTATGAAAATTATATGTATAAGTTTTCAAAAAATCTCAAAAAAATTACCATACGTAGGATACGTGAGCTTCTACAACTCTACAAAATTTGAAGACCAAACTCAATCGCATTTAAAAGATATGAAATTGATAAAGCACTAGACAGTGAAAAATCACTAGTCAACCGAATTTGTCTTTTCATATCTTTCAGCTGGTATTGATTTTGATTTTCAAATCTTTCAGGATTGTATAATCTCACCTACCATATCTATAGTAATTTTTTTGGAATTTTAAAAATGTCTACCGTTGGTTTTCATAAATAAAAATTTAGTTCTGTTTGTCGGACTCACAGTAAAATATTTGTAAAATTCTCAAAAAAATCACCACACGTAGAGGAGTTAAGTTTCTACAATCCTGCAAAATTTGAAGATCAAACTAAATATGATTTGAGATATATGAAAATAACAAAGTGTTAAACAGCAGCGTATACTATCTTTTACTATAAAAATAACACTTTACTGTGAAAAATTCTCAAAAAATTACTACACGTAGGGGAGGTAATATTTTACAACCCTAAAAAATTTTAAAACCAAAATCAATGGAATTTGAGAGATATAAAAATAACAAAATATCGAACAGAAGCAGCTGGGAGTACGAACCATTCCGGTTTCCATGAGCTTATCTCCAAGCTAATCAAAAATACTTGTACGTGTAGTCAAACTTAAATATGGCGCATATATGCCAGATGAATCACCTAGCTACGTATGCAGTTGGGGAGAATCGAACACGTACTTAATTAATATCTTTTGGGCGAACATAACGCGGTCGACAAATCAGTTGGGATAACCAATATCTGTGCAGCAACACGCACCCATTAATTAATTCGAGGGGGAAAAGAAACTTGTCTTGAGCCTTGACTTACATCTCATATCTCGGTTAAATTATCTTGCGTTAGCTTCATATCCCAGCACACATTTGGCGTGCAATTCCGAATCTAAATTAAGAGACTATTGTGCCAAAAACGTACGGTTGAACTCGCTACTGTATGTTACGTATCAGACCATAACATCTTGAAATGCGTCGAAACATGGATGGTCATTTGCATTGACTTGTCTGCAAAACGTAACCACTCACCAGCAGACATGGTGCATGTACCCAAAATCATTTTGTTCCCTGATGATTCATGCAAAAGAAGAAGAAAAAAGAGATACTTCTATGCGTCACTATTTTAAAATTACATTAATAATAAAGTATAAATAAAGAGCAACGTTTAGTTTAAAATTTATACAACTTGTATCAGAAAGAAATGCATAGTTTCCCACCGTTCAAGACCCGCTTGTGTTATTCGGGCTATAAATAAGAAGCGACGAAGTGACTGAGCAGAAGCTCCCAGACCTCCATCGGTGACCGGCCGGCTGGCGCGGCGCCTATATTTGTCCAAGCTCAGGTGAGAGAAACGACCGAGCTAGCTCAAGCAGTCATGCATGCATGCCCATTTCTGCCTCCGAGAATCTTGGCCTTCTTCTTGCCATGCATGGATTAATCATCCTCTCTGAGCCTGAGGTCACCGTATCTCTGATCGATCATTTATAAACATGCCATTGGTAGAGATGGCCGGCGGCGGGGAGGGGACGGCGGCGCTGATGTGCGCGCCGATGAAGGCGACATCGGAGGGGGCGTGGCAGGGGAACAACCCGCTGCGTTTCTCGCTGCCGCTCATCATCCTGCAGATCTGCCTCGTCGTCGTCTTCACCCGCGGCCTCGCCTTCGCCCTCCGCCCGCTCCGGCAGCCGCGCGTCATCGCCGAGATCATCGTAAGTGTCCATCCGTCGCCTCTATCATCCACCGTGTGCGCGCAGGTGCATTAAATTCGTTCTTCATCATCGTTCTCGCGCTTGGTCTCAATATTATTCTACCAACATTTGATCGTTCATTTTGCTTGCGTATATGCACGCATGGTCCATTCATACGTGATTACGCCCTTGAAGATGTCATGTTCAGTTTCATTAGGACAAGCATGCTAACTTGATTGACCATGTGCAGTTGCATCCAAGCATCGATCTAGCTTGATGCTAATGATCTTTTGTTCGGAGTAGTACGTTGCATTGCACAGCAGTTGTTCTGTTTTTTTCTTCCGAGTTTTTTTATGATGATCAGAATTCAGAAAGAATAACTTCGCATGCTTAGCAAGTGTGAAATAAACTGTATGTTCTCAGTATAGTATCATCATCATTACTCATCCGATTGTTTCATTGCAGTACGTGCAGTACCCGTATGCTGTTGTAGTAGCAATAAGATTTAAGATTAACTTTTTTTTGGGGGGTATTAAAATTAAACAAAGAAGTCAAGCTTTGGACCCTACAAAATACTTCCGGGATTCTAGCGCAGGAAACTGAAGGCAATAGTTGCCTCTGTAGCTGTCCATATTTAGTCATCTTCTAGTTTTATCTTGCCTACTTTCGGAACCGTAGCAGTACCTCACCAGTACAATCTCCCCACTACTACTTAAGAAGATCACTGTTGTTAATAGTCATTAATAGATCTGGGTCAGGCCTAGGGATGGCAATGGGGGACCCGATCCCGTTTTCCAGGGAATTCCCTATTAGGGACGGAAATCTCTCCATGGGGCTTATCGGGAAAAATATTGCCCCCGTCGGGGATCGCGGGGATGGGGATGTTCCACCGTTCCCCGTCCCCGTGTTATTACTAATAGGTGGAAGTAAATGATCATTCTCAAAAGAAAAAATATATATGTGAGGTTATTATTAATAAACATGCTAAATATGAATTACTCTAGTGATTCACTCACACTTCAACCACACATGCACCATTACTCTAGTGATTCATTCATGTAGCATGTGATCTTTTATATAGCATTTTCGGGGATTATTCCCTGTCGGGCCCATAAACCCGTCGGGATCGGGACGGGAGAATTAAGCCCGTGTCACGGGACGGGACAGGCGGAGAAATTTTCCTTATCGGGGATGGGAGGGCGCTCCCCGCGGGGATTTTCCCCGTTGCCATCCCTAGTCAGGCCGGGCCATTTTTGGGCTGGCCCACGGTCTGGCACGAATGGATGTTGGGCTAGGCCGGTATAGCATAAATGCTATGGCCAGGCCGAGCCTAAATTTTGGGCACGTCAGACAACACGGCATAACTTGATCCCTTGGGTCGACATGGCCCGAAAAGCCCGATGCACCATCTTTTTTCACCTATTTTTTCCCCTTCTATTTTTTCTCTCTTCTTCTTTTTGGCTCACTTCTTCGTTTCCCGCACTTCCTGTCTCTCCTCCAATCCCGAGTCCCCACCATTTGAAACCCTCGATCGCCCCATCTTACCTTACATGCCCTGCGTGCCGTCTTGATCGAAGCGTGTGGCAACGAGGGCCAAGACGGCAAAGGCGAGCGAGGCGGCTCTGATCTAGGCAGCAATCAAGGCGACGAGGGGAGGGGGAGGTAGCTCAGATCTGGGCGGTGGGGCACGAGGCAACTCAGATCCGGGCGACGATCGAGGCGACAAGGGCCGAGGTGAGCGGCGGCGACTGAGGCGAGGAACCTCGCCGACAACTATTGAGGAGGGCAGATTCGCAGAGGTAGCCATGAACACGTTGGCGGTAGGCAAGCGCGGCACCTTAAAGTCTTGTTTGGAACATAGGAATTTCATAGAAAACAAATTCAATTCTGACAGGAATCAAGAAATTTAGTGGGTTCCAAACAGGGTCTTAAGACACCAAACCCAACCTCCAAATGCAGTTTGACTTTCTTTTATTTCATCAGCAACCGTGGACAGTACATTTATGGTGCTGAATACTTCATCACGCATGTGTAAAATTTTCACTTGTCCACTGAACAAATCATGTACAATTATAGGAACCACGGATTCACATAACACGAAGACCTTTTTGTACTAACCTTTCGTCCTAATAATTCAAGAGTTGGCTTCATTCACATGGATCTAATAAGCCCAAGATTAAACTAAGGGAATTACTATGAAACATACACTCGGAGTGTGAAGGAAAAACGGACGCTCTGGCCCCTCACTTACATAGCGACATAACACCTCTTCCTAAGTCCCACTTGATCTTATCCGCATCACCCTAAGTAAGCTCGACACATCCATTCCTTCGCCATGAGTGTCTTACTTGCTGCTTCTCTCTCTAAATATTTCTACGATCTTCCTCTGGCTTGGAATCCCAAGCTTCGTTGTCGGCCACCGGTCTAAGGCCTTGTTTGAAGGGTGTGCTTCAGTTTTGGACTAAAAGCTCCCCCAAACAGTATGGCTGCAAAATAATTAGGAAGCTAAGCCACAGCAGAAGCACCTCTAAAAACTGCAGCCTCCTCAGCGCTGAGGAGGAGCTTTTCAGTTGTGGCTTCGCTTGACCGTCTCCCATCTCGCTCACTCCGCCACCCTGCCTCGCCACCTTCACGTCACCTCTCCACTCGTCCGCCGTTGTGCTTCGCTATGTTACTATCTTCCCGCTCGGTTGCCCCTCAAAAGGTACAGCTGCAGCAGCCAGTTTGCCAAACGGCATAACAAGAAAAGCCACACGGTCACGTCATTCACAACTTACTGATCCAAACAAACAAAAACAGCTTTTTAGTCCAGCCCCCCCCCAAACAGGCCCTAAGAACACAGCTACTCATACACTACGGAGGCCGTCCACCGCCACCGGAGTTCAGCCGGACTTCGTGTAATCTATTGTGATGTATCTACTCTCCAGAGCTCACTGGATCTAACAAGGCCACAGCTAGACGAGACGGGCCGACACCGTGATGAAGGGCTAGCAAGGTGGTAGTGTTGTGGATGGAGGCAAGGCATCGGGCAGTCACCTCTTCCAACCCCTCTGATGAACTCGTTTCATGGTGGTGTTGCCATACTGGGGATGGGATCGGATGGTTCGTAGCGCTTTGGTTTACGAAGATCTGACAACGGGGAGAGCGTCTGATGGGAAACTTGTGTGCGTTTAATGGTGTTGTTTGTGCCAGTAGGGATGAGATCGGACAGTTGATAGCACTTTGTTTTATGAAGATCTGGCAGTAGGGAGGAGTGTACGATGGTGATATTATGCATTTTGTTACAATATGGTGATTACAATTGTTAGATAAGTAGTTCAATAATATACAATGTGAAGCTTTCCTTCGTACGTCCGGACAATTTATTTTTGCATTTTTTTTCTGCTACCATACATCAACCGATCGATCGAAATGCTTATTCTACATAGGCTTGTCTGTTGGTTTAGCCTGAGCGTGTATGGCACGTCCATATATGGGTAACTTTCTCTTGACCAACTTATATCTGAATGCAACGTTGTGCACGGACTTCTTAGTTTCTGATCAGGATAGAGGTAAACTGAAGAAAAAATGGAGCAGTATCGTGTCTTTACACTTTAAAAAACATCAAAAATCATAGACTTTAGAAAACGTCGTGATCACAATTGCATCAAGAATTGCGTCACCATGCATGGACCATGGAGACACATCAAAGTAGATTTCCAAGCTCAAAACTGATACCGAGAGAGAGAGAGAGAGCAGAAAACAAAAGGAAAGATCAGTTACAGCACTTGAATACTTGATCAGATCAAAATTTCTACTCAATATAGCAAAGCTCGTGCAATGTCTTCAAACAAATCTTAAAAGAGGACACTAGAATTTACAGCGAAGAATGTTAGGTAATCTCCCATTAACGTACACACATGAGAAATTAATTGTATGAGAAATGAATCCATTCAAGCACAATGAATTTCTGCATTTGTCTTCGCTTCTAGCAATGCAAGTTTACGCTACTGTACTACTGTTACTGTTACTGCGGTGTGAAGTGTTCGAGCAAATGGCTGTGTGCTCACATCTGCTATTAATGGCAATGCAGGGCGGAATCCTCCTCGGGCCGTCGGCGCTTGGCCGGAACAAGCTCTTCCTCGACAATGTCTTTCCCAAGGAGAGCCTCACCGTGCTCGAAACGCTGGCCAACATCGGCCTGCTCTTCTTCCTCTTCCTCGTCGGCCTCGAGCTGGACCCGGCCTCGCTCCGCCGCACCGGGCGCAGCGCCCTCGCCATCGCCGTGGCCGGCATCTCCCTCCCCTTCGCCCTCGGGGTAGGCTCCTCCGTCGTGCTCCGCGCCGCTATCGCCCCCGACGCCCCGCGCGGCCCACTCATCGTGTTCATGGGCGTCGCGCTCTCCATCACCGCCTTCCCGGTCCTCGCCCGCATCCTCGCCGAACTCAAGCTCCTCACCACCGACCTCGGTCGCATGGCCATGTCGGCCGCAGCCGTCAACGACATCACCGCGTGGATACTTCTTGCTCTTGCCATTGCACTCTCGGGCTCCGGCTCGCCGTTCGTGTCAATCTACGTCCTGCTTTGCGGCGTCGCCTTCGTCGTCGTCGCCACCGTCCTCGTACGGCCGGTGCTCGTCTCCATGGCGCGCCGGTCCCCGGACGGCGAGCCGGTCAAAGAATCGTTCGTTTGTGCTACTATGGCCATTGTTCTCGCCGCCGGCTTTGTCACTGACACCATAGGCATCCACGCGCTGTTCGGCGCGTTCGTCATCGGCGTCCTGGTCCCGAAGGAAGGTGCCTACGCCGGCGCGCTAACGGAGAAGATCGAGGACCTCGTGTCGTCGCTGCTTCTGCCTCTGTACTTCGTGTCGAGCGGACTGAAGACGAACGTGGCCACCATCTCGGGGGCCAAGTCGTGGGGGCTCCTCGCGCTCGTCATCACGACGGCGTGCGCCGGCAAGATCGGCGGCACGGTGCTCACGTCGTTGCTCATGCGCGTGCCGCTGCGTGAGGCACTCGCGCTCGGGCTGCTGATGAACACCAAGGGGCTCGTCGAGCTCATCGTGCTCAACATCGGCCGCGACCGCAAGGTGCTCAACGAAGAGGCCTTCGCTATCCTCGTGCTCATGGCGCTCGTCACCACCTTCATGACCACCCCGGCCGTCACCGCCGTGTACAAGCCGGCGCGGCGCAGGGCGTCGTACAAGCACCGCACGGTGGAGCGCGCCGACGCCGACAGCGAGCTGCGCGTGCTCGCGTGCTTCCACGCCAGCCGCGGGATCCCGACGCTGATCAACCTCGTGGAGGCCTCGCGCGGCAAGAGGCGGAGCAAGCTCACCATGTACGCGATGCACCTCATCGAGCTGTCGGAGCGGTCCTCGGCCATCTCCATGGTGCAGCGCGCGCGCCGCAACGGCCTGCCGTTCTCCAGCCGGCGCGGCCGCGAGGCCAGGGAGGTGGTGCAGGTGGCGTTCGAGGCGTTCCAGAGGCTGAGCGCCGTGACGGTGAAGCCGATGACGGCCATCTCCGACCTCGACACCATCCACGAGGACATCGTCGCGTCCGCATTCCACAAGCGCGCCGCCATCATCGTGCTGCCGTTCCACAAGATGCTCTGCCACGACGGCACGCTCGAGCCGGTGGACCGGGCGTTCCATCAGGTAAACGTCCGCGTGCTCCGGAACGCGCCGTGCTCGGTAGCCGTCCTCGTCGACCGTGCCCTCGGCGGCATGGCGCAGGTCTCGGCGCCCGACGTCTCCTACTCCGTCCTGCTCCTCTTCTTCGGCGGGCCGGACGACCGTGAGGCGCTCGCGTACGCCTCCCGCATAGCCGAGCACCCTGGCATCGCGCTCACCGTGGCCCGTTTCACGGCGGCGTCCAAACCCAACGCCGACGAGCTCTCCATCGACGACGAGGCCATAGAGAAGTACGTCTCCAAGGCGCTGAAGGCCGGAGACGGGTCGGTCACGTACGAGGAGATAGCGGCCCAGGACCGGCAGGAGGTGATACCCGCCATCAAGGTGCTCGGGAGGGGCAAGAACGTGGTCATGGCCGGGCGGTCGGCTCCGACGCCGCCGCTCGTGGAGAAGAGCGACTGTCCGGAGCTCGGCCCCCTGGGGAGCTACCTGGTGACGCCGGAGTTCTCGACGTCGGCGTCCGTGCTGGTGGTGCAGCGGTACGACCCGAGGAGTGACCCGACGTCGAGGCCGGCGGGGGACGAGGCCGTGGTGCCAATGCCGTGACCGGACAGTTCGTGAGGCGTACGCCGCCCTACTAGGCCAATGGCTCTACTATATATGTAGTTTGTTGGTTAAATATTAGGTCGTTGTGCAAGTTTACTACTGGTTAGTTTGTAAATATCATAATAAAAAGAGGAAACTACGTACAGCTAGCATACACAGGCACAAGGAAAAGGGGTGGGTAATTTAATTAGCGTAGCCAGTAAGTACCTGCTGTCCCAGTTGGAAACAACATACAAGTGTTGTAACTGTTTGACAGATGAAGAGGACAATAATCCAAAGAATATAGTCAGCGTTGTTTGCAAGATTGTAAGTATTGAGTTGCATGCACCAATCAGTTTACCTAAAAGCGTGTTGTTGTACGCACGTTGCCTTGATTTGTGCCACCAAAAGACGGTGATGCGTCCGTACACCACTAGTAGTGGTAGTAATCGGCGAAGGGGGGAGAGAGAGCGCAATGGCCAGGTAGCCATTGATGTTGAAAAGCTTGTCCTGTCGATCCGCAGGAACCGAGCTTGGATGAAAGGTTGCGTTGCGAGTGCTGTAATCAAAACGAGCAAATAGCGTGAGGAGATCAATCGATGGGCCTGAAACAAACAAATGGGCTTGCCCGCCATAGCTGTGTGTGACACTTAGACCCAAGCCCAACCTGCAACTCTGCGAGGCCGCGTCTACGCGTACGATTAATTGGGTCTTCACGCCGTGCCATGCCAACAAGCATCATCAGCACCGGGCTGATCCTATCTAGCTCAACAACTCGAACGCGCGCGGCTTAGCCCATGGGCCTCTTTGTTTTTTTTTATTTTGCTTCTAGATTCTGGTCTCAAAAGCTGAATTAAAAACAAACTGTCCGATTCTAGAAATCGATTATCATAATTCAGTCCACCCCTATACACTAGAATCAACAATCCAGTTTATACGTGATTCTGTGGATTCTGAGGAATACTAATGCGAGAATGGCATTAAACTTCAAAGTAAATTACCCATCGATGCCATTACTATCCATTCAGAATTCAGCTTTTGGAGAATCAGGTCCTGTTTGGGACAGCTTTTGATTATATAGATTTTGGATTCTCAAAGAATCAGGTGGGTGATAGCTTCTGATTCTCCAGAATCCAGATTCTGGATTCTCCAACAAGCTTTTTGAGAAGCTTCTCCCACAATCAGAAGCAGATTTGTACACAAAATCATAAGCTATCCCCCACTCGATTCTTGGAGAATCCAAACTCTGCACAATCAAAAGTTGTCCCAAACAGGACCTCAGCTTCTCTACAGCCACAATCTAGAATCAGCTTTTAGAAAATCCACAGCAAAAACAAACAGGCCCCCGGGGGAAAAGAGAAATTCTACTATGCTATTATACGGTGGATGGTAGAAATTAGATCTAGACATTGATTTGTTGAAGGTATTTCTACTACTCTATTACTGAAAGAAGAAGTTTAAATTGTTAAAGTATAAGTGAATTGCCCACCTTTTCTTATAAGTTTAAGCTTTTCGGTGAACCGGTTGGTGCATGCAACTTAATATGGTATCAGAGCCAAGAGGTCTCGAGTTCAAAAAGCTTTTGGGTGAACTGGTTGGTGCATGCAACTCAATATAAATAAATACCAACTAATCTAATTTATTGGATCAAAAATAATAAATTTTTTATATTAAATTTAGTGTATATATATTAAAAGATCTCGGAAAGAAAAAGACCCATCCATCTAAGAATCTAAGATGCACTCTTCGTTCTTCGCCTGCAAAATTAAATTACCCACAGCTACGCACTGGCAATGAGATCGGGCGTCATGCTTAACTGCGTTATCAGACGCGCGTACGTGCGCACAGACCAGCGCGACGGGGACGAACACCAACGACACGGCTGCACTGCTCACGCAACTCCAGTACTACCCTACCACGGCAGCATTGCATTGCCCTCGCTGCCTGCATCTGCATGCACGCAGCAGTGCAGCCCAAAACTAATGCAAACCTGCGCTGGGCGCGGCACATATAATGATATCGCGAGTAGAGCAGTACTCAGTAGTAATATGGTCCCTCAAATCCATGAATGAACGCGGAAGAGATGGCAGCTGTTGGGATCTCTGCGCTGCTGCTGCTGGTGCGTAAATAAAGAGAAATAACTTCACATTGCATTATGCTAGTAAGTATAGAGCAATTAATAGACATGATTCTCGATGGCATCCTCCGCCGTACGAGATGGAGTAGCTTGCATTGCTGACAACGCGGCAACGTACGCCTACGCGTCTCAGTTCGTCTTCAGTTTTTTGGTCGTCTTGACCATCCTCTTAAGTCTTCCTCACCCGTAGTCTATTTACTTACTTTAGACGACGTACTACAGACTCGATCAGCAATGTGGATAATAAGCAAATGCTCTTACTTAAATCCCAACACCTGATACAGGTGCTATTGTGGTTTCACCAGTTACTAGCACAAATTTCATGTTTCTTTAATTGGGATTGGGTGAATGAAAGAGAGGAAAGAATGAAGTTACTTGGTTTATTCTTGGAAGCTCAAGAGATGAGAAAATCGAATTGGAGCAGGAAGAAGAAATGAGCAGACGGCTAATGTATTTCTGTCTTCCACCCATGCCGCTTGCAGCAAATTCATTTCACGTGTTCCTTAATTACGTTTCACGGCCTTCTCTTCTTCTTCTTCTTTGTTTGAGATGTAACCTTCTCAGATCCTACTACTGCTATTATTGCCTGGCAAGAACAGAAGCAGGGGTATCTTTACAACTTCTAAAGCAGTAGCTCACCTTAAAGTAAGTAACAAGACTAGCTTTGTTACTCTGCACTCACAAAAGTGGAGTATTGTCTCATCATTTCAAACAGGCTGCTTTCTCTCCCAGATTTTGGATTCAAATTTTGTCTTTGTTAGGTTCCCCAAACCTGAGTGCCATGGCAACGAGGTAGCTCAGCGCTTCTAAAGTAGTATGTACTGCACGATGATTTCTTACTTTTCTTCTCACAATTTGAAACATCATATCCCATCCTATTGATCAAATCAGACTAGAAAACGTCGATATCGAATTGCCCCATCATGCTTTTGGACCCAGGCACCGTATTCCAGAATCAAGCAATCGTATGATTCATATACCATATTAAGCAGATCACAGAGAGGGGGAAAGAAATATCATGCAAAGAAAAGAATAGCACTTGCATTCAGGACCATCTGCTAAGCTCAATCTCATCATCATCTCATATCTTGGATATAATAGTGTTGGAGTGGCCATAACATGGAGTGGTCGCTCTTATGATGCCTACTGCTTTAATATACATCAGCAATCCGGCTTGATTAACCCGGCACTTGGTCTTTTAATTTGACGCACGGTTAAATGAAAGCTCTTGATTTGTAGACTTCGTGGTACTATAATACTACTTCTTATTTATTGATGGTGGTGGGCCGCATGTATCGATTGCTGCATCCGTTTAACCCGTGCAGTATTATGGATCAGTTCTTGAATTATTTCTTGGTACAATACAGTACCACTGTATTACCATAAAGTCGTTTTGACACAATTGCATTGCACCAAACAGTCTTCAGACTTGTACTGAATAAATCCATTATTATGGTGATGGCATGTATGCTGGCAGAGGATGAATAATAAAAATATATATATATATATATATATATATATATCTTGCTCGAGGACGATCTCAAGCTTGTATTTTTCATTCATCTGCAGGTTGTGCAGGGTGCATTGTTCTCTGTACAATGACTGAGAGAGTGCAGCCAGCCGAGGCAATCCAAGCCCAAAGCTCGTGCACATCAGAGAGCAGAGAGAGTTCCCAACATGTCACGAAGTTCACTTTGGTCTTGGGAGAAAGTGAAGGGCATCGTGGAAAGGGGCACAGGAAAAGGAGGGGAGAAAGAAAGAAGCCGCATTGGCGATTGACATCCTCTTCCTTCCTTGCTTGCTCGCTTCGCCTGCCGCCGCCGCCGCATTTTGACCGCGATGTGCACTTGAAATAAAGCTGGAACACGAGATGTGGCTCACCTCACCTACTTCAAACTAACTGCTTTAGACTTGAGACTCTGGAGACTGACTCTCTTTCTTGGTCACTGCAAAGAGACACCATACATCTTTCTCCTCATCTTGTATGCATGATTGACATTAGATTGCTAGCAGGTACCATCACAGTCAAAGATTTTACATTTTCTGAAGAAAAAAGGTGTGATTTTGTCCGAATAGCATGATCAGGCACAAGCAGTCAAGCATGTATGATACACGGACAGGCTGGTAATTCTACATGCAAAAATAAGAAATGATCTAATCAAGAAACCCGAAGAACAGAGGACCACAGCAAATGCAGAGGAGACTAGTTCAGCAAAATACACAATTCATGAATTCACTGATAGGGCAAGAGAAGAAAGACGAGAGAAATATTTGGACAACAAGTAGAGTGTAGATCACCGTCAAAAGTAGAGGAAAAAAGAACGAAAAAGCATGAACATAATTAATCCCTCTTTACCCTCTCTAGTCAAGCAGTAAGCAAGCACTGAAACCATGGGATAGAAGTTACCATTCACCGGCTAATTTTACTTTCATCTAAGTAATTAACTTAAGCTTGTCTTGTCTCTGACGCCAACCTAAGAAGCCAACAAGTGCTACCGCGTTGGCTTTCGAGCTTGATCCATGCTGCACGCTTCCTACCAGAAGCAGACGGATGCGGCCGGCGGGGCCTGGCCGGCGCCGGAGAGGCGGCCGTAGCGGAAGTAGCCTCTGCGGCGGCGGCGCGTGGCCCAGGCGAAGCAGAGGCGCAGGCGGGCGCGGAGGCGGCGGAGCCCAGTCGCCGCGGCGCGGCGCAGTCGGCGCAGCCCCGCCCAGACGACGCGGCGCGCACGCGCTCGCGGCGAGAGGTCGGCATCGCGGGAGAAGTGGTAGCTCCGGAGGAACAGCTGCCGCCGCTCCCACCGCGCCATGTACTCCACGTACGGCCACGGCGTAGCCGTCTTGGCAGGCTCCGGCGCCGACGCCGCCACCCTCACGGACATGGCTGCCCCCGCTGGGTTCTTAATTTTCTTGGTGGAAGCAAGATCGAAGAGGAGCGCGCGCGGGAGGTCACAGACAACGGGAGAAGCGCGCGAGCATGAGGAGGAGGAGCAGCAGCAGCAGCAGCCTGCGTTGCGATCTGCGAGGGGGCGTCGTGGAGTGGAGAATTAATACGGGGGAGGAGGCTGAGTTGGCTGCGCTGCCTCTCTGCTTGGGGAGGAGAGGAGAGGAGATGGTTGGAGTAGGAGGGGAGGGTGGGCGGCTAGCTTTATGCTTCCCTGGACGGACGTTTTTTGCTTGCATTTGCGCGCTAATTTATGGTGCTTTCAACTCTTTTCCGGGGCATTTGACAATCTGGCGGTTAGCTGATTTTCAACAACTTACCTTTGATGAAATTGATCCATGAATCTTATTATCATAAAATGTAGAGTATAATAAACCACATTTAATTAAAGTTATTATAGTAAAGTTGGCTTTAAACCAAATAGATCCTACCAGCACCGCACCCTAGGAGTACAGCATTTTGGAGGGCCCACCCCATCCTTGTTGTTTTTATTTTTCTTTCTTCTTTTTTTTTTCCTAACCGTACGTGGTGGGAGGACCGTTGGATTCGGCAGGCTTTGACCACTGAATGTCCACCATCTCCCAGATCTCAAAACAAAACAAAAGGCTGTCATTTTTGGATTATTATTTAACCTGCATGCATGCCTCGGACGAAAGACCGAAACGCCTGTACAAAAGGAGTGGTAAATGTGAGTTTTATCGTATGCCCATATGCTTGGCCTTCCAATTCCATGTCCGCCCATGGATTTAGAACGGAGGAAACAACGTTGGCATGAAGACAAGCTTGGGTACACGTACGTTTTCAATTTCACAATGGTCATTAAGCCTTCATGCTAGTGTTAATACTACTGTACTGGCGTATGTGTAAAGTCAGTAAAGACAATGACCAGAAAATGGAATTGGACTATGGGTTTAAGGAGTTTTTGGCTCTCTTTTTTTTTCATCTTTGAACTTTATTCGAACGAAATTGAAAATCTATTTCTTTTTTTTTGACCATGGAAAAATGGGAGATAGCACATGTCACGAGGTGAGGTATGATCTATTGTGATGTGAGAGCGTGGTTAAAAATAGATCAGATTTATAATTTCGTGACAAAGTCTAAACTTGAAAAAAAAACCACCAGAAGACCAGAAAAAAAATCGTTTCGGGTTTCGCACGTGGACGCCCAAGGTAGCAACAGTTAGCTCTTGGACGGGTGTACCATCCATCGGAAGGTTCCTGCTGCAAGTTGCGCGCGACGCTTGGGCTTAGTTAGTACGGGCAGCAAAGATACACGAGTGGACGCCCCTATCATTGACATGTGCACGTTCGTTATCCCATTCGCCGAGCTCAAAGCAATCAATGTCCATTTTTATGTTTCTTTTTATAGTTATATAGATATTAAAACATAAATAAAAGATAAATAGTCTTTTCATTTGTTTCAAAAATTATGTAACTTATATTGAGAGAAAAGGCATTAAAGTGCTGCTCTACTCATAAACTGTTTCTAGGATCAATGCGGGATCAAGGAAAAAAACGAAATGCGGTGTTTTTTATATGGGGAAAAAAATATTATCTGAACAAATCAATGCGGGATCAATACGGAAGCGATGTGGTCGGAGTAGAATAGCGCTGCTGCTGGTTGTTTGACTCCACTGATCGACTTGTTCCCGATACTGCGTACAGATATATATATACGTTAAATATACGTTATTATATAATTTCAAGGTAATATTTTATTATTTTTTCTTCTATATCCCTTCACTTTAATTATTTCTAGTCATTTACTACTATGAGCTAAATTAAGATATAGTATCATTCAAAGATGTAATAAATAAGTATAATGTAATTTTTTTGTAAATGTGTGTTGATAAAAGTATGAAAATCTAAAACGACACTAATTTAGGAACAGATAGGGTAGCTTATAGAGGCATGATTTGGGTTAATTTAAGGATCGACAGGAGAGGTCCCTAATTAAACCCTGAGCCGATCGCTTCTACAGATGACATGGCGTACATATGTAACATGGCGTCTTGTTCTCAGCACCAGTCATTTAATTCCTTAATATAAGATGGAATGATCGATCTTGAATGGACGAATATATGAATGATTAGTCAATGATGATACGGGTCGAATGACTTTGGCTTGATGGCGGCTGCTCTATTCAAAAGACTGGAGCAATGGATCATGCATATACGTGCCTTGCAATATAAACTTACATGCTTCTTACCTACCTTTTCTGTTAAAGGTCATGTTTAGAGAGCTTAGCTTTTAAACGGTTTTTGATATAGGCCAAAAACCATATATAACTAATAAAAGTTAAAAGCTAGGCTGAATCTACTTTTACAATTTATTGCTGAGAAAAATTAGTTATTTATTAAACGGTCTCTTGTAAAAAACTACATCCGCTTTTCAACTCAAAAAAAAAAAAACAGCTTTTCAGAAAAACTACAGCTCTCCCAACCGGCCCAAAGCCATGCTAGCACCATGATCTCTGAGTGTTGGATCATGTAGTGCTCTCGAATCGAACGATATTGAGTTGTTACCGAAAAAAATTATATGTACCGAAAAATCGACCTCGACGTTTCTCCCCCTAGTCATGCAAGTTTATGCTAAAAAATCCTTCTTACTAAAAAAGTTGATCACTACGTTTCTGGGATACGTGCTGCCTATATCTTTTTAATTATTTAGATGAGATACATAAAAATTATACGTATAGATTTGTCTTGTAAAGTAATTTTATAATTTTATTGGGTATTATAACTATATTATAATAAAAATTAGTGCTCAAGATTGTATTTTAGGAATCATGTCAATATCCAAAACGATATGTATTTATAGCTGGAAGGAGTATTAGAAAAAAAGAGGCCAGTGCTGAAAATTTCCTCTTTTTTCAAAAAAAGATTATTCCTTGTGCCCCATCTGCAAGAAAGAATTTTGGTACGAAATTTTAAGAAACAATGACAATTCCAGAAACCCCAGAATAAATTATGCTTAGTCAGAATAGCGCATAAGTGTACATGCATTGCAGCAACTTTAGTTGCATATCATGAACTAGATAATTGACCGCGACGTGCTACGTCGCGACCGTCGCTCCCCACGCGAGAAAATTGAGAAAACGTGCGATTGACGCTTCCCACGCGAGAAAATCGAGGAAACACGCGAAATGGCTAAAAAGATACAAACGTAATCGTGTTTTTTTCGCATTTATTTAGCTAAAAAGGATCTAAACGGTTTTTTTCAAAAAAAAAAGACCTAAACGGAACGCTAAAAAAATTGAAAAAAAAGGACCTAAACGTAATTTTGATTTTCGGAAGAAGTACCCGAGTGCAACGCTCAAAAACGCAAAAAGGGTATAAGCGTAATATATTTTTCTTTAAAAAAAAAAGGACCCGGTCGTAATTTTTTTTTCCAAAAAAGGACCTAAACATAATTTTTTTAACAAAAAGGAACCGAACGCAATTTTTTTCCCAGCTCAAATGAACTAGATAATTGACCGCGGCGTGCCACGCTGCGACCGTCGCTCAACACACGAGAAAATCAAGAAAACGTACGATTGCCGCTTCCCACGCGAGAAAATCAAGGAAACACGCGAAACGTCTGAAAGGACACGAACGTAATCACGTTTTTTTCGCATTTATTCGACAGAAAAGGACCCGAATGGGTTTTTTTTCCGAAAAAGGACCCAAACGGAGCGCTAAAAAATGAAAAAATGACCTAAACGTAGTATATATATATTTTCATGAAAAGGACCTAACCGTGTTTTTTCCCCGAAAAAGAACTTAAACGTAATTTTGATTTTTGGAAGAAGGACCTGAGCGCGAGGCTCAAAAACAAAAAAGGGCTAAGCGTAATATATTTTTCTTTCACGAAAGAAGGACCTAACCGTAACGTTTATTCTAAAAAGACCTAAACATATTTTTTCCCACGAAAAAGGACCCGAACGCAAAAAAAATTTCCGGCTCGGCTCGAGCCGCTGGCCGAGCCGGCTCACTCTCAGCTCAAATGAGTGGTGGCGCGATTTCCACCAAGTTTAGGATAGGTAGTATGTGGTGCCGGGAATCCTCCAAAGCTTAGTACAGGCAGTATTTCCTTAGCCACAGAGAAACAAGGTGAATACCCCATCACGTACTGGCAACACATTAGCTAGGTACGTAGGAATTTCATCTTAGTACTAGCACTGTACTGTACCACCAACGAGACGTTTCAGCGCATAATTAATCTGTTCAAGTACTAGCGGGCTAGTGATTGATTTGCAGGGTATTCGATCGTTCATGTACTGCTCAGCCTTAATTAAATCCTAGCTAACCCGGGAGTAGTACTACAACTTTGCACTAATTTATCTTTTTTGAAAGACGCTTTGCACTAATCTATCGGTATGATCGATCTACTGGTATTCTAATCTACTGTGAATGGCATGCGTTTAGTGCAAGTTTATAGGCTTATTTTTTTAATGGTTTTTTCTATAAATATAGGACATATTCGATATTATAATATAAAATTAGTGTGATGTTCCCTATATACCTTCAATAAATATCTAGTTTTACTTTATATTCTCTACATACATGTATCGAATACAATGATTAGTGATAGTAATTAAAAATAATTTAGTTGTTTTTAATATTTCTAAACTATGTACTGAAAAAAAATACGTCTCGTAAATTTATACGGAGGGAGCACTGCACTGAGTATGCACATGTGTAACGTCAAGTAGCTAGGTCGCCCCAAAAATTCGATTCGATTCCACTTGTCTTGCAAACAACGGCAGCTGCGCGAATGCAGATCCAAGTCAACCCATTAGGTTAATTAACTCTTCTGGAGCGAGGCCATGGCCAACTGCTTCTAATACTACTACTACTAGTAGACTTCTTGTACTAGCTTTCTTCTCACTCTTTGCCAACCTGTACCATGCACGTACATCTGTGTGTTGGGTTGGGGTTTGCAAAAGTCCATCATGTTTCATGTATCTTCCACATCAACAACAGTTGCTGCTAAAAGATTTCTTATTCTCAAAGTGTTGGCTATCCAAGAGCACTGGCTTCTTAATTTTCTGTTTTTAACACGTCATTTGTTTGTCCAATCTGCCTGCGCAAGGCATGTGCGTGATCTCTGTCACTTTCCAATAATCAGAGTTCTAACTTGTAACATCTGGTGTCGTATGTATAAGGTGTAACTCTCTAGTACTCGACGCGTAGGTGTGGAGCAGTTCGTGCTTACCGTAGAAATAAACTTTCGGCTGCAGTTAGAAGATACCGACAGGTAATAGGTGTAAAACATTCCGAATCCGGAGTCAACCAGCTGGGTGATTCTTAGTCAGGATTTCTAACAAAACTCTAATCTTCAGAAAAATCTTCCTCCAAAATAGTAAAAAAAAAATCTGATACCAGCTAGCAGCATGTTTTTTTTGGGTTGAAATTAACATGCTGCACAGTTGTTTATAGTAGCATATATAGCGCATCATACAACGCACGAAAGATTCGCCCCGATCGAATTGCACGGTATAATCCGCAGTTAAATGCTGTAATTGACAAGCGGTGTACCAGTGGAGGGGCAGTACGGTAGTTACCGGATTCTTTGTAACCCCGACAAATCGCGAACATGCATGATTCATCGAATCTAAACCGGAACCCGAATTCAGTATCACGATTCGTGTTTCTAGTATCTATGGGTACTACTGCTAATCAATCAAAGATGCAGCATCACGATAACGAGATGATATGTGCAAATCGGGTTCGCAGGAGTGCTGGAGTGGCAGCTTGGTGTGAGCCCCGCCTGCGTTCTTCGTATCTAGTCTCTGTTCAGATTGTAGTTCATATCTCATTTATTTGAACGAAAGAGATCTCGGCTGCAAGTAACTGTGACCTACGTACAAACGACGAAATGACGCAAATCGTGTGTGCGTTCACCATGCATGCATGAAATGAATGAATGCTCACGAGCCACGGCACGCAGCTGTCATTCCGGGTTGTGATTCTGCAGCGCTTAATTTGCCTGCCTGCCTCGTCTTGTGCCGTGAAAGGGTCCTGTTCGTCTTTACTGAATGGACTGTTCCTTGTACGAATGCACACAGACTCAGCAGTCGATAAAAAAGACATGTGCAACGGTAGCAAGATTGCAATGCTTTGGTTCAGATCATCCGCATACACGGACACACCGAATCGCATGTTTGGAACAGTCCTAAGAACATTGTTTTCGATGGTCAATCGCATGTTTATCACGGGACCATGGATCAGGTCGAAATCTTGCTAGGTTGAATTCAGCTTTGGCCTGACGTCATGTTTTGACGCCTTTTGCTACCGCCCTGATGTTGCCAACCACCCCATCGACCTACCGTGTCCAACTCGATCACATGCAAAATACGTTCGTACGCATATCGACACAGATCACACAGGATGTAAGCAACACATCATCTGAAGAGCACACGGATCCCTTTCAATTGGACACGACGAATAAACGCAGTTTCTCCGATCTCCACATCTAAAACTAGTAGTTTTGCCTTGCTGACCAACCTTCAACCACCGAGTTGAACCGTGGCTCCATATGGTTTGTACCTCCAGTCGAACGCTGTATCATTGACCAAAGCCATAACTTCATATATGGATTATGTCGCACAGCGGAACACATCAAAAGCACGAACTGCCGTGCCGGGAACAACCGATCAAAACCTTTCCACAACCAACCTTGATATTTACCAAGAGTTGTAAAGTTGTTTGGCATTCGACAAGAGTAATTCTAATTGGCGTGAACATTTCCGTCGATGGCATCAGCCGGTTCAATGTTGTAACGGCAGGAACTGTACACGGTTCGTTTACTGTTACACGCAATTCAGAACTTCGAGTGGCAACAAAAAATAAAGAAGCAACATCCCTGTAAAGTAAAACCCGTATTACATGAATAAACAGAAGGCTATCCTTCGGTGGTCAGCGTGCCAAAATCTTCTCGACGCAAAACTGTAGCTAGCGCACGATCTGTGTCAGGCAATAATTTCGGGTGTATATAGATCAGCTGAAGGGAGACTGGGCTTCGATTTTCCTTGTCATGTGTTAAATTGTCCAGCCGCTTGTTGGAAGCTGATCAGGCCCAAAATGAGCAACCCCGTGAGAAGGGAGGCATGTCGTTTCTACCATTTACTTGTTTGGGCAGTCTGATGCTCGGTGCCCTGTTTCGCCACAGTTGAAGCATGCACCGCTGAAGCTTCTGCTACTGCAAAAGATGGGAATTCATTAGGTTAAGGAAGCATCATGGATTAACTTGTAGTATAGTAAGTTATTCCTTTTATACTGAAGAAAAGGTTAAAGCAATTTCTGATCATGATTCAGGGAGGTAAAATTATGCTGTAGTAAGAGCTAGCTAACAAACTAATCATTAATTTCACTGCCAGCACTAACTAGGGATAAAACATGAGGTGTTCATATATATACTAAAGGTGACTTGATAGAAGTAATTTAGTTCTAGACGAAGAAGAGAGCTCATGACAAGCAAGGTTGTTTACATATCCCAGACAGGGACTGTTCCCTGAGATCGGTTGGTTTCCTACTTCCCACAGCATTCAAGGAAAAGACGACTTTCAATATTCTAGTTTAACAGGTAGTGCAAATCCCATCTAGTTCGTCACAATCCATTTTCTCTGGTGGCATCTACTTGATGAAAGGAACATGGATGAAAAAGATTCAGCAGTAACCATCACATGTCACTCCAGATGAACTACCTAAGAACCTACACCTGCATGAGTGTGCATCTAGAATAGCAATTTCCTATGTTATATCAGCGAGATCATGTGATGATGTAAAGCTTACCTCTCCCTAGTCCCAAAGGATGATGAGCGATCACCAAAGGATGACGAGCGGCCACCAAAGGATGATGAGCCACGGCTACCGTAAGACGATGAGTGGCCACCCAAGGATGATGAACGGTACGATCTTCTCCCACCACCTGACCAGTCATCATCTGACAACCTATCATTGCCAGATCTGAAGCTCCTGCCACCACGGCGAAATCGGTCTTCACCATCAGAGTCCCAACCACCACGGCCTCTTGGTCCACCCCTGGACCGTCGGTTCCTGGAACCTCGGTCCGAGTTTGAAAATCGTCCGTAATAATCAGTAGCAGGCCCGTCATCTTGCAATGCTGGCAGCTGCAAGCATAAAATAGAAAGAAAGAAGTCATCACACTAGTTCACTGAGAACTAATAGCTCATCCAAAACAAGAGCAGTGACAGCTATTGTACTATATAATATAATGTGTTTAGCGCAAGAGTAGCATATTGTTAATTTGTTACCCCCTATTTCATTGGATAATGGACATCACATAAACCTCAAGTCAATTTAAGGTGGCTTGGTTGGAGATAAATAGATAATGCAGTAAAGAACGGAATATAGTATGGGGCTAGGCTTTTAACTCCAGTTATCTTGGTCAGAATTTTCAGCATTTAGTCAACAAGAAAGGCCGTAATGTATGCCATATCAAGCCATCAAGACAAGCATGCAAGTATTTCGTAACAAAAATTGTCCGTAGCAATTAACTCAAGAATAGTGAGCTGCAAAAACTACCTTGGCTACTTTGCTTATGGTGTTTCCTGGGGGCAGTTCCATACTAAGCAAATCCTTTGCAATCTCCTCAGGTAAATCAAAGACCGCTCCTTGGACCTGATACAATCAGCAATGCGTATACAAAGACTGAGAATTCATCAGGACAAAGAAGACAGTAGAAAATACATTGTATCTTATAATGTTGGTTCAATTACTATACAATATACATGGAACTTTTTCCGAAAATATGATATATAAAATATAAGTACAATTAATTGCTCCAGATTCAAGGTCAAAGCCAAACCATAGGCCATAATTATGTCATCAATAACCCAAACAGAATTTCTGTTATCAAATAAAGATGCTTCTGCTATTTAGCTATGGCACAATTATTTGCTGTTTCATTGATGGACACTATGAGATAAAAGGTCTTTGGTTTGTTGTTGTAGTCAAAATTGGGTTGAAACACCGTGCCAAGCTTTGCAGATATAAAGGGCAAAAGAAAGACCAAAGAAAAAACATGTGGAAATACACAGGAAGTGTAGACATGCATGACAAGGGAGTCATACGAATCACCGATTTCTGGAGTGCGTACTAGTGGATGTAATGCGCATTAAGTAAAGAAGACATGAATGCTAAGGAAGTAGTATCAGACATCAGCTCTAGAACTGTATGCTCGTTGGACTAAATGCACAGGAGAAAATGACCTTTTCATCTGCTATTAGGTATATTTTGCCGACTTCATCAGCAGCCGCTGAAGAAACATCAGAGAGAAAACCAGTAACAGATCTAGGAGAAAAGAAGCCTCTTCCATATCCCGGATCTCTAGTTAGTTGCAATGTCACCCATCCCTGCATTTTAATAGAGGGAAAGAGCATTTGAGGGCGTCTTGCTTAGGAACAAAAGTATAAGAAATGGTAAATGCACAACAAAATAGGGAGCTTTTCTAGATAGTAGTTTGATAACCTATCAGAACAGAGGTAATTCTGATACTATTGGTCTGCAGTAGTCACGGTAAATTTGGCAGTCATATAACATCAACTGGATAAAACCTCAAATATAGGAGAAAAGTCAGAACTGGATCAAATTGATAGTGGAACTGGTGTAAGGTATGCCTAATTAACTGCTGAAAATAGTTACATTCAATGGTAGAATTTGAATAACCATGCATATGTGTAATGTCCGTGTGCCACTTTTTACCTGCTCATGACTGATCAGAGATCGTGAAGAAGGTGGCTGAGAAAATCCACTCAGATGTGCCAATGCAGAAGCAAGAGCATTAGGTCCTAATTCTTCTGTTAATCTTCCGGCTGCTGGAAGAAAGTATTGAATCGACTCCGGGTGCACACCTCTCAGGGTAGCAATGACATGCTCAGCAGATGACTCCAGCACTTCTTCCATTGATGGAGGGCTTACAAACTCAAATTTGCATCCAACATCACGCTCAAGTGATCTAACTGTCCTTCTCTGATTGTTTGTAAACATCAAGATTGCAGTTCCTGCTTTCCCAGCTCGCCCAGTGCGTCCAGAACGATGAACAAAAGTCTCTGGGTCATTTGGTAATTCATAATGGATAATCTGCATAAAATGAAAACCTTTCATTAATTGAGTTGTCTATGCCTAAAGTTCATCTCAAATAGCATGATGCTGAAATGCATTTAATAAGTTGGCAGAAAGTGAAAAGAAACAGTAACGTTGGCCAGATGGAGATGCTATAAAATGTATCAAAGCTAGATGATATATTGATATAAAACCCAAAGGCATGCCGAACTTAAATGCGGAACAACACCTCAACTTGAATTCATTTTGTGACAAGATTAAGGCGTTAATTGCCAAATTCTTGAACTCTTTGATGATCTAATACTTGTTTTAGCACTGTAGATATTAACAACATATTTGAAACTTAGAATGTGCATGAATTATTTTTGAGGAATACATACTAGTAATTTGGTAGGCACAAGTTGACAGACAGTTACATGTTGCACATTTGAAATTTTTCATCAGCCAACAAACAGAGCACCAAGTTAAAGAGTTATCATGTGTGAGGCACGATACTTCAAAGAATTACAGTATCTAGAATCAGATGAAGTGAACAGGATTTATGAACCCACCAAATCAACATTTGGTATATCAAGACCACGAGCAGCAACATCAGTTGCCACGAGAACAGTAAATTTCCCTTGACGAAAACCATTCAGTGTCCTCTCACGCTGATGCTGAGAAATATCACCGTGCAGTGCCTCAGAAGCAATACTGTTTGTCAATGCCAATGATACCTCGTCTGCATCCCGTTTCGTTTGAGTGAAAACAATGGTTTTCCCACCCTTTGCATATACCTGGCAACAAAGGATGTTAGAAACATTGTACTAATCAAACGAAATAACTTATCTCATGACATAATTATGGGACCTCTGAAATAATTGACCAAGGGCTCTGCAAAACGTACTAGCCCATTAATAGTAAACATGCACACTCCAAAGTCGATAAAAGGTTCAACAGACATAAGATAGGTGGATGAAATTGTGGTCTCAATGGGACTTTGTAACACAGTAAGATTTTCTCAGCCATCTATAAGCACAAAGATACACCCATGTAGCTGTATAAACTGTGACAGGTTTCATTATCTTATTAGTTTCTGAACCATGCATACTAACTATCTGTTCCATTTGCTTTGATCCCCTGGGTTATGTTAATGTTACATTCTAGCAAATCATGCATGCCCTAACTATCTGCTCCATTTGCTTTGATTCCCTGGGTTAGATAGATGTTAACAAAGTTGAGCAAAAAAGAAGAGAGGAACAGTGAGAGATTCCATGAGCTGCATTAACATACCGTAATTAGATCACTAAGAAATGTGCGCTTTGATGTCGCAGTGAGAGGGATAGCGTAGAGTTTGATTCCTTCAGCAAGTTTTTCATCTTGATCACCGACCTAATTAAACACACGGAGAGACCAAATGACTAATTAAATTAGGATGTAAAAATAAAATTAAAGCATAGCAGTATACATCTGCCAACAACTATATCTCACAAAGCAGCAGCAGCAGTCTTCACGTGCAAGTGCAACTAACATGCTCAAGGCCAGTCTTAACATCTATTATGCCTCATGGCACTGTATTGTAAATGTTTAGAGTCCAGAACCCGAAGGCATGGCCAAATAGGTTGCTGTTGTGGCCTAAGAGGCTAAAAGTACTACCAAACTGTGGGCCAACTTAGCAAAAACATACACGTCAATAGTAAAATCCATCAAATATTCCTATGGAGAGTTTCCAGAGCAAGGGGGCAGTGTTCTAAATAAAGCCCATTAAAACGGTGCAGGTCCCTTGCCCGTTACCTTTATGGACATTTCAAAGTTTTCTCGCTTTATTGAGCCATTTATTCAGTTTAACGGCCGTTAACATTTAACATACCCGTTTTATCGGGCCGTTTATTTGGGTAAAGTTGCAAGGTTGCCATACGACATGGAACATTATGACATACATGAGATGAATGCTACCTTTGCTTTTTATTGCTACTTGAGATGTTCATTCATTCAATTATGATTCTTTAATATATTCACATCATGTCATCTTTTCTCTTCATGTCACCGCTATGGACAATTGTTGATAGGCTAGTAGTTTCATTCTATATGCAATTATATGCTTATTTTGTTACTGCAAACACATGTATATATTTCTCTAAATTTTAAATAGTACAACAGTTTACAAGGCCGCTTACCATATAAACACTAAAAGGTAGGGTGACTGTTCATTCACCGTTTACCGTTATTTAGAACATTGCAAGGGGGTAGCTAGCTTCATGCAGTTTGTATCCATGCACCATGACTACGAATTAAACCCAAGAATTTGGGCTGACCACTGACAAAAGTAAATTAAACCCAACCTTCTGAGCTGAGTAGGTGACATATCACATAACAGAAATGGTGTACAGTAAATAATCTCATGGGTATTGTTTTGTAAGAACCTTGCTTGTAAATGGTTTCTATTAATAGAAATCGGGGTAATCCCTTATTAAAAAAAAAAACTCATCGGACACATGCATAAACAAAGTGTAGTGCCCAGAATTTGTTTGCACTACATGAAAGAACCATAAAGCACAATCATTAGATCAAAACAGTTAACGTGTATGATCTGATTAATATCAAAATGGTATCTGCAATCACATGTAAGAATGTTGTTATAAGACATGACACTGAATCATGGCCTATTTTGATGTTAATGCCTAACCAAAGAAAAACTGCCACGGTAAATAAGGGAACCCCACAAGAAAAACAAGAGGAGAAGAAGGCCATACCAAGTCAATTGTCAAAGGATCATTCAAGTACCGCCTAGACAATTTCTTCACCCAACCAGGCATGGTTGCAGAGAAAAGCATGCTTTGCCGCTCTGATGGCAGCTGTTGTAATATTTTCTCCACATCTTCCTCAAACCCGACTGCAAGCATTTGGTCAGCCTCATCAAGGACCAGATACCTCACTTCTCCCAACTGAAGACTTCCACCGTTTATCAAATCAATTAAGCGACCCGGAGTTCCTACAACAACATCAACACCACGCGAAAGTGCGTTCTGCTGGACATTATATGAGACACCACCATAAACACACACTGTACTGAGCTTTGGTGCTGATTCCTTTATTTCCTTCTCAACTTGTTTGGCCAACTCTCTAGTAGGTGCAAGAACCAAAACTCGAGGAATACGACCTCGCCTACCAAAAGGGGGGAAAAGGCAGTGAGTGGATGCAAATTATCAACTGAATTTAAGGCAGCACAATGTGGCAGCTGCCACGCAAGATGAATGGGTACCTGACACTCCGCCCTTCATCATCCTCAATCAATCGTTTGACCATGGGTATACCAAAGGCTAACGTCTTTCCAGTTCCAGTCTTTGCTCTTGCAATCAGGTCACGGCCCTCAAGAGCAGGAATCAATACAGCCCTCTGGAGGAGACAAAAACAAATCAGCAAAAGGCTAAGCAAATAAGTGCCTTCTAAAGTAAAAAGTGAGCTCAGTGAAAACATGTGACACATAGCATGCAATTCAAAGGAAAATTAACTTAAATGGCTATCTGCACCATTTTTTTTATTTCCTATGCATTGTGTTCATGTACAAGACATGGAGAATGTGTTATCCTAAGTTCCTAGCTTCCTGCAGCTAAAAAAACAGGAAATGAAATAGGCTGCCTTTTAGCAGAAAAATAAAGGCTTTGGCTTACAGTGAAATTGCAAAACACTAAGCATTGACAAATGTCGATGTGCATGGCAGTTAGAACTCTAATTTGATATCGAGGAGGAGGAGCACATGAATACTCGACGAATCAATCTTGGGTTGGAGAAAGAAAAAAACCCACCACCGTAGTTTCGCAGTTCAAGCTTCAAGTGTTAGTACTTGAAAACTTAGCATACACTACTACACTAGCGCCTCACTTTCCCCACTAGAAAGAGTCACGCTCCACTTGTCCTGTTACTACTATTTTGCGTCAAAGCAAGCCCACACAATTGCTCGAGACAAGCCTACGCACCACGAATTTCGAAAACACCAACTCAATTCCGCAAAGCCTACACACCGATAACTGCAACGCAACCTAGACAAGCAATTTAGCGCGAATAAGCCAATCGAAAGAGAGCGCAATCGGCGTCACCTGGATGGGGAAGAGGTGGGTGATTCCGCGCTTCTCGAGCGTGGCGACGAGCTGGTCGGGCAGGCCGAGCCTGGCAATGGCGAGCTCCTCCTCGTCCCCCTGGAACCCCTCCTCGTCCGCGCCCAGCACCTCGACCCCCTCCTCGTCGCCGCCGCTCCCGTACGCGCCCTCGCCATCCTCGTCGTCGTCGCGGAGCTGGAGCCGCTCGAAGGCGTGCTCGCTGAGCACGGAGTTGGGCGACGCGACGGCCGGCGCCGCCGTCGCCGTCCACCCGCGGCCGCGGCGGCAGAGCGCCCAGCAGCGGAGGCGGAGGGGGGCGGTCCCGGCGCCGGCGCTAGGGTTAGAGAGGGAGAGGGAGGGGAGCGTGAGGAGGGAAGCCATTGGATTGGACGAGGGGGGGAAGCGATAAGAAATGGAACGAATGGCTGCTCAGCCCGTGGAGCCAGGGTGAGAGGGTTTTTATGGGGAGGCGGGGGTGGAGTGGATGGATAGGGAGAGAGGGAGGGAGGGGTTTTGGCCTTGCTGCCATGCGAGTCAGCCTCTCTATCTCAGGTTTTCGTCTATTTGGCCTCCGTGCAGGGGGGTACAAGTCACCCAAATATTTAAGAAACACTGCGAGACCGGTCTTCTTCTTCGAAAGATCTAATTTGTCGGTTGAATTGGTTTCGATTCTATGTAGTTTGGTATTTTTATAACTATTTGTATTATATTTTAGTAAATTTCAAATATATATGTTAAATTTATAATGTTACGAAACTATTGTACAGTACCATAGAATTGTACGTGCAAAATGCACGCCCTATAGGAATTTTTCTAGTTCTGCCGTTGTCCCCTGTGTATCCTCTAAATAAAGTTATAAATTGAGCATTCTTCTCTACCACAAAAATATCAGTGCGTACCTGTCGAGCTCAGTAGAATAGTCCCAAATGTCTAAATTTACAATTTTATTCCGAAGAAAACAAAAAAAAATGTTCAAGAGAGCCAAATAGTCTCTACTAGGGTTCACAATTTCGTTTCGTTCGCAAAAATCGCTAGCCCCGCGGTAGCGGTTCGCGAAAAACCGAACGGTTTGCAAATTTGAAAAGTTTGAAATATAGTCAAACAAGACCGCGAAAACCGCGGTTTTCAATGAAAAACCACTCGGTTTTCGCGAAAACAACGAAACCCACCCGAGATTGGAAAATTAGCGAAAAAATACAAAAAAAATATTGTAAAATTTGTAGAAATACAGGGAAGGCTAAAATTGAGTAAAAATGTAATAAATATATAAATAAGGTATGAGAAAACATGAAAAAAAATTCCAGAATGATCTCTCCTAAATTTGAAAAAAAATTCTACATGACCTTTGCTATATTTTAGATAATTGAAAGTTTTAAATTATGTATTTAGCAATAATACGTTAATAAATAATCTTTCATTGCAATACTACAATCACACAAATACAAAAATCGGCATTTACATAACCACAAAGCAAAATCATTCGCAATTTCACTACCATTCACTTGTCAACACCATTTATATTATAATACCTTTTAATTGAAGTTGTGGAATAAGCATAAGTATAGCTTTGTCACTCTTTCATTGTCGTAGAAATGACATATTCGACTTACATGAACGGAATATCGAAAACCGATGACAGAAGGAAAAATGGTGAAAATATAAGAAAAAATTGAAAAATTTGCAAAAAAAATTGAAAAATTTACAAAAAAATCCCAATTAATCTATAAAACACCTCATGGAAAATTATACAATTTTTTAAATCATTTATTGCTTATAAAAAATCTAAAACAACAATTAATAAAAAGCAACAAATACACTGTCAGATTTTTATAAATATTTAAAGATTTATTATATTCTAAAATTTTAATAAAATATAAATAGTGCCAAAGGATCATGTACTAAAATTTTCAGAAATATTAGACTTCATTTAGTGTCCATATAAAATCAAAAACAGAAGAGCATATACAATGATAATAGCACTTTCAGAATTTTAAAAAATACACATATCTGATCATCATTTGAAAATTTTACATAATCATTGTAATTAAGTTATAACATCACAAAAAAAGTTTAATAAATATTAGACTTCATTTTTTCCCCTAGAAAATAAAAAACTGAAGAGCATATATTGTGACAGTATCACTGTTAGAATTTTTTAAAAATGTATGTATTTGATAATAATCTGAAAATTTTATATAATCATTAGGATTGCCTCAGGACCGCACAAAAAAAATTCTAATTTTTTTGCTAAATTTCTTAAAAATTTAAATTTACTATTCAACTGAATGGTTTTCCGAACGGTTTTAATTGCCGAATCGGTTCGGCACGGGCAGATTCGAGAAAAACCGACCAGATTTCGTGAAAACCGATCAATTTTCGTTAGCTTTTTGAACCCTGGTCGTCTCTGCTCTCTACTATGCTCCAACTCCACTTTGTATCGCACTGCAGTGGCGAGGTGCCTTGTCTTTCGCTTCTTCGAATCTCTGACATATCTGCATGATATTATGGTAGGCCTGGGCTTAGTCGGCTCATTCTGAAGTCTGAATTTGTGCATTGCAGCGCCAATAGTTAGTGTGTATAGGAGAAAATAAGAGTAGTCTAGAACCTGCTCTTTGGTCTGAAGCCTTTACTCTTTAGCTGTCAATGTTTTTGTTGCCAGAATTTTGGCAATATCCTCTTTGGAATCATTTGTTACCTTTACTGTGGAACTCAACAGCTTCATGAGCGTCCGAAAGACCGATTTGAACGGTTTCACATAAAAATTCCATCGACCACGATTCTTGTGTAATAATGCATTTCCTGCTCCTATTATTCTTTTTGCAAACAAAATAGAATCGAATCGAATAAACTCCTGGACTAAGCAGTAGTTAAGCACCACGAAGAGAACGAATCAACAATAGGTATTGTCGCCAAGCTGGCATGCAACCAACACATTATGTCGTTGCATCGTCTGTTGCATCTTCTGAAGAAAAGAAAACAGCATGTCCTACACCTGCAGATTGTCCAAGCAAGGCAGTAACACAATGGCCTTTTAGCTCTATCATTCGGAGCTAATCAAGCCAGCAGGAGTACTGTTACTAGTTGTTTTTTAAAGCTACGACGAGTACTATTAGTTATGATAAGCTATTTCAAGTTGTACAAAACCGTCATCTGATTGAAGGCAATAACATGCAGATGCTAGCTTGTTAAAACAAACAAGCAGATGCTATGCTTGCTATTATATTAAACAACAACGGCCACATTGAATTTCAGACTGCAATATTCAGACGTTGACGTAACTTTCGGCTGCAGCATTATCCAACAGGTACAGGTGCCCATTTTGGCCAAGTTTTTTTTCGTTGAGAGAGGTAAGGGTAATTGGCCAAGCTACTTAACCTACGCACCGGCATTTGTGGTCGATTCTAACGATATCTCACCAGTAAAATTGCAGGTCAACTATCAGAATCTGCCCATGCTGGACAATAAGTGACGTATATACGATAAAAACAGTGGAGTGCTAGTGCGAAGCTACCAGACAAACGTAGCAAAAACATATTTAAATAGAGCAGTGCTTCAATGCTTTCCCTCTCAATACAATTTGCACAAATCTTGAAGCAAGCGAAGAGGTAAGTAATAACTATCTACCCTTCATTCATGCTTTAACATTTGTGCAACTGTCAAAAAGAAAAGCATGGAAGCATCTCTCATTTAAATATCATGAGTAATCTAAATTGATAATAAATAGATGAGTAACAAAGTTAAAATAGGAAATAATTAAAGATAATATCGTAATAATAGATGGTGCATTCCAAAAACTTAAAAATATGTTAAAGTTGCAATCTTAAAAACAAAATTAACTAGATTAGTAATGTATATAATATGAAAGATAGTATAAATGTATCAAGAACGCCGCAAGCGAAACCGGTACTTTAGCCCCCTCGTGTCTCTATGGTAAATCCGTCACCGTCAACAATCTCATGCATCACTGTTTGATAAAAAAAATTGATAATACCAGAAAAAATACCTACATGAAAACACCATAGACTACACATTTTCGCACTAGTAGCTTAGAATTTCATACGAAATCTCCACGAAATTCTACGTTCCAAACGGGTAGAAGTATACGTGAGAAGAAATTCAGGGCAGGCTTACAGAGAAGAAGAAGAAAAATCACTAAGGGCATGTACAATAAGGCCATGTCAGCTGGCTCTTAGCCTGTACACATCAACTTTGGTCTATGTGGAGGAGTGAGAAAAGAGGAAAGAGAAGAGAGCTAGCTCTTATTTAGTATCCAGCTTTACATGGGATAGATAGATCATTTATGTACAAGAGAGAAAAGATAGTTATTGCACAACATCTAAAGCAGTTATTGTACAGACTGACTTTTAATTTACTATTAATTAGTAGTTAGCTTTGCTATTGTACTTAGTAGTTTGGTTGTCGTCGTCGAATACCCATCCCCTTCAAATGCTCAGAGAAAAATCAAATCTACACCCAAAAGTAAACAGAAATTAAACAAAAAAAACTAAGCCAGCCAACGCAAAAACCGATGCTAATTAACACCTCCTCCTCGCAGTCGCACTGTTAACCCCTCCTTTTTCCTTCCTTCCCCAACCCAACCACCCTCCCAACCAGCACGCGGCTTAGGAGCCAGGAGGAGGCCTCGTCGCTGCCGCGTCTCCCCTCGCTGCTGCGGAGAGCAGGTGGTCTCTCCTCGCATCGCGTCGGGCCCCGATGGAGTGGGCGGCGGCGGCGTACTCGGCGGCGGCGCTGCTATGCGCCGTGGCGGCCACCGTCATCGCGCTTGGCCACATCTACCGGCACCTCCTCCACTACGCCGAGCCCATCTACCAGCGATTCATCGTCCGCATCATCTTCATGGTCCCGGTGTGCTCTCTATCTGACGCCTCTGCTTAGCTTCCTCGCCTCAGATCTGTCGCCGCCTTCGCGATTTTTTCGACGTCTGGGGCTGGAATGCGGGTCGGTCTGTGTGGATTCGTGAGTCGGCCTGCGGTGTCTCTGATTGTGCGAGGGTCTGGTAGGTAGCGCAAGGTTTGTGTGTGGATCTGCGAGTGGATTTGTTGGTGCTCTTAGGTTTTGATCGGGGTCGAAGTTGTGTTCTGAGGCGAATTTGCTGTGGTAGTGAGGCTGCTATTGGAATTGAAGTGCTGTCTGATGAATATGCTGGAGCTATCTGATTCTGGCGATTATAAAGCATGGAGTTTGAGAGGAGTGCTGCGTGCTTTCCCTGTGGTTTTATTTTAGATGTGCAGGTGAATTCGTTGATGTTCCGATTGGAATAAGTTTGGAGGGAAGCTGATCAGTACGGATTTTGGGGTGCTTTCGCTGTGTTTTGTCCTCAATAAGCATTAACAAGTCGATTCATCGAAGCTGCCCTGCGGAGTTCTGATTGGAGTGCAGGTGCTTCCATGGTTTGTGAGCGATCTTGTTTGTGCTCTTGGGGGTTTTGTTGGATGGAAATGGAATTGAATATTAACAGTGTGTTCATCTGCGAGTGAATTTGCTGTATTTATAAGACTGTTCTTATATGAATGAACTATTTGGTAATTTCCATGCAGCTACAATAATATTGTCATAAATTGGAGAGAAGAGCAAAGTCCCAGTTTCATAAAATCAACGGTATAAGTATAACACAATTGTTTTGGGCAGTATGATACCACGGTTGTTCATCGGCAGATTGTTTTTTTTTTCTTAATAGATGTAATCATTTGCATTCCATCCGGTCTGTGTTTACATTGAACCCATGTATCTTATTGTTTATGTTTGCAACACTTCATTTTAACCCTGAGGACTTTTTTTTGTAGGTCTATGCAGTGATGTCATTTCTTTCCCTTATCCTGCCCGACAATGCAATATATTTTAATTCTATCCGAGAGATGTAAGTCACTTTCTTGTAATTCAATTTGTTTTGTCCGTTAATTTGAATCAACTGGTATTTCGGATTTGGGATTATGGTTTCTGCTTTTGCTCACCTGTTGAGACGTGCTATCTTTTATTCCCATGGATCTTTAGGGCCTATTGTAGACAGGCAGCAAAAATAAAAGCTAGCAGGAACTTGTTGGATTTCTCTAATGGCCAACAGGCACAATTTGTTTCTTCTGTTACCACATAAGTTCATACGGTCTGGGATCTGTGCAGGACTGCTGCCATTGGTTGTTTGCCATGTTTCATTCTTAACTCTTAGCACTTCTTTTGTTATTACAGAATTTATATATATACTATCAATATCACCATGAGGCCATCCATCTCAACACTGCTCTTGGGTTTATTTATTACGAGTTATTGTTTAGATGTTGATAAGCATCAATTGTCTTTGGTAAAGAGAAGATTCATTATGCCTTGCACACAACCTCACATGGATCCAGATTTCGGATGTCCAATCCAATCCTATGGGCTTAGACGTCAACAGACCCTTGATATCTTGGGTGTCTTCCTAAGGCCAACAGCACATGAAGGAAAACAACAGGGAGAAAGCGCATTGAATGATCTCCTCTTGTGTAAAATTGCAAAACTCTCATCACAGGTCATAATATGATACAAGTGATTGTACTTGGACTTGAACTTGATTCTTACAGAACGGCTACTTCCAAAAACTCATGAATATGTCATGACCAAAGAAGTCATTCTGCGTAATTTATGGGGCCATTATCGTGATTCTTCTTCTCCTCTTCTTGTCTCTCTTTGTTAAGGCATTCTAACATGTAAACCTGAATAATAATATCATAGCTGAGTTTTATGTGAGAATGAGATTGCCCGTATGTTGTTTCACCTCTTGTTTTTTTAATACAGTTGTCCGTTTCAGTACTTGAACTAATAAATGTATATCCAGCTTATGCTAAAATTTCCTATCTCATGATGTTTCAGCTATGATGCTTGGGTCATCTACAATTTCTTTTCACTCTGCTTGGCATGGGTTGGGGGTCCTGGTGCTGTGGTGGTAAGTTTGAGTGGCCGAACCCTGAAACCATCGTGGTTCCTGATGACTTGCTGTTTTCCAGCTATTCCTCTAGATGGGTGCGTACGTTTCCTTTGTGCATAACTGCATATTAAGTGATTATCATAACAATTTTATACTTCTCACGCCATTTCACAGTAACATGTTTAGAGAACTATGTCATATTTATGCAAGTGCTGATTGAAATTGTGTCATTGAACAGGCGTTTTATACGGAGATGCAAACAAGGCTGTTTGCAATTTGTGATTCTTAAGCCTATTTTGGTGGTTATTACCTTCATACTTTACGCGAAAGGAAAATATGAAGATGGCAACTTCAGTGTCAACCAATCCTATTTATACATAACTATCATATATACAATCTCATACTCAATGGCGCTATATGCTCTGGCATTGTTCTATGCGGCATGCAGAGATCTACTTCGGCCATATAATCCTGTCCCAAAATTCATCATGATAAAATCAGTTGTGTTTCTCACATATTGGCAGGTAAATCTAGAACAACATTTCCAAGTATGTTAGCGAGCTTCCTATTGTCTCAAGTTTTGGTATGGAACTGTGTTTTCAGTTGCATTGTGTCCTTGTCAAGGAATTCTTACATCATGTGAAGTTTGTTTCATGCAATAATTCCATTTTTTTTCTTACAGGGTGTCCTTGTTTTCCTTGCTGCAAAATCTCGATTTATCAAAAATGCTGAAAAAGCTGCTGATCTCCAGAACTTTGTGTTGTGTGTTGAGATGCTCGTAGCAGCTATCGGGCACCTATTTGCCTTTCCCTACAAGGAGTATGCAGGTGCCAATGCTCGCCCTTCTGGTGGTTTCAGGGGAAGCCTTCTTCATGCTTTGAAATTCAATGATTTCTACCATGACACTGTTCACCAGGTAACCGGGATCTTTGCATAACCATACCCAGCATCTGGAGCTCTATTTTCACACAGCATTGTAGTTTGCCAATATCTAGTCTACTGAACTACGTTTTATGCAGTTTGCTCCTACCTACAATGAATATGTGCTCTACAATCACAATGAGGGAGACAATGGACAAACAAAGTATCCTTCAGGGAGCGCTGTGCCAAGTGGACATGATGTAGAGTTGTCTGGCATCGCTGTGGTGGCTTCAAATAGTCCAGTAATGTCAAGCGTATCATCGAACCAGGCAGATCAGGAAGAAACAATGACGACCCCCATCAAGGACCAAGTCGACGCTCCTGTAGGACTTTATGACCTCACGAACTTGCTTGACGTGGACCTGTCTAACTACCCAGCCAAAGTTCCTGCGATCGCTGATGTAAGAAAACAATGATAAGTGTTACGACCTTTTTGTAGGGTGGCAATTGGGGAAATTGTGATTTTCCTTCGATCATAGATAACACTGTAAAAATGAGTGTGTGTGTGTTACTTGTTTCTAGTTCCAATCTTTCCCCATTGAAGGGGCTTATTCATGTCAACATCTGTCTCACGGCCTCTCTCACCCTGCTCTTTACTAACTGTGTAAAATGTTGCGAGCTCAAGGTGAACTGAAGTGACAAATGAAGACTACGAATACTACAATCTGCATTTACTGATGGCAATTTTGTGCATTCACTCTCCTTTCCAATCAGTTTTTTTTTTCCTTTGGGCATGAGTTAAATCACTCTACATCTATGACTCGATCGCAATGCTGTTTCCTGATGCCAGCATTTTGTTCCGTACTTGTATGAATGGTTCGCTGTGCATCTGATTCTCAGGCAACTACTATAAACCATCAGTAGCTGTACAACGCAGGAATGGGAGCACTTCGGTTTTGCTATGCAAAAATAGTGACAGAGGTTGCATAAAATTCCTTTCAAGTCAGCTATTGACTCAGAAATGCTTTCTACCAACAGCATCAAAACTACAAAATGGCACCTCAGGTTAATTCTTATGACATGCTTGCCAAACAAAAACATGATAAATCGAAATTTTGATGCCTCTGACAAAAAGAAGTGCCATTAGGAACGTGGGTTATGGTTATACATTTCAAAGACGGTTAAACATCCAGGTTATTAGTGTATGCCGCAGCACTATCATTTACACTTGTCAGGGGAGATTGAACAGAGCGTGCAAAGACTGATTATTCACCACATGGCTCGCCTTCTTCATTATGCTCAATTTGAGCAGCATTCGGTTCCTTTGATTTCACCTCTTCACCATCTTTTTCAGCATCTTGAACCTGGAAATCTGTCAAGGAGTCTAACAGTGAACTCTCAGAAGTGATGACGCCAGAACAGGTTTCACCGTCCTCTCCATGGAAGAACCTAGCAAGAGAAGGGGTTGTAAGTAGAGCCTTGTTGTCACAGGATGATGTTGGATCACAACTAGCCACATCATAGTGAGGTTGCAGCTTTGCAGAGGAACCAGACTAGGGTACCTCTGCTTCGACCGGGAAAAGGAGTTCAAGATTAGCCTCACGTATTATCGCTGACGATTTCGTCAACCCAGAACCACCTGTGGGCTGTTCAAACAGCTTTAACCATCTTCGGCGGAGCAGCAGGAGCAGGGTTAGAAGCCAACCTCCAAAAGAGTGAAATATATCCCATAAGTTGCCATGATTTAGATTTGGCTAACATTCTAGGAATTCCCAGCACAGATGAAGTCCTTTCCATGCAAGTACCTAAGACTCCCTCTACGCCCAACAAAGCTGAAGAGAGCGGACATGCAACCGCTCATTGACAAAGTTCACGCCAGACTAGCCGGATGGAAAGGAAAATTGCTTTCCAAGACGGCTCGCCTGGTGTTGGCAAACTCAGTCCTCACCTCTATAGCGGTCTACCATATGACGGCGTTCCCCTGCCCAAATGGACTATCAAAAGGCTAGAAAAGCTAGAAGAAACTTCATCTGGAAAGGAGAACAGGAATGCACAGCAGGGCACTATCTAGTTAACTGGACAAAGGTGTGCACCAATGTCCACAAATGGAGAGACCACCAATGTCCATGGGTAGGGATGTCATTACCATGTGATGACATCGATCAAAACCTTTTTAGTGCAAGCACTTCCATAGTGCTGGGTAACGGTGTAAGGATAAAATTCTAGACCTCTAGATGGCTACATGGAGCCTCACCAAGAGAGCTGGCTCCATCATGCTTCAGGTTGGTCCGAAGGAGAGGCAGCTCTATGCAGGAGATGGCTAGCATGAATTGGTTCAGACTGCTGCGAAGAATTACAGATACAGTACAACTAGATGAATATGTCTGCTTATGGCGAGCCATTCAACAGGTTCACCTTCAACCACACGTACAGGATGACGTTGTCTGGAAGTGGACTACAAATGAAGAGTACTCGGCCAAAACAGCTAACACAACGCAGTTTCATGGCTCAATGCCAGATCAAAGCTACAAAATGATTTGGCGAGCGAGCACACAGAACAGATGCAAATTCTTCGCATGGTTAATTATTCAAGACAGAATTCTAACAGCATACAGGTTGGCAATTAGAGGATGGCCACATAGTGATTTCTATCTGCTATGTGGATTGGAATTGAAAATGGCCACCCATTTGCTCATCCACTGCCCGTTCGCAAAGCAGGTTTGGAGTAGGGTTTTCCGATGGATTCGCATTCCCATGGATTCGCATTCCCATGCCACAGACAGCCTGGAGCCGTCCAACCGACCATTTCTTAGTGGTGGGAAACCGTTCGACACGACACTACAAACTCAAGGAGAAAGGAGGTGGACGGCACCCTCATTTATGCCTTTTGGAATCTGTGGAAGAAAGGAACAACAAAAACTTCATAAGTTCGTACTGAACAGTGCAGCATGTCTTCAACACGATCTCTCAGGGTGTATCCAATCGCCGAACGGCATTGACAAATGATTGAGGATATTCCACTCCTATCCACAGGACCCTGCCGTTCTCTCACAAAGCAGGTCCAGGTAGCACGTCTCCAACAACAGGAAGACAACGGGCGCATCACAGCACAGGAACCGGGAAAGCAGGTCCAGACTAGTCCTGCACGCACAAAAATTCGTGATATTAGATAACAAACATACTATTGCCAGAATACTGCAGATTGGCCAATTGGGTTCGATGTACTCACCAGCAAAATTTAGGGAGCTGTAGGTCTGCAGAAGTATCATCTCGCCGTGGATAATGACAAGCTTTACGTATCTCTAGGCTCTGGCCAGGGTTAACAAAACCGCGGTAAACCGCTCGGTTTTCGCGGTTTTCGACCGTACCACTCCGGTTCGAAAACAGAAACCGAGCGGTTTATCGGTGGAATTAAAAAAAAACAAAAAAAACAAAACATTTGAAAAAATTTGCGCGTTGAAAAACCGTTTTTCAAGAACGTTCAGTTGGTCGGCTGGTTTTTCGCGAAAAACCGTGGTAACCCGCGAAAACCGAGCAGTTTTTCGTCAAAAACCGCGGTTTTCGCGCATAGATTTGACCAAAATTTAAATTTTTTGAATTTGCAAATCGTTCGGTTTTTCGCGGTTTTCGAGTGGTTTCCCGCGAAAACCGCTACCGCCGGGTTAGCGGTTTTCGGCTTCGAAACGAAATTGTGAACCCTGGGCTCTAGCATCTCTTCAATGAATTCACACGTGTAAAAGCATCATTCTTCTTAGCTTTGACTCGCTCAATCCTATCCTTGAGCAACTAATGAAAATACTTGGACAACAAGGGTTATAAGGGCAGTTGCGGCTCAAGTGTAAGAAACAAGCAAACTGACGAGTTTCTTTTTTTTTTTTAAAACAAACAACACGGAAAACCGGACTACCTAGTGCCCTAAATCACATGTTAGATCCTATAGCTCCAGAAACTTGTCAATATAGTTATGCTATTGCTTAATGCGTCCAGCACCAGACCATCTGTGACTTAAGGATGAACCCCCAGGACAGAACAAGGACAGAGATGCTTTCAACTGGAATTTGAGTTTCAATAAAATGATCAGCACTTTCTATAAACTGAAGCCTAAAGAAATTGTTTAGGCATTTCACCATTTAGTAATCAGTATACATAAGGTCACAAGTTTGGGAGGAAATAGAACGGGAGCTTCATATGTCAAACTATACACTGTTCAATCAACTGTGTTCGGATTATCCTACTTATCTACCACAACACTTATGCAGACTCAACCTCATAATGAGCAAACATAAAAAAAATTATACTTTTGCTGATGCTTCTGTTTATAAAACTCGGCTACCAACAAGTTGTACTTATGTACTTTTGTTGTCTAATGAAATGGCTTGCCGAGCTTTTGCATTTTGTCGAAAAAATAAAGAAATCGTTGGTATATAGATAGTAAGTTATCACTCTTGACATCCGTGAAATCCAAGCTTTAAACTCCGTAACTGTGCGATTCGATGCGCTGATCATATATGGTCATTGGTGAAATATGACACGATGACATCCGCATGACTGGAGCCTCAATATACCTAAGTGGATTTGACCTTGTGTTCAACAAGTTTATTCGCAATGTTGATATATGCAGATCATTACATACCATTGCAGAATTAGATTTAGAGTCCCATACTCCCATATTTGATCCTAATTGTGATGGATAGGCGCATACATTAACGGCCAACGAGAAAGCCTGTGCCATACAGAAAGGCACAGACCATCCATTTCGTTCAGAATGAACAAAAGAGACAGCCACCGATGTTAATATTACTCCACATTGAGAACCAGAACAGGGCATAATAATACCATTGATACTTCAACACTTTCCTACTTAGTTCAATTCAACATGTCCCTAGGCATCCTAAAGTCACAAATGTTCAAGTTTTACTAATGATTTAACCCAACCTGCATAAATCCCCTGAACAGGCCGAAATCAAGAAATCAACTTGGAATTGGAAACCATCCAACATCAATTATCAGAAACAACCGATTGAATGCACTCACAGAACCTAGCCTTTTACACTCCACGGACCACAGGAGCCACAAAGAACCGCCACTTAATTTCACACCCATTCAAGATGTCCCCATAATCCAATCCCGGTCCGACCACGATGCCCGCATCGGGCACGAATACACGCATCAACTCAACATAGGTAGCGCGACAAGAATCGCGAAGAGGAAAGAACAGGGACAGGGACGGTACCTGGAGGCGGATGACGTACCACTCCTCCCTCTCCATGAAGATCAGGTCGTTGGGCTTGTGGAGCTCCAAGTCGAGGATGCTGGCGAAGCAGTTCCCCAGGGCTCGATCCCCAGCTCCCACGGGGGGCGGGCGGTCGCCCTCTGGAGGCAGGCTCTTGATGAGCTTCTTGAGAGTCTTGTAGGCGAGGCACTTGTCCCTCCACGCTGGCAGCGTCTCCTCCAGGTGGTTCCGGAAATCCTTGTCAAACTTCGAAACTCTCCAATAATAATCCCGCGAGAACGCCGAATTCTTCTCGACTCTCTCTCGCGGTGAGGAAATGGGATGCGCGATTGGGTGCTGGCAGCGGCGAATCCACCATAAAAGTAGAGATGGAGCTTCTACGTTAAAGTTCTAAATTAATATAAACATATTAATGATATATCTACCGATATATTGTCAACTAAATTACATAAATTAGAGGGATAAAAATACCAATCAATCAATAGAATATAGACTTGGAGCAATAGAATACAAAAATAAGATATTAGTTATCACAACAAAAAGGCATTCCGGTATGAGGCATTGCATTGAGACTTGAGGCAATTTTTATATACCGAGCAAAGCAATCAGTGGCGCTAGTGAATTAGTATGGTTCTGGTGTCCTCGTCCTAGCGATTAATTCGAAGCTTAGAGGCTCCTCGTCCTCGGTCGCTCTTCCTTGCCGATCGCTTCGGTTCCTATCTAGGCTCTAGCGATGCGCGTTCGGCCGCCGGCTGCACGGAGTGAGCCTCGGTTCCTCTCTGGACTCTGGAGATGCGTGTTCGGCCGCCGGCTAGATAGCGCTCCGAGCTGCCGATTCCTCTCCTTTGGTGATGCACGTTCCGCCTGGCTCCCGATAATGCGTGTTCCGCCCGGCGCTCCAGCTGGCGATGCACGTTCCCCCCGGCATTTTGAGCGGCCGATAACTCTTCTCGGGTCTCTGCCGCCTATCGTCTACCCGCCTGCCCTGGCCCTAGTGCACGCCTGACGCCCTCGACTCCGGGTCTTCGGCTCCCGTTGGTGCTGGCGTGCCGTCGGTGAGTTCTCGCGAATCGGCCACCCGCCGCGTGGTCACGCCCCCGTGCGCGTCTGCCACCCGCGATTGCCCGTGCATTGGTCTGCCGCCTGCGAGACAACACCGATATTGTTCATCTCTCGAACTCCTGGTGCTGCGCTACAGTGAAAGATGCCGAGTATTGTACCAAATGAAAGCCCATGAGAGTAAAGGAGCCCATGACTAATTTTGATGACTCACTTGCCTGACAGTATTGTTTTCTACTTTTCTTATTACATCTTACTTCCAGTTGCCAGTTCCTAAACCTGCCGATTTACCACCATGGTGCCACGTCTCTGCTTCTTTCTGATGTTGGGGATACTGGAGGAGGGGGATTCGACCGGTTGGAGGTGGGGCTGGCGCCGCAGCCATCCCCAATGGTGGATTCGCCCCTGGGTGCTAGGTCGCTGTCGGGTGTAGCCGGACGTGGGATATTCTTGTTTCGGCGCCTCGGCGTGGCTGTTGCCTTCCTCCGTGCACTTGGGACTGTCGTCTTCCTCCGCGTTCTCCGCACTACAATTTAGGTGGCTTTTGATTGGGTGGATGAGGGTGGATGGGATATAGTAAACTATGGATTTGGAGTCATCCAATTGTCTGGCTGAGTAAATGGATATGATATAGTCATCTAATTTTTTTAGAATATTCCCTCAAGATGTTGGATAGAGCCATAAAAAAGCCGGATGGGCTCATCCAGTTTGTTGCATAAAGGGGTGTACTCGGTCAAATTCAAATTTCGCCGAAGTATACTCAATTAAATTCAAATTTTGTTCGAAATTTCAAATTTCGGTCAAATTTTATCCAAAAAAATCCAATTTCTGTCAAATTTTGTACAAAAATTCAAACCGAGATTCGAAATCTTGATTACAATTAGTCCATTTATCCTCATCCATCCAACCAAACAAAAAATTGACTCAACTCTACCCACCCAACCAAACAGCTACCTGGATGGCTCCATCCCATCAAGGCTGGATGACCATATCCCATCAAACCTCATCCAGACAATCAAACGCACCCTTAAGCAGTTCCTAGCCTCAGATCGATCGTTGGAACGAACAAACGGTCTAATTCATCTAGAAGTAATTTGCTACAGTAAACACTAGATGCTGAAGCATGGCGACACGCCGCGCAAGACGCGGCTCCACACGTCTCCCCTGTCCACTGCCCTGCGCGTCTATGCTACCTTAACTTAAGTGCATGTCCATGGATAATGCATTGGTACGACGACAAAGGAAAAAAAAACACCCGAAGTGAAAAAATTAAATAAGCTGTACTGCTTCTGGAGCAGTTCAAAGTTGCAAAATGCATATTCGTTTAACGTATAAGCCAAGTTTCAAGACAAATCTCCTTCTAAAGAAATCTGCATTGTTTGCAGTGTTGGTGCACACTGAAATTATTGTGCAATAAAATATTAGCATAGTTTGCAGTTGATAACCCGACAAATTTAGGAGTAACTACCAATATCATCACCTTGATTAGAAAAGAAAGAAATGTCTTACCGTGATATAACGATAACAACAAAGTTCACGGATTGTCAAATTGTTTCGTTGAATAACTATTGTTAGTGAACATGGAAAAGAGAAAAAATCTTGTTCAAACAAGCAACTGAAGCAGTAATCAGATGAGAAGCATTATGCAAGTAACATTAGATCAAATGTGCTGTAAGCAGGAAGTATGTTTTTTTTTTGGCTTTACCATAGTCACGACACTCTGCCCTAAATAACTGCTTGCAAGTCACAAGGTAAGGAATAGTGATTAGGCTTTTTTTTTTGTGCTTACGTACCTATAATGTTTGCAACGGTAAACAGCAACTTGTTGTTGCCCATTTCTGGTTGGTCTAAATACAATGGAAACCACTGCAGCTCCACTCCTCCGCTTACTCGTTACCCTCCTCCGGGTCCGACCGCCTACTTGGCTGCGTCACTGCCTCAACTGATCGAGCCAAGTCGACGGCGGCGGCCCTTGGGCGCGCAACCCCGCCCCGCTCAGACCATGTAGGCTTGCAGATCGAGCACACACGCCTGAACCGTTGGCCCCTCTCCGCGAGCGCGAGGCTGCCACTGCCGGCCGTCGCGTCACCACTCGTCGCCCGCGTCAACACACAGCGTGCGGGCTTTGCAGGGAAGGTCGCACACGTCCGAACCGTGAGAAAAGGACGGAAAAGAAAGGCGGCCAAGCGAATACAAGGAAACAGAGGCCAGCGAGACCACAAGGAAACTGAGGGAAAGCACCGAAGCGCCGCTAAACGAAGAGTGCTTTGTAGCATCCTATTTGGAATAAGTATATATGGTACTATATGCTATGAGAGAAAGAAAAATATTTAGTCGTTTTGACATCTGTATTTGCTACGTATCTAGTTTTTACAAATAATGCTATAAGACACTCGGTGCTATAGAATATTTTTCCTTGGTTTTTATCCTTTCCAATTTGGAGCTACCTTGTCTTGTACGACCCGTACGATTATAGTCGATCTCTCATGCACTTGTGGCCTGTAAATAAGGCCATAGGGCGTTTCTTTCTTCTAGCTTAAAAGCGTCGAGTTTAGAGTTGCAGTTGTGCTCTTGAGCATTTCCGGAATTTCCCCAACGGTGTTTGCATGTGTGCAACATGGCCTCTGCCATCAAAAAGCTTGAGGATGCCACTCAAGCTGTTGGGGAACAAACTGCTAAGTGTACCTTCGTATTTATTCAGTTGTATGCATCAATCAGTTTATCTAAAAGTTTAAGCTGATGAAAAAAAATATGAGTAAATAACTTATACCTCAATAATACCTTGATTTTAACCCTAGAGGATTCAGGGAAGCGTTTTGCGGTGAGTGATACAAGCTCTGGTGCCATCAACATTTCGTATTTATTCTTTTTCCAATTGTGAAGATTCTGTTTTTGTAGAGGACAAGTCGGTATTATGGTTTCTTGCCTCTTAGGCGTAAGTTACCAAATGTCAGAGCAGCGCCTACGAGCAGGGTCTTAGATTGTAAAGATTTTCAGAATATAAAGCTAAGCCTTGGCTTGGAGGATGGAGTAGTTCACTACTATGATAGCACAAAAGGTTTGAGATCTGGTCATGTGCTGCTAATGGCGGATGAGGTTCGTCTAACAACATTCTTTATTCTTTATGTGAACATATCAAATTTAGGCTATCTAACGTATAAGTGGCTCAACTAATTGTTTCCAGGATCACAAGGGTGCTTACTTCAAAGGGCTTGTCATCAATTTCTTACACAAATTCTGGCTATCCCTTCTTCAAATTCCACACTTTTTTACTCAATTCACAACTCCGATTGTAAAGGTAGGCTACTGTTTGAAGCCCATCAACTGTTTGATGAAACGCTTGTGAAGTTCAGAACCTGTGATACTTGAATTTTTTTTTTGTTCCAGGCAACAAATCTTGAGGAAAAAGCTAGTAAACAATTTTATTCAATATCAGAATACGAAGAATGGAAAGTACAACCCCAACAACTATAAGTGGTTGGACTATAGAATACCACGAGGTTTTCCCTCTCCCTTCATTTTGTTGTTCTTTTACTGATGGTGGTTGTTAATTTATTTCTAACTGGTACAGAGTCTGGGAATGCATACGTGCGAAGAAGTCAAGTGGTACTTTCGAAACAACATCGATCATCTCCTGAAGTACTTTCTGTGGTCTGATGCTTATGATGGCAATACGATAGTGTTGTCGTTTTGTAAGAGGAGAACAATTGAAATGAAGTATTGGATGATCACACATGAATGGCAGAAGGTAGACTTGAGCAGGGGCGGATCTACAATGTATAGGTTGGGGACAAGCGATACCGACGTTCTCTAGTCCAGCACACATTGTTCCTTTAGTATATAAACATATATTTCTCTTATTACAAGTTACAAGTTAGTGTTACGAGTTCGTAATGACCCCGACGACCCTAATGAACTTTTCTCATAGATCCGATCCTGGACTTGAAAACCAAATATATAAGATATCGTGACTTCATTAAGCAGGAGCTCATGCCATGTTATTTCGAGGACGAGGAGCGCTCGTTACCTTCAATGCTTAGGAACCGTCTGTGATGTGAATTTCATAAACGGTTTGGGCAACCGTCTATGATGTGTGGTTGTAATCACTGACGCATAGTTACAGACGGTTCATCGAACCGTCTGTGATAATCTTTTTGAACCGTCTGTGATATAATTTTCTGTAGCAGCGACACTTCCATCTCAAATAGAAAGACATGGAAGAAATCCCCAAGACAACCTTCATCTGAAGCAGGAACTTTAGAAACATCTCTACAACCAGAGAGCCAATTACATTAATCAGAGTTGCTTCAGTTCTTTTGTCATGGAGTATCCTTGTAACTCTGAACCAAGCTTCTTGCAACCCACCTTTAGCACCAACAGAAGGGTTCCAGGAATCAACATCTATCTGAGCCTTAGCATGCCTCATCCCCAATCCTCTTTAACATTTTAGCATTTGGGAATCTCATAGAGAACTGATTAGGAGCCAGCTGTTTGACATAGAATCTCCATGAGGGGCATATATAAATCTTGGAATTCTTGTTCAATCTGTCTGGAAGAAGCAACACCAGAAGCAACACTTTGATGATGGCAGTACTAGCCCTTTCCCTTGAAGCCTATTATATCAAAGATGATGATCGATCGGAACCGGAGTGTAATTAACACAGTTGAACGATTAATTAATCACATAATCCGATTATTTTGCCGGTTTTCGATTAATCATCCATTTTTTCCTGTTTAGTCACGAAAATAGTTTATTTTTATTCACTTAGTACGATAAATTAGTTTATAATATTTTATCGTAGTGTTCATAGCATGCACCTTTTAGATGAAGTATAAACAATGAAATGTAAATCATGGTTTGTGGAGTGATATTTTCCAATAACTTGGGTAAATAAAATATTTCTAATTAATTCTAAATATAAATAAATATATTAATAAAAATGCATAATCTTCCATTACATTATGATTAATCGTCTGTATTATGATTAATTTCTTAGCAATATCACGTCCATCCGTCGAGTGCATACTGTTTTTCATAATACTGTGGCAGGATTTATCAAGGCGACAACAAAGCTTGCAGCTTGATCTCTGCGATGCAAATCATATCACTGCTTCCGCCAGTCAAACTATGCTTGTAGCTGCAGAAATCGATCTATTATATATTAATTAAAAATCATGGCATGTCTTTTAGAGTTGTTAAGAAAAAACAAATAGGCTACAAATTATCACAAAAACACAAAACATATAACTCTTAATAAAAAAGAGAACTAGGTTATAAATTCTTATAAAAATGCAAAATATCTGGCCCTTAATCCGGTGAACCTTAACTATATTGAACTATAGTAGTTATTGAATGTTATTATTTAAATAAAAATATCTAACTGCTCATCTAGCGAACCCAGGCTTAACGACTTAGATTAAAAAAAAAAAAAGAGTCCACACCAAAGTACAATAAAAATAACAAAAATTTGGGATTAAAAATAAAAATAAATTAGCATTTGATTTTTATACGAGCTCCAAATTAAAATATGTCCATAGCAAAAGGTTAGAATACAAATTAGCAGTTGGATTTGTATATAAATTCTAACCTAAAACTAATATTCAAAACTAAACAATAAAATTAATGGCTTAGATTATATGAAAGAGTCCATACCAAATACAATAAAAAATAATAGAAATTCGAAAAAAGGAAATCACCCATAACTCAAATTAAAACTTGTAAATAGATGAAATTCAGAATTAAAAATTTAATAATTGGATTTGTATACAAATGTCAACCTAAAACTCTTATGTGAAATTAAATAAGAAATAACAATAAAAATTAACACAAATTTGGAATAACAAAATAATATGAAATTAACCATTTGATTTTCATACGAGCTCTAAAATAAAACCTATATATAACTGAAATTTAGAACAAAATGTAGACGAAAATTAGCAGTTGGATTTATATACAAATTATAACCTAAAGCTAAAATTTGGCATTAAATAAAAGTAACATAGGAATAAAAAAAAAGGAAACTAGGGATTTTTTTAGTTTCATACTAAATAAAAATAAAAATATTGGTTTTACTCATAATTAAAATTCCAGAAATATGCAAATTCAAGAAAAAATAAGGTAAGGAATTTAATTTGTATATATAAACTATTAACTATTGTTTAATAAAAGTCGATGATAGGTTTTTTTATTGTCGCTAAGAAAATATAAAATATACTAAAAATCTCAAAAAAACATTTTGACTTTTTATTTGGTGATCCTCCACGAAATGGAGGGATTAAGAGAATGATACATCGATATGTGTTGATACTGATATAAGCAATGTGACATACATTAAAAATGTACTAAAAGAAATAGACAAGCATTGCAATAATGTAAGTAAGATATGATAATATAAATGAAAAATATTATGTTATGCTATGTTTACTATTTTGTTATGAAAGTATTTAGAAAATAATGTTTCGGTTACATGTGACAAGTATTGAGAAATAGAGTGTATTCTCTTTTATAATATATAATATTAGCATATCTTAAATGGAGTTCGGCAGCGATCAATTTTCCATAAAGCAAAATCACATATGTATTGTCCAGTCATTTAAAAGGTGATCTTGCTAAATAGCATATAGGTGCCCTTCTCTCTAGGGTACTTTTCGTCTATAAGGCATATGTCTCAACGCTTAAATCACTTTACTAAGAGTAAAATAATATGTATGTATTAGACCGAGTAACTATAAAAACTCATTGTGACTCTTACCTATAAAAAACAACTCTAATGAAATACAAAACATAGTCAAACGGGCGTACCCTCGGGTTACTCCTGGGTAAGTAGGCACCTCCTCTAACTCGATTCCAAGGACACACCGACAAAAGTATGATGTCTTCATTAGCTTCTGAACCTATATAAATGATATCGTATCTCCGTTATTCTCGTGGACGCCAGCCTATTGGATAGCCGACGACCACCTCTCCTGTGTCCTTTTTTTCAACATACAATAATTTTATTATAGGAGAAAATATAAATAAATACTAGCTAATCCATCTATTGAATCGGAAAAAATAAATGGTGTGTGTGTTGAATTTAGCGTACTGTAATAGTAATAAAAAAAAAGAGACGAAGGCATTGGAACAGTAGTACACTGCTTTGGAAGAGAATATGCATGCACCTGGTAAGGAGATAAGGATGACCTACAAATAAATAAAGGGTTTTGATAACTAATGGATTTTGGCGCGACGGACGGGGTCCGTGACTTTGGCGGAAGGAGGATGACGAAGCCGCATAGGCACTGACACCGCACGCACACGTCCGCGCGGCCCTGGACCTGGATAACGATGCACGCATAGTCGTCTCGTCTATCCGCTCGACTCCACTGGGCACGTCCTAATCAAGCGAGCAAACACCCGGTGAAGATATTTCTCGAGGGCTAGCTTTGTTTAGTGATATATTGCTTGTCCTTAACCTTATAGTAAGCAGCAACAGCAACGGATTTGACAAAGCTTAGCTACCTGGCTTTGTTGCGGTAATGTCCTCGTAAGACTTGGTGGCTGCATGGAAGCCCTCTGCATAATTTTATTGGGACTAATTAATGCTGGACATTCTTTTTTGGCGCAACCTTGAGCCTGGTTGGAAGGATTGTTTTCAGAATAGATTGGTCTGGTAAAAGTTCATCGCTTGATTTTTTGTAGCGTGTACGATTCAGCTCCTGGTTTTACTTTTGGTATTTGTGGCACTAATGAAATGGTTTTTTTAATATATACATCAACTCTTTCCATTTCTGAAGCCAACCAAGATCACTAAAAAAAACACTTACTAAGCGAGTAGCGTCTCTAAATAAAATATCTAGGAGTAGTTCGCAACAAATTTAGAAGGTCATATTTCATATGAATCTTCTAGATTAACTAGGAGGATTTTGTTGCTATGGAGATATTTTTATGGTTAACCTCTACTAGTGGCGTAGACGTTGATGTGTTTCTTGCTTACGGCACGGAAAGAAATTCAATGCAGTCGTTCTGTGACTGTAACTTTAGTAGTCGTAGATTGATTATTGGATAAAAAATGATAATCTATATTTGTTATAGTACTGTTTAAAGAACACTGCAGCACCTTAACAATACACTAGTAAAGAGCTGTACAGCACGAAACCGACACAAAGTCGGACGTTTCATACGTCGCCGTGCGGGAGGGAAATGGACAGAAGTGTTTATACTAGTACCTAAGTGGAATGTTCTGCTCGTATCGGTGAACCAATAACGGTTGCCTCTAACGAGGGAATTTGTAAGGGTAGAATGTATTTTGTTTCTTCAGAGCTCCCACTATAAATGAGAAGTACGTTGTGTTTATGAATACACGACACGTCCATCCCATTCATTACGCAGTGTCATGAATATTGTTGCTGCTAATACGTCAGGACCTTCTCACAAAATAAAAAAGAGTGAAAAAATTGGCAGTCAATTAAATCATGCCATGGACACACCTTCTATCAGAATTAGGGCATATTCGGAACACATGAATGGAAAACATAATATCTTACAAATTTTACGCGAACTAGCTAGCCAAATGTCCTGCACAACTGTACGGATACGTACGTACTACAATACATATGCTTTTTTTTAAAAAAAGTAGACTTATATTTGTTGTATAACTATAATGGTTATGATTAAAGATAGAGATGTATCTTTTATACAGATGTAATAGTTCTAATATAGATATCATTAATCTGGATCATTATAAGATGGATCCACTATGATCATGGTGTCGAATATGATGCTTTTTTTTGCTATCTATACAATAGATAGAGAGGAACTGAATTGATTTGTAGAATTAGGAATATAAAGGGCTTTTCATGTAAAACTAAGTTGTCAAGGTGCTTTGATGAGTTTTCATGTAGATAAGGCCATCTTAGCAAACATACGCATTTCAAAAAAAAAACACAGAAAGATTGGTAAGGACACGGTGACGAAACAGATTGCATCATTTTTCTAGCCTGGTCTATTTCTTTAAAAATAAAATTAGTCTTTTTTAAAATCAATTGTAAAAATAGTCTCATCCTCAACTGCGGAAGTCACTATCATGCTCATGCTCAGACTTTCGCAGTGAGAAAGCACTAAAGATGACATGTATCACTTTCTAATACTTGTGATCGGAGATAAAGCTATTTTTACTATTACCGTTGAAAGGAATGCATATTTATTAAAAGAAAAATTACCTAGAAAAAGTGTTAATGTTCACGTTTCGTCCGGAGGCATCCTAACTTGTGAGCTGACATGCCTACCGTCTGACACATCATTTCTTGCTGCCAACCACTATCTGACGGCAAGACCAATCCAAACAGAGTTTGCTCCTGTGCCTGGGTCCCAGGTGTTAGATCTGAAACAACTCTTGCCGATAAACCTGTGTGCTCTGCTGCCTGCCGCCTTAAACCCTCCGAAGTCAAGCCCCACTGCATATATATGTAAAACGTCCATATGCTTATAACTACTCTCTCCAATTCTCCGTATATTCATCCAGTTACAATATCCTAATCGTACACACTTCATCTCTCACTTTTCTTTCCAACTAGGCCAGTAGCCCAGTACGTTCAAGCTTTCAGAAACTTATTTTGGATGCAGTCTTGATTATTTCAACATCGATCGATCCTAATTAAGAGCACGCACAGCTTCAAAGAAGAAGTTGGTACAATTTATTCGATAGGAGAGATGGGTTCTCTGATGGCTGGCTGGGATTCACCAGTTCTTGGTGACGACGACAAAGGTGCGTACCACGATGATCTGTTTGGTTCGTCAGTTGCTGTCTGTCACAGATAGCCCTGCATGTTTTTTTGTTGCTTTAATTTGTTCTTGGAAAGTTGAAAATTCATATGTAACGTGCACGTGTTTCCAGTTCGTCTGATGAGGAACCGGTCACTGACCAAGGAGGAGGTGGAGGCGTTCTGGAAGCAGCACAGGAAATCGGAGGACGGCGGCGAGAGCTCGCCGCTTGGCTCCCCCAGTGCCATGGTACTGCCTCTACTGCTGCGGCTGGTGTCGTTCGATTTCCTTGTGCATCTTGTACCTAGCAAGCTAGGTAGCTAATTAATTCAGGCCTAAAAACTGAGGCGTAAGGTCTGATCTTTGATCTGCTAATTTGTCGATGTAGGAGAGCCCGTTCGGGAGCTTGGAGAGGAGGAGGTCTCTGGCGTCGTCTCCCCTGGCTCGCGGCAAGAAGATCGACCCGGCGGCTCGCGTGGAGGGCTTCCCAGACGGCGACGCCGGGGAGAGCCCCAGCAAGAGCCAGGACTGGTACGTAACCAGTAACCAACCGCCGCCGCCGCCGCCGCCGCTGCTGCTGATACTGTACTCGACCTAATTGACGCGCGCAAACTGCCGCTTTTGGCGCGCGCTCGCTGGCGTGTGCAGGTGGACGAGGAGCAACTGGGCGTTCCTGAACGAGCCGCCGCAGGAGGAGGCGTTCGGCAAGGCGCAGAGCTACGCGCCGCAGTTCCACGTCGCCCGGATCGCCACCGGCAACGCCTGATCCGACATACAATATGCGCGCGTGCGTCTCTGCGTCTGCGTGTGGGCGTGGCGTGGGTTCGTGACCCGTTCCGTTCCGTTCCGTATGCGAGTAAGAGTCAAAATCACTCCATCAGAGTTGAAGGCTTGATGCATCTTCCCCTACAGTAGAGGTTGGTTCATTTCCTAGCTACCATTTGCATGCACCTAGTAGCTAGTGCACGACGAGTTGTCCTTCCCGTGTACATGGCTCGTTCTATATCTATATATATATATATATATATATATATATCGTACATGTGTAAGACGCTGGTGTGGCGAGTGAGCCTGCGGCGTATGTAAAGAAACAACTTTTGCACTGTTGGGAGCTGTTGGCTATGGTGGTGCGGTGCCATTGTGTAGAAGCTTTCGAATAATGGCATCTGTTTTCTTGGTCGTAGGACCACTCTTCAGCTCCTTTGAGTCTATCTGCTTCGGATCTGACTAATTTTGAGGCATGTTACTTGGGCGGCGTGCGGCCGGACGGATTGATTCGCCGGAGCGCGCCGCCGCTGCCGGGGGAGAAATCCTGCGCCTTCCTTCGCCCGCGCGGCCCAGCCGATCTTGTTACTTGGGTACTTGGGTTGGCCGGAAGGGGAGGTGGGATTTCTATTTTTATTTTACTTGTTTGGTATTGGATCTCAAATTCTCAATGGCTAGGTTAATTGGATGGATCGTGCCCTTTTCGATGGCCGTCACCTGTAAATTAATCTAAGTTTGGTATTTATAATTTTCTTACTCACTCGTTGTAAAGTTTTACGAAATTGACGTAAATTTACTGGAGATGATTCGGTGCGTAGAGGAACTACTTTGTGTAAATTGATGGACCCATACACAGTAGGGCCCATGGGCTTTGATACAAAGCTTTTGGTAAAAATTTGGTATTTCAAATTGCTAACTCGTGTACATATCTTTTCATTAGAGATGATTCGACGTACAGAGGAGGTACTTTGTGCAAATTAGCAGGCCCAAGCACACACATAGGCCCTACATCCTCACCTCAACATAACATTTGCATAGATTCATTTAGATTTGGATATTTATGGATCTTGTGTTTTTGGATTTGGATGAACATGATATCACCTTATTGATTTTGAATTGGATGAATTCTATTTAGGTTCAAGTTAGACTCGTGCTATTTGGATTTGGATATCCATCCATTAACACCTCTAGCGGTAAGTGGCCGAAGTGGGCCAGCCCCCTCACATGGACAGTTGTGTAACTTATGTTGTCTACGTCAGGGTTCACGTTAACGACGATTATCGCGATAATCAACCGTATCAAGCTAGTTCGGAATTAAAAATCAGTTGGTGAATGATCCAACTTTTTTTAAAAAAAAGGTCAAAAAAATGAAAAAAAATTATACGACATAAACCAGTCGAAAATCAGTGAAAATTGACAAAAAAAATGCTCAAAAATCGGCCACAAAAATAACCGATTAATCGATCGATTTTTTATTTTTTTTGTTAAAAAAATTGATTTCGACACTCTTCGGTTTTTGACGATTTTCACCTCGATAGTGTAGATTTTCGAGTAATTTTTTGAAATTGATATTTTTAACCCTGGTCTGCACTGCCTCATACGTTTCAACCATAGCATGGTCGGCAAGCATTCATGTGCAAAGTGCAACCTAAGGAGAAACCAAGTGGCATCAACGACCCTATAAATTTCACAGAATTGATGAATCCTTACAAACCGTAGTGGTGCATGTTAGTAGTGGCAGTGACGGCTTGATAATTTTTTACTGTTCTAAAACTCTATTCATTTTTTTAATCAATATAGCCCTCTTACGCATGCATTTGCAAAAATTGCCCTCTTCCTCACCCGAGCACAAAAGGAGGCATTCCGCTTGCATACGCCCCTCCACGGCCTGCGCACCCATGCCAGCACATGCACGCGCCACGTGCCTGGGCTTGCCTACTGCTCGCCCGTGTTGCCGCCTACCCGCACGCGCTACCACGCTTAGCTGTGCGCTACCTCGCTCGCCCGACCTACCTCGGACATGGTAGGAGATACGTGTCGTCTATTGTGTCATTAACGGTGGGAAAAGACTATTTCTGCAAATACATTCGTGGAGGTGGAGGTTTAGACTTGACAAAAAAAAAAGGAACAATGGGTAGCTAGTTAATTGCAGTGTTCACGGCTTGAGGGCATGGACCGAATGGACCCGCGTCAGTGACAATGGCAGCTCAAGGCTGCATTGGGAGGGGAGGGAAAGGAGCACGCCTAGGTGAGTGGAGAGAGAGAAAAGTGAGCGATGAAAAAAAGATAGGAGGTATATTGGGTGATTTTTTTAAATAATATTTTTTAATGAAAAATTACAGAAATAATATATCGAATTAAAAAATTACAAATATATCGTCAATTAAAATGGTGACAGACTCTATCGCCAATAGTTATAAACAGCTATAGAGAGTTGTCGCCAACGGTCGCAGCTCTCTGTCGTCATTTCAATTGGCGACAGAGGTGCAAATTTGTAATTCTTTAATTCGGTATATTATTTATGAATTTTTTTATTAAAAATAATAGTTCTATATTGGGTAGTTAGGGAAAATGATGGCCAGGAAGTTGCAAAAAAATTGTTTCAGTTTTTTGCAATAGTGTGAATGTGTGATACTATATTAGTTTATGTTTGATGGTAAATAAAAAGTTACGTGTAGTCTCATAGATAGTTATATTTCTTCCTATATAATATATTTAATTTTTTTGCGATTACTCTATAATATTTCTCGTGGAATGGTTAAGTATATTTTTTGCTATACAATATATTTTAAATTCCTCGTGATGACTTGTACTAGTGCTCATGGAATAAATATGTATACACGTGTGTTGAGTGGAAGTTAGCGTTTGTCCATGCTGTATGATACCCATGAAACCTTGAAAGGCGGAAAGTCTCCGCTGTATGTGCGGGGGTGGAAGTAAGCAGAGGAGGAAGCCATAGGATCAGACCTCTTTACACATTTTTTTATTGTTGATCTTGTTTCCAACGAAACTATAAATCTAGTCATATTCTTAACCGTAGAAGCACTAATAGTCGACATATGTTACCTAATGTGCTCCACTACTATAGCAGGTCACCGACACCACAACTCCCCTTCCTATCAAGATCAATTATCTCAGTGAGCCCTTTGGACCTGTTGCGCTGATGGGAGGTGTTGTTGTGGCATGTATCACCTGCCGGTATTTTTGCTATCGTGAAAAGAGCTAGATTTCAATTTTATTCGAGAGAAAGATAAGTATAAAAAATAGTGCGAAGTGGTCAAATAGGGCAAAGGTTCACAGAGGAGTGCGTTAGGTGTGCGGTCGACACGTACCTAAGGAAAGCTGAATTGGAAAAACGAAATGTGGCTGCCATGAGACAAGACTCGGACTCGGTGACTACTAGACAAGGTTTCAAATTTCAACTTCGGATTACATCTTGGAGGTGACCAAAATCAAAAATTTCGGCGAGATTTCGGAATTTCTGTCGAAATCCGGACGAATTTCAAAAGGCAAATTTGAAATCCAGTAAATTTGAAATCAAAATTTCGGTGATTTTCAACCTCCTGTGAAATGGTCTCCCGAGGCTAGAAAAATTGGGGAAAATATGAAAAAATTATGCAAGCATTTATCTACAATTGCTATCTATTTGAATGCAAAATAAGTATTTGCAAAGCACAAACAGATATGCTTAAGAGGTGCGCAATAAACTAGGTGTGAAATATATGAAACCAGGTATCTTCATAACCGGCCCAACATCGCCAGAAGGGGGTACTGGACCGGGAGGAAGGCCCAGAAGAAAGCTCCGCGCCAAGTCATGCTGTTGCACGGAAAAGGGTATATCCCAAAGAAAGCTAGACATGTATACTTAAGATATAAAAGATACGGTTGTAATCTTAGTCGTTAATAGGATAGATAAAGATGTAAACTCTATCCTGTAACCGACTAGAATCTAGTAACCGATCGGAATCTCCTAACCAATCAGGACTCGTAAGCCGCCCCACCCCCGCTATATAAGGGAGAGGGCGGGCAACAACATAGACATCGAGCAACAAAGCAATCGAGCTATACCGCAACACACACCGCATATCGCCCAGAGCATATTGCGCTTTGAGCAACCTTAGATCCAAGAGATCCATATAATCCCAGCACATAGGATTAGGGTATTACCTCCACCGTCGAGGGCCTGAACCTGTCTAAACCCTTGTCTTGTGTGACCTTCAAGTTTGAGATCTAGCGCCTGCCCCATAAATTTATTGCCGACTACAAAAGTCGACAGTTGGCGCGCCAGGTAGGGGAAGCGCTACAATCTTTTCCTACAGACTCGATGGCAGCGATCGCCGGAATCACCGCCACCTTCATCTTGGCCAAACTTTCCGCTTCGGAAGCTTGGACTTCGTCGCAGATGCGCGCGGAGAACTTGTCTGCCTGGACCAAAACCAGATCCAATCTGTTAAAGATCAGGTTGATCCATCTCAGGTATGTCGCTCTGACTCGGATAGTAAACCAGTCGGCAAAATATCTTGAGGGCTTACGTCGCTATCACGGACGCAATGTGAGGAGCCACACGTTCTCTAAAGGAGATCTGGTACTTAGAAAGAATCAGAAGTGCGAGTATAAACTCTCCCCAAGCTGGGAAGGCCCTTACGTCATCGATGAGGTGATACGCCCTAGAGCTTATAAGCTCAAGCATGAAGACGACACGACAGTAAGCAACACTTGGAACATAGAACAGCTATGTTGTTTTTTCACTTGAACTTTATAATTCAATTGTTTCTTTGTGAATGAATGTTCGCTCTTAAAGTTATTTTCGTTCAAACTTCTTGTGATTTATGCGTCCGAGTGCTTTGCTCCTACGATGTTAAGACTTTGAGACATGCGTCATGAACCACGCCTCAGAGCCTGGGGGCTGGACTAGTCGGACAACGATATGTCAAAAACACTCGGACAAAGCAGCATACTTGAAAGACAAAATGCAAGAACAAAGAGAAATTTTCATATATCTCGTTTACAGCTCCAGAGTTTCTACAATGGCCGTAGAGGCATCCTTGACTTCCTCCCAGAGCTCGGCGGCCCGATCTTCATCTACATTGCAGGCGTAGCCTTCCTTAACGGCTTCAAGATCCACTCGGGGATAGAGCGACTTGGTGATCGCCAAAGCCTGGCTAGCACCATTGGTCGCCGTCTCCTTCAAGAGTTTCTTGAGCGCCTCGGGGGCTTCCTCCAGTCGAGAGATGACCTGGTCCCTGCCGAGTGGCTTCTCGCCTCCGGGATGAAGCAAGCTCAACAACGACTCGGAGGCTTCACAAAGCTTAGCGCAAGACGTCTCAAGAGTTTCAACCTTCTCGTTAAAAACGGCATATTGCGCCCGAGTTTTGAATTTATCATCTGCAAGACAGAGTTTTAAGAAGTACCAAGAAAGCAATGAAGATATGGGAGGGCCAAGCTGCCGACCGTACCTTCTAGCTCCTTCTCCGAAACTTTAAGTTGCCCCTGGAGCTTTACATTAGCAGAGTCTCGAGCTGATACGAAGATAACAAGATCAAAAAACCAGACGATTAAATGAAAGCATGAGATGGTCCGGAAATATCTACCTCGAAGGAGCCGACGACATCTATCTTCTCTTCATCAAGAGTCTCCTTCTCACCCGCATGCGCTGGACCTCGATCAGAAGAGCTCGCAGCTTGGTGCATGTCCGACCTTGATCTCGCTCGATTCGGCCAGATATTCCTAGCGCGTCCAGACCTCCGGAAGCATCTTCTGGAGGTACTCGGACTTCTTTTCGGAGCGCTCCCCTAATTTCTGTAATCATCACAGGAAAATGTGACTACATGCTGACTGACGTAAGCAAGAAGACGGCGATAGTAGAGAAAATCTTACCCAGGCTAGGCGTGCACAAGCAGTGGCATGACTGTAAAAGTCATTCCTCTCCCTCTCCTCCTCCGAGTCGTTCAGGAGCTTCAAGCCGTCCTCCTCATCAACCCATGCAGCTTGTATTATGAACTGGGGGCGAGCAGGAGTCAGCGGAACCCGGGAGATCTCTTCAACCTTAGGGGACGGACAGGGGATGGGCTCCTGAGCAGCAGAATCTGATACTGAAGCACGAGGCGTCGGTGAAGGCGGCTGAGGCTCGGAGGGCGCTCCTATGCCCCCGGGCGAGGCCCCCTCAACCAAGACATGAACCTCCGGGGGCCAGCCTCTTCAGGAGTCCTAGACGAGTAACGTCTGTTTTTGTCAAAAATAGCTCGCGCATCGTTGAATTCACAGAAGTAGCCCCCATGCAGCGGCCCGGGAGCGTGGCTGCCAACTTGCAACGGTCTGGGTGTGCGGCCGCAAGCGATGTAGCGCCGGGGGGGGGGTGCTGCAAGCGGTGCAGCGGCCCTCCACCGCTGCAGCTTTTTTTATATAAAAAAACTCCTACAATGGACATGAATAGAAGCTAGTCAGGTGGTTAGAAATTAAGAATGCAAATCAGACAGACAATTCGTTGTTTCTGCAGAAAGAACAGACTATATCCAACTCTGATCTTCTGTTGTTTTCCTTTATTTGTGTCCATGTAAACTATTTTTTGCCATTTGCCAAATCAGTTTAAAGTTATCCTTCCCTTTACTCTCTACCAGTTTTATTGATTTGTAAGATTATGCATTCTTATATTTCGTAAGTAATTTTGAATCTATATGAAATTTATGTTATTGATATCCTCATCTGACAAAGTGTTCTTTTTGTGCCTTGCTTTAGACAGAAAAGGTCGATTTGGAGAATACCCTTGTCGATGAGAGCCAAAGACAGTCAAGGGAGTATGGATCTGCTTCTAGATCAAGGAATGATAAGTATAGTGGTATGATAATTGGTGGAATGGTTTGTCGTGTCTTGCCGCTACCCATGTTATTGCTATTAACTCACTTTCTGGTTGTTAATGTGGGTAAAAAATTGTTGACTATGATGAATCATCCTTGCTTTTACGAAGGGAAAAATCGACGTATGACAGTGAAAAAACAGTGTAACTGGGTAAATGACATTGTAAAGTCGCACCTTCTTAATTACTTTCGCAGTGGCATATACCATCTCTAAAATAGCTGTAATTCTGTGGAATTTCAGACAACGTTGTTGGTGGTTTGGATCTGACTAAGCATTGCTGATTGGTTGACCGAAGTGTAACCATACCATTGTCATGCATGAGTAATTGATAAAAAAAAAACCCGCAGCGGTGGGTCCGCTACATCGCTTTGGCCTTTGGGAGCGCTGCTTGCGGCCGCACACCTGGGCCACTGCAAGTTGCTACTTTTGTGAATTTAACGCTGTGCGAGTTATTTTCGACAAACACAGACGTCAGGAAGCTAATACAGCGAAAAATTCTGAAATCCGGTCCTATAAACATCAAAATCGGTTCAATTAGCTGAAATCTTTCGCCAAGATTTATTAAAATTACCGTAGCAATCCATAGTTTTATTTATTTTTTATTCCGTCAAGATCCGAAATCACGTCTGAAATTTTCGAAATTTCGCCGAAATTTTAAAGGTGCAGAGTACCAGACCAAGAAACAGAAATTAGCCGGAGAGCCCGACCAACGAGTCCCGAAGCTGCCCAAGAACACCGGTCCATCCATGGAGACCGCCTTCTTCTCCCCCGCCTCCCTCTTCCACGGCGACGATAGCGACGACGGCCGAGGTGAACCCAGTGAAGCAACCAGTTTCTCCTCGCCTCCCCATCCCTTCCGCTGCTCACCTCGTGCTCCTAAATCCTAATGGCCGCTTTCTTTCTTTCTTTCTTTCTTTCTTTGCTGTGATTCAAGACGAGATGCAGGTGGACGCCGAGGGGGAGAAGCAGGCGTTGGAGTATGTGGAGAGAATCCACAAGTTCCCTGACATGGTAAGAGCTAACAATTCTGAAGTCTAGGACCGCATTAGTGCGAATCGTTGCAGTTCTGGAATCAAGAAAGTTCCAGTCTTTGATCTGTTATAGGTTTCTCGCCTTCTTGGGATCTAACTTGGACGTTTCAAGATAGAGATGGCACCAATAATGCAGTTTTCTGGTATAGATTTGATGGTTTGACCAAAAAAATACTTGCGGTTTTGATTTGTATAAATACGGCCAGATCGGTTTGGTGATGGAATGACATGGCTTTATTCAATAGGAGTAAACAATAGCAGTAATGGTCTGGTTTTGTATTCCTTTACTGATTCGATCATTGATGGCTAAGCGTCCTCAACAAAGTAGACGAATGAAACAAAAATTAAAACGTATTTGACCAAGATTGTGTGCCTATCTTTTTCTAAATGCCCATTTATCTGCATGCATGTGGCGACCCGTATAATTAGCCTAGTGTTGCGACAGTAACACTGCCACCTTCCTAGACTAATTACATGAATCTCGGCACAGTCACCGGCAAAACATCAGAAAGTTTGATGCTTTATCAGCTACTATGCCGTGTTCAGAGAGTTGCAGCAGAACAATAATTAGAGACTGAATGATAATATATTCATTCCAAGCCACGCAGGGCTATATGTCCATTACATAATACTATTACAGCGATCCCTGGATACAGCAAAAGATGAAGCCACTGCCACATACTAAATACCTCCTACGAGCATAATATGGCCTATAGGCTCTCCTAGTTCTCCTGGTAGTAGTCGGAGTAGTAGCAGCCCTCATACGAATCCTCCTGATAACCCTGGAGCTGAACCTGAGAATAGGCATCCTCACCGGCCTCAAACGCGGATCCATTAGGCTCTTCTTCTAGAAAAGTGGGACATACAAGAGTGAGTACAAAGTACTCAGCAAGCATTCAATCACAAGATGCAACATGAATTTCTCCCTCCAACTCATCTTTTACAGAAATTAGGTTTTTGGTTTTCTTTAAAAGTTGGCAAGTTTTAATTATTGAAATTCAACTACTAGCACCCGTATATCAGACAGACTTAGCTTCCGTAGTCTCCAATCCAGGAGACAGGCTTGAATTCAAGATTTTGACCTTGCGCAGGTTCGTACCACTTTACCCATAACGGCCCCAACAAGTGAGGCTCTAGAACGTTTATCACTAATCCGGTGTTAGATCTCCAACCCTGTAGTCGAGGGGAATCCCTATCCCAGGCGATTCACCCCTCGCCATACAATTGTACTCCGATATCCAACTGGAGTAACTCCACCGTGGCTTAATATATATATCCACATTCACAACTTTCTCATCTGGGCATTCCGGCATACCCAGACTTTGGCTCTAGTAGCTACTCTTACCCAATATGGAGATCATAACACTTTCTTAGGACAACCTTTTCTGACAGCGATTTATCTCGCTATGGTTGGTACTGAAAATACGGCTCATTGCCCGAGTGTAGGTTTTTGACCTTATATAATATAGCCTATGTAGAGGGTCCACCGTCAGTGGGTATCACCATACCCAGGCATCACCACGCCATCTTTTCCTGCACCCTCTACCCACAATAATTAGCTCTAATATATTATCCACGACTCCATTCGTGGACATCACACACACCACTTCCTTCACCACAACCATACCTCATTTAGCATTTACCAAACCACAAAACCATTCCATTCCAAATACCAAGGCCACATGCCATTCCTTCCATTCACCACATTACCATTCCATCACCTACCATTTCTACCATTCATTCATATCAATTCCTCCCTCCAATTTCATCTCCACATTCCCATACCAAAATTAAATTTTCATGCAGTGATGATATGATTAGATATATAAAAGCATTTAAAAAGCATTTCACAAAGATGCTCAAGGAAATCTTGCCTGGAATAATATCTGACGGATCGACCTCGCTCGAAGGTTGGTTCTGGTTGGCGGGGCGATTCAGGTCGAACCCTGAAAACAGAACATACACACTAAGGCCATAACACTTGGATTATTTATATTGGTGTCCAATCGATTTAGTCTGTCGTTCGATTTTATATTAGCATCAATTAAAGAAATACACTTCGACGATTTTTTTAGGCGATCCGCGAGTCGATCACAGAAATCGACGTGGTCCGCGACACAACTTATTTTTCTACCCTCTTTTCTCTTTTTCCCTTTTTCTCTCTTCTTTCCTTTTCCTCTCCTTTCTTCTCTTTTTCTTCCCTGCCTTTTTCTTCGGCCTGGCCGAACTGGCTGAGAGCCATTCGGCTCTGCGCCTCTCCCTTCTTCTTCTCTCTGCCTTGGCTGCATCCGTCTCATGCCGATTCCTCTGGAACGCCGCCTCGGTCGCTCGCTTCACCTCTGGCGCGCTCCTGCGATCGTCTGCTCTCTCCGTGCAGCGTCGGCCGGCCTCGCCTTGGCGCCGCCTCCATGACTCGACTCAGACGGCACCCGCCGGCGGTGCGCCTCCGGCTTGAGTGGCCGGGCGGTAGCCTAGCCGCGGCTCCTCTCGCAGACGGTCTGGCCGGCACAGCCTCGCCGAACCTCCTCCTCGGCTCCGCCTTCCCCTTCGGCTGCTCACTGGACCACCGGTTCTAGGGTCTACCCATTTGATTTTCTTGCTGACTTTATTTTGCTTGATTACTTCTTAACTACAAATGCTAGGTCTATGATGAGGGTTGGGGGGTTGAGCTAATCTATGAAAGCAAGAACAGATGCTACACTTATGGCTACCCAACCCACTAAGACCACACGGGGGAGACCCGATCTACTCACTACACTACCCCATTGCCTAGCTAAAGCCCCGATCTACCCTCTGCCTGCACAAACCCGCACTGTTGCTACTACTAAAGCTACTGAGATGCACATGAGGTTGGGTTGGGGATGAGGCTAGCTGCTGATGGGTTGAAGGTGGTGAAGAAGAAGCTGGCCTTCTTGCTTCTGGGCGCCTTCTTCGGGTTGCTTCTGGATGATCTTCTCCCCCTTCTCTTCTGGCTTCTACTCGTCTCCTTCCCCTGGGTGCTTGTCGCCTTCCCCTCCTAGATGCTGCTCTCTTCCTCTTCTTGCTTCGGTTGGGGCTTAGCTGGTGGTTGGATGGAAATGGGGAAGCATTGGCTTGCTTTGGCGATGCTTGGCTGTGTTCTGGTGTCTCTCGGCTTGTGTGCGAAATGGGAGACAGAGGCAAGTGAGCTGGCCTCTGGTTGGCTGGAGCAAAGCTGGCTTTATAGAGCTGGGCATTTCGGCAAATGACCCTTCTGCCCTTAGGTTTTCACTGTTGGCTGTAGCTCAAAAGGGTATTACAGTCATAACTCACTCAATTCGCTAGCGGTACCCGCATACCGCACTAGGTAAGCTCTAACACGCCGAATGATCAACCCGAAAACTAGCGAGAGGGGTCACCTGGGTCCCGGACAGGTCGGGTACCTCGATGAGCGATACCTTTCACTGTGGGACTGACGACACTCTCTAGACCTTACTTTTTATTATCTTTGACTAATTGCTTTTAATGCTTTAATTAATTCTTTAATTAAACTGATAACCCCCCGGGTTATCACAATGCAATGGAGCTCATGGTGTTTCAAAGTACAAGTGTTTGTAATGTATGGCTGTTGTGATTTTATATCATAGATTAGTCTACCCCCTTTCATAATTTGCTCCCATTCTACATAAGCTATTGTTGAAGACTAGTTAAGGGCACAGAAATTATTGAGTTCTGATTGACAGGCAGGGTATGCCTGCCTGAATTAGAAACTCAGGTATTGTAGTTTTTTCCTCGCAAAAAAGATTTTTTTTTTCAATCTGACTTGCAGGCCATCCTGTAATGTTTTAAATGTTACTCAAGTCAGAACATATTGTACCTCTCACTTTTCCATATCTATCTTTTTGTTCACCTTTCAAAAAATGACATCCAGGAACTGAGCATAAGGGAATTTTCATCTCATCAGCTAAATGCCAACCTGCTATGGCCTGGGACGTTTTTATTTGCTGATTGGCTGGTTAAGAATCGATCAATTTTGACTGGTCAACGTATCCTTGAATTAGGAAGGTATGGAGGCTATGTTTGTGCAGTATGAAAAATGTAGCTTTTCCTGCTGTTCGTACCAATTTATAACAGTTTGGCTAGTGGCTCCTATATATAGGACTATTTATGTAATGACCTTTGTTATTTGGATAAAAAACGATAAATCGATATATCTATGTCTCAGCATTTTTCTTATTTGCTGTTAGCATTGAGGCATGTGTTGAGCTTATATCAGGCTGTTGAGATTTAACGGTGTGATGTATGCAAGTAAGTTGACTGATTACCATTTCAATCAACAAAATAAATATTTTCAAGCAGCTAGTTGCAGCATGCAGTCCTGGTTCTTTGTAAGACTCAGTATGCTAATTGAAACAACGATTCAGTGATATGTTAATGATTACATGATAAATGTTGTACAGTTTGTGCATGTGTTGCTCATTGGCTCCTTTTATCCTGCCTAGTGGGACGGGAGCTTTGGCCATCTTCCTGCAAAAGGCATTTGGAGTGGATATCACAACCTCTGATTACGATGACAAGGAAATTGAAGAGAATATAGCTTACAACTGCAGAGTTAACAATTTGGATGTGCTACCTCACATCCGGCGTAAGGAAACTATGTACTTGTAGTACTCTTTGTAGATAGATGTCCTTTAATTATGTTGTAATGTTTCTTTTTAACCCTCAGATACATGGGGAGATCCTTTTCCAATTTTCAGACCAGATTGGGACATTGTTATTGCCAGTGATATTTTACTGTGTAAGTGTATACTTAGTATCTCTGAGTCATACCTTACTATGGTGCAGTATGCTAATATGGTGTACATTGTTGCTCTTAGATGTTAAACAGTACCCAAACCTCGTAAAAACACTATCTGTTCTTTTGAGTGAATACAAGCAAGACGGTCAGAATGTTGGCTGTACAACCATCACAATGAAATCAGGTACTCCCTGCATGTTTCATTTTCTAACTCCTACGGTATGTAAGAATATCTTCAGTGAATGTTTCCACTGGCAGGAACTCAAGTGCCTATGAAGCCTCCCATGTTTCTGATGAGCTGGCGCAGAAGAATCGGCAAGGACCAATCACTTTTCTTCGAAGCATGTGAAAAGGCAAGCCTGGAAGTGCAGCATCTGGGTGATCTTGTGTACCTCATCAACAAGAAGAATTGAAAAGTCAGGAGATCACCCTTTGGGTTAGTAGGTTGCTTAAACGGCAACGGAGAAAGGCTTAGATCTCAGTCACACCAGGAAGGGAAAGGAAACATGTGGATTTTGGGTAGAATTTGTAGGTGAGATTTTGTTAAATTCCCCTAACCATTTGTTTTGGCCCGCAATGTATCAAAAAACACCTCTTGTTTGTTGTTTCTTGTCGTGTTATAGTGTTGTATTGTACACCACTATGAGGTCGGGACACTGGAATTATTCAGGTATTCTTCTGGTGGCTTGTTGTCTTCCCTGCTGGATGAGGAAGGGTATGTCCTTGGGCGGGCCACATTTGATTTCTGTGATGTACATAGTATATAGCCTGGTATTGTTTACTAGTACAAATAATAACATCTGCAAAACTCTCTCTCTCTTTCTTTCTTTCTTCCTTTTATCATCGTTAATTTGTCATGGGAGCTCCTGCAGTCCTGCTCCCCTGCTTCTGTGTATGTGTCTGTCCGTAGGCCGATGTAGCCGTCCAGAAAAGGCATTTGGCCCATACGTGGCGGGGGGTGCTTCGGTCGGACGGCCTGCTTCCGGACGCTCGTCGTGGCTACGTCCGGGGTGTTTTCTCCCCATCTCGTTTCTTTTGATGAATCATAACGCCGCGTAAAAATCACACAAAAATAAACGAGATGCGCAACAGAGAGGCGCCGCATCATGCAAAATTTCGTACTCAATTGATATCAGCAGATGGAGGGATGAAAATGATAGATTGTAGATGAACAGGAGCATGTACGCATGCCGCCGTCGTCTTTCTAATTCCTTACGCACTGATCGACTCGTGTTGATCATGGTCGGCCGCCGCCACTATTCACCCGCGGTGGGCGTCATCGGCATTGAAGACGATGGACCATGAGCTGAGCTAGTTAGCAGTAGATCTAGCACCTTAGCTTACTTAGCTTCGATCGTCCTCTGATTACATAGTGGACCTCACTCACTGCCGAGTCCCGACCCTCTGCATAATCTACGCGCATAGCGGGCAAGACTATGGGACGCGTGGAAAGAACTTTTGTATGTAATGCACGCAAAAGCAAAAGTAAGAACGAGAGACTCGAGTTTTACGTGAAAGACTGGTTCCAGAAAAATCACAAATGGACGAGTATAAATATTATTGTATGAGGAGATGTTTGTACTGTATATATATATTTAAAGGGTTTTTGTATAAAAGTACAACTCTACGTTGGGGTAGGAAATAAATTCGTATTACACTCAAACTCAACGATTTTCACCTGAAGACGAATTTGTTCCGGTACTTGAAATATCAAAAATCTCCTCAAAATAAGTCTTCATCAATAAGACCTTGTGCCTCAAAAGTCTATCAGATTAATCTGAACAAGGACTTCAATAGGCTTATCTAAACGCTTTTTGCAAAGCAAAATCGAGCAAATTAACAGTAGGTTCCAACACGCAGTTATCAACGAAGTGGATGAGCGAATATGGGTCTTCAAAATTCATAACCCCAACAAAGCTGAGCCTATACAATTGACTTCTTAAAACAAATGCTCAATCATCAAACAACATAAGCTAAAACATTACCTGCGGTGTTGCATAGATAACGAATAATTTATATCATGGATATTTGGCATGCTCCATCTGAAACACAAAATTCGACAAACAATACTCACTAAAAGAGCAACTTTCACATGTGGCCATCAGTATATTAAACTGTCGACTTCAAAGATAATTAAATTCCATGACATAGTTGAAATTGCTCTTGAAAAACATAATTTGTCAGCAAAATCAAACAACCATACTGACAAATACCAATATTGAGTAGATGAACCATATGTGTAAATGAATCTAGCTATACAAATAAACGGACCACCATGCTAGTTAGTAGAGAAAAGTAGAAATCCTCCCCCTACAAATTTTCCCTAGTTGAAGATTTTGTTTGGGAGAATATTAGAAGGGTAAGTGCTAATTTTAGAATCCAAAATGTTTAAACCTAGGGGGCCTTGTGTGTATCTCGTCGCCATCTTTATTGACACCTCCTCATCTTTTTAATATTTTGTAAACCAAATAGATTGTACAATAAATGAAGCGGTTAGCTCCATTCGTATGCGCTATACCGAAGGGTTTATGCATGGCTGAAAGATCGACATATTATTATGTATGAAAACACAATATGCACATGTTTTTTAGAATCTAGAATTCTGAGAATAATGAATCTGTTGAAGGCTTTGCCACCATTAATATCGCTCACATAAACATAACTTAGACCAAAAACACAAAAAAGCAAGAGTATATATATTATCTTATTTAAGTGCATCAAGATTTGTGCAAGGAATATTCAATAATTAGAAGATGATACGTCGGTTTGGATTTTTAAAGTTTGCATCAATCTTGAGTCACATTTGATGACAATGATATTAAATTTATTCACATGTATATGTGAAGAAAAAACACAATCATGGAAAACAATTCTCTCTCCGGTTCACAAAAAATCCTCAGTTTAGCTTTTGAAACTTTAGTTATCTAGATCTTTTTAAATATTTAGATTGTAATAAAAATCATATGTGTAGATTTGTCTCGAAACATACTTTCATAATATTATAATTTTATTATTATTTAAATATAATATAATAGAAATTAGTGGTTAAAGTTGAATTTTAAAGATCATGTCGATGTCCAAAACAACAACTATTTGTGATATCTTATTTTTTGCCTTCTCGAATCCAATGAATTGTGAACTAAATGCAAGGTTAAAATATTGATAACATGTATGACCGCATTAAAAGCACATATAGGTACTTATCTCTTATGCCGGAAAGAAATCGCCGAGGGTAAAGTCTCTACGTCAATTTTTTTTTGAAAATACCTCGAGAATCTTGAAATCATGTAGAGGCCCTTTCATCGGTTTTTTTTCCAAAAAGGACCATACGGTTCTATAAACTCGCCGACGACTCCTACCTAGCCTATTTTGCAAAAAAAAAAAACCTCGAGAAAACCGAAAGTACGTTAAGGTCCTCTCACTGTTTTTTTTTTCTAAAAAGAACCTTCGGACCAAAATTAGCACAACACGGCGTAGCGTACGGCTCTATCTAGTTGAACCACCAAAAAGAAATTGCACGAGGGCAAGACCTCCCGTCACTTTTTTGTGAAAACACCCTCAGAGAATCCCACAATCGCGTAGAGGTCCTCTTGCCAGTTTTTTCTCAAAAAAAAATCGCCGACAGTTCGTCCACCATTTTTTTTGCAAAGAGGACCTTGTTGTTTCGCAAATTCGTAGATGACTCCTTACCCAGCTCATTTTGCAAAAAAAACCCCGAGAAATTCGAAATTACGTTGAGGTGCTCCCACCGTTTTTTTTCACAAAAAGAATCCTAGAACCAAAATTAGCACCGGCTCGACGAAGCGCGGCTCTGTCTAGTATCTTTAATATAATCCAACGGTAGGGAACTTTTCCTACTTCAACAGTTCAACAGCAATCTCTCTCTCTTTATATATTTTGTCCTTCCGAAGCTTACAAGTTACAACCAATCCCAAAAAAGAAGGGGGAAAAATCAGGCAGAGAGGAAATGTCGACGGTATCCTGGAATAGCTTCGGGCCCTGCAACTACTCGGGCACGAAACGGAAAGGAATAGCCGTGGAGAAGTCAGACCAGCGGGTCCCAAAGCTACCCAAGATCACGAGCCCACCCGCCTCCCTCTTCCACGCCGGCGAGGGCAGCGGCGGCGACCGAGGTAATAAACCCAGCGCGGCACCCCGTTTCTCCTCGCCTCCCCGTTTCTCCTAATGGGCGCCTTTTTCTTTCTTTGCGGCGATTGAAGACGCGATGCTGGTCGACACCGAGGAGGGGGAGCAAGCGCTTGCGCGGGAGTATGTGGAGGGACTCCACGACTTCTCTGGCACGGTAAGAGCTCACGATTCTGCAGTCTAGTTTCGCATTTGTTGGGATCGTTGCGGTTTCGGAAGCAAGAAAGGCGCGGTCTTTATCTGTTACGTGTTTCTTGCTTTCTTGGGGTCCAACTTGAATGCTTCATGAAGAGAAGGCACCAAGAATGCCTTGATGTTCTGGCCAAGAAACACTGGCGGTTTTGATTTGGTACTGATTTTCTGGGTTTTCTTGGGGTTTAGGCTGTAATGGTTGGGTGTTATCCAAGAAACAGTTTTGGTAATGGTCTTGTTTGGTATTTCTCTAGTGTTTGATCATTGATGGATAATCTTCCTCCCCATGTATCATGGGTTGTGCAAACTCAGCGAAGTAGAACAATGAAACAGAATTAAAACGGGTGCTTTATTTGGTACCAGGGACAAAAAATATCTTGATCTTGTGTAGGTTTTTCGAATGTTTTAGGTGCCAACTCAGAAACACGTAGTATCAAATAGGGATTTGTCATTTGTCATTAGTCATTACCCTTCTCAACTACTGAACAAATAGGTTGAGACGTTTGAGTAGGAAATTTTTTGGTTCGTCATTGCCTGAAACTTGAAAGCACGCGTGAGACTTAACAAATAGTGCTGGATCCTTGTTATTACATGTCTGACTAGCGATTCTAGATTTGGCCTCGATAGACCATTTTTCTTTAGTACTGGGGTGTGGTAGTGTTGGAAGATCTCCTCGTACCCCACCGGGCCTCTAGGGAGGCTGCCCAGCGCGAGGGATTACAGGTGCTCATACCCCACCGACCCTCTAGGGGTGGGTGGAGTAGCGCCCAGCCCATGACACGGGGTGTTACGAGAGGTCTCCTCGTACCACGCCAGTCCTCTATAGAGGTTACATGGCACGGGATGTTACGGGAGATCACCCTATACCCCGCGGGTTCTCTAGAGAGGCTACACGGCACGGGGGGTTACAAGAGATCCTCTCATACCCCACGAACTCTCCAAAGAGAGTGTTGAGGGAGAACCCCTCATACCCGCGGACTCTCCAAAGGGAGTGTTGAGGGTGATCCCCTTGTACCCCGTGGACTCTCCAAAGGAAGTATGTGGAGTGGTCTCTAGTCCACGAAGGGGCCTTGCCTTGTCCTCCATCTGTAGGGCACATGGTGAAACGCCCGGTTCAAGAGGGCGCCCCTCCAAGCGCCCATGGAGATGGGTGGGCACCCTCTTCCTACTTGGGACCAACTGACGAGTTGGGCCATTCAGTCCCCTGTGGGACCCCGGAGTCAGATGACTGCCCCCGCTGAACGATGACGTGGGATCCACTACCACCCTCTTGGAATGACGAGGATGCCTACGCTTATACACCTTTCTAGGGGTAGGATAGTATTTGTACAACAGACTGAGCATCTATAAAAACTCATTGTAACCCTTACTTGTAACTTGAACTTTCATTGAATACAAGACATACAACTGATGTGCCATTGGGGAGCCCGGACTAGGAGGTACCCCTCTACTCCCCCCCTGAGTACACCAACAAGAGTAGGGCGTCTACCTTAGTGCCCAAACCTGTATAAACCCTCATGTCAACTCTCTCTAGTGGACGGCGGCCCATGGAACGGCCGGCATCCACCCTCACTCTCGTGTCTAATTTTGCAGCATACGAAAAGTAGGCTTCTGAAACTGCAGGTGATTACCTGGATTCCTGGCTAATTACAGTGAATATTGTAGGGAATAGATGCCATTGATATTTAACATTCCGTTAATGAGGTCTTAATGTAACGTGTAACATGTGTTAATTGATTCATTTCTGTTCGTCTGGGTAAATCAAGTTTCTTTCGGAGGATGGCACCAAACTTTAGATTGTGATGGGTTGAGTTGTGGCTAGTACAGTGTAGTTCGTTCTCTTGGTTGTGTCATAATTGAGTTCAAATATTCAATGAAGGAAAAGGAGCATAGTAACTATTATTTATAAGTGGTCTAAGATTGTGTGGATATCTTTTCTGAATACACCTTTATATGGTTGCAATATTGTCACAGGATCTCACCATTCTCTATTTCAATGTACGCATGTTTGTAATGTATGGCTGTTGCAATTCTACATCAAAGATTTGTCTACCTGTTGTCATAATTTGTTCATATTCCACATAAGCTGCTGTTCAACATTAGTTTAGGATATATGAATTAATTGTTGCCAATTTGACTTATAGTTGTAACCTGACAAGGGTTATCCTCATGGAAGAAGCAATACCTAAAACTTTGCTGATTGCTGGAATTGCTAATTGATGGGCATGATATGCTGGCCTGAATAATTAATTCACAGTGTATAATTTTTTCAATCTGTCTTGCAGGCGGTTCCTGTAATATTTTTGTGTTAGTAAAGTAAGAATACATTGTGCCTCTCATTATTCATTTATCTTTTTGTTCACCTTTCCAAAAATGTTACGCAGGTACTAAGAATAAGAGAATCATCAAGTCATCTGCTAAATTCTAACCTGCTATTGCCTGGGACATTTTCATTTGCTAAATGGCTGGTTCAGAATCGATCAATTTTGGATGGACAACGGACCCTGGAATTAGGAAGGTATGGAGGCTATATTTGTTGTTCTGATTAACCCATAGATTCGGCTATTATATCTAGGACTGATGACCGAAGGACTATTTATGTAATGCATCCTGTTATTTGTCTCCAAGCAAATTTAGAAAATCAATATATTTATGTTTATGCATTTTCTTGTTTGCTGTCAGCATTGACTAGTGAGGCGTATTTTGAGTTTCTACAATTCTGTGAGACTTAGTGTGACTTATGCAAGTATGTTGACTGCTTATCAATTCAAGCAACAGAAAATTAATATTTCTATGTGCTCCGTTGCATTCCAAGGTACTAGGTATTTGTAAGAGTAAAGACTACCTTGTTGTGCCACCTGTCAAGTGTCAATATGTCCTGTCATAATAATGATTGTATGGTATCTGAAATAAAAGCTTTATGTTGCTTGTCTTTATCGAATGTAACCACAAACGCCATATGATAAACGTTCTACATCTTGTCTGTGTGTTGCTCATTGGTTTTTCTTATCCTGTCTAGTGGGACTGGAGCTTTGGCCATTTTCTTGAGAAAAGCACTTGGAGTGGATATCACAACCTCTGATTGTGATGACAAGGAAATTGAAGAAAATATAGCTTACAACTGCAGAATTAACAATTTGACTGTGTTACCTCATATCCCATGTAAGTTGTTTGATCGTTCTACTATATCTCTTGCTTATAAGTTATATAATCATGTTATATGCCATTTCCTGTCATATGCTGGTTAGTGGCCTTTATGAGGGCGCTGATCATTTGGCTTACCATCTTACTCTGGTGAAAACTTTCCTGTACATGCTTTATGCTTTCATAGTGGTACTGTGCTGTTCATCTAATGTAGTTTGGACCTCTCGGCTCTCACCATGATTTATAAATAATAAGAAAAATTTAGGATATACCACTCCATTCGTTGACACTTCCTCAATAACATGTGATCCCTGGACCCACATGTCATTGAGACAACAAGTGACATTTGTCAACGAAAGCTTAGTAAGTCTTTTTCCCCCCTTTTATCTCCCTTCATCTTCTTCAAGACCTCTAGCTTCTAATCAAACTAAATATGGCTTTCTTTTGCCCTCTGCCCCCCAGTTACATACCTATGCATTCATATGTTTTGTTGGCTAGATTTCGCTATTCTCATTGTGCATATGGGTACATCTTGGCTTGTACCAGCATGCCGCTTTGTGACTTTGTATTAGTCATGTTCTAGCATATCTGGCCATGGAAAATGTGTCTACTTAAGTAAACTATGCACTTGCACTTTACTTGTTATTAATATGGTTGTTGGCTGCATGGAAGATGCACCACGGAAGAGGAAAAATAATTTTCTAATGTCTTTCTAATCTCAGGTGCATGGGGAGATCCATTTCCACTTTTCAGACCAGATTGGGACATTGTAATTGCCAGTGACATTCTATTATGTAAGTGTGCATCTTATTATCTAAGAAATCTGAGTCACATTTTACTACATTGAATTGTGCCGATATGAGACACCTTGTTTCTTTTAGATGTTGAAAAGTTTCCACACCTGATAAAGACACTCTCCTTTCTTCTGAGAGAATGCAAGCAGAAAGGTCAGAGAGCTGGCTGTGCGACTATCACAAACAAATCAGGTACTTCCTGAACATTTGGTTTTGTAACTCAATACATTATGTAAGAGCATCATAACTGAATGTTTCCATTGGCAGGAACACAAGTGTCTGTCAAACCTCCCGCATTCCTGATTAGCTGGCGTCTGAGAAGTAATCCTTCAGTTTTCTTGAATGGATGCAAAAAAAGTGATCAAGCAGTTTTCTTCGAAGGATGCGAGAAAGCGGGCCTGGAAGTGCAGCATTTGGGTCATCTTGTGTACCTAGTCAACAACAAGAATTGAGAATTCAGGAGACGACCCTTAGGGTTAGGTTAAATGGCAACACAGAAATGCTTGGTTTCCAGTTACACTAAAAAGGGGAAGGATAGGAAACTTGTGGAATTTCAGTAGTTTGTAAGTGAGATTTTGTTTGATTTTCCCTAAGCACTGTTTGCATTGAGAATGTATTTGAAAGCTACACCGTTGTACTCCCTCTGTCCAAGTTTATAACGCATATTTTTTTAATGATATTGTCCATAAATATAGAAGGTATTTCATGTTCTAATGCAAATTTTATGTGACGTTTCCTTTATACCCCTAATAAATATCCGAATATAGTGATTAAATAGAATTGTTAGGTGTAGTCTAGTTATTTTCAATATCTCTTTGGTCTATGTGCTTAGAGGAAATAAGTCTTATAAACTTGGACGGAGGGAGTATTGTACAATTGCGAGAATAAAATGCGAAGAGGTATGAGAAGTATCCTTCTGATGTTTTGCTGTCTTCCTGGCCGATGAGCAAGAGCCCGTCCATGGGGCACATCTGTTGTTTGTGTTGTACATAGCCAGTCAGGTTTACTGGTAGTAATCTTCAGCTGCTGTATGCTTCACAGCCAGATGCGCTGTATTGAACTTGGGCGATGCACGACACCGCTGGCACGTGACAGTTTAGCCAGGATTCATGTACTAGGAAGCTACTGAAGCTGTTGAAAAGAAAATTCTATAACCTGATTTCCCACCTGACTTGATAGACGTTCCAAACAGCACAGTATTATAGTAACCAGTTCGAACTGTCATATGCGTCTTGCATGGCAGATTAACGGATGAATAATTTAAAGTCTAAATTAAGAGATGCAAACAGTCACAAATATCATACAGGTCAAATCCTTCAATAGCACTATAGCAGGAGGTACAGATCTAGTTTTAAGTACCACATTATACATTACTCCGGAAGTGCAGTTCAACTGCTTAAACAAGCAGGTACAGTACACAGCTGAATAGGTACAATTTCACAACAATGCTTTAGAAATCCATGCTACAGCTTATCCAGAAGGGGATTTCAACATATACCTGATATATCGGATGATACTTCTGAGCGGATATCTCAGCATTGCCATGACGGCTGGCTGAAGTAAGCTCGAGATATCAAGCATCATGATGTCTATGTACAAAACCATGTTTAAGATCTATCCATTACATAATGCTATCATACTTAACAGTACACCAACTAACCTATGTTTTCTTAAGAGTTCTGAATGACCAATAGCTGATGTAGTACAAATCATGATGCAGAATTTGAGGACGAATCCACAATCCATCAGAGTTCTGATGATAAATCAGAGGACATTGAGGCTCTGCTGGTGAGAGCAGGCCTCATTATTACCAAAGCAGATTCATTTGCACCAGCTCTTAGAGCAATCCTGCCAGCTTCCAGGAATCTAGCAACAGCATCCTCTGCATAACGGTTTGCTTCCCCTACAGTCATGGTCCTGCCAATGTCTGGGTAGGTGTTGAGGACATGGTCACCATTGAGCTGTGAGGCAAGTTGGATCAATTCCACTTGAAACTCCGAGAGAGATGAATCTTCCTTAGGGCCAAATGGTCGCAGAGACTTTGTAACCTCTGGGAGTTTCTCTGTTTTTTTACAAAAGAATATATATAATTAGGATTCTAGTAGAATAAGTCAATTAGTAAAGCTGCCCACAACTTTCACATCGATAAGCAATTGTAAGCATTGGAACCTCCAGAAGAGAGCATGTTGCAATATCTGACTATTATTTGAGAAACTTCATAGACTACAACTAGCTTAATGTCGATAAAAATAATCTGACATAACTGTACAGATATCATTGGAGTAAAATATTAAAGTATAACAGCTATGTACCTGGACAGTCAGTTCTTGGTGTCTTCCGGATTTTGAAGTAGTTCTCGAAGGTCCCAGCCCATGCATCCCTCTTTGTCAGAAAGTTAGAATGTAAGTTAAATAGCTTCTTTACGGTTGCAGGAATGGATGAATGCTCATATTGTGAGGTTTCCTGAGGACCATTTGGTTCATGGATCACTGCATAAATGAAAAGTAAGATAGTTAATACAAAGTGATATACAAAGCATAACAAAAGGGTAAACTGTAAAGATTTCTATGGTTGCAAATGTACAACTGCTATTCCCTTCCAATGTATAGCACCATAGTTTCTAGATAAAGAGGTCAAGCAAATGGTTAAAGTTCCAAGTTTTGTCCAACTTTAATCAAAGGGCAAACAAGATGGCATCAGAATAAAACAACAAGCAATTCCACCTCTTGGTGACAAAGGCTATCAAATTATCAATACATGCTACTTACCTGCACATGTTCACACGGATTGCTATTTGCTAAGCATGTGGGACGTTTGCACCATATCACAAATAACATGAGTAGTTTAGATCGTGATCTTTGTCATTCTCATGCAACTTTTTGAAATGCTACTTGTCGGACATATATTGGTATTTTTGGAAGCTGAAAGGGAAGGCCATTTGATCATCAATAGGGGTATTATTAGCAACTAGCATAGTGCCCTGTCTTCCGGTTTCCTTTTCCCAGCACGTAATATATGGTCTTTTCCTTTTCTAGAACGTTTGTTTCCTTTTTCCTTAGTTCCAGGATATTTGTTACCTTTTCCTTGAGATGATGCTGGAGGTGGGGGGAGATCTGTTGTGGGCCACAGGGATGAGTTAGACACATTAAACAATGGCCATCGGATGTGGGTGAGTAAAACTGAGGAAAGATCTGAGAGGTTAATTTTGATGGAGGCAAGTTTCTGGGGACGTTTCGCTGTGTGCATGAAAGTTGGGCCATCTCTAGTGGCGTGCATTATTTGGGGTGGACGTAGAAAAGAATGCTTAGGTGCATTATAAAGGGGTATAGATTAGCACACGCTTCTGTGCTAATTGAATGATAAATTCTCCCTAAAGCAGTGAAATAAGAACCCGATTCACACTATTAACATTTATGGATTGGTCTTCCTATCATGATAAACCACAAGCCAATCTTGGCAAATCAGTTCTTTCCTAAACACCCTTAGTCCCTACTTACAAATTACAGACATAAAAGATTTAAATAACAGGGAAGGCTGAAATAATTCAACCTAGCAAATACTTACCAGTGCCCTTCTCAATCCACGGTGAGATGAGGAAGCTGGGCACACGCACCCCAAGCCGATCGAACTTGAAGTAGTACGGGTCAGGCCCAACAATTCCATCAGGCTGGGGCACCCCGACGACCGGAGTGGGCACATGGTCATAGAACCCACCATGCTCATCATACGTGATGATGAGCGCCGTCTCGTTCCACTGCGGGCTCGCCCGCAACGTCTCATACACCTCCTTGACAAACCTCTGCCCCCTCGCCACATCGTGCGACGGGTGGTCATCATTCGCCGGGAACATCTCGCAATCGAAGTACCTCTGCTCAATCACCGCGTAATTCGGCAGCTTCCCCCACTTGGCGTGCAGCTTGAACTTGAGGCTGTACTGGTGGAACTTGACGAGGTGCTTGAGCCTGCGAAGGCTCTGGTAGAAGAGCGTGGCCGGGATGTTCTGGTAGTAGATGCCGAAGGACAGGCCGTTCTCCTCGAGGCTATCAAAGATGGTCTTTTGCGGGAAGCCATGGATGAGGTCCTTGCGGGCGTTGAATGTGAGGCCATGTGAGGTCGCGGAGTGGACGTACAGGCGGTTGGGCTGCGTGGAGGTGGGCACAGAGGCGAACCACCGATCGAACACGGCGAACTCGTCAGCGAGGGCGTTGTAGACGGGGACGGACTCGGGCTTGAATCCGCTCATGACGTTCTGCGGCATGCCGAGGCCCATGCCGCGGGCGTTCTGGGCGAAGCCGGACATGGGGGCCGGCGCAGCGGAGGTGTCGGCGGAGCCGAAGATCTGCTCGCGGATGTCCTCGAAGCCGTGGCCTGGGTCGGAGTCGACGTATCCGGCCTCGTCGGTGACGAAGATCTCCGGGGAGGAGGGGTCGGAGGCGTTGAGGCGGTTGGACTCGAGGCCGGTGAGGCCGTCGATGTCGGGGCGGCGGCGGCGCAGCCAGCCCAGGATGTGGTCGAAGCTGCGGTTCTCCATGACCACCACCACAACCGTCTTGATCGGCGAGCGGATCTCGTGCTTCCGGCGGCGCCGCTTGAGCCCGCGGTGGTGCGCGTCCAGGCAGTGCCCGGAGACGACCAGGGCCAGCAGGAGGACCGCAAGGAGGAGGCGCCCTCCGCGGCGGTCTATGGCTTCGGCGGCGGCCATGGCGCCGGAGTCAGGGTCGGCGGCGGCGAGGGGTTGGTGTTTGGTGAGTGGTTTAGTTAAAATTTTAATTTTGGCAGCTGCGCTTGGCTTTTGCGTGCGGGAATGGGTGCAGCCCTCCCACCTCCTGTGTTACTACCCGCGGGGGTTGGGTGGTACTGGTAGAGTAGAATGCCTGACAGGTGGGTCCCACCTAGAATATGCCGCCCGATGGGACGCTGTGTCATGTACTACTCAGTGGAGTTCGGTACGTGCACGGTGGATGCTGCTGTGCGCGGTCTCACACGTGTTGATGAGTGTTACACTGACTCGTGGGGTCACAAAAAGTGGGGCCTGGAAGACAGTGTCGTAGTAGGTTCGCTGGTCTGTTTCTCCGCAAGGCAAAGTAGTAGTCTGGACCTTGTCTCCTTTACCAAATGCGAAAGCATATACCTTAAAAAAAATTGCGAAAGCATATGATACAAGAATCTGCAGAGTTTTCCTCGTTTCCTTCAGACAATGCGACGACCACACGTCCATGTGCTTCTTACGCGCACTATCCATAGACAGTATCGGTAGCTTAAAATTTACAAAGTGAAATTTTTAAAGAAGAATTAAGTTGCGTTAGAACTCAGTCTACTTCCATGGTCGAAGAAGAAGAAGAAGAAAGAATGATCTACTTGCGGTTTATAGGTTTTCATTTGCAACAAGTGGATGAGCTCTCAGCGTAACAAGTCCTTATTTTGTAAGGTTTTACTAGCAACCTGTACGCGACGTGCCACGCCGCGAGCGTTGCTTTTTACACGAGAAAGATGGATTTTTTTTTCCGAAAAAAGGCTTAAACGTAATGGTAAAGAAAACGGGAAAAAATGCATGTTTTTTTTGCGAAGAAGGATCCGAATAGGTTTTTTTCCCGCGAAAAAGGACCTAAACGTAATTTTGGTTTTATGGAGAAGGACCCGAGCGCAAGCCTTAAAAACGCATAAAGGACCAAAGAGTAATATATATTTTTTTTGGGAAAAGGATCTATTCGTAAATTAAAAGGACCTATATGTAATTTTTATTTTGTGGAAAAGGACCCGAGCGTAAGCCTTAAAAACGCATAAAGGACCAAAGCGTAATATATATTCTTTTTTGGGAAAAAGGATCTATTCGTAAATTAAAAGGACCTATATGTAATTTTTATTTTGTGAAAAGGACCGAGCGCAAGCCTTAAAAACGCATAAAAGACCAAAGCGTAATATATATTTATTTTTTTGGAAAAAGGATCTATCTGTATTTTTTTCGGCAAGGACCCGATTATAATTTTTTTTCTTAAAAAGGACCTATCCGTAAATAAAAAAAGGACCTGACCATAATTTTTTTCGGCTCGAGCCGGCTCCAACGACACGTGAATAGCGTCCCCTTTCAGAAAATCTTCCAATATTAGGAAGGTTATGATTAGTAGTAGTTCATTCCACGACGGCTCGCCAATCACAGACCATGCATGTGAAGTAGAGTTGAAGCTATAAAGGATCGAGTTAGAATCTTTGTTCTTCAGACTTGCACTTTAAGCAAATCCCATCCATGTTGGCTGCTACTCCAATTCTTTTTCCCTTAATAATAACACATGAAACGACAATTTAGTCGCCGTGGTTCACATCTGGGCATTTCTGATTAGTACTTGCTGAGTAGGCAATTGATAAGACACTTCGTACTCCAATATCATTCAATTTCATGGAGTTAACACTGCCTATATGTTTTGCTGTTCGTTTTCAGGATGAAATGGCTTTCAGTACATTCATCTCTTGTTCTAGGGCTAGTTGCTTCATCATTTTATTGAAATATATGAATTGCCTAGGGTTTATTATTTCACCATTTATTTCCTATACTCCTATCCAACCATACAAAGACAGAAGCTAGCGATTACAAAAAAAAGTAATCGGATAGCATATTCCAAACAGAATAGACATGCGATCCAATCATCCAAATGATCGATGACAATCATAGAAGGGGCGGGTAGTCGCTGCTGACTGGCATGCGATTCTTTTTCCTTTATTTTTGTAAGTGGTCAATAAGTAAACATTACCATATAGTGTATGTATAGCACAATAGTATTTTAAAGCCTTCAATTCTTAATGTGTAATGATGCGTATTAGCTAGCTCCAAAAATCAAGCGGGCGCCTTGGTTTGATGGTTTCACGAATTAAAGTCCCCTGCAATATAAAAATCTAAATGGTATGCTCCTTCGGTCACAAATAGTTACCGTTTTGGACATCATCATAGTCTTCAAAATACAGCTTTGACCATTAATTTATATTATAATATATATATAACTCAATAAAATTATAATATTATAAAAATACTTTTTAAGACAAATCTATAAATATGATTTTTATGTATCTAACTTAAATATTTAAAAAGATATTGGTAGTCAAAATTTTAAAAGTTTAACTACAACTATATCGAAAACGACAACTATTTACAACTGAATGGAGTATATACTAAAAGGTCGCTCACAACTTATAATTGTCCTCACGCTGTTTTAACTCCATGCGTCACGCCAATTGATATATATTGAACAAATGCATCGAAAATGACCAGGAAATATCACTGCAAAATTAATTTACTGCCATAGGAAACGTCAAATTAAACTCAAACGCATATGCCGTCCATGCAATTTTTTCTAACCTCGATCTCTATCTGCACTGCCGTCGTGAAAGGGCCATTTGTTCTACTAGGTCCAATCCAAGGCTAGCTAGCAACCGCGTGTAAAGATGGATTTGTTCGATCGAGCATATGCTTGCATGGACGATTATTAAACGCTTCCGATAAATATACTGTCTCTGGTATAAATAGTTATAGTTTGGTTGATCGGTCTTTAAAACATAGTTTTTACCACTAATTAAACAGTAATTAAGTTGATAGATCGATGCATTTGATTTGATTAGATGCATGCTTTGCCTCGCCTGCGAATCAAGACGCGCCTCGCCGGTCGTCCTGCGTATGCGTAAGCTTTGCTGTTGCGATCGATCTCATGGCTCTCTCTTCATCGCGACTTTCGCTCCGTCGACGTCGCGGTCTTTGAACCGGCCAGCCGGTGCACTTTCTGTTTTAGTGGCTGATACCAGGTTCCAGTTAGACACTGCTTAGAAAATAGATAAATGACTCGTGATGATAGAGCTTCCTTTATAAAAAAAGATAGTAAAGTTTCATGTTTATTTTAATAATACTTTTCCACGATTACAAGGTAGACGCACGTACACTGCTAGCATGCAGTATTTGTGCGACGATGGAGAAGATGTCGATCTTGGTGATAGGACATGCATGGTGCTACACAATATAATACTTTGTTCCTTGAGAAAGAGAGAAGAGTTAATCAGGTACACCATGTTAGTGCTACCTATATTAAATGTGGAGGAGTTCCGGCCAGAGAACCCCTCCACCTAATCACTTCGCAAAAAATCCCTCTGTAGGTTTTGAAATTACGTTTAGGTGTCTCTATCGGTTCTTTTGTAAAAAGATCATTCAAAAATTTCAAAATTTCATTTAAGTCCCTCCAGAAATTCCAAAAAAACTACCAAACAAATTGCAAAGTCAAATATTTGAATTTAGTGATAAAAAACGGTGAAAAAATGGAAAGCGATTGGTCCGACAATTTTTGAGAGATTTTGTTCGATTTTCGACCTGTTTACATCGAAAATCGGCATACTCAAGGAAAATTATAAAAAATTACAGAAAATTTGAATAAATCCAAATTAGTCTATAAAACACCTCAGAGAAATTTCAAAAAAATTGAATTCATTTATTGCTTCTGAAAAATCAAAAACAGCAATTAATAGAAAGGAACACAGACACTGTCAGATTTTTATAAAATTTATCAGCTTGGTCATGCTCTGAAATTTTAAGGATCATGTATTAAAATTTCTAGAAATATTAGACTTCATTTAGTGCCCCTAGAAAAAAATAGAAGAGTATATACAAAGACAATTGCACTGTCCGAATTTTACAAAAAACTACATGTCCGATCATCATCTGAAAAATTTTACAGCATCATTAACATTGCCACATGACCTCACAAAAAAGTTTCAAAAATTTATAACACGATTTGACATCTCAATTAAATCAGGAATTGCTTATTGCTTTGCCCCTTTTTTCTTTTTTCTACTATATATATATTCGATTTTGCTCAAAAATATCTTCCAAATTTGGTTTTTCAAAAAACATTATGCCAGATGTCAAAAAGCTATTAATACTACTTTTAAAAAACTTTTTTATATTTTTTTTTTCAAATTTCCTAATTTTTTTGAATTTGACTTTGAATTAAACTGATTTACCAACCGGTTTCAAATCTCGAGCTAGACTAATACAGTCGAAAATAGTGATTTTCGTGCGATTTTTCAAACTCTTTACATCAAGGTTCCAATCTTAGAATACTCTACATCTAATAGTATAGTCGGCATTACTTGTGCATGTACTTGTCTACATCTAAAGGTTAGTCCTCTAATCAACTGTTTTCCCTTAATTAAAAAACATATATGTCATCAAATTTGTGAAGTACTATTGAAAGTGCATCTAGGCACTTATGTTATTTTGGTAATTAATGACAAACACTCATAATGACAATCTATGCAATTAAGTAAATGCTTAACTTAGTGCTTAGCAAATGACAAACCTCTAATATGATTATATTGCTATGAGACTAACATGTTATTGCCTAGTTGAGTATCAGTCTCATCTATTTAGAGGAAAATCAAGTGGGATGGTTAAGCAAAGATAAGGTATGCAATTTTGGTATCTATTCTATATTTGTTATTACATTCCTTTTGTGCAAATGCATAGTGAACTCCAATTAGCATATTGATTATATATATGCACATTGGTTCATGTCATATTTATTTGTGCATATATATTCATTTGAGTTCATTATGTGCTTTGTTTTTAGTATGCATGTATTAACTAGAGTTAAACTTCGTATTGCTATAGATTGACTTGGTGCATGCATGTCTTAGTTGTGTATCTTCTCATGCACTTCTCTTGGTGAAGTTTAATCTAGAGTTGGATCACATATTTACTCTTATTCTAAATATTATTTGCACATGTACAATTCGTGTACATTCTATCATGTGCTTCATTTAAGTAAAGACTGTGATCCTTGCCATGATTTAATTGATTCATCATATTGGCAATTATCTCTATAGTGCATATAGATCAATTACGCATTCATCATGATGTACTTAGTACAGAACATTTCTTATGTCAAGTGTTTCCAGTTATGTTGTGCTTCTTTTTATGAAACACTTGTTGTAATCAATTGCTCACAAATATCAACTTGTTCATATCTATTGAGCTTTTGGGACTAATGTCTTTCATGAGTAGTTTGGAAAGGATTAGGTCCCGTCTGTGTATGATGACCAAGGTATCTTGGAGAATGATCATTAAGCCGAGGTCAACAAGACGGCGGTGTCACCAAGAGCTGAGGACTAAGTCAAAGATTGACTTGGCGTGGAGATCGTCAGAGAGGATGATCAAGTCAAGGTTGATAGGACGAGAGTCTCATGAGATGAATCGAGTCGAGTTGGACAAGGCGAAGATGTCATCAATTATTTGGTGAAAGTCTTCATGCATCGACATCAAGAAAGAAGACGGCAAGTGACAAATTCTAGACTTATATTATCTTTGATTTAATTTGAGTCTAAGGATTGTCGTACTATTAAGAGGGATGCGATGTCGAATGACTTTTAGATGTGTCAAGTGCTCAAGTGATCCATCCTTGTGAATCTTAGAAAGAGAGTGGTGTTGGTGGTGTCGAAAAGTGAAGGTTGTAGGTCTCCATTGGATTCTTTGTGATATCTATGTTTATCCTTTGAGTTTTGGGTAGTGAGACCTTGTTAGTTGTGTAGCCCTCGTTCTTAGCTTTCGGTAGAATCCAAAATCACTGAAATCGGAGTCCGGAGTGAAAAGTTATCCTCGTTTTCGTCGGGCTGGCCAGTGCAATCCGGAGTATCCGGATATTCAATCCGGACATTCCGGGTTGACACCCTCGGTGGCTTCTCTCAGTCAATCCGGAATGTTCGGGGTTTTTTCCGGAGTCTCCGGGTTGTGCACAGCTGTTTCCAACGGCTAGTTTTTTTGGGACCTCTATTTAAAGCCCCCTTCTTCCCCACTTCAAAGAGGCCGTGATCCCACTGATTAGAGGTGTTATACCCTTGTTCTTGAGCCCCAAAACACCTCTTTACCCTTAGATCTAAGTGATCCCCTTGGTGAGAAGGGTTGGGAAGAGTTTGAGGAGTGAGGTGCTAGGTTGAGTGAGACTTGAGTTGATTGAGCACTTGATTTCATCTCCAAGCTTGTTCTTCGTGAGCATTTGTTACTCTTGGAGGTTGAGGACCCTAGGCGGCTAGGAGGTCGCCACGAGCCACCGGAGCTTTGTGTGGTTGGCCGTGGGAAGTTTGTGAAGGCGGTTCCGCCTCCGTAAGGAAGGAATCAAAGGAGTGAAGACCGGCGAGTGCATTTGTGCAACACCGAGAGGAAGAGGGTTGAAAGAGACCCGTCTCAAGTGTGACCGAAGTCGCCTCAACGAGACGTAGGATCCCTCAAGGATCCGAACCGGGTGAAAAATCATCGTCTCCAAGTTTGCTTCTTACTCTTGTTTTAGTATTTGTTTTTGAATCTTGAAATTGCCCGATCTACTCTATTGTTGTGTTTGGCTCTAGATCTTCATCATCCCCATATACCTGATAGCATTTAGATCTTTTGTATTCAAGTAGATTGTTGAAAAATTGTAGGGATTTAAAATCTCATTTCGAGGTCTTAAATCCGGAGTATCCGGACTTCTGAACCCGGATAGTCCGGACATGTCGGAGTATCCGGAGATAAGTCTCGGACACTCCGGTCTGAGTCCCTCGGATCCAATCTGGAGTATCCGGACTCCTGAACCCGGATAGTCCGGACATTTCGGAGTATCCGGATAAAAATCCCGGACACTCCGGACTTAGACCCTTGGGAGATTTTATTTAGCTGCAAATTTTTTATTTCGCAGCATTTAGTTACAAAGTTTTTAATTCGCCTATTCACCCCCCCTCTAGGCGACATCCCCTGTCCTTTCAATTGGTATCTGTCGACGATCGGGACCACCGACCGCAAAGAAAGAGGGGGAAGGATCGTACGGAGGGCGAGGCCCAGAGTTTCGCTCGTCCGGATGGCACCCTTGGCGGGCGCACTAAGCAGGGGAACCTGTGCAACCAAACAGGGGACACAAGGTTTATACTGGTTCGGGCCGAACCCCTACTCCAGTTCGTGTGGTGGTGTTGTATTGCCTTTTTTGTAGATGGCTGTACCAAGTTTACAAACGAGAGTTATTGGATCCTTCAATAGTGCTCGTGGCTTGACTAGGAGAATCCCCCCTTTCCCGGGGTTCCTGTCTCCCCTTATACGATAGGAAGGGGCAGCTTCGGTCCTTTGTCCTGTCGACTGGTCACCGCTCGTCCCGCTTACTGCCTGGCCGGTAGTCTCATTGGTCGTAGGCGGTTAAGTATTTCACCGGGAAATGGCGTACCTACCTTCTACGATCCTGACGAGTGTTGACGTTGCTGTTCATCACGTTGGTGCTGCCTCGGGAGGGAGCGTGTCTTCGTGCTGTACGTGACCGGTCGATGGGATCGAAGCATGACTTGGCAGACCATTAAACCATCTTGGGAGATGGCCACCTGCTCTCGTATAGTCACTTCGATTGACCCCATCCGTGGGGCACGTGGCTGTTGGCTGGTGGAGGCTTTGACACGTGGCCCTTGGCGGGGTTGCCTTGGCTCGATCGGAGTCAGGGGATCCCGACCCGCCGCGGAGGTTGGGAGCTCAGCTTGGTCGGAGTCGGGGGACCCCGTCCCGCTGCGGAGGTCGGGAGCCCGGCCCGCCAGGTCGGCGAAGAGCTCGGAGAGGTCCGCCAGGTCGGGGAAGAGCTCGGAGAGGTCCGCCAGGTCGAGGAAGAGTGTCCCCGATGGCCTCTTGGGACCTTTGGTCGGATCCCGACTGGTAACAGTCCGCTTGGTGCCCCGGGCCGGTAGACCGGAGACGTCTCTGTCTGGGCTTAGGAACAGTCCCCTGGGCACAGAGGGGGAACGGACACGTGTCAGGGGGACACGCGCCAGGCTGTCCGATCCCCGACAACCAGCCCCCGAGGCTCAAGAAGCGATGCGAGACTCTAGGCGCTCTTGAGTCGATGTCTTGCTCGGAGAGGATCCACCCATCGGACACGTGCCGGGCTTTACCATTTTGTTTTCCGGACGGGCCAGGGAAGCCAGAGGCCTCGTGGGCGGGAAGTTGAAGGAATGGGGTGCAGAGGATACGTGGAGGGACGCGCCCGTCGGGGTTTTGAAAGGCCCCGACGTTTGACTTACGCGCACGGCCACGAGCCCGCCTTTGAGGTGATGGTGATGTCGGTAGATGAGGCATCTTTTAAAACCGAGGGTCTCACCTTTAGGATTTCACTTCCCGTTTCTCGTGCTTTTGCCTTCTCCCTCCTCGTCCCTCTGCGTCAACGCCTTCTAGCCCTTGATTGCGACCCCGCTCTCCCCCCTCCCTTTTGACCTTGATTCTATGGCGAAGTTTGGGAGGAGCACACTCACCGCAGAACGGATGAGGGAGATGGAGTCTTTGGGGCTTCTGGACCCGTTCTCCTGGCGGCTTCCTTCCGGGGAGAAAGTGCCGCGACCTCGAGATGACGAGATTGTGAGTACGGAGCAGTACATGCCCTTTGGGCTGTGGACCCCGGAAAGTGACTTCATGGCTGTGGTCCTCGCGCAGTGCGAGGTCGAACTCGTGAACCTGGTGCCGAACTCCTTCTTCTCCTTTCCGTTTTCGCACATCTTTGCGAGGGGTTCCTTGGCAGGCTCCCTACCCCCTCGCTTTTCTTCCGTTTTTACTCCCTGTCCCGCACCGCGAAAGACCCCGTCGTCGGGTGCCTCTATTTCCGAGTGCGGGCAGGACTCCCTTGCACCTTTCTCCAAATCCTGACCCGGGACTCGCTCGGGCCGTGGGCGGAAAAGTGGTTTTATTTAAAAAAGGGTGAGGGAGGCAGGCTCGCTTATAACGGCGTCGCGGTCGAAGGGAAGCGGGAGACCCCTGAGCCTGAGGACTCGGTGGACGACCAGGAAGTGGCCGCCTTCATTCACACATGCACCATGCGGGGCCTAAAGGGGCAGACGGTCGTTTACGACTACCTGCGGAATCGGGTGCTCCCTCTACGGAGGAGGTTGCACCCTTTCTTTGAAATCACCGGAAGGTGCGACGCCACCCGGGAAAGTCACGAGGGTAAGTGTTGTTCGATCTCGGATTCTTTCGGACCTTGGTCGGAGTTCTCTTATCTCCTGACGCTTTATTCCTGATCTCGCAGCACCGAGGTCGACATGGGTCGCTTCGAGGATGCAGGAGATCTTCAGGAAGGCCGCCAACTCCTTCGACCTCGGCGGCAACGTCCCCAAGAACATCTTGGGGCGTAGCAGCGAGGTAAAAGCCTTTCACCTTGGTCCTTACTTTGGGCGCTCGGACTCGGATGCTTATTGTGGCGAGCTCGTGTAGGCAACCAAAGAGCTGCGGGTGCGCCAGCGGTTGCTACCGTTTCCTGGCCTGATCAAAGGCAAGAGGAGGGCAAGAAGCTGGCCCTCGACGCCCCAAAGCAAATCGTCGAGAAGCCCCACGTCGAGTGGGGCGACCAGGTCGTGGTGAGTTTAGACCCCCCGAGCTCAGGGGTACCTGGGTTCGAGCTTGATGCCGTCGGGCCACTTTTTCTTTTTCTTCTTTTGGTTCACCCGCTAACCTCGCTTCGTTCAAGAAGAAGCGGCCCGCCGCAAGAGCCCTGGCACGCAATGAGCAACGGTTCCGGTGACAAGCTCGGGGAAGCCCTACCGCCGCCGAGGAGCGGTCACCCTGTACGGCCTCCATACATTTTTCGTCATCCCACCCCATCGCGGCGTTCGGGCGTCCGAGGGGTACCGACCTTTCCTGTGGTCCAGGGCGAGGCCGGGGAGGAGGATTATGAGGATGATTACCGCCTCGTGCCGCGACCGAGGGCGCGGCAGATGCTGCTTGCCCCGTCCCCTGGAGAGGACGAAGCGGCCGAGGGAGGGTTGGTTGAAAGCGCCACGACCAAGGACGTCGTGACTGGGGGTGCTTCTGCCGAGGGCGCCGTAGCCGAAGGGGCTGCAGTCGAGGGTGGCATCGTCGTTGCGCCCCCGGTGGGGCGTCCCTAGGGAGAGCCCTCGGGAAAGCGGAGAGCGCCTCGCCGCGTGAAGCAGAAAGAAAGCGAGGTTGCCGCGCGTCCGTTCGGCGCAGTAAGTTTCCCTGTTTCTTAACCGCGGTGGTGGGGCCGATCGAGCATCTTTTGATAATTTGCGCGTCGCGACTCATATCTGGGCGATCGTGGCTCGGTCCATCGTCCGACCCGATGCCTCCGACCGGGCGCTTTCGGTTGTTGAGCCCGTGATCGGCGGCGTTGTCGCCGTGCCGGGTGGGGCCGTCCACCTTGGCGAGCCGAGGACCCTTCCCGCAATCGAGGCGGCGGGGTCGTCGAGCCACTTGCCGCCTGAAGGTCCGGCCGCCATTGCCGTGGCGGGCGGATCCCCCGGTCGCCGGGGTGTCTTTGTTGCCATAGCGGCGGCGGAGGCGCCGGGATGCAATCGCGCGCGTCTTGCCGAGATTCGATGGTGTCGTCGACTTGTCTTCATTGGAAGACCGGCTAGTGGAGGTAAGATCGATCGTGGCGTCAGCTCCTTCTTCCCTCCCTTTTCTTAATGGTCATGGCGGGTTTTTTCTTTGCCTTCGCAGGGTCTGCGGCTGGTTTCCCGGGGGTACAACATTGCGCGCGAACATGTGCTCGCCTTCCGGCCCTTATGCGGTGCCCTCGAGGCCAATCAGAGGGACATCGTCGAGCTAAAAGCCACCGCGTCGCGCGGTCAAGAGGAAATCTCGCGCCTGAAGGAGGCCCGGGCCCTCGAGCTCGCGCGGGCTATCGAGGCCGAGCGGGAGCGTGTGGCCCAAGAGATATACGCCATAGCGCTCTCCGAAGCCATCAAGGGGGAGCGGAGGAGGGCGGAGGAGACCCTTGCCCGGGTCCGTCGAGAGGCGCAGGACGTCTTTGTCGAGGACCGCGCGAGTGCGTCGACGGAGATCCAGCGCCTCAAGCTCGAGATCTCCGGCCTTCGCTTCGAGGCAGAAGTCGCACGGCGAGGGGGGCCCTCCTCCGAGCTCGAGGCCAAAGCGGCCGAGCTCGAGAAGACGGTCGCGGGTTGCGAGCGAGGGCGCGGAGCGCGAAACCAAGGTGGCTGAGGCCGAGGCCAGGAATGCTAGTCTTGGAGAGTATCCGGACATTCGGGTTGACACCCTCGGTGGTCGCTCTCGATCAATCCGAGTATCCGGGTTTTTCCGAGTCTCGGGTTGTGCACTGTTGTTTTCAACGGCTAGTTTTTGGGACCTCTATTTAAAACCCCTTCTTCCCACTTCAAAGAGGCCATGATCCCACCGATTAGAGGTGCTATACCCTTGTTCTTGAGCCCCAAAACACCTCTTTACCCTTAGATCTAAGTGATCCCTTGGTGAGAAGGGTTGGGAAGAGTTTGAGGAGTGAGGTGCTAGGTTGAGTGAGACTTGAGTTGATTGAGCACTTGATTTCATCTCCAAGCTTGTTCTTCGTGAGCATTTGTTACTCTTGGAGGTTGAGGACTCCTAGGCGGCTAGGAGGTCGCCACGAGCCACCGGAGCTTTGTGTGGTTGGCCGTGGGAAGTTTGTGAAGGCAGTTCCGCCTCCGTAAGGAAGGAATCAAAGGAGTGAAGACCGGCGAGTGCATTTGTGCAACACCGGAGGAAGAGGGTTGAAAGAGACCCGTCTCAAGTGTGACCGAGCCGCCTCAACGAGACGTAGGATCCTCAAGGATCCGAACCGGGTGAAAAATCATCGTCTCCAAGTTTGCTTCTTACTCTTGTTTTAGTATTTGTTTTTGAATCTTGAAATTGCCCGATCTACTCTATTGTTGTGTTTGGCGTTAGATCTTCATCATCCCCATGTACCTGATAGCATTTAGATCTTTTGTATTCAAGTAGATTGTTGAAAAATTGCAGGGATTTAAAATCTCATTTCGAGGTCTTAAATCCGAGTATCCGGACTTCGAACCGGATAGTCGGACATTTCGAGTATCCGGAGATAAGTCCGGACACTCGTTCGAGTCCCTCGGATCCAATCCGAGATATCCGGACTCGAACCCAGACGATCGGATATTTGAGTATCCGGATAAAAATTCCGGACACTCCGGACTTAGACCCTCGGGAGATTTTATTTAGCTGCAAATTTTTATTCCGCTGCATTTAGTTATAAAGTTTTTAATTCGCCTATTTACCCTCCTCTAGGCGACATCCCCTGTCCTTTCAACTATCTTTTGCTCGACTGATTTGACTTGAGGTAAGTTTCTCTAGCATATGTTTGGGTTCTTTTTTTTCCAAAAAAAAAAAAACTATACGAGAGTTCTTGCTTGTGCCACAGCTTGTTCAGGATTCACACGAGATCGGTCGCCTCTTCCGCTCTAGAATGTGCGTCGCGTTTGCAGCTAGGGATTGACTTTGTGACATCTTTGTAGTAACAAGTTTATCTAATTTGCGCTTTTATCCATTATGAACATGGCTTGAGTCAGCGGCTGATGAAATTGACATGCTAAATAAAATTGTAGTGGGATTAAACAACTGCTTTGTGTTGTTCAGCGTGCAATTATCATCTTTCTTTTTAGAAGTCATTTATCACAAATAAACTTCTAGAAACAAGTTCATGCTATTTATATTTTAAAAAAACAAGCAAGTCCATGCTACCAGCGTCGTCTTTTTACCGAAACTCAAAATAGACACTTTCGGTCTCAAGTTATAAAATATTTATAAAGGTTACAACGGACGATCACAAAAGTTAGGTGTATGTTCTCATGGTACACAAAGGCAACACTCAAAGTTTAAATCTAGCATACTCACTTATGTTTCCCTGGTATATATCACATGTGTTTTTAATCTCATAAGCAAGATTAGTATACAAAACTTGTGTGGTAGTCTATTGTTTCAACAATGAACTTTGGCGTAAAAATACAGTGCGAGATGAGCATATGATATACACCTAAAAAAGAACTAGTATAGTGCCCTGTCTTCCGATTTTCTTTTTCCAGCACGTAATATATGGTCTTTTCCTTTTCTAGAACTTTTGTTTCATTTTTCTTAATTCCAGGATATTTATTTCCTTTTCCTTGAGATGATGTTGGAGGTGAGGGGAGATCATTTGTGAGCCACAGGGATGAGTTAGACACATTAAACAATGTCCATCGGATGTGGATGAGTAAAACTGAGGAAAGATCTGAGAGGTTAATTTTGATGGAGGCGTGCATGAAGGTTGGACCATCTTTAGTGAGGTGTATTATTTGAAGTGGACGTGGAAAAGAATGTTTAGGTGGATTATAAAAGGATATAGATAAAAGCGCGTAGAAATCTCGAAGGTAACCGCCGCTGGAAATGCGTCGGTAACGTAATCCGCTATTTGGCGGGGCACGCCGATGAACGCGGGACGAAACGCCCGGAGCGGCCGCAACGTGTCCCGCCGCTCCTCCTCGGCCGCCGCGCTGAGACTGAGAGTGAGAGAGCCCTCCCCACTATTTAAATGCGACCCCGATCCTACATTCTCTCAACCAAACTCCCCACCGATTCAGTCTAGACTCTATCCCTCCCTCCCCCATGGCCAGCCTCGCGCTCTCCCTGCGCCTCCCGCCGCCGCTACAGGGGCGCCTCCCCGGCAGCCGCCGCGCCGTCGCCTGCCGCGCCAGCGCCACGTTCCACCAGCTCGACGCCGTCGGTGAGTCCCTCGGGGTTGTTGGCTTGATTGATTTAAGTGCGTGTTGCGATTGACTGGTTAAATGTGCCTCGTGCGCGCGCTTACGCAGCGGTGAGGGAGGAGGAGTCCAGGTTTAAGAAGGCGGCGGCGGAGGGGTGCAACCTCCTGCCGCTCAAGCGCTGCATCTTCTCCGATCACCTCACGCCGGTGCTCGCGTACCGGTGTCTCGTCAAGGAGGACGACCGCGAGGCGCCCAGCTTCCTGTTTGAGTCCGTCGAGCAGGGCTCCGAGGGCACCAATGTGGTATGATTCGTATATAATCCGCTTGTTCCGATAGAGTTCTCTGCCTTTAGGGCATTTCATCGAACGTGTTAGCGTTTGCAGGGGAGGTACAGCGTGATCGGGTCACAGCCCGCCATGGAGATCGTGGCCAAGGCGAACCATGTCACGGTGATGGACCATGAGATGAAGTCTAGGAAGGAGCAGTTTGCGCCTGATCCGATGAAGATCCCAAGGATCATTATGGAACAGTTGAACCCACAGATTGCTGATGGCCTCCCTGATGCGTTTTGTGGTAACATTTCTGTATTGGTCTGGATTTGAGAATGCTGTGATCTTGACGTGTTAGTTGTATTGGCTTGTCATTTGTCATAGATTTATGGGCTATATTTGCCATTTCTACTCATAGTAGGGGTTTACTTTTTTCTCTAGTCTGCAATGCTGTTAGTACTTGTCCATGAAGCCTATAGCGTGGTCCTTCTGCTCATGCTACATTGGGTTGATCAGGTCCCCCTTCCACTTCAGTTGAGTAATTGCATGTTCAATTATTATTATTTTTTGCTGTTTCTTTTATTGTAGAAGGTCAATAAAAATGAGACATTGTTCGGGGCGGAGCTGTATGGCATTGTTGATTTTTTTAAGCTGCCAAAATGATTCCGTGAATGCTCTTTTCCTCTATAGGGAAAGCATGGCAATTATTCTTGATTACTCACTGAATATGCTTTCAACATTTTTATTAACTGTAATTTGTAATTTCTTTTGCAGGAGGATGGGTTGGATTCTTCTCATATGATACGGTGCGTTATGTTGAAACAAAGAAGCTTCCATTTTCTAAGGCGCCACAGGATGGTAGGAACCTCCCTGACATCCATTTAGGCCTCTACAATGACATAGTTGTGTTTGATCATGTTGAAAAGGTACGAATAATAACTGGAATCTTTGTATGAATGTCTGCTAATTTAGGCAATGCTATATTTTGTACATTACATACATAAAAGTATCCCAAATGTGTATCCTGCTTTCTGTCTTTTCAATATGTTTTTGAAGTTGAAGCGAAATTGGTATAAGAATGCAAACCTGTTATGCCTCCTTCCCAACATGTTCAGTACTTCTGGTTTTGTTATATTCTTATATAGTGTGTATTTTGTTTATGCGTGTGATTAGTTAATATGCCCCAGATGTTCACTACTATCTTTCGTTAGTGCAAAATTTTAGACCATTTGAGTTAACCACCATCGGCAGCTGTTGACTGCTACACTTGACAAGACTCGTTTAGATAGCAGTGAAAGTCTTGAATAGTCGACAGTCAACAAAACGATTTTTTTTTAAAAAAATATTGTTTTGCGAGTCTTCTTTTGCCCAAAGTGGCAGAGTCTACAATAACTACCTCTCAAATGAACCATGAGATCTTGTTACTTAAAAGCATTGGCCTCGTGTTTTGTATTTTGTTTGGTGTAGAAAACACATGTTATTCATTGGGTGAGGATAGACTGTTATCATTCAGTTGATGAAGCGTACGAAGATGGGAGGAATCGGCTGGAAGCTTTGTTATCAAGATTACATAGTCTTAATGTGTGAGTTATGAATCTTGGTCAACTCTCCGTTTTTCCATTTTGATGAGTGCTATTATCTTTCTTCTAATTTTCTGCTTCTCACTGACCTATCTCAATCAACTACTTATGTAGCCCAACTCTTTCTGTTGGTTCTGTTAAACTTAATGTTGGGCACTTCGGTTCAGCACTACAGAAATCGTCTATGTCGAGTGAGGACTATAAGAAAGCTGTTGTTCAGGTGAAAGAGCACATTCTAGCTGGTGACATTTTTCAAGTAGTCCTAAGCCAGCGTTTTGAGAGGCGGACATTTGCTGACCCCTTTGAGGTGTACCGTGCATTGCGCATTGTCAATCCCAGTCCGTATATGGCCTATCTACAGGTGATTTGAATATCTGCGGCTTTCTGAGTGCATATTTTTTTATGGTCAGATGCGTGACATGCTGATCAATAAGCTCTATATCCTATGACATTGCCTCAGGCACGTGGGTGTATTCTTGTAGCATCAAGTCCTGAGATTCTTACTCAGGTGGAAAAGGTACGCCAAAATAGGGGTTATCTTCTGCATCTTGAATTATGGGGTCGTTTCCAAATTTTGTTATAATTCGTTGCAAACATGGTTTTAGCGAGGCTGATTTTGTTGCCAAGGCCCATGTGTAAGTGCAATATGGTATGCATCTTTCTAATAGATAAGATACATGGGACCATGGTTGGAATATGATGTATCAGAAACATGCCTTGAAGTAAGGGATGTTCAGTTGTAAGTGCAACACTGAATCCAGTGAGGTTTGGAGTAGTGTTGTCTTTTATGTGATGGGAAAAACACATCCAGGTTCTATGCATATGCTATAGCTGTTACCCTGTTAGCTCAGGTCAAACACTGTACTACAAGCTGTGAATAGCTTGCTGGTGGGGTAAAAGCATGTGAGGTTTCAAGTATTCCTTTTAATTTGCCATGAAAAAGGCTTCCAGTCTATGCATATGCCTTAACTGTTAGTCTTAGATGAAATGCCCTATCAAGAAGTGTCAAAATTGAATAGTTTGTTAGTGGCTAAGGGACTCGAGTATTTAATTATTGTTTCTTGCGTACCATGAAAAAGACATCTGACTTCTCTGCTTGCAACTTTGTGTGTGCTTGTGTGCACTGTGCAGTAACCTTCTGTAGCCGATGAGACATTCATCTGAAATAATTTGTATTTCCTGTTGTGGATGGAATTTATTGCTTTGATATTTATAGCACAGGCATTTTGACATCAACCTAATTCCAAATCATTCAATGTGGTAGTTCAGGATGATTGCTCTGCAAAATGGCCTTTCTCACAAATGTTAAGGCCCTATTTGTTTCAGCTTTTTCATTGGCTTAAAAGTGAAAAAAACTAAAGTCGAAACAAACGACTGACTTTAAAGCCGGGCTTTGAAAAATCCTAAAGCCTTCATATAACTAAAAGCTAAAAACGAGCCAAGAGGTGTTTTTTTGGGTTTTTGCATGATCAAAACATCCTTTTGCCACTAAACTTCATTGAAATTACCTGCAAATGCCATCGCTATATAAGTCAAGCACCCTTCCGTCTTCTCCCCATCCTCACTCATTCCAACTTGTACGTCTCATCCTCCCTCTCTCCTCTCTTGCCAGTGACCATATCTCCCCCACACCTCCATCGTCCACGCCCCCAAGCCGTCGCCGTCAACTCCTCCAGACCACTGGCGCTGCCGTCCTTGACTCCTCCCCACGACACCGTCCTCGATTCCTCCCCAAGCAGTCGATCCGGCCAACCCGTCCCCTCCACCGCTTGGTCCGGCCACCCCGTCGCCTCCGGCCCCTGGATCTGGCCTCCCTGCCCCCTTCGCCCTTCGGATCCGGCCAACCTGTCCCCTCCACCACTCGGTTTGGTCGCCGGATCCAGCCTCCCCATCCCCTTCGCCCCTCTGATCCGGCCTTCCCGCCCCCTCCGCCCCTCCGATCTGGCCTCCTCGTAGCCAAATTCATGTAATTCTAAAATCCACTGTAGCAATTTTTATTCATGTAATTTGTTCTTTTTTTATATATATTTTTCTTGATGATGATTGAACCAAAATGTCATTAGAATCATGGGTATTTCAGACAATTCAATAATAAGCCGTAGCTCAAAAGCAAAAAAAAAAAAGCCAGATTACCAAACACCGGGGTTTGGCTTAAAAGCTAGATTCTTATAAGCTGCTTAAGTCAAAAGGCTGGTTTTAAGCTATAAGCCAAAAAACCTAAGCCGAAACAATAAGGGCATAGAACAACATATAGTAAGCATTTGGTGTCATTGATATGATAATCAGCATGCCAATCTGCCACTGGGCATTTATTCTATTATTAGTTTCTAACCGTCTTCACTAGACAGAATTACACGAGTTACGGAAACTTGTTAGTTGTTACTACAACACTGTCAAATGCCAATTGATGTCTGTCCTAGTGTCTGGTTGAATTGTGATGGCCTTTACAAAGCACCAAAGCTTATTCAATATGTAATGTCGTGAGGACATAATTGGCAGAATATTTGCCCTCATTTTGAGTTTCCTTTCCCCTTGAGCATAATTGCAATAGCAAATCTTTTGTTTAAGTTGTCAGAAGAAGTGTATTTAAGGTATTGTTAGATTCCATCATTATTTATTGGTATTCACCCTTGAGAAATTTCCTACTGTTCTTCACCTTGGAGACTGATTGAAGGCTTTCTTGGCTACCTTATAGAAAGATGACAAAAAGTTTGGCGGAGCAACAATTTGGCTTTGGCTTCAGAATGTGTGTTTATAGTAGTTAACATAATAGGCTGCTTGGTCCAAATAGATGCAAATGCAGCGACTGTGAAATGGACTTTACAGTTGTTTGTGTTATCCGTTTGCTTTCCAAAATAGAGACAATTGCCCAACTACCAGTTTGCTACTTCATTTTAGAGTTATGCATTTCTGTTGTGTTTGTTGCCTGCAGTGAAGTCACTGTTAATCTCTGATCGTTGCGCTGCTACAATTTTTCTGAAAATTTTAGTGCAAAGTGAACGTATTGATCGGTTATTTTTCCATTTGCCAGAGGACAATTGTCAACCGGCCACTTGCTGGAACAATTAGGAGAGGGAAAACAAAAGCAGAAGACAAGGTTTTAGAACAGCTGCTGTTAAGTGATGAAAAGCAGTGTGCTGAGCATATTATGTTAGTAGATCTGGGACGGAATGATGTTGGAAAGGTTCGGCTTTTCACCCATTTCTGTTCCTTTTCACTCTACTCTTTTTCCAGTGCATTTCATAATTTGCCAATTAAAGAAAGGTACCAATGTGCCATCAATATTCCTACTAGGATTCCTATATGGTGTACTTACAAAAAGAATGCTATTTATTCAGGCTGACAATTTCTGATGGTCATTGCCTTTGTTTCATCACACTAAAATAAAGTTCCATTTACAGTGATTATGCAACTGATGCTAGCCCTATTCTCTATCTTAGACAGTCTAGTTTCTTCTGGAGAACAAAATTGTCTTAATATTTTCGCAGAATACGAGCAATGATTTTCTTAATGTTGAGCAAGTATTTCACAAAAATGTTTTCTATTTGTCTTATTATTATTACCTAAACAAGTTTTAGGCTGCATTTTCCTGTAAAAATGGTAAGTTTGCCATGGAAACAAGCTCTATTGTCATTGAAGCCTTGAAAACGGGCCACTGAACAGTTGGATGCATTAGTGATAACAAAGGCCTGACTTTGTTAGACTTAGGGGACTTTTATCTGTATGTCAAGCGTTCTGGTTTATTTAAAACCGGTTGGCTGCTTCACTACACTTCATACTTTATCTAGTCTGACTTGTGATTAACTGCCATTTTTGCAGGTGTCCAAACCAGGTTCAGTAAAGGTGGAGAAACTGATGAATGTTGAGCGATATTCACATGTCATGCACATTAGCTCAACAGTAAGTCTGCCTTTTCTGATAGACAACTCTAATAATCACTAATTTTCGTGGATGTATTCATTTGTTAGAACATAATCATGTAAGCAATCAGCATTGCCTGCTTGTCTATATTTGTTTTGGAGTAAGTAGGTCTAATGATACGAAAATTATGCTAACCAGCTTTTCTTGTGATCATGTCTATTAGCATTCTTTGCTGAATTGTGTTATCAATTCTCACAAGCTGGGGGTCTATTTCTGTACTTCTGTAGGTTACTGGGGAGTTGCGTGATGATCTTACTTGTTGGGATGCCCTGCGAGCAGCATTGCCTGTTGGAACAGTTAGTGGCGCTCCAAAGGTAAGCACATACTTGTTGCTAGCTTGCTGGCGCTGGTTCTTTTTTTCAACTAGGAAAGAAACAAATATGACCACATCACCTGAATGTTGTCTGGAAAAAATAACCACTCTAATATGACTAAATAAGTGATAAATCTACTACAAACCTATGAATATCAGCAAATCTTTATCCAGATTCCAACCATACAGCATCTTCAGACTTATCCATCAAATGACTGTTGGCCATAGTTTGTTGATCGCCTTTTTATTTGCTTCATCTTCTCTGCATTCATGCTGTTTCTCTGAGTTCAACTCTCCATGCTTGTTTCCAAAACGAACCAGGTGAAAGCAATGGAGCTGATTGATCAGATGGAAGGGAAGATGCGTGGGCCATACAGTGGTGGCTTTGGAGGGATTTCTTTCCGCGGAGACATGGATATTGCACTAGCTCTGCGGACTATCGTCTTCCCTACCGGCTCTCGTTTCGACACCATGTACTCTTACACAGACAGAAACGCTCGCCAGGAGTGGGTGGCTCACCTTCAGGCTGGAGCTGGAATAGTAGCTGATAGCAAACCCGACGATGAGCACCAGGAGTGCCTAAACAAGGCTGCTGGCCTTGCTCGTGCCATTGATCTTGCCGAATCTACATTTCTAGATGAGTAGTCAGGACTCAGGACAGCTTTGTTTGACGTTCTATTTGCTGTCTATAGCAGAAACCTTTCCAGCCTATGCGCTATAGGATCTTGCTCTAGTGAATAAAAACTAGTGTAATAAGCTCAATAAATGTATAGCATATTCCAATGTCTAATATCACAGCTGGTTAATCCGCGTTAAAAATGCCATAGCGGGAGGTAAAGTGTTTGTTGATGCAGACTGTCCGTAATAACAGGAGGAACATGAAAACTATAATAGTCTTTGGTCACTATATTAGAATTCAGAGAGCATTAGCTGGAGTAACTGCAGCCTGCCCACCGTAGTGGCTACTATATTCTCTTTGTAAAACCTGAACAACGTAAGACTTACATAGCAGCATCCATACAATTTGCACAATCCAGTTAAACAGTTAAACGGAGTTCCTCAAATGCTTTAAAAAGGATTTTAACTGGCACAAAATTCACCAGATCAGTGTAATAATATTGATCACCTCTGATTAATCAATGGATTGAATTAATATCCTGCAAAGTCATCCGTGGGCTAATATGCTACTTTTTTAAAAAGCACAAGAAGATGGAATCTAGACATATAGTACCAAACATCACAGGACTAAACATAGTTTATCCATCTTGTACAAGTGCAAACATCAAACAGTTTAGAACAGCACTGCCTGCCAATACAAAGCCAAGTTTTATCTCTGCGATTTCCTGTACTGTTCTGCCTCTTCGTCACCCCTTCTTTCGTAACGTCCACTAGAATCTTTGTCATGCCTTGACCGCTTGCGATCTCGTTCATAATGTTTCGCTTCTGACTTGTACCTTTCTGGTCTTTCGTCTCGTCCTTGCGCATATCGGTCATCGTTTTTCTCTCTCTCACCTTTCGATCTCTCAGGTGATTTGTCATGCCCATAACTGTCACGATCTTTCGTGCTTCTGTCACTATGCCTCATTCTAGAATCCCGGTCTCTGTACACCTTTGATCTTGAGGCTTGACTTTCCCTGCCTGTTGATCTGGACTCCTCTTTTCTTATGTTAGGGAATCTTTGTTCTGCAGCACTCAAGGGGAAATTTTTGTGGCTCTTTGGAGGATCACGGTGTCTGTCATGCTCCCATCTTGCACTGCTCTCCTCCTTAGAACCCCAACCAGTGTTTGCATTTCTCTAAAAGTATAATTAGTCAATTACTGAACCTGATAACTGATAAACTATAAACCAAGCATAAAGGAAAACTATTTCCAGCCAAGTACACGTAACAATAAAAGAAGGGCACTTATAATCCTATATTAGTGATTGATTTCTGCATTCAGAGAAGCGTTCATGTTGTAGCGAAAATAACAGAAATCTTGCACAAGGCATCAATCTCTAGCCATATCTAGCACAAGCCAATAATAACAGAAATGGAGCTTGTGTTTCCGACAATAGATGTTAAAAACCTCTAGCAATGTTCCTCCTAATTCACATATTCACTATGGAGTTCCCAAATTCAGGTAATTAGTTCAATGCACATAAAGCGTGACCACTATTATACACCAGTGTAGTCGAGCAACAATTAAGATGAAAAGGCAGAATATTATGCCTTGGTCACAAAATTTCTACTAGGAATTGGTAAAGTGTACTGGTTTTTGTGCAATCTCATCAGCACCAATCATGTAAGAATCAGCCTGATTTGCATTCCATTAGTAAACATAAAGGCCTTGCATCTTGCAAGTTTCCAGCACAACCTCATCATGAGGAAACATTGGTATTAATACTACAAGAAATGTTGCAGTGAAATGGCAAGATACTCATTTTCTAGTTAACAACTGATCTGGCAATATATTTTACTCGTGCAAGTACAAGTCAGCTGTGCATTTCTAGTGAATAATCATATATGGTCAATGCACAAGTGGGGATGGCTACCTGCTCATCATGGGAAAATTTGCAGGAGGCTCCGCGGTTGCATTCGCCTTTCTGGAACGCATAGCACACGCCACGGGCCTCCCTCTTCTTTTTCAGCTCCTCCTCGTCTTCCTCCTCCTTCTTCTTGTACTTGGTCACATGGTCAACCCTTATGATCCTCCCAAGAATCTTAGCTCCATTCAAATTATCTACAGCATAGAAGTTTAGAAAAAAGTTTAGCACTTCGGCAAAGAATCAGTGAAGATACATGCAGAAACGACCTAAGTGAAAAAAAAAAGTACAGGAAACCTCACCAACAGCAAGAATGGTGCTCCTCTGGTCCTCGTACGCAAGAAACGCGAATCCTTTGGATTTGCCGGTGCCCTTGTCGCGCACGAGGTTGACATCGACCACCTCGCCGTACCTGAGAAAGAGACCAGAAACCGCTCAGATCTCCCTGTCGCATCCACGGGGAGAGGAACACAGCTAGGTGAAGGGGGGGGGGGGTGCTTACTGCGCGAAGACGGCGAGGAGGTCGCCCTCGGTGAGGTCGAAGGGGATGCCGCCGACGAAGACGTAGGCGGAATCCTTAAACTTGGCGTGCCACGAGGCCTCCTCGCCGATGCCCAGAAGCGCCTCCTTCTGGTTGATCACCTGCGTCCGCTTCACCTGCGTCAGAGGATTCATCTCCCCCGAATCGCCACCAAGCCCAAGATGGGTCGGATACCTCCCTCCCTAGACGAAATTGACGCTACTCGAGCAGAATCTTGAGCCGATTTTGGGAGATTCGACGAGGGGAAGGAGGGGGGGAAAATTTAGGGTTCATAACAGGAACAGCCATGGGTTCTATTCGTGCCGTTGATTTCAGTTCCAACGTCCGGATAATGCCTGGTTCATCAGCGACTAAAATGTCTACACTATTATAGTACAAAGTTTGAATTTTTTTTGTTTGCTTTCAATTTATCAGTTCACATGTACTTCATACAAATTTTCTAGAGTAAACTTACATATAGATGGATCCTGGATTTGTTTAAAAAAAGGCTATACCTGTACCATATATTTTTTTCTACCGTGACTACATACAGATGTAAGGTGTACGCAAAAGCTAGGTCGAACATAAAATCTAGTTCCTGCATCGTAGGTTATGTGAAACACAACTCTAGTACACAATAACAACCAAAGAATTTACTTTCGTTCGAGGCTAAGCCAAAATTGGGTTAGGCAAACTTCTAACAATTATATATTAAACAGCACAATAAGACTAAGTTTTATATAGCAATGCCACATAACTACTAAACACAAATTTTTGAGAGAGATGCTTCGATGCTTTTCTTTTTGATAATTGCACAAATATTAAAGTATGAATGAAAGATAGATGATGATTATTAACCTTTCGCTTGCTTCGAAATTTGTGCAACTTGTATTGAAAAGAAAAATATTGAAGCACTACTCACAATACCTACTATATATGGAAGTTAGCAAACCTACTTTCACATTCCATATTACTCACCAGCCAATTAGCCCCACATTATCTCCGCACTTGTTTTTGTTACATTATGTAGGGTTATAGCCCAGCTAAATACCTCTCGGGATGATCTATGCTATCACATATACTCCCTTCACTCACGAAAAGAAAATCATTTCAGACATCCATACCCCTTCACAATACAACTTTGATCACTCATTTCTACTTAATACATTTATAAACCTAATATAATTGTAAAATTATGAAAGCACTTCGTGTGTCCTATCTAAATATTGAAAAAAATGATGGCCAAAACTTTTAACGTTTCGTTGTACATAACACAAAATGAATTTCTTTTGTGACTAGAGAGAGTATAAAAAAATTAAAAATGAAAATTCTCTAACCAAAAGAAAAAAAAAACTTTGTGTGATGACCATCATATACCAATAATATAAACAATGTAGGTTCACAAAGTTTACCAAAAAAAATATGTAGTTTCACGGGGGCAAAAACAATGTCAAATCCCTTTTCTCCCGGTGAGCCTGACTTGGTTTTGGACTCCAGCAATCGTCCTCCACAGTCCACACAGCGAACATGGGAACATCGGCATTTGACCGTCGCCCAAGCAGGCTCCTCCCTCCCTCCCTCGGCGCTCTCGGCGGCCAGCGACCTCCCTTCCGCCGCACGCCGGCTCCCTCCGCTCCCCGAGGCCGCCCCGCGTTGACCCACGTGTCTCCACCTCCACCTCCATCGCCCCTTCCTTCCCTCCCCGTCCCCTTTGCGTCATCTCCAAGCCCCTTCATGCCGTCGAAAGGCATCTCCTCGATTTTTAGCATCTCTCATTCCCCTTTCCCTCCCCCCACCGCCTCTACCCCCTCTCGCTTTCCACCAAATTACGAGCATTCTGCCGGCTGCCCTTCTTGCTCGGCCACTCAGGCTCCCTTCCGGGTAACAACAGCAGCACTTGTTGTTCATTCGAGTTGATCGGCAGAGTGAGTTGTGCTGGTTTCTTGATGTTCTTTTGCTTGTTCTTGCATTGCAGGTGCGGTTGCCATGTCATTGGACTACAGGCCCAGTTCTTTGAGGGAATACAATGACATCGAGGAGGCCAAGTCCCCCAACACGAGCGTCGCCGCCGTCGCGACGCGTCCGTGTACAAGATCATCCATGGGGCTACCTAAAGCAGAAGAACAATTCCATCATCAGAGTCGCCACCAATGTCGCTAGGAAAACGGCATCCAACAAGTATAGTACGATTCAGTTTATTTCGTTGTGCCAGCTTCATGTATGGAGAAATCGGCTGATTAGTCTGCATGCCATCCAGGTTATCGAGGAAGACTTCTGATGTTTTTGACAGCTTAATTGAACAGCAGCAAAACAAGTGGGGAAATAAAGCTGGACCTCTGCTCTCTGGAATATCTTATTGTATAGCTTCTTGCGGCATGATATTGCTCAACAAGGTGGTTCTCTCCAGCTATAACTTCGATGCTGGCATATCACTAATGATGTACCAGGTAATTCATGCTACTTTAATCCTTTCTAAAGTAACTATAATTTATAACACTATTATGTGTTTGTTTACACATTTATCTTGTTGTTCATTGCTCGCACATGCATATGCAATGTAATGTTTTTCTTATTGGCAATTTATTATCATTGAGCTGATCATGACTTTTAATGGCTCAGAATCTCGTGTGTGTGGTCATTCTTCTGGCACTTGAGCTCTTCCGTATAATTTCAACCGAAAAACTCACATGGAAGTTGATTAAAGTCTGGATTCCAGTGAATCTTATTTTTATTGGAATGCTTGTAACTGGAATGTACAGGTACTTCCTACTTCACACTGTGTATACATGATGATGATTGGTTGATTGCCCTTTACAGGATTAAGCCTGTTAAGAAGAAAAAAATACGAAAGTAGTCCATCACTTCATCCGCTCTTATTTCAGGCTTTATGTGTCTAATCCAAATTAAAATGTATTTGTTTGATGTGCTTGGAATACTACTGACCTAACCTTCTTTTTTTTCTTTCTTTCTTTCTATCTATCATTTTTCAATTTGAAGTACATAAATGTCGCAATGGTGATGATATTAAAGAACATGACAAATATTTTAACAGCTATAGGAGAAATAAACATTTTTAGGAAGGGTCAGAACAAAAAGGTTTGGGCTGCATATTTCTGATGGTAAGCCCTTTTCTACTTCGCATGTCCCTTGTATTACTTCCAACCATTACATAATGGCTTGGTTATTTTCTTGTATTAAGAATGTGACACCAGAATAGCATGATTATTGACCTGATCACTATACTTCTCTCCGCTGCTCTTTGCAGATTGTATCAGCTGTTTGTGGGGGATCACAGATCTTTCTTTCCATCTAGTTGGTTACACGTGGCAAATTTTGAATTGCTTTTTAACTGCAACCTACTCGGTTAGTTCTTTTCATGCTCGTAGTTTTTCACATGTATTGACTATTGTAAGCCTCTTTACAGTCTGTTGATAAATTTCTGTGAAAAGATTGTTGTGAGGCATTTGAATCCTTGACATTAAGTTGTCTTTTCAATTCATTGAGATTATAATGCACCTAAAAACAGTAGGCAATACCAAAACTATTTTACTTCAATCGTATTAATTCTGCCAATCACCCTTCTTCGCATGTAGCTAACATGCAATTTTCTTATAACAGCTTACATTGAGGTGCCTGATGGATACAGCTAAACAATCAACAATATCTGGTTCTCTCAATGAAGTTTCTATGGTGTTACTTAACAATGCGCTCTCAATTCCTTTTGCGCTCATCCCTATTTCTAACCGTATTTACAAGCAATGTCAACTTGGTATGATTTGCAGCAAGTACTTGGGTCTGAATAGTATGTTACTTATTTTTCAGGACTGGATTCAATGGTCCGTTGTAATGCACTAACATTTACCGTTTATACAAGCTATGCAATATTGTAAGAAAACATATTGTCGTAGGTGTAAGAGCCAAACACGAGTGAGGGGGTAGACGTTGGCTGTTTAACGGGCCCTCGTCCACAAGAGTGAAAATGACACGGGGAGTTTATACAGGTTAGGGTCCAAGAGGACCACTCTACTCCTGTCGGCGAGCCTGCGGGGAGTAGTCTCCGGAGAGCAGAGCCTCGAGGGCTCGACAGTTCAAGTGTTCCTTTATATTGCTCAAGAGAGCTCAAGTTACAAATGAGAGAGGCATGGGGGTATTTATAGGCTCTTGGCCTGTACAAATGACCGAAATGCCCCTATGGAGATAACTAGTCTATAGGTACAAACTAAGGGTAGGATTGTCCTTTCTAGGCGCGGTTGCATTTCTTGATCTGTATATTGTGCAATCAGTCGTCTAGTAAATATTCTACAACACATTAAAATCTTCACTTTGTTCTACTCCACTTTTAAATTTAATTTCTTGTGATATTCTTAATAGAAAGGTGTTCTGATTTTGCACACTAAAGAAGCTTTACTATCTTATATCTGTAATCAATTTGAATTTGAAGTCAGATAAAAAGACAAATCAACGAGTCCTTCAATATTGTCCTGTAATGGTGCATGCTTCTGGATTTGCTTATACATGAATTTTCATTTCGTCTGCAGCGAAGTTATTAGAGAGCCTATGTTCTGGATTGTCACAACAGCCAGCGGTTTGCTAGGTCTAGCGATCAGCTTCTCATCTGTGTGGTTTTTACATCAGACTGGTCCCACAACTTACAGGTGAGATGATACTACTAACTCGTTCCTTCTTCAAGATGCCCAAGAAAATGTTTGCAAGATAAAAATATCACCATAGTTGTGACACCAGCAAAGTTCTTTTCATGTTGATCATTGATTCTCTCTTTTTCAGCCTTGTTGGCTCACTAAACAAGATGCCCATTTCAGTTGCTGGTATCTTGCTATTCAAGGTGCCAGTGAGTGTAGGAAACCTGTTCAGCATAGTTTTTGGTGAGTATTTTGTTTCATCGCTGCTGATTGTTTTCCATGTTACCCTGTTATCCTATGAATGTATGTATGATACGTTTCGGCATGTTCTTAACAGGTCTTTTTGCTGGGATATTCTTTGCAAAGGCGAAAATGTCCTAATATGTCTTATCCTGGTGTGGTTGTAACATGAAACACACTCAAGGAAACGCTACCTATCAACTGAACAGAGATATGATCAGAGTTCCTGTCTTAATGCGTCATAAGGGTACACGATGTGTGTTGCCCTCAGTTTTGTTCCATAACTGTGGCAAGGCAGAAGGTACACTGCAAAACTAGCCACCAATTGAAACTCTGTCCAATCTCTGCTCAAGAAGTTGAACAGAACAATCAAACAAAATAAAAGAAAGGATCCATGCTTGCAACTTATGTTGTCAATCAACCAATCTTCAGTGCATTGTGTGAAAACATCACCAATCTTTATGCAATGGCTCTCAGATTTGGCTCATGACAACACTTTGTTGGGTTTGTTGTTGCTCTCTCAGGAGCTATCTTTATTTGTCTAATATTGGTAGTTCCTAGATCAGTAAATTGCCAAGATCAGAGACAAACAGGATCAGCAAGCTTAACACTTTAGTTCCATGTCATGTTGAATTGAAGGAAAAAAGAACAAATGCTGTGTGTAAGTGCCAAGTATATGACATTATCACATCAAAACTCACCTGTCACACCACACGTATATGCAATCTTTCCAAAGCAAATCCAAATTGGACTTTGAGGAATTACACCGATCGGTAAGCAATGGAGCTATATCATTCATATGCATGCACGTACGTGTACATATATACCGTACGGTCAGCCTTTCTTGGCGAACAGCCCGCCGAGGTTGAACCCGCCGCCGGCCGCGGTGCCGCTGCCCTTCCGCGAGACGGTGCTTCCCGAGGACGGCGCGCCGTCGACCTTGTTGAGGAGGGGGTCCGTCTCCACGAGCTGATCCTTCTTGAAGATTGCTCCGAAGATGAAGTCGGCGAGCCCCTTCTCCTCCTTGGGCGCAGCCTGGCCGCCGCCGCTCTTCGTCGCGGCCGGCACGACCACCGCGAACCGGCACCTCCGTCCGCCCCTGCCCGCCAACGACGCCGGCGCCACGCGGCTGCCAAAGCCCACCGATGCCATGCCTAGCTCCTGCGCACCTTCTTGCCACTTAGGAACGAGACGTCTCAGCTTCTTCAATTCTCTTGAGGCCGTGAGAGGCGGGTGGTATATATGTGCTCGCGGTGATTGGTCGCTGGCTGCGCGGCGTGCGGTGCAGAGATTGGATGTGGAGGTCGAGGCGGCCACAGGCGGTTTATCCGCACCGGCACCGCGCGTGGGCGTGGGGTGTAGCTCGCGTTGATCTGAAACGAAAAAGAGCCGTGAAACGGTGGAAGCGGACGTGGTTGGGCCACAAGCGCAGGCGGGATTTGGCCCTTTCGCCGGCGGGCACAGGCGAGGCGAGGCGGCCGCGCGCGTCCACGTTCCTCTCCTCAGGCCTCAGCTGAGTGCAGGACGGCCATTCCGGCCGGGAAGAAACACCACCATTAATTCCACAATAGTGCTAATGTGGAATTAATACGATTCTTTCCATCCATTTATTTCATATTATAATGCCTTCTAGCATCTTTGTGTTACGCTAAGAACCGCGATTAGAGGATTGAGATGTTGCTAGTCAGTACGTTCGTATAAAACCCGACGTGACTACTACAGTTGATACAAGGTAGTAACCTCCACACTTTAATTGTAAGAGCTCTACGAGCGTAAAACAAACTACTTTAGAACCTAACTTCAAATATTCGAAGGTTTTTATCGATTTTACCACGGATCATCTGGCATCATTGCTATCCACAAGGTTAATTTATTTGCATATCCAATGGATTTTTAGATTTATAAACGTGGCGCAAACTCAATCCAGCTAGCAATCCTCATCATTCGGAGGTCCAATGACCTTTAGCAGGCCTGTTCATCCTTGAAACTGCATTTGTTTCTTTCACAGCAGGTTTGATTTTAACTCTTATCACATCAAATATATATAAAAAAAGTGTCAATCATTTCGATCAAAACCCTAACAGAGAGAGGGGTGAAATTACTATCAGAAAATAACCCAAAAAACAGCGCAACAGTAGAATACCAACCCAGGCGCCAAAAAGCGCCTCCCGAAACCACGCCGCCGCGCATTCCCGCAAACACCCCGGCGGCGGAGCACCCGATGGCCGGATCCGACCTCCCGTCCGACGGCTCCGGAGCGGCGCCGCTGCCGCGCACACCGCCGAGGTCCAGGAAGCGCAAGCGCCGCGCTGTCCCGGCGGCCGCGGGGCCGAGGCCCGCGACGCGGAGCTCCGCGCGGATGGTCGTGGCCGTGGCTGGCGCGGTGCGGTGGGCGCGGTGCGCGGCCGCGGGGACGCTGTGGACGAAGCGGGGGCGCGACCTCGCCGACGTGGAGCGGATGCGGGAGGTGATCCTGGAGGTGCGCCGAGCGCGCTCCGACCTCGAGCCGGATGGCCCCGACTCGCCGTACCCGCAGGTGAGGTTTCTTGGCAGAGCGGCGACCAGAGTTCTTTCTTGGAGCATGCGGAAGTCAGCGGAAGTGCGGAACGGGCTTTGGTTCGGAACATTCGGGGGTCTTGGGATGTGATTGGAGCTGGTTTAGACGTGGGATCGCTGTCGATTATGCGGTCTCTTGGTGGTCTCGGCTAGTGTTAATCTTCCATGGATCGATATTTCTGGTGCTTAGAATAGGGGAATTGCGCCATTGGGGTATCTCGTACTTGCCACCATTGCATGCATTTGATCTGTTTGGACACAAATTTTCTGTTTTGTCTGTGTTTGTTTTGCTCGTGCAACTGTTTCTTCAGTGCGAGATTTGCGGCTGGTAGGATGGTATTGGTTCGTCTACTGTTTACCAGTTTTTTCTTGCGTGCTAGGAATAGGATGCTGTCTTAATTACGACACTTCTTATGGGCGAGATTCAAGATGATTGAGTGGAACGTGGAGTTATTAGTTTCCCAACATTGGTTGTTGACCATGGTTTCTTGTGTCAAGATTTTCTTACAATGATGGAATCTCGTTTTGTTGGATGAAAAAATATTAACCGGAAGTTGTGGTGATTAGTATGTTAGGACGAGATGATGTTAAATTGTTGTTTTATTTTCAATTTCTTCTGCATTGTTACTTATGTTACCGTTGTTATTTCACTGTTTTGTGGATCGAGGTTTCTGGTGGTGTCACATGAACTGTCACATGATTGACCTATAGGCTGGTTGTTAGTATACTGCAGTGTTACTTGGACATCCAAAATTTTTACTGAATCAAACACCTCGAATCCGAGTAGCATTTCCTATGTCCAAAAAATTTTGCCGAATCGGACACCCATACCCTAAATCCAAGTCAGATTCCGACTCTCGTATCCATGTCCAAGTAACACTAGTATACTGGGGTAAGCAATGTTAATTTTATTGTCGTTTTCATTGTCAACATTGTTTTGGTCAAGATCTGTGGTGATTGTGTAGGAGGAATAGAGTTTGCCTTGATTAGGATGTGACATTGTTCATTTTGTTTTGGCAGTTTCACTGGGCTCAGTTTTTCACTGGTTATGTGACTGGTAGTTTCTCATTTGGACAAGGCAATAAGACGTTATTCCTATGTGGTTTATTTTCACTTTTTATTTTGTGTCCAGTTTGCTGATGGTCATGTAATGATGTGAACGTATAAAGAATACAAAGGCGTTGTTTGCACCAAAATTTGGTAGATAGGGTCAGAATCGGCGTATAGCAAATTCTATTCTGTTCTTTTTAACTTCATTTCTATCTCAAGCTAGGGTTCCTTGTATTCAGTTCAGCAGTGTGATACAGTAATACCCATGGTAATTAAGATTTGATAGGTCACAAGTATGCACATTCGTTTTGGCATTAACAATGCATGAATGTGCTCTAGCCCTTCCAGTCGATGTTGTTACACTAATGAAGTAAGGATTTTACAAGTGACTGCGTAGCGTATCCCACTTTCAGGTGTTAGTCATAAGAATTTATTTATGGTTATGCTTGGGAAATATATAGGACAGTTGTGGTCCTAGGGCCATCCAGGATTAGATTATTGGTTTTTAGGCTAGCTAAATCAACATAGAAGATTGTATCATGGGACCAAATTCCCATTTCTCCCAACCAGGAAATAAAATGTGTGGCAAAATTTTGTGGAATTGGATTAAAAACAATCCAATGCCCATCCTTGCTGTCAAGGTCGCTCCTAAATATCTGTCATTGTTTCTGCTTGTTTTGCAATCTGCTTTTCCATGTACTAAATGTTTCTTGAGGTATTATATTAAGCAAAATTGTTGCTAGAGTCTACGTCTAATTCACTTCTGCATGTTGCCAGAAACATAAGAAGTCCCAGAAGATCCACACATCAGGGACGAGAAGTTCTGAGAGGATAGCTTGCCAGATGAGGCACTTATCTAGTTATCTTGTATCAACAAGGAAACGTATTGGAATACACCCTGTTGAGTATCAAGCTTCTGTCCCTGAGTGGAAAAATGCCCCATCTGAGAAAGATACTGCTGACTACAGTATTGAGACCTTTCAAAAATTGGGCACAGTGGTCTGTCCATTAAACATGGATATCTCAGCAACTGATGAGCCAGAGGAGACAAGGAAAGCAAGGGTTGATAAGTGTAACTGCTCTCATCCTGGATCTGGGGCCTGTGTAAGTGTTCATGTAAAAAGGGCAAGGAGTTGGCTCAAGTATCAGTTGGGTGAGGAAGCTTTCAGAAACTGTGGGCTTGTTGCAATGGGTGAGCAAGTTCTAAAGTTATGGACTGCAGAAGATAAAAAGAAACTTGAAGATATTGCGAAGTTGATTCCTCAGAATAAACATGAGAAATTCATGAAGATTGCCTCAAAGCAGTTCAGCTCAAAGAAAACAAAGGATTTGGTGAAGTATTACTACAACGTTTTTCTTCAAAGAAGATTGGCAAGCTTGACCAGGGCAGAGCCTACAAATGCCAAAGATGTGGATACGGATGATGAAGACAATAATCAAGATGATGACAGCAATGAGCATCATTCTGAAGAGAATAGCAAAAGCTCTGGATCTTCTTCCAAAAGGTAGCAACACTACACATGCTTCTGAAAATTATTTTACTTTCTGCAACATTCGTGTCATTCGTGTCGTATGTTATCATTTTGCAAATGAACTCATTGAACAAACAGCAAGTCATCTTAGTATTCATTTGGTTTACATAATGGTATTGCGCAGTTGCACCTACAAATGCCGCAATCGACAGGATACTGAGCATGTGCTTTTGCTTGCTCCAACCTGTGATATACTATATGAACAGAGGGATGATTGGTTCCCTTGCAAATGGTGATGGAAAATTTCAGGCGGCGGCGGAAGTCATAAAATGACTTCCACATTTTTGCACAATCTGTCTGTGTGTCCACAGAATTGGTTATGTTTGTGATTCTTGTTAGAGATTTTTTAGTGGAAACAGTAGTTCATTGTGAAAGTCAAGAAATGTTCTATTTCCACTCTTTTTCAGTTGCTGCTGATTATTGTCTTTGCTCTTTGCTAGTGTGGTAGTTTTATTTCAGAATTGCTAATTTGAGGGCGTTCTCACCAAATCTTTAGTAATGACACCCTCTTGTTGTAACATGTGGCAGAGTCTCCTTTCTCCCGCTCACTTCCCTTCCCCCTCAAAGGCTCTGCTGTCACGACACTTGATGGCATCCCCTTCAATCCACTTTCCTCCTCCATTCCCTTGCCCTCAAAGTAAAAAAAAATCATTTTCAAAACTTCCCTTAAGTTTTTTAATAAGATGTATTTTTAACCGTTTTTGAAAGTTTTTTTAACTTTTCGAACCGAAAGTTTTTTTAGTCGAAACTTTTCGAACCAAAAGTTTTGAAATTTCCCCACTTCAATTTTTTCTGATTTAAAATTTCCCGAGTTCAAATTTTCCTATTTGAAAGTTCTTGATTTGAATTTTCCCAAGTTAAAATTTTTCCAGTTGAAAGTTCATCAAGTTGAAAGTTCCCGAATTGAAATTTTACTGATTCAAAAATTTTCGAGCGATTCAAAATTTTCTTGCTTGAAATTTTCCGATTTGAAACTTTTCGAGTTGAAACTTCCTGTTTAAAATTTTCGAAGTTAAAATTGTCTAATTTGAAATTTTTGTGATAGAAAGGAAGGAAGGGTGGTGAGGAAAGTGAGTAGAGGAGGAAAGAGGAAAGGGTGGAGATGGATGCAGAAGATGGCACATGGCAAGGGGGTGTTTTTAAATATTTTAGTTTGAGGCTAACCTTAAATATTTCATTGTTTTCTTTGTCAGGTCTTGGAAGTAGAAGAATCAAAAGAATTTGATGGGTGGGACAATTGTTTGTAGCAGAGGAAGAGGAAGTAGAAAAAATCTGAAAGATTTTGATGACCTGTTCAGATGTTCTTTCTTTCTGGTAGAGTTGGAGTAGAGTGAAGGCGCTTGAAGGCTACATATCTGACCATACGCAGTTACGGACCTCCAATGATCCTAGAAGAGGGATTTCTCACTTTCTCAGACATCCGTAGTAAATGATTCTTAGGTACTGAATTCTTAAGCAGGTTTCGCCACAACTGAGTACACACATGGTGGTGAGTTAGTCTACCGTGTGTGTGCCCCCTGAAGTGAACATGCTCATGAGTTCGTTTCATTTTTTGTACGGATGTACATTACACGTACGAGAGAATGGAAGAGATTCGGAAAAGAGATAGAGAACCTGACCAGATATGTTGGTCATCATTTAGGAATTATTTTGACAAGTTATTATCTATCCTGAAACTGAAATTTCGCAGATGCAGATTTCATGGTTGTTTTTGGAAAATTCCCCCTTAAAAGTCTTTTTTGCCCTGCGAATGTGATGGTTATTATCATAACGTTCTTCTTTCTAGGAATTTCTACACGCATTATCAGAGTTTACATGGCATGCTTCTCCTCAAGGCTACTAGTATAGTGCTTTGTCTTCCGGTTTCTTTTTCCCAGCACGCAATATATGGTCTTTTTCTTTTCTAGAACGTTTGTTTCCTTTTCCTTAATTTCAGGATATTTGTTTCCTTTTCCTTGAGATGATGCTGGAGGTGGGGGGAGATCTGTTGTGGGCCACAGAGATGAGTTAGGCACATTAAACAATGACCATCGGATGTGGGTGAGTAAAGCTGAGGAAAGATCTGAGAGGTTAATTTTGATGGAGGCAATTTTCTAGGGACGTTTCGCTGGGTGCATGAAGGTTGGGCTATCTCTAGTGGAGTGCATTATTTGGGGTGGACATAGAAAAAAAATACTTAGGTGCATTATAAAGGGGTATAGATAAACAGACTACTCCATTGTCGGCGTTTCGAGCGCCGGCAAGTAAATTTGTAAGTCTAAGAAATGCGTTCCGCCCCGAATGGTTAGACACGAGTCCAAGATGTATCTTGGTTCGGGCCAAGGTCCCTACTCCATTCGTGCGTTGGTGTTGTATTCATTGGGGTGCGGATCGCACCGCAGAGTTTTTTACAAGCGAGAGGTGGAGCCTCAACACTAGAATGATCTAAACTTAGCTCTCGGAAGGAGAAGAAAAGAAGAGGAAGAAGAGGAAAAAGCTCTCTTGTAGCTCTTACTCGGCCGCCTGTTAGGAGGTTCTGCCTCCTTTTATTCAATCTGAAGGCGGGTTACATCGAGAATTGGCGAAGTGCCGGCGAGCTACTTCTAGGGCTTCGATCTTGCCCCGCCGTCGCCAATTGTTCCGCCGACCGTCGCTTGCTCGCTGATCGTCGCCGCCGAGCCTATCTTTGGTCGGTGGTCTAGCTGGTCGAGCGGTTAGGTAATCCTCCGGGAAGTGGCGAGCCGCTCTCTCGTGATCCATGTGGGTGCCGACGTAGTCGCGTGTGACGCTGGAGTTGCCTCGGGAGAGAGCGTGTCCTTGCACCGTGGGTGGGTGGTGATGGGACAGAGACGTGGCTTTGGCAGCCTATCAAACCGTCTTGGGAAGGACCACCGCCTCGCCTCGATCCGCCGAATGACCGTTCGCGGGCACGTGGCCTTAGGTTGACACGGACTCGCGCGCGCGCGACGCGCCCTCGGCGGGGATTATCATGGTTCGGTCGGAGCGGGGATCCTGGCCCCGCTGCGGTCGGGAACCTCGCTGAAGTCGAGTCGCGGATCCCGCCCCGCTGCGGGGTCGGGAACCGCTGAGTCGAGTCGGGGATCCGCCCCATTGCGGGGTCGGGAACCTCGCTGAAGTCGGAGTCGGGATCCGAATCATTGTGTGGTCGGGAACCCTCTTTGAGCCTGAGTCGGGACCGGTCGGGAATGGTCTCCTGAATGGTCTCAGAGGCATTTGGGTAGCAGTAGGGACGGCTGCTTAGGCTGGGCCGTATTCGAGGCCGCCGCTTGCGCGCCAGGCTTTGCTTGTTGCAATTGGGCGTTGGTGCACCTGTTTTATGAGTATTCGCAAGAGCCTCAACCTCCAATCGAGTTCGCAGACTCGGTTGGGGTTGAGCTTGATCGATCCGCTCAACTAGGTGGGCCAACGGGCCTACCGATTTTTGCCGGGCGTGTTCTCAACGCATCCGACGTCCCGCCCGGATTACGTTCTCGAGGTATGCGAACGCGGGAGCCTCTTAATTGCTTTGTTGTGCGCGCGCACACGGCCAGTGTGTTTTTGCTCGCTCGCCTTCTTGACCGCCGGGTTCCGGTGGTGGGCGCCGTTTTCTCGCTACGCATTTATTCCCGAGTCGCTTGATCTTCCTTCGAATGGGTATATAAGGCGCCACGGGTTGCTCGGCGGCAGACTCTTAGACGAGAATCCTTTCCTTCTTGAAATGTGTTCAAGACACCCTTTAGTCTTGGGTGATGACATCGTGGTGGAAGAGGAAGACCCTTTGAACGAGCTTTGGGTTGAGTATGATCGGCGATAGCCGAACTCCCAAAGAGAGAAGAAGTAGCTCGCGACGTTGTCGCCGCTGACGCGCTACTTCAGCGATCCGAGGCTTGGAGTGGCAAGGGGCCCTCCTAGAGGCAATGGCGCGAGGGCGCCGATTGCGATAGGCGCGCGCCAGCGTCGATGTCGCCGAAGCAGAATGCGGCATGCCATTCATGGCTGTGGCTTCACCTTGACGACCGGCAAGGGCCTACTAAAGAAGTCATCTCCAACGACTCAGTCCACCGACCTTGTCCGGTCCATCCGTCGGCAGCAAGGGCCTACCGTCGGCGTTGTCGTAGGGAGTTTTTAGGAGTCTGGGTGTAGATAGAGAGTCTTGCGTGTGCCTCATGTAAAGTGGTGTAAAGTTTTTGAGCCTGCACGCTTTTTAATGAAATCCTTTTTTCTCTCTATGAATGACTTCATGAAGGAGTTAGCTTTGCTTGTTCTGCTTTGATCAGCTCGGCGCTAGAAAGTTCGGCGATCGGTTTCCGAGTGGTCGGACGTGCGAACTCGCGGTTTGTTCCTCAAGAAATCTTCCTTTGCGCTCGTTTGGTGCCAGTAGCTAGTCGGTGCCTTGGTCGGCAAGGATGAGCGGATGCCTCGGAAGTTTTAGTGCCCGAGTGCCTTGGTCGGCAAGACGACCGGATGCCTCCGCGAGGTTCCGGTGTCCGAGTGCTCGCTTAACGTCAGTGGCGACGCCGCCTTGGTCGGCAAGGACGGCCGGATGCCTCCGCGAGGTTCCGATGTCCGAGTGCCTTGGTCGGCAAGGACGACCGGATGCCTCCGCGAGGTTCCGATGTCCGAGTGCCTTGGTCGGCAGGACGACCGGATGCCCCCGCGAGGTTCCGGTGTCCGAAAGTGCCTTGGTCGGCAAGGACGGCCGGATGCCTCCGCGAGGTTCCGGTGTCCGAAAGTGCCTTGGTCGGCAAGGACGACCGGATGCCTCCGCGAGGTTACGATGTCCGAGTGCCTTGGTCGGCAAGGACGGCCGGATGCCCCGCGAGGTTCCGTGTCCGAGTGCTCGCTTAACGTCGAGGCGGACGCTGCCTTAGTCGGCAAGGACGACCGGATGCCTCCGCGAGGTTCCGGTGTCCGAGTGCCTTGGTCGGCAAGGACGACCGGATGCCCCGCGAGGTTCCGGTGTCCGAGTGCCTTGGTCGGCAAGGACGACCGGATGCCTCCGCGAGGTTCCGATGTCCGAGTGCTCGTTTAACGTCGTAGCTAGACGCTGCCTTAGTCGGCAAGGACGACCGGATGCCTCCGCGAGGTTCCGATGTCCGAAAGTGCCTTGGTCGGCAGGACGACCGGATGCCCCGCGAGGTTCCGGTGTCCGAGTGCCTTGGTCGGCAAGGACGACCGGATGCCTCCGCGAGGTTCCGGTGTCCGAGTGCCTTGTCGGCAAGGACGGCCGGATGCCTCCGCGAGGTTCCGGTGTCCGAGTGCTCGCTTAACGTCGTAGCTAGACGCCGCTTAGTCGGCAGGGACGGCCGGATGCCTCGCGAGGTTCCGATGTCCGAGTGCCTTGGTCGGCAGGACGGCCGGATGCCCCCGCGAGGTTCCGGTGTCCGAGTGCTCGTTTAACGTCGTAGCTAGACGCTGCCTTAGTCGGCAAGGACGACCGGATGCCTCCGCGAGGTTCCGGTGTTCGAGTGCCTTGGTCGGCAAGGACGACCGGATGCCTCCGCGAGGTTCCGGTGTCCGAGTGCTCGTTTAACGTCGTAGCTGGACGCTGCCTTAGTCGGCAAGGACGACCGGATGCCTCCGCGAGGTTCCGGTGTCCGAGTGCCTTGGTCGGCAGGACGGCCGGATGCCTCCGCGAGGTTCCGGTGTCCGAGTGCTCGCTTAACGTCGTAGCTAGACGCCGCCTTAGTCGGCAAGGACGACCGATGCCTCCGCGAGGTTCCGATGTCCGAGTGCCTTGGTGGCAAGGACGGCCGGATGCCCTCGCGAGGTTCCGGTGTCCGAGTGCTCGCTTAACGTCGTAGCTAGACGCCGCCTTAGTCGGCAAGGACGACCGGATGCCTCGCGAGGTTCCGGTGTCCGAAAGTGCCTTGGTCGGCAAGGACGACCGGATGCCTCCGCGAGGTTCGGTGTCCGAGTGCTCGTTAACGTCGTAGGCGGACGCGGGTATCCATCCCGAGTCCCCGTCCGGCGAGGGAAGTCGCGAGAGGAGTAGCCGCCGCCTATCCCACAAGTTTACCCCATCCGCAGTGTGGGACTGGAGGGGCGGCGCGTTTACTGCGTTGGTTTGAACGCCGTGCTCTTGGAGCTAGTGTGGGTAGTCCGAGTGGGTCTCGGGAGGTCCGCCAAGGGGACCCTTCCGAGCGACGGTCCCAGAGTAGGGTGTCTGGCCCCGCGTGGGGCGACCCATAAGAAACCTTTCTTTACTCAATCCAGTATGGACCTCGGTCGTCACCACCCAGAGCACACCGGCCGTCGCCATCGATGAGCTCCCGGGAGAGTGTGAAGTATGGTCTCGGACGCGAGTAGAGGGACTGGTCGCCACCGACCCAACCGGGACCCACCGTGGGGCTCACTCGCACTTGCCCTCGCTTCAAGTTTCATTGGGCGCCCTACGCCCATCCGCTGGTTAGGCCTTTTGAACCCACAGCTTTCGGTTGGGCCTGGCGCAAGCCACAAAGCTTTTTGCCATCTTGGGACCGCAGCGCCCAATGGGCCTCTCGCGCCGGAACAACCGCCCGCCAAAAGGCGAGACCAAGAGGTAACGGACACGCTGCTCGGGCGGCGTCTTTATGACTCGCAACCGACGCGACAGATTAAATGCGAGTGGAATTGGAAATCGGAGTTACCAGCCGTAGGCGTGATGACGAGGGCGGACGCGACGATTCGCTCGAGGAGGCGTCCGTTCGGTCGGCGTCGCCGCCTCCTATAAGTACGTTGTTGGGGTGCCTCGGGTAGCCCGCCGCTTTCTTCGCCTCTCCGTCCCTAAAGCAAGAAAACGCCAGAGAGCAGAGAAGGAAACTTCACCCTCTTCTTCTCACCTTCCGCCGCTTCCCGCGAAGATGTCGTGGACGGAGTGCTCCAGATCGAGAGTCGCGCGCGGCCTAGTGAAGAAGGGCTTCCTCCAACAGGGCACCTCTCGGCCGAGAGTGCCGACCGGGGCCGTTATCCCGCCGCCAGAGCGACGAGGTTGTGGTCCCCGCCTCGTTTTTGAGCGCGGCCGACCGCCGCTCCACCCTTCGTCCGTGGGCTTTTTTCCATTACAAGGTGGAGGTGCACCACTCAACCCTAACGGGTCCTTCACATCGCCATTTTCATTACCCCGTGCGAGGCCTTCTTAGGGATTGAGCCGCATTGGCGCTGTATGCACTTCTTCCAGCGAGGCTTTGGAAAGACAGCCGCTCGACGCGACGGCGCCATGGGCGGCTCGCCCTCCACTTCAACGGCCGGAGTTCGAGTACTGGACATCAAGTCGCGTCCTCAACAAGGGATGGCGCCCGAATGGATCTATGTCGGAACGTTGAAAAACAGCGCCCAGGCTTTTTCGGCGAGCTCCTCTGTCGCAGATGGAGCAATGGACCGGGCGCCGAAGAGGAGAAGAACAAGGTGGCCCCGATCGTGGAGGATCGGGGCTCGAGGAAACGGGCCGACAGGGGATGTTGTCGCACGCCTTCATGAGGATGCGCGCAGCCCCGCGCCTCGAGCCGCACCCCATGTTCGAGATGAGGGCCATCCGACCGCAAGGATGGAGGTGGCCGAGTTGGTCGGTCCGAGGTGGAGGCCGGGTGGTGGCGATTATCGGAGGAGCGCCACGGTGGCGCGGCGCCACCCGGCCTTTCTCGGCCATCCCCAAATCGTGAGTTTGTGGATTTTTCTTTCGCTTCTTTCTTCTTCGCTCTTAGCGTCGACTGATCGGTCGCTTTTGTATCCTCTAGGGCTCGCAGGCATGTCCTCCCGCACCGCCCCGGGAGAAAGAAACGAGGCGGCCTCTCGGCGAAGACCGCCGAGGCCGATTCCCGCAAAAGGCGTAGGAGGAGAGGAGGAAGAAGAAGCGAAGGAGCGCGCGCGGCAAGGCACGCGCGCGAGGACGATCGAGTCCACCGCGGTGGGACGACTTCTACCGATAGTGGGGAGCTTCCCGACTACTGACGCATTCCTTCCCGACCCTCCGGTGAGTGGTGGCTCGAGAGTTGGCCCGACAATGAGCCTCGCGCCGCGTCCTCGGCGAAGGCGATATCGCGCCGCAGATTGTCGACGCGCCCGACCGGTGGTAAGCCGGGAAGCGCGCCACCGACCGCCCTGCGGGGGCCGACGAAGAGCGGCAGCCAGCGACCCGCTCCGCTCGATAAGTATTTCTTCCTTCTCTTTGGAACATTTTTGTAGCAAAGCCGCCGGGCGACTTTTAAATATCGTGACGTGCGGCGCCTACACGGCGTGACGGTGGGCGTCATGACCACTTCTCAAGTGGCGGTCACGCGGCTTTGGTGGTACCGTCAAGTCGGCGCCTATGGAGCACGCGATCGTGGACGCGCCTCCTTTGAGGAAGAGAGAGATCGAGGCAAGAGCTCCCGCGCTTCGCCGACGCCGCGCCGACGCGAGATCTTCCCAGGAGGGGATGGCGACGCCGGCCGCCATTGCGCCCGATCGAAGAAGCGGCGGAAGAAGAGTGGAGCGATCGCTGACCACGGCGGTGCCGGCCGAGATAATCCGCCGGAGGGGTCGGCGAGAGCGCCGGGCGCCACGCCGGCCGGGCGCGCCGATGCCGAGGCGTCTCACCGCCCAAAGGGTTCTCAGGGCCGACTTCATCGCCTCGCCATGGCGCCTGTCGGGCGCCGCTCCTCCGAGCGCATGCGGCGGTCTCGCTGCCGGATAGCTCTGTGGCGGGATCCATGGACCCGGCCGAGAGCGAGTGGGTCGCCTTGGCAGGCGCCACGGCTGCGGAGGAGGAGATAGGGCGATCCATAAGGGTCCGACCCTAGCCTTAGAGTCTTCAAACAGGCGCTGGAGGTGATGGTCGGGATTCAACCCGTAAGTTTGGTAAGGCGAGCGAAGGAGTCGTACTTTGTAACTCTCGATATGCTTACGCGATTTGACGAAATGTCTGTGTTGTAAAGATTTGCGGGCTGCGTTCAGCGCCAGCCGGGCTCCTTCGTCGCCGGATGCTCGTGGCGGCCGCATGGAAGAAAGTGGTGGCCACGGCTTGAGTTTAAATCTTGCCCAAGAGGCTTTGAACATTGGGCGACGGAGGCGAAAGAACTCCGCCTAGGTCGAGGAGGCCTCAAAGGCCCTTTACGACGAGCGCCTTGGGGCCGAGGCCTTGAGGGCAAGGGTGGTGGAGCTTGAATCCTCCTGGCGAGGTCACCGAGGCCAAGGACGCCGCCGTCACCGGCCGAGGGTGGCACAAGCGAAGCGACCCATCTGCGGTCGGAGCGGGATCGAGCCCGGAGGACGCCGAACAAGCTCGGTCCCGAGCAGAGATCGTTTCGGAAGGAGCCGCTTCCTGAGGACGCCCTCGAGAGTCTCGGGGGAAGTCGGCACTGATCGACTCTGCGATAGTAAGTATCTCAACTCCTCCATTGATTTCTTTGGTTGGGGTAACCGTGAGAGACTCATCCGAGACGCCAAAACTCGCAGAGGTGCGAGAAAACCCGAGCGCCGCCATGGAGGCTCGGACGCGGCGGAGACCGCATGACGTGGCGATCGCGCCGAGGACAGGCTCGCGGCGGCGAGGGTCTCCGAGGATGGTAGGGCCGAGATGGGCGCCGAATCGAAGCCCTTGAGGCCGGCCAGAGGTTCGCGCCCAAGTCTTGGGCACGAGGCGAGCCCGAGCGCACTTGCCTCGCTGCCCGGAGTGCTGGGGGCTTGTGGAGGCGGTGTGATTGCGGGCGCAAAGATCGGGAGCTTCGTCCGCTTTGGTCAACACCGCCTCGCACTATGACGGTATCGACCTCGCAGATGGTGAGTAGCGGCATCGCGGAACCGGACCGACGACGAGGTCGGATGTGTTCGAGCTCGTGTCGAGCCGCATGCTCGAGATCGCCACCACGCCCCGCCGAGGTCGCCTTCAAGATGCGAGTCCTCCTCCTCCGCGCGCGGCCGCCACCGTGAAGAAGAGGAAGAAAGAAGTTAGCCCCTTTTTTTTTCTTGCAAAGATCGCTGTGTAAACGATCGTAAGTAATTGTAAGCTCGGCTTGCCTCTTTGCTCTCCTTTGCGTTTGGGTTTGACCGACCATAGCCTCAAGGACCACGGGTCGCTTATGCGTAGGTCGGGTCAATTTGAGAGGTCAAGAGGATAGGAGTCTTGTTTATGCGGTAGTTACGCGCACTCATGGGGTTCGGAGTGTTCCGTCGGCCAAGGGTTTTTCCACTCGGGCACTTCCTTCTTCCGCAAAGTGCTACTTAGCAACCATAGCCGCCGGGCGAGGCCGTAATGGCGCTGGTCGAGAGGGTTACCGCTCGGGATAGACTCTGTGACTAGTCGGGTCACCGACCCACATGAGTACGTGAGTTAGCCGAGTTCGTGTGGGGAAGATTGTTCCAATCGACCGTAAAGTCATCCCACTCGGTGCTTCCTTCTTCCGCGGAGTGCTCTTTGGGCAACCATAGCCGTACCGGGCGTAGGCCGTAGCACTCGGGTCGAGAGGGTTACCGATCGGGATAGACCTCGTGGTCGGTTGGGTCACCGACCACACGAACACCATCCGAAGCGGCTCGAACGGGACGCCACGGCACCCGAAGTCGCCACGTGGCGACCGTGTGCTCTGTTGGGAGAAAGGTAAAGACTTATACCAGAAAAAGAAAAGAGCTTAGGATAGAATCGCCTTAACTTTTCAATGTTCGGGCATTAGGGAGGATGCGACCATCGGCGTCCTTGAGTCGAAGGTGCCGGTCGGAGAACTTCCACGACGGTGAAAGGACCCTCCCGGGCGTCCACTTGTGCTTATCTTTGGTTGTCCGGACCGACGCAGAACCAAGTCGCCGGTACCGAAGGATCGTCCTCGAACTTGGCGGCCGTGGTAGCGCGCAGGCTTGTTGATATCCGCCGACCGCAGATTCGGCCACGCGTCGCGCGCCTCGTCGAAATGGTCGATGGCGCCTTGTTGCGGCGAGCCCCGAGCCTCATCGAAGGCTTGCAATCTCGGGAGCCGTATTCGTGTCGATGGGCAAAATGGCTTCGGCGAACACCATAAAGAAGGGTGTGAACCCGGTCGCCGGGTCGGCGTGGTCCGAGACTCAGAGGACGGGAGGCGCGGCTACCCAAATACCGCGAAATGCTTGAGCCGATCGAAGATCCGCGCTTGAGTCCTTGAAGGATCATGCCGTTAGTGCGCTCGACCGGCCGTTAGTCCGCGGATGGGCTACTGCCGCCCAATCGACACGGATGTTGAAGTCGTCACGTAACTCGAAATTCCTTCCCGTGAAGCGGTTCGTTGTCGGTGATGATGGAGTTTGGGACTCCAAACCTAAAAACGATGTCGCGGAAGAAGATGGCCGCTGTACCGACGCGTGACGCCACGACCGCTTGGCCTCTATCCACTTGGTGAACTTATCTACCGCGACGAGCGGTGGGTGAAAGCCCCGGCGCTTTCGAAGGCTCGACCAAATCGAGTCCCCAGACGGCAAAAGGCCACGTGATGGGGATCTGTCAGAAGCTTGGCGGATCGTCTCACGAGCAAAGAATCGCATCCTTCGCAGTGCGCATCGATATGCTCGGCGTCCGACACGTGGTTGGCCAAGAGAAACCTTGTCGAAAGGCCTTTCCCACAAGAGATCGGTGCGTGGTGACCGCAGACTACCGTGTATGTCGTCCAAAGAAATTGTTTTCCTTGGTCGGTCAAGATACATTTTGGAGGACCGGAGGACTCCTTTGTAGAGGTCCGGGCCGATCAGACGAAAGATTTTGCCCGCCGGGCGGCGCCGGCCTCGGTCGGTCGGGAAGTGACCGTCCGTCAAACGGTCGATGTAGGGCCTCCTCCGATCGGACTCAAGTGCTAGCACACCGCTGGCGATCCGGCCAAGTCACGCTCGACCGTAGCGTCGGCCGGGCGACCGTCTTTGGATTGGTCGGGTGGCCGCCAACCGCCGAGTCCACCGACAATGGCCGCAGGAGGTCGGAGACGAAGATCCGGCGGGACGGGCTCTGCGGAGGCAAGATTGGCGGTGATCGGCCTCGCCATTGTAGCGTCGGTAGCTATGGTGGCTCGAAACCCTTGAACCGCTCCTCGAGCCGGCGCTTCTCGACAAGACGCGGCCATGCGGGCGTCTCGGGGCTCGCAGCCTTCATGACTTGGTCGACGACAAGCTTGGAGTCCCCGTGGACGTAGAGCCGCGGCACCGAGGTCGGCAGCGATCCGGAGACCGTTGGCGAGCCTCGTGCTCGGCAATGTTGTTGGTCGCGTCAAGAGCAACCTAATGGCGTATTGAAGCTCTGTTCGGCGGGAGATGATGGCGACTCCGCGCCGCGCCATTCTTGGTGTAAGACCGTCAAGTATATTGTCCAAGATGCTCGGGTCTTCGACCACCGTGGTGCTCGGCTTGATCCACTCGGCGGCGAAGTCGGCGAGCTCGCGACTTGATCGCCGTCAGGGACGTATATTATGCCATGGCCGCTAAGCTCGGCGCCCATTTGGCTATCCTTCCCGAGGCATCGCGATTGTGGTGGGGACGCTAGAAAGATAGCGCCAGACTTCGCAGCCCGTATTTGTGCTTGACGGAGAACCCATGGTTCGCATGGGCCGTCCATCAATTTCGGTGGTTGGCGCGACGGCCGGCGCGCTCCTACCGCCGCTATGGCGGTCGGCCGTGGCGACCACTGGGTCTCACGGATCGCTTCCCGCCGCTTGGGCTTGTCGGGCGGTCGGAAGGAGACCCGCTTTGACGCCGGCTCTCTGCTGGCCTTTCCTCCTTCGAAAATAGCCCTACGGCCTCCTCGCGGAGGCGTGGTTGATGGCGATGTCGAGGAGCTCCTTGGTGGTCCTGGGCTTGAGGCGGCCGACCTTGTGCACCAAGGCCTTGCAGAGGTGCCGTAGATGAAGGCTCCCACGACATCGGCGTCGGAGATGTCGGGAGCTCGTTCTGTGGCGGGAAAACCTCGGATGTAGTCCGGAGAGTCTCCCGGCCGCCGCTTGCGACCTTCAGTCCCAGGAGTTACGGGCGCTTATAAGTGCCACGGAAGTTACCGACGAAGAGATTCTTCAAGTCACCCAGTTCTCGAGCGCTTTTGAGGCGGTACTCGAGCGAGCTCGAGCCGAGTCCGCGAGGTAGATGGGAGGTCTTGGATGATGAAGAGATCATCTGTCGCTCCCACCCGACGCGAGCCGTAATCTTGAGCCAGACACAGGTTGGTGGCCCGGTGTACTTGGCAATGTTGGTAGGCGCCGAATCGGCGGAAATCCGCTGGCGGATCCTTGGCAAAAAGCCCGTGGTCCGGGACCATCAGGCTCGGCCGCATGATAGTGGCGCCACCATCCGCAACACGTGAGTGGCGGCGTCCTCCGCCATCTTTCTTCGTGCCTCGAGGTGGCGCGGATGTCGTAAGGGCATTACCGAGGCGCCGACGCACCGGGTGCGTGAGGCTGGGTGGTTCATGGTGGGGCGCGGTCTTGCCGCGCTCCGGCTGGCTCCATGTGGCGCAGACTGGGCGGTGGGCGGAAGCGCCGGTGTGGTAGAGAGGGATAAGCTGCATGTCTTTGCGGCGCGCTCCACCCCGAAGGTTCCGTAGGTAGCTCGGCCTCCGGGTTTGCGGGCTCGGAAGGCCTCGGAGCGCAAGATTGCGGCCGCAGACCACGCTTTGGCTTGCGTGAGGAAAAACTGGGGCGCGGATTTCGCCCCAACTTGTGGTGCTCTTGGCGCGCGCGCGCGCGCTGCGCCCAAGACTTGCGCGGGCTCGGGCTCGTCTGCTCGAGTTGGCACGAGCCGGCCGAGCTTCGACCTTCGCTCCTCCAGCTCTCGCGTTGCCGTTGGAGCTCGGCCAGCGAGCTCGAGCGTTCAGCGCTACCGTATTCCTCCGTGCCTCGGTCGCGGCGGACGGGGACCGTCGTAGCCGCGGTGGCTACGCCAATCGGCCATGGTATGCGCCACATTGCACTCGCATGAGTGCCGCTGCTGGCGGGATACTCCGTGTCGGGTGGAGCCGTGGTGGAAGAGTCTTCCAAAGAACTCGTGGACGGAGGTTGGCATGTAGCCGCCATAGCTACAAGTCGTGAGCAAAGCGGGAGGTGACGGATCTCTGCGCAGAGCCGGAGGCTTCGCCAAAGGAGGTATAAGCGCTCCTCGTGTTCCGGCTTTGGGGCATGGGGCGCTCAAGCCGGAGTGGGACGGCTGCCGGAGATGGTGTGCATGCTCCCGCAGCGCCGCCCTCCGACAGCGTGAGGATGAGCGTGAGCTCTCCTCCGAGGTGACGAAGCCGAGGAGCCGGCGGATCGCCCCGAACGCATCATGCCGTCGTTGGAGAAGAATGCCATCAAGGAGACGAATGGGAATCAGGAGATCTTTCTTGAAGACGCTGAAGCCCCTACTGGCGCGCCAACCGCCGCATTTGAGCGGCAAGTAAATTTGTAAGTCTAAGCTGCGCGTTCTGCTCCCGAATGGTTAGACCACAGTCCAAGATGTATACCGTTTGGGCCAAGGTCCTACTCCGATCGTGCGTTGGTGTTGTATTCATCAAAAGTGATGATCGCACCTGAAGTTTTTTACAAGCGAGAGGTGGAGCCTCAACACTAGAATGATCTAAACTTAGCTCTCGGAAGGAGAAGAAAAAGAAGAAGAGGAAGAAGAGGAAAAGCTCTCTTGTAGCTCTTACTCACGCCTGTTAGGAGGTTCTCGCCTCCTTTATTCAGATCTGAAGGCGGGTTACATCGAATTGGCGAAGTGCCGGCGAGCTACTTTAGGGCTTCGGTCTTGCCCCGCCGTCGGCAATCGTTCGCCGATCGGTCGCTTGCTCATCGATCGTCGCCGCTGCTTGAGCCTATCTTTGGTCGGTGGTCTAGGTGGTCGAGCGGTTAGGTAATCCTCCGGAAGTGGCGTAGGCGCTCTCGTGATCCATGTGGGTGCCGACGTAGTCGCGTGTGGCGTTGGAGTTGCCTCGGAGAGAGCGTGTCCTTGCCGTTGTGGTGGGTGGTGATGGGACAGAGACGTGGCTTCAGACTATCAAAGCTGTCTTGGAAGGACCACCGCCTCGCTCGATCCACTTGAATGACCGTTCGCGGGGCACGTGGCCTTAGGTTGACACGGACTCCGTCGCGCGCAGACGTGGCCTCGGCGGGATTATCATGGTTCGGTCGAGCCGGGATCCGTCTGCTGCGGGGTGGGAACCTCGCTGAGTCGAAGTCGCGGTATCCGCCCCATTGCGGGTCGGGAACCTCTTTGAAGTCGAGTCGGGGATCCGAATCATTGGGGTCGGGAACCTATTTGAGTCGGTCGGGACCGGTCGGAATGGTCTCCGAATGGTCTCGTAGGCATTTGGGTAGCGGTAGGGGACGGCTGTTTAGGCTGGGCCGATTCGAGGCCGCTTGCTTAGCGCTCTGGGCTTTGCTTGTTGCAATTGGGCCGTTGGTGCACCCCTGTTTTATGAGTATTCGTCATCCATGTTAAGAGTAAATCAGTAAAAGCGTTCCTTAATTAATTAATTAATTCCTCCTATCGAATCCATGTCCATGAAGCGAGCCAAAATAAGGAAGAGAAGGAAGCATGGGAGCGGCCGGTCATGGCGGCCGTACGTAAGTCAAGTGCATCCTCACGCAGTGACATGGGCGCGCCGATATAAAATTCGATAGCCGCCCACCAGCCATGGAAGCAGACGCATGCAGGGTAGTTAAGGAAACATATATTACGATTAAGCGTACGAACCTACGTGATCAGGTGAATGGAACCCGCCGCGGGGCAGCAAGGAACGCGAGCCGCCCCCGCCGCCGCACCATGAGAGCGCTCAGGCGCAGCTGAGGCGGCCGGAGAGCAGCAGCCCCTACGTGCAGTGCGGCGGCAGCACGGAGGAGTACAATCGCCAGGGCTACGGCGCCGCCGGCCACCGAGGGCCCCACGCTCTCCGGCGGCGCCCTCGCCAATGCCCAGGCGCGCGAGGCGTGACGAGATCCAACGGCCTGGATTGATTGGATATAGCCAATGCGAATATACTATGCTATTTTTTGCTGTAAAGCATCTCACTAAACTGGTGATTAGCCACAAATCATTTCGGCTTCTTATGTTTAGTTACAGGTGTAATTGATTCCGCAAACTAGAAATATTCATCTGTCTTGTAAGATTTCTGCTTGATATATTTAAGTTCTTCATTCTTGTTTCAACTCTACCGTATTCCTGTACAAGGTTTGAATTGGAGTTCTGCTGAGTTGGACAGGACAAGTAGGCGTTCCTGGCACAAATTTCGTTATCATATCCTTAAAATGATTATGCCAGATAACATATTTTCAACTACATAAAGATTAGGTAGTAATCTGACCAAGTCTAGTATCTAGATCTTTACCAACCAAACCATGACAGCACAGAATGTTCTGCTGGTGTAAACTCATATTGCAATTGACTAGATCAGAACTACATAATCCAGGCACAACAACCTGATTTTCCTTTTAATAAAATAAAAAATGTTTCTTATGTGTATGTTCAAATCAATATTCCATCATAGTTCAGGAATTCTAAATCATGATATTATTTCCTCAGAAAACAAATATTACTCTTCAGGCCAAACAAATCAGCAATTAAAGAAATGGTACAGGAAGTAGCAACCTGCAGGTCATCCAAGCATGCCCGTTGACTTAGCTTTGCAAGGCTTGTGCCATTGAGCAACATCAATTCATTGCTTCATATTTATGCATTTCCAGGAGACGATGAAACAGCAAACAGATCAAAGTTTTCCCCTTTTCCGTCATGGAATTGCCTGCAGCAAAGAGGCAATTCAGTACCAGCCAAAGCAAGGAATGTTCAGGCATCAATGCTTACAAGTCTCATGATGGATACCCACCGTTGTCTCCTGATGTCTACCACCGGCAGGCTTCTTCTTACAGCGTTCCATCTTCCGAGCTGAGCAGGAGCTCAATTAGCAGCAGCAGCTCGTTCAAGGCAGCAGCGCATAGAGTTGCCGGCGTGTTCGGCAGTTGCTTTGTGCCCCGGAAGATCACAACTGAGGAAGAAAAGGAGGTATCTCAGCAGTGCAGCAGTGCAGATTACCATGTCTCCACTGATTCAGGTACGTAGGTAGGACATGCACCCTGTATCAAGGTACAATTGCAAGAATTTTGGTGATGTTCTTTCGACACAGTATCTGGACTTTCAGTAAATGAATGTTTTGAACAATTAGAACTTAGAACAAACCATAGTTCCTGTTGATAACTAATCCATTTTTATCCTTTTGTTTGGAGTAAACACCTTTTACTATGATAGAAATTCCCTTCTCTTCAGGGTATCAAGGGTCATCTAAATTATCTCCTTTAAAAAACAAGAATTCAATGCTATATACATATCTAAATTCGTGAAGCCACACAATCTAATTGCAACAGGAACAGGGCAGGAAAGTTCAGTGCTCACCATTTCAGATATATCTAAGGCAACCTCAAACTTCAGCGAGAAGAACATAATAAGGCAGGGAGATTCTTGTAGCATCTACAAAGGGAAGCTGAAGGATGGGTCTCAAATTGTCGTCAAATGTGCCAGAAAGGTCAGGAAACAAATAACAGACATACTTACCACTGTTCATGGAGTATGTATACTGTAGTAGTAGAAGTGTAGTAAATAGCTATCTTGCTGCAGCAGTTAAACGGTCAGTACCTATCAGCAGAACTTCAGAGGGAACTTGAAACTATTCCAAAAATTGAGCACCTGAATTTGGTGAGATTCCTCGGATACTTCAAGAATAAAGAGAACAGCCTGATCGTCGTCGAGTATGTCAGCAATGGTTCATTAAGGGAACACTTGGATGGTACGTATTGCCACTGACCATCCGTGCAAAAAAAAATTCATTCACATGATTACTTACAGTAAACTACAATGTTAAAAAAAAGTTATATTCTACAATAATATGTGCTTCGAAAGGAAAAAAAACATCAACCTAGGAGAAGGACACTGATCCGGATTTGTGCAATGCAAAACAATGCAGAATCCCGAGGAAATGGCTTAGAACTTGCGCAACGGCTCAACATCGCAATCGATGTAGCTCATGCCATAACCTACCTGCACGAGTACACAGGTATTCCATATATTTTCTCCAAATTTTGAGATGGTATCATTCATGGTAAGAACAGGCGAAGATGATGAGTAGTGTGCAGTGTGCTTAATTACCTGAAACACGTCGCTCCAGATCAGCCGATCATCCATCGGGACATCCGGCCGTCCAACGTGCTGCTGACCGAGGCGCTGACGGCGAAGGTGACCGGGTTTGGGCTGGCGAGGATGGCGGACGAGTTGGAGGCGACGCACATCTCGACGCAGGTGAAGGGCACCGCCGGGTACGTGGACCCGGAGTACCTGAGCACGTACCATCTCACCGACAAGAGCGATGTCTACTCCTTCGGCGTCCTCATCGTCGAGCTCGTCACCGGCCGCCCGCCCATCGAGCGCCGCCGCGACGTCGACGCCCGAGCCACCACAAAGTGGGTAAGATTAAGAAACAATCGTAATCATAGCCACTGACACGTACAGTGCAATGGATTTGCAGCGGGTAATTACAGCAATGCGACGCGATGCAGGCGTTGCACAAGTGCAGAGCAGGAGAAGCCGTGGTTGCCATGGACCCCAGGATGAGGAGGAGCCCGGCGTCGGTGGCGGCAGTGGAGAAGATGATGGAGCTGGCCGAGCAGTGCATCGCGCCGGCGAGGAGGGACCGACCGTCGATGCGGCGGTGCACCGAGGCGCTGTGGACCGTCCGGAGGGACTACCACCGCCGGCAGGAGGTGCCGCGGCAGGACACGCCTGCCGCCGCCGCCGTGGAAGACAGGAGCTCAGAGTGGGTTGTCAGGGAGGACAGGTCGATGATGCCACTTAGCATGTGACCATGTAGGCTGAGAATTGGCACCATGTTTGTTTGGGTTGAACCGGTTGCTCTGTGAATTGCGACCTTGACGACTGTTTCTTCTCAAAATTACAGATTAATTGTCACTAGTACACTCCCGACTTATAGGGCTGGCTATCGAATTTAACGTTCTATTATCAAGCAAGATGATTCAATCCAAAATCATTTTATTTACCATTTAAATGGTTATTTTAAATTCGAGTTATGAGCCACTATCAGACCAAACCTCATTAACATTTTTTTCACGCAAAATAGACTCATTTCAATCTAAACTCATTGTCTACTGTAATCAAAAACAATTTTGATTTAGAGTCCTAACGATCTTTTTTTTATCAGCCCTGCCAACTTACGTCCCCGGCCTCTGCTTTCAGAGAAAACAGAGAACCAACAGTTCACAATCTGGATCATTCTAAACCTAAAACAACTCTGGGCATCACAAGAAACTGAAGGAAAGACAGCCGCATGTTTGACGATAATTCCTCTTCGAGTAACATACAGATGGTGATCCTCATGTAGCTGAGTTGAGTGCCATATTGACAAAATAGGTTTAGATGAACAATGCAAGCCATCATCAACTAGAAAAAAATTCCAAGTGTCACAAAATTCTTATGCAAAACTCAAAAGGTTTCTACTGTAAAACTATATTTCCCGAGCTAGTTAACTGATGGGGGGCAGCAACTTGTGGATTTTTTCTGTGCAGATTGAGCTCCTTGGTATGTTATGGTGTGAAGAAGTCCTGTCATGGAGAGTGGGACTAATCTCTTGATCTGCTTCAATGAGGCCCTGAGATTTCGCCACACAAATCACTAATCGATGTTCCGTGAAAATGATGGCAACGGCGCGCCTTCTTGGGGCCGTAAGATGACGAGAACTCCAAACATCCCAAGCATTGGCAGAAGCACAAGCCATTTCAGCAGCTTGTAGTAATGCATGTGGAAGGTAAGTGAAAACTCGTCAGAAAAATAGAACCCATGTTTGTTAACCATCTCCACGAGCACAGTTCCTGTGGTTCTAACAGGAACAGTGGGAAGCTTCATCCGTTGCTTTCCTGGTTCATGATAGATCTCACTAACCACAATGCGCCTATCTCCTTGGTAATTCCCAGGGACAAGCAAAGTTACCTGAAATCCAACAGTAAAATGAAGGTACTTGAAAGTTGGTAAAAATATTTGGCTTGTACATCAGGCGAGACTTTAGTCTAAAAACTGTACCGTCACATTGTAAGGAGCTTGATTCCCGTAGGGAACTCTGTACTTGTCAACAATCTCAAACTCTACCCAGAAAAGCTTGCCCTCTTCATCACGGAAGGTCCTGGAACCATGCTTAACATAAATACCTTCACGGTCGTACTGATATGCAGCATTATTCCTTCCTTGGTTTGATGATCTCCATACCTAACAACAGATTAGAATGAAAAGTTACCTCATTATCATGCTCACCTCTATGTTTAAACATTCAAAGAAAAAAAAGTGCAAAGGAGATATGTAACTCTTAACTATCGAACCAGGTTTAAGCAGAAGTTGCAAAGGGTTCACCAAAAGACCTATCTGACTAGAGTTAAAAAACATCAAACAAAATGAAGACTTGAATACAAACACACACATACACATATTGCCTACCTTGAGTGGATGGTGTGGTGAGGGAGTGGAAAAGCAAAAGACATTGCCATTCATGGTAGTAACAATAAGATCAAGGTCATCTCCACCGTCCACATTGTCAGCCAAAACCATGGTGTACCTGTGGATGTGCAAAAAAGTGAGCCCGTTTTATTGAATGTAAGGGCCTGTTTGTTTTAGTTTTTGATTCTGGATTCTGGTCCCAAAAGCAGAATCAGAAACAAACAGCCTGATTCTAGAATCCGATTCTGACAATCCACCCCACTCATATACACTAGAATCCATAATCCACTTCATATGTGCTTTTGGATTCTAGCTTTTGGAGAATCAGCTTCTCAAAAACCACAATACAGAATCAGCTTTTAGAGAATCCAAAGCTGAAACAAACAGGCCCTAAGTACAGTACCCAAAAATGCTACCAAACATCTTGCAAAGCAGAGAGCAAATGGCATACGAGGTCTCTCCAATGTCAACAACATCCGCACAGCCACTTGAACCCTCGATCAAATATAAATAACCATCAAAGGACGTTGTAGCAAGAGTTAGCCCCTGTGACTTTTCTCCACGTTTGCTCATGTCGAGTAATAGAACAGGACTCATAATCCTTCCATGTGTTCTATATGGGAAAGGCTGAATTTTCGAGCCATCCTTTCCACTAAGAACATATATGTTTCCTGATGCAGTTGGGACAACAACGTCAGTGTGACCATCTCCATTGACATCACCAACAGTAGGTCGCTGTCATCATATGATTATGACAATCAGATTGCATATAAAAAACATAGGCTGGATAAAAAAAAATACAGCAAACAAAATGCTGCAGCGGAAGTACATGATATCTTCATTTTAACTAAAAACAAATTATGATATTCTGAATCAGTTGGTCCAAAAAAAAAAGTAATAGCACAAGATGAAGCCAGACTGGTAGAATCTTTAACTAAAGGATTTAATCAGGATTATAGATGAATGAATTCTCGTGAGCTAAACCATGCAAGCAGCATCAGCACATGTAGCAATTGCAGTTATATATTGTCAAGAGACATGGATTACCTTGGTACATGGATAGGCAACCAAATTTATATAAGCAATCAGTTAACACCTTATGAAAGTAAAGGGTGAAACTTGCCTGTGGAATAAGACTCTTCAGATGCACTTCCCAGATTTCTTCTCCCTCTGCAGTCCAAGCTGCTACATTGCCATGCACATCAGCAGTGACCATCTCAATTTTCCCATCATCGTTGATGTCTGCTGCAATGACTGGTGCATGTATCTCAGCCATCTCAAGGGGGAACCTGTTCCTAACCTTACCTACAATGACAAAATCAACATATGTAGAGCACATGGATGTTCATGTATAAGTAGCCTATCAGTGCACCAAAGGACAAAGGTACAAGTATAACTGTATAAATGATGGTAGGAATTCAAGTTTTCTAGTGAGGATTCCAGTGAAATACAGTCTAATTTTCCAAAGCAAAAAATAGCACGGTTATTACTTAACACCAACATATTATATTATTCCAGTCAAGAAACTTTATACAATGGGAACTAGATTACTACACACAAAACATATGAAATGACAGCTCAGCATAAAGCTGGATTCAATAATTAATATTACGAGATTAAGAATTTACCGCGATGATCAATAGCATAAAACAAGCCAAATGAAGTACCAACAAGGATGTCCAAATTTCCATCACCATCCAAATCAACCACAGTTGGAGAAGAATATGCATGGGCACGGAAGTTTCCATTATCGGTACTTAAATCGAGGTCTGCAGTCCACTTAACTTGTCTTGTGTCAAGGTTAAAAACAACTATGCTGCTTGCAATGTATTTTTCAATGTCAACCCCTCCTAGCTCTTTCATATGCTCTGGGTTATCATAATACCTGCCAGTAAAAGACAGTACGTTACTAGTGCACTAGGTACAGCAACACAGACAAGACAAGAAATCATGGACTGCTCATATTGTGGTTGCAAGTTTGTATTAAGAAAAAGCATTTCAATCAGAACCAAAAGATAGCACAACAAGATAAGCAAACACCTAGCATTAACACCTTTTGATTCACTGTTCAAATAAGCATAATAATACTTAACAGCAAATCTACGACTGCTAATTTTGCGAAAGAAAAAGGGAGTCTAGTCATTAACTCTGGGGATCCAGAGTCTTAAGACAATCAATCAAAGCAGATCAAATCAATTGAGTCAGAGAAACAAAAGCCCAATCCAACTGAGACAAGTTGTAAGGCACCATCATCAACCAACCAACCATAATCAGGGAGAATAAAAGGCTTCTGATTTTTTTTAAAATTAATCTATAGCTATCTTGGACACATAAATGACACATGACAATACAGAACAGAAGTATCTTTTCATATGTTAAGCGGCTCTTATTTAAGAGTTTTTATCATCCAAAGTCACGAGCAACAAGCACATAATGCATTAGTAGCAGAGAAAGCAGCCTTACTCATGGTCAAAGAAGTAGGATACAGCAATCACCATTTCTTGTACACCATCTTTGTCAATATCTGCAATTACCTGTAGAAATAATGTCACAAATAACTCAAAGACATTTTTGGAATGAAAAAGAAAAATATAAGAAAAAGGAAACAAAAGGTTCACTTACTGGGGTGGACAAGATGTGAGCATCTATGCTCACATAATCTTCTGCTTTCTCATGCTCTTGCTCTGTCCAGTCCTCGTCTCCCCACATGGATTCGTCAACATAGTCATCATAATCATAATTGTACTCCCCAGGCAGATCTTCTTCATCCCGAAACAAATCAAATGATGCATCAGCGTCAGCCTCTAAAGGCTCGTTATTTTCAACGGTCGCTGCTCTTGCTGTTCCCGCATCACTTGCATGAGTTTCTGAGCTTCCCATTTGATCATCACTTTTATCAGTTGTTTGAAGCAACCTTCTCTGAGCATGTGATGCATTCTCTGTCGTGGTACTTACACTGGAGATGCTCCCAGCATCAGTGCTGTTTGGATTATTAAGCAACTCCATATTCCCTTGTCCTTGGGTAGAATTAGGTTTCATTTCAACCGATTGTTGCTCAGATTCGTGTTTCAGGGGATCAACTTTCTGTGTTGTCGAATCGGCTGCACTCCCTACAATGATAAACAAATAACATCAAAGTGCATCTATTTTCCATCTTCAGCCTCGTGGCATAGGACAATGGTACTAACTCTAGAATATGGGAACTTTACTGTTCAGTTTATATATCTAAGTGAGCATATTCTACAAATATGCTCAATATCGATATTGAACTAATGGTCCTAACTAAAATTTAACCTAAACAGTAAATATACCTTCAAGACAGAGCCTGTCATATACAAAATTACAAACGACTTGATGATAAGCCTTACACCCAAATGCAAAAACAAAAGAAGAAATTTCTTAGAATAGACCAATGAACAATAGGCAATGGATTATAGGTTAACTTACACGACTGGGGTTCCTTATTAGATTCTTTGACAACTGGTTTTTCCTGAATGTTTGCAGGTTCCTCAGAAGCAGCTTTTTTTGCAATTGAACTGTCATGAACATCTGGATGGGAGCGGTCAACTGGATCTGGATTTAGCCCAACATACCAATCTTTGCGTACTTTCCTACGAGGTACCTCTAGCTTGTCCATCATCATATAACCTGATATCCTACGTAACAAACAAATAAAGATTCCCATGTTTAAAGATAAACATAAGAATCTAAATGTCCTATATTGAGTTGCCTACCTGAAGAAATTCACTACACCATTGTAAGTAGCCAAAACTATTTCCCGTGTACCATCCTTGTCAATATCATATAGAAGAGGACTTGAATGAACGTTTGACTGGTGAAATGCAGGCCATCCTGGAAGAAATGTTTCAACAAGTACATATTAAAAAGAAAAGTACACCAAACCAATTTTAAAAAAAAAACTTTTTAATATAGCACATCTTAGATGGATAACAAAAATTCAATTAAAACTTTTTCAGGACCTAACAGGATGTTAGCACATGTTAGACCAACGATTCAATTCGATTTGTAACAAAGAGGTGCGCATGGCAGTGCATGCCAAATGGTAATATGAAACCACACCTGGCAGTTTGTCTCCATCTGAGCCTTCAAGAACTTCTAAGTAATGAACAAATGACGGCACCACTACTTCCAACTTTCCATCACTGGTACAACAAAAAGAAGTCCATTACAGTGTGTTCAAAATGGAATAAAAAAAGGTAAAAAGGCATTAAGACAGCAACAGGAAGTGAAAAATAAGCATGCATCTGGCACTTAAAAAGTCAAATTAAACATGCATATGACATTCATAATGCTGGTAGTCTGGAAGATGAAACCAAACAAAGGAAACAAGCTACTCAGTTCATGGTAATGAACTAATGATGTACTGAATTGATTTTGCACATTATCACTAAGGAAAAAATGATGGAAACATGAAATGACTGAGGTGGTTATACATAGAAAGCAGCGGAAGATAATGAGAAGGATCTCTGACACAGATCAGTATGATCCTAAAGACAAAAGAGGCCAAGACATTTCTCAAGCATCTTTTTACCTGTTGATATCAGCAATCAATGGAGTAGCATAAATGCTGGAACTAACTTCAGTCTGCCATCTCAGCTCCACATTCTTTCGACACTTGGTATTCAATAAAGCATCTTCATCACTACAGAAAATTTATTGACATTACCTCATTGAATATATACATCAATCCATACAGATGACTAACATCATTTGCCTAGGCAACTTTGAAAGTTGTAGTGTCCATAGTGGTTAGATATTCACATATCCTCCTAAAAAATTTGAAAACATAGTGATAGTGATAATAGCGGTCTAACTAAATTACTAAACTTACACCGTAAGGTGTGGCATTGGCAGATGTGCACTTGAAATTATGGCACGAATAAAAACACTTAACTTAGGTTGAGGTCTTTAGTCAAAAAATACTAGACCAACAATTTGAAGAAATATATACTCATTTTAATGTAACAGTCCAAGTTCTAACTCCTTTGATAGATGAAAAATGTAGTAGGCATTGTATTAAACAACTATTTATTTTAGTTGCCTGCCTGGGTAACTATCAGATATCTATCTGTGTGTTTTGCAGCTATTTTAAAAATTAACACGCCAGTGAAATTCAGGTTAACAGTAAAAGTATTAACATGCATAATATCAAATGTCACAAGATTTCTATGGGGACTCATCTGAACAGCTATGTGCAGTTTTTTGCGGCGGTGGCCTGCTTAATAGTCAATACCATGACAGCCTATAGAACACCAGAATCAAGGACCTAACTATAACGAGAGATTGACATTTCCATTTTCAAATACACTATGCCATACGATAAAGGCTATTCCTTTTGTTAGACCAAATGTGAGACCGCAGTACTCGAATAAAACAAAAGTTAAGGACTAAATATTTTCAATACTGAAAAGCATAGTGATTTAACATATTTTACACATCGCGTCATTCTAAACATAAATTGAGCACTACTGCAGCAATCACAAGCTGGTTGAAGTCAACGATTGCAACGAGCCTACGAGAAACCACTGAAACAAACAATCATCTAATCGTTCGCAGTGCCAAGGATATAGCAGCAATTCCAAATCTAAAGCGACCCGGGAAACGGGGGAGGGGAGAAGCGCGAGGTGCTCACAGGTGGGGGTAGCCGAGCATGTCGTCGCTGGCCTCGCGCTGCCGGAACTTGTTGGCCTTCTTCGCCTCCTCCTCCGCGGCGGTTGCAGCGGCCACCACGAGAAGGGCGCATACGGCCACCGCGGCGGCGGCGAGAGCGAGGAGAGGACGCATCTGCGGAGAAACCCTAGCCCTAGGGCTTCGCGGCGCCGCTCGTAACGCGCCGCGTCGGGGTGGGGGCGGTGGTGGAGAAGGGGATCTCGGCGTGCGAGCGGGGGAGTGGTCGGAGTCGGAGCGAGCACGAACGAACTCGAAACGAGCCGCTCCTCGGGGTGGACAACTCAAATGGCAAAAGTGACGAGGGGTTTTTTGTAAAGTTATGGGTCAACTGGTCTATGCGGTCACTGACGGGTGGGTCCGGGACCAGGGTGATGAACTTAATGGGTGGGCCCCGCACGTTGGACCGAACGCTTGGGACGGCTTGGTATCGTTGACTCGTGGTAGTATCATTAATACGACGGTCCTTAATTAAGGTGGCGTAATTCGTAATTAGTACTACAAGATCCGGAGAAGTACAATAGCAAAGCTAGCTACTGGCTAATAGTACTAAGCTAAAAGCTAGTTTGTACAATAACTATCCTTTCTCTCTTGTACATAAATGATCTACCTATACTCCCGTGCAAAGCTGGCTACTCCCTCCGTCCTTGAAAGTAAGGGAGAGAACCGTTTAAATTGTGTCCTCTAATATTAGGGATTGAGAGCTCCCCCTTAAATTGTGTTCTTAAATTGTGCCTATGCATGCAGATGCACGCAGATACATGCGACCACACATATTCCAAAACAAAAACGCGGCAGGTCATTCCCTATAATCGTGATTAATTAATGCATGCATGTTGCCAATTAATAGAGACACAGTATTAAATAGGGGCATTAGAGTCTTTTAGCAGAAACCATAATCTGTCCTAAAATTTCTTGTGTCACTTATTTTCCAGGACAGAGGGAGTACTAAATAAGAATCAGCTCTCTTCTCTCTCCTCTTTTTTCACTCCTTCACATAGACCAAAGCTGATGTGTACATGCTAAGAGCCAGCTGACGTGGTCTTATTGTACATGCCTTAACGTGTGCAACATTATTTTTACAACGCGTGCAACATTTTTTTTCGCGCGCACATTTTTGTTGTTATCGAAGAAAAATGTTTCATGCGTAGAAAAAAATATTGTAGATCGTTCGAAAAAATCAGACGTCCCGTTGCCGGCAATTCTGTAAATAAAACCAATAGAGATCGTGATTAAAGGTTGGATTTGCCAAAGTTTTGCTTTCAGGAGACAGAGGATGTGGACAATTGGTAGTGGGCCCAACCATAATTGGGGCGTCCAAATCTAAAGAAAATCGTAGTGAAAAATACACACAAGTATTTTACGGAAGAATTTTTTAAAATAATAATACATTTTTTTAATAATTAAAAAATACCTCAAAATAAACAATTACAAAAATATATCTATGTTGCCAATCCATTTTGCAATAATCTTCTGACAAAACTTATGTCGCCAAATGATGAATTGGCGAAAGAACTTGTGTTTCCATTTCATTTGTCAACAGATGTCTGTGTTTGTCGCTGATTATTTTGGCTGACAGATTATTTTATCGCTGACTCATTTAGTCGACAGACTGATTTGACTCGTAGGCTTCACTAAATCAATTGAATAGGCAACAAAAGGCCTATCGCAGATTTATTTGGCGATTGAGTTTATGTCGTTAAATGAATTGGCGATAGAGACATATTTTTGTAATTATTTTTATGTAATATTTTGTAAAATTATTTTTAAAAAAAATATTTTACTGAACTAAGGAACCAAATTTTGGTTATCAACAGGACAATGGACGTGCTTCACCAGTTGCCCTACCTAATAGTTGGGACCAGAGTTTCAAATTTTGTCTTCGGTTTACATTTTGGAGGTAGGCGAAATCTCAAAATTTCAGACGAAATTTGGTCAAAATTCAAAAATAAATTTTGAAATCTGGAATTTTTGAACCGAAATTTCGCTGAGAAATGGCGAAATTCAATCGAGCGAAAAATAGTCGAAAATATATCAAAAAAAATTAATTTTTTTTATGGTTTTAACACATCATTATATTCTCATAAAAATTTTCAGATGATGGTCAATCATAAGGAATTTTTAAAAATTCTGAAAGTGCTACTATCCTAATACTGTTGACTGATAAAATTTCAACCGAATGAAAAATAGTGCAAACCACATTAGAACATTTTGAAAAAAAAAATTGGATGGTGCTGACACATTAATAATATCCCCATAAAATTTTCAGATGATGATCAAGCATGAGAAATTTTAAAAATTAGGACAGTGCTACTAAAGGCTGATCAACAAATTTCAACGGAATGAAAAGTGGTTCAAACCACATTAGAAATTTTTGAAATTTTTTGTGGATGATTCTGAAGCATCTCTAATATTCCCATCAAAATTTTAATATGATGATCGCAAAGCCAAACTTATACCTGGCGTAAAAATGGGCAAACCAGTTATTTTTTGACCCAATTACTAGTATGCATAGTGTTAGTACGTGTAACTGTAGAACGCGCAAGGTAGAAGGAGGCCTACGCACAAAGCAAGTGTTTGCACGGTTGCAAAGGTGAAGACTGTTAAACTAAGCGTTTGCAGTAGGGCTCTGGTAAATGATCACGTGTGCAACCATATGATCCGGGCTAACGTAATGCTAAGGAAAGCAAAGTCATAGCTTCAACCAATCTTACATGTGATCGTGTGACATGTCACACTCACAACCCGGTGAGAGTGCTCACGATTTAGCTTACATTTTTACACACACACACGAAGAAAAGACACTGTAAAAGGAGAGCCCCTGGTTAAACATACTAGTGTGTGTAGAATAATCACGCCCCAAAGCTGAAGAATGGCAAAGATAAGCATCGTCTGAGAGTAGTTTAATCAGAGGGATTTGATGGTGCTCAGCTCACTGATCAAGCAATCAAGCTGAGGTTAAATATGTAAACTCCCAGCACGTTCTCTTGTCTGCATCTAGCTGTGCTGCATATCACAGAGCATCTGCCTCCTCTTTTTGGCCTCCCCTGTCTGGCGATCTGGCCTCCAAAATCCAACACCCACACGCACTTCGGCAGAGGCACAGGCAGTGTCTCAGAGCGCGCACAAGGCCGGGACAAGCAAGAAATGGCGAGCAAGGCGGTCACCATTGGCGATCTGATCCACCGCGTCGCCTCATCCTGCCTCTCCAACCGCCTCCCCAGCCACTACACCCTCAACGACTCCGGCGACACTGACCTGGACGACGACGATGATCCCTTCGCTGACTTCGCCGACGCCGTCTCGGGCGCCGAGGAATGCCGGCGCTCCCCTTCTGCAACGGCGGCGGTGGCGGAGGAGGACGAGGAGGATAAGAAGCTGAAGATCTGGGAGGAGGAGGAGGAGGAGAAGAAGAGGAAGGTGGCGGCGGAGGCCAAGGGCGCCGAGCGGGCGCGGGACGCGGAGGCGCTCATGGCGGAGGTGTTCGACGCGGTCTCCGGCGTGCGCCGGGCCTACGCCGCGCTCCAGGACGCGCACTGCCCCTGGGACCCCGACAAGATGCGCGCCGCCGACGCCGCCGTCGTCGCCGAGCTCCGCCACCTCGCGCGCCTCCGCGACCGCTTTCGCCGCTCCGCCGCCGCGGGCCACATCCCGCGCCCCAACCCGGCCGCGCGCCCGCTCAGCGAGGCTGTCGCGCCGTACGAAGCCGCGCTCGACGACCTACAGCGGCAGCTCCAGGCTAAGCAGGCCGAGGTCGACGGCCTCAAAGAGAAGCTCGCCCTCGCCAGCAACCGCCGCAACGCGCGCCTCCACCCCTCCAAGCACAATGCCGCTGGAAGCGGAGTCGTGCCGACGCCGGAGCTGTTCACCTTCTGCGCCGAGCAGGCCCGCGAGGCGACTCGGACGTTCGCCGCGCACCTCCTCCACCTCCTGCGCGCTGCGGGGCTGGACCCCGCGGCGGCTACCGGGTCCCTCACCAAGATCCCAGTTTCATCTCCGCAGCTCGCCAAGCACGCGCTCGAGGCGCACGTCACCCGCGTCCTCCTCGGCGGCTTCGAGCACGAGTCGTTCTACCTCGATGGCTCCCTCTCCTCGCTCCTCGACCCCGCCGCGTTCCGGCGGGATCGGTACACGCAGTTCCGCGACATGCGCGGGATGGAGCCCGCCGAGCTCCTGGGCGTTCTCCCGACCTGCGCCTTCGGCCGCTACGCCGCGAGCAAGTTCGCATCCCTCCTCCCTCCCCGCGTGGAGGAGGCCGTCCTGGGCGACGGCGAGCACAGGAGGGTGGTGGACGGCGGCGCGCACCCGCGGACGCCGTTCTACGGGGAGTTCCTGCGCGCGGCCAAGGCCGTGTGGATGCTCCACCTCCTGGCATTCGCGCTCGAGCCGCCGCCCAGCCACTTCGAGGCCGGCCGCGGCGCGGAGTTCCACCCGGAGTACATGGAGAGCGCGACCGCACCCCGTGGCGCCGGCGCAGGCATGGTCGTCGGCTTCGCTGTCGCGCCCGGGTTCCGGCTGGGCAATGGCGCCGTGGTGCGCGCCCGGGTCTACCTCGTGCCGCGCGGAGGCCGACCTTGACAGACGGATGGACAGCATCACGGATCACCTGGTGGAGTAGCAGTAGCTCCTTAGATTTTACCTCGTCTGGTTGCTTCTTCTCTCGAGTAATCCCATCCCCATGTGTAATGGTTTGGAAGTTGGAATTGAACGTATAATTATGTGTTACTATTATTTAGTGAAATGCTGCTACTAGTACTATTCCCCGATCTGATCAGTAAATATCATTAGATGCAGACTTGACTGCGTAGTTAAGGATGCATTCGACCATTCAGTTGGCATATAACATCAAGGAACAGGGCTCATCATAACAGGCATTTATGATGTACTGTTAGTCTGTGATGAAATGCAACAAGTTGTATGATCAATTCTTGCTGGGGCATGGGACATGCAAGATTTTGGGATATTCCCTGAAAAATAAAAACATTACATGGTAGTGTACAGGGAGATGTATCTTGTTCAATGCATATCCTTAAAAAGCATGGATGTATGATGATGATGATAGAACTGTTCCAGGTGATGAGAATGCACATTCTGTCTCACTTTTCCCCCATGATCTTCTTTGAGAACAGATCTCCCGAACTGCAGGCAAAGAAAAAGGTGGAAAGCAGAAGCTTGTGCTCCCTTAAGCTTTTGGCCTAAACAGTGACATTCTGAAAAGTGAAAACGATTTAGTTGTGTCTGTTACTCCAAAATGATCTCGTAGTTCAGAAAGCAAAGCAAGGAAGCACCCCAAGATTGCCGAATGCACACGGTGAAGGGGCCCTGAGGATCCAAATGCTCGAAAACAAGGGGGAAAAAACACTTACACAAAAAATTGTGTTTTTTATTCCAATTTTTGAAAAATGTAGCTATTCCCCAAAAATTATGAAATGAATAACCTATGGTGAAAATACCAACCTAACGAGTTGGAAACCTGCTTTCTACACGACAGAGTTAAGTAAACTGAGAGCAACCAAGTGGTAGTCAAGAGATCTCCCCAGTTCGATAGATCCAATCCGCATGATGTATAAACTCGCACTCCAATAAGTCAGTAGCTCCTGCCAAACATTGAAAAAGAAAGAAACTTATTTCAACAGAAATACGAATATGAAAACATACCCCTCTCCCTATTTACCTCCATCTATCCAGTAATAATTTAACAAAGGACCATTGACAAAGCTTGTTTCAAATGCTTGCTAGTGAACAGAGAACTTACCGGTTAATTTTCATAGCAGCTCACATGTTTCTCGTGTTGGTAACTCAATTCAGTTGGTAACAGATCCATATACTAAAATTCTTGGTTCATTCCTCCAGACCCCAGCTGAAGTATCAATAAAAGCTACTGATCTGCAAAGATGCCTGCTCGGACATGACACACAAGTGTGAGAAACTACAACAGAATGTCCATAAAAATCTTAAATTCCTCACCTGAAGCCAGAGTTTGAGGGAACATAGAAGGAGAGATATTTATATGCAGGGGGAAAAAACAGTTTACTGCATGATGTACTAGCATTTTCTGTAACATTCGGAAAATTTCCTCCTTTTCCAGGAATACAATGGTAAAATTTGCTTACTACAGGATCTTAAATAGACTTGATTTACTTAAAACAGGGGAGCACAATTCACTGTGATGCAATAATAATGAATGAATGCTCTATCCTATAACACCTCTGGACCACAAGTGAAAATCATGTACTCCAGGAGTCCAGATAGGCAGATAAATCATTTCTTTCTTAGGCTATACGTGCATGAGAAATATTAAAGTAATTCATATATGATATGGAAGTGTTACTTCCTAAATCACATATCCCTTTCTGAACACCTGATGCAACCAGAATAGCTGATACTCAAGATTAGGCATGCTCATATATCGAGATTGTTGAAAATTATAGTTCATAATGTTATTGTTCAGTACTTCAGTCATAACATTGCTCACCAAAGTTAGGGAAATCAGAATTCAGAAGACTGTTCACACCTCAGAGGTAATTCTCATTGCCCTGAAGTACCGATTGTCTCAATTTGATCAAAATCTAGGTCCACAAAGCTCTCCTTCCCAAAAAGTGTCAACCGAACAGTGACCTGTGGGACGTAACACTTCTTAGAAAACCAAAGAATATGAGAATAAAAGGTAATGGAAAATAACCAGACTAATAGTTCACTAAGATGAACCTGTCTTCAGCCTAACCTTCTTATTTTTGCGATTCACCTCCAGGAGGGAGCCAGTAAAGCCTGCGAAAGGCCCAGAGAGAACATGAACACTAGCACCAGGTGTAAAAGCGCTGTGGCTGGCACCACCTTTTGAAGTTGACTTCTTAAACTGTCTATTGATCTTATTAATCAATATAAGTTCAGAGTCTTCAACGGGTTTACTGAAAGACTCGACATTTCTGCTGTTTTCCATTTCTTCAAATTCTCTGTCAGCTTTCTCTTGTTCTTCCTTTTCTTTTCTAATAATTGATTCAACTTCTTCAATTGGAATGGGTTTAGGCTTTTTAATCTGCCTTTTTCTGCATAGTGGGAATATTAATATGAAGCCACACACAAGAAGTGCAAAACTAACCATAGAAAGCGATTGTGAAAAGATGTAATCTGCTATTGCACTAACACATATATGTTGTGATCTTAAATTCTCCATATGCTATGTTTCATACATAGTCACAATTACAGAAGGCAAGTTATTGCCTTCATTTGAAGTCAAACGCAGATTGTCATTTACCATTAAAAAAGAATTCAAGTCATCAAACAAGTATCTTATTGTTTTGAGGAAACATGAAGTGATGCATGTTGGTCACCTTGATGTTAAATGATGATAGTGAACTGTAGATGAAATGTATTTGTTTTGACATATTTACAATATTCATAGGAGCCACTATGGTTTCTACTTTCAAGTCTTCCTCACCAAAAAAGGATGAAGATGTTATAAAAAATCAACTGTATAATCAACAATGTGGATAATTCCAACAAACCTAGGAAAGTAAACAACTAAAAACATATAAAAATATCAACTGATGATGTTTCAAAAAAGTTACTGAATAAAGACTACCCACATAGAACCAACTGTAGCTCCAATAAAACCGTAACAACCTTCAGTGTCTCTGATGAAGTCATGAAGCTCCTTGTTTAAGGTGCAATACAGAAAGACCAACCCAGGATGCAAAGGCTTTGATTTGGTACTGATCGAACCACTTTTAAGTCTCTTCTTGACTTGGATGGATGGATTATAGATCTGCAAATACTTTGCGATAAATACAGCTCTAAAAACATGGTATGCAAATAAAATTATAAATCCATTCAGTAACACCGATCCACTGCATATTGCGAATAGGAGAGTTAAGGGTCTGTTCACATCAAACCTAAGTAATCCGCATATTACCACAATTATATGTTTCATTAACAAGGACCAGAAATTAAAAGTTAGAATACGGCAATTGCCACTGTGAGTGGACTAACCAAGAGTCAGAATTTGTCAAATACATTTCGGCAGGTTTCTTATGCTGCTCAATCACTTACAACATAGTATGATGTGATTCACTTGTTAGATGTGATGTTTTAACGGTAGCAAGACTTTTGCACCATGATGCTCACCACATATTGTGAGAACCTAGAAATGGATATTGATTCAAATGGCAATGAGCAGATTATTCAATCTGGTGCTCGGCAAAATGCTGGTGAGAGCTGTGCTTCGCGCAACACAGACGCAAATGATCTAAACTAACGAGCCACTAGGAGGAGAATGGTGGGGGTGAGACCTTGAATGAGAGTTCCGGGTACCGGCGGGAGATGGCCTTGGTAAGGAGCTCGACGTAGTCAGTGCCAGGCGCCATGGAGACGCGCACGATCCACCACTGCGGCCCCAGCTCGGCGAGGAGGTCGAGGTTGAGCTCCTCCCGCCACGTCCTCTTCGGTGGCTTCTTCCGTCGCCGCGCCGGCTCGTGGATGAGCCGGTCCTGCACCTCCTCCTTCCAGTCCCGCGTCCGCAGCCCCCGCCGCTCCCTCCGCTGCTGCCGCCTCTCCCGCCCCGTCAGCTCGCTAACCCCACCGCCATCCGAGGAGGCGGAGGCGGACAGAAACACCGATATGGAAGGAGACGGCAACGCGAGCGGCGCGGCGAGCGCGCAGCGGCATGGGAGGCGAAGGAGTGGATAAGCCAAGCTCATGGCTTCGAGCCGTCGACAACGAGAGTGCTTCGATTTTGCAAGAGCAGCATGGAAACAAAACGATTTAGTTCTCTCTCTTTTTTTTACAAAAAAAGGCTGCTTAAGTTAAAACATACTGGCGCTTACAGGTGGGCCCACATCGTCAGTGAATAACTTTTGGGCCAAGAGGCCCATTAGTACACGGCCCATATGAGAAGGCGCGGGTGCTCTGTTTCGTTCTATCCCCTCCACGGAAGGACAAAACCCTAGCTAGAGTTGGGGAGGGAGGCTGGGCTGGAGGCGCGCCGCTCTAGTGTTCTTCGCGACATCTCAGCCCCGCGCTCTCGAGATCTCCGGCCTTCGTCTTCCTTCCACGTAGGCGTCGGCTCCCTCTTCTTGCTTCCCTACTCTTCTCCTTCCTCGGATGATTTGTTTGTGTAGGGTTGTGGCTACGTGTTCCTTATCTCCTGCGTTTCTTGCCGCGCTCTGTCCTTTGCAGGTTAGGTGCAACAATGGCGGCGAAAGGCGGGCCGACCAACTTGGAGAAGGAGCAGGTCTGCGCATTCATCTTGCTTACTTTTTTCCCTTCTTTTTGCTTGAAGGTTTATGGTGAGTTTAATGCCGCGCGTTCCTGACTGAACAGATGTTTGGGATGGCGGAGAAGGAGATGGAGTACAGGGTCGATCTTTTCAATCGGTGAGTGATGTACCTCTTGCATGCCTTACTACTGGCTGGAACTTGTGAGATCACTAAGGTTGCAACAATTAAACCACTCCTAGTTGTTATTTATGTAGTTACAATGAGAGATCATTATCTGGGAAAAGGACTTGCTTGCATTTCAATTACAATATCAACGCTAAGCTCTGTCCATTGTAAACTGGTATCAGTGATGACTTGGCGTAATATACAGTAGACAAATATAAGCCTGATGTTCTTGCAAACTGGCATTTCTTATGATATGCAAAGTGACTTCTTATGCTCTGCCTTTTCCCCTTGCTGATGCGAATCGCCATCAAGAAATATTAATAGAACTGTTCAGTGAGTCAAGTACAGTGAGATTGTTGAACCGCCTAAATCCTAATAGAAATGGTCTTATGGAACCTGCAGATTATGTGTTTGTAGTTTTTGGCTCTATACTTCTATACGATTTACTACCACATAATCGTTGCAGTGATAAAGATAAGAGATATATCATCAGGTAGTCTAGCACTATTGCTACTTGTTGGCACCAAGATGCTTCATAACTTACTAGTATTAGGTTATTAGCATTCTTTGCTTCCTAACTGGACTAGATTAATGAAGAGAAACATTTACCTCTTGCAGTTATGCTTGTGTGTTCCAAAAACACTTATAAAGATAATGTAATAATAGTGTTGTCCCAGAGTTCTGAAATGTCTGTCATCATTGTAGTAATAAATATTTAACAACATCACCACTCTTGTATTGTCCTCTATCCATTTCTTTTACAGGATGATCATTTAGATTGGCCCACATCACCCATGATTCATTTTATATGTGCACATTTTGATGCCCTGTGTCCTTTTTTCTTTATGCAGGCTTACACAGACTTGTTTTGATAAGTGTATTGAGAAAAGGTACACACAGTCTGCATATGTTTTGCATAACTCAAATTCTCTGCTTCGTGCTCTTGTTGACATGTCCTTTTTTCAGTTCGATGGATGGCATTCTCATTTATAGTTGTAGAATGAGAAACCAAAATATTGCAGTTATATCTTTTTTCTCATTTGCTAAACAAGATAATATTATAGTTCAACTAAGATGGTCATCATAGTGAATTGGAGTCCATCGCCTCTTATTTTATTGACCAAGGAGGATTTATCATCTGTTGAATTTAACTGTGTCTTTCTTTTTCTGGGATCTGTTCTGTTTGTACAGGTATAAAGAAGCTGAGCTCAATATGGGTGAGAACAGTTGCATTGATCGATGTGTTTCAAAGTACTGGCAGGCAAGTTCACTGATAGCTAGCCTTTTGCTTTGTCATGTTTGATGCTGATTCAGTTGTCTGAGGTTTTTATAGCAAATAGTTAGCGTGAAGGAGAGATGTCAGATAACACGCTGAGTATGTACCATGACTGTCTTTCCTGGCTTTGGGCTGGGAAGAAAACAGTCCTTGCCATGCGTCCGATCTCCATCCAGAGAAGATAAATCTGCAAAAAAAAAATTGCCATGATAGTTTTGGTGTGGCATTTTTTGTCCTCAATCTATTTTAATGTAAATGCAATTTATAGATCCACTTATGCCAATCTTCTTTGCCTTGTAAATATGGCTACTGGTTAAAATATGGTTAGAGCGCATAGTTTTTCTATTGCTCCATTTTTTCCCTTGTTTGACACACTGACTTCTCCTTTTTCGATTTATCTGAGATACCTGCTGATTTATTCCACTCCATTTGTACCAGTTCTATTTCTGACCAGCGCATAATTTTTCTTTTGCTCCATTTCTTTCCCCTTGTTTAATACACTGACTTCACCTTTCTTGATTTATCTGACATGACAGCTGATTTATTCCACTCCATTTGTACCCATTTCCATGTCTGACCATGTCAGTCCTCATTTTGGGTAATTCTTTTCAGGTGACTAATTTGGTCGGTCAGATGCTCGGGAATCGGCCTCAGATGTGAGTTGAGAAGCAGTTGTAGCATTCTGTAGGAGAATATTGTTGCTATGTTTCTCCATTTTGGTTCTAGAGTGTTGCCACTTGCTAAGTACAGCACCAGTGACTGACTAATTCATGGACTACCCAAAAGGAAATCCCAGTGTTTGCCCTTTCCAGTGATGTAACTTCTCTCAATCTTGAGCAGGGCACATGCCTGTAATAATTTGATACAACTCGAGAGAATAGTTTTGTTGCAAAAGCTGCTCCTACTTCATAGTTACCTGTCCGGAAGTCGCCGCTGACACAATTTCTTCTGGTATATTCGCAACTTTTGCTTTCTTAAGTCAGCCAACAGAGGGACCCGGTAATATCCTTCAGTCCGATGTAATCGTGTATGTTGTTCTTGGGAAGGCATCAACGTTAAATTCATTCTCCCATTGTTTGGCTCGTTGGATACATTGTGATACGACTCAACCCCTTCATGGATAGGAAATTTGAACTAAAATCCCTTCATCCCTAGGGATTGGTCTAATTACTCTATTCAAACCAACCATTCAAAGGAAATTCGAACCCGATACTCAGGGCATGTACAATGGTGTGGTATTCATAATAAAGATCGTAGGATCTCATAGATAACCTTAAAAATATTTTCTATTGTAGAGGCTCTAACCATACATTATTTTGTCTCGCGGCTGAAATGATGGGAGACCTGTCATCTTTTTTTTGGAAGGATAACTATCATCTTAACTACCAATCATAGAATATTATAAATAAATAAAAACTATCAATCATAGAACAAACACTTCGACCGTTTTATAACATGAAAATAATCCAGGTTTTTTTGCAAGGCAAACACAGGTAAATGCCTTATCAATCATAGCAATTCAAGTTTTTTAGCCTGAGAAAAATTTGCAAGTTGTGTATATACATGAATTTTGAAGAAATAATATAAAACAATGTCGCTTTACAATCTCACATCCACGGAATGCTACTGCAATACTAGTTGCCCATTTTTGTACTCATGAATATATTGGAGGTGTAATAACAGCCAACCTAGGAGTTGTAAAACCACTCAAAATACCAATACAAGTTAGGTAAGACCAAAAAAACAGCCCTACTGGTGGCAAAGCATTGGAGGATTTTTATCCAAAAAGCATTGGGGGGCACCCAAAATGCAGGCGATCTAGGTACAGAACAGAAGGCGTGTCACACTGAGGGCTATACAGTTCTAGTTCTACCATTTCTTCCGGCTTCCAAAGCAGCGCCTTTCTTTAGCTTTTCATGACCTTCAAGCTCCATGCCGAGGCCAAGAAGTGCCATCCCTTGCAGGTAGTGTGGAGTCGGACACTCAGGTGATATTTCCTCTGCTTTCCTTGCATCCGCAATACCTTCTTGCAGCTTGCCAAGTACCATATTGGCGAAACTTCGTCGCGCCAGCATAGTTGGGGACACCATTACACCAGTGTCAATAAACTGCAAAATATCCAAAACCCATGTATTACTAGCCTGAATGTAGCAGATACCATCTCGAAGTAATGTAAACAGTAAAAGTGCAAACATTTTGCTACTATTTTAGCGTGCAGATAGGGTGCAATACATCAACTATTCAGAGACGTCAGGCCATCTCTGCAATTAGTTGAAAGTGAAACCAAACCCAAACCACCTATAGCATAGCTTCCTGAATCCTGAAACAACCCACAGCCTAAACATAACCTGCTACACCATTTTGGCTGTAACTCACCATAAGGCACTTGACGGCCTTGGTCTGAGACAACAATTTCATGCTTCACACTGGCCCATATGTCAAACCAATGGTTTGATCTAATCATATTTCATTTTTATGCCGCAAAAGAACTTGTTTATTAGACTCGGACTTTACAATGCCAATGCATCACATGTCATCCCAATTTAGTAACAAACACATCTGACCAAACCCCAACACATTTACTATGAGCCATGTTAACATACTGATATTCAGAAAGCAAAATCACGAACAGGGATTTTTTTACTCATGTGCCTAGTTTGAGGAAAAGTAATTAAAAACATAGAAACAATGAATATATCGATCTGTAATTGGATAACAGAGTAATAGCATATAGATGCAGGAAGGAGAATTAGATTCACGCATGACATATGATATAATGATATTCTAAACATACCCTTGAGTAACACCCAAGTGCAGTGGCAAAATCCTTGGATTGAAAAGCACTGTCTCCATGGTTCTTGATAACAATACTATCAGACACTTGGCCATTCCATGACTGAAAAGATACCTGTAGCTCTGTAAGTTCTAAAGATTCAAAAGCATATGCAAGACATAAAGCATTGTCAAATGGTCTTTCCCCTCTGTAATCGGTTAAAGCAAACACTTAAGAAGCAAGGTGACAAAACATGGAAAACTGAAAATGTGCCAACATGGACCAGCCAGATTAATGGTGACAACAATCTTGTATGATGTATATTAGATCGACTTCGGGGTAAGTTATCTGTCATTAAATGAAACAGCAAATGTTCTACTATAATTTCAGGGCTAGAGCAATAAAAAAAACATGGTCAAACTAGATGAAATTTAGACTAAAGATCAAAGTAGTGACACATGTAGAAATTTCACGAGAACATAAACCCCATTGATTTCTCATGGGTCCCAGCTTGGTTAGAAGTCTGTTACTTCATAGCGGATGTCCAAATTAAGCAATACAGAATTAGGTAATGAAATCAGCAGTACAAAAAAAAAGGAAATAGCAGCATAAAACACAAGGTGTCACAATTGCAACCTATATCTAACTATCACAGGTCTTGGAATCAAACAAAGTGGCTACTTTCCCATCTTATGTCCCAAATAAGTGGGTTCTCTTGGGTCATCTACATAATTGAAATATTCCAAGCTGAGAGAATAAAGTTCAATAAGTGTTGCAACAATGAGTGTCAGGAAGGAGTTACCACAACAGTGAGATATATTTTGTTAGAGTACGGTTAACTAACAAATAGTTCTTACCTCAAATGTTGATATTTCATCTTCGTTGTATCCATCATTCTCCAATATCTCATGTACCTCACCAAGGTCTGCTCTGGCATAAGCTTTCCCAATAGCAGATAATGAAAGTTGCTCTGAGTTCATATTATGTGGAATGCCCAGTAAAGTATACGAAGGAGCCTGCACAAACATTCAGAGAGAATTATTAACGCGGGCAAAAGGCTGCATATATGATGAGACAGAATAATTAGGCCCATATTTCAAAAGGGTAGTGCAATTTTGCTCAGAAAACATCGAAAGAAAAGCTTAGATAACATGTTGTATTGCACAGAAGATAAAACCTCTATGACGATGAACATATAACCTATGTAATTTCCTTGCAAAATAACACCAAATGCTCTAGTTGGAATTTGCAGGGGAAACAAAACTACTAATTGGGGACAATTTTTTTGCTGCTGATTTTCAATATTACAGAAGACCAAGGGAACACATTAGTCTATGAAAAGTAGCAGCAAGACAGAGAACATTACAGAAGCATCTTTCTGGAGGTTTACAAGAGCAGACACTACTGCTTTCAGGTTTGGACGGTCACGAGCTTCATATTGCAAACAACGGGATGCTAATCGCATCAAGTCAGTTCCATCAGAGCTGGAGACATGGCCTTCCAAGCAAGAATCCATCAACACCAGGAAATTCTTTCCTCTTATAAGGTCAAGTGCCTACAGCAAAACCAAACAAAGTGAATACTTTCCTTGGATAAAGTCGATCTTCAACAAAAGTTAGTCACACTCAATGGCCATGTACAAAAATAATATATAAAAGTGCAAAATGCTAACTGAAAATTCAGCACTGTAATTTTCCATCATAAAAGCAGGTTATGTTAACAGGAGCAAATAGCCAAATGCATACATGGCTTACATGACAACGTGAGTATATCCAAAGCATATATCCCAGGACATGACCAAACTTTATGGTATAGTTTATTTGGCAATATGGCCAAAGAGGTGCTCGACAGTGGCAGGAGGATAACTTACATGGCTTGGTGGAATATGCTTCCCACTTAGGAGATCAAGCAAGATAGTACCAAAACTGTAAACCAAACTCTCTGGAATTACTCTGCCTGCAGAACAGAGGGATGTTAAGAAGCAAATAAAATCCTGTGCCCTTAAGCTTTCATGAATGAAGATTTATTTCATGGAGATTGTAAGAGATAAGGTTGACTTGCAGTACAGAATTTAATTGCTTCTCTATGAGTAAAATAATTAAATACTAAATATTATCCTTCATGAAAAACAGAAGTCTGCTTACAGCTTAAGTTCTTGCCTGAGATTTATGTTTGGCAACAAGGTAACAATAGTGCATATCATTTCACAAACAAGAACAAGTTGTGAGCTGCTAAAATTAAGCAACGGAAGCTCACTAAACAATTGCATAACAAGATTTACCCCACTAGTAAAAAGACTATAGTGGCACGGAACAGGGATTTAGAAGAATAAACTTCAAAAAAACTCATTACTTTGAGCTCAACTTGAGTACGAACAGGTTATAGCCATATGACTTGGAGCTTCGTGATCACAAACGCATAAAATTCATGATGCATTCATGTTCGCAGAAAATTTCGCTTATATATATATGAGACACTCACCGGTCTTAAGGTACTCGGGAGGTGTGAAAGCCAAATTGGTACTATAGCTCTTCCCATCCCTGCTGTTCTTCATCAGACCGAAACAAGATAGTCTGGGGTTACCATCCTATAAATCACCGTCCAAAAACAAAATAAGTTGCATGCCTTGTATGTGAAAGCCCCAACAAAGAAGCAACTAAGGAGCACAAGTACTGACTCACCACATCAAAGAGGACCCTGTATGCATGCAGGTCGTGGTAGAGAGCTCTCCCTTTGCTGCTGCAGTAGTCCAATGCCTGTGCCACATAGAGTGCAGCTCGTACCCTCATAGCCCAGCTCAATGGATTTGTCTCCCCTGCCAAGAATAACCACCATGAGGACAAGATGCAACCATCATATCAATATCAGATGCAAAATGCAGGCTCCTATGGAAAACCTTAAATGCTAAAAGCCCATGTCCATCTCACACACATGAACCACAATTAAATGGTCTTATCATAGGTAGTAAATCCGTTCCTCAATGCAATAAGCACCTTCTGTCAGGAACCAACAATTGCACGCTAGATGGAATTCAGCTTTGCGCGCGTGCATTCACCCAGAAAGGCAATAAATAACTAATCGCCCTGATGCCTACCACTGTACCTCCAAACAAATCACTGATCATAAGCATTTATAGACGAATTAATGCGTCTATTTTTCAGTTAGCCTAGAAGAAGAGAAATAGGACCGGACCAAACGAACAACAAAAGGATTCTGTAGCACAAATTACTTCAATTCAACATAAGATGCAGGACAACGAACACATCTTTAAATAAGGGGCCCAATCTTATCACCTAGATGCCAACACTCGTACTACCAAATCAGAAACAACACTACCAAGCCCAATATATGCTCACTGCAGTTAATACACTTGAAGAAGGGAAAAGGAAGTGCGTAACAAACATACAGTGGAAGAGGTGCTTTGCCAAGGTCTCGTGTGGCATGAACTCGGCGACAAGCAGCCGCTCGCCGCTCTGGCTGCAGCACCCGATCAGGTTGGCCAGCCGGCCACTCCGCAGCTGCCCAACAGCCCTCGCCTCCTCCTGCAAACACGAGACCATCCAATCAAATGCCACAGAGGCTAGGCGAATACTGCAAATGACATATCCTACGAAGAAGCTACACAAACCAAGAACTGGCGGGAGTCAGGCCAGGCAGAGCGACCGAAGCGCTTGATGGCGACGGTGCGGCCGGAGCTGAAGAGCGTGCCACTGTAGACGACGTTGGGCGCCTTCTCGCCGTGCTCCGACACGATGCGATCGGGAGCGAAGCCGTCGGTCGCCGCACGAAGCTCGTCAAGGCTGTACTCAACGAACGCCGGAACGCCAGTGCCGTCGTCCCCGGCGGTGCCATTCTCTGCACAGAAAAAAAAATCAATAGCGCGTGGGATCAGCACTAGGAGCAAGAACAAGAACAGCGAAACGCGTCGGAATCAAGAACACAGACTCTGGCAAATAGTTTACAATGGTCTACATGAAGGGGTTATCCGCAGAGCTGCACAAAAACAAACACAACGCACTCCACACACTTGCAAGAACATCCCAATTCGTCAAACCCAAGGACCAAAACACGGAAGAAGCCCATCGAATCAGCAACGACTTGCTAGAGTAAAAGAATAGAAGGATTTGGATCGTTCCTGAGCGTCCAAACAAAACAACCGAATGTATCAAGAACCACACGCAGCAAATTCCATCAAGATCGACGGCACCACCACCGCAAACCAAAGCACGAAATTAACCACACAAACACGAGCGAAAAAATTCCCGGAAAAAACGCAAGAAAACCAGGCCCAAATGCAGGACCGACGCCAAAGCCACTCCCCCAAAAAAACGGAGCATCAGCCGGAAGCACCAAGCCCGGAAACCGAATCTTCCCGAAGCAGAGTCGCCAATGTGTGCGGTAGGTGGTACTTACCAAGAAGCGGCGATTTGAAATGGGGAGGCCACCAGCACACGGAGAGCTTGGAGCAGCGAGCTCCCATGGACGCCTTCGCCTAGATCTTGCGGACCTCCTCGCGACCAACGATGGTTCCTTCCGGTGTACTGCTAGTCTACTACCACCACCACCGCTCGCTTGCTACTGGTAGGACTCGAATAGACTTAAGACTAAAATACGCGAGGAGTGGAGTGGAGTAAGGGGAGAGGAGGAAGAGAGGACGGGAGGGAGTGGCGTGTGGGGTGGGGTGGGGTGGCTTGTGGATGGTGGATCCAAGGATGGTGGTGGCCTTTCCGCTCCCCGCTTTTAGAGTTTAGAACTTTAGACCCTCTGTTCCTCCTCCTTTATTCTCCTCCTATTCTCTAATACACGTTATTTAAATTTTATTTCTAAATATACGTCGTTCTACAGTTGTTTTGATGACTTATTACAATTTTTTTATTCCATACCTCTTCAATCATTTCTAACGTCATTTAATACCGTAGACTAACTCACCATCTAAATATATAAAGAAGAAAGGTAATATAGTCTTTTATATACATATGTTTTGGTAAAAGTGTAGGAATTTAAAATAATATCTATTCAGGAATGAAGTATTTTCTTCCTCTTCTTTTAAAACCCTTTTCTTCCATGGCTAGATAACTACAGTTTTTTTTTTCTTTTCTTCTCTTTTTAAAGCACCAGTCAAAAGTTACTCGTTGAAAAATGAAACATGTTCGAAGAGGGGAATTCTTGTGCATCACAATTTGTGAGAGACGAATGGCTAACCAGTCATTCGGGATTTTACTTTCCACGTAAGCTTCATATAACACACTTTATTTTAAAGCACCCTTGAATATTACCGAATTGAGTAGTAGTTGATAGCTAGCTACTAGATGCGTGACACTGCGCATACCGGGCCAGCCATAACACGTGCCCGTATGGGTTTGGGGGAAATTCGGCTTCATGCGTCACGTGGAAAAAAAACAAATTTCGGGTTTTTTAGGGATTTCCGCTGAAAAGGGGATATTGATGTAATTTATAAATTTTTTGGGATAAATACTGAAATTTTAAGGGGACTTTCCGCAAAAAACAAGAAATCTTTGGAGGGCCTTCCCACAAAGAAAGGGCCCTAGATGTAATTCTGAAAAAAGTTTGGGACAAATTTTGTAATTTTTGGGGGCATTTCCTCAAAAAAGGACAAGCATGTAATTTCAAGGATTTTCGATGACCTATTTGAAAAAAAAACCTGCACCACTGTAAAATCGAGGATGCCAACTAGAGGGGATGAATAACCAGTTTAAAAAATTTCTTCTCTAATTAACAATCGCTTATGTCAAAACCTAAATAATATGCGGAAACGATAAACTAAGGTTTTAACAATTAAAGCGTAAAGCAACTAGGCTTACTAAGTGCACTAACTAATTATGTCTCTAATAAGAATATGCAATTCTAGAGACAGTCAAGCAATTTAATTCTAGAAATGTAAATTGCAACAATATAAATAAAAAGTGTAATTAGTAAATTGCAAATAAACCAAGAACCTATGAGATCAATCCTCTTAGCCATGTGATGATCAACACATAATCAAATCAATTTGCAAAACACATTTGCAAACCCTATTTACATGCTCTAGGATCGAAGCCCATAACCTCCAGCTCATTTGCAAAACACTTTAGCAAATAACAAATTAACCACTTAAAAGCAAACCTCGAGCCATGTGATGATCAACTCATGATCATGTCAATTTGTAAAACACATTTGCAAATTCTATTCACATGCTCCAAGATAAGATTTAATTAAGCCAATATTTTGCAAAAACTTATTTTACAAACAACAATCAATAGTCTTGTGATGATCAACACATGATCTCTAACAATTTTCAAACACATTTGCAAACTCTACTAGTCACAAGTTAAGAATACCAATTGCATGAGCTCGCTCTCTCTCTACTTGCAACACATGCAAATACTTAGCCCTATGCAAACACCAACCATCAAAATCAAGTTGCATGAGCTCTCTCCTTTTGCAACACATGAAAAACTAAAGCTATATGCAAAAAACCACTTAACCCAAATTGCATGAGCTATCTCCTTATTGCAACACATGCAAATCCATAGCTTCATGCAAAGAACAACCACAAAATTCAAGTTGCATGAGCTCTCTCCTTTTGCAACACATGTAAAACTTAGCTCTATGCAAAATCCAAATCAATTAAAATTCAATAAAAAACAAGCATGAGCTCCGTTATTTGCAACATACAAATACTTAACTCATGCAAAATCCAACAAAGAGAGTAAGCTAGAGTGAACCGGATTGAGTTCATCAACACATGATAAAGCTCAAGCTAAATGACTCAACCCCTCTTAATAGAATGACAAACTAACTAGCAACTCAGTCTCCCATCCAAACACCGAGATCGGTAAAAGACTAGGAATACATCATTAGTCCTAGCTAGTTATACCTTTGCCTCTAACGATCCACTTGGAGTTTTTATGATATCCAATCGTCTTTTCTCTAGGATTGAGTCCCGTCTTGTTCATCAACACATGATTAACCTCCTCTTCTCTTCTCTTTACTTCGGGATCTCCTCTTTGTAAGTTCAAACTCCATTAGTTTTGGTGATTGGTTTAATATTAATGTTTAATCATTGTTTAATGACAAATCTAATTATTATGAGACTAACATGTTTAATTGAGTTACATTTTTATTAGTCTCAAATTTGGATGAAAAATAGAAAACCCAAGGTATGCACTCGTATTCACTCTATTAGTTTAATGCATACTTAGGAATCAAGTTAAAAGATGAACTCTTCCATTACTTATATATTAAAGATGTGCATTATGTTTTCAATTACATACATTACATAAATGCACACATCTAGCGGGAGTCTATAATTTAACTTGATGTTTTAATAGTATTGATCCATGTCTTCTTACAAAATAAAATAAAGGATCAAGATTTTGAAACAACCCTTTGAGTATATATATAACTTGTGTAGTTGTAGTACACCCATGCAAATATAGAATAAACTCATATGCAATCTAAGATTGATTATGTGCATATTGATTATATGTTCAATTAGTTATATGCAATACTTAATGGATTTTGTTCTATAGTTGATGATTTAAATGTATTGATCCCATTTCTATCACTCAAACATATTGGATCATTACTTTCATCAAATTGAGAATATGAAACTTGTGCAATTATATATACTCATTTCAATTTAAATAAAATTTAAATTGAGTTTGTTTGTCTTTTAATCAAATCAAAAATGTTCATCATGTGTTGATTGCTTGTTTTTAGAATTGCAATTATTGTTAGAGACATAATTAGTTAGTGCACATAGTGAGCCTAGTTGATGTAGGCTTTAATTACCAAAACCTTAGTTTATCGCTTCCGCATTAATTATTCTTAAGATTTTGGTATAAGGGTAATTTGGGGTGAATTGATTTGTAGAAATTCGTAGAGTAATTTTTAAAAGTCGCCTATCGCACTAGTCGGCATCCTCGATCTTACACCCTTGAAGCTCATCAACATATGATAGCTTCTTCTTCCCGATTTTTTATTATCGTTGGACTCAACCTACTTCACAACTCATAGAAGGTTGTTAGTCCAACAAATACGGTTGTCTCAGTCATCAATTGCACTCTATTAACACATAATTGATGCCCCAAGATTGATTGAGCACAACCCAAATCAATTTGAATGATTAATTGTGTCTTGAATACATTGATGCAACTAATGCTTTATTATACTAAAAAACTTTCCGTTTGTCCTTAATCAATCAACGGAACACCATCAACACATGATGAAGCGTTTCCTTTTTTATGATTTAAAGGCAAGTAAATCTCAATTTAAATTTCATTTAAATCTATATGAGTATATATAATTACACAAATTGTATATACTCAATTTGATGGAAACTAATGATCCAACATATCGGAGTGATGGAAAGGGATCAATACTCTTGAGACCACATAGAATAAACTTCATTAAATATGTGCATATAAATAATTGACCTTGGAATCAATATGCACATAATCAATCTTAGATAGTATTTGAGTTTATCATATATTAACATGAGTATATTATAACTACACAAGTTATATATACTCAAAGTGTTGTTTCAAAGTCTTGATCCTTTTTATTATGTGACAAGAAGACATGGATCAGTACTATTGAAATATTAAGTTAAATTATGAACCCCCTAGATGTTTGCATTCATATAATGTATGAAATTGGAAACATAATGCATATCTTTAATGTATAAGTAATGGAAGAATTTATTATTTAACTTAAATTCTAAGTATGCATTAAGATAATATAGTGAATACGAGTGCATACCTTGAGCTTTCAATTTTCTATCCAAATTTGAGACTAATAAGAATAAAACTCAATAAACATGTTAGTCTTATAATGATTAGATTTATCACTAAACAATGATTAAATATTAATTTAAAACCAATCACCAAAATCAATGGAGCTTGAACCTAAAACCACGCGGCCGCGCCACACGTCGCGTGGCAAAAATCGCCGAGGCGATGCGGGCTCGAGCGGGAGGTTCGAATGCGCGACCTGGGCTTAGCGAGCGAAGCGATTTACCGTCGCACCGTGCGGGCGTTGTTGCCTGCAAACGACGGTAAATATATAAGCCGTGTTAACGCCTGAGTCAAGCAGGCGACGCGACCGCGCGCGGAGTGAACATGTGGGCAAAAAATAACGTGGCTTGCGCGAGGAGACCAGAACTCTATGGGATATAATACACGGAGTATTTGTTCTTAGGATTATACTCTAAAAGGATCGCTTTGTAACACTATTTAAAAGACACCGCGGTACTCGTTGCGCTACTGAATCAAACATTTATTAGTTACTAGTATAGTGTCATGTCTTTCGTTTTCCTTTTCACAGCACGTAATATATAGTCTTTTCCTTTTCTAGAACGTTTGTTTCTTTTTCCTTAATTCTAGGATATTTGTTTCCTTTTCCTTGAGATGATGCTGGAAGTGGGGGGAGATTTGTTGTGGGCCACAGGGATGAGTTAGAGACATTAAACAATGGCCATCGGATGTGGGTGAGTAAAGCTGAGGAAAGATCTGATAGGTTAATTTTGATGGAGGCAAGTTTCTAGGGACGTTTCGCTGGATGCATGAAGGTTGGGCCATTTCTAATGAGGTGCATTATTTGGGGTGGACGTAGAAAAGAATGCTTAGATGTATTATAAAGGGTATAGATTTGTTCGTTAGAATGGCTAACGGTTTTTTGAATTTTACTTTATATGGAAGCGTTATGTAACACACTCTATTTAAAAATATATATCATCGGATGTTATGCTGCGTTGCTAAATCAAGTAGTTATTTGTTCTTTGGATAATGGCTTATGGTTTTTTGTATTTTACTTTACACAGAAGCGTTACGTAACACGCCCTATTTAAGAACACCGTTGAATGCCACGCTGCGACGTTACTAGATCGAGTAGTTATTAGTTACTAGTATAGTGCTCTGTCTTCCGGGGTTTTTTTTCCAGCACGTAATATATGATCTTTCTTTTCTTTTTTTCTAGAACGTTTGTTTCCTTTTCCTTAATTCCAAAATATTTGTTTCCTTTTCCTTGAGATGATACTGGAGATAGGGGGAGATTTGTTGTGGGCCATAGAGATGTGTTAGACACATTAAACAATGTCCATCGGATGTGGGTGAGTAAAGCTGAGGAAAGATCTGAGAGGTTAATTTTGATGGAGGCAAGTTTCTGGGGACGTTTCACTGGATGCATGAAGGTTGGGCCATCTCTAGTGGAGTGCATTATTTGTGGTGGACGTAGAAAATAATGCTTAGGTGTATTATAAAGGGTATAGATTTGTTCATTATATCAGAACTAATTGCTTAATAATTTGTAAGTTGCACAAAAGTGTTAGGTAACACTCTATTTAGAACAGCACCGTTGGAAGGCAGGCCCGTGTTATTGAATCAAGTAGCTATTAGTTATTTGTTCGTCGGAGAATGGCTAACGGCTTTTAGTTTTACTTGCACGCAAGCATTACATGATAGCTCAATTTCGTTTGACGGTATGTTTTGTATTACCGAATCAAGCAGTTATTAGCTTTTTTTTCGTTAGAGATGGCTAACGGCTTTTTTAATTTTATTTTGCACGCGACCGTTTTGTAAGGTGTTCTATATAGAAGGCTTTGTTACCGGATCAAGTAGCTATGGAGAGTTGGCGCTATCGAAGCAAACAAAATATTCTTTTTACATTAAAAGGATATTGTAAGCTAGTTATTGTGCACAACGATAATGTAATTGGCATTCTATGTAGTTTTCTATAAGATAATGACCATTTTAAATCGATTTGCTAATTATCATACCCTGAACAAGTCCAAATTCATATATAGAGAGAGAGACTGGGATACCATGTGCATGTGCAACATGATTGTAAACGGCTATTTCTCATATGTGTTGTGTGCAAAAATATTCTTTTTTTTTCTATATGCCGAGTTTAACTAGTTTATTAACGAGTTCAAACAAGTTTAAAATGAAATTCAAACTAAAATTGCCTTGTAATTTGAATGTAGGTATATGCTGATTATATATATAAATCAGCAAAGCATCCTCTCTCTCCTATATATATATATGTATGCATGTATGTGCGCGCCTGCGCTCTTCAATAGTTAGATGTTGATCCGATGGGCAAAATTTTGACTTATAACAGACAAAAATGGTGGCATTTGCTCAATAAGCCGCATTGATGTATAAATTGGTAAAGTAATAGTAAATGTGTGGATGGCAGGTGGGTCTTAAGCCAAATTGCATGATGTTATTTTTCAATTCGTGTCATCGCTATTATAGTGGTACCGAGCAAATTACCTCAAAAGGAAATAAACCTCGTGTACAAGGATTAAAATCTTGTTTTCACTCCAAATCTCGTCCGTGGTCGGAGAACGAAATCTCGGTGAGATTTAAAAATTTCGGACAAAATCTGGACGAAATGCAAAATCAAAAATTCAAATCCAGATTTTTTTTCTATCAAGAAAACCGAAATTTCGGCCTGTTTTGTCGAGATCTCGGCAAAATTGTACCGAGTGAAAAATAGCTCAAACAACTTCTAATTTTTTGTAGGTTCCTGACACATCAATTATGCTCCCATAAAAATTTCAGATTATTATCAAATATAAGGAATTTTTAAAAATTCAAAAATTACTACTATCCTGATAAAAAACTGACACACAAGTTTGAACCGAATGAAAAATAAAACAAACCACATTATAAAATTTTGAAATTTGTTTTGCATAGTAATGATGTATCAATAATATTCCTATAAAATTTTCAGATAATTATCAAGCATTAAATATTTTTAAAAATTCTATCAGTGCTACTGTCCTGATAAAAGCCATACTCGTAAAGTTTGACCAAATGAAAAATAGTTCAAACCATGTTAGAAAATTTAGAATTTTTTTTTGGTTGTTTATTATGTATCACTAACTTTTATATAAAATTTTCAAATGATGATCAAGCAGAAGTTCTAAAAATTCTGATAGTGCTACATCCTGATAAAAGCGTTATAATAAATACATAGATTTGCTTTAATAATAAAAAAGGTTTAAATTTTTTTAAAAAATTTTAGAAGGGTTATAAGTAAATGATTAAGATCTAATAAAATTTTTGAATCATGATCACACTCCAGTTAATTTATAAAATTCTTACAATTGCACTGTATCATATATGTTCTTTCTGTTTTTGATTTTTGAAATATAACAAATGAAGTTCAATGCATACATAGATTTGATTGAGAAAACAAAAAATTTTGAAATTTTTTATAATGTTACTGATACTATTATTAAGCTCTCATAAAAATTTTGGATCATGATCACACTCGAGAAATTTTATAAAATTATGACAATATTACTGTGGCAATTATGTTCATTCGGTTTTAAATTTTTTAAAGATAACAAATGAAGTTAAATTATTTTTAAAAATTTTATGTATGATCCTACACTTTTTAATATGGTACCATAAATTTTTTACATCATGAGAAAGCATGTACAATTTTATGAAAATCTGACAGTGTTTCTGCAGTTTTAAAAAAATTCTTAAAAATTCGGTTTTTCAACAAATTTTCATAGGAGATGACTTTATTAAGGGTTATTGGAACAAATCTGGTCAAATATTGTCAAAAAAAGAGAGTCAAAAACTGGTAAAAAAACCCGAGATCTCGCCGAGATTTCCGAGATACTGTAGTAATTTAAATTTTTTACTTCGGACGGCATTTCAAAACTCGTCCACGTCCGGTAAATGAGATCTCGTGAAATTTTTGGCGAGACTTTAACCCTTGCTTGTGTATAGACACCTCCAATGTCAATTGATCAAATTTCATGCTCATACTTATTATTATTACTCATGCTTAATTCATACTTATTATTGTTTCTCATACTTCATACTTATTTTTCTTACCCAGTACGATAAGAACTTGTATCCAGAGTTGAGTGAGTGTGCAGTCAAAAATGCTAATAGAATAATTATGAAAAATTAAGATATAATATCTCCAGTTTAGTTATTTAAAGTTAGTACTGCATTGTTGATTAGACATCGATAGTATCTTCAATACAAAACGAGTATGTTATTTAAATTTAATTGTTGATGATAACCTATTAATCCAATTTTGAGATTTGAAGTAGTGATGCAATGTTGCTTCAAATATTTGTTGGTAACTCCAATTTAGTATTCAAATTAGTAGTGCATTTGTTGCTTAGATATCGATGATAACTCCAATTCAAATCGAGAAGGTAGTTTGACAACTTTATTGCTGAGGATAGCCTCTAACTACAATTTTTATATTTGAAGTAGTAATACATTGTTGATCTAGATTGATAGTAACTCCAATTTAGATATTCAAAGTAGACTACGCTGTTGCTTAGATATCAATGAAAACTCTAATTCAAAATAAGTATGTAGTTTAAGAATTTACTAGACAATCGAGCGCGGCGTGCCACGCCGCGACCGCCGCTCCCGACACGAGCAAATCTAGAAAACGTGCGACTGTCGCTCCCTACGCGAGCAAATCGAGAAACACACGAAACGGTTGAAAGGATATAATTTGCGATTTCGCTGAAACGGAAGGACCGCGTTGAAAAAAACGGAAAACAGAAAAAAGGATCTAAACTTTTTTTTCAGAAAAGGACTTAAACAAATTTTTATTTTTTCGAAAAAGGGTATAAACGTAATGCTAAAAAACGCAAAAAGGACCTAAATGCAATGTATTTTTTTCCGAAAAGGACATAAACATATTTTTTTCACGAAAAAGGACCTAAACGTAATTTTGATTTTATAAAAAAGGACCCGAGAGCAAGGACTAAAAACGCATAAAGGACCTAAACATAATTATTTTTTTGAAAAAAAGGACCTAATCGTTATTTTTTTTCAAAAGAATAACCTAAACGTATTTTTTTCAAAAAAAGATCTAAACGTAATTTTTTTTGACCGAGCCGGTTCAAATCATTGTGGTGCCATGAACTCTATGGAGTATAATAGAAAGAGGATTTGTTGAGGATAGTCCAATTTAGATATTCAAAGTAGTACTACATTGTTGCTTTAGATATAGGTGGCGATGCAATTTAAATATTCGAAGTAGTACTGCATTGTTGTTTAGATATGAATGATAACTCCGATTCAACGCAAGTTGGTAGGCTAGAATTTAAGACCACGGTTGTTTTAGCCTTTTCACTAGTTTAAAAGTCAAAATATAAATAAATAGGTGATTTTTTAATTAGGCTTTTTTAAAAGCTATAAACATGCCTATAACGAAAAGTCAAAAGTCATTGAAGAGGTGCTTTTTTTAGCTTATTGAGGTTTGATCTTAAACTAATGCTACTGAAGTTAGGATAAAATCACCAACCTCTACCACGCATAAAAGCCGATTGCTTAAGGGTCTGTTTATTTTTTTGCTGTGGATCCTCTAAAAGTTGATTCTGGATTGTGGCTATAAAGAAGTTGATTCTGGATTCTATGATGTCATTTGATAGGTAATTATTTGGAACTTTCAGTGGCATTCTTATATTTTTATTCATTAGAATCCACAGAAGCACATATGAAGTGTATTGTGGATTCTATTGTATATGGATGGATCAGATTATGAGAATCGATTTCTAGAATCAGGCTGTTTTTTTATTTAACTTTTGAGGCTAGAATTCAGAATCCACACTAAAAACAAACAGACCTTAAGTTATTTAAGCTTAAAAACTAACTTTAAGTTATAAACTAAAAAGTCTAAACCTAAACAAATATAGCCTAAATGCGGAGGATAACGGGTAACTCTAATTTAGATATCCCAGGTAGTACTACATTGTTGCTTTAGATATTGAGTAAGCTCCAATTTAGATATTCAAAATAGTATTACATTGTTACTAAGAAATTGATGATAACTCTAATTAAAAACGAGTAGGTACTCTCAAGAACTTCAACCGCTGAGGATACAGGATAATCCCTAATGTTAATTTCCCTTGCGTTTCTTCCTTTTCCATTTTTTTTTCATCAGTGGTACTACTGTTGCTGTTTCGGTTGACTACTTTTAATTCCTTCTTAGAATAGCTCACATCTCTTTCAGCTAGATCTGGGCATTGGATTGAGCTTTTTTAGATCGGCCATAGCACGACAGACACAACACGGCACAACACGCATGCGTATGGGTCAGACTGGTACGATACGAATGACAGGACCGTATTGGGTCTCGCGGTCGGGCAAGACACGCAACAAGACGTTCTGCCGTGACATTGCATCATGTTGTGGTTCGCTCTGCAACTGGCGTACTTTGCGGTCCTCACATGAGAAGAAAGGGGAAACGATAGAGATATTAAAAGGTGAAGAATGGAGACTCGAGAGTACATACTCACTGATATAGAGCATGTGCACCGAGCGGTTTCGCACTAGGTACTCCACACTAGGTGTAAGATTTTTTATCGAGCCAGTAATTTTGTACATGTTCAAGAATAAATAAAATTTAATTCTTTTTTCTCAATATTTATATCCACTGCATCAATTCCACACGTCTCCGGTCCCCTTTCTCTCATCACAATAATACAAATAGGCCGATCCTGAACCAGCACGGCACAAAACTGGCACGAATCACAAATAAACAATACTTGAACTCGTCAAAGATGAACTAGATCAACATAACATTATACATTGACCGATCGAACCGTGACTACACAACACGGTTTAGACAGAGGACGCACCAACGCCGTTCAAGCTGCAACAACGGCACGAGTGACATGCAGCAAGCGTGATCGCCTTGCGTGCCACTGACATGTGGTGGGGTCCATCGTATTGACGTGGGCCCATGTACCTTCGGTGACTAGGCTAGATGCATCAGCTCATGTTCTTAATTGCCATTGAATTAAGTAACCAATTAATAAAGGCACTGGCCCGTGGGACCACCAGGTCGGCGCGAGTCTCGAGTGGGACCACCGTTTTTTTTTTATATAAAAAGGTTCTTTGCTGCGGTTTTCATGGGATTAAGGTTGTTTCATGTAGAGTAATCCTAATGGTTGTTATACTAGCTAGTACACTTATATGGTTATGGATTTTGACACATATTTGGTTCATCGCTAAATTCATTGTGACAGAGTTTTACGAGGATAGTCCAGTTTCTTTGCTTTCTCCCTCTCTTATCTTGGCTATTTTAGTGGCCTCATTGCACCAACTTAAGTTTATAAATAGCATCATTGATAGCAGGTTCACAATATCGTCAATAATTGTTCTTATCGATCTTATTGAACCTTCACGGTATATAATACCGGTTATTAAACCGATTAAATTTAACAAAATCATACATTTGAAAAAAATATTATGTGACATAAATATCGCGATAATCGGTGAATATCGAGCAAAAATCGCTCCACAAAATTGACCGCCGAAGAACACAAATTCACAAAATCTCTCGGGTCGATTATCGAGGAATATTGAACAATTATCAAGTCATATCGAGCGATTATCGGTAAAAATCGATTTTTTTTAAATTTCTTCATCAAAAAGTTTGATTTTGAAACCCTTAGATTCTCTACCGATTTTTTTTCAATTTTCAAAAATCTCGATATGATCGACTATCGCGACATAGATATTGTGAACCTAGCTGATAGCACGTCCAAGGTTCAAAATCTTGCTAAAATTTCGCGAGATCTTGGTTTCCGGACGTGGACGAGATTTGAAATGCCAGCCGGATGAAAAATTCAAAAAAATTAAATTGCTATAGTAATCTTGGAAAATCTCGAGAATATCTCGCCGAGATCTCACCATTTTTTTTTCCCAGAAATTTGATGTCTGACCACCGGATTTGACTGAAAATTGATCAATAACCCTTAAGAAAGTCATCTTCTATGAAAATTTGTTGGAAAACCAAAATTTTGAGATAATTTTTAAAAACTGAAGAAACACTACCAAATTTTTATAAAATTGTACATGATTTATATTGATTTTAAAATTTTATGGTACCATCCTAAGAAGTGTAGATCATACGAAAAAAAATTCAAAATAATTTAACTTTATTTGTTATCTTTAAAAAATCAAAAACAATATGAACATAATTGGGACAGTAACATTGTTAGGATTTTATAAATTTTCTTGAGTGTGATCATGATTCAAAATTTTTATGAGAGCTTAATAATTGACTCAGTACCATTATATAAAATTTTTAAATAAATTCAATTTTTTTTTGTTTGCTCAATCAAATCTATGTATGTATTGAACTTCATTTGTTATATTTCAAAAAACAAAAACAGAAAGAACATAAATGATACACTATACTTGTAAGAATTTTATAAATTCACTAGAGTGTGATAATGATTCAAAAATTTTATGAGATCTTAAGAATTTCCTTATAACACTTATGCAAAATTTTCAGAAAACTTAAATATTTTTTTGTTGCTAAAGCAAATCTATGTATTGATCATTAGGTTTTTACGAGGATGTAGAACTCTCAAAATTTTTGGAATTTTTTGAAGCTTTATCATCAGATGAAAATTTATAGAAATATTGATGATAAATCAAGACTATCCACAAAAATTTTCAAAATTTTCTAACATGATTTGTACTATTTTTCATTTGGTTGAAGTTTGCGGCTAAAGCTTTTATCAGCACAGTAGCACTGTCCGAATTTTTAAATATTCGTGAAGCTTGATCATCATATGAAAATTTATGAAAACACTAGTGATGCATCACAACTATGCACAAAAAATTCAATATTTTCTAACGTGGTTTGTTTCATTTTTCATTGGTTCAAACTTGCCGGACAGCTTTTTATCAAGATAATAACAATATTTGAAAATTTCTCATATCTGATAATCATATGAAATTTTTATGGGAACATCACTGATGTCTCAGGAATGTACAAAAACAATTTCAAAAATTTTCGATGTCGTTTGATCTAATTTTTGCTCGATGCAATTTTAACGAATTTTTGGTAAAACGGGCCGAAATTTTGGTTTTCTCGGTAGAAGAAAATCCAAATCCAAATTTGAATTTTTATTTTTGTATTTCGTCTATATTTTGTTCTCCGGCCGTACTGAGTAGGTTGACAATTTTTTGTGCTTGTTACTCTAAACTCCCCACAAAAAAATCTATTTAATACACAGTTCCACTGGCCCAAATAACATGTCAGTTGAAGGTACCATTCTCTGTATTTGGTTGTCAAGATTTGTCCTAGGGTGTAAGTGGTCCTGCCACTCCAGCCATCAAAGTGGCGATATCCCGAATTCCCGATAGGCTCAAATGCTGCTTTCTCCCTTTTGCATCACATCAGCTAAACACCACTGTAGATATGCATTAAATGAAATAGAATTTAATCAGTAATCCCACTGAGTACGAGCAATGATATCTCCCTCTTCCCTCGTGCGTGCAGCCGCGACACATTTATTGTTCACAGTGTTTGGATGAGAATCGACACATTATATTATAATTAAGATTACGTTAAAATTAAGAAAAGTACGGAGAAAATAACTTATATGTCTCCTAACTTAACTATCTTGAAAGATGAGAGATAGTAGTACTTTGTATGAGTGGTAGGTAATGAATAAATACATATAGTTAAGAGAAAATAAATAGGGTATAGATTTAAAAAATAAGCCTATAAATTTAGATGAAGAGAATAATTTTTTAACCTCTACTATGTTTTACCTTAGATTTGTTTAAACATCACAACCAACAAATTAATTTCTATAAATTCTCGCTGCAACGCGTTGGATATCTTTCCAGTGTGCTATACTCCTTAGCAACACTTCCCATAGAAAATAGTGGATTTTCAAATTTTAATACAATGTAACCTTTTTTTTATATTTGCTTTTACTCTATCTTAAACTATGCTTCCGTCTTTCTTTTAGTATACTAGTAACTGATGTCTTCTCACAGCTGGTATTAGAGAAAAAAATAATGTGATACTCGCAAAAACGAAAAATGATGTGAACTTAAGGGAGGGAAGCGACGGCGCATTAGCTGGTTGGGCACGCACATGCAGCACAAGTGGATGCACTACGAGGAAGGTTGCTGTTAAAAAACCACTCGCCCTTAATTAACAGATAAATATCACATGCTGCCTTGTTATTTAACGATCGGTTTGACCAGGAGCACTGGTAAAGACCAACGACTCGATCACCATTCACTGTGTGCTTTTCTTGATTAATAAGTAGAGAAACAAACAAAAACATCAGGAACAGTGAATTAGAGTACACTATTCCATATCATTATCGCCTTGAGCTACAGAGGTTACCCACCTTAGTGGATGGACAGGCTTAAAGTGGGAAAAGTTGATGTAGAATCGGTGACTAAACAAACAATGATTAAAGAAGGAATACATCGATCCAATTTGCTCATGTAAGCAAACTTGTGCTAAAAGAAGGTGGTCTCCCCGTAGCTCTCATGACAATAGATGGGCTGAACCAAGGAAATGATTTCACACGAATTTTATCACAAAATAATTTCCGAGCTATAACCCGGCAAAATTACTACAAAATCAACTCTTAACATTGAAAATCTATCTATCTATACTTCTCTAGAAACTTTCGTATTAATCCTAAGAGATGAAAAAGCTAGAAATTACTGCATGAATCATTGAAAAGAAAAATATCTATAAATTCTTAACAGGAAAAAAGAACTATGGTATGTCAATATATGAACCACTTGCTACCTCTGCTCCGGAAAGGTCCACTGTTCTAGCCTTCTTTTTTTAATAGAATTAACTCCCGTAGATTGTTTTTTACAAAAATAGCCTTTTGACCCACGTATTCCGCGCACGAGCAGCTCGTAAATTATTACGGTGCGACACGTGATGCATTCTGTGGCAGCAGACACATTTCCGCGCCACCCTGCGTGGGAATGTCATTCCCGCACCACCCAAGCACTGGAATTCGCCGCATGTGCCGCTCCCCCACTCCCGAGAAAATGAAATTCCGCTCCCTCATTCCGCGAAAATCCAATTACCGTGTCCTCATTCTAAGGTAATTGGACTGCATGTTGCGACCGCCGCAGAATTTCGTATCGACGATTTCCTGCGCCCTCATTTCACATTAATTCCAATTTTCACGCTCTGCTACCGCGGAATAAGCCACGTGTCACACCCGAGACGAACCACTCCCTGCCTACACGGACGCACGCGCGGCGGCATAGGTCTCTGCCTCGTGAGCCCTAATAAAGTTCACCTTAGACCTGTCCAAACGGGCCGGGCCAAATGGGCGTGACGGGCCCGTCATCGGGCACGGCGCACGCACGACGGCCGCTAACGCGGCGCGCAAGACGGCTTAACTCGCACGCAGACGGCTTAACTCACCGCAAGGCTCAAATCTTGTGCTTGGCGAAAGACGGCGGCCAAGACGCACGACGCGCTTACGTTCTGGCGGGCCGCCCAAGACGACAACAACGACAACCGCGACGGTCCGGCCCGTTTAGGCCCGTTTAAAAAAATAGCCGTTTATAGTCGTTGCGATTTAAAAATTCATAAAATTTGAAAAATTGGAAAAATCCTGAATTTTTTCCTATAAATAGGTGGTTGCCCCTCCTCATTTTTACACCAGCAACCTTGCATTCTCTTCTAATCATTCTCTTGTGGAAATTCTTTTGCTCTTAGTAGTAATTTGGCAAAATTAAAAATAGTTTTGTCAAAAATCCAAAATTCGGCTTTCGGCTTCTGTCAAGAAATCAAGGTGATAATTGTGATTTATTATTTTATTTTGTTAGTATTTTAAATCATATTTTAGTATTAATAGCGTCATTATTTCTTGTAGTTTGCTTTATGGAGCAGGGATTTTCCGTCGTTCCGACTTCGATTTGATGATTTCACCCGATGAGCTTCTTGCATCATATGTCAAGAAGCTGCAGGAGCTGTGCCATCTTCAGGCTCTACAAGTGCTACTGCGTCGGCAAGCACCGGGGCGAAAAGAGCAAGATGCAGTACATCGGGAGTCTGGGAAGATTTCGATCAAATTTTTGAGATATCAAACGACGTCCAAATCAGTTATGTTGTTTGTAAATATTGCAAGCATAGATTAACTGCGAAATCTTCAGGTGGAACGGGGCACTTGAAGAGGCATGCTGACAGCTGTAGAAAAAAAGCGGGAATGGTTTCGAGGCAGACGCATCTGCAGTACAACCCCGACGGTACGGTATGTAACTGGGACTACAATCCTGAGGTAGCTCGTGAATCTCTTTGTCGTTTAATCGCTTCTCAAGATCTTCCTTTAAACTTTGGTGAGTCAGCTGCGTTTGAAAACTTTATTAGGACCGCTCATAATCCTAGATTTTCTGTAGTTTCTAGACAGACAACAACTAGAGATTTGATTAAATATTATAATAATTGTCGCAATAAGCTAAAAGAAAAATTTAGTACCTGTACTTTTTCTGTGTCTTTGACATCTGATATATGGAGTGGTAGAGCTAAAGAGGATTACCTTAGTGTAGTTGCTCATTATGTAAACGATGATTGGCAACTAGAAAAGAGAATTATAGGATTCAAATTAATTGATGTAGCACATACTGGTGAAAATATTGCTGATTGTATTGTAAAAGTTGTAGAAGATTTTGGACTTAATGATAAGATTTTGCAATAACATTAGATAATGCTTTCGTAAATACTTACGCCATGAACATACGTACTCGCTTTTCAATTCATATCTTGAATCTTTCTTATTACATCATTGTGCTTGCCATATTATTAATCTTATAGTTAAATCTGGTTTAAAGAGGTTAAATCAAGATATTGAACCTTTTAAATCGCAATATCTTTCTTAACTCATTTTAATCAACGAGTAGCAAGATATAAAACTTATTTTATTACAATGAATGTACGTCCGCGTAAGTTTGGTTTGGATATGCTGTTAGATGGAACTCTACTTACTTGATGCTTAAGAATGTCATACCATATGAGAGTACATTTTCTGCTTTTATTAACACGCACCGTATCATACAGGATGGTCAACGGTACTCACACAGTAGCAACATTGGTATGTTGCTAAATACTTGCTTTCATTTTTAGAACTTTTTTGATTCCACTGTTGCTTTATCCGAGTTTATTATTCAACCTCTCCTTTAATTGTGCATCATATTTTAGAAATTGCTACCCACTTAAAGAGCCACGAAAATGATAATATATTGCGGGAAGTCATTTATGCTATGAAAACTAAAATTTTAAAATATTGGCAAGAAATTCCTATGTTATATGCATTTGCATTTATTTTAGATCCTAGAGCTAAAATTCGGGATTCGTAATGTTCTCTCACTTCTAAGTGATGCGGTAGGTCTCGATTATTCTAGTTATTTTTCAACCGTCAGTGCTAACTTAATCAAGTTTATGATAAGTACGATCGGAAGTTTCTTTGAAGTTCGCATGCAATGACCTCCACCAAAGACCCACAATGTAAGAAGAAAACCGCGTGGGGAAAGATATGGGGTACAAGTGGCTCTTCTTCAAGGAGTTCAACTACATCAACAACAAGTGCGGACACATCAAGTGGTGGAGAGCTAGCTGTCTATCTCAACAGCGACACTGTCAACTACCAAGAGAAGGAAGAGGAGGACTTCAAAATTTTGCAGTGGTGGCACGATCACAAGATAACATATCCGGTGCTTTCCATACTAGCACGGATGTGTTATCAGCCTGTCTCCACGGTTTCTTGATGCGCTTTCGTCTATCCTAAGAATAATCGAGGAGAGAAGAACAAGTCTGACTAGTGAGATGGTGGAAATACTTCTCACTGTGAAAGATTGGGAACAAGCTGATCAACGAGCTCAACATACTGTAGAAAATACTGAGCTGGCGGAGATGTTCGAAAATCTTTATCTAGATAATGAGGAGGAATAATTGTAATCTTCACTTTTTTATTGTTTCACTGAGCTATAGGCCGTACTCTTTTTTCTTTGCCAAGGTTTTCTCGTGTTGAGTTTTTACTTGGCAAAGTTTTTAACGAGGCAGCCAAACATCAATAAAGCTCATTATTTAATTCAAATTATTTGTCTTATTTTAGAATTTATCTTGTATTTTAGCTTTTTCTTAATTTATATATATATTTAAAAAGTTTTATTCATCATTCGAGTTTTTCTAATTATTTTAAATTTTCCCATTTTTTTTTTTTTTCATATTTTATCTATTTTTCTAATTTTTTCTAATTTTTTTCAAATTTTCTGAGCTAAACGGGCTATCGGGCCGACCCGACCCGTTTGACCCGCGAAGTACCGGGCCGGCACAGCACGACCCGTTTACGTGCCGAGCCTAAACGGACCGTGCCCATTTTTAAACGGGCTGTGCCGTGCCGGACGGCCCGTTTGGACAGCTCTAGTCCACCTCATTGTTGTCTCCCAATGTATCCGATGATGATTCTCACCTTGCTCGAGACAGCAAGGTCTGTGTCGTAACTCGTAACTCGTAAGACTGCAGTCTGCTCTGCAACAGCAGGGAGCTAGCTTTCCTTTCCCGTGCATGGCATGCAATGCAGCCAAATTCTTTGCCCTCAACTCTGCTTCTGCACGACATGACCGGCCGGAGGCGTAAATGCCCCGGCCGCTCACGTGCACGCCCTCCCGTACACCGCGCCTACCTACAATACTCTTTCCATCCGGACACGCGCATATCATAAGCCATATATTTTTTTCTCTAATACCAATATAATCCTTGTTATAAAAATATCGACAAGTGATATATATTATATGATAGTGATATTCTCGTGTACCGTAACAGGAATCCCCAGACACAACAAGTGATGCGTGTTACGAGACGTTACTTTTATGATAGGAGCGATGGCTAATTTTGCAAATTGTATTCGCACAAAAGCAAATTAGCAGTAAAAAAGTGTCAGCTAGAAATGCCAAGGTTAATTGTACCATACCTCCTTCAATTAGATTCGGCTCGGCTCAATCCAGTTCATCCCCTTTGCCTTCGGTAAAGAGGAAGAAATCAACGCAATCCAGTTCATCCCCTCGTGAGCTCGCACGAGCAGGGGTCATCATCACTCATCACTCTGCATCAGAGGAGCCGATCGATTCGTTGTCCTCTCTCCGCTTTCAATCGCCGCGCGGAGCCTAGGATTCATATCACTGCTTCGATTGGCATGAGTTCAATGCTCGTCTGCCGTTCACAATGCTGTCCTGCTATTTGCATGCATCCTTCCTTCCATTCTATCTCACAGCCTGTCTCATGCAGCCACCAGGGGCGGTAACAAGGGGTGCCAAACATGCCTCAGCATTTTTAAAATTTTGAAAAGTTGTATTAAATTATCTCTTTAATATGCTAAATTTATTTAATGAAATAATTGTAAAAGACTACCGAGTTGTACGTGTTAAGTGTACAAACCCAATAAAAAATTTCTAATTTCGTCACTGGTAGCCATTTGCTCCCTCGGATGCATGGAGATGTACTCCCGTGGTGTAACCAGTAAGCTCACGAACAAACTGCACACCACTCCGTATGAATAAAGTTGGACGGACACGTGTGGAATCCAGCACAGCACTGCAATGCCGAAGTGTTTGTTTTTCTAGCCCTTAAATTGTTTTTTTTTCTTTTGACAACATTGATCTCCTCTGGATAGAAATTACGAAATTGGTCCCTTTGACGAGCTCAGGAGACATGACTAACGACATGTGTCTCATGCCGCATCAAGATGCTAGGAAGGAAAGTTGCAGCGCGGAAGCGGATGGTGGAGCATGGGAGATGTCAACCTGTCGTGATAGGGTAGTGCGTCAGGATCCTGCAACAGGGGGGCAATTCCTTCCAAGCAACGGCGGCTCGAAAGGTTGCTGTCGGGGCAACCAGATAACACGCCACGCCTTCTGAGCATCCGCACTACGAAAAGTGACAGCTGACCAGGCACGACATCCTACTGAGCACGCCGAGCTCAGTATTTCCTTTCCAGTTGCGGGAGCTCGATAGTGACATGAGCCACGCCACTTGTCACGATTAACCGGCCTGTCGTGTCCTGTTTAATTACCTTTCGAGCAACCGGACCACGGCAAATAAAATATATCATCAACAAAGTCTTTCCTACTCCGACATAAGGCTCCAGCCATGCTAGCTACAAACTTGTTCACGCACGGATTAATTAGTGGTGCGAGACTGCGAGGGTTGTACGTACGTACTTGATGTTGCTTCGCGCTGCATATTGATTGTTAACATTTGTTCAATTTGTACAGATTGTTGATCAGAATACGTACGTACGTTCTGCACGTAGCTGATCATGTTCATACCAAACCAAATCCACCGAATTAGGTATACACCGATAGATAGTGGCAAGGAATTTACTTTTGTGCTGCGCAACACACATTAAGAAGAAAAAATTTACATTGTATTATACTAGTATTATATAATGAGTATTAGAAATCAGATCTACTAGTTAATTTATTAAGGATATTTCTATGACTCTACTTCCAGAGAAAGTATAAATAAGAGCTCATTTACAGTACATTAAATTCAATATGAATTGTTCATATTTTTCAATCCAACGGATCAAATTAGCTAGAATAGTAGAAATACTCTTAATAAATCAACAAATAGATCTTATTTCTACTGCCTACTATATACTACCAGTACAATGCACTGAAAAGTTTCTCATAAATAAATACTCTCTCTAGTTATGGATAGTTGTCGTTTTGGACATAGATACAGTCAAACTTTCGAAACTTTAACTCTTAGTACATTTTTAAATATTTAAATTGGATACATACAAGTCATATGTGTACATTTGTCTCAAAAATTACTTTCATAACATTGTAGTTTTATTAGGTTTTATAAACATGTTATAATAAAAATTAGTGATTAAAGCCGTTTTTACGGACCTGTTGATGTCCAAATTAATATATATTTGTGACGAGAGAAAAAAACTAGATGATAGAAGATTAAAAAGACCTAAAGATCTCAATTAAATTTAGTGTACCGTGGAAAAAATGATCCATAAATGTTCAGCTAGGTGGGAGAGTAGCGGCAGAAGGAGTGTGCAGGCTTACGTCCGTCCGGCCGCTGCGGCTGGATCGCAGTTTTTGCATGGCAGACATATGTCGGCTCGCGCGCGCGGCCGGTTTCGGCGTTGGGGTAGCGAGTGACTGTCTGTCTGTGCTGCGCGGGCGGGCGCGGCAGGCACGGACGGAGGAGTGTCAAATCGAGTCCTTCGATCCGCAAGCAAGCAAACGGCCTCGGAAATCGTCGGGGATCCGCCGCGCAAACCCGGCCGATCGATCGCGTCCGCGTGAATTCGAGTTAAGGACGTGAGGTACGATACGAGGTTCGGTTGGTGGCAATGATGGCCGCGCGGCGCTGCAACCATATGCTTGCGCTGGCCTGTCTCTGCCCTCCCCTGCCGTGGGTATTCTCTCTTGTCCGAAGCCCGCAGGTCGGAGATATTTTACTCTCAACTTGGTGTTCTGAAATCTCAACTCGTGATTGCAGCTAGCTAGCGAGCTAGAGATGTTCGTGATCTAGCTAGCTGTTGAATCGAATCACAGCCTCACGAGTTTTTTTATTTAGCAGGCGTAAGGGAATGGTTTTCTTCAGTTGGAGCATATATTCTGCTTGTGTTCGGCTGATTTTCTTTAGCTGGAGCATATATTCTGCTTGTGCTCGGTTAGTGACCATAAATTGTTATTGTCATGAAAAAATCAACTCTACATTTGTCTCTAGTTCAACTGCCATTGTTTAATTGTTTACGACCACAGACGTAAGTCCTAGCTAAGTAGAAAGTATGTGTTGAACATAGCAACTAGCAATGCGCACCTTTTTTTAAAAAAAATGGGGTTAAGGAACAGTTATAGCTGCAGTTTGACAAAACAAAAGATAAATTTCTGGAGTTAGGGTTATTTGGTAGGGCTCCAGCTCCATCGGATCCGTGGATCTGGTGGAGCTGGGTATTCTAGCTCCACCAGATCCGTGGAACTAGATCTGTGAGTATATTAAGAATGTTTAGATTGATTATCTTTTCAAATTTTAGACCAAAAATATAAACTTAATTCACTTTATTTTAGCCTACAAGTTTCAGATCTCAGGTGAAGCTGAGATTTGAAGCTCTACCAACTAGGCCCTTAGCTACAATAGGCACGACATGAACACAGGGAAAGACTCAGTCGCATAGGAGAAGGGAACTCAAACCCGAAACCTCAGAAGTAGCGCAACTCGTACAAAATCATGCAATTGCGAAGCACTTTTTCGATTCTGCGCATCCTGAACGATGTTTTTAGCCACCAGTTGGACCGTACGATAAGTGTCCGTAAAAATCCTGCTATTTCTTTCTTTCCACAGATTCTACATGGTGAACATGACGATGACGTTCACCTCCTTCATGTGCTCCTTTGGCACAGATGTGTGGATCTTGCTCCACCAAACAGTGAGACCTAGCTGTATCAAAGTATCGTTCGAAGCCATATGGAATATGGCCATATAGTGGAAGCCCCACGTCCACACCTGCCTCGCGAAACGCACACTTCACAAGTGTTGTAGAACATTCCCACCTAATAGCAACACACACTTCACAAGTCTCGATATATCCAAGTATACAGTAGTAAATAAAGAGTTGAGTTATCCTTTCTTTTTTTGTAATAGTTGGTCTCTTACAATAAACCATACTTATTGCTTGTTATTGGGATTTGCCTGTGGCTTTAACGTGAGTAGTTAGATCATCTAAGGGCAAGTACAATAGCAAAGCCAACTACTGACTAATAGTAAGCTGAAAACCAGTTTGTACAATAACTGTCTCTAAAGATTGTATCTAGATGTTGTGCAATAACTATCTTTTCTCTCTTTTACATAAATGATCTACCTATGCTCCCGTGCAAAGCTGGCTACTAAATAAGAGTCAGCTCTCTTCTCTCTCCTCTTTTATCACTCCTTCACATAGACCAAAACTGATGTGTAGAAGTGTATGCTAAGAGCCAGCTGACATAGCCTTATTGTACATGCGAAGAAAAAGCTAACCAACTTGAATAGTTAGTGTAGACTGTGTATAGGTCCTCATTAATGTGGGTATTAGGGACCAAATTCCTAACCATTGTTAATAAAGCTGGTACCGATTTCCAACAGTATAGTTTGCAATATGCTATACTTTAGTAGTATAGCATTACTGAATTATGTAACTCGTTGGCACGCACCAACAAAACAACTTGAAAGTGACTTACATGGAAAACTCTTTGAACCACCATAAAAAACGGTGAGACCGGAACCGACTTCAAAAAAAGTTCATCACAAATCTAGATTAGAATGTCCCTTGTATGTATTATCCGATAGACTAGAAATAGATACTTGCCGCACGTGTAAAGAGGATAACTTATCGTTTTCCAGTAAATTCAAGAGAGCTTGCGAGCTGCTTTGGTTGGACCGAGATATAATTTTGTGCTACGAAGTAGTACTCACTCACCGATTAATGTTTATCTCCTCCAAGTAATGTATAGGAGTACCACTTGTTTGTTATATGCCACTGACATTTTATTTGGACTTTTTTAGACACCATTCACATTGATATTATCCAAATCCATCGCTCGGGCACATTGACTCTATCCCGCATTCTCTAAATCATTTTTGTACAAGTACTCGGAGGCACCACTGTTTTCAGCTTAATTTCACATAAAACAATTCAATCTTATGTGAATTCCAAAAAAGTTTTTATGTTTGAGACAGGCCTAATACAAGCACAAAGCTAACCTAACGAGCGAAGACCAACTAACCTTCATCTTCATGTTTACACATAGTACACATAACCCACGGAAAGGTGAGGCATACAACACAGTAAACTAACCTGGCATTTGGGCAGCTAGAAAGGCGTCAAACCAACAGATGCTTATGTCGATGTTATGTCATGTTTATCCCCTAGCTGCGGAAAAGCGAAAGCCAAGGGAGATGCTGCTTATTGGCTATTGCTTGATTACTTAATCTATTTTTGCAATTTTTGCTACCTCATATATATAAAAGAAATATTTAATAAAAATGATTATATATATCCTTACTAAATGACATTCCACACTCACTTAACAATTTTTAAAGTTTTTACGTAGAGATAGGGAGAGGAAAAAATTACAATAACAACACTCTAGATTTTTTTTTCAATACATAAATATATTAAATGGATACTACGACACAGGACAATGAACCGATATAGCCAAACAAAGAGAGTACGTAAATAGTATTCCATTTCCACGGAGAAAGTAGGTATTATACGACAGAACAAAGCAGGCAGACAGGGAAAAGGGCGTGGCGTCGCGGGCGGGGGGAGCACGGCGGCAGCAAAACGTGTCCAGGCTCGTCCCCACGGCCACATGCTGTCCTGTCGTGTCGCCTCCTCTCCTACTCGTCGCCACTTTTCGAGCTGTAATCCAGTCCATTCCCTCCTCTCCTCAGCCACCAGTCCACCACCATCGTCGAACATGCATCATCCAGTATAATTATACATGTCCATGCCCACCAAATAGCAGTACTCAGTTCTACTAGTACACAAGTTCCATCTCATAGTAGTAGTAGTAACAATCAGAGGCTGCCCGGGGCACTGAGGCACGGATTAATTAAGACAATCTTTCGGTAGAAAGAATCACATGCATTTAGATTTTAGAGAGAGAGAGAGAGAGACTTCTACATAAGCTGCAGGCTGCAGCCTGCAGGGTGAGCCTTGATCTGATTTTTGGTTGACTGACTCTGCATGTGCACTATCATGCTGCTAGCAACGTCCCTGAGCTGAAAGATTCTTACGCGCGGGTTACATTGGCCGCCCCTGTATTGACTTGTAGTATCTGAATTCTCACCCAACGGCCGGACAGGTTAGCCACAAGATTACAGCAAGAAGTAGCAATACGTCGAGGCTATACATGGACATCGGGCCGCGTTTTTTGCCGGGCGGGCCGGAGTGACCTAAGGCATAGCATGTCAGGTATGTGTACGGATAGAACCGGCACAACATGATTGTTAGGCCGTGCTAATGGCCGAGCATTGATGGTCAACACGACACGTTTTGAAGGATTGTGCTTAGATCGGTACGGCACACTACAGGGTCGATGAGCATGACACATGTACGATATGACTATGGTACGAGTTTTTTTATAGTTTTCGACAAATATTATGAAAAGTTTGGCAGTAGAAATGAAGTAAGAAGAACTATCTCAACAATACAACAAACACGAGGCAGTTAGAGCATTTGAAGCGTGTGGAAGAAGCTAAAAATCAAAGTGTCTAGTTCATTTTCTGAAACACTGAACAGATCGTTATGAAATCCATAAGTAGAGAACAATCACTACCTCAACGTGCCTTTTATGAAGAATCAAAATGGATCATAACTAAGCCGACACGACACAAAAGTAACACAATATACCAATGGACTGTGCCTAGACTTATCAGAGGCAAGTCGGTCCGGCACGATACAATACCAAGGGTCTAGTCGAGACCAACCGTTTTTGGTACAATAGCATGCTGTAGTGCATGGATCTCTGTGTGTCTTTGTCCTTTACATATGATGGTAGTTCCTCTATATCTGAATAGATGTTATTATAAATTCTTACACTTTCATTAAGGCATGTCTATGAAAGATTGTATTATCCTCATTTATTACATCTTTGGATAATATGCTTTGCTCTAGTATATGATACTAAATGATTTTAGAAATAACTAAATGGGAGAGGTAGAAAAGAAAAAATGGTTAAAAATCACTTTAAAATTATAGAATAACCAGTATTTATGAATAAAATTTGAAAGTCGGAATAACACGTAGTCGGGAACAACAGTAGTTGATAAGCCTGGTAAACATAGGTTTACTTAGGAGCATGATGACGTGTAGGGCACACAGTCCAGGGTTTTAGTTGTCCCGCTACAATTCCAAAATTTATAAGTGTCTAACAAAAATCTAGATTGCACGAATTCTCAAATCTGACAAGAAGGAGGCCATGAAAGACGAAGGATCCGGCTCAAGTTCAACAGAGAATGAGGTGCCTTGTAAAGAAAAAGAAAAGAAGAACTAAAGCCATCCCAAATGGGCCGGAAGTATACGTCTAAGTGCTACTGGTGCAGCAGCTGCCGTTTTATCCTAGCGAAAGAGCCCAGCTAGGCCAGCCGATATACTCTCCTGCCGAGTGATCAACGAAGCAGACAGACGCACAGGCCCTTGCTTGCTCAACTGAACCCAGATGTTGAACAAGAAACGAAAAACCTCTTGGCAATAACATAGCTAACCTATCATTTTTTTTATCTATACCCCTTTATAATACATCTAAGCATTTTTTTCTATATCCACCCTAAATAATGCACTCCACTAGAGATAGCCCAACCTTCATGCACCCAGCGAAATGTTCCCAGAAACTTGCCTCCATCAAAATTAACCTCTCAGATCTTTCCTCAGCTTTACTCACCCACATCCGATGGCCATTGTTTAATGTGTCTGACTCATCCCTGTGGCCCACAACAGATCTCCTCCCACCTCCAGCATCATCTCAAAGAAAAGGAAACAAATATCCTGGAATTAAGGAAAAGGAAACAAACGTTCTAGAAAAGGAAAAGACCATATATTACGTGCTGGGAAAAGGAAACTGAAAGACAAGACTCTATACTAGTTACAAAGAAGATACACGCGTGCGCGTACACACCAACATACACGCGCACACACACATGAGTGCACTCTTTTAAAGCACGTCTAAAAAGATGGAGGTCAGATATAAATCCACGATTTCATAATATTCCTACTGAAAGCGTGCGTAAAGATGGACACCGAATTTTGAATCTGACGGGTGGAGTCCGGCTTCACGCCCCCACCCAGATGTGGTTCCCGCTAACCCATCAATTAATCACCGCTCAAACAGCCCATCTATCTAAGGGGATGGCGCCTGCAGCTCTCCACAAACTACACTCTTCTTTAATTGATTTTCCTTACAAGGAGCCAAACATGCCTGATTGACAACACACTGCAAGGTCGAATATACCTGACTTCGTGGTCTTCGATACTTCAGTTGCATGTATTGCTGGTTTCTCGATGAGCATTCCTCTATTGCACGACTTGCTGGTCTCCGTTGCGCGTATTATATTGATGATCACTCGTGGGCTGCTGTGATATTTTGATCTCTACATACAGATGAGCCTCCTCGAACTCGTTACCAAGTTCGCTAAGTTGACTATAATTTTGTTCGACAATAATATGCATGTCCCGCGTGGGCGGATCTAGGTGTCAAGAGAACACCTCCTCAACGGATCAAATTTGTTGATTGAATTGATACTGATTTTAGTAGTTTATGATTTGTAAGATTCTGGAACTATTTGTATTGTACTTTTAGCAAATTTTAAATATATGCATTTTATTTATGATGTTACGAAACTATTGTAGACTATAGAGTTGTGAGCAGTGCTTCAATGTTTTTCCTTCTAATACAAGTTACACAAATCTTAAAGCAGGTGAAAGGATAACTGAAATGTACACCTCTATTAAAAGTTTTCTAGTTCCGCCGCTGATGTCCCGAAGCATTTCACCCCCATGAGACGTACTTGACAGTTGACATGTCACTCGGGCTCAAAACTCTTCGCGGGGAGAGCGCCAAGTTGGCGAATGACCTGAGGAAAGGCGCAGTTACCGATCGATCACACTGCAGTTTAACTCACCTGGGAATCCGCCTTCTGCTTCCCTTCTACGGCTGCCAAGAGAAGAGAGGATTTCACCGTGCCGGACATCGTGCCACCGGCCGGTGGTCAGGTGGACGGCCGCCTCCTGAACAGCTTTGGACTGAGCTTGTTGGAACTCCCCGACGACTGGATCCATAAGGTAAGCCTTATCTGGATGTGCATCGATCGGGCTGGGTAAACTTACTTATACGACGCATGAATGATACCATCCTGTTGCTTGTGACAGACCATGGTCGCCTCAATGCTCTACTCTCTGAGTGCTACAAAAAGGATGCTGTTGAGTACTACCTGAAGGAGTACAATGAGGGAATCTCGGTTGATGAAGCAGAGGGGGAGGCTGCGATGCCTGGGGAAGAGCAGGACGCCTAGCTCCCCGGCCGGTTCGATCGCCTGTAAGTTATTGTGTGACTCGGTGATACTGTTGGCTAGTAGTCCTTGCATACTCTTGTGCGTTTTGGTGCTACTTTCTGGAACTTAGTTTGCTACGGTACTCTGGTAATCTGCGTCTGCTATTGATCGATCGATCTGAACGCTAAATAAATGTGTGATGTAACCATGGGCAGCTTGCTTGCTGAATGTTTCTGTCTTTGGATATAGAAAAGGCAACTTGCTTGCTGCATGTTTTCTCTTTGGAGATTGAAATGGCTAGTACTTTTAGACACAGAGGAAAATGCAAGTGCAGTCTTGCTGGGAAGCTAACTAGTAGCTTCAACTTCTCGATCAGCTATTTGTTCGCAACTTCATTGTGTTCAGTTGTGCACTTTTGGAATGGTTTTCGTAAAGCTGTGGGAAAATGCAAGTCTTGTTGGTATGTGCAACGTACTTGCTTAAAAGCGCGCTTGTTCCGGTGGTTTGAGGACTTGATAATTTGGTGAGTGATAGATAGATTGATAGGGAAGATATCTGGCTTCATTGTTTACTGTCTAGTAGCAACATGAAGGCCTTCTAACACGTCGTCTTTTGTTTCTTGTCTAGCTAGTAGTAGTAATGAATCAACATCAAGGCCTTCTTACATGCTGGGACTGCGGTACGAGTTCCACCACTGTCATCCACTTCATGTTCTATGCTTACCTTTCTGAGGTAGAGTAACTATACTACTGATGTGTACAGATTAGATTTGCAATCTATAGCTTTAGGAATGATAAGCAGAATATTAGAGAATAAATGGATGAATGCAGCTTAGGATGACCGAATAAGTATATGCATTGTAGCTTGTTCGAGTTTTGAGTGTACATTGTAGTATCTCATGCATACTGCCAATTTCTGATCAGTCCGAGTTAGTTAACCAAACCAGAGAGAAAGCAGCAAGGGGTGATTTATTGGAGTAGCTTTCGTTAGTTTTTAGCCTAATATTCGTTTCCTTTTCTTTTGAAATCAGCCAGGTATTCTTTTGATGAGATGGGGAGATGACCTCTTCTGAAAATGCACACGTTCATATTCGGAAACAGAAAATCTTTTGTGTTCATGGCTGGCTTGCAAAGAGAAACTTCATGCCCCTGCAGCCTGCTACTCCAATTAGATCTCCCTGTATGATGATCGATGAAAGATGCGTTCGGTTAGTTTTGTTTGCCTATACACAGACTGCGAGTGTTTGGTTAAGCTGTCAGCAGGGTCACCGTGTACTACCCGTACGATCGATCGAGACAATATTCACTCACTCGATCGTCCTGCTGCTGATATCTTCAGCTGATCTAATAGAACAAGAAACGGAAGAAGTAAACGGCCGGTATAGCATTCGATCAACATGGATTTTTTTTCTAATTTCAGTAAGCTTTAGCTGTTACTAGTCGCCAACCCGTGCGATTGCACAAGCTTGAAAATTTTAAAACTTTTCTATTCCTTATATCAAAATCATTTCTAAATATATTAAAAACTTATTATGTTAAGGCCCAAGAAAGTTGAGAAATGGAGCATTAAAACCATTATTCTCTACTGTGGCTTTGATAAGTTGGAACATGGCCAATTGTATATACTATGTATATACTTGATAAACACAGTTGCATTTCAATTAGGACTCTAATCCTGAAAAAAAATCAACCCATCACGAAAAAAACAATTTGATCTATCTTTAAGTAAATATTTCAAACAAAATAGATGACCAAAACGAATTCGGTTAGAATCCTTGGAAAGCCAACAACAACCATCTTGCATTCCAAATCAGTTTCCCTTCACGGAAATATTCAAACATAATACATGAGCAGGATGAATAAGGTGAGAATTAGGAAAAAAAACCAAGATATCAAGGAAAGAATAATTCAGTATATCTTTAAGGAAATAAAGAAGAGATAAACCACACTAAAAAATAGAGGAGAGGTGCTTCCATGCTTTTCTTTTCCATAGTTGCACAAATATTAAAGCATTAATGAAGGGTAGATGGTGATTACTTACCCCTTCGCTTGCTTTAAGATTTATACAACTTGTATTAGAAGGGAAAGCATTGAAGCACTGCACAAAATAGAAAACCTCCAAAAGTACCAAGGCTTGCTACTGCTGGAAAGCTATTGCCGCTGTCATGGCTGCAGCCCTGCCCGCTTCGGCCACGGAAGAGGAGGATGTAGCCACCACTGCATCCATCGCTGATTCGCATGCGAAGTCCGCGAGGATTATGCAGGATTTGTGTCGCGTGGTGGGAGTATCTTAGAGGAGGCGTTGGTGGCAGCCACCATCAGGGAAGAAAAGGATTGTGTGTCTGATGTTGGGAGAAGAAGGAAGAGAAGGTGCTGGTGGCAAAGGAAGAGATTGGAGATTGTGAGAAGAGAAGCATATGGGAGAGATTGGAGATTGGTGGCAAAGGAAGAGACATAAACGAAGAGAAGGTGCTGAATGCTTAGTATGGGTAAAAAAAAGAGTGTGAACAGATCTTTCTCGTTCTATTTTTTAGAGTTGATCTTCATCAGGAGTTGATCCGAGCCGTTAGATAGATGTTGATTTGAACCATTATAACGTGGACCCACCAAATAGATGGTCAGATTTTTACTGGGAGTTGATCTGAGCCGTTAAATAGATGTTGATTTGAACCGTTATAACTTGGACCCACCAGATAGATGGTCAGATTTTTTTGGTTACTGTGAGATCTGAGCCGTTATAATTCAAATAGATGACCAAATCTTTCTAGTTAACGTGGGAGTTTCCTCAAAATGCCTAATTAGTATAGGTATATATAGATAGATAGATAGATAGATAGATAGATAGATAGATAGATACATAGATAACTAAAAAAAATATGATTTCGACTTAACCACGTTATATCCAAAAGTAGAAAAATAAGTGTTTTTGGAAAGCCACCACGGTGCCAAAAGGAGGCTAAGGAGTGTTTGGACTTTGGAAGAAGGTGATTTGTGTTGGAATTTTTTAGGGGATTTGAATTCAAATCCATCTGTCCAAATAGGTCATAAGATAAGCATCGTAATAGTGTCCTGTAAATTTAAAAGTCATATTCAATAATTGAATTTTCCTCTCCAATTTACGTAGCGAATGAAGTGGCAGCAGCCCTTATATGTTCTTTCCCCTTTTGTTTGAGAGGACAGATAATACTACTACTCGTGTTCTTATGTTGGAATTTGTTAGCAAACATTTGCGTGTTTTCTTGAAAAAAGATCTGGATTGCATGTACATGATCGCGCTTGTGTGATGTGATGGTTGTGCGTTTGAGATAAAAATCAATGGATCCATCGATCCATTTGTTGTTGGCTACGACGAAGCCAAGCTTTGCCTGCACGTACAAGACCTGACCAATTTTTTTTTTCCTTTGAACAACCAGGACAAACTTACTTAATTGTACTCAACAATCTCGAAACTAATCAATTGTAAAACAAGAACACACGGTTTTGCACGAGAGAAAGAAACATTAATCCTCTTTTCGACTCTAATCCTCCACTCCAATCATTACTTTTTTTACTTCGAAAGTAGTTGTTTCGGTTTTTGCCACGCGAATTCTTGATATTTCTTTTTATTTCTCATCAAACAAATGGCATACTCTTATGAAAAACATAGCTATTCTTAGCATGATTGAGGTATCTTCTGGCTATTGCTCAAACAAGGTTGATCTCAACTCTGGACAGATGGTGGAAACTATCAAGCTGAAGTATGTGAAACCATAAAATGCATTGAGATCAGAAATAACACCGACAACAAACAAGGGAAGCACTCTTTTGGACCAAGAGCGGACTAAAACTTGCTTTTCTTTGCCTTTGGTGTCCTAAGAAGTAACCAGGACAATGTTACAAATTAATTGTACTTAACAAATTCGAACCTCATAACCTTGATCACTGACAAAAATAATATATGACAGAACAAAAAAGCAAAGTAAACGGTAGCGAAATGATTCTCTACATGGACAGCATGTGAGCGACCAGCTTTTGGATGGCCAGGTCCGACGACCCGGCACCCTTGACAGTACACTTCGCCGCCGCCTTCTTCAACTCGCCGGCCCTAGCCCTCATCTCGGCGCCGTCCCTCTCCTTCATGAGCCGCCGGATGGCTGCCTCCACCCTCCCTCTGTCGAGCTCGCCGTCCACCACGAACCCCACACTCCACACGTGCTCCACGTACCTCGCATTCCCCATCTGGTCGCCGAAGCACGGCCGGCACAGCATCGGCACCCCCTCGCACACGCTCTCCGTCGTCGAGTTCCACCCGTTGTGCGTCCAGAAGCCGCCCACGGCGCCGTGGCACAGCACCTCCTCCTGCGGCGCCCACGCCACCACCATCCCGCGCCCGCACGTCGCGGCCTCGAACCCGTCCGGCAGCCGCGTCGCCTCGTGCGCCGCGAGTCCGCGGATCAGGCCCGGCCGGACCACCCAGAGGAACGGCACCCCGCTGCAGGCGATGCCCCACGCCGTCTCCACCAGGTCACGCGGGTCCATGCACGCCAGGCTGCCGAAGCTCACGTACAGCACCGACGCCGGCGGCTGTCCGTCAAGCCACTCCAGGCAGCTACGGTCCTGTCGCAGGAGGCTGCTTTCGGCGGAGGGGGAGAACCTGTGGAGCGGGCCGATGTCGAACACTGGCACGGCGAGGTCGCGCCGGAGCTTCTCCAGCTCGGGGCGCTCGAGCGCGTCGAACGTATTGAGTACGAGACCCGACGAGGCCTTCACGGCCGCCACGGCGCGGGCCAGAAGCTTGCACGTCAGGTCGTGTCCGGCGCTGCTGATGTGCATCAGGTCGCGCACACGGTATGGCGGCAGCTCGATCACCGGCGTGTCAAGCTGGGACTCTGCACTCAAACCAAGAAACATTACGTGTTTTGAATTGATCCAAGGAACGTGAGAAATATATAGACAGGATCATCACATGCCTTGCATCGGGAGGTAGCCTTTCTCGCAGAGAAGCGGATAGGCGACAAATCCGGCGAAGCAAGCGGTGCTGCCGGTGCGCAGCACGAGGGTGGGCACGGCGAGCCGCGTGGCCACCTCGACCATTGACAGCAGGTGGCCGTCGGCGATGAGGCACGCGACGGTGTCCCTGGAGTACTCGTCGAGGACGGCGGCCAGGCGGTCCCCGAAGGGGGCCTCGCACGCGGCGTTGAGCGCGAAGATGTGGGTGACGATGTCCTCGATGGCGACGGGGACAGGGCCGGACATGCCGTCGGGGACGGGGATGAAGCGGTAGTCGGGGTGGCGCGCCGGGTCCGGGGCGTTGAAGTGGGTGTGGAAGACGGTGATGGCGAAGCCTTGGGCGTGGAGGACGCCGGCGAGCCGGAACATGGGGTTGATATGGCCCTGGTACGCGAGCGGGAACAGGAGCACGTGGCGCCGACGTCCGGCGTGGCCGACGGCTGCGTTGCTCTCCACCGCCATGGTTGGCGCTGGTGGTGGCGTCATGGCTTTGCAGGGTGCAGGGCTTGGGCTCTGTGTGAAGTAAGGTAAATCAAGTAGAGATAGTAGGATTCTTAAAAAAAAAATAAAAAAGCCAAAGCACTGTTATTTATTATAAAAGAAAGAATAACAAACGAGTTACATACATGTCCGCACTTTGTAGCAGCACTCGCCTCCATCGCGCGCATCCTATGTCGAGTCGTACTCGTTTGCGCCATCAGGTTGAAGCGCCGTCCGCAGAGATCGTAGGATTCTTCTCTCGCGTCTGTAGCCTAAAACTCTAAACTGCTTTTCTTTCTGTGTTCTTTTTCTTTTTGAAATTTTGGGTATATGCCACCTCAGGAGATACCTTTAAAATATGAATTGTGGTTTATATACTTTCCTTAAAAACTAAAATTTGGATATGTGCCACTTAAAAAATACCTTCGAAAGATGAATAACGCTAGAGCGCTTCAAGAGATACCTTAGAAAGATGGATAACACTTCCATACTTTCCTAAAAACAAAAAATTTGGATACGTGCAACTGCAAGCGATACTTTCGAAAGATGAATAACGCCTTCCATACTTTCCTAAAAACTGACTTTTGGATATGTGCCACTTCAAGAGGTAACTATGAAAGATGAATAGCATTTCATAATTTCCTAGAAACAAAAATTTGGACATTACCACTTAAGTAGATACCATCAAAAGATAATCGCACAAAAAAGAAAAATCGATACCATCAAAAGGTGAGCGTGTTTTCTTAATAACATATCCTAGCACTAGTAGTATTGCTAGTATGGACTAGGGAGCATCATCAAGATGGCAAAATTTCAAATACAGTTAATTTTGTATCCTGTAATATCAGTTTCGGGTAATTTTTTTTCGTATTTTACGAAATAGCGTCAATGCCTGGCACGTGAGGCGACGGCAGGCAATAGCCGGCACATGAGGCGCCGGCTATGCCATTGCCAGCATCCCATACGCCGGCTATGCCATAGCCGGCGTATGGGATGCCGGCTATGCCATAGTCGGCACCTCACGTGCCGGCTATTGCCTGCCGTCGCCTCACGTGCCGGTTATTGACGCCATTTCAAAAAATACGAAAAAAAGTTGCCCGAAACTAATATTACAGGATACAAAGTTGACTGTATTTGAAATTTTGCCAATCAAGATAGCACTTAATATATATTGCTATGTATTGGATTTTTGTACAAAACTGAAAATCCAAATTACTTTATTTTTTGAACAAGTTATGGTTGCAACTGTTACACCCCCAACCGGGAAATTAATGACCGTCTGCGGTGTACTTACGGGATTTATGTCACATAAATACACAAGGCAAATTGTAATAAATAATTCATCACATTGGAGCACAAAAGACCCAAGGTTCCATTTATTCATGCTTACAACATATAGTTTGATACATAAGTTGTGTTCTCCTTACTTATTTTCGTTAGTGCATTTGCAAGTACTGTTGTGTTCTCGAGTTTGTAAGAACATCGCATGAAACAAGTGCCACGGAACGGCTCGGCGATCATGAAAGGACATCTACTATAGTGCGTGCTAACTATTTGGTGGGAGCTACTAAGGTCTTGTTTGGTAGAGCTCTAGATTCTGACTTCACCTCAGATCTGAATCTTGTAGGCTAAAATAAATAGAATTAAGTTTATATTTTTAGTCTTAAATTAAATAAAATGACCTACCTAAACACTCTTAATATACCTACAGATCCAGCTGCGGATCTGTGGAGCTACAAATACCTAGCTCCACCAGATCCATGAATCTGATGGAGCTGGAGCCGTACCAAACACGCCCTAAGATATTCCTTGTTTATAAATAGACGACGTTTTAGGATTCTACACTTCGATCAAGTCACATGCAAAAATGACTAAATCATCTTCCATTAGTCTACTTATTGCTCTTGGATTATGTGTGCTACTCTAATCCACAATAATAAATAACATTAGGAATAATGAAATGTATGGGTATACAAATGAAAAACAATTAAAAGTTATCTCAAAATTATAGAATAACATGTATTTAGAAATAAAATTTGAAAACTAAAATGGCAATGTATTCAAGGACAAGAGAGAAAGAGCGTAGACTAAGGCTCCCTTGGGTAGCTTCTAGACTGGCCTTTCCTTAGAAGAAGTCATAAATTGTGCCAAACTACTGGCTTTTAGTTCAGCTTCTTGCTCAAGCCTAATCCCATTTGTGAAGAGAAGTAAAAGTTTCTGGAAAGTGGCTTTCAGGGCAGGCAGCTAGAAACTGACTTTTGCACAATCCTAAGTCGTGCCAAAATGGTCCCTGGCTTCCAGTCATAACCAATGGAAATAGCAGAGGCTCAGCTCGCAAAGTTTACCTGCCTCATGAGCTAGCCTTTCCCCCAAGGTCTTCTGCCTTCCTGAGAACCACTGTTTTGGTGGAAAACATTGTGTGGGTGCAAGTACAAAGGCTACGGAAAGAGATCCAATGCAGAACTTATACAATGTTAACTTTAGCAGTTGCACGTGGACCGTTGGATTAAAAAACGATAGGTTAGATCTTGAGAATACTACTCAAAACACTGTGCCGATTTGATACTATAGCAAACACTGTTTAAACACACTATTGGACGATCTGGTCTGTTCGTTCGCTCGATTAGATGGTTCTAAGTTCAGAACTGCCTAAGTTGCAGTCCCTTTGAACTCACAGTAACCCTTTTCAAGGAACAGACAATAATGTTTTAGCTTCCAAACCAACCTTTTACCAGCAAGAGACAAAACAATTACGACATTACTGAGCAAGGATCAAAATCCTGGCAAAATTTCGTGAAATCTCGAATTTCGGCCTACCCGAGATTCATAATCATGGCGAAATAAAAATATTTAAAAAATTCAAATTGCTACAGTATCTCAGAATTTTCGCAATCTCAGTTTTTTCCAGAATTGCTACGAAAACTAATGATTTTAATACTGGATTTCATCCGGAGTATAGACCGGTCGGTAGAGCATTAACTTTGGGTGTGAAGAGGTCTGGGTTCGATCCCTTGCACAATCGGAGCAATTTTTTTATGCTTTCAAAATAAAATATGGTGTCCCAAGGTGGGACTCGAACCTAGGTCTGTGGGTTCGGTTCCGCACGTCAAACCAACTGATCAACTTGCACTGCTTGCTATGGAAGAGATTTGGAATTTTATATAGCGTCAAAGAGACCATTTCACACATAGTACCATGACGTTAGCACTGTCGGATTTTTTTAAAATTCTTCAAGCTTGATAATCATCTAAAAATTTTATAGGAATATTAGTGCTATGTGAGGACCATCCACAAAAAATTTTGACGTCGTTTGAACCATTTTTCGTTTGGTTGAAATTTGCCGAGATTTCGGCAAATTTGGACGAAACTTCGCCGAAATCTCGGTTCAAAAAATTTCGGATTTGAATTTTGCCTTTTGAATTTCATTTGAAATAATGAGATTTTGCCAAAATTTTGGATTTTAGAGGGTAACGGCTAACAAGGTGTGAATCGAAAACGAAATTTGAAACCTTGTTACTGAGGCAAGGTCTGGGGTGTTTCTTGACTCTCTTTTCCACTATCAACCAAAAAAACCAAATCTGCTTTACGTAAAGTTGCTAGAGTATGATTAACCTCTGAATTTGAAATCGCTGCTTATATACCAGGTATTGGCCATAATTTACAAGAATATCCTGTAGTATTAGCAAGAGTGGGAAGGGTTAAGGATTTACACGGTGTGAAATATCGCATTATTCGAAGAACCTGGATGCTGTTGTAGTAAAGAATCATCAACAAGGGTGTTCTAGTGCGCTGTAGATTCTTATTCAAGACTATCATTTGTGATACCATGTGAATCGCTAGAAACACACGAAGTATGACGGTGTGTTCTTCAATAAAAGAAAATATGTAGGTATAAAATATTTAGAATATATGCTTTAATATACTACAACCGACGACTCTGTCGACTTGATATTTTGTTGGGAGGTGCGCAGATGCGTGCTGCTTCAATGTATCTTCTGACAAGATTGGTTCTCTATGGTCTATAGTCTATACGACCGGTAGAGTTAATTGTACTCCAATTTTTTGGTCGAAGTCAACCGGCCAATGCCGCGAGGAACTGGTGATACGACGGCAATACTTTTCTGGGTCATGATCAAACACTCGGCCATTCCTCCTTGGGAGCATGTGATGTGGATGCACGCTGGGCTGCCCCGAAAATGGCTTCTTGTCAGATCCTAAGAAAAATATACACACAGCATATTCTTCATATTTATTTATAATATCCAGAGTATTACATAAAAGAATAGCACGCAGGACTAAATAAAGAATACAGCGAAGACATAAAACATAGTAGAGATAGCTCAATTAAATTATCACAAGCAATCGACCGTGGAAGCGACTAGATGTCCTGATCCTCACCATCATTATAGAATTCTTCCTTTAAAAACAACAATTAAAGCAAGGTGAGTACTAGAAGTACTCGCAAGTTACACATGAGATGCATGTTTAATGAAAAGCTGTTAAATGATGGCTATGGTTCAATTTTTGCACAAAGCAAATTTTGTAATATTCTTATTAAATTTCTTTTTGTAATGGCATATTTTTACTTAATACAAATTTTCTTTTAAACAACTTTTTGACACACCAATCTATCCGAGTTAACCATTTTTTCCCATGGTGAAATCAAATCACCTGAAATTCCATTTTTTCGAACTTATTTTTGAAAACATCAAAAGTCTAATCCGTGAAAGACTTGCTCGGTATACCCATGACCGCGAGCGCGGCTAATCGATTAGTTTTAACTTTGCAGAGGTTGTACAACTTTACTCACAAGATATGATTATCTCCTTTTGCCCAAACACACACTTCCTTTGGTGTGTTGGTAGAGAAAATCATGACAATGCCCCTATTCACCCAAAAACTTAAGCTGATGAGGAAAAGTGGGCAATTCACTTATACTTCGACACTCCCCCTCACGTATAGGCTTCCTCAGGTCTAGGACGTGGAATAGAAGTGGACTGCAATTATTTTTTTAATTGCGTCAACCGGGTCTTGAACTCGAGACCTCTTGGCTCTGATACCATATTGAGTTGCATGCACCAACCAGTTCACCCAAAAGCTTAAGCTGATGAGAAAGGTGGGCAATTCACTTATACTTCAACACTCCCCCTCACGCGTAGGCTCCCTCAGGCCTACGACGTGGAATAGAAGTGGACTGCAATTATTTTTTTTAATTGCGTCAACCGGGTCTTGAATTCGAGACCTCTTGGCTCTGATATCATATTGAGTTGCATGTACCAGCCAGTTCACCCAAAAGCTTAAGCTGATGAGGAAAGGTGGGCAATTCACTTATACTTCAACACTCCCCCTCACGTGTAGGCTCCCTCAGGCTTAAAACGTGGAATAGAAGTGGGCTGCAATTATTATTTTTTTAATTACGCCAACCGGGTCTTGAACTCGAGACCTCTTGGCTCTGATACAATATTGAGTTGCATTCTATGTAGCTACATATGCTAAGGTTTCACCGCCGAAAAAGGACTAACCACCCTAGTCAGAAGCCCCCTCTTGCGCCGTGTGGCAGACTAACCATCCCCACATTCAACTGAATGGCATAATTAAACATGGAATGTCGCAAAATAGGCAGTCAGGTCTGTCCCATACCAGACTTGTGGAAGCACGGTTGCGCTTTACATTCAGTAGCTCACAGACCGGTCTTTAATTGATTAGACGAGCTTTTCAACAAACCTAAAGATCACAAGTCAACCATTCTCGCTAAGTCAAAATCCACATATTTATTTTGCAAACAACTTCTTAGATCACTACGTCAAAATTTTTATTTTAACAAATCTTTATTTTGGCATGAATTCCCAAAATTCTAGTTTTGATCCTAAGCAGGTCTAAGCATCTCTAACTATTTAATTATCATCATAGATCTAGATTATATTCTTAGGGTTACAATGGCATAATGGAATCGAATTTCAAATGCGGTCATAATCAGAACAAGATATAACTATTAAATTTTAAATTGGGATTAAACTATTTTTAATACAACTTAAGCATGCAATTACATTTCAAAACAAAATATGATTTAAAAACTAGGCTGAAATATGGTCAAGATGTGCAACTTGCCTGGTTCGTAGGGAAGGAGCTCTGAGTCGGTGGTCGCAAACTCGTCCGGGTCTTCGTAATCTATACGTTAGAAAAAGCACAAAAGACCAAATAAATTCAAATAAAATCCAATAAATAACAAAATCATCATTAATAAGAAATTTAGATTTTTATAAATTTTTAGGACAAAAAACGGGTCCAATCAGAGTTTGAACGGACAAGATCGGGCCATCGGAAGATTAAAACAAAGTAAATACGAAAAAAAAAGAAAAAGAAAATACTGTTTTGGCATTCCGATTTAATTTCCTAATGGAGATTCCTGTGTTGAAGACGTTAGTAAGCTTGTCTAATCCTTCGGCTGAATTGATTTTGTATGGGAAATGCAAAATGACAGGTGGGGTAAGGCTTTGTTGGAATGGCTAGCAATGCATTTGGTGCATGGGTTTTGGCTTCAGGCAGATGTGTCCGGCTGGTGCATCGCGTGCTTGGCCAAAACTGCACAGCGCTGAGGCGGCTCGGCTTGGGTAGGGGCAGGGCGGCAGCGCTCCAATGGTTCGTTTGGCGAGAACGAAGTGAGCACGGTGTAGAGATCGTCGAGGCGAAGTCAGCGAAGAGCTCGGTTTCAGCTATGGAGGTCGGACGGCGACGCAAGACAGCGATTCGTGCCATTTAGCCGGAAAGAAACAACGGCAAAATTAGTCGCATACACAAGGGAAAATGTGAAATCGATTGAGGTTAAACGATGAGGACAACCTTGTGCACAATATTGCGCGCTAAATTTTGATGGAGAAAGCTCCGAGACGAAGATGGGCGTCGGGAGCGCGGCGGCCGGTGTCGAGACAGACGTTCAGGTCCCGGCTCGTTCCAAGCGTACAAGTGAGAGGAAGAGGCCGGGAGTGGAAAAAATGGAATAGGGACCGCGCGGATAACTCGGTGCTCCACTTTATAGAACGAACGGAACACTGGATCGACGGCAACGGGCGCGGGTAGTATGACGGCCGGCGGCACAAAATGCGGCATTATTGCGCAGGTGATGGGTGAAACGGATGGTTAATGAGGTATTGGAGATGCGGGTTTTCATTTATTTTATTTATCACTTGATTGGAGAAGTAATTGCGACGGTTTTTGGAGATTGGAAGTTCGGTCATGGCGGCTGCTCCGGTTCGTGCGTGCGGGAGGAAGAAGAACAGGCGAAGGGGTATGTTGGGCTGGGCCAAGGGGAGGAAGGGGAGAGGGGTGGGCCTGCATGGGCCAAGGGGAGGAAGGCCGAGTGGGCTGAAAAGAGAAAGCCCAGGAAAATGAGGAATGAGGCCAGGTGGGCTGGAGGAATTGTACTTCGGCCCAGATTAAGTTCAGGAATTAAATTTTATTTTCGAATTAAATAATTTCAGAAATACAAACAGTCTTTTAGAAAATGGAAAATAAATTTAAATTTTTAAAAAATTCAAAATCTTGTTGAAGACATTTTGAACTTAATAAAATTATTTTTAGCTTAAATTTTAATTTTAAATTACTTTTAGCTTTTGAACATGCATAAAATTTAAATAAAATCCCTGAAATAGCGAAATAATTAAATATACAAAATTAAGAATTTTTAGGGTGTTACACTTGTCTGGGTGTTTTGTTTCCGGATGCAGTTTACGTCTCACTTGGGCCTGGGCTAGCGGTTGTTGGGTCGAATCATAATTTTCCAATAATTTTTAAGAGCATTAATATGGAGTTTTCTTGTCATGCCTCAGGTCTAGGCCCGGATGACCCGAGGCCTGACTCCGCCCTTATATATATGTGTGAAGTATATGCGGTAGTCTTGTACTCTCTTAAGAAAATTCTTAAGAAAATTAAAGGGAGTTGCACACAATTTTGTTTTGCCAACCTTTGGTACACTAAAACAACGGACTTAAAACGAAGCAAGAGCATGCATGGGCCTGGATGTACTGGGCTCGGTCGCTCATCGGCCCATCAAACAACCGGTGCGGCCTCTACCTCCGTAAGCCCACCTACCTCCCTTGGACGAAGGCCTCACACAACACACACGGTCGTCTCGTCTCCGGCACTCCGCGACGACGGTTTTTGTGCTCCGGGCGCGAGGAAGAGAAGAGAGGAGAAGCGGCGCGGAGATGGGGGTGGGGGACCTGGCCTTCAAGGCGCTCACGGCGGGGCTGGGCGTCGCGACGCTCTACCTGGCCGCCACTTTCTCCGTGAACGTCTACCGCGGCCTCTCGTGGCACGCCGAGCAATCCGTAAGCAACCCCCCCTCCAATCCCCAACCAATTACGTGTTCCTATCCAGTTCGCTACACCTTATCAAATCCGCTCATACTTTGGGCCTAGGTTGAGGATTAAGGGAACCCTTCGGCCTTGTGTCCTTGTTTTCAGCTGTCAGTCCAACGGCCACTGGTTTACACGAACCCATCCCTGCAAAATTATTGCATTTTTGCAATGCGTGAGTGAATTGGTGGTACCTAAGCGGGCGAATGTTACCGCGTGATTATTCGCTGCCTTACGTGGCTGGCAGCGTAGTTGGCAACTTAGCATGGATCACTACTGCCGCCGCATGTTCTAAAATCTAAATCGATGTAAAGAAACTGTTAACATGCTTCTTCCATAGTTACATTGGGCAAAACTCAGATTTCCTAGCTATGTTGTATTGAATATATCGATATGCTTATTTCATTACATCAATGTGGTATTCATGTGAATTACAGTAGTGGAGCTACTTAGGATGAAGCACATTGTTTGTTGGATGTTTTATATCCTGCGTCGTAAAGCAGACATTTTAAAAGAATTTTGGATATTATTCATCATGTCTGGTTTGATCGTTCGGGCCCGATGTCGCGACCTTCCTCATTGTGCTTGGAATAGCATGCCTGATTTTAGGCTACACATTATTTGGGTTTTTATGTGGAGTGGTAACTTGCTGCATTTTTATCAAAGTGTTAGTCAGTTCTTGAGGATCATATGGTTGCATTTCTGTGGGGCTGATAGGAATTCTCCATCAATTTTGTGTGAGCTTTGACATATTCACTTCGAGTTGACCAGCAATATCATACTATTCACAGACTTAAATGTGTGTGAATGATCAGGTATAGAGTGCAGAGATGAAGGTAAAGGTTGAGTGCACTGTCAGCTTCCTGGCAGGAAAATTGTTGGCTCTTCTTGATGTATCTAACTTAAATAAAAAAAACGAAACCTACATTTGTGATACCAATATTGGTTATATGTAAATCTGTTTTGGTCCAATAAATCATTCAATCAAACTATTGGCTGATAGAAAATGCTTGCAATGTTAAACCCCGCTAATGCTAGACTACAACTCTGGTCCAATAAATCATTCAATCAAACTATCGTCTGATAGGAAATGCTTGCAATGTTAAACCCCACTAATGCTAGACTACAACTCTGCTACTATTTATTCAGATAGGGACGAACTCCAGGTAATAATTGTGGGTTTAATTTTGTCATGCGAATGCATTTTGAAACATATGCTGAACTGCTGTGGCAGCAACTTGTGTTTGTCTCAAATTTTGAGGCTGTTTTACTCTCTATTATGTACTGTATTGTCACTGTGTTGCTTCTTCTGAGCTGCATGCTAACCTTTTTTTTTGTGTGTGCTTTAAAGAAGTTAGAGAAGGAGAAACCCGAAGATTAAAGAGGATCAGCTAGCTATTCTAGATGTCAGACACTACCAACCAAAAGGGACTTGCAATGGAAAAAAACACCCTTTGGATGTTGAGTGATCATTCATACTTGTTATGTTTCCTGTGACAGTTTTTGTAGACCTTTCAAGTTTTCCAGGCTGTTGATTTGATGTGATATAGGATTAAGGAGTTTGGGATGATCATTCATCTTTATGCGTACACTACTTTAACATGTTTGTACCAACATAATAAGGGTGTTATGGATGTCTTAACCCGTGATCGTTTTTATTCGGAATCACTATTAAAGCTGTCTTTTGAGTGCAATATACTACTTTAGGAATGGTAAATTGAAATGTTTTTGTGTGTTCTATGTTCTCCTTGTTTATGTGTATTGCCATTTTTATCTACTAACCTGAGACACTCCTGCAAGCGGAATATCTCCAACAAGGCAAGGCAACATGTTCAGTTGTTCACCGTGAACTAAAGATAGACAAGTAGTGCTTCTAAACAAATGCCTGCCGTTCAGTGAGATCTGCTTCCCATTTAGTGATTAAGGCAGCAAGCTTATTTAGTTCGTTTACGAGGAGACATATACTGGGAGATGAATACGATCAACCCATGCAATAATGCATTGAGCTATGAGATACATGGAATATAACACCAACAACTGCACAGCTCACAAGGATAAATGAAAACTTGAGTTGAAAAGACCCTTGTTCGCAGACGGAGCTATGGATTCTGTTACACAATTAACGCATTCAGAGGCAACACAATCTCATCAGTATTAGAGTTAAAAAAAATTGCTCAACGAAAGAAGTTTTGGAGTTAAAACAGGAAGAATGGCAAAATCATCATGTTGAAATAAGGGTGCTTATAAACCAAAACTTGTATACGAGAATCCATTTGCAAATCCAAAAACATTAGCAATTTTATGCAACTCAAACTGCAAACAACACATTAAAATTCTCTATAACATTGAGTTGTTCAATAACAGTTAGGCGTCTACTGTTTCTTTTCTCCCCCTACTATGTTGTGAGCAACAGATACACAAGGCCTTTCAAATATTCAACTATTTCAGATCCACCAAGCTTTGAAGTTCCAAAGACCCTGTCAACAAAAGTTATTGGAACCTGGATGAGACAATAAAAAAAATCATTAATCAAAGCCACGGCACTAATCCAATCTTACACATGAAAATGAGACAATACGAAATGGCTAACCTCTTCAATGTGACAACCTTTCCTAGTAGCCCTAACAATCATCTCCATTTGGAACACATAGCCTTTGCTGACGCATGAGGAGATTAAATCTTCTAGAACATTTCGCTTATATAGCCTAGCAAATCAAACCACATCAAATAACAGTGATTATAAGGAGCCTATTCAGTTCAAGTAAAAGGATACACACCTAAATGATCCGGTCAAATCAGAAGCTCCAGGCTGCAGTAATGTCTGTGCAAGAACATTCGCTCCCCTGCTAGTCAACTTGCGCATCAGATTCCAACCATGGACACCACCATTCTTAACATAACGGGTGCCGGTTACAACATCAGCATTGGTTTCCCGCTGCTTCCTGGTTAAGGAAAGAGCATGATTGAAACACATAGGTTCTTCGAAGCTACTTCTTTCCAGTGGGCTTGGTGAGCACCCAACTAATGTTGCTTTAAAGTAATTTCAGTTATTGGCTTATTGCTGCCAACAACTGACACAAATCATCATAATTAAAGGATATCTATGCCATGGTTAGCCAAGATTCCATTAATAGAGCTGACAAAAGCAAACTAACGAAGAAAGTGAGCTATCACATTATTTTGCCAAGAAATTTTCAGATCAATCAGACTGAATGCTACGCATAAAACGATTACATTGCGAATGTGAGCTAAATATCTGTAAAACAATATGTAGTAGGAATTAGGACCCCGATAATTCTTGCTGGATAAATACAAATACATCTTCAAAGATATGATTCTTACCTAATGAAGCTTGGCAAGTACTTCGGCTGTTCAGAGTGGACAAAAAAAAAGTTAGATCAAAACAAAATATTTCGAATATCTGAACTATGCCAAATAACAGATAGACGAAAAAGTGTGAAGTATTATACATGGTGAGATAAATCAGCATCCATGATAACAATGAAGTCCCCTGAGGCATGCTTTAATCCATGTAAATATGCAGTACCTGAATGTTCCAGTTGTTAGTTAACACAAACAGCAAGCCTAAAATTCATCCTAAACTTAAATGGGAGATCTAAGCTCACCAAGTCCTAGCTTCCTTGGTCTAGCTCGCAGTAGCTGGAATTATGTCAGGTCAAAGACATTGCAGTAAACCATGGTACCAAATAACCAAAACTACACCACATATACATAAACTCCTTGCTGAAAGGGGGCATGTTTGGGAAATTACTTACAACACGATCTTCGCCGTATACTTGCTGCAACTGCTTTATGATGTCTTGAGTTCCATCGGGGCTTCCATCATCCACAATAATGATTTCAAAATTGACATCCCTAAGGTGGAAAGGTGAAGCTTCAGGCTTTATAATATGAAAGAGTTTAGCAAAATAAGCACAATGGCCAAGCAGTCGAGATACACGAAGATTCCAGCAAACAAGAGATTGTGACTTGATGCTGACTAAATACTAGGAGCACAAGCAACAATGGAAAACAGGTTGTAAGTTAAAAATAAACGTGTTGTAATAGCCATTAGTAGCCTCTTTGAAATAAGCATCCTCTGAATGCAATGATGCACAAAGAGACATAGAGATTAGTCCCTCCAGTCTCCAAATAAGAGGATTTCTCATCACCCATCTGACATAGCTAATGAAATACTAATATGTTTCGCAACTTCCTGTTGGTGCAATCGAGCGTATTAGCCAGACCAGCTCTAGGACCTGAACACCGCTAACATTTAGCAACTGTATATCGAAAGATGCGCAAGCAGGGCTCGATACCGGCAGTCGACCATATCTCATCGTCTAAAATTGCATTTTTTTTTAGATAATGGAAGATTACATCTCCCGGCCTCTGTATCTATCGTAAGATGATCGTCTAAAATTGCATGGAATAGGGATTAAAAAGTTGTTCTACTATGTGAGTGGACACTGGACTAATAGACGATCATCTTTTTCTGCTTGACAATGGCACGTGCCTGTGATCTCGGAGCAATTAGTAACATACAAATAAAAGGTTCCACCCAAAGATCCAGAGCAGATCGATTACTGTTGATGCATCCCGTCCCGCCCCAGGTCTAGCTAGATAGAAGCGAATCGAATCTAACTGGATTGCGAATGCGCATCTGACGATGCTCTCCACCGAAGATAATCTCGAGAAATCACAGGGAATAACAAATCGGCAACATATGGATGGGGAATCCGGGGGGAGGGGGGGATTACGGGAGGTGCTTGAAGATGAGGTAGACGATGAGCGCGACGTTGAGGCGCTCGTTGTACGTGGGCACGATGATGCTGTACGCGGGCTTGCCGCCCGCCCCCTCCATCGTCGCTCGCCGCTCGACTCGACCGGGCAGCAGATCTCCCCCCACCCCCTTCTCTCTGTCTCACGCGATCTGACGGCGGGAGACGACGCCGCAGCTGCCGTTAGCGAGGGCGAAGCCGGCGAGATGAGCAAGGCCGACTGAATTGGGCAGCCTGGCCACCGGTGCGAAATTTGGACGTTTTGCTCGGGGAATCAACCTCGGGGCCCAATGTCGCCGCGGAAGTATACCGGTGCGAAATTTGGACGTTTTCGGGCTGGGCTGACCAACCGTAGCCGAATCGTTCGGAAATTTTTTTTTGAAATAATATTTTTTAAAGAAAAATTACAGAAATAATATACCAAATTAAAAAATTACAAATATACCCACCCGTTGCCATTTCAATTGGCGACTCTCTCTATCGTTATTTCAATTGGCTACAGAGACCTGTCGCCATTTTAAATAGCGACATGCAGGTATATTTGTAATTTTTTAATTCGACATATTATTTTTTTAATTTTTCATCATTCGCTCTCTCGCTCGCAGTCCGGTTCTCGGTGAATCGAAAGCGAGTGGTTCGGCATCCGCGTTTACACGAATCCACAATATCATAAAATTTCTACTAAAATGTACTCACATGTACGTAGAGGTAGACACCATAATTTAAACACTGGTGAATAGAATTGTACATTCACAACTCTACTACTGTATCAAGAGATGGTTTCAGGCATACTGTCCTCGTGAGCGAGGGTTTTAGCTGATGGCCATTGAGGTTGAGGCAACATAGATGACAGAACCAAATGGTGATAGCGGCATAGTGCAAGTGGATCATAAAACCAGAGCAAATCGACCACAAAGAGTAGCTTCGACTCACTAACCCGAACAGCTTATTGTGAGGCCAATTTGTTTTTTCTAAAAGAACATTTCGTAACGTGCAAGCGAATTGTTCAGATAGTTCCTTTGGACATGGAAAAAAAACAGAAAAATCAGACAGTGGTATTCTTGCAACTAGTTTTGTACAGTTCCAGATGTTGCCCAAATCCTCTTTTCCTCTCAGAATGAACTGAAAGAGTAAATCCGTACGGAAATAACAGGACACAAATTACAAATGCAGGAAGATAACAAATCCATACTAGCACATATACACACCATGGGAAGATAAGATGCCAATTTTTGGCAACAAAAATACAAAGGTTGGTACTTTAGGGTCCATGATTGCTTGATTGCACATAAGCTCATATATAAATCCAAGTTAGACTTGATTCTTATACTCTGATGCAAGTCAGAAATCAAAAGCATCATCTCATTCAAACATCTACAGACACTGCCATCTCAAATTTGCGAAGAATTTCTTGCTTATCTTTCGAAAGTGGAGATTCCAAATTGACGAGGTCAAGAACTACTATGCATTCTTATGCCAGAGGGATCTGAAAGGCAACTGCGAAAGCCACGACGACTCAGTGCCTGGAGATTTTGTGGATTGAGAAGCATTTGGTACCTCTTGCCAAAACTTGAGAACATAGAGGCTCTCCTCCTCGGTACATCTCTTCAAGAGAACGCGTGATGCATACCCCTTCTCATTCATCAAATGGCATATATCCAAAGGATCATTATCTTCAAGGGCAATCATGTACAGCCACCCTTTTTCTGATAGCAGCTCTTGCACAGCAGGAAGAATCCGGTCTATCACTTGGCGCCCATTACAACCTCCAGCCCAAGATGAAGCAATGCCCTTGCATCCAATTTCTTCCTCAGGTGTTGGTACATAAGGAGGGTTCACAACAACCACATCAACTATACCAGCCAGACGTTTCTCAAGACCTGACACAATATCAGTAGCAATCACATCTGCATGAACGCCATGGGCTTCAAGGGTTGCTTGAGTTGTCTCCACAGCATGTTGGTTGATGTCAGTTGCTAGATACTGGGTTCCAGAGCCTAATTGCCTAAGCATGATGGCTAGAGATGTGATGACATAACCACTACCACATCCCACCTCCACGCATAATCTTGGCAGTAGTGTAAGAAGTTGAGCTTTGTCAGAGAGCAGTGCATCAACAAGGGCAAAGGAATCATCACATGGTTCATACACCTCCGGATGGCTTGCGACAAACTGAATTTGTGCAGTGTTTAATGTCCTTCCTGATGAAGCCTGAAAAGGCAAGTTCTAGTAATGCAACTGCGCAAAAAATAAATTAATAACCAACATTCTCTAAAACAAACTATTATTTACGTATTTTCATGTGGATCTGTTGAACGAAAGTTCAATTATTAGATGAATCAAGCACAACAGTACATGACACAGCACAAAATGGATCACTTGCTTTTAGCAGTCTATGACAGAAAACAAAACAAAATACATCTTTTTATAAAGCGATGCCTCTACTTCAGAACCAATTTTCAAGTAAGACCTTTCATTGCCTTTAACTGAAAGGGCACCTTGGGATATATCTCATGTAGATATCGTGATTACTCTAATAGTAGAACTCATGTTCTCTTCAATGTTAACATCTCATACTTTGGAAAATCATCTGGAGAACATTTTCTGTTTGAATCATTTGTCCTTTGTGATAACTCCACACAATCCCCCCACTAAGGCACAACAAATATTACATTTTCTAGAGACATTTCAGTGTGAGGTCCAGATTGATGGGGGGAGCAAACATAAAACATAAGTACCCACTAAGGCACAATAAATATTACATTTGCTAGAGAATTTTTTGTGGCAGGTCCAGATTGATGTGTTTTTTTTTTGGGGGGGGGGGGGGGTGTGCAAACATAAAACATAAGTAATGCAACACGAAACAAGTACATAAACACACTGAAATTGAGAACAAGAACATTTGATAGTTGCAGCACAATTTGAGTTCCCCCAATGGGTTTGGTATCAAATGCAGTTAGTGTTAGTGTAAAGTGAACTATCAGGAGCTAGCAGATTGAGAAGAAATGGTTAAGACTGGACTAGGCTATCACAACCAGGCAAGCCATCTGAGGGTAAAAAAGAATCTTTTGTCTTGCTAGTCTTCTCCCCCATCAGTTGTGCCACATATCTGATATCCTATCATCATCACATCCTTAGAAAATGCTACAGGCATAGCTTACAATTAGATCCACAAGAAGGGACGGCCTTCTCACCCTACCAGCAACTGCCTTGAGGGCCGGTCTGGCGGTCCACATATAGCGCGGCAGCTAGCTATTCCAGCCATCTCCTATTGATCCTATCTTGTTCTACTCCCCCTTTCCAATTTCTTTTTCATCGTGCAAAAGAATCTGAAGTTGATTGTTGTAGATTGTTTGGGTACTTACTGAGAAGGTCGCATATACGATCGACCGAGGATTCAGATTTTGAAACCAAATCCTGGTTTACTAGGCCGTTTAGGTAGCACCCAAATGGGGATTAAATATCGCGGGTACACGCCTATGGGGTACTACCCATCGCCGGCGGCGACGCGGCCATGGGAGGTTGCAAAGAGCCCGACCCTAAGAGAAACTAGCACGGGAGATTGAAAAAGAGCTCACCTTGCCCCTCCTGGGGAGCTCCTTCTCGTCGCCGTTTGTGGAGAGCTGCGAGAGCTTTCCCGACACCGCCGCGCTGTCGCCGCCCGCCATGGAGCGATCGGAGAGTCAGAGAGAGTGCTGCGGCGGCGTGTTGGGGGAAAAAGGGAACGGAAGGGTCGCTCGCGCCCGAGTCTGTACCGTGGATGGAGTGAGGGTGAGGCTCAACCAGCCGTAGCTCGAACAGGTTAGGCTTAACCGCTTGCTTAACCCATTCGTCCCCTCGCGACGCGAGTCGCACTTCTCTCTCAGACTCTATCCACTCCTCGGAAGCAAAAATCTCCCCCAAAATCTGGGCGAAGAAGCGTGGTGGAATCCAAAACCCCTCCTCCTTCGCCGCCGCTGCATGCTCCCATGTCGCTCGTCTCCACCACCGCCGTCGCGTCGTCGTCCTACCACTACGACCTCCTCTTCCCCGCCGCGAGGAGCTGGTGCAGCAGGCCGAGGAGCCGCGGCGGCACGGGCGCGAGGCTCGCGGTGCTGGCGCGGGCGGGGGCCACGGCGGCGGTGAGGGCGCGGATGGGCTCGCCGAAGGAGGAGGTGGCGGCGGGGGAGCGGGGCAGGTACTCGTACGAGGTGGAGTCGCTGATCGACCGGCTGAGCAACCTGCCGCCGCGGGGCTCCATCGCGCGCTGCCTCGAGACGGCGCGGCACCGGCTCACGCTGCAGGACTTCGCCGCGGTGTACCGCGAGTTCTCCCGCCGCGGCGACTGGCAGCGCTCGCTCCGGCTGTTCAAGTACATGCAGCGCCAGTCCTGGTGCCGCCCCGACGAGCACATCCACGCCATCGTCATCGGCGTGCTCGGCCGCCAGGGCCCCGCCCTGCTCGACAAATGCCTCGAGGTCTTCCATGACCTCCCCGCCGAGTCGCGCACCGCGCTCTCCTACACCTCCCTCATCGCCGCCTACGCGCGCAACGCGCTCCACGAGGACGCCCGCGCGCTGCTCGACCAGATGAAAGCTGCGGGGGTCGCGCCCACCGCCGCCACCTACAATACCGTGCTCGCCGCCTGCGCGCGCGCCACCGACCCGCCAGTCCCGTTCGACATGCTCCTCGGTCTCTTCGCTGAGATGCGGCATGACGCGTCCCCCGCCGTGCGCCCCGACCTCACCACCTACAACACCCTCCTCGCCGCCGCCGCCGTGCGCTCCCTCCCCGACCAGTCCGAGATGCTGCTGCGCACGATGCTCGAGGCCGGCGTCTCGCCGGACACCACTTCTTACCGTCACATTGTGGATGCCTTTGCCAGCGCCGGCAACCTCTCCCGTGTCGCCGAGCTGTTCGCCGAGATGGCGGCCACAGGGCACACACCAGACCCCTCAGCGTATCTCGGGCTCATGGAGGCCCACACGCGGGTCGGTGCCACGGCTGAAGCTGTGGCTGTGCTGCGGCAGATGCAGGCTGATGGCTGTGCACCCACGGCTGCAACCTACCGTATCCTGCTCGATCTCTATGGTAGACAGGGGCGGTTTGATGGCGTGCGTAAGCTCTTCCATGAGATGAGAACGGCTGTACCTCCAGACACGGCCACATACAACGTGCTCTTCCATGTATTCGGGGATGGCGGCTTCTTCAAGGAGGTTGTGGAGCTCTTCCACGATATGCTTCGCTCTGGGGTAGTGCCTGACATGGAGACCTGTGAAGGCGTCATGGTTGCGTGTGGTCACGGTGGGCTCCATGAGGATGCAAGAGAAGTTCTTAACTATATGACCAAAGAAGGAATGGTGCCTACTGCAAAGGCGTACACTGGCCTAGTTGAAGCTCTAGGCCATGCAGCTCTGTATGAGGTCAGCCTATGATCCAAATACTGACGACATGACTTAAGCTATCCCTTTTGTGATGAAATGTTTCATTGGTGCTCAATTTGGTATTCAGGAGGCCTATGTTGCATTCAACATGATGACTGAAATTGGTAGTTTACCAACTATAGAGACCTACAATTCTCTTGCAAACGCGTTTGCCAGGGGTGGGCTCTTCCAGGAGGCGGAGGCAATCTTTTCTCGGATGACCAACAATGCTGGCATTCAGAAAAACAAGGATTCGTTTGATGCCCTCATTGAAGCATATTGCCAGGGTGCAAAACTGGATGATGCTGTGAAGGCGTACATGGAGATGCGCAAGTCCAGGTTTAATCCAGATGAACGCTCCCTTGAGGGGGTACTCAGTGCCTACTGCATAGCTGGGGTTATAGATGAGAGCAAAGAGCAGTTTGAAGAGCTTCAATCCAGCATGACTGTGCCTAGCATTATTGCTTATTGCATGATGTTGTCACTATATGCTAGGAACGACAGGTAATGGTCAAGGACACCTATGTGCATTTTCAGTCTGTCAAACTTTTGTGCCCCTCTTGAAGATTGCTCATTATTCAAATACACACATTGAAGTGACTATTATACCAATCATGTGTTACTATTTTTCTTATCAAACTAGCTGGCTGGGCAATAGGAAAAAAAGATCTACAACTTTGGACCTTCAGTTAGATGTGCCAATCATCTTCTTTGAGATGCTAATGAAAGTTTAAAAGAAATTGGAACATAAATCGCAAAGTTGACCATCAGCCAACTTCCACTTAACAAGGCATATGTGGGACTGGGAGCACCCATTGGTCTGCTGCATGAATTCCATAAAAAATTGAATGAGAATTTGACTGATCAGGAATTATACTCCTTTGTTGTTCCAATTAATATGATACCTCATATGTATGTAATACTGTACTAGGATATTTGTTGCTTGGATTCTTGCAATCGTACTTTCATTTTCGGAAGTTGTGGAGTCTGTTTGATGTCTTGGTTCACACTTCTATAAATCACGCATTTCCACTATGGTTTTTGATGGGTTTGAATTCATCGTTAGTCCCACTCCCACCCTTAAGTTTTGAGAATGATGCGGGTTGGGATTTCTTTCCCTTTTTCCTTTACTTTTTTCCTATTTCTGGTATTTATCATGCTTAAATCGTTTAGACCTATTGATCTAGGCATGGCCTGCGTCATACAGGCAACATCGACAACGTAGAAGGCCAGAACTAAATGATTTGATGCAAGCGTACTTGTGTATATTGGAACTTAGAAGTCACAAGAGATATTAGCTTGTTATGTGTCACTTATACGATTGATTTCGACAAAAAAATTTCAAAATCCTTCACATGTGATAGGACTACATCATAACCAATTTTTGTTTTCAGGTGGGCTGATGTTTATGATCTTCTGGAAGAAATGAAAACAAACCATGCTAGTAGTACACATCAAGTGATCGCTTCCATGATTAAAGGGGAGTACGATGATAGCTCCAACTGGCAAATGGTTGAATATGTCCTTGACAACAGTAACTTGGAAGGTTGTGACTATAGTTTACGATTCTTTAATGCTCTCCTTGATGTTCTTTGGTGGTTCGGCCAGAAGGCTCGAGCTGCAAGGATTCTGGATCATGCAGTAAAATATGGGATCTTCCCTGAATTATTTCGTGACACCAAGCTGGTCTGGTCTGTGGATGTACATAGGTGATGTTATTTATCGTTTGCACAACTGATCCAATTCTCTATTTGTCACGCTGTGCTTAAGGTTGTTTGCATTTCAGGATGTCGGTAGGTGGAGCACTGTTGTCTGTGTCAGTATGGCTCAATAAACTTTATGACAGACTAAAAGGAGATGAGGATCTTCCCCAGTTGGCTTCTGTTGTTATATTGTAAGCTTTCAGCCTATAAGACTTGTATTCCTATCCTATTACCGTGTTCTGTTATATTGTGTTATCTTCTTGAATTGCTCTGGAATTGTTTAATTTAATTTTTTTTAAGTCGATATATTCACAAAAAAAAGTTGATTATAAGCTGCTGCAATAGTGTGTTTGTTGAAGTTGAAGAGAGGGCTGTAGAAGGAATAGCTGCAACATATTGAAATGACAAAACTAGAGCAAAAATATATCTCCACAGAACAAAAGCACTTGCTAGTAATTATTTCATATTCTTCTACTAGATCATTATGCCCTTGATTAAATTTTGCATTTTAACTTGCATAAAATAATCTTTTTTATAGCTACTTATATATTTTTCCCTTTTATTATACATTGGCTGACAGTGCTTTGATTACCAGGAGGGGAGAAATGGAGAAAAGCACGGTTACAAGAGGGCTGCCAATTGCGAAAGTTGTGTACTCCTTCCTGAATGATACGCTATCATCATCCTTCCATTACCCAAAATGGAATAAGGGGCGAATTATATGCCTGAAGTCCCAGTTGAAAAAGCTGCAATCAGCCATAGATTCCTCGAATGGAGCTACCATCCCTGGTTTTGTCCCCATGACAGACTCTCATTTGCCATCGCCTGGCTCGAAAATATATACCAGGGATTCGCAAGTTGATAATGGTCATTTGATTGATGAAACATTGGTAGAAGAAAAGGAGTCAGAACTCCTAGCATTGTGAGTTTTCACGATTGCAGGTATGATGCTATCTGGTTGAACAAGGCAAGATGGGATGCAGAATAGCAGTTTTGGAGTTTGAGCATTCAGATCTTCATGTTATGCGACGGCATGACCATATAATTCCTTTGCAGCGCTTGCTTCAATTATACGAGGTGGATGTTATTCAAAATCTTTGCATCTGGCCCAGAATCGCTGCACATACAGGAGCTCCTGACACCCTTCGCTTCACGCTAACTTTGACAAACAATGCTGGACTTCCAGTTGCATTTCAGGATTTAGCTCATGGTAGGGAGGATCAGATTATGCATGTTGCTGTTGGTTGCTCACTTGCTGACGGAGATAATGTCATGAGTTTTGTATCGTTGTATGATTCATGTTGTATTTACGATGATAATTTTTTTTGAAAAAGTATGTACTATTTTTTCTTTGAAAACGTATGTACGATGCTGCGGGTGTTTAAACATCCCGTAAGTTGTAATACAAGCGTAGAAGCAATTGTGAGTTCATACGAGGAAGATCTTGTGAACCACCGAGTGAAGCCTCTGGCATGTGGGGTCAGCCATCGAACGCAGTCACTGGCGTGTGGGGCCATCTCTTGAGATTTCTTACTCAAACCAGGCTTTTCACCAGCGATCGTGCTACCGCGCACAGCACTCGAACCAGAGCTTACTACTGCTACCTACCACTACCAGAGGCCGGAAGCGATGGCGCCGCCCGAGATGGAAACGGAGGCGGCGGCGAGGCAGGCGAAGGAGTCGCTGGAGCTGGCGTTCCAGATGTCCCAGATCCTGGACACCGGCCTCGACCGCCACACCCTGTCGCTGCTCATGGCGCTCTACGACCGCGGCGCGAACCCCGAGGCCCTCGCCGCCCTCGTCCGCGAGCTCTACCCCAACGCTCCTCCAACAGCCGCCTCCTCGCCCGTGTCTAATGGCACCCCGGCGCCGACCCCGACAACCGCCTCGCTGTTCCCCTCCGACCTTCGACAGCCCTAGGGTTTGTGCCCCCCTCCCCCGATGAGATCACTTATCACTTGATCTGATAGTATGCACTTGGGTGTCGTGAATGTGGGATCTAGCATTTCGTTCTGTTCAGTAATTTTGCTTGGGTTGCAATGGATTCCTGGTTGGTATCGTCAAGAGTGATAGCGCAGGGAGTTTATGCCAAACTAGCACATGGATTTGGTTCATTGAAAATATGCATATTGGGATGACATCAATACATTATTACAGAGATGAATTGACTATAAGATTCAAAACACAATCTCTTTGTTTGGGCCACCTATGGATAATTTTGCATTCGGCATTTTTACTAAGGAAATGGCGTCATGAACTGTCAACTTTCCTTTTCTATCAATGATAGTACAACGATTGAAATATCAATGTTCCTTGTGCTAGAGGCATCCCTTTTAGCTAATCTGTCGGGATCCGAATATGCAAATCCGGACTCTCTGTGTATATCGCACTAGTCCAGTATCATAGTAGTGCACACATGCTCAACATAAATGAATATCACAATCATACACAGCGAAAACATAATAAAATGCTTCATATATTAATTATGACCTGGTGGCTTACCTTATGGTCGACTTACATGATTAAGCCTCGCAGGGCTAAACTGTAAATACTAAATTAAACTGCAGTGGAAAGAAAACGAAGATAAACCCATCAGTATACCACAGGCAACTGACAAGGCTCGCACCCTAGACATTCGTCTCCTCCTGGAACTCCTCCAAAGTTAGCATAAGTTCCTCTTCAACCGGTGATGTTGTTGTGGCAAAGGTGAGTACATGAAGCACTCAACAAGTTGTGCACAGAATGAAATTCTAACATAACTATATGCAAGGCTTATTTCAATGAATGGCTAACATGGTTACTTTGCAATAAAGTAGCATTTTCAAATGAATATAATAAATAGATTGAAATGACAGTAAAATAAATAACAATAATAAGTAATTTGCAGGTATTTTTCAAGTAAACATGGCACCAAGTCCTAAGTCATATTCCAAACCTTCCATGGCATCCTACCTCCCTTTCCAAGTTTCATTTTTACAAAATCTAACCCTTGAATTTAATTCCCGAGCGTTGTCCAGTACCGCAGACACGGCTATCCGAATAGATTTTACACTCTGCATAGGTTATGCACTTTACCCATACGACATGACCAATATCTTTTTGCCTCTAATTTCACGCTTTCTTTGACAATCGGCCAAGAGGTTATGACAAAACCTTTCAGAATCCTTTATTCTAACACTGACCCTCCTAGTAAGTCATACACTATCCCTTCCCTTAGCGGAGGTGAAGTATAGAACCTACATACCGTTGGACCGACGTGAGACTGAAATATACCACATCCTCCCTGATAACCACACTTCGTGTGATTATCCCCTTGAGGTATCACATGTCAAGATATCGGTAATCTTACTTAGTTAGATCCGTCCCATTCCAGACATGTGGTTGCATGTTTAACTCGGTTCAAAAGCTTACAAGGTTAAGTCCTTAGTTGACTAAGGCAATACTTTCACAACCCTACCGCCAAATAGGCCTACCCTAGCGCACAACCCCTTGCCCCAATTTAAATCATTTACCACCCTAGTTGATTACCATACACCACATGCCATCAACAAGTCAACATCGTTACGTGACAACCCTCCCACTACAACTCAACATCATTGTGTGAACACTTGACACACCAATTCCATAAACATGTTCCATATTCCATTAGTCAAGATTCAATTTTGATATTTCAAAAACATGAGTTATACGTGGCAGGCTAAGCAGATTATTCACGATCTAACCATCCCACATTGGTATCTATTAGCAACCAACTAATAATGAACCATCCTAGGGTGACAAATAATCATGGCATACAAATGTTAAGGTAAGTACATTCCAATTGGGTTGAATAACTAGATCCCAACTAATTTGAAATCAATCGTACACATGAAATAACATGCAACAATTTAAATTAACATAGCAATTTTGTAAAATTAGGTTCAACATGATCAAAGCACAACTTGCCTTGGAAAAACTCTTTTTCTTGATCTGGACCTTGCTCTTAGTTCAACAATTCACCCTCAGAAGCTCTGAGCACTTCGACGTCTATGCGTATCGAGAGAAAATACCAAATAAACACCAAAACAAAGAGCAAAAATATCTCTAAAATTCAGCATTAAATAGATCTCAATTTTACAAATTTTTAGAAATTTGAATCGCCTCAATCGAAGCTCATATGAAGAAGAACGGGCTCTTGAAAGATTTTAAAAATATAAAAATACTGAAAAATATAAAATCAATGATTTCTTGAATTATTTTTGTACTGAAAAAGCTATTTATTGCGTCATCGCTGATGTCAGTAACCCCAAACCAATCACTGGCTAACACGCGGCCATGGCGTATGGACCCGGTCCACGGACAAGATCGGACCACCGTGGACCCAGTGCACACGGCCCGGTTTCACAGACGCATGGGACCACGTATGCTGACGCAAGTGTACACGCGAACGATGACACATGCGACAGATCAACGCCACATTGACACGTTCGTTGACATGGCGCCGACCTGGCTACCACGTGGTAGACACGCATTGCTTGCCGAGACGTGCCACATCAGCTCACTGTGCACAAGGCCCTACGGTCATTGTTGGCGACCCTGGAGGGCATCTATGGTGAGCTCGCGACTTAGCCTACCTGATGACGCGACCGGTTTCTTGGTTAGCGCACTAAGATGGCAAGGACAACGACTTGAACGACAGTGAGTTCTCTTCCTCGTTGCGCCGGTGCTCCGATGACTCCTCAGCGAAATCAGCCACCATACGAACATGATACGCGCACAAGGAAGATCAAGCCACTGTGAACACGATGGTACCGGTTCTGAGCCCTATCTCCCACGAACGGCAGCGAATCGACGCTTTTTCCTCGGCGGCGACGCACGGCGAAAATCCTCGATTTCGGCAAAACGGCGACGCTTTAGCTCTCTTGGACCTATGGTTTGCATTTCTTGAGACTTTTCGCTGCTGGTGCTCACCTTATAAAGGCCTAGGCGTACGTGTCATGGCCGGGATGGAGATGGTGTTCGCGGCAGACACGGAGGCGGCACGCGTGAGTCCGAGTCGGGGACGGCTTGGAGACGATGACCAGGCACCGTACGCGTGGCGAGATCCAACGGCGCACGCGCGAGCGCAACGTGGCTTCATCTGGACCACACGATCAAAAATCTAACGGCTGGCGCTCTAGGGTTTCTCGGCGACTGCTGTGGCGGGCTGGGCTGCGGCTAGATGGGCCGGTGCGGGGAAAAATATGGGCTGGGCCCTTCGGGTTTCGGCCCAAGCATTGTTTAAAGGATTTTACCAGGATTTTCCTTTTTAAATAATTCCAAAAAATACTTTAAGCCAAATAAAATAGTAAAAACACTATAAAAATTCCAAAAAATTCTTAAAAATATTTTGAGACATTTGAAACTCAAATAAAATATTTTTGACAAAATTTTATTGGAAATTTTCCAAATAATTAAATACTTTTCATATTGAGCATAATTCAAAATACAAAATAAATTCCAGAAATCCCCAAAATTCACAAAATGTGCAAATAAAATTATTAAAATATTTTGAGCCAAAAATTGAGATGTTACATAATCTGTCCATATCAACGGTTTGGTTGTGGTGTAGACATGTTGCAACAACTTCTAGATTCATCATTTATGTAGGTTGACTGAGCTTCTGAGCTCCCCTTTCATTATGTTTTCTTTGTCGCTTAGGGGTTAAGCATGTTCATGCAGTACTAAAATGCCCAATTGCCCATCAAGTTAGTTCATTGTCCTTGAATAACAGATTAGATATAAAGGTGATACTTGAGAACAATAGGTTGATCAGCTTTGATGTTGTTATCTTTTATGTCTTTGACCAAAAGAAGCGTTACATAGGCAGCCTATGCTCCCACCAGTGATGTATGTGAGTTGGCTTCCCCCTTGTCCCATTTCGTTTTGTTTCCTGATGTGGATAAGCCCAATAATCTTTTATTGTCAAGTAGTAGCGTCGTATTCAAGTAACTTGTTGTTATGGGCTTGCTTCCATGGAGGGTAACTACCGTCGAGATTGGGATGAATCTTTTGTTTATCTCTTGCTTTTTGGAATACAAAGATGACAGCCATATAAATAGGTCCATAGGACTCCTAATAAGATAGGAACTAATAATCGAATATGCATCTAATCGATTACGATATATGCTTGCTATAATTACCAAATCTTGAGATGTGCTAACTAATGCCATTTCCTAATATGGAGATAAGCTTCCAAGCTCAGCCACCTCCTTCCATACATGATGATGCTGCCCCATGTCCTATGGCCTCCACACCATAAAACTACACGTCTACACCTCTCGCTGCCAGACAGATCGTTCTCGAGCTATCAGGTGGCGGTCACGAACAACGACCTTGGTAACCCCACATGGAGGATAGGACATGGCGTGGGCGCAAGTCCTTTGAGGCCATGGTCTCCGTACGCGAAGGTGGCAGGCCATGTTTAGCACCATGGCAACAGTGGTCGGTGCAGCGGTAGAGGTGATTAATCCCACGACGAAGGTGGCCATGCCACGGTAGGCTCCGGCAGCGCCATGGCATACGTGGTAGGCATTGCGGCTGCTCCGGCTAGCATTATGACAGGCACGGCTGATGCTGCGTCAGCACCATGATTGCTGCGGCAGGCTTTGGGAGCGCCGCAGTTGCTGCGGCAAGTCACAGCAGCGCTGCAACAAACCCCGGCAGCGCTGTGGTTGCCGTGGCAGGCCACGGTAGCACCGTGGCAAGTTGTGGCAGTGCCTCGGCTGCCACGGCGAACTCCGGTAGCGCCTCAACCGGCAGCACTACAACTGTTTTGACAGGCTCCGACTGCACCTTGGGTGTCGTGACCGGCATTTATTGTGCCATGGTAGCCTTCTCCAAGCACGCCAGATGCACATCATGGTTGTCGAGGTGGCTGTTGATGATGACAAGTTGTGTCATGCATGGCACCCATCTTCTTGATCGAGGAACCTTCGCTACCCAACATGATCAAAGGGGCAGCGATTGGCTTTGATACTGAGTTATTATGGTCTTGCTTTCATGGAGGGTAAACACCGCCGAGAGGATGGCCGAGTGGCTGTGGTGTGCTATGGGAGAGAGGAGACTAAGATTGGGATGAATCTTTTGTTTATCTCTTGCTTTTTTGGAACACAAAGATGACAGCCATATAAATAGGCATAGGACTCCTAATAAGATGGGAACTAACCATCCAATATGCATCTAATCAATTACGAGATATGCATGCTATAATTACCAAATCCTGAGATGTGCTAACTAATGCAATTTCCTAATATGGGAATAAACTTCCAAGCTCAGCCACCTCCTTCCATACGTGCTACTGCTGCCCCACATCCTATGGCCTCCATGCCATAACACTTATATTTTTAAATTCTGATAAATGGTAACTGTTAGACTTTTAACTGCTCAGGGTGAAAAGAAGCCTTACAACCATGATGCTACCAAACTAATAGCCCTAACTATGACTTGAGTGAAGTTGCAAATGGTTCCTACAATATACTTGTCCTGACCAAATTTACTGCGGTGTTCAAATTTCAGATGATGTGCAACCCCTACAAGTGGCACATATTGTTTTTAAAATGTTTTCAACATTATCTTACAACTCATATGGCTTTGGTTTCATTTATCTCATGCAATAGAATCTTTTTGGGGGTGAAATACATAAAATCAGTAACACTTTATCTAGTGCATTCAGATTTACTGGATGTTATTCCAAACCTTTTCTCCAGGTGGTGTTTGTGTATCTTCACTTTGTGCTTAAGCAGGTATTGGAGACTGGATGTAACTGGTGTTCTCGATTTGAAGTCAGAGCAAATTCGATATTGGAATTGTCGGAAGAAAAGGAGTAGCCAACTTAGGGAAGATGTAAATCTTGCTTCAGAGTGCATTAATGTTGTGTTGGCTGTTTCCACAAGAAAGCCATGGTTCATCGAGTTCCTGGAACTGACGTGTGCTTTGCTTGAGTTGTGCAAGAGTACTGGTAATCCTGAGGGGCACGCTCTTTTCATTTATCATTGTCTTATTCCCATCAGTTGTATGTATCAGCTGGACATCTGGTCTTCTATTGATTATCCTCTCTGACCATACAGTCATTTTGCTTCGTCATATGCCTATCAGAGAAGGACATCTCTGTGCCACTACACGGCTCAAAGTGCATTGTGCCATTTTACTGCCGTTCTTATTGCCTGTGATCTTCCACATTTTAGCCACGATTTATCTTGTTCTGACAAAATTATTAGTTCTCGCAAGTAGTCGTGCATAGGTGAGCAAACTTGATCAACACATGTTAAATCTAAATTGATTGGTGCCTGCAACTACAATCTATACCCTTTTATAATACACCTAAGCAATTTTTCCTACGTCCACCCTAAATAATGCACCTCATTAGAGATGGCCTAATGTTCGTGCACCTAACAAAACGTCTCCAGAAACTTACATTCATCAAAATGAACGTCTCAGATCTTTCCTCAGTTTTACTCACCCACATCCGATGGCTATTATTTAGTGTGTCTAATCATCCCTGTGGCCTATAACAGACCTCCCCCATCTACATATTTGAAAGGAGAGCGAATCAAACAAGAAAATAAATAAGGAGGATCCGCATGCAAGGAAACCAGACTTCAATTTTTTACTGGCCAAAATTGTACGTACTACATATTTGGAAGGAGGGTGAATCAAACAAGGAAATAAACAGGGAGGATCCGCATGCAAGGAAACAATACTTGAATTTTTTATTATCCTGGCATTGTGATTGTATTTTTTTTCGAATATGACTCTTCTCGAGACTTTTACGGATCTAGCTCCATAGAGCCTAATTTCAGTGCACGGAGAGCGCAGAATTTTTGTTTTCATTTTTTATCTAAGGAACCAACGGTCTGTGAGTACTGCTTAATTTTTTTCAATTTTTTCTCGCGGAACCAGCGGCCGACGAGCACTGTTTAATTTTTATCTTTTTTTCCTGGTGGATCCAGCGGTCGACGAGCGCAGTTTATATTTCCATATTTTTCCGAAATCATCCATGTGGCCCACAACAGACCTTCCCTCACCTCCAGCATCAACAAGGAAAAGGAAACAAACGTCCTGGAATCAAGGAAAAAGAAACAAACATCCTGGAAAAGGAAAGGACCATACATTACGTGCTGGGAAAAGAAAATCGGGAGATGGGCGCATGGCCGGGAGAACGCAGTCCGCAATGGCTCCACTGATCGCCATCGGTGGCTTTGCCGACGCGGCGAGTTCTTTGTCGGCGACGACCATGCGCATGCGTGCCTCAGCAAATTTATAATTTTAATTTTTTAAAAATAATTTTATTAAGTACAAAATAATCGAAAGTTTTTTGAGATTTTTCTAGAATTTTTAACCTAATGTGCTATCTTTTCAAAATCCTTTTATATTTAAAAAATAAAGGCAACTCACTTTGTAGCTTCTTCTAGTCATGACCGGACTAGAGAAGCTTATTCTCTTCCTCCTCCATTAAAGCAAGAAAGAAGCTCCAAAGCTCTATGAATCCCGCACCAAATCTCCTCTTTCCATCTATGGTGTTAATTCCCTAAATTTCAGTACTCTATTGACAAAATGTCCTCCCAACTGATTTGATCCCAAATTATGGTTTCCATAAATATGCTTGTTTCGGGCTATAAAAGCCGTGAGCTCTCCTCCATCCCATCGCATTGCGTAAATCCCAAGTGCTCCTCTTGTAAAGATCACCGGATTTTGGAGGTAACCTGCCATCACCGTCATCTTTTCCGTGAAATTCACCGCAACCGTGACTCCTCCTCATGCAGCGCCGATGCCGACGATCTCGCCGACCAAAGGTCGACGATCGCGACCTGACCGACCAACCACCCCGCCTTCCTCCTTCATACTGTTAAGCCAGAGAAGCACGCTATGCTCTCTATGAAAGTCGCAAAAATAATCTAAAATCGAAAATTCTTTTTCTTTCTCTTTCTTGATTTAAAATCTTTTGGGAGCCCGCTACCATTCGACCTCCATTTAGTTCCGTTTTTCTTTCTAAATTCATTTAAAATTCTAAATTTCTCTTTCATTATTAAGTGTTGTATTCATACTTATCTTCTCATTTAATTGATAAACGGGTGTACTGCCGTCGTAGCGTTAGCACAGGCACTATACTAGTTTTGTTTAAGTTGATCGAGTCAGGTTAAGCGGCTGAACCAAAACAAATCCTTTTTTTTACAGGAGAACTAAAACAAATCAAGTCAAGCGAATAACAGCCACAAAATAAAAGAAAAAGGAAATTTGCCGGCTTGTCGGTTTTTTTGTTCAGGCCTTGTGGGCCGACTCACTCCGCAATTTCAGGTCACCTTCTAAGAAAAAAAAATAAAAGATTTCTTAGGAAAGTAGGAAACCAACCATCGCATCGCACTATAGTGAATAGTCCATCCTGTCCGTCCGGCGCCGAGTTAGGTCGCGACCAGCGACGCGAGCCGAGGTGAAGCGGCGGTCGGAGATGTCGCAGAAGCGGCACCCGGAGGAGAAGGAGGCCCCGCGGGACGTCGGCAGCGGCCGCCCGGCCGAGTCGGACGGGAGCTCCTCCCCGACCTACCGCCGCGGCGAGCCGAAGCGCCAGAGGGTCCCCGCCCTCCGCGAGTATGCCTCCCCCTCCCAAACGCTCTCGATCGAAAATCACCAAGTTTGGCACGTCTATGCATCACTTCTTGATTCGTTGACGGTGGTGGGTTGGCTTCCCGCAGGGTGATCACGGAGGTGATGCGGAAGAGCAGCATCGAGAAGTTCTTCCTGGCGATCGAGCCCCTCATCCGAAGAGTGGTGAGCCAGCCTATGATGTGCCCCCCCCCCCCCCCTGTTTTCCCCCCATTTCTCGATCCCGTATCACGAAAAATTCATAGGATGTGATCATTTAATATGGTGCCCCGTTAAATCTGTATCCCCTTTCATTCCATTGGGCTTAGGGTTATGCTTGTTGGTACCGTGGTTTCCAAATTAACGGTAGGTTATATTGATGATAAATAGCACTGTCACAGATCCCTTCTGTATCCGCCGCAGCTGCATATTGATTAGATGGGCTTTAGGGTATAGGAATTAGGAACCTGACAAACTTACAAATTTTGACTATGGCTTTCTTGTAGGTTTTAATTTAGGCAAAGTGGGTTATTATTGAATAGTTCCTGATTACACTTTTAAGAAGCCAGACTTGAATCTGCATTGAATTAGTTGTTGTGTAGATTTGTTCTAATATCTGTATTCGGAACCATAGGGAGATAATTTTTTCAGCCAAAGTTGCGTGCATCCTAAAGTTTATCCTAGCCTGGCTGTCTTCAACCATGTGTTCTTTTTAGCTATTCAGTGATGGCCTTGATGTTTTGTTCATTTCTGATTTCTAGGTGAAAGAAGAAATTGAGTCAGTGTTTTCTAATCATGTCACTATGATGACAAGGTATAGCATTGTAACACTATTTTGACTACCAACATTGTAAGTATTGGTCTCTGTATAGATTAGGTTCTTAAACTAATGCAGCTTTCTCTAACAACTTGATTTCTTATTTTTCATTAGAAGTGTCACAGACATTGTTCCATCTACATCGAAGAATTTGCAGCTGCAGTTCATGACTAAGCTTTCTCTGCCAATTTTCACTGGCTCCAAGATTGAAGGAGAGGGCTCCTTAACTATAACTATTGCTCTAGTTGACACTTTGACCAGAGAAATTGTAGCATCAGGCCAGGGGTCCCTGATGAAGGTTGAAATAGTAGTTCTAGAGGGGGATTTTGAAGGTGGAGAAGGCGATGACTGGACAGCTCAGGAGTTTAACAATAACATTATTAGAGAAAGAGAAGGTAAACGGCCCTTGCTTTCTGGAGACATGTTTGTTGGCCTTATTAAAGGCATTGGTACAGTGGGGGAATTATCGTTCACAGATAACTCCAGTTGGACACGCAGCCGAAAGTTCAGGCTAGGTGCAAGAACTGAGGACGGCTGTTTTAATGGTGTAAGAGTACGGGAAGCAAAAACTGAATCATTTGTGGTAAAGGATCATCGTGGAGAATGTGAGTTTATGCATTGGATTTCAATCACTGTATTATTCTCTTGATCTCCTGCCTCCTGGGCTTGTGCTAGCTTTCCTATCAATTAGGCAGTGTCCTTTAATTTGATAACTGCACTTATTCCTTGTTGCATTCTAGATTTCCTTGTGCGCTGATAATCACTGAATAAATAATATCAGTATGTTGTCTTAACAGAAGGACTTTGGCCAACCTATTTACTACTATTATTAAATGATTGACCTGTGTCAATTCTTCATCATCTCCAATGCCACCAAGATGACTAAATTTCAATTCCTCATTTGGCATGTTTTCTTCCTCACTTCCAGTGTACAAGAAGCATCACCCACCAGCTCTTGAAGATGAGGTTTGGCGCCTGGAGAAGATTGGCAAGGAGGGAGCTTTTCACAAGCGTTTGAACGGGGAGAAGATCATCTCTGTCAAAGATTTTCTGACCTTACTACATCTTGATGCACCTAGACTTCGAAAGGTACTATGCTGGTCAATTTTTGTACTTCTGCATTTATTCCAAAGTTTACATGTTTGTAGTTTGTATTCTTTCCGGAGTTCACATACTGTGTCTATTGTTGTTGTTCATTCTGTCCAAAACTTACAAATATGTTTACATCAAATGTGATTTTCAGCATTATTTTGTGATGTTGATAAATGAGAAATATGAAACCATGAAACTGCATATATGTAGGAATTTCTCTTTTTGAATGATTCAACTTTTTTTTTCTGTGGCAAAAATGGTTATGTCAATCTGAGCTCTAGGATTTTTCCTATACAAAACAGATTTGCACATTTCTGCGTTGTTACATGTATCCTGCATTGTATAAATGAAGTGTGGCATGTTGTTGTAGATGATAGTGGTGATTCAGCAAAGATGTGGGTATTCTGACCACTCTTATGTTCAAATTATGCAGATATTGGGCAGTGGCATGTCAACAAAGATGTGGGAGATCACTGTTGAGCATGCAAAAACCTGTATTCTCACTGACAAGGTGCATTTTTACTATCCAGACAACCTAAGCAAAACTGCTGTTGTGTTCAGTGTTGTTGGAGAAGTGAGAGGGTTAATGTCTGAGAAGTTTGTTTCTGTTGATGATATTACGGAAAAGGAGAAGGTATTCACGTTTCTTTACTTCCTAAGTTCCTTCGAAAAAATTCATCTGTAGCCCCCTTTCTACCTGTTACGACCTAGACCATCTGTCTTTACAATGTTTGTTATTTTTAGGCTGAAGCACATGCAGCTGTGAAGCAAGCATGTGAAAATTGGAAGAATGTCATCACCTGTGACAATGAAACACTTTTGGAGAATCCCTCACAGCTCTTCAATATGAGATCTCCATCTTTGCATGAAAATGGATATAACCAGCTTCCTACACAACTTGCTACCGATGATTTTGGTTTAAGCCACTCGGACATACCATCAGCTGACATTTTCTCTATCAAACCCTCGGGTGCCTTATATCCTTGTGCACTGGAAACTGCAGAGAGTAATGAAAATCAATTTCAGTCAGAGCTGCCTCCACTTGGTGGCCATGGACCACCTCAGGAATCGCAGGCGTTAGACAAGTTCTCCAATTCTTTGGTTTATGAGGAGTGCACCAGTCATCCCTCATTCAGCGAGGGCTATTATCGCTGCGCGGATCCTACCGTATCCTTTGACACACAAGATCTTGGAGCTGCATTGAAAGGCTTTATTGCAACGATATCAAAGCCAAGGGCATATAGAGGATGGAGGACGTTGTCTTATGTTCTAGGATGGATATTCTACACCAAGAAGATTGTTGCCCTAAAGAGAAAGAAACCCGGGAAATGATTGTTTTCATTTGCATGTGTTTATACCTGTGGTTGTCTAGTTAAATTGTGAAAAATATGTGTGGTGAAAAGGAAAGGAAAGTATGTATGTACATATGAGTGGTTGGTTATCTTCTGATCTTTTTTAGCACAGTTGACATGCTCTGCTGGTTTCTTCAGCTATTTTATCAGCAAGAGTTTTCGTATGTACCTGTAAATAATCAGGTGAAGTTTTGTACATGGTGAAAGATATGCATAATAATCTGTTAACATTGGTTATGCTTTGGCCATGTTCGGCGTCTATGTTGAGGTTGGCCATCACTCATCAGTTTGTTCTTTACATGGTCAAGCTGTTATATACAGGTGACAACATTGTCCTGTGACGCATTGTGAGGACCCTCCCCTAATCATCCTATCATTAAGATTAAGCATGTCATAATTATCATTCTCAAGGATAATCATCATTTAAGCATAAGCTTTAGGGCCTGTTTGGGGAGGCTGTGGTTGGGCTAAAAAGTTGCTTTTGGTTTTTGAGGTCAAAGCATTGTGGTGGTATTGTTGCTTTTCTTGTTATGCCGTTTGGCAAAATGGTCATTAAATTGTAGCTTTTGGGGGGCAACCGAGCGGGAAGGCAGTAACCTAGCGAAGCACAGAGGCGGATGAGTGGAGAGGCGAGGCAGGGTGGCGGAGGTTGGGGAGGCGGAGTGGCGAGATGGGAGGCAGTCAAGCGAAGCCACGGTGAAAAGCTCCTCCTCGTGTGCCGCAGCTTTTAGAGGTGCTTCATTGTGGTTTAGCTTCCCATTGCTGCGACTATCTTTGTTTGGGGAGCTTTTGGCCAAAAGTCAAGACACACTGCGCAACCCCCAAACAGGGCTTTAGTTACTCTAGGTAGCATCAATGCATTCCATGTGTTCATCAGCATGTAAACAAAGCATCAGATTTGTATGCGAGTTCAATTAAAGAAAGACCAATGTGCCCTTATGTTGCAAGAGTGAAGCTAGGAGCAGAAATGTAAATGTAGAGCAGTAAAAGGGATAAGGATGCCGACAGTAAGAGAGAGAGAGGCTTCACTCGGTCATTTTCTAGAACCCAGTGCAACCCTTGCCTCTCTCCTGCTTCCCCAGTCGAAAGCCAAGAAGAACAGCAAGCCTTGGCTAGATCTCGTCACCCATAGCCATTCCTCTTTCGCCTAGCAACCAGAACCGAAGGCAAGAACTAGCGAAGGATCGAATCAAAGCCGAAGCAAGGAGGAGGGGAAGCTTGCCCAGAGGACCGGCCAGGAGCAAGCAAAGCAAGGAGAGGATTTTGTTTTCGGCCACCTCTACACTGCCTCACCTTTGCACTGCCTCAACCCCAACCCTAGCCAGCAGCATCAACCTTCTTATTCACTCAACCGAACCAAAACACCAGGAAGCAAGTAAGTGGTAGTTAGTACTAGTGGTAAATACATAGATCTAGTGATATAGCAACCAATCTAGAGACTAGTAGCTAGAGGTAAATGGACTGGGTACAAATGAACTTAGCTCATGGGAGAGGAGATGCTCTGGTCGGCTGGGAGGAGAGCTCGAGGGAGAGAGCAGCCGGCGTGATAGAGGAAGAAGTGGAGCGGCGCTGGAGGGAGGCGTCGCCACTAGGAGAGGAAGTAGAGGCGACGACCTGGAGGGAGTCGCGTGGAGGCTGCGGTCGCCTACCTCCGGAGCCGAGCGGCAGTAGAGGCGAGCTGGAGGGAGAGCTTCGCTCGCCTGCTCTGGAGCCGATGGTTCGGGTTAGAAGGAAGCCAAGAGGCTTCGGCCTCCTGATGCTAGTAAAGCAGTAGAAAAGGAAAGGAAAGAGGGAAGGAGAGAAAAAGAGAAAAAGAGGAACAAAAGAAAATGAAAGAAGAGAAGAAAAGGAGAAAAATTAGAAAATTAGAAAAAGGATTAAATTATCTGCATGCAGACTTGTCATGGACATCATAAGTTGCATTAGATGTTTAGTAGTTAATTATAAGAGTGGATATATGCATGTGCATAAAACTAGAAAATAGCTGTATTAGTTGCATTAATTGATTAATTGGCTAAAAAAAACAGGAAGCATGCATAGCATTTAAAATGGACATCAACAAATGCATATAATAAAAATAGTGTTGGTTTGGTTGGACACTTAACTCCTACTAAATAAAATGCTGTAGATTAATAGATTATAATTTTCAGGACCAGAACAGAACCTGCCCGACAACCAAACCCAGTGTTTGAGCGAGGTAGAACCTTCCGAGTATATTCCAGGCAAGCAAAACCCCTTTGATCATGCTTTATTAAAAATGTTTTAACTGTTTTTATATATTTATCATTACTCTCACCGCATGGGAAAACTTAATTTTAATGAAATGTTTAAAATAGATGTGTACTGGGAGAATGGGTTAGAAGAATGAGCTGTCGGGATGAAATGGTTGTGATGATAGTTGGAATGGTTGTGATGGTTGAAAAAATGAAAGTGGGTATGGGATTAATGTGTCTAGCTAATGGTTGGGTTGGCGTGTGTTAATATGACTGGTAGAGGATGCCGATGAGAAGGATATAGGCCGGAGGGGTCCTCTACATGGGCTATAATATAAGTTTTAACAAAACTAACACTTGGGTAATGAGCCATAAAATCAGTATCAACCATGGTGTGTGAAATCGGCCAGAAAAGGTTGTCCTACAAGGGTATTAGAGCTCTCCACAACAGGTAAGGATAGCATGATGCTTCTGGGCAAGGTCGGTAGGGCCAGAAGGTGATGCCATTGGAGACGGTATATTTGAAGCCCAGAGGTGTACCCCTGGTTGAGAGTGAGTACAACTGTACCTTGGAGCCGTGTGGCAGCCTGGGATAGGTGTCACAAACTCGAAGTGCAGGGTGAAGAACTAATACTAGAGTAGCGATAAACGTTCTGGGGCATCTCTTGTAGGTGTCTCTATGGGTAAAGTGGTACAAACGTGCACAGAGTAAATCTTGAATTCAAGCCAGTCTCTTGGATTGGAGACTATGATCAGCTTCGACTATTCATATACAGTGTTAATAGAATCCTCTAAATATAAAATCAACCAACCCTTTAAACTACAATGTAATTGCTGTATGAAGGATATTTTGGGAGAAGCGTTCCTGGGGTGAAGTTAGATTAGGTGTGGTTAATATGGGAAAGAAAAAAGCATTTATTGCATTCATATATTATTGCTTGCTGAGTATTTTGTACTCATCCTTATTTAATCATCCCCTTGCTTAGAAGGTGAGTCATATGTACAACCTTCCGAGGACGGGGGTGAGGACTGTGCGCAGGACCAGAACATATCGGAGGGTGACTACTACTACTACTATCAGGAGTAGTAGGGGGAGTAGTAGGCTATATCCCAGCGCTAGCAAGCCCTCGGGAAATAGGAGGTTATAATAGATATCTAGACCTTTTGCTGTAATCAAAGTCTATGTAAATTAAGGTAATGTAAGGAACAATAGCCCTACGTGGCTAATGAAATGTAATAAGGATTTCCATTATCTGTCTCTAATTATTGTTCTGCTGCAATACTCTGTATACAGTATAGTAACTAATAAAGCATCGGAATGTCCGATATTTTGCTAGTTAATGTGCTGAGGTCCGTACAGTTAACCCTAGGTGACAGTCGTTACTGGGGTTTAATTATACGGGTCGTCACACGCATGCATTCACCTTCCGTCGGAAGAATTGCGTTGTTTTGCCCGCAATTTTATAAGTAGTACTCCACCTGCTCTCGGTGTGAGTTTTGCCGCAAGAAATAGTTTCAGGGAAGATACAAGTGTGTAAAAACGCACAGGTTAAATATCAAACAACTACATTTCATTTAACCTTACAGTACCCAGAAGAATAAGAAAAACGTCATGTAGGTGTAGATGCTGATTAGAGACTCAGATAGACCTTAGGAAAAGTATTAAAGTATGCATAACCTTGATGTATGCATGCATTCGATCATCATCATCTTCACCATAAAAGAAGTAGAAAACTAGAAAAAGACAGCGGTTTGGTATTTGCAGGTGGCAACGTCTTTATTCTCTGATGAGTTCCTGCCAAAACCCTGCAGTACACCACGCATCATACCGAGTGATTTGATTTGCACGCTGAATCATCGTAGCTGTACTACTGACCAGTAGTATACTAGTATGTCCATTGTTTAAACTAGTAGTAAGTCTTACATATATGTCGGTAGGTTGGTTCTTTGCGGCCGAAATCCAATCAATTGCATAAAGCAGAGAAGGAAACTAGAGGTTGTTTCGCCTTAAGCTCTTTTACTTAGCACTGTTTGTCTGAACTTTTAGTTTAAAGGTTAAAAAACCAAAGCTAAGTAAATAAGTTGTTTTCTTACCGGTTTTTTAAAAGCCATAAACCTTCGTATAACTAAAAGTCAAAAACTACTGGAGAGATTTTTTTAACTTATTGAGGGTTGATTTTAGACCAATACCACTGAAATTAGGGTAAAATTATCAACCTCTACTACGTATAAAAATGGGCTGCTTTAAGCTGCTTAAGCCAAAATTACTAGCTTTAACCTATAAACCAAAAATCCTAAGCGTAAACAAACATAATTTTTTAAAAATAATTCGCTGTTTAAATAATTTTACAAAAAATAATACGACGAATCTTTTTTTACAAAAATATATATTATCGCCAATTGAAATGGCAACAGAAGCCTTAGTGTCGGCCAAACGAAACAGTGACTAAATATCTATCAGCCAAACCTTCTATCACCCATCCATTTGGCGACTATTCATCTATTACCGTTTCAAATGATAGCAGATAAACAGTACAATTGGTTACTTTTCATTGATCGCCATTTGAAATGACGATAGATGTGTATTTTTGTAAAAACAAAATCGGCGTATTATTTTTATAAAATTATTTAAACAATGTATTATTTAAAAAAAAATCTAAACAAACATGCCTTTACTCTACCCACGTGGGGGATCAATATAATTCAATGGGCCCTTATTGTTTAGTTCAGCTCTACACGTGGGTCCCCAGTAATCCCTCCAGTGGCCCAATTGCAAAATACCAGTAATTTCTCGGGTAACCTAGACGACGATATCTTTTTAGTGAGCTTTGTTACGCTACACTAGATTCAAGATAGATCGTTCATTATTTTCGATCTAATAGAATATATTAGATCACGTTTGTTTATATCTTTTTCTGATAGTAGAATAGTATAAATACTCTCAATAAATCAAATGGCTAGATCTAATTTCTACTACTCGTCATGTACGGCTGGTATAATAATTTTCTTCTTATTTCTTATGAAATTTCTTTGAAATTACGTTTTCCAAATAGGCCATAACTCTTTTACTTGTCTAAGCCGGTTCAAATTCATTCGGGAGCTCACCACGCTAGCTAGCCGCCCTGTGGTTAAGGGAAAGCGAGTAGAGTCGCCTCAGCGAAAGGAGGGCATGCATGACCGTATTTGAAAAAAACGAGATCGCCGTGCCGCTCGCAACAAACCGCCGGCCGGCCCGTGCATGCACCTCCGTCCCAAACGGGCACGCGGAATGATTTCGAACATGAACGGTAAACGGGACATGAAATGATGGCCCCCCCTCCCATGATGACCCCGCAGGGACGGCGGTCGGCGAGCAACCACCGTCGTACGTAGCAGTAAAGAAAGAGCACGGCAGCAACACGGCCGAGTGAGCAATAAAGGCTACGGTGAGAGTCGACGGTGACTCGGCCAGGGGCAGAGAGGGAGGGAGGGAGGAGAGAGAAGGCTTTCAGCTCTTTGCCTTTTTTTACTATTCTGCTGCCGCCGTTTGAGTCATCGCAGAGTCAGTGCGAGCTTTTGTGTTTGTGTGCGGTGCGCCTCCCCACTCCCCCCAGTCCCCGCCCCGCGCGGTGATCGCTACAAATCCCGCATCTCGAGGAGGCCACTCGGCTTCGGCTCAGCTGCTCTGCTCTGCTCCTCACCACACTTCGCTTGCACTGCACATCTGCGGCTCCTTTTCCACTCCTGGCCAGCTCGCTCCCAGTCCCAGGAGAGGCGACCAGAGGATCGATGGCCGCGCCGGCGCCGAAGCAGGAGGACCTGCAGCCGCACGCCGTCAAGGACCAGCTGCCCGCCGTCTCCTACTGCCTCACCAGCCCTCCGCCATGGCGTGAGTGAACCCCATTGGCCGTTCCCTTCCTCCTCCTTGGTTGCCGTCGCGTTCGAATGTTTGCATCTGTTCTCCCCCGACTGAATCTTCCGTTTCCCTCTTGTTGTTCGCTTGCGCTTGCGGTGCAGCCGAGGCCATCCTTCTCGGCTTACAGCACTACCTCGTCATGCTCGGCACCACCGTCATCATCCCCACCGCCCTCGTCCCCCAGATGGGCGGCGGCAATGTACGTATCCACCCACCTCTCTCTCTCTCTCTCTCTTTCTGTGTGTGTTGCCGCTGCTGTTCTGTGGGAATCTGGTGAGAAATCTACATATCTTGCTTCTTTCCATGTCTGAATCAAGGAGGAGAAGGCGCGGGTGATCCAGACGCTGCTGTTCGTCGCCGGGATCAACACGCTGCTGCAGAGCTTCCTCGGCACGCGCCTGCCCGCCGTTATCGGGGGCTCCTACACCTTCGTCGCGCCCACCATCTCCATCATCCTCGCCGGCCGCTACAGCGGCATTGCCGATCCCCACGAGGTCGCCTTCCTATCTTCTATTGCCTTCTTCTTCACCAGTTTCAACGCGGCTGCCGTACTAACAATGCGGTGGTGGCTGCAGAAATTCGTGCGCATCATGCGGGGAACGCAGGGCGCACTTATAGTGGCATCCACGCTCCAAATCATTCTGGGCTTCAGTGGGCTCTGGCGCATTGTCGTCAGGTATATGTTTCCTCTCCTCAGGCTTCAGGTCCCAAGTGTTGTGCTCATCAGTGTGCCTTCTCTGATCCCAATTTGCGCTGATTCTTGCCTCTTGCAATGTTGTAGGCTGCTGAGCCCACTCTCTGCGGCGCCCCTGGTCGCCCTTGTTGGATTTGGGCTCTATGAACTTGGATTTCCGAGTGTAAGTATTTGTACATGTGCAATTTTTTTAGGTAGAATTCTACATATGCAATTACAGTGCATGACAGCATGAGTTTCCTATGCAGGTTGCCAAATGCGTAGAGATTGGTCTTCCACAGATCATACTGCTGGTGGCTCTTTCTCAGGTACGATGCATCAGGTTGACTGTTGTGTGATTTCTAACAGTAGTAAAATCCTTATGAATACTGTTTAATTTTGCTTGTAGTACATACCTAATCTGGTGCCACTATCGGGGACTGCCTTCGAGCGGTTTGCTGTCATAATGTCTGTTGCCGTTGTGTGGCTTTACGCGTTCTTCCTGACTGTTGGTGGGGCATATAAGAATGCTGCTCCAAAAACCCAATTCCACTGCCGTACTGATCGATCGGGCCTTGTTGGAGGTGCTCCCTGGTAATATCATTCATCTTTTCCCTTATCGTGCTCACCACTGAAGGGCATTATATGTTTGCATTTATTTTCTGGATGGTACAGATCTGCATTTTGCACTAAAGATTAGCCATTATAAATAGATCATTCCTCTACAATTTGCAGGATAAGTGTACCATACCCATTCCAATGGGGAGCACCAACGTTTGATGCCGGTGAAGCTTTTGCCATGATGGCAGCTTCTTTCGTTGCTCTTGTAGAGGTATTCTGGATAAATCCATGATAAGTATTTAGAGAGATATGCAACATTGCTCTGTTAGCTGGCATCAGGTATCGACCAACTAATATTCCCTACTGTGTAATGCAGTCTACTGGTGCATTCATTGCGGTCTCACGGTATGCCAGTGCAACACCATGCCCCCCTTCTGTTATGAGTCGTGGCATTGGTTGGCAGGTATCATCTAAACTCCTTCATTTGCAGTTAGTGTAACTGAAGATTCAAATGGCATGTAAGCATCGTACCTAATTCATTTGTTTGTGTGCTTACCCTAGGGGGTTGGTATATTGTTGGATGGCTTATTTGGAACGGCTAATGGATCCTCTGTATCTGTGTAAGTAGATTCTAGCTGATTGTTGCCTCCAGTGTTTATAGTGTGATCTGAATGCCATTCGATGCTAGTCTGAGATATTTTACAATGTTCTGGAACAGCGAAAATGCTGGGTTGCTAGGTTTGACACGTGTTGGTAGCAGGCGTGTAGTGCAGATTTCTGCTGGATTTATGATATTCTTCTCTATTCTTGGTAAGCCTCATGCTTTGATGTAATCATATATTCAACTGGTGCCCATCATTCTTTTTATGGAATTGCTAGCAGCCGGACGTCTGATTTTTTCGAACACCCTGCAAAAAAATTTTCCTACACGTGAAATATTTTTTTCCTACGCGTGAAACATTTTTCCTTCGATAACAGTAAAAATATGCGTAGGGAAAAAAATGTTGCACCGAGCGTCCGATGCAACATGTTGAGATCGGACGTCCGGTGGTAGTTCTCCCCTACCCTTTAGTCTTTAGTAACTGAATATCTTTGAAGTTTGGGAGCTGCACAAAATGTTGACACTAGAAATATACTAGTAAAATGCTCTCTCTTATTTCTGTTGTTTTCGGAATTATTTAAGCTTGTTGTCTGGACAAATACAATTAAAGGAATTCATATTATTCTCCTGCATTTCTGATAATAATCATGAACTGTATCTGATGCTTGTGTTTTTGTGCTGCACTCGTAGGGAAATTTGGAGCTGTTTTTGCATCAATTCCAGGCCCAATAATTGCAGCTATATATTGTCTTCTCTTTGCATATGTTGGTATGTATTATGAAGTAAATTTTAAACAATGATCTGAGTTTTCTTTGATGATTGTTGAACTATAATTAAAGCAATACATTACTTCTGTGCAAACAGGTATGGCTGGGATTGGGTTCCTTCAGTTCTGTAACCTCAATAGCTTCCGAACAAAGTTCATCCTGGGATTTTCCGTGTTTATGGGTTTGTCGGTTCCACAGTATTTCAATGAGTACACTTCTGTCGCAGGCTATGGTCCAGTCCACACGCACGCAAGATGGGTAAGATCCAGTTCACAGTCTGATACACTTCTTTCAAAAGCCCATTTCACATACGAGCTTGCATGTTTGCACAGTGAAGTTTGATACTTGATTATCATAATTCATAGGTCGAGTCTCAAAAATATCATAGTTCATAGGCATCGTGCTGTAGTAATCTGGGGCAATACCTGATCATTGTGTACAATATCTGAGTAACTATGAAATACTTGGGCAATGGTATATGATTAGCATCCTGATATGTTCCACATTATGATCTTGGCGATGATTCTCAATCTACAACCATTATAATGGTGCCGTGGTCTGTGACTATGTGGTATGTTATCCTAGAAGGTACTAGGAAGTTGTTTATCTGTTATTTAACTTAGAAGCGCGTGTCTGTAGCTAAATAACTACTAGTAATTTTAGTGCTTTCATATGCTGAAGAGCTACTAAGTATCAACTGATGGTTCTCATTTGCTAATGTCCAGTTCAATGATATGATCAACGTGGTATTCTCGTCGAAAGCATTTGTCGGAGGCGCTGTAGCTTATCTCTTGGACAACACCCTGGACAGACATGACGGCACTGCCTGGAAGGACCGGGGGCACCACTTTTGGGACAGATTCAGATCGTTCAAGACAGACCCACGCAGCGAGGAGTTCTACTCCCTGCCTTTCAACCTCAACAAGTTCTTCCCGTCCTTTTGATTGTGCGACGCAGGCTGTTTGTAGCAGAGAGAAAAGGTGGGGGGGTTGTACGATTAGTTCTTGCCTCCTGGCCATGCCACGTTGTTGTTTCTCCTGCTGTTCTTGTACTTCTGAGCTCTGAATCCTGCAGAGCTCAGTGTAAACTGTTCTGAGAAAGGATAGATGGCTCGATATTTTTTTTATGTATATTGGGTTGGATGAAACAGTTAAATCAATAAAGTAGTAAAAGTGCCTAGCTTGTTCCTGGTCAATCTTTCAGTAGTGATTTTACCATCTTGCTTAACCTCTCATGCTGTTTGGAGTAGTTATTTTACACTGAGCTATGCGGGATTCAGAACATTGCAACGTTCTGAGTTATGAATACGAGTTACGTTATGGAGAAGGAGAGGCACAATCTACTCTAAGTTCCTGACTTCGAAGATCACAGGATGCTTGCAAGACGAACTGAAAAAATATTCCACAGTGACTCACTTGTTCAGGCCGGCACAAGTACAAATCATATAGGACACACCGTCAAGTCACGCATTCTTGGCGTCTTCTCTTCTCTTTTTCATTCATCTCTCTGCTGGTATCGATACAGTCCAAAACTCCGCACGATGCTGCGCCACTCTATCCCGCATCTCCTTGATTATTCTCGTGATTTTTCGCGGCGTTTTGATTCGGGAAAGAAGCGTGATAGTGCGAGAAGAACCCCCCGTACGTACCCACGACGAGAGTCCGGAAGAAGGCCATCCGACCGGGGCACTCCACGTGGCGTGGGCCGTACATGGGCCGCTTACCCACGGGCCCCGGAGATTTTCGGAGCACTGCCGGGCCCAGATAGCCTGCTGAGCTGCTCCTGCTCTGCCGAATTTTGTCGGCTACGAGTTTTGTGCGCCTTTTGGTACGCGTCTCCGTCGGAAGCAAGTTGATTGGTCCGGATGCACATTATATATATGCGGCATATCTAGTGTAAACCTACCTTATGGTGGTACCCATACAACCCTCAACGTACACCGTTTGATCTAGACTCAACGTACAAGATGCAGGTGGGATAGACTTCCTAACCACTTAAACCATTTTTTCACAAAACCCCCATAATCTGCCCTCATGTCACAAAAAACGGCGCCTTTTCCTTCCTCAGCCTCCTCGTATTCTCCCGAGCCGCGCCCTCATCGCTCGCGGTGTCGTCCAAGCCGTTGCCGGCGATCGCCATGGCAAATCAGCCGCCGATCGCCGGTCGCCATGTATGATCTGATCGATCGGCGATCGCCGTCTGATTTTTAAATCGCCACGCCGTCACCCCGCTGCCGCCGCTCCGTCGTCGCCGCCAGCTTTCCCGCCGTCGCCGCTTTATCGCTCGCGCGGTGCCTGTCGCGCCCTCGCGCCCACTACTCCCACGCGGCCGCTCCGTCATTGCTCACATCTCGTGAGATCCTTTTCCTTCATCAAGCCGCCATCAATGTTGCACGGGAGATGACGTTGCCCATGAGATTTTGGAACTCTGTCCAAACATCGATCTCCTACACACCATCAGACCCCACAGAACTCTCCCATCTACATAGCTCAAATAATTTGCCGTTGTATTGTATGGATGTAGCTCAAGTTTGTAGTTTTAGTTGTGAGATAGTATTACAACACTGTCGTTCTAGTACCTTGTTTATCTGTATCCAAGTCAATTGTTTAATGCTGAATACTCGTTGTATGACTTGCTAACTGGGTTCCTTTGTTTCATGCAAAACTACAAGCGACTGCATTTTCTATTTCTCTGCATTGCTTAGTTGTGCTACTGTCCATCCATATTGGCGAGTCCATTGTAGAAAAGGCATCCTTCTACTGACATAACAAGCTCTTACATGGATGCAAGGAGGGAAACACAGCAACAGCTGGGATAACAAGCTCTTGCTTGGATCCAAGGAGGATAACAAGTTGATCTTTGGTTTTAATTTCTCAAGCACCAGTTTCAAAGCCTCCACCCACGTTATGGTCGGTTTTGTAATGTGGTAATTCAGAGTCAAAATTAACAGTTTCAGAAGCTACTATTATCAATTCGGTGCTGAGCACAGTATCTTTTGCTTACCTATAACAAGGGATTGGCAATATTAGATTCCACTCCGATGGTAACCTTTGCATTTAGCATGATAACAAAATGCAAAATAAAAAGCAGGGAATATATGAAATAAATGGTCAACAACATCATCTTATTGTACATATGAACTGTGTGACATTCCTGATACTGTAGCAAATAACTAGCATCACATTATACACTTTTTGAGAAAAAATTAATAGCAGTTCCATGCTTACGAGATTATTTGAAACAAATACACAAGATCATCCCAAATATTACGATCCATTCACCAACAATTCAAACCAAAAACACTTTTAAGAATACATTCAAACCAAAAATAACATGTTGCTGCCATTTGCTAGCTGTTTTAAGAAACAAAGCTCCCAACACAGGACTAACATTACATAGTTTTACCTAGTCATTCCTTTTTATTGGGCAATTACGACTATCATGTAACACGACTTGCTTGCACAACCTGCACATGCGTGGCATCCTATTCTTTTGCTGTCCACCCCCTTTCTTCTCCTGCACTTCCTTTTTCTTGTCTGAATGTCCTCTTATTCTCTTGCTTCTTCCCCTCGATCTAATATCACTTGGTGGATGGATAATAACTTGAGATGGAATGCTACAACTGATGAAAGCCTCATATTCTTCTTTCCTAGTATTTTCAACAGCGGGAACCATTTGAGAGAGGGGGGCCTCAATGTTGAACACGCATGATGTGAAGAAATCCATGCTTTCATCTGATTGCTTAGCCATGCCAAGGAGATGGTCAAATTTGTCACTAACAACACAAACCTTCTTTCTCATTACTAAATCTAAGGAGGTAGGCAGCTTTGCTTGCAGTAGGTTGCCTACTTCATCATAAACTCTCTCTCTGCAAAAGTAGCGTTTTGTTAATAGGTTGAGTACAAGATTAGTGAGAAGGAATGTTAGTAAATCACTTACTTGTTGCACTTTTTCTCCCATCTTTTTAGAACACAGTAGTTCGGTAACTCGTTTAGTTTTATACATCTCAAAGCGTGTATAATATGACGACATGGAATTCCTTTTGACTCAAAAAGCATGCATGAACACTCAGCTACCATAGATGTTGTCATAGAGGACTTTTCTAAGTCTATCGGAATCATCAACAACTGACAGGATTTTTGTTTTCTCCTCTTGCACCATGCTATCTGAGACACAATGGTCTCTAGCTGCAACTACCTCCCTTTGAAATTTATCAAATACCTCATGTGTGTACAACATACTTCCATGCATCTCTATCCCCCAAGGAGTGATCAATTGAGGATTTGTATTAATGCTAGTGTTGTCAGCTTCCAACTCTTGTTGCCGTTGAGTTTCTCAAGCTATCTCAAACCGAAGCCAAAACTCGACCAAAGTAAGCTTGCGACCAACAAATCGGTTAAAAAAAGAATTTGCACTCTCCGACCTTGATGTGGTTCTGAGAACACCTGATAAGAATATGTCCATCAAGTATGCCGAGATCCACGATTCACGAATTTGATACCTTCTAACAAGCCAATCATTGCTCTCTAATTGAAAATCAGAAATGATAGAACTCCATTTTGATTCAAATTCCATTGCAGTTTCCGAACCCCATACACAAGAGTTAATACAGGCCCAAAATTGATCCTGTGCACTAACAGAAGGACCAATCTTCTCAGGGAGTTTTTGCATAATATGCCACATGCACAACCTATGTTTGGTGGTTGGTAAAACAGCGCTAATAGCGGCCTTCATGCTTTTGTCTTCATCAGTTACAATAAGTTTAGGGGCTGCACCCCCCATTGCTCTTAAGAAGGTCTGAAACAACCAAATATATGACTCGATCTTCTCATTTGCTAAGAATGCACCGCCAAAGAACACACTCTACAAATGATGGTTGACTCCAGTGAATGGTGCAAAAATCATATCGTACTGATTAGTGGTGTATGTGGAATCAAAAGATACCACATCCCCAAAAAGATTATAGTTTTTTCTGCTCGTGGCATCTGCCCAAAACACGTGAACCAATCTTTTCTTTTCATCCAGCACATAATCAAAGAAAAATGCAGCATTTAACTCCTTCATTCTTTTGAGTTGTTGGATAAACATTTGAGCATCACCATCATTGAGACTCTCCCTAAGGTCACGCTGGTAGTTTTGCAAGTCCCTTCTTGTGCATCCCACATTTTCAAACCCCCCCCCTCACTAGCATAAAGTAATGTGTATGCTTGGGATGTACCAATGCTTGCTCTACTGCAATCAAACAATGTAGTCTTTACCTTGTCACTAACTTCCCGGCTTGATCTAATTAGATGATGCTTACTAGGTGTCACAAGATGGTGTGTGTGTTCCTCAACAAACTTATATACCTTGTACTTCTCACTGTCAATACAACGTTTGACGACAATTTTTGCGTCACATCCACATCTAGTGACTTTCCTCTTGCGTCTCTGTTTGGAAGGATCAATAACGACATTCTTACCTTTTTCTGACCGAAATCCCTGATTTGCACATAAGAATCGCTTTGTCTTCACTATACCATCCTTTTTCTTGTGCTGACCAACACGAATTGAAAACCCAACGTGATGAGTGTATGACTTGTAGAACTCCTCCACACTGTCCAAATCATCAAACGTCATACCCACGATGGGCTTCAATTCCTCTGCGCATTGAGGAGTAGACGATGAAATCTGTGTGACCAACAAGGGACATTAATAACAATGTGCAAAAAAAGTACAACACAAACAGGAATCCTTCCGGTCATGATACTCACACATAATGGCAAGCTCCTACTCCTCTTTGGTGTGATGCAACCATCAAGAGATGTAGGAGTGGAAAAATCTTCATCAATTGACTAGACATCTCCTCTTCCTTGGATCACTGAAGGCATAGCCGAGCTCATAGCCACATTTTGGCTGTCCACGGAATCTATGATGGCTGTCATGAGCAGTGAGTAATATGAGTATCATTCCCTAAAAAAGCAACATTCAAAGGACTAAAAGTAGCTCATACTTGCTGGAGAAGGGGTAGAAATTGAACAAGGTACTAGAACGGCAGTGTTGTAATACTATCTCACAACTAAAACTACAAACTTGAGCTACATCCATACAATACAACGACAAATTATTTGAGCTATGTAGATGGGAGAGTTCTGTGGGGTCTGATGGTGTGCAGGAGATCGATGTTTGGACAGAGTTCCAAAATCTCATGGGCAACGTCATCTCCCGTGCAACATTCGGTAGCAGCTTCAGTGAAGGGAAAAGGATCTCACGAGATGTGAACAATGACGAGCGGCGCGTGGGAGTGAAGGGCGGCGAGGGCGCGACGGGCACCCAGCGCAGCGACGGCGGGCGACGGCATGGGAAGCGGGCGGCAGACGACGGAGCGGCCGCGCGGGTGACGGCGTGGCGGCGAAAAATCAGACGGCGATCGCCGACCGGCGGTATCTTCTTGCGGCGATCGGCCGACCGGCGGCTTGACGGCATTGGCGAACGGCAACGGCTTGGACGGCGCCATGAGCGATGGGGGCGGCTCGGGGAGAATACGAGGAGGCTGAGGAAGGAAAAGGCGCCGTTTTTTGTGACATGAGGGCAGATTATGGGGGTTTTGTGAAAAAATGGTTTAAGTGGCTAGGAAGTCTATCCCACCTGCATCTTGTACGTTGAGTCTAGATCAAACGGTGTACGTTGAGGGTTGCATGGGTACCACCATAAGGTAGGTTTGCACTAGATATGCCGCCATATATATATATATATATATATATAGTTCTCGTTAGAATAAAACTGTATTTTTAACGTCCTCACTTATCATAGTAACAACGACAGATGATACATATCACCTATCGTACTTTGTATTGTAGCATATTGTCAGTGTCACGGCATCATAGTGCATTACATAGGTAAGATGAATTTATCTTGGCAGACTATCGTGCTCGTCGAACTCGGCAAGAGGTGGGGCCTACTATTGTAGAAACGTGCCATGCACCCTAGGCTCGATGACATCACCTAAAGTAGATTAAAACTGTATTTTCAAGACCATATTAATATTAATATCAAAAATGATAATTATTTGTAATCAAAGGAGTACCGATATGCTCGTACTAACTCGTTCAGATCAAGGCTGCTAGAAAAGTCGGACCCTTTCAATTCAAACTCGTAAAATGGAAAGAAAAAAAAAGTTGTGATCTGCACGGAGTCGCACATACGGCCTCGTCAAGTACCAACTGGCAAGTACTATCACATGCATACAAGCATGAGGAAAATAATTTCCTTTTTTAACATGTTACATTAGCAGCGATCGTTAAACGATGTTACACGAGAACGTTTTTTCTTTATTTATTTCGTATCACGATTAAAAAACGGTTACCCCAAGAGATTTGATGCCACCGAAACAAAAAAAAACTCTAAAATTTTTGAAATCCCACGAGCCAACAAAATTAAATTCAAATTCCCTGATGGCTCCCTGTATTATTCCTTTATATTTATTATATTTAATTTTAGCCCTCCAATAATGACATTAATAAATTAATTCCTCTCCCTGCCACGCTGGCTGTACGCCCACTCCGCCGCTCGTTTCGTTTTCCATTTCCTCTTCTCCTCTCATCTCATCGTCGCCGCCTCCTCTCCACCTCCGTCTCCTTCCTCCCTTCGGCCTCCAAGAGTTCCACGAGTCAATCAAATCCAAGTTCAAGTTACGCGCAATTCGCTCGCTGTGACTCTTGTCCCATCTCGTACTGGCTGGATCTTGGTTGTGTGGGGCGTAGGATCCGCGGGGGCGGCGGTTTGCCATGGTGCACCGTGTGGACAACGAGTACGACTACCTCTTCAAGATTGTGCTCATCGGCGACTCCGGCGTCGACAAGTCCAACATCCTCTCCCGCTTCACCCGCAACGACTTCTGGCTCGAGTCCAAGTCCACCATCGGCGTCGAGTTCGCCACCCACACCCTCCAGGTCCCTACTCTCGCACGATCCATCATCCTCATCTTGCTATTACGATGCGGAGTCTAGGGATTTTACACGGCCATTGCCTTCGATGCGTTTTGCATGTGTCTATGTTGGTAGGTAGGTTCTTGCCGCATCTGTTTGATGTAAGCCTGTTTGTTTCCGCATGGATAGAAATTAAGGGTGTGTTTGGTAGAGCTCCAGGGATCTGGTGGAGCTGGGTATTCCTAGTTCTACCAGATCCGTAGAGCTGGTGCTACGAGTACATTAAGAGTGTTTAGATGGATCATCTTGTTTACATTTTAGACCAAAAATATAAACTTAATTCACATTATTTTAACCTATATGTTTCAGATCTCATATGAAGCTGAGATCTTGAGCTCTACCAAACAGGCCCTAAGTTATGGATAAAATGGGAAAGATCCTAGTATCTGACACGGCTCCTGTGGCATCTATTGATTAAGGAGTACAGGTCTGACTCTTTTGCATGTACCGATTGTTTATGAGCCATTTAGTTGTGGTTGATAGGGCCCTTGGAATGACGGGGAAAATGTACTAACTTGGTTTCGAGTGTTCATCAAGGCGCTAGGTGCTAGTCGGGCGACAGACTGGTGCCTAATGCCTAATTGCCGATTAAGCGAACTAGGCGGCCACCTACGCGAGATAAATCGACCTAGGCGGCTAGGCGGGAGGGTGGAGCCTAGCACATAGGCGGTGCCTAGGCAAGATAGGCGACCGCCTAGAGGAACAGTGGTTCTGCAATGCACGGGTATCAACATAAATCAGATCCATAGCCATAAAGCTGGCATTTGTTTTTCATGTGCATATTTAATTGACTATGGGACTGAAAATTATTCTAAATCAATGTGGTTAATTATGCAGAGCTGTGCAAAAAATCATAGAAAGAAGAAAAAAATCATCAATAATGAATTAGGAGGTATAGATGGTGTTAAAATTGCATTAGTCCATAGTAGGGAAAGCAAGCCGGCCATTAATGTTATGCAATACAAATTACGAAGTCACCAAATGTTGGTTGTACTGCAAATTAAGTTATAGCCTAGAGCGACTATACAATCACAATGCATGAATGATATGATGAGTTTGTCACAGAAAGATTTGCCTTGTGCCTTTCCCTCCATAAGCCAGTTGAACTATTAATCCAGCTACTTTTCTAGAGCTCAAAAGTGAATATATTGCTCAATGTTGAAAATAGTGAGTTTAACCTTGTGACAGTTGAGCTTCTGTTGCTAATTTATATGTGGTATGGAAATTTCTACTGCTTTAATGAAGTACTAAGGCCCTGTTTGTTTCGGCTTTTTCACTGACTTAAAAACAGAAAAGCCAAAGCTGAAACAAACGACTTACTTTTAAGCCAGGCTTAAAAAAAGCCAAAAGCCAGATGGGAGGTGCTTTTTTGGGCTTTTTTGGGATGAAATAACCCTTTGCCACTAGAAGTCTCCAAAATTACCCACCAAATACCATCATATATAAACTCAAGAATCCTTCTCTCATCTCCCCATTTCTCCTCATCTTCTCTCGCTCCCCTGTGCGACATGCCTTCTCCCTCCGCCGCTCCGATCTCTGTCGTCCCTGACCTCCTCTCTCCTCTGCCGTCCCCAGCCTCCTTCCTCCTCCACCAACCCGGATCAAGTTGATAAATAATTATGCTCAGAATGAAGTTTGATCTCAAGATTAATCTATATTTTTCAATACGACATTCGGTGAAAAAAGTATGAAACATTTGTATTAGATAAATCAGTACATAAGAAAAGTCCTTACAACCTTAAAGTGTATTTCAAACTTTCTAGTAATAAGCTACACCATCTAACCCATCAAAAAGCCAGAATACCAAACAACATTTCTGGACTTAAAAGCAGACGGCTTAAAAGCTCGTTAAGCCAAAAAGCTAACTTTAAGCCAAAAGCCAAAAAGCCTAGACCGAAACAAACATGGCCTAATAAGGTGGGAAACTCAAATAACGATTGCCTTGACGCATGTTGCTGATGTAGTGATGTGTTTATCATTTTGGGGATTCTCTGCTTGTCTGTTCAAGCTCCATTGGTTCATCCAAACATGTATCTTATGTTGCAGTGTTTTTGTTTATTATTTTTGTCAGCATTTGAAATATCTGCAGTCTGTTATCCACTTTTCATGTTCATACCTTGACATATGGTCTATACGGCTCATTATCCTAATAACAAATCATATGTCTGTTGGTTGTCTTTGTACCATTATATGTCTTGTATCCAAGTTCACTACAGTTTTATAATTTCAATGGAAAAATATATTTGGAAACTGTCGTGATAAATATGGTTCTGCAGGAAATTTTATTTTCACTGTAACATTGCTGATGCATTTACAAAGCATCTGAGCACTGTATTTATCGTCATGTGATTACGATGGAGTAATCGAAATGAGCAACTTGCAGTGAAGTGTATGTTCAATTCAACCTGGTTGATGGAAATGAGCAACTTGCAATGAACGAGTGACTGGCTTGTTATCATTTACTTCCGAGAGGTGCTTTCATGCTTTTTCGTTTGACAGTTGCACAAATATTAAAGTATGAATGAATGGTAAATGGTGATTACTTATTCTTTCGCTTGCTTCAAGATTTGTGCAACTTGTATTGGGACGGAATGCGTTGAAGCACTGCTTATTCCCGCTGGTCATAAATAGTTATCGTTTTAGACATTGACACGGTCTCCAAAACACAGCTTTGACCACTAATTTATATTTAAATATATTTATAAAACCCAATAAAATTATAATATTATGAAAGTACTTTTCGAGACAAATCTACATAAATGATTTTCATGTATCCAATTTAAATATTTAAAAAGATATTAACAGTCAAAGTTTCAAAAGTTTGACCACACCTATGTCTAAAACGACAACTATTTGTGATCGGATAGAGTAGTAGATTAGGCCTTCCGATGGCCATGTCTCGAAACATGACCTATTAATGCATGAGTTCTTTGATTGGTTTTATTACATTTAAGAGAGAACTTCTAAAGTTCGGGATCTATTTGGTTGCATCGTTATCGATTCTAGTGTAGTAATGGACCTTAATGATCTAGTTTCATTACACTGACTTTTTTATGATAATTTATCTACCTTTTGCTTATTTTTCTGTTACCATGTGTATGTCTTTTCACCATTTTGTTAGTTTTTCTGATTGAATTTCTTAGATTCACCATTTTAGTTTTGTTAGTTTTTCTGATTGAGTTTGGAACTATGATTACAGATAGAAGGGAAGACCATTAAAGCTCAGATATGGGATACTGCTGGGCTAGAGATGCACCGTGCAATCACAAGTGCTTACTACAGGGGAGCTGTGGGAGCACTTTAGTCTCTGATATAACAAAGAAGCAGACATTTGAAAACATCTAGAGGTGGCTTCGTGAACTTCGTGACCATGCCGACTCCAACATCGTCATTATGATGGTTGGTAACAAATCTGACCTTAACCACTTGAGGTCAGTTCCAGAGGAAGATGGTCAGGCATTATCAGAGAAGGAAGGGTTATCCTTCCTCGAGACCTCAGCACTGGAAGCCTTCAATGTTGAGAAGGAATTTCAGACTATCCTTTCTGAGATTCATCAAATTATAAGCAAGAAGGCGCTTTCTGCCCAAGAGGCAGCAGGCAATGGACCTCCGATCCAAGGAACCACCATCAATGTTACCGATTCATCTGGTAACACGAAGAGAGGGTGTTGTTCTACCTAGGTGCAAACAAAGAACTGGAGATGCTGCAAAAGGAAATATTCATGGATCTTCAACACTGTAGGTGTTATGTATGTCACTTTGACTCCTTTTGGCCCGTAATTTTGGTGGGGTTGTAATCACAATTCATACTGCTAGAAAGAAATTTTCCTTTAAGGTAGATATCATGTGTAGTTGCAAAATTTTGGTAGAGACCATTGTTTGGCAGACTTACTACAGTTTCAAAGCAATGTCATGTTTTCTTTCAGTATGCTTGTCCTAAATCCTACTATGATCTGAATTATTGGATCAGCAAAATTAGATATTTATCGTATTTTTACATGTGTTGGCGTATTATCCAACATCTTTGTGCTAGAAACTCAAAGCATATGAGCATGTCCATGCCCCAAGCATTGTTCTTCCAATCTGAACAGCTCACCTGTTCTCCTTTTATGGTTTTTGCCTTTTTGGTGTCCTGATCTATCATTCTCCTGTTGCTTGAGCTACACTGCGCGTGCGCTACCTTCTCGCTTGAACCATATCCTTCAATAATAAGTTCGTGTAATGTATCAAGATTTCAGCTCGTTCGATTCAGAGTTGTTCCATTCTGATGGAATTGGTTCTGTGCTCTCTGCTTTACCATAATCTGCTTTCCCATTGCACTATCAACTCCATCCCTTGTCTTCGCTGTCAAGACACTACTAGCCATGCATAACTCGTGCTTCTACCTTAACCTCCTTTTAACTTTCAGTCTGTTCATTTCCTCCTTCATATCGTTGTTCCATCCTCGGCTGATTCATTTCATGACAGCTTATCGCTTTTCGCAAGATTGCAACAAATTATGCAGACGCCCAGTCTTTCAGATATCAGACATCGACATGATAATCACAGCAAGTTTGTACAGCATCATCGGAAGAAGCGTCAAAGGTAAGGCTTGCCAATGTCAATTCCATGTGAATTTGTGAATTGGCAAGAAGAATATGTTCTCTTGGCACAAATGCCAGTCAATCCTTTCAGCTGGGATGGAGAGAGATGCTTTCAAATAACAAGGAAAAAAATCGTGCAGCTTTGCCAGCTGCAGAGTCTCCTCCAACGGATTCCCAAATCACAATCGACACAACATTTGACGAATCGTGTTCTGTTCCCTTCCAAGAAATGTGCAGTCACTGGCCACGACCTTCCTTTCTTTCTTTCTTTTTGCAGGCAAATCAAAAGCTGTTCGAGAAACCTCGGTTCAGCTTTCGTTCGTACGATCCAAATCCAACGCATCTCTGATATGTCCATCTCCGATGGCGGTCAGGCTCACTAGCTTCGATTGTGATCTGTCCTGCAGATGATTATCAATCATGTGTTTTTAATTGCATGTTTCATCTTCACCTTTTTCTTGATGCTGGTTCTGCTCAGGGTTCTGCATTTTGTGGCTACGAGTTGATTGTCTTTTGCGCTGCAATAAATTAGTAGTAATCAACAAGATAAGTACACCTATTAACCGAACCTAAATTACCCCTCATGATGGCATGCGCACTTTTCTGAACCAAGTGCGTGTTCGATGCCAAAGCAATATAAATTTTTACTGACCACTACTACTCTACAATCCTATGATTATGAATGCTCATGGCATGGATTGCTAATTTCGTACTCCATCCATGATCCACGAGTATATTGCATGCTGGTAAAATTCACATAATCCTATTAATATATGTAGGCGCTACCTTACCTGTCGTGGAAAAGAAGGTTCATATATCTTCTACACTCTATACGCTTGTCTAGAGGTGGGAGTTGGGCCGTGCCGTGCCGTGATGGCATTTGCCAACAGGTTTTGGGCTGTGGCGTGCCATGCCAACTTGATTCGTCTCCGGTGAGGCCTGGGTCTTGTCTTGTTGGACGTGTGAAGTTATGGACGCCGTCATCGTCGGTCCTTCTCTGTAGACAACACCAAGGACAAGGAACGAGCATCGACCGTGGGTGATAATCCGGTACACAATTATTTGGGAAAAAAGAACTAAATTTTATTTATTCATTGGGTACGGATACAAAGTTACCGCATCGTTAAAAACTTTACGCTCCAGAGTCGGGTTCCTTTGGTAAGGAAAAAGGTACAGCAACAATATACATACATAATAGCTACTCCCAATGATGCATGCGTTCCATGTCAACGTATTCTTGATGTGGTGGCGTTAATAGCCCCATGAGGCAAGCGGAAAGACGGTCGTGCATAGCATCGTGGGCACGCTCAACAAGCGGTACAGCGGAGCGTCGGCTCAGTGAGCGCACTCGGTGTTGGTGAGCATATACTCTCCGGTCTTCATTCTCCACCTTTTGGCATCTCCATTGCCTCCTCTTTCTCTGCATGCAAGGATCACAATGACACCGATCACAGAACGAGCCACAGTATACCACAGTGTCATGGCAGGTGCCCTGCCGCATATTGCCGTGCTCTACTATGTCCTTGTCAAAGTTGAACCTTTCTAAAAAAATAACTATGGCCTGGCCAATTAAAAAAATCATTTGTGACTAGGTTGCAAGCTAGTACTAGTTAGAATAATTAAGTACTAGCTTGTGTTCCAATTCCTATCTAGATGCAGATAAAAAATAATATAGGCCATGCTGTTGACCAGGAGATTACCCACTAAATTTGGGGCTAATCATTCTAGGTCGCATCATGGAGTATTGTACTTGTGGCTGGAAATTCCATGCTCCACATGCATGCAGCCTGATGTCACAAGTACAACTCACAAAACAAACCGGTGCATCTTACTCCCTCCGGGTTTTTTTTCTTGACGTTTTTTTTTTAAATTTTGTAGTCTCCAAGATATGATTTTAACTGTTAATTTTTATAAATTTAACTTAAGATATACTACTAAAGTTGTAATATTATAAAAGCATTTTAACAACAAATCTAATGGTATAATTTACATATAGTTAATCTATACATTTTTGAATCTAATGGTGGTCAAAATTTAGAAAGTTTAACGGCACAGATTATAAGACTTCAAGTAAAGAAGAAGATAGAGAGTAGGTTTTACTTTAGTGGATCGAGGAAAATATCCTTGTAACTATGAACTATGATAAGACTATATGCATCGAAGCATGTACAAGGAAGAAAATTTCTTTCTTAAGAATGAAAATATAGCTGATTATGAATCGAACTCTGGTCCGGAAAACGCAGTTGCCACACTAATTAGAGAAATCAACAGTTGATAAAGAGTAGATTATTTTTATTGACAAAGAGTAGATTATTTTAACATATTAATATGCAATTAGTACAAGTCTTCTAGCATCAGAGAAAACCCAAAATCTATATTGACATACCAGCTATCGACAGCTGCTTTTAAGCATCAAGAACCGGTCGCCTCAATTTGACACCAGATTTCTTTTATTACCAAACAATTTTCTCCAAAGAACAAAAAGGATTTTCCATGATCTTGAATGAGTGGAGTTCGGCATGGATCTCATCTCTTCTGCATTTTGAGGGACATTTTCGATCCATACAACATTTTGTGCACGTCAATTTTGCCGATTGTCAATATCGAAATCCATCAGTCGATCGGAAGTAGTTAAAACGGTCACGAAAAACACGAGCGTATCTCCAACCAGATTGTCTTAGGTTATGTCTAAGAGGAGGTTCGACAATATTCAACCTAAAACATAGACACTCCAACGCATTGTCTCTTAAATTGCACTCGATCTGTCTCCTTCGCCTCAACCGGAATCCAAACATGGCATGGAATTAGACACAGCTAAGGTGTAGCTAGCATTGGATACGCTCTGAGCTATCATGGAGTAGTTTGCAATTAAGCACGGAAATATATGAAGTAAAAAACAATTTTCAGCTGGAGATGACCTCATGCCAAGCCGTCGGATCGTGTGATCAAGGATTAAGGCATATGGCAACTAACGAATCAAGCTGCACCAATGGGCGACATGTGGATCGGCATCTCTATCCACAGAGATTAGTGATGCACCCTCACTAGCGTCAGCTTTGCAGGATAGTCAAAGCCTGATACGTTCACACGCTGGATCGACGGGATATCTATCGTATTATCATATTCATGTCAAACCGACAGTAGTTCGGGAGTGTTGGATCGATGATGCTCATTTCCATAGTGGATTAGTGGGAGATCGAGCACGAACGCACACTTTGGCTGGATCGCTGCTGGTGATCTGTCTCGCTCCCACAAATCCTGGATTGATCCATCGAAAGTTCTGGGTACAGCGAGCCCAAGTGAGTTGCTACGCATGCGAGCGATTCGGTTTATAGACAAGCAGAGCTCCACCGACTGATGCAATTTCAGTTGTCTCAGTGACTGGTTTCGACGATTTCGTGAAGAACAGTTTGTACCCGGAGCACTTTCTTAGATGAAACTCTGCATTATCACCCACTAATTATAATGCTGAGGGTACGAGCTAGCTGTGTCAATTTTCGGCTCCATTTCTTCCATGTGCTAGCTAATTTGGTTTGTTGGAGCCTAGAGGCACTGAGTAAAGCAGAACTAAAGTGGGGGCAGCAAAGTTGTGGAGTCGATCCATCCATCACCGATTGCATCCAACTTGATGTTGTCGGCGATGCAATTGCATCCATGCATTGTTGGTTGGTTATCTATCTAGCTCTGCTGTCGTCACTGACAAATATTCATCAATTGTTCAGTAAATGTGATTCATGGAGCTACTGTTTATTTGGGTTTCAGATTGACAATGATGTCAGATGGGGCAGGGTAACAACTTAACTTGCAGTAAATAGCTAGTATGCAGGGGTGTCATGCCAAAATTGCAGCAGGATCGGTGTAAAGTGTAATTGTAAAGATGGGAGGTGTTTAGCTGCAGGTGACAGCCGCATCCGCATGGCACATCAAATTATCATATGATCTTTAAGATGATTGTGCTAGCTCCACTCCTCTCATGTGCTCCTTTTCGTTCAGTCTTAGTTGCACCATGTTGTCTATCTATACTCTCTTTTTTCGGTCGACAATTTGTACCGGAGCAATCCCATCCATGATTCACTTTGACTCGATTTGAAACGCTGAGGAATACTCATGGGCTTAGTTAGATAACCAATACTTTGTTGGTAAATTCCAACCAAATTTTGGATCCCCCAAACACACACACTTTCTCTCTGTTGTAAAGAAGATCGAAAAACCCAGTAGCGCTCTGATACCACTTGTTAGGGCTCTGATATCACTTGTTAGAGATAAATGCACGTTATAATAACTGGAGACAAGATTTAACGTGGAAAAACTTTTGTGGAAAAAGACCATGGGAAACAATCCACTATAATGTTCTAGAAATTACAAGTACAAAGGGTTAACTTATATAACCAAAGAATCCTAGTTGTAGACGACTTGGACTAACAACCTATTTGGATAGAATTAAAAGATATGGTAGTTAGAGATATTAAATTATCTCCAACATTGCTGAGAGCCTGAAACGAAAGAGCCATCTTCTTGTTTTAATTTTGCAAGAGAGAAATGTCCTCTCTATATGTGCCAATCTTTCATGGTTAAAGAGATCCAAGGTGCAAAAGAAGTGGTATATCATAAAGAGAGAAGGGAAAAAAAAGCAAGGACAGATGACAACTCAAGAAATTAAAGAGGAGGGGGGAAAGCAAGAGGCCATAATGGAATATGACATTACGATGCGTTGATATATGGTATATATACATGTGTTTAATTCCTTGCTATTCAAAATATAATGGGTGCATTTTACAGCAATTTATCATGAATAACACAAAATAAGAACTCACGGAATGTGATGGTAATTACCTTTATCTGAATCAAATGAAAGCTAGCTCTTCATCAAATATTGAAACCTGCTTAATTAGTTTTACTGTCAATATTATTTTGTACCAACCGCAGCCAGTTATTTCATTAATTGTTCGTGATAATAGAAGAATGGAACAAAACCAACCGACCCCATTTCTTTATGCTAATGATTACCCATTACAAAATCTCTGGTCCAATCAACGCCAACCAGAAAATAATACTCAACTCTGTTCTTTTTAACTTGACGTTTTTTTATTTTTCTTAGTCTTTGAGACTTAACTTTGATCGTTACTTTTTATAACTTTAAATTATGATATACTAATAAAATTGTAATATTATAAAAGCATTTTAAACAATAAATCTAATGGCATAATTTTCATATAGCTAATCTACATACATTTAAAATCTATTGATGGTTAAACTTTGAAAAAATTAACGGCACGGATTTTTAGGACGTCACGTAGTGAAGAACGAAGGGATTGTTCAAGTGGTAGTACTTGTCGTAAAACAGTAAAATCAACCATTTTCTCCCCGGATATGGGCTACCTAGGGAGGCTAGGAGAGCTATTCCTGGAATAAGAATGTGCTTATTTGAAAGTAAGCACTACCCCTCCTGATGATTGACCCCTCATATTATAATTCTCTATCTAGCTCTGACCACTGAGTGTAATATGGTATTGCATTCCCATCATATATAGTAATCAAGCATGGCAGTTTAGCAGATTAGAGGGTCTAGTTATAATATATTGATTTCACATGAATTTTACATGAAACAACGTAGGTAAATCTTTCGGAACTCATTTCGGAATTAATCCATGTTCTAGACAGAGCCTAGAACTTCCAAATTAACGTTGAGATTCGTGAAGACCTACCCGATAGTCTGGCATGGCCGCAGATTTTCTGGTAAGCTTTTCACACAGTACTGGTCATGAGAACGTTGAGATAGAGCCGTGTTTGCGCATCGATAGCGGCAGACGCGCTTTCATCGAGTGTAGGCAAGAGATTCAGACGCACCCTACGTCGCGAACCGCCAAATCCAGTCATCTGAATTGCATCACAAATTCACAATTATATTCCATCGCATCTTGTGGAATTCTGCAAGAGGCATAAGCGCATGAGCGGTCCGGTCGGTTGCTGATGGCATCTTAGACTTGGGCGACCCTTGTCTGAAACCAAATCGATATGCTAGACTGCTACGAGTATCTGAAGCTAGCCTTCCTTGCATGTAGCTGCAGGTGTCGTTCTGTACCGATCGACGCTCATGATTTCGTCAACCTGCAAGACTGCAACCAAAGCAGACATGAAACATGGCTTCTGTACCGCTCTCCTCTGCGTATGCCCGCGAAGTCAGCTCTAGATATATCATGTATCTCTTGGATTAACCTCGTTTCAAATTAAAAATATATCTCCTGGATTGATTTTTGAGATATAATGCCCTGTGCTAGTTAGCACTGAATTGATCTCTCTGTGCATAAATGTGTATGTATATGTCGGCGTTTCGTACACCGGCAAGTAAATTTATAAGTTTAAGGGGCCGCGCGCTCCCTCTCTTTGAATGGTTAGACTCAAGAGCCCAAGATATATACTGGTTCGGGCCGAATGTCCCTACTCCAGTTCGTGTGATAGTGCTGTATTGCCTTGGGTGCAGACGGCTGCACAACGTTTACAAGCGGGAGCTGAGGGCTCGAACACGAGAGTGTGTGCTGTCTATTCGTAAAGACCAAGAGAAGGGAGCCCCCTCTCCCAGAAGACCCTGCCTCCCTTTATATAGTCGGAGGGGGCAGGTTACATGGAAAGTTAGGAGAGGGAAGGATGAAGAGATCTACGCTAGGAACCCGGGTCCTTTGTCTTGGCGATTGATCGCCGTCTGCTTCGCCCATGCCAGGTTGGTGGACTCATCGCTTAGAGCAGTTCGCCGTTTCACCGGAAAATAGCGCACCGGCTCTCTGCAAGCCTGTCAGGTGCTGATGCCATGATGCGTGGCGCTGGTGCTACCTCGGGAGGGAGCGTATCCTCACACTGTGCGTGATTGGACGATGAGACTGGAGTCTTGACTTTGGCAACCTTCGTGCTGCCTTGGAAAGGAGCCACCTGCCCCCGCAAGGTCACTTCTAGCGGCCGTGACCGTAGGGCGCGTGGCTAATGGCCTGTGAAGGCCCGACACTTGTCCCTTGGTGGAGATTGCCTCAGTTTGGTCGGAGCTCGGGGGAGTCCGACCTGCGGCGGAGGTCGGACGTCCCACTTGGTCGGGGACGAGCCTGGAGCAGCTCGTTAGGTCGGAGTCGGGCTTGGAACGGATCGTTAGGTCGGGGACCAACTTGGGGTAGTTCGTTAGGTCGGGGTCGAGCGTCCTTCGTGGTCCCGCGGGGCCTTAAGTAGGAGCCGATTTGGGCGGCCCGTTCATTACTCCGGGCCGTTAGGGTACCCATGAGATGAGTACTCGTCAGTATACATGTATCTTCTTAATTTGTTTATGGTCAGTGGTATAAAGTTTTTAACAGCAAAACATTACTATTACTGTATCACATACAGAAGTAAACATTCACATAGTAACTCACCGCCCCTTCTGCTTTGACCACTAGCTTTAAATGTGACATAATTCTACCCTCTCTTAGCATAGGGGTGAAGAATACTCCATCGCTCGTGAATACGTATCATTCTAGCTTCCGATTTTTATTCATAGACACATGTTTTTATACAAGTTTGATACAGCTTTTTTACTATTTTTCTTCTTCTATACCCATCCGCTTTAGCTATTTTCAATGTTATTTACTGTCATAGACTAGAGTGAGACATACCATCAAAAGATATACTCTATCCAGTAGCAAATAGTTGTCGTTTTGAACATAGGTGCAGTCAAACTTTCAAAATTTTGATTGTCAACATCTTTTTAAAACATTTAAATTGGATACATAAAAATTATATATGTAATTAGTGATCAAAATTGTGTTTTAGAAACCATGTTAATATCCAAAATGATAACTATTTGTAATCCAAGGAAGTAAGAAATAACGGTAACATAGTTTTTTTTTTCATAGATACGACGTGATGAAAGTGCAAGAACCTTTCAACCTCGTGGTCTCATCCCATCGATTCGCCTTTCGTTAATTCACAGCAATTAATAAATACGAGGACGAGGCCTCCTTTTCTCGATTCGATTCGCGCGCATCTATCAATATATCTCAACAGCGACCACCGGAGCCGCAATAGATCGAGCGCCCACCTCTTTCTTTCTCTCTTCTCCCGGCCTCCTGTCGTATCATACCATATCATATCATACCCCACGTACGGTTATATAAGGCAGACTAACCCTTTTCTTCCCAGCCTCAAACCAAGAACAAACGTCGCTCCTTGTTCCTTCCGGCCAGGTCCTAGCAAGAAGCACCCTCTCCTCTTGTGGTAAACAAAGTGGGGGTTCGCTTTGCCGTCTTTTCCGAGGCTTAGCATGGAGCGCGCGGGCCCGGGGAAGGGTTTAAGGGGTGGTGCTGCGGCGGCGGAGGACGACGGCGAGAAATGGGTGCTCGACTCGTCGGTGGATCACCGCCGGAGGCCGCCCCTCCGCGCCGCCACCGGGTCCTGGAAGGCCGCGATGTTCATCATCTGTGAGTCGAGATTTGAGTTATATGTGTTGGCTAGTTCTTTTATGCTGTACAGTCTTAATTGCAGGTTAGTTGGTAGTCATTTATTTGATTCCTTGGTTTGATTTTGTTTCCTTTTTGGCAATGAAGTGATTGAGTTTAGCGAGAGGCTGAGCTACTTTGGACTGGCGACCAGCATGATGATATACCTCACCAAGGTGCTCCAGGAGGAGATGAAGGTCGCGGCCAAGAATGTCAACTACTGGATGAGCGTTACCACCTTGATGCCTTTACTCGGCGGTTTCGTAGCCGATGGCTACCTTGGGAGGTTTTCCACTGTCCTCTGCTCCACTCTCATCTATCTCGTGGTCAGTCTACCCTCTCTCTTTACATCTATCTCTCTTTATGTATGCATAAGATAAGTATATATATTTTTTCTGTTCAAATTTATAAGACATATTTTCTATCATCATGTAAATCAAGGAGATATTGAATATGACTAAACTATCCCTAATTATTATCTCTAAACACTATATTCAATGCATACATGTAGATTAAATCTGGATATTTATTATATGTATAGAGGTAACATTACAATAATTTTGTATTGGAATATGAAAGATGTCTTATATTTGTGAACAACATCGTTCAAAAAAATTGGGTTGTTTGATTAGTGTTGCATCAGAGACCTCACGTGTGGTGCTCCCCTCTGCAGGGTTTGATCCTCCTGGCGATATCGCAATTGACCCCGAGCCTTAAGCCAAGCCATTCCTTACATCTCCATGAGACGTTATTTTTCGTAGGTATATATTTGGTATCCATAGGCACCGGCGGGCACAAGCCAGCTCTGGAAAGCTTCGGCGCCGACCAGTTCGATGACAGCCACGCGACGGAGCGGGTGCAGAAGATGTCTTTCTTCAACTGGTGGAACTGCGCCCTCTGCTCGGGCGTCTTGCTCGGCGTCACGCTGATTGTCTTCATCCAGGAGAAGATAGGCTGGGGCATCGCCAACATTGTGCTTGCCGCCGTCATGGGCGCCTCGCTTGTGGTTTTCCTCGCAGGACGACGGGCCTACCGGTACAGGGTGCCGGAGGGAAGCCCGTTGACGCCATTGCTGCAGGTCGTCGTCGCCGCCATCAGGAAGAGGCACCTCGAGTTACCTCCGGACGCCAACGAGCTATACGAGATCAAGCCACAGAATATCAAGAAGAGGCTGCTCTGCCATACCGACCAACTTCGGTGAGAACTAACGTTCCTTTCGCTGCCCCTTTTTATTTGCACAAAGTGATCGATCGTGAAATGCAATTAGCAGTGAGAAGTGACTGGTGATTGCGATTTCAGTTTATCCTATCTATCCAATTTTGCTGCTCCCGAATGAACAAATCATCAGGAAATCTTGCAAAAGCAAAAGATGAATGTAGTACGTACCTATGTCGTGATCAAGATCTTGTTGTGAACTAACCATGCATGTATGTACATGATGATGTGTTAGGTTTTTTGACAAGGCGGCCATAGTGGAGAACGGCGGCCACAAGCGCGGGCCGTGGTGGCTGGCGACGGTGACGCAGGTGGAGGAGACGAAGCTGGTGCTGGCGATGGTGCCCATCTGGCTGGCCACGCTCCCGTTCGGCATCACGGCGGCGCAGGTGTCGACCTTCTTCATCAAGCAGGGCAGCGCGATGGACCGGCGTCTCGGACCGCACTTCGTGCTCCCGCCGGCGTCCATCTTCGCCCTGGCCGCCATCGGCATGATCATCGCCGTGGCGGTGTACGACAAGGTCCTGGAGCCGTACCTGCGGCGTGTGACGGGGGGCGAGCGCGGGATAAGCATCCTGAAGCGCATCGGCGTCGGCATCGCGTTCACGATCGTGGCCATGGCCGTGGCGGCCGCCGTCGAGAGGCGGCGCCTCAGCTCCGCTGCGCCGGCGTCCATGTCGGTGTTCTGGCTGGTGCCGCAGTTCATGCTGATGGGCGTCGGCGACGGGTTCGCGCTCGTGGGGCTCCAGGAGTACTTCTACGACCAGGTCCCGGACAACATGCGCAGCCTGGGCATCGGGCTGTACCTGAGCGTGATCGGCGCCGGCAGCTTCCTGAGCAGCCTGGTGATCACGGCGGCGGACCGCGTGAGCTCGCGCGGCGGGCGGGCGGGGTGGTTCGGCAAGGACCTGAGCCGCAGCAGGCTGGACCTCTTCTACTGGCTGCTCGCCTGCCTCGGCGCCGTCAACCTCGCCTTCTACGTGGTCGTCGCCACCAGGTACTCGTACAAGACCGTCAAGCCCGCCAGGGTCGGCGACGAGAAGGGCAGCGCGGGTGATGTCGAGTGCGCCACCGCTTCCGCTGGTTACTAACCAACGTGGCCTAGCTAAGCTATAATGGAACCGCATGTCGCTAGCTAATTAATGGTACCAGATTGCATGTATGCATGCTAAATTGTAGAATCTTACTGTCAGTAAGGATTAAGGGATACTAGTTAAGTGCCCGTGCGTTGCTATGAAAATTATCAAACACAACTTTATTAAAAAAAGTTTTTCAAAGCACCAAGTTGGTTGATGAGAAAGATATGTATGAAGCGAATTTGTTAGCTACTTAAGAGTGCTTTAAATTATCAGTTAATCATTCATGCCAGTATAATTTTAAAAAGCCTCAACATAATAGCATAACGGCAACTTTAAAGAATTTGGTCTTTTTTTCTTTTTTTTCTCCTCCCCTTTTGTCTCGAGTGCAGTCTTCTGCACCTTATAACTTTAAACTTTGTTTTCTATTCTCATAATTTAATCACAGCTTTAGCTGTCTTAAAAAAAAGAGAGGAGTCATGACCATGACCTCCTTCCGTATCGTTTCTTGCGCTCTCCTTGAATCTTTTGTATTGCTTCTTTCTCTCTTTCTCCTGTGTGTATGAGCATTCCTCTCCTCTGTCTCTTCCTGCATCTCTTCGTATGTCTTCTATGATGGAGATGAAGGTGGCCTTTTATAGGTGGAGGAGAGGGCAGCCAGGCGTATGAGTGCTCAGCCTCTATGATACGGTGTCTTATGTTCTCTGGAATTGGCACGTGATTTAATTATGCAATTCTTGCCTTTTAATCTCTGCATTTCCATCCGAATGAGATATAATGAAATAGGATTTTCATGTTATGGGATATGGTGAGTATGTCATTCCATCCAAGCGGGATACGATGAGGAAACTCTTTTGTTTATAAGAGGTATAAATAAAATCTTTCCATTTTAAGGAGATGTGATTAGTAATATTTTCATAAAATAGAGGGAATCCGGATCGGTTGGGGGGCGGGCTGAGCGAACAGAAGGAAAGACTGAGCGAGAAGGAAAGGCTGAGCGAACAGAAGGAAAGAGAGGCGGGGGCGGGCTAAGCGAATAGAAGAAAAGAGAGGGTATGGAAAAAGGACTGCTACTACCAAGTCGTAATTAGAAGTAGTAGAGATTTCAGGTACGTTTGTTTCTGGATGCCGATCGACCTGTGTGTCACAAGTGATGGTTCTTTGCCGGCGTAACAGTGATCTTTACTGCTTTAAAACAACCTAGTGGCGGGCGATGAATGATGCGTCTTTCACCTTCCTTACCTCCACAATCTCTCCTCACATCTCTCTTCCACTCCTAAAATATTTCTAACAAATCACGGTTATTCGGCTAGTTATTAAAAAACAAATTGGCTGTGCTTAATGCAATTAAGTACGCTACTACAGAGCAAATGACGATAGACAGAGCACAGCTGCAGCTGCAGCTGCAGATTTGGGGACTTCTGAGTTTTGAGTAGCTCGACTCAATTGGTCCGGGAAATCCCCATGTTAAGCCCATCAACGGGACATTTGGGCCTAAACCCGCCTGGAGTGGGCCGACAGGCAGCCTGGTGGGGTTTCGCTAGCACAAAACATGGCCCATTAACTCACTCCGTTAGGCCCATCACGGGTGTCCCTGTGGCTTGGGCTGATCATCGTAATCTCTGGCCCAAATCTGCAGTCCTAGACGAATCTTCTCATGCATACCTCAGAAACGCATGCAATTAAACTGAGCTCCATTTATTGGCTTTATTATTTACATAGCATCCATTTTGCATTTCAATGCGTTTGTATGGAGAAAATCTACAAAGGAATTAAGAATTGGATCGGAGTATCTGAATAACCACATGCCAATCCTGGGTGATCGGGAGCTTAATCAAATTAAAGCAATCACACGCACGGCCTAAACAGTGAGCAATCCCAGAAAGAAAAGGCCAAAGTGGTATAACTATGCGGCTGTGTATACTGCTGTAGCCAGGCTAAAAAGCGGTTCCTGAATAGATTCCTTGGGTGTTGGCATAATTTCAACCTGTGCATCGGTCTGTAAAATAAAGGAAGAAGCAAGAAACAAACTACACATGTGATACACATGCAGCTGGTGTTTCAAACAGTAGCAAGAGCAATACCCTTGTGGTGGAATTGTACCAAGAATATCCTTCCAAATGCTCAGATCTAGTCCATTCTTTACTTGTCAATGGCGGTCAAGTCAATTTAATTATTTTGGGAAAGTAAAGCAAGAGATAAGTAGTGACTCGATATTTTACACCAAGCAATAGGCGAAGGAGACGTATCAGTCGCTGGAATACGTCCATATCCTTTTCATTTTTCCAACTTTTCCTCGTCGCCGCGGTCCCATCGTCCGACCTGTTATCGCATACGGATACCACCACTCACTGATCTTCTGTGTCATCTGTTCGGTGTTCGCTTTCTTTGCTTCTGGTCTAAGCAGCAACGTTTGCTAACCGAAATATTCTAATGTATATGATTTCAACTAACTACAATTTTAATCTTAGTATTGTTTTATTTTAAATTTTATAAGGTAGTATTGATAAATTTTATAAGATAAAATGTAATAGAAGGCAAACCCTCTCAAAGCTGCTGGTAGCAACTTCACCGGAATGAACTATCTCCTTCAGACGAGTTCACCTTAAGTGACAGCAGCGGTCGACAACGATGGATTAAGGTTAGGGTTTGTTATGTTAAGTTTGGATTTATCAGAACCCCCAACTATAGAGTTAAGGGGATGACGATGGTGCCGGAGTGACGAGTCGGTGAACACACTACTGATCGTTAGTTCAAAGAGGATGTCAACAGAAGTACAACGAGCGGCGAAAGCACCGATGTATCATCAAAAGCACATGTGAGGTTGGTCGGTGAGCCAGGGGTGATAGCAGAGTTGGAGACAGATGAACTCGAACTAACATGTGCACGAGAGAAATTTCACAGTGCATTATACTGATAGTATACGACGAGTAGTAGAAATCAGATCTAGCTATTAATTTGTTAAGGATATTTCTACTACTCTACTAAAAGAGGAAGTATAAATAAATACTAATTAATCTTATCTATTAGATCGAAAAAAATGATCCACACGTATTGAATTTAATGCGTAGCATGGAAGAACCCTAGAAGTAACATAGTAAAAATTCACCTTCGCAACATGTGCACGGAAGGTTGTGTACATCATGGCCGGCACAGGAGATCCCAATTGGCACTGCACGCTAGAACAATTCCGCGTGTCCCATGACAGTAGTGGCTTTCCTTGATCTTATCTCGAGTGACTCATTTCACCATGTGAATGGCCGCGACAGTCCAACTTATCAATTATATATTGGGGATGATTTCGCGTATAACCCCTAATGTTATCCATATTAATCTTGTGTCATGCATACACCTCGATTATCTTGAAATTAAATACAGGTCCTGGTTTGATAGCGCATGCACGAATAGGTGCCGGTTTGCTTTAGAAACTTACATCCTGTTTCATCTTTTAGCGGAGCTATGCATAGGTAGGGATGAAAACAGAATGGATATGGTGGGTAAATGAATGTTTTGTTTCTATTTTTATATTTTTTATCGGTGACAGAAACGAAATCGTAAATCCCGGAAACGGATACGGAAACAGATACGAAATGAAACAGAGCGGATACGGAAACGAAAACGAAAAAGTCCATCTAGTTATGTTCCCAATTGTGACACCCTAAAAAGTCCATCTAGTTATGTTCCCAATTGTGGTACCACAGGCGAGGAGAGAGAGGGCACGACTGAGCCGTCTTGTGAGAGAGGAGGAGCGGCGGACGCGGCGGGGATGTGGCCAGAGGTGCGAGGAGGAGCCCAAGCGGTCGAGCCACGCGTTGAGAGAGGAGTCATGTGCAGAGAGAGGAGTGCCAGCCCGGTCGGATGGGGAATTTTGACGGAGAGGGCGAGGGAAATGGCCGACATGCGTGACCGTGAGGCTTGAGCTGGTCGAGTATGAGATTCGGTTTTTCGGTATAATTGGTTTTTGAAATCCGAAAACCCAACACAACCAAAATAAAAACCAAACTAGGAATCGAATACCGAAAAAACCAAAATATTCGGTTAAATAGGTTCGGTTCGGTTTTCCGGTTTCGGTTTAAAAATGCCCACCCCTAGATATGTTGTTTTACTGGACATCATATTTCATAATTTTGTAACATTTTTATACAATTTCAAATATAGCAAGCCATAGCATCTCTGGAATATAGGAAAAATTATATAGCTTTCTATACTTATAGACATGATTTAATTCGATCATTAATTAGCCCTAAATAGTAGATTACTACAGCTGCTATCAACAACAATCGATTTCTGGATAGTAAGCTTCTACCAATCATAACTTTTAGACCGCTTAACCAAAATTTTTGTTCTTATACTCTAATTAAACTTTAGACAATAATCTATATTTTTTATAACTTGGATATGACATTAAACTGACCATAGGTACCCCAAAATGCACCTCAAAAATAGAGACCACTATTAAACGAGTACCAATCTCCCAAAATCCATCTCGATGCTCTCTAACCACCATGTCTACCGACAAAACTACTATAACATCGCTCTATTACAACGCCAACATAACCCATAGCAATTTATGGTTTATACTTGCGTCCCAAAGTCCTACCAGAAACTTTGACAATGACGGTCCCCCTTGATCCCGACACGTTCTTCGCTCGTTCGCACTTCTTGAAATTCCCACACCACGTCCTACACACGTTGATGCGAACGAATTTCAGATTGGACACGTGGTTTAGCAAGGGACGCGAAGAAATGATTAGGGATGGTGATGATTGCGCTCTGGCGCGTCCTGGCTCATCTAGGTGTGTTCCAGTGTGTCGCCTTCTTGGTGCGTTCCCGGCGAGGCTTGATGCAGCCCCGATGCTCACCTGCGACGATCATTGAACAACGGCCCGACGACGACAACACGATAACTCAGTAGCAACTCAAGACAACAACTCGGCTCTAGTGTGAGGCGATGGTTGGTTGTACAGAGTGAGAGACGGCTAGGGTTAGGGTTGGCAGCCCTCCCCTTGCCCTATATTAGCCAGCCGGCCCACCCGCTTTTTTTAAACGGAATGTTACATCAACATTCCGTATTCATCTACAATTTTGGGGAAAGGGCATGGACCATCCTGCAAATGCTGGAGACTAATAAGTGTCCCTGCAATTTTATCCCAGTACAAGGGCTCCCCCACAAAGTTGCTCATCTTAATATTTTCGTCAACTTATTGGCTTCCTTCTCGGTGGGCAGGACAGGAGGGGGGCACACAGTTTTGGTCCGGCTCGGGACCCCTTCTATAAGAAGACTTCTATTAGCCGCGTACAGATAGATATATCATATCAACTCACTCTAACCTAGAACAACCAGAAGACTTTTCACCAATTCTTGCAAAGAGAAACCAAAGGGAAGAGGGAGATGAGGAGAAACCAGGTTTTGTGGGTGACCTTTGCTGTTCTTGCCGTCGTCGCAGCTCTGCCCCTTGCCGAATCCAGCGGCAGGCACCACCACCACCCCCATGTCCAGAGCAAAAGTGCGAGTCGTCTCCTTCTTACCCCAAATTCTCTTCTTTACTTTTTGTTTGTGCGTGCAATAGGTCAAGATCTTCCTTTAGGTGACTAATTCGAGGTGAAAATTGAATTCTTTGGTTGCAGGGCATGGAGAGGGAGGAGGAGGGGAGCTAGTGGCGAGGGGGGGATTGGAGGCGAGGGCGTGGCCGTGCTGTGACAACTGCGGCGGGTGCACCAAGGCGATCCCGCGGCGGTGCCAGTGCCTAGACGCCGTGCGGGGAGGGTGCCACCCGGCGTGCAGGGACTGCGTCAAGTCCAGCCTCAGCGTCGACCCTCCCGTCTACCAGTGCATGGACCGCGTCCCCAACTTCTGTCAGCGCCGATGCACCGCCGCCGCCGCCGCCCACTGACCGGCCAGCCGACGAGCCAACTGACCCAACCACCGCCACCAGACACGTCTTGTTTGGCGGCTTGTCTGATCTGTGACTCTGTAACTTGTGTGATTTTTCCTTGCGTTTTTCCCATGTAAAGCTAAAGAGGTAGTAGCATCTGCTGCTGATTGGAGTTGGTTGGTTTGTGCAAATCAATCTCCGATTCTCATCTCCTCACCTTGTTGATTAATTTCAGAGGGTGGCAAATTAAGTACCGAGCTATATACGCCTGTATTTTTTCTACTCCTTGTACTAGTTTTGAGTCTTTTGACTCCACTTTTCTGTCTCGAATGTCAAGAGATGATGAAAATTGCAGTAATAGTTTGAGAAGGAACTAGCGAAGAACAGATTACCGTATTCATTTGATCGTGTTTGTCTCGGTTGTCTGATAAGAATGCCTATAGAATAGGCTCCATCCATCGGGGTCCAGGGGATGGACGAAACTGGACGCAATCCGGCATCCTGCTCAAGGTTAATGACGACGACGTGCTGTAAAACTTCGAACTTTAGCGTCGAAAACACTTGCCTTGTTGCCATTCAGTTCACCAAAACGAAAAAAAAAAAACCAGAGAGCAACTAGAGAATGCAACGGTGCTTGAAAAGTTTGACGCTTTAGTGAGTTTCGTGTTTTTAGAAGTTTGTAGAACATTTTAAGCGAAAGTTTCTGTGATTTTTAGATTTTAGGACTCAAGTTTTACTAAGTTTCAACCTATGAGTTTCAACAAAAAAATTTAAAAAATTTGAACTAGTTTCAAATAAAAGTTTCAAAAAAATTCGAAAGTTTTTCTAGAAGTTTCGGTGAGTTCACCTGGATATAATGTCTACCATGCCATTGAGACCCGCTCGGCATCGTCTATTGCCGACGCACTCTTTTCTTTAGTTTTGGCCATGACTACTGCTGTCGTCGAATCTGTGTCGAACCCCTCTCTCCCCCCCCTAGACCCAGGCCTGAGCTCGTGCCTCGCTATTGCCAAATCCGTGTTTCTTGAATCGTGCCGTCACTAGATCCGAAGCTAGAGTTGAAACATCACATCACCACCTGCGCCAGAAGTGGAGTCGGAGGTGAAGGAGGAGGAGGTGGGCGACGCTGCAGTCGGAGAAGGAGGGGTGGCCGGATTCGTGTGTCCCGAGCCACACTACTCTCGCTAGAGTTGAAGGATCCGCCGCCGCAAGGCTATGCACACGCTCACTACTGCCGTAGGGATTGAATCGAAGTGGGTCAGTGTTATATCTATTACTACCAGTGACAAATCGGCAACTAGCGCTCGATATGGAGAGAGCAGGGAGAAAGGATTGGAACTTTTTTTAGATGAAAATGGATCGAAATTAGGGGAGAAGCGGAGCTTCACGAATAGTTTGGTTGGGACTCATAAATGTTGGAAATATTAGGAATTTTCCCAATATTTTAATCCACAGAATTATGTAAATCATGATTAAATAATGATGCAATTTTTGTTCAAAGCCAAAGGTACTAGATAACAAATTATCTATCTCATACGCAAAGACTAATGAACAAGAAATCAACATGAATAAAACACGGTATAAGTTAATATACCTTTGAGCCGGTGCCACCGTTGGCACAGGCGCAGGCAGAACATTTTCGTTCGCCATGACGGTCGAAGTAGACGATCACAAGTTGTCGCAGTGAAGCCTTGGTGCAGTGCAGATGCGCTTCCAGGAACACCTTTCGAGCAGTCGCGTGGTACGCTCCCCAAAAACCTTATCGGCCTTCTATCTCGAGCAAGATCTCAAGAAGGGCGAGGTTCCGGAGGCCTGCTCCCTCCGATGCTTGTGCGCGCAAGAAAACGGAGTCGGGAATGCAAAAGACAGCAGCAACTACAAAGGATGGATGGAGTATTGTGGGAGTTCTGCAGGTGGAGAAAGGCATGACCCTCCTTATATAGGCTCGCGCAGAGTAATCGACGGCGATTAATAGGAGGCCATCAAAACGTCCGCGTTAGTAATCGACTCCATCAAGACGTCCGTTATTAGTAATCGATGGCGTTATGACTCGACCATCAACCACGTCGCGGGTAACTAACGGCGATTCGGGTCATAAACCGACCACATTAATCACTGAAACGGCAAAACAAACCGCTCTCGCCCAACACATCACGTTCGGACTGGCCTGCGCATGTGCACGTGCACGTGCACGTCACGTCTCGTCTCGTTTCGACTCGCACTCGCACACGCACACGCCACGCCATGCCACGGCTCTGCTCGGCTCGGCGCGCGCGCGCGCGTGTGGCACAACCTTTACCCTTTTTCACCTTGCTAATTGAGAGAGACACAACTCAACTATTTAAGTTGGTCAAACCTTCTCTCAATTACCCATATGGTACTAAACCAATTTCATGACTCCTAGTATTCTAATGGGCCTTTTGGAATTTCTATTAAATTAATTATGGGCCAACCACATAATAATCTAACAATCCCCACCAAATTTCAAAGGCACATTTGAAATACTCTCAGTTCCAATGTAGTTTGATATACCAGTTTTTCGATGGAGACTGTTAAGTTGAACTTCCACCTAGAACAAAGGTTACACTCATCCACAACTGAACAATGGACTATGCCTTGAATTGACAGTTTTGTGCGAACAAGTTTCACCAAAGTCCTTTACTAATACTAGGCTGCTAAATGCATCCCCTCGGTTTGGAGCTTATAAGTCATACTCCTTAGCCTTTCATGAGCCTCTAGAGATCACCCAATCTCATAGACTGTGACTAGTAGTCGAACTCATATAGGTGTATTCCTCATAAGATGTTCTGTAGGACAACATCTCTGCTTATCAAAGTCACTCGGAATACATTAAGGTATAACCAACCTGCCATACAGAATAGGAGAGTTATTGCATCTCAAACGGAGTGGGCCAAGTACAGAAGTACTCTCCTCTCAGCCAGTCACTAGCTTGTCTCAACATCCTAATTCACGGGATCTCCGATCAAATAGGATGAGTTACCACTAAGACATGACTTTATGTGGGTCTCAAGCCCATCTCCCTCGATGCTTCATCTATCACATTCCGTGATAGTCCCTTTGTAAAAGGATCTGCCAAGTTTTTAGCCGTCTGGACATAGTCCAACGCTATAACTCCGAGTTTCTCATTTTCTGACAGACTTCAACCGCCTCTTAACGTGCCTTGATGACTTCATGTTATCCTTAGAATCGTTTCACCTTGACAATCACCGTCGATTGTCACAGTTCAAAAGAATAGCGAGCATCGGTTTCTCAACCACCGGTAAGTCCTTCACAAGTTCACGCAGCCGATCGGCTTCCACAGAGGCGGTATCTAATGATGTGAGTTACGCTTCATTGTAGACCTCGTTGAGATGGTGCGCTTGCAAGACTTCCAGCGGCTCCACCACCCAATGTGAACACATATCCACTTGTGGCTTTTATTTCATCAAGATCGATATCCGGTTTGAATCACTATAACCCTCAAGTACCTAGGGTACCCGGTGTAGTGAATTCCATAACTTGATGTTCCTTTTAGATAGCGCATTACTCTCTCAAGAGCATGCCAATGATTATCTCGGGTTTGAAACAAACCGGCTTAGTTTGCTCACAAAGAACGAGATATCGTGCCTTGTTGCACTAGCTAAATACATCAATGAACCAATGATTTGGGAATATCTCAATTGATCCTTTGATATTCGTTGGTTCTTTCGTAATAGCACACTTGGATCATACGGCGTTGGAGCAGGTTTGCAATCGCTATAGCCAAAGCGACTCAACACCTTTTCCACATAATGGGACTGCTCAAGAGTAATCCCACCGTCACCTTCTCTTAACAATTTAATGTTTAAGATGACATCCGCTACTCCCAAATCTTTCATTTCAAAGTTTTCGGACAAGAAGTCCTTGATTTCCTTAATCACATTAAGGTTCGTCCCAAAGATCAGTATGTCATCAACATACAGACACATAATCACTCCTTCACTCCCACCATAGCGGTAATATACACATTTGTCAGCTTCATTCACAACAAAGCCGGCAAATGTTAAAGTTCTGTCGAACTTCTCGTGCCACTGCTTAGGAGCTTGCTTAAGGCCATACAAAGACTTCAACAACCTACACACTTTTCCTTCATGACCCTTTACTATAAATCCATCAGGCTGATCCATATAGATTTCCTCTTCCAACTCTCCATTAAGGAAAACCGTCTTTACATCCATCCGATGAATGATCGGACTGTAGGAGGCGACCAAAGACAGTGAGTACTCTAATAGTGGTCAATCTAGCATCAGTGAGTAAGTATCAAAGAAGTCCTCACCTTCTTTTCGGTATAACCTTGGCCACAAGCCTTGCCTTGTACTTTTCAATCGTACCATCAGCCTCGGCTTTTCTTGAACACCCACTTACATCCTACAGGTTTACACCCATAATAACGTTCATCAACTTCCCAAGCTCCATTGCTCAAGATGGAATTCATCTCACTCTGGACCGCTTCCTTCCAATAGTCAGCGTCCTGCGATGAATAAGCCTCCTCAATGGTTCTTGGAGTATCATCCACTAGATATACAATGAAGACATCACCAAAAGACTTTGTAGTCCTTAGTCTCTTACTCTTACGAGTTACTTCATTGCCCTCATCTATTGGATTTTCCTCAAAATGGGCTCAATTTGTATAGGAGTGGAAGGTTTAGAGAGAAGATAGATTCTTGGCCGATGAGCTAAGTGTCTCTTTCATAGGAAATAAGTCCTCAAAGAATGTGGCATCATTGGACTCAAAATTGTACCTTCATTCATATCAGTACTCAGATTTCACTATTAAGAATCTATATCCAACGCTGTGAAAAGCATAACCAATGAAGACACAATCAACGGTTTTTGGTCCAAGTTTACGCTTCTTTGGGATAGGCACATTCACTATAGCCAAACAGCCCTAAGTACGTAAATAAGAGAAATTTAATCTTTTCCTCTCCCATTCCTCGAATGGTGTGATTTCTTTATTCTTTGTAGGAACCCTGTTTAGGACATGACAAGCAGTCAATATAGCCTCACCCCACCATTCCTTGAAAGTCCCGCTGTTTCTAACATGGCGTTAACCATCTCGCTTAGAGTACGGTTCTTTCTTTCGGCAACCCCATTTGATTGGGGCGAATAGGGAGGCGTCCTCTCATGGATTATTCCATGTTCCTCACAGAATAAATTAAACTCATTAGAAAAGTATTCTCCACCACGATCTGACCTAACCCGTTTGATTTTTCTCTCAAGTTGATTCTCAGCTTCAGCTTTATAGATCTTAAAATAGTGAAAAGCCTCATCTTTTGACTTTAATAAATACACATAGCAATATCTAGTAGAATCATCAATCAAAGTCATGAAATACCTCTTACCACCCTTTGTCAACTCCCCGTTCATCTCGCATAAATCGTTATGAACTAGTTCTAACGGTGCCAAATTTCTCGCCTCAGCTGCCTTGTGAGGCTTGCGAGGTTGCTTAGATTGCACACACACTTGACACTTAGAACCGTTGACTTGGGTAAATTTTGGGATTAAATTCATACTGGCTAACCGCATCATGCAACCAAGATTAATATGACAAAGTCGTGAATGCCAAACATCAGTCTCATGATTACAAACATGATTCACAATTTTATTCATGTCCGTCAAAGACAAGCGGAACAAGCCTCCGCTCTCATAGCCTTTTCCAATAAAAGTTTCAATTTTAGAAACAACACATTTATTGGATTCAAAAACTAGCTTAAAACCATCTCTACACAATAGAGACCCGTTGACAAGGTTTTTATTTATCACGGGCACGTGATGCACGTTCCTTAGTCGCACGACTTTTCCTGAAGTAAACTTCAAGTCAACTGTGCCGACTCCACGTACAAATGCCTGCGACCCATTCCCCATCAACACGGAGGTAGCCCCTGCGACCTGGTAAGAAGAGAATAAGGATCTGTCAGCACAAACATGTATATTGGCCCCCGTGTCAATCTACCAATCAGGTGAACGACATACTGATAGAACGGTAGGTATTGAAACATACCCGGATGTTCCCTTCTCAGTATTGCCAATAACAACGTTGCCAGACTTTTTCAACTTATTGTCTTTGCGATCAGGGCAATCCTTTGCCCAATGATCAGTACCATTACAGACAAAGCAGTTTCCCTTTCTTTTATTCTTCTTCTTCTTAAAGCTAGTAGTTTGAGCGGCCTTGTTCTTGTTCTCAGGCTTTTCAGACTTATTTTTATTCTTCTTGTTGAATTGAAAGATTTTTTTGTACCACATTGGCACTAGAACTTTCTTTCCCACGTATATTTTTTGCCCTCGCTTTCTCCTCAACATTTAGAGACCCAATGAGACCGAAGAATTTGAACTCTTGTCTCTTGTGTTTTAGAGTAGTGGCAAAATCCTCCAAGAAGGTGGCGGCAAGAATGATGCATCCCGCCACAAACTTGTCGGGTAATGCACATGTAAAATTCTCAAGTTCTTTCGCAAAGCTTGAACCTCATGAGCCTGTTCTACTACAGAGTGGTCATCAACCATCTTGTAGTCATGAAACTGCTCCATGACATAGAGTTCACGCCCGCGTCGAGACTCGAATTTTGCCTCAAGTGCATCCCATTTCTTTACCACTTGGCAAAATCATATACACATCAACAAGATTTTCTCCAAGAACACTAATCACGACGCTCTAAACAAGTTATCCGCAGTGTGAAAGCACTCTCCGCTCGGAGAGAGCCCACTCAGCCGTGGCTTGCCTTGCGCAACGTGATACACGCTCATGGCGATCAACCACAAAATCATCTTGGCGCGCCAACGCTTGTAATTTGCGCCGTCAAATATAGTTGGCTTAAGTGCGGCAGCAAAACCAGTAGTTATAAAATTCCTAGTATAAGGTTTTTGGATTGTTGGAAATATTAGGAATTTTCCCAATATTTTAATCCACAGAATTATGTAAATCATGATTAAATAATGATGCAATTTTTGTTCAAAGCCAAAGGTACTAGATAACAAATTATCTATCTCATACGCAAAGACTAATGAACAAGAAATCAACATGAATAAAACACGGTATAAGTTAATATACCCTTGAGCCGGTGCCACCGCTGCACAAAGCAGCAGTGTAACATTTTCGTTCGCCATGACAATAAGTAGACGATCACAAGTTGTCGCAGATGAAGCCTTAGTGCGCGCGGATGCGCTTCAGAACACCTTTCGAGCGATCGCGTGGTACGCTCCCCAAAAACCTTATCGGCCTTCTATCTCGAACAAGATCTCAAGAAGGACGAGGTTCCGGAGGCCTGCTCCCTCCGATGCTTGTGCGCGCAAGAAAACGGAGTCGGGAATGCAAAAGACAGCAGCAGCTACAAAGGATGGATGGAGTATTGTGGAAGTTCTGCAGGTGGAGAAAGGCACAGCTCTCCTTATATAGGCCTGCGGCAGAGTAACTGACGGCGATTAATAGGAGGCCATCAAAACGTCCGTTACTAGTAACTGACTCCATCAAGACGTCCGTTACTAGTAACTGACGGCGTTTATGACCCAGCCATCAACCACGTCAGTTACAGGTAACTGACGGCGGTTACTGGTTATAAATCGGCCACATTAATCACTGAAACGGCAAAACAAACCGCTCTCGCCCAGCACATCACGTCCGAACTGGCCTGCGCACGTGCACGTCACGTCTCGTCTCGACTCGACTCGACTCGACTCGCACTCGCACACGCACACGCACACGCACACGCGTACGCCACGCCACGCCACGGCTCTGCTCGGCTCGGCGCGCGCGCGTAAATGAGGAAGGGAAGAGGTAAGGTGCAAATGAGGTGAGATCAGGTGGTTTTTAGAATTTTTTTTGGATGACCATGAGGTATTCCGTCAGTAAACCGAAGTATAATTTTTCTAGAAAAAAGGTAAAATCCTGGTTCGACAAATAGGGAGCTATTTCAGTGCACGAACGAAGCCAAGTGGAGGACTAGTGGCTCGCATGACACATGTTTAATATCAGATATGTGAGCTTGAGGAAAGAAGAATATGCCCTCTAAGGAACCAATCGTCCAAATCCAACAGTGCAAATTCGCAATAATTGCTATCTAAACTCTGAAGTGCTCTGCTTGATGCATGGTCCTCAATAAATCACTCTGAATCGAAGGCACCAACTTGAGAATCTTGTATCAAACCGTCACTTGCAAATCCTCATCTTAAAACAGAAAAATGAAAATGGCGCTGCCATGAGTCGTACTTGTGGGATAGAGGCAGCCAAGTGATATTGGCATTTTTTTTGTTGGGAGCAGAAGGTTTTTCTTATTCTTTTTTTAGAGAGAGGAAGCAAAAGCAGTACATGTATCTTTGTCATGCTTGGTGGAGGCCCAAGTGGCAGTACGCACCCATTCAGACCTGTTCTACAACGTGATATGATTTAACCGCCGCGTGCCTCATCCGAGCTCCACACCTAGAACCCGCGGCCCAAGTTGGAAGCCCATCTTACCGCCTAAAGCGCGCTGAATTTTTTTTTATTGAATATTTGTTTTTAATCTTTTTTTTCGAAAATAAAAAGCTGAGTGAAAAATTTGTAGAAATGGGTACCCGTTACCCGTATATGGGACGATCGCCCCATATACGGGCGATATGTCCGAGCTCAGGTCGTTGATTGATCTGCGCACCAATTGTCGCCCATATCTGAGCGATCGCCCATACAGGCGACGGTGGGCTTTATAACCAGCAGCAGCTCAAGCGATCCATCTGCAAATGAGCGCAGAGTAGAGGGGAAGAGAGGAGGAGAAGAAGGGAAGAGAAGAAGAGGGGAAGCCAAAAAATCGAGGTAAATTTCGGAATTTTTTTGTAGAGTTAACTTTAGGAATTTTTTGTAGAGGTAAATTTAGGAAATTTTTTAGAGGTTGTGTAGTATTTAGAAATTTAATATATCATTTAATATTTAGGAATTTGTTGTAGTGTTTAGAAATTTTAGGATTGTGTAGTGTTTAGAAATTTTAGGATTGTATAGTGTTTAGAAATTTAATGTGGCAGTTAATATTTAGAAATTTAATGTAGTATTTAGTATTTAGAAATTTCAGGATTGTGTAGTATTTAGTATGTGCAAATTTAATATAGTATTTGGTATCTAGAAATTTGATACAGTAGAAATATTAGGCAATATTTAGAAATTTAATTTAGTAGGGTTGTGTAGTAGTAATTTTATTATGCAAATAATGTATTAGGCAATATATACAAATGTAATGTGGTAGAAATTTAATATTAGGCCATATGGTAGGCAAGTCGAATTACTTATTTATAGTCGAATTTTTTAGTACGATCAATATACGTTTTGTCTATTGTATTTTAGAGTGACATATTTCCGTCTGACGTTGCAACATGTCGAACAAATTGTATTTTCAAATATTTTATGGAGATGGGGAGATAGCACAGGGGGCAAATGGGGTGGATTTGTCATCATTTTCAAGAGTCGTACGGGGCATATCTAGACCAAGCGATAGGACATACAGGGATTTGTTGAGGTGGATGTCTCGGATGTTCAATTTGGATGCCCAGACTGTTTGGTTGCGGGTCAGAGCAGTAGTAAGTCGTGCGCAACACTGTTTTATGGAGAGTTGATTCCTATTAACGCGACATCAACATGGAGGAGCTATGTTGGTTTTATCGTAGAGCGGGGTTGGCTGCTCATTTTGTTGGTACAGTGCTACCCGGTGTCGCAAGTTCGTGATGTCGGGGTAGATATTACAGGGAAGGGGAAGTCAAATATGGAAGGATGCGGAGATGAAGGTGACGAGGAGCCTGGAGACTGGCGGTGGCGAGGGGATCGAGGGGCCGAGGAGACAGTGGTGGAGGCGCGAGGGGTGACCGACGAGGGGGAGGAGGTGGAGGACATAGTTCACCTGATGGAGGAGGACTGTGCGGATGAGGAAGTCCCTGATAACGAACACTCCGACGAGGAGGACAATGCTCTTAAGGTGCCTATCTCTGGTGCGTGGACTAATTACAATTTCGAAGACCTAACAATGAATGAAGGGAACATTGATGCATAGGAGTATCATGAGAACGAGGTCACGTAGGGGGCATATATAAAGACAAGGAGACCGTGATGGATGCGGTGAAGTACTGGGGAATGTCTCTTCGGCGGCAATTCAGGGGAGTGAAGTCCAGCAAAAAGGAGTACGACATGAAGTGCGTAGTTGATTCGTGCCCATGGCGGGTGCATGCATACAAGGGGAAGTGGAAGGACTATTCAAAATGTTCTATAGTGATGGAGCATAACTGCGAACTGGAAGAAGCGGAGCAAGGACACCGCAATCTGTCGTCCACTTGGGTAGCAAATGTGTTTTATAGTCAGATCATAGACAATCCGCACCTGCAGCCTCGATCTATTATCACAGCCGTGGAGAAGAGGTTTCAGTACAAGATTAGCTAAGGAAAATATGGAGAGCGAAAAGGACAGCTCTGCAAACACGGTTTGGGACGTACGAGGCTTCCTACGAGAATATTCCCCACTTGCTCAGGGCAATAGCACGTAGGAATCCCGGTACATCCATCGACCTTACGGAGTTTCCCGCGGGTGGTTTGTGCGCGGGTAAGTGGGTCTTGCAGCGTGCCTTCTTCGCCCTCGGCGCATGCATAAATGCGTTCCGACACTGTCGTCTGGTCATTTGCATAGACGGCACATTCCTCACAGGGAAGTATAAGGGTCAAATTTTAACTGCTATCACGGTGGATGCCAACAACCAGGTTCTACCGGTTGCATTGGCCTTCGTGGAGGAGGAAAACACGAACAACTAGTACTAGTTCCTTGAAAGAGTCAAGCTGACAATTGTTCAGGACAGGCCTGATGTTTGTGTCATCCTTGACCAACATGCAGGGCTGCTAAGGGCGATCGTGGATATGCAACAAGGGTCCGACGTCGTGGGAGCAGCGAAGTGGCCAGACCTGAAGAGCAGGTGGTGCATGAGGCACATGGGTGCCAATTTTTTTCGTCAGTTTAGGAACAGGGAGCTTATAAATATGTTCAAGCGGCTGTGCAAACAGAACCAACGAAGGAAGTTCGACGCGCTTTGGAGGACGTTGGATGAACTAACGAAGAAGCAATCAATGAATCCAAGAGATACCTCTAGTTCATCAAGGAACCCGATGGTCTACCACGAGCAAGGAGAGGACCCCACAGCCTTGTGTGCGCTTCCGATCGACGCCCTAAACATTCGGCGTAGGCCGGGGACCAGCATAAAGAGTTTCACCGACTGGATACGACACGAGCCTTTGGAGAAATGATCCCTTCTGCATGACGAGGGCGGTTCGCATTATGGAATCATGAGAACGAACCTGGCGGAGATTTACAACTGGGTAATGAAAGGCACCAGATGCCTTCCATTGGTGGGTATAGTTGAAGGTGTGTTATTAGGGACACAAAGATATTTCATTGAGTGATACAAGAAATCCGCAGCATTTATGTCGGACAATCGACTGTTCTACTCAACGGTTGTATCTATGTACATGTCCAAGAAAACAAGAAAGGCACAGACACATTGGGTGACACCGGAGAGTGGCATGGAACGGAGATACCACGTGCACTGCGGTGACCGAGGTCGCAGAGGTGCCCACCGGGAGAGGACTTCCCATCTTTGCATACTCCGAGCAGCTGACTATGAGTGCTACTGCCAGAAACCATGCCTGCTGCACTTGCCATGCTCGCACGTCATTGCCGCAGTCGCCGAGACGCATCAATCATGTCGTCCGTACATCTCCCTCCATTACTACAAGCAAAGTGTTCTCAACACGTGGCATCACGAGGTGTATGGATACCGAGTGGATGGATCGTTCACAACAGCCCCCCTCTAGAGCATCGATGGGTACCAAAAATCCGAATGTTGAAGCAAAAGGTCGAGCGTCGAAGGACACGGCGTATTCGAAACGATATGGATGAGTCCGAAGCGCGTCACAATTGCGGATAATGTATTTTTTGATGTTGTTCCCATCGTTTAATTTATGATGTACTAGTTAACTGTTGTTTCCATCATGTAATTTTTGACGTATCAGTTAATTGTTGTTCGCACCATATAATTTACGATGTACTAGTTAATTGTTATGCTAATAATGTAATTTTCGATGTACCAGTTAATTGTTGCTCCCATCATGTAATTTTCGATGTACCTGTTAATTGTTGCTCCAATAATGCAATTTTCAATGTACCAGTTAATTGTTGCTCCCATCATGTAATTTTTGATGTACTAGTTAATTGTTGCTCCCATCATGTAATTTTCGACGTTGTGTGCTTCATCGAACATATCTTCATCTTTAGTACATTTGTAACATGAGATTTTTTTGGCTTTCTGGACTTCCGTTGTTTTGCATTTTATTTTGTGTACACATTTTATTACTGATAAATTTGTTGTATTTGCTTTGTAACAGGTGATGACGACGCGACCTTGCCCTAAGCTGCTAGATGCGACCGTGGATGCGACCCACCGGTCTAGGTACTCCTTAGAGGAGAATCGAGAGCTAGGGACACTGCGGCTTCGGGTGCTGAACGAGCTGCTTCGCATTGACCCACGCTGGCTTCCACGGTAAGCTGCCGACGCTTGCACTCCTTTATGTACATGTACTTACCTGTGAATGCAATTTTAATGACGCAATATACTACATGCAGGTTGCGAGCGGCTGGCTTACTTCCTCTCTGTAGGATGGTGGAGCAGGTCATTGCCCCGTTAGAGGGCACACGTTCCACCTTCCCTGCGGAGAGATGGCTCCGACGCTGCAGGATGTGTCCTACCTCCTAAGACTCCCCTGTGCGGGTCCTGTAGTTGTGCCGCACGACGTCTCCGTGACATGGCATGCGGAGTTGTCCGCCCGGTTCGCCGAGGTGCGCAAGCACCCGGACAAACCCCTACCAAAGACCTCGGTAGGGTGAGCGAGACGACGAACCGAAGGCGTGGCTGCTTCAATTCACAGTTAGTATCTCTTTCATTGCAAGTTAACAGAGAAGCTAAGTTGCTGATAATATTTGTACCAAATGCTGCAAGCTGAGCTGATCCACCCGCACGCCGAGGAGGAGGACGTGGCCCGCCATCTAGAGGCATACCTCCTGTTGCTGTTCGGTTGGGTGATGTTCCCGTCCTCTCATGGAAACACGGTGGACCGGCACCTAATCGAGTACGCCTAGTACATCGCCGACACCCCGGAGCATGATGTAACACATTCCGTTGAAATCTCTTATGTGCATGACACGTCTAACTTTCTCATTGTAAGCAGATGATGCAGTGGTCGTGAGTCTCTGTTGTGCTTGCGGCGACGTACAGAGGTCTGTGCGACGCCGTTTCTCGGGCAGACCAGGACGCGATGATGTCGGGTTGCGTCTTACTCCTTCAGTTGTGGTCCTGGGAGTGCTTCTCCGTCGGCAGGCCTGATGTTGACACCGCGCCATACCCGCAGGACCTGTACGGAGATGACCCTATTGATTGGCCCACCATGGGTCACTACTGGGTCCGACAACATGTATGCTCCCTCGTATCTTTTTGCCCACTTACTCACTTCCATGACATCCACCATTTTTTATTTCCTCGCAGCAGGCGTACGCGCACTGACAGGTGAGGAGGTCTTACCCCGAGTTCGTTCGGGAGTTCGACAACCTCCACGACGAGGACGTGCGGTGGACGCCATACAGTGCGTACGACGTCCATGTCCGAGCACCTTATGGGGTCTCCGTGCTTTGCAAGCGAGATGAGCCGTTCTAGCTCACCCGTAAAGTTCTCGTCTTCGACCTGTGCGTCGAGGAGTACTCGTCGCACCGAGTGCTGCGGCAGTTCGGTCTGTAGTAGTCTTTTCCCTTGCCGTCTCGTCACGTTGTCGCACGTGGCGCTCACAGGTACGTCTCCTGAGCTGAGTGCTTAGCGTTTCTACAGAATGGATGTTGCATGTATTTCCTGTAGAATGGATGTTGCATGTATTTCCTGTTTTTGCATTGCAGGATGACCCGGATGGGTGCTGCAGCGGGCACTCAATTCGCACATCGCATGCAGCTATGGGCGGTGCAGTGGGACACCGCACTCGACGACAGGGTCACCGAGACCCGGTCGTACGACCATGACATGTACAATGAGTACATGGAGTGGTTCGCGCCGCAGACTCGCCTCAGGGTGGGGTACACACTAGCACTGTATGTCGCACGGCAGGCATCGGTGACGGACACATACCCTTCACAGATGTCCTAGAGGGACAGCTCCGCGGTGTCACAATCGAAGCTACATGGGTACGTCTTTTTCATGTAGATTACTTAATATCAATCCGACTTTACTTGCAAGCACATCTTGCAGGGGAGGTGGAGGTGGATGCTACGTCCAAGTTGATGCGCCTCTGGGCGGGCATACAGGTGACCACCGCTGAGACTGAGGCAGCTTGGGAGCGGGTCCTCGATAGGGCGAGGCGGTTCGGTCGCCTATCCACCTGCCGAGGACGCGGAGATGTCGCCGGATGCAGCGCACCACGTCCCCGTGGGTCAGCACCTCGCCCTACTCTGGCTGTTCCTCGTTACGTTCCCACGTAGCAGCAGTGGGGACAGTGGGCTAGCGAGGGGCCTTCGTCGTCTCGCACCCCACCAGGACCCCAGGGTGGTTTCGACGACCCTGCGTACGACGAGTTCCACCTGGAGGAGTACTTGTCGACCGACTACCTCGCCGCCTCTCAGGTCTCGGCAACACCGCTCCAGGACACAGCCGGGTCGCCGCCACACCACTCTACCCCTGCGCCGCAGGGCCGGCCTAGGAGGGACGTCTGTCCGCCATCGCCACTCACGTACCCCACAGGCCAGATCAGGAAGCGTGGCTGTCATTGACTTGTTGTACAGATGTATTTTTGTAATGCCTTTACGTTCAGCACCATGTTGTATGACTGTCTGAATTAGTAACATGAGTACCTTATCACTTTAAATTGTGAACATCCATGTATGTTTTATTAATTGTGCTGTCATCGCTTTTACTTTCTCACACGACATGAGAACACACCACCGGCCATAACGGCTGGAGAGGCCGGCATTAACGGCCTTTAACGGCTGGGTGCACCTATCGCCCTATATAAGGGCGATCGCCTCTAATTGGGGCGATCGTCCTGATATGGGGCACACTACCGTTAAATATTAGGAATAACTGTTAAATACTGTCATGGGCACACTACCCGAGGTAAATATCGGAAGTATTTTGGGCGATCGTCCAAAGGTGGGGCAATCGCTCCATACCCTGGCGATATCTACTCTTTATAACATTCGTTCTCGCTCGCGGTCTCGCAAAGGCAGCAACGAAAGAGGAAGAAAGAAAATAATAAGTAGAGGATCAATCGAAAATACCGAGGCGTGCAAGTGGAAAGGGAAAGGGGAAAGCAAAGGAAGAAGGAAGTGCATGCCTGCGCAATTTAGCATACCAAGATCTTTTCCTACCTCATAGAGCTGTAGCACCGATGTGTATGTGCAGAGATCCTTGCAGGCTTGTCCACTCTTGGGAAATTCCAACTTGGAAGAGGAGGTATTGGAATTGCGCAACTACGCCTTCGACCCGCCGGAGAAGAGCCTGAAGGATCGTCAGATGGTAACAATCTTACGTGTTGCGTAATATTTGTACATGAAACTTTGCTAATTTATGTTTCATGCAGTCACCTTCGCCACTGTGTGAATTTGAGGAGTGGTTTGATATGGAGATCAACCCCGAAGACCAAAGGCTCCTTGATGAAGCCAACCGGCAGGAGTTCACGTGACAGCTTCAAGAGCAGCGTCATGCCGCACGCGAGGAGGCACGTAGAAAGGAAGAAGAGGAGAAAGAGGCCGAGAGAGAGAGAAACGAGAGAGGGCACGTCATGCCAGAGAAGCCCCACCGAAGGTATGGGCGAAGGGGAAGTAACCTCGAAACACTCAGTAGACTCTAGTTTTAACTATTATTTTCCTTATTCATGGTACTCCTTTCAGTTTTAAGCCGTAATAAAGAGTGTGGCCTACCTTATTTTCCGCAGTAACTTCTGATTTGTGAATCGACCGCTCTCTAATCTCCCTCTCACCCTCGTTTTACAATACTTAGGGTTATTGCACTAATACAATTTAGATGCAAAGCAAGGTGTAAATAAAATATTTTCCCACCATATGGTGGTGCATATATCAAAGAGCAAATATGGCCCGTTCTCCCTACAAATTACATTTAAACATGATATTTCACGGGCTGCCGAAAAGGCTTAAGCGTTTCATTGTTGCCTCGACCATTATACTTACGGTCATTGCACTAGTAGAATTAATACACAAAGCAAGGTGTAAATAAAATATTTTTCCCACCATATGGTAGTGCATATATCAAAGAGCAAATATGGCCTGTTCTCCCTACATATTACATTTAAACATGATATTTCACGGGCTGCCGAAAAGGCTTAAGCGTTTCATTGTTGCCTCGACCATAATACTTAGGGTTATTGCACTAGTAAAATTAATATGCAAAGCAAGGTTTAAATAAAATATTTTCCTACCATATGGTAGTGCATATATCAAAGAGCAAATTTGGCCCATTCTCCCTAAAAATTACATTTGAACATGATATTTCGCGGGCTGCCGAAAAGGCTTAAGTGTTTCATGCAAGTGAGGCTACTTATAGTCATTTGGTTTATTTAACTGAGTTTATTCCTAAATGTTTTTTAAAAAATGGGACACCTAACACCCTACGAACAAGTGATATTTATTTCAGGATTTCTCGAGCCATGGTTTGCATAGTTCCTTCATAATACACTAAATGGTCTTCAAGTAAAATTGATTTATACAATTTAAATTTGTATAGAACATAGTACTTTTCATAATATAATCTAAATCCTTATATATTAATAAAAATTTTAAAATTAATCTTGTTATAATTGGACCTTCCTAATAATACGGCTGCCCCTAATCGCATGTTGGTCGGTATCGACATTTAACGGTAGTTCCCGATATTTTAATAGCACTAATATACTATGCGCATGGGATCAGTGTGCGGCGCACGTCGGATGTAGTCGGGTGCGGCGGTAGCGTGTGTGTGACTGAGGACATTTAACTTATGGTACATTTTGGCCAATAGATGTAAAATATTACAGTAAATCAAATACTAAGAGGTATCAAAAATTTAACTTATGGTATAGGGTATCGACTGCCCTCTCGCCATTTTCGTTATTTTTTTCCTATTGATTATCCTCAGAAAAAATTGAAAATGACATTACAAAAAAAAATCTTGAGCCAAAAAGGGCACCTGTCGCCCTTGTATCGGGCGATTTTTGCCCCCGCCGTTACCCCCATGACGGAGCCGTTAGTTCTGGCACCGATCACCTGTATATATACAGGCGACGGGAGCCTATTTCCGCAAATATTTTTATCTAACGACTATTTTCGAAATAACGAATAAAAATAAATATTAAAGAAAGAAAAATTCAAGCGCGCTCCCCTCTTGCATCCGCCTCCTGGTTTAGTACCACCTCGCCTAGCCGAGAAGCACCCAGCAGGAGAGTTGGATATAAAAACAGAGGCAGAGGCGCCGTTCTTCCATACTTACCTGGACGGGGTCGATGGGCGATCAAGAAGGTCCGTGGCCTAAGTCAGTGGCCCACATTGCACTTGGTGGGCGAGCTGGTTTATCATCTCCCCAAGTGAGAGTGGACGTCATAATTTGTGATAAAGAGGGGGTATGCGTTTGCACGGCCCTTGCTAATTTCCTAAAATTAAACTTCGGTCTTGGGATGTGGCCGAGGGTCGGAACTCCAGGATTTTTTTTCGAAAACTCGATTGTTTTATCAAGGACTGTATGCTATTTGGTCGTGGGAAAGGCTTAATGATACACTAATAATGCATTTATTGGAAATCACATCACGGAGGCATTGCTGATTAGAGTTACTGGGGCATCCTAAGGTAAGTAAGGCCCTGTTTGGTATAGCTTCAGATTCTGGCTCTATCTCAGATCTGAATCTTATAAGCTAAAATAAATAGAATTAAGTTTATATTTTTAGTCTAAAATTAAATAAGATGACTTACCTAAACACTCTTAATATACCCACATATCCAGCTTCACAGATCTGTGAGCTACAAATACCTAGTTCCATCAGATTCATGAATCTGATAGAGTTGAAGCTGTACCAAACACGCCCTAAGTATGCATTTTATAATGTGACGTCAGCCCACGCGGCAAGCTACCCGAAAGCATGCCCATGGCGACCGGTGGTTTCCTCCCCTCGTCGCTAGCTACCAGCGCCACCGCAATTTGCGCCACCACATCGCTCATCTCCACTCCGCGCCTCCGCCGCCAACCTTGCCGCCTTCACCCTCTCGGCCGCCCCGCCACGGCGATGGATGCCTTGCACGTGTCATCGCAGGCCGCCGAGCCGCTCCTCCGCTCCGCCGCCACTGCCTCCCACCCCGCTCACCGCAGGCTCCGCGTACGGCGCCCGACCCTACACTAGTCCGCCGCGCCTAAATATAGCCATCGCTGCCCCTTCTATTCTGGGGCGGATTCTGGTTTTTGTGGTTTTGACGAGATGGAGGTGCATGTGCAGGTGCGGACCCAAGCGCAGGGCGGCGAGTTGCCCTCGACCGAAGCCGTAGATGGCGCGGCCACGGAGTCCGACTTCTCGTGGGCGTCCGTCATCCTCCCGTAAGCTATTCCTCGCTCCATCTCTCGGTCAATGGCATATGGGGATAATCCAGAGTGTGATAGGTAGAATGCATTTCTAGTTTGATTTCACCTTCCACATCGTGTGAATCAGTCGTGTTGGGGAATTAAACCAACTCCGGTGCATTTTATATACGCTGTTCAGTATATTTTGCCTGGTCCAAGGTATTGAGGAGGACAACCATATCGAATTAGGGCAGTTCTTTTGAGAACACAAATTATGGCAGTGGTATGGGAAATTAGCATGTTGTAGTGCATTGTAACAAAGATGTGCAATGATTTGACATTGTCTTCTCGTATGCTGCATAAACATCAGATCACAAGAATTTTCCATGTTTTGCACTTCAAGCAGTCATAAATGGATGGTATAGTTCAGAATAGGTTAGATTTGCATATCGTTTAGATAACAGACTGAATGCATATGGTGCACTCAGTTTTAATTCAGTGTTTCTTGTCATAGCAAATCTTGTTTGGTATACGGATTCAAAAATAATAAATAAAAGGCCAACACAATAGTCTGTCAAGCTTTCAGTACTAATGGGCAAATGCTCGGAATCTAGGTTCCTGTTCCCTGCCTTGGGGGGTCTCCTTTTCGGTTATGACATTGGCGCAACCTCAGGAGCATCTATATCTTTGCAGGTCAGTCCCTATTTTGGCTGTTTTGCAAGTTCCTATAGTTGATATTCACTCTCACGGGGTTGCTTCCTCTCTATTCTTCAGTCTGCTGATCTCAGTGGCACCACTTGGTTCAGCCTCTCATCTGTACAGCTAGGGCTTGTGGTAATCCTTTTGGAGATTTCCATGCTTCATAACCTTCTGCTTCACCTTCCCAATCAAGAACATTGTTATGCTTAATGAGCTTATTGTCATTTTATTTAGGCAAGTGGTTCACTTTATGGTGCTCTTGGTGGATCCATCCTTGCGTACCGCATTGCAGATTTTCTAGGTGATTTCAAATGCTAGTGTGCTTCAATTTTCCTTACTGTATATTATTTGAAAAGGAAGTGACTTAACTGCTATGACCATCTTGGTGCAGGAAGAAGAATAGAATTGGTCACAGCAGCTGCATTATATATTTCCGGTGCTTTGGTCACTGGATTTTCCCCTAATTTTGTAGTTCTGATCATAGGTCGTCTCCTTTATGGCATTGGTATTGGTTTGGTGAGTATCAAGCACAACTGTTTCTTGCAAATATGATGTGTAGATGTATAGTGTGAGTGGCTCGTTCCTCCACATACAGGAATCGGCATTAGTAATATATGATTTGAAACAGTTCCTTCTTATCTATTGTAATCACTGTTCTATGCGTCATAATGTCTAGTCAGATTTGTCTGATTTACTATTGATTACCGAAGTGTGACACCATAAAACAAATCTGATACCAATGTAGCATGATGACTACGTTTTGACTGAATTAATTATAATATAAGTAGAAAGAAATCTTCAATGTGTCTGATCATTCCAGATATGGCAATATTTTGATCCTTCGAGTATAATCTTATCATGCATATATAGACAAATCAACTTGATGAAATCCATCTTTTGGGCTAAGTCTTTTTTTTTCCGTTTGAATTTCTGAGCTTGTTGGTACTCGGTGTTGCGACTGTAATAGCTACACTAGCTTGTTTTGCACCAACTTCGAACACCCACAACTATTTAAATTGTCAGTGATTTGTTAGAAAGGCTTTATAACAACTGAAGAGGAACAGAACTCCAAAGGAGCATATTCATCATCAACTAGGGGTTTGGGAGAGATTATCAACCAATGCTGTTCTCTAACATTATGGTGCTACGTCTCTTAATCATCGTGGTGCTCTGTGCCAGGCAATGCATGGTGCCCCTCTTTATATTGCGGAGACTTCTCCTTCGCAAATACGTGGAACATTGATATCTTTGAAGGAGCTGTTTATTGTATTAGGGATATTGGTAACTATCTACTCTTCCAGATGTTATACACTTGTACAATTATACTTCTATGTACTCATTTGATATCTGCTGACTATTAATTACTATAATATTTTGCAGTTTGGATACCTCATAGGTAGTCTTGAAATTGATGTTGTTGGAGGATGGCGTTACATGTTTGGTTTTGGTGCTCCGTTGGCAGCTATAATGGCTATTGGTATGTGGACTTTACCACCTTCACCGAGATGGCTACTTCTCAGGGCTGTGCAGGGAAAGGGCTCTGTGGAAGATAACAAAAAGAAGGCAATTCATGCCCTGAGAAGACTGAAGGGCCGCTCAGCAAGTGACAAGGTTTTGGCAGATGATATTGATGATACCCTTGTCTCTATTAAGGCTGCCTATGCAGAACAAGAATCTGAAGGAAACATTTGGGAGATATTTGAGGGAGCTAGCTTGAAGGCCTTCATCATTGGAGGAGGGCTGGTCCTCTTCCAGCAGGTCTTTGTCCTCTTCAAACCACTTATATGCAACTCAACTGAATTTAAAATCTGGCCATACTTTGATGTCCTATTAAATTTGAAACTATTCGCCCTTTAAAGTAAAGTGAAATGTCCTTGTTTGTAATATATTTCCTGCTCTGAACTAGACTTTTTTGGCTTTAGAAGTTATTTTCTCACATTTAAGATTCTTTACTATAATTTATTGGGCAGTCCCTACTCCCTAGTAGAAAAATTCAACAAAACTAATTGTCTATTCATCTCATGCTATTTGGAACTTTCTTAGTTTTCAAAAGATCGATGAAACTTCTTTTTTTAGTGTTTATGGACTTGATGCATCGATGTTATCAAGTAAGCTAAACTCTTATTTGGCAGATAACAGGCCAGCCGAGTGTTCTGTACTATGCAACTTCCATTCTTCGGGTACCTTTGTTTTGCTTGGATTTGTTCAATGGTTCCTTTTAATATAGAACAAATGGAAGTAGGAACATTAGTTTCTCATATTGCCGATTTGTTTTGATGCATACAATTCAATTTCTCCATGTTCTATACTTCTGTAGACTGCTGGGTTTGCCGCTGCATCTGATGCTGCCAGAGTGTCAATTTTGATTGGGCTGTTCAAGGTAATGCTAAGGAGCTAGATGCCTATATCGTTACTAGAGTATAGAGTATGTTATGTTAGCCTTTTTTTTTTGTATCAGGACATGTAAGTAGAAATGCTAAGGAGCTTTCACTTTCTTTTATTCTTTAACAATGTGTGATAGTTCTATTCTTTGCAGTTGCTGATGACAGGTGTTGCAGTATTTAAAGTCGACGATCTGGGAAGGCGTCCATTACTGATAGGAGGTGTTGGTGGAATTGTGAGTAATTTTGTTCTTTCCTATGATTTGTTTAGGTTCCCTGGAATGCATGGAAGTACCCTCATATCCATCTATTTACCTATTTGATCACTTAGTCCCACTTGATGTAGATACTAAACAATATTTTCTGTATTATTCTTAGTCACTCTCTAAATTACAACTAGATGCTTAAAAACCTTTCTGACTTTGTTCAAGTTACATCAGACATATAAACAACAGTACAAGGTAGATTCTGAATAAATTGCCCTTCATGCTTTCCGTAATCTGGAAATGCAGGCTGTTTCCCTGTTCCTACTAGCAGCTTACTACAAGATTCTGAACAGCTTCCCTTTTGTTGCTGTTGGTGCTTTACTTCTATATGTTGGCTCTTACCAGGTTGGTGCTTTACTTCTGTAGGGGATTGAGATGTCTATGACTAGTACAAGAAATTGAGCTGTCCTTGTGTTTCAGGTGTCGTTTGGTCCAATAAGTTGGCTAATGGTCTCTGAGATCTTCCCACTCCGAACAAGAGGACGTGGAATTAGCCTTGCAGTACTTACAAATTTTGGCTCAAATGCATTGGTGACATTTGCGTTTTCACCCTTGCAGGTATTGATACTCAAATTGCAACCTCCTAGCAGATATTTTATGATATTCTAATCTCAGCAAGTGGACACCCTAAATCTTATGGGAACAACTGAACATATCCATATATAGTTGCTGAGCTCTAGGAATTTTGCTCTGGTAATAGCACAACCTACAAAAGAAGAGAATAATTTCCTATTTAGTATCATTGCCCGTTTTGCAAAAAAATCAACCTCTTCTCCGGTTCGGATTCTGGATAGTGTATTTTGGCTTCCTACTATGCTGCTACCAGTTGCTTGTTCACAAATATATGAACAAACAGAACTTAAGTGCCAATTTCTTTTGCTACAGGAATTCCTTGGGCCAGCCAACATATTTCTTCTTTTTGGAGCCATATCGTTGCTTTCCTTCGTGTTTGTCATCTTCAATGTTCCAGAGACAAAAGGCCTAAGCTTGGAGGAGATTGAATCTAAGATCCTGAAGTAAGGTGCCAAGGCTGTACTGCAAAGTGCAAACCAGGAAGTTCGTTGGTACTCTCTAGTCTCTACCTCGCCGTTCGCAGGATCGGTGATTTAAGGGTGTGGTACAGTTTCGCCAGATACACTTGATAGATATCGGTGTAAAGTTGTTCTGCCGATTTTCTTTTTGTAATTAATATAGTTGTACATCCATCTGTAGCTCTATCAATCATAACCACGCTCCAGTTGTGAATTGTCCTTCGTCAGCTCGTTCTCAGGCAGCTGCCATGTTGTGTTGATGCCTGCAATTTTAATGATACTGTTAAAAAGTATATAGGCGTAGAATTATGCTTGCTGAATTTGCTTACATTTGATCCTTGCAAGCAAGAGCCATCGACATCACTATTAACTCTGATGCATTTGCCCCAGTAATTCTTTAACATGACTGGGCCAAGTTCCAAGCATATCACAATAAAGGATTTATGAAGCATATCACAATCACAGACAGAAACCGCGCAATTAATATTGTTGTTGTTTACTCCTTCAAGAATATACGACGTTTTGGGCACCGATGTCTTCAACATTCAACTTTGATTATTACCTTTTTTATGACTATATTCATAGAATAATATAAAATTATTACATTATGACAATATTTTTCATGACTAATCTAATGATATCATTTTCACATAACCAATGCAAATATATATTTTTTTAATATACTAGTGGTCAAAATTAAGAAAATTTGATTGCAGAGTTTCTAAACTTATAAATTTCTGAACGGAGGGAATACCACTTTTTTTTTTCTGGAAGGCGATGATGTTTTAGCATTGAAGTAAGCTGCAGATATCCTTTTCTAGTATTTGGCGTTTTTATTTATTTATTCGTGACAAGATGATTTACCTGATGTATCTGGCCCATATCCTGGCCTCGTGGGGTATCTTGGGTGCAATATTTTATATCGAGGGATATGCTATAAATAGGTAATGCTCTGTAATAACAAAATAAAATCACGAAATTACGGGCACAGAGAGAGGAAGAAGATCGGTTGCTTTCGTTCACCGAGTCTTTCTTCCCTGTGTTAAGAACTTATTTTTTTTGCTTTGCATGCTCAACCAATCGTTCCCGAAACTAGGGTTAACCATAGCGAGGTGAGCTTTCATATATGTTCCTATGTTCACTTATGCTTGGTCATCCATATGACATCATGGTAAGAAAGGATCCAATCATTCTAGATAGATAAGCAAGAATGTGGAGAGAGAATAGACAAGCCCCACGGACCAGATGTTGCTTGCTTACAGTTCAGTCCGGTCCATTCTATCCTTCCCAGCATCTTCCAAGCTCCCGAAGAAGTCAGTAAAACTCGCCGCTATATTGATATCAAATGATTTACCATGTTGAATTAACCCGACGAAAGTCTTGGTGCGTGATGGTAAGGTTAACCCGACGAAAGTCAAACCAACCATGCAGAATTCAGAAACAAGAGACAAGGAAATAACACGATATAAATGTTCGTGCCGACTTGAATGCATGCATCAATCAGGCATTGACTCGCCACGTTTCTGAGTTTTTTGCTCGCTCTTATTTCTGGAAGACAAGCAAGTCTGAAATGAATGAGATGGACTGACTGACTGCCCAACGAACGATCGACCGGACCTTCAGTCCCGGCACAGCTTCAACCGCCGTCTGCCGCAGAATAAATTCGTGTCAGCTTCTCTGCTCTGCATGTGTTTCCTGAGTCCTGACCGGCCATGGCTGTTTCGCGGTGCACTGTTGCAGCCATGGGTCTCACGTGCTTCTGCCTAGTGCTAGTGCCAGTGCCTACTATCGCATCATCTCTCCGTGATCCGATCTGCTTTCGACGCTCCGGATCTCAGGATCTGATCCCTGCTTGTTCTGTATCTAGTGTAGGAGATCTTCTTTGTCGGAAACGTAAAACTTCTTCGCCTACCGGATGTAACATCCCGGATTGAAACCCACACGCTGAATTTGGGAACTGTAAGAAAACCGTAACGCCAAATCCCAAAAATGCTTTGAACTCGATTTGTGCTGTCTCCCTTTGGAGTATTGGGAAGAATAGAAATAATATGGTTTTTCGATTACAGGGATGGTCAAGTGTAAAATCAATTTGGAGAGGGATGATTATATCACTAAGAGATTGGCGGCCTTTGTACAAGGAAGAGATGGAGATCAATATGAACTTGTTCTGTAGAAGACTAGAGACCAGCATTTAGGCGCCGCTGCCATTGGAATATGGAGTAACGTGGACCTGAAGGATAATGTGGCGTCTAATGATCAAGAGGAAGATGGTGTTTCAGATGAGCAAATGGCTATGTCAGGCTACTTCAAGGATTTAGCTGAGAAGATTATGTAATCTGGTTGTTTCATTTGCTTTATGTTTTCAGTTGGGCTGATTGTTCTCAGTTGCTGAGAGTTTTGTATGAGCTACCAAAGACTATTATTCAGTTTCAGTAATGGAACTGGGATATCGGTTTTGATGTCCTTTTGATCTAAAAAAACAATAACCCCACAGCAGTGCTTCTATACATCAACATTCTAATACAATTTGTATAAATTTTGAAGCAAACGAATGGGTAAGTAATCATCATCTATTAATCGTCTATGCTTTACTATTTATACAACTTTCAAATAATGACACGTAGAAGAAGCTCGGCCCCTAACCCCACGCACCATGTACCTAATTCATCGACAGTTCGTGGCATGCCATACGAATTCACCACGGAATTTGGAAGGAAAAGCAGTGTACCGAATGTTGTGGCCTGGTGGCACGATCCAAAAGTACCATGCTCCGGGTAAGTATAGTCTACAACAAACTGTTCTCTCCAGGTAAGTATAGTCTACAACAAACTGTTCTCAATGTGGACCGTTGGATTAAAAATCGATGATTTGGATCTTCTGAGAATACTGTTTAAAATCATTGTACCAATTTTTCACTATAGTAACACATTGTTAAATGATGTAGACCGTTTGTTGTCTCGATTCGACGACGCTGAGAGAAGAGATCTTTTCTCTAGGGGAGAGAAGGGATGTGAGAGGCGTTCTAGCTGAAGGGTGTTTGGTAAATGTAGCAATCGGTAGTCACTCTATGATAGTGAGCCACGGCACCGTGATACACGCTGCTTGACTGGCTAGCGTCTGCATGATGAAACGTTGTACACCGTCGTCTGCAGCATAAATAAGCCTACAAGTGGGTCATCACTCATCTGTAGTTCGTTGCCCACATTAAGAGTCTGCATTTACCTGCAGTGAAGTCCCGACGTCAAAACGCAAGGGGTCTTTTTTCCTGCCAAGAAAAGAAAAGAGTGCACGCAGGCACTGCCGCAGCCTACAAGCGTGTCGGGAAATCATGTAACTTTTAGGTTGGCATTTTAAATTGAGAAATTTTACAGTAGATTATACTAACAGTATATAGTAGAGAGTAAAAATTAAATCTATTCTTTGATGTGATGTTTTGAGGATATTTCTACTACTCTACTATCAAGAAAATATAAATATATACAAAAACGAATAAACGGTATATAGTAAATTTAGTGCCACCTGAAAGAGCTCTGCAAAGCTATGATTCCTAGCTAGTCGAACTGGTAGGCTTCGGGTAGATGCCGCGTATCTAGATAGTTTTCTAGACGTACTACTATTTGCAACATTTGCATGTTCTGTGTCGTCCGGTTCGATGGTAGGGTCATGTCCACTGACCATACATGAGATGAGTTACTTGCATTTTTCATGGTTTGATCGTCGAAATGACAGAACGATGCCTTGAATCTGCCAACCAACCAGTACCAGTAGAAGCATCTTTTCACGTCCAAACTCCCACCCAGCTCGTCCGTTTCTCACCCTGCTCGTCCGTTTCCACCTCCTCCGTCCGGTCGCTCCCAACTCCCATCCTTATCGAGCTCCCTCGCAATGCCGCTGTCCACTTCCATGTCCCTCTCGATCACCGTACGCCTCGCACAACCCCAACCCGAACCAACAGCAGAGCCAGCCAGCAACTACCCTCCTACTACCAGGGCGGTGCACAAGAACCCAGTGATCGCGAAAGCAAAGCACACCTTGTGTTTGTCTGGCCGTTTCCGTTTCTCACGTCGTCGTTTGCAGCGCGCGCGGTTAGTTGTTGCTGCCGTCTGTCTCATGCCGGCCGTTCTTGCCATGCTCCCGCGGCGCCGGCGGCTGATCGAGCTGGTCGCGTTCTTGCTCGTTCTCGCTTGGGGTAGCGCGGCCGCCGCCTCCGCCGCCGCCGGGCTCGTGTTTGCCGGCTTCGCTGGCAACAGCGTGACGACCAGCGGCGCGGCGGTTGTCACCCACTCCGGCCTTCTGCAGCTCACGAATGATACGAACGAGAGGTTCGGCCACGGCTTCTACCCCGTGCCGATCCGCTTCAAGAACGCCTCTACCGGCGCGCCGATCTCCTTCTCCACCACCTTTGTGATCGCCATCGTGGCCCGGTACCCGGACGCGCACGGCCACGGCCTGGCCTTCGCGCTCGCGCCATCGGTGGCCGTCCCGGGGGCCGTGGCCGGCAAGAACCTGGGCCTGTTCAACACGTCGGACAACATGGGCAGGGGGAGGAGCGAGATCGTCGCCGTCGAGCTCGACACGGCGTTGGATGAGGAGTTCCAGGACATCAACGACAACCACGTCGGCATCGACGTCAACAGCCTGCTGTCCGTGAACTCAAACCCGGCGGGGTACCACAACGTCGGCACCGGCAGATTCGCCAACCTCGACTTGAGCAGTGGCGAGCGACTACAGGTGTGGATCGAGTACGACGGCGACAGCACGCGCCTCGAGGTGACGGTGTCGCCGGCCGGCAAGCCCAGGCCAGCCATCCCGCTCATGTCATGCAGCGTCAACCTCTCGTCGGACCTGGCCGACGACACGTACGTCGGGTTCTCCGCCGCGAACGGCGCGGCCTCCAGCTCGCACTACGTTCTTGGCTGGAGCTTCCGCCTCGGCGGCGGCCGCGCGCAGGACCTCGACCTCTCCAAGCTCCCGCCGCTCCCGTTGTCAAGATCCAAGAAAAAGATGCCGCTGCTGTTGCTCGTGACACTACTCCTCCTCGCCGTCGTGGTCCTGCTCCTGGCGTCGGCGGCCGTCGCGGTGCTCGCCGTGCGGCGTCGTCGGTTTGCCGAGGAGGAGGAGGACTGGGAGATTGAGTACGGCCCTCACAGGATCAGCTACAAGGACCTGCACGTGGCGACCAAGGGCTTCCGCGAAGTCATCGGCGTCGGCGGCTTCGGCCGCGTGTACCGCGGCGTGCTCCCGAGGTCGGGCGCCGAGGTCGCCGTCAAGAAGGTGTCACACGACTCGCGGCAGGGGCTGCGGGAGTTCGTGTCGGAGATCGCGAGCATGAGGCGACTGCGCCACCGCAACCTCGTGCAGCTCCTGGGCTACTGCCGGCGGCGGGGCGAGCTGGTGCTCGTCTACGACTACATGGCGAACGGCAGCCTCGACAAGCACCTGTTCGGCAGCGCCAACCTGCCGCCTGTTCTAACCTGGGAGCAGCGCTCCAAGATCGTCCGGGGCGTCGCCGCCGGGCTGCTGTATCTGCACGAGGGGTGGGAGCAGGTTGTCGTGCACCGGGACATCAAGTCCAGCAACGTGCTCCTCGACGCCGACATGAACGGCAAGCTCAGCGACTTCGGCCTCGCGCGGCTCTACGACCACGGCAGCAACCCGCAGACCACGCACGTTGTCGGCACACTTGGGTACCTCGCGCCGGAGATGAGCAAGACCGGCAAGGCCACCACGAGCACCGATGTCTTCGCCTTCGGCGCCTTCTTGCTCGAGGTGACCTGCGGCCGGAGGCCCATGGAATTCAGCTCCAATGCCGACTCGCCGGGGCTCGTCGAGCTCGTCCTCGACTGCTGGAAAGCCGGGAAGATCAAAGACGCGAGGGATCCAAGGATCGGCAAGTGCGACGAGGACGATCTCGAGCTAGTTCTTAAGCTCGGGCTGCTCTGCTCGCACCCTGACCCGCGGCGCCGGCCGAGCATGAGGCAGGTGGTGCAGATCTTGGAAGGTGCTGCGGCGCCGCTGGAGACATTGCCGGAAGATTTCACCGGCAGCGGGATGCCGTTCGGGTACAACGAGTCATTTGACGAGTTCGTCACCATGTTCCCGTCGACGTCCGAGATCACCACCACCACGACGCAGCCGTCGTCTTGGCACTCCACCGGCGAGCAACGGCAGCTAATATTCAGCTGAGTAGAGCCACATTTTGAAGCCAATTTAGCACATTTTGGTAATGTGTATAGGACGGTTGATGACTTGATGTTGATGTATGTCAGTATGTGCCATGTGGGACTAGAAAGCAAATAATTGCAGGATTAGGGGTGTGATACTTGTCTTGAAGTGAATATAGGATACTATCAGTCGTTTTTAGAGGTGATCAAAGAGTAGTACATCAATCAGCATTATCTCTTGTACTTTTATCATTTTAGCTTTGTGCAATATCAGAAGAATGGACTCTGCAAGAAGAAAGGTTGCAACAAGAAACAGCTTCCATTAGCTCAATTCAAAACTGTTAAGGGCATATTTGAATCGCAGAAATCTCATAGGAATTTCACAATAAACAATTCAATTCCCAGAGAAAAATTCCCGCATTCCAATCGGGACCTAAAAGAAGAAATCGTGAATGATATGAACTCCAAAGCTAGCAGTTGCATCACCTTTTTCTTTCTTTCTTTTTTTTGGGGGAAAGTGATTGCAGTTGTATCACTTTACAATACAACACTAACGAAACCTCGGAAGAGTATAAAGTACGGTAATGTCGATTCTGTCATACAGCAAACATAAAATATCACTTTGGCATCTTGCTCAAAAGGAAGCAAAGATATTGCAATATGCTTAATCTTATCACGGGAAAGAGACCATGAGAACCTAAAACTTAAGGACAACAGGTCTGCTTTTAGAACAGAGATAGACATGAGCAAAGGTACGAAATATATCCAAACTCTAAATATCTCAAGGACCGAAGGAGACATTTTAAATTACACAACTAGAAGCATATCTATACTTCGTTTTGCTCCTTGGAAAGTTGTGACAAGCAATGCTAGATTTTGTCCATACAACATTAGTTTACAGGTTATCCAAGTTAGAACTAGCACCCCTACTACCCCATTGAAATGGCTAGTTCACCTATAGGCACGGATCTCTTCCTCCTTGGATTCATCGTCGTCATCTTCCTGGGTGCCTCGAGAAGCACCTTGGATCATTTCATCATCAACTCCTGCAAGAATATTTAGAGCTTTTGATGTTTAACAATTAACATTACCTGCGGATAAACTGGAAGCGAGGAAATATATAGGATGTACCTTCAATGAAGAACTCAAATTCATCATCACACGGTTCAGTTGATGCAATTCCGTTGACTGGCTGATTAATCTCCATCCAGTTTAGCTGCTCAGCCTGGCCGGAGAACAGTGTAGGTCTATCCACAACCCAGTCATCAACGATGTCTATGTTGTCGATTGAGACAGGATCAAATGCTTTCGCCTTGCGTTGTTGCCTATTTACAGTTATTAATCAAACCACCCATTGACATCTATGCTTTGCTAGCCAGCAAAAGTACAGTATTGAAATTTGAACAGAGAACGGTAAAATTCTAACAAGAGGATTTGGTTACCTGTGCTGTAGCCGTATGTTGTACTGAACAAAGGTTAGATGATGCATTCGTTGGCATTCAAAAATATTCATTCTTTGGTCATGAATTTGTTCAAAAGGAATCTGTCTCCGATCACATCCTTTAGCACTGCAGGTTTGACTGAGAATACGGACTGCTAGACGTGTCAAATTTGGGCAAGCTCCTCCATACATATACCACCATTCAGCTAAAAGATAAAATGACAATATGTCAAGATGAATTATTTCAGCAAGCTTCATAAAACAAAGTTCATCTTATAACAACCTATATCAGAGAGTGGATAAGGCTAACAATTTTTGTCAAAAGAAAGAGTAATACAGCTCTAATTTTATGGAAGGTTGATCTAGAAAACCTGACAAATGTATCTTAGGTTTTAAAGATGTCATAATTACTCAATTGAGTAAACTATTTCATTACAAATTTGTACGGCACTAACCAGGAGGTAAAGTACGCCTGGCTCGGATAGCCATTTGCCTACGAAAATCCCCTGCCGCCTCGCTCCGGTACATGTTGAGCTCCTTCTGGATTTTATCTTGGATTTTCACATCAGGGATAAGCCTTTCTATGCAATCCAGCATTCCTGAGAAGATCTCATTTGATATGTCACCTCGAATTCCATCAAAAAATAATGGATTCAGAAAGAAGCCAGCTGAATGAAGTGGCCGTGGTGTGTGCTTGTCCCATCTCAAGTTGATAATATTCCAGTAAGCCATGTAGTCATTCTTCCTCACCAGTTCTTTCTTGATTGTTTCTTTGGCTTTGTATAATCCAGCATAAACATACCCCATAGCAGGCCTCTTGTTGCTACCGACTAGCTTAAGAAGATGCCCAAGTGGTTCAGTGATGCGAACCACTGCAGCACAAGAAGACCAAAACTCTAAATTACTAACAAGATTGCTCACTTCTATCCCTCCAGGGTTCTTTGGCAGCACGCAGTGTATCCATTCGTCCGAGCTGACCATGGCCTGCAAAGCGTCCTTTAGACTGTACATGTTCTTCAGCGTGACAAAGTTCATAGCAGCACGAGTCTCTGCAGGAACTAGCAGATCCTTCCCATGCAGATATTTCTTCATCAAATTCAATGCAAGTGCACTGCTGTAGATAAACCCCGTGATGGCCTTCGCGTTTCTTATGATCTCACTGATTGCCCCCACCTTACTGAAATCTTCAAGCATTCCATTGATGCACCGGTAAGTGCATGGAGACCAGAACAATGTAGGAAACGTTTCGCCTAGCCTTTTTCCTGCTGCTGCGTGAACCTCAGAGTTGTTTGTGATTACTTGGACAACATTTTTCTCTCCAACTTCCTCAACAACATTCTTCAGTAACTCATATAATGCATCTGATGACGCGACAGTGTCTGTGGCATCGAACGATTTCAGAAACATAGTACCTTCTGGGCAGTACACTGAAAAGTTTATCAAGGTTCTGCCTTTATCAGTCGTCCACTCATCGGCCAACACTGAGCACCCAGTCCGGGACCATGAGCCCTTGTAGAACTCCAACTGAGCTGTCACTTCGTCCAGCGACTTCTTTAGAATGAAACCGCGGAAGTCGTGGTACGAGAACGCCTCAGGCCTCCCTCCTGCCGATGCAATGGCCTCGAGCATCGGCCGGAAGAAGACGGAATTCACTGCCTCCAATGGCACACCAGCGTCGTACAAGAACCTCCCAACTGCCATGTGAACCTGCTCCTTGTCCAAACCAGTCGGACGAAAATGCCTCGACGGCGGTGTAACCATGTCGAGCGCCATGACAACCTGATGAAGAGGCTGGGTCTGAGAAACAGGAGTAGGCTGAAGGGGCTGCTGGGTCTGAGGAGCAAGGAGGGTAGAGGCGTGCCTCATTGCCGCCTTCTTCTTCTTCTTCTTCTTACTAATGCTCCCACTCATGTCCCTGGTCGCCGGAGGCGTCTCTTCGAGCGGCACGGCGCCCAAGTCGAGCACCTCGTTGAGCGGGATCATGTGGATGGGGCTTTCCATCTCGCCTCCGGCACCGTCGACCTGGGCAGCGGCAGCGCCGCCATTGGAGACAGAGGGACCAGCCGCCGGGTGGGTGATCCGCCTGATGTCGTCGGTGAGGGACTGCTTGTGCTTCTTCTTGGCGGCGACGGCATCGAGGCTGTGGAGCATGGTTTCCTGGACCTCGCGGGGGACCTTGGGGCAGCAGCAGGCATTGCCGGGGCGGCGCGCGAGGTGCTCCTTGAAGCGGTGGATGCCGCCGCCCAGGAAGTGCTTGTGGCAGTACATGCACTTGAGCCTGACGCGGCCGGCCGAGCGCACCATCAGGCAGTGCTTCCACGCCGGGTCGTGCTTCTGCGCGCCGATCGGCAGGACCACCTCCGGCTCCGGCTCCGGCTCCGGCTCCGGCTCCGACTCCATCTCTTCTATACACTACCACTAGCTCCTGCACCGCATTTGTCATTACCACTAGTTATCACTACTAAGAGCTTACCATTTCTTTGCATGGTGATGCTAATTTCTTGCCAAGAAAGCAGAGCAACCAACAGGAGTAACCAATTGCGCATTTTCTCAGCAAAAGAATTTCATTTGAGCAGCGAAATGAGCATCAAATCAAATCCTAGTAGCGATGTACGAACAGAAACAAATCGGCTATTACTCAATGGCAACTATGCTCTACTGTACAACGGATCGGATAGTTTTCCTCAAGCAAAGCGAAGGGCCCAAAGCTAGGAAGAAAGCACTGCGATGGGGGCACGTGTGGCATCAAATCCCTAAATAATCCCCAATTAGCCGATGACACAAGCGCAAAATAAACCCTCAAAGCGAACCCGACAAGAGAGGAGGGCAGAGGAGGAAGGGAGAAGAACTGAAGAAGAAAAAAGTCACCCGGTTTTTTTTTCCTTACTTTCTTTTGAGGCGAATCGGCCGCCCCGGAATCGGCGGAAACCCAGACGGGACGGGAGCCGGAGGTGAGGAAGCGGAAGAGGAGAGAAGAAAACCAGGAGGAGATGGAGTGGGTGAGGAGCGGTTCGGTCTGATGGTTGTACAGGAGGGCAGGGGTTGTGCACCGGCCCAGCCGGTTCTCGCGTTGGTTGGTTCGGGTTAGGTTGGGCTCAACGACCAGGTGGGCCGACCTGGTCAGTCCCCCGGTTGGGCCGGTAGTTTCGGCAACTAAGAACCGGACCTCCCGGTTGCCCTCCCTCCATCTCTCTTACACACATACACATGGGAATCTTGGATATTGACTGTTAAGGAACCTCGCTATCGAATAGTCCGGGGTTCCCGAACAGATCTGAAGTGGAGAACAGAAAGAGAGAGAGACACGTGTTTAGGGAGAGCGAAAGCGGAAATTCTTTATTGCTAATGAATTACAGGTGTACATGGGGACCCCTCCTCCTTTATAGCGCTCTCTAGGTTTTGGCATTAGGGACCACATGGGCCTTGGTGGGCTTCGGGGTTTCTCAACACTCCTTGGGCCCTTTGCATGAGATGCATATGCCTCATTAAAACTCGGAAAAACCCGGTGGGAAAAATACTTGGAGAAAGAGTACATAGCATACGCTTATTATGTTGCTCGAATTGCCTCGTTAAAACCTTACGCAAGAAAACTTCATGAAAAACTTGCTAAGGAAAAAGAGTACAATTCTCCCAACTTCAATTGCTAATCTTGAGATTCATGTTGGGTATTCATAATTCATGCTCGGGATTCATGTGGGAGTATGTGACATATCTCCCCGAAATCGTGCACTTCTAAGTCTCATCATCCCAATTCCTTTCACGCACCTTTCAAAGGTAGATCTTTGGGAGTGATTTAGTGAACAAATCTGCAAGATTTTCACATGACTTAGTATGCAATATCTTGATCTCGTTCATCTTATGCAATTCATGAGCATAGAAGAACTTGGGGTTGATATGCTTCGTGAGATTGCTCTTCACATAACCCATACGTGCTTGGGCAACACAAGTCGCATTATCTTCATAAATTATCGTGGAGTTTGCTCAATGTTCAAACCACATGACTTACGGATGTGGTGAACCATTCTTACGAGCCATGCACATTCACGCGATGCTTCATACAAAGCGATGATTTTCGAGTGGTTTGTCGACGTCGAGACAAGAGTCCGCTAGGCGACTTCCAAGAAATTGTTGTTCCTCCATATAGGAAAACATAGCGGTTTGGGACTTGCAAGATCTGGTCCGATAAATACCCAAACATCGGCATAGCCAACCAAATTCAATTCATTATTTCTTCTAAAGAATGGATCGAGGTCTTTGCTTCCTTGGAGGTAGCGGAAGATGTCCTTGATCCCTTTCCAATGCCTTTTGGTGGGTTACGCATGCATCGAAGCTAGCAAATTCACAGCGAACGCAATGTCCGGTCTAGTGCTATTCGCAAGGTACATGAGTGCTCCTATTGCACTCAAATATGGGAATTCTGCTCCCAGGACTTCCTCCCCCTCTTCTCTAGGTCTGTATGGGTCTAGGTCTGCTTGGAGTGACCTTCCGACCATTGGAGTCTTCGCAGGATATGCCTTTTCAAATCCAAACCTTTCCAACACTTTCTGTGTGTAGGTTGATTGATGTACCAAGATTCCTCCTTGGACATGTTCAAGCTGCAAGCCTAAACAAAACTTTGTTTTACCCAAATCTTTCATTTCAAACTCAGACTTCAAGTATGAGCATGCCTCTTCAATTTCTTCATCCGTCCCAATGATGTTCAAGTCATCTACATAGACGGAGATTATCTGAGAATCCATTCGGGATCATTGTATAAACACACATGGACAATCTTCATTGCTTATGTAGCCTTTCTTGCGAGAAAGTCACTCAGCGATTGTACCACATTCTTCCCGATTGCTTCACCCATACAATGATTTCTCCAATTTCACCTGCATGCAGGTTTCTATTTGCTCCGTCTTGGTTGGGATAGGAATTCCTTCCAGTACTTTCATGTATATCTCCGAATCCAAGTTTCCATCTGAGTATCTTTGTGACAACATCCATCGACTTCATTCTCAACTTCAAGTTGATCGCCATTGAGATCAAATATCTAAAGGTAATTCCTCCCATGACCGGAGAATAGGTTTCTTTATAATCAACTCCGGGACGTTGAGTGAAACCTTGAGCTACAAGCCTTGCTTTGTACCTTACAACCGTTGTTTTCATTCCTCTTAGAACAAAGACCCATTTGTGACCTCTGGGGCTTATATGGAGAGGTGTGCGGCATACTGGCCCAAACACCTCTCTCTTGTTGAGAGACTAACTCTGCAGTGATTGCCTTTTTCCATTCTTCCCAATCTAGCCTTTTCTTGCACTCTGCGAGATGCGTGCTCGGGATCATGATCAATGATCGAGGCAATCTTCTTTGCTAAGTAGGCATCAATGTTGGTCGTTGCTCTATCCAGGATTCTCCTGTTATTACAAAGTTTATGGCCATTTCTTCATGGGGTGCTTCATGCACTTCTACTTGCTCTTCGCTGCTTTTCCTATCGCAGAGCAAGTTCCTTTAGCTTTCATCGCCTATGTGTGCGCACATTATTTCCGCGGCTTCTGCAGTGGAAGATTCAAGTCCAGAATTGCCTTTTCCATTGGCTTCTTTCGGTGCAGGTCTCAACTGCTCCCTTCTTTCCTTGGGGCATTTTCGTGATTGGTTGTGGTAAGTCCTCTCGCTTGATTTTCTCCGGACGTCTCCGGTACTTTGGGTTTGAGGAGCAGATTACTGCTCTTTTTCTTTGAGGCCTCTGAGCAGGTTGAGGATACCTTCTATTTTCTTTGGTATTTCCACCTCTCTGGTGCATTCCTTGCGGGTACATGCGACTTAACCACGCCTTCGGATCACAAAATGATCAGCAGTTCATTTGCTAAATTCGCAAATCAATTATCTTCGGACTTCTTGATTTGCTTCATTAGTGCGGGGTCATGTGCGGGGATCGGTGGAATGCCATATGATTTCCGACATTTTCATCCAAAGGTTGATTTCTCCCCTAATGACGGAAACGATCCTCGTCAAAGATGCAATCGGTGAACGGTCAGTATGCAAATCTCGATCATGGGTTCCAAATACTGATTATGGATGCACTCTCATAACCAACGTATATCCCGGACTTGCGGAGAGGGCCCATTGCGATCCATTGAGGGTGGTATAGGTACATATACCATACACCCAAATTTTCTAAGATGGGAGATCTTCGGGATGATCCGTGCACAAGTTGCATGGGGAATGGATGTTGTAGGCCGATGGTGCGAAATTGATAAGAGCTGCTGCGTGCGGGATGCGTGTCCCCAACAAGTGTTGGGCAAGTTACAACTCGCAAAAGTGGTGCGGCAATGAACTTAATCCTCTTTATTAGTGCTTACGCTAGTCAGATTCTGCGTATGAAGCGTGCGGTATGGAGTGCTCAATTGCTATCCTGTTCTTGTGCAATAATCATCAAATGCCTTTGAAGTAAATTCTCGGCATTGTCCATTCTAATGGACTTCACGCGATGATCGTGAAAGCGTTCTTAATTCTTATGATCTGCGAGATCGACTTTGCAAAAGCATGGTTTCTTGTTGACAACAAGCATACATGCGACCATTTCGAGGAAGCATCGATGAGCACCATAAAGTATCGAAAGCGGCCTCGACAGCGGTGAATCGGACCGCAAATATCCCCTGGATGCGTTCGAGGAATGCGAGGATTTCACTTTGCACTTTCATGACAGAGGGTCTAGTTATTAATTTCCGTGAGCACATGCAGGCACACAAAATCTTCATGATTCGGAAATTTTTAACATTTATGCCATGACCACATGAGTTGTTCACTATATTTCTCATCATTCTAAGACCGGGATGACCTAATCTACCATGCCATAAAGAAAATAATTGAGCTTCTAAAAGCAGTCTTCAAGGAAGTATACACTTGGTGCATGAATATTCGTGTAGTACAACCCTGATTCATATGAGGACATTTTTCTAATACCATTTTTCCACATACCGCGTGCTTCACAATGCACAAGTATTCTTTGCCATTTTCTTCATTGGTTTCTACGTGAAAACCATTGGCGCGGATGTCTTTAAAGCTTAAGAGAGTACGTGTTGATTCGAGGTACAAAGGGCTTCTTCAATTACCAAAGTTGTACCCATAGGCAATATAATAGTGGCTCTTCTGAGCCGATTACATATGAGTCGCTTCTGCGATCGTAGTAATCTTTCCATTCTTCGTGATCATTGGAAATACTTAGACTCTCTTAAGATGGTATTTGTTGTGCCACTATCAACAATGCATATCTCTTCCATTTGGGCGCTACACGATTTCTAGATAAAAGAAATATAATTCTAATCAAATAGAGGCAAAACAATCCAAATATTACTTGCAAAATTGAAGAATACTGGAATAAAGAATAAATTGCGTATTTATTCATGAAAGAAGTATGCTCTTCTAGAGCTTACTATTCATTATTCAAAGAAAATGCTAACAACCATAATCTAAAAGAAAATGCGATTCATGCATTTAAATGGCAGTGCATGGTTTGATCGTTCTGCTCGACGGTAGGTTTCGCGTCCTGCGAGGACCCTAGACCAATCGCAGCACGGAGCTTCTTGCCCCCAAGAACTATCTTCACGTCCGATGCCCAAGTGAGGTAGTTCTAACCGTGCGGGGCCAGCTCTTCAAACTCACGATTCACGATTCATGATTTCAAAATTCTGGTTTAGATTACTGCGTGTAATCTGATAGAAAATGGTTGCAAAAAGCATAAAGTGCAGGAAAATAAATTCATATGCATTGCAATATATTAAATAAAGCAAAGAGATTCAAAAATCATAAAGAATATTCACAAAACAGAGAAATAAAGATAGAAAAATTAAAAAGCAGAGCCAAAAATCTTCTTGATTTTACGCAATTTTCAAAATTTTACGCAATTTTTCCGAATTTTTCTTCTTTTCTTTCTTTTTTTTTTTTAGAACCACTGCTGCCATTTTGCTCAAGCTGCGTGGCTTATTCGCCGGCCCATCACTGTGTGCGGCTAGGGTTTCCAGCCGCATACTTGCCCGTCTGCGTCTTTTCCTTTTTTTTTCGTGCGCCGTCTTCTTTTCTTCTGTCTGCGCCCCATTTGCGCGCGCCGCCACTCCACTTCTTCCTCGCGCCACGCCGTCTCCTCCTTATGGCGCTCCGACTTCTCTTCTTGCCGCCCGGCTTGCGCCGCTTCGCGCCGGGCACATGCCGGAACGAGCGCGGATGCAAATAGTGGGCGACCGAAGCCGAGGCATCGTTGCGCTGAAGCCGAGGCATCGGCTGTGGCCGAGCCGCGGCGGCCGGGGAGGCTGCGCGACCGGGTTGTTGTGGCGTGGCTGGCCGGAACGGCGATGCGACTTTCGGGGTGGCGTGTGCGCTGCCGGCCGGCGTCCCGTGTGGCGTGGAGGCGCGGCGCCACTTCGTCGGCATCGCAAGGCCGTCGACACCGGCGGCGGCGTGGGGCACGGCTTCATCGGCGCGGACGGCCGAGGCGCCGGCGGCGGCGGCGGGCGGCGTCGCCGGCGGCGGCGGCTCAGCGCCAGCAGCGCGGCGCAGCGGAGCCGACGAGGAGCTCTCGCCGGCCGGATCGGCGGACCGAGCCGAGGCGGTTGCTAAGCGGAGGCGGTCGGGAGGGCGCACACGCTGGCCGAGGGCGGACGGACGCCTGCGGCCGAGGCGGTGGCTCGCCGGCCGGGAGGCTCCAGCCGGTTTGGCCGGCGAGGCGCGGCGAGCCGGCGGTGGTGGTGGCAGCATGCAGGCGCGGAGGCTTGATGCGTTCGGCCGGGCTTGCTTCAGCGCGCCAATGCGGCGTCGGCGCGTGGGGCCGAGGCCGAGGCCGGTCGCCGGGGCGTGGCGCGCGGCTGATGCGACGGCCGGCGCGCGCCGGGTCGGCCGAGCCGAGCGACGCTTCTTGCGTCGTCTGTGATGGACTCGAGCCGACGGCGGCAGCGCGGGGCCGAGGCCGCCGCGCCGCGCGGCGTCCGGTGGTGAACCGAGGCCGACGAGCGGCGGCGGCGACGTCTTTGCGTGCACGAGGCGACATGGGCGGAGGCGGCGACGGCGGCCGTCGGCGACGCTCACGTCTTGCGCCAAGACCGAGGCAAGACGTCGATTTCCTTCTTTTTTTTTCGTGATGAGCGATGAATTCGTGTATGTGGCTTCATGCCGAGTAGCCGAGCATTCTTCGCGTAAGCTGCGCCACGTAGGATAGATGCATGCATAGAAAAAGAACGATTAGATTCAAACGCTAATCCCACCTTTTCTCACCTTTTCTATTCTCGATCTCCGTAGAGCAATTCGTGCCGATAACGTGTTAAGGAACCTCATTATCGAATAGTCCGGGTTCCAACAGATCCGAAGTGGAGAAACGAAGAGAGAGACACGTGTTTAGGGAGAGCGAAGCGGAAATTCTTTATTGCTAATGAATTACAGGTATATGGGGACCCCTCCTCCTTTTATAGCGCTCTCTAGGGTTTCGGCATTAGGGACCACATGGGCCTTCGGTGGGCTTTCAGGGTTTCTCAACATTGACGTCCATCTATTTTTGTTTTTGTTTGGTCTGAATTCTACGCTAAACTGACTAAAGTTAATGTCTGAATTGATACGATGGTACACATAATATAAAGTTATCTATAAATTCGTCTATTAAATAGTAGATAATATCTTTCTCTTTTCTTTACGTCACTAAAAAAATAGTGCCTAGCATACCCTTACCGGACAGCTACGTGCCCTAACTGGTCACTCGCAAATCACAAAGGTAGAAGTTCACAACAAGACCGTGGAACAAAGAGAGCTTGGTGCCAACTCTTCCCACAGGCTTTTAGACTTCTGCCCTGAATTCAGCCCAGACTCCCAGTTCTGAAATTCTGCTTGCAGATCTTTCAGGAAATCCGCTGCAAAACCAGAACCACAGTGGTGTCAACAAATGAGCATTTTGTGTTCAATTGCTCTTTTCATATCTCCATATTACTATCTACCAGAAGTCCCAACGAACAAAAACTAAACGGAATCGCAGTATTAGTAGTTTTTTGGCAGAAACTGCGATGGAATCTCACTGAGACTATCAAGTGATCAACCAACCACTGATGGAACCTCAGTTCACTCACTGACTAGCACAAATTTCCAGCCCCAGAAATACAGTTTATTAAAGCAGAAGAGAAGAGGTTCCAGTACCAAACCCATAGAATTGCTCCTCTGCAGCAGTTGATTTGCTCTTCCCGGAGGTCCAAGACGAATCTAGGTGGCTGCTTGCGTACTTGGACCGGCTCTCTGAATTCACCAGCGTGTTGTACGCATGCTTGATACGCAGAAATTTCTCCTGAGCGGCTGAGCATTGGCCTGTGTTGAGAAAATCACAAACGCAAACATTAAAAATCTCCAAAAATGGTGAAGCTACCATTGCTCAATCCTCCTCCTAATCACGCAGAAAAGAGTGGAACGCAACGGGGTAGTAGGGACGAGCAGCACAATGGCACGCACTTCCTTGTTGACGTCCGGGAGGTACTTGAGCGTGAGCCGACAGTACGCGCGCTTGATCTCGTCGGGCGCCGCCGACGGCGACACGCCGAGCACCTCGTACGGGGACACCCTCCGCCCGCCTCCGGCATCCGCGCGGGCCCAGGAAAGGAGAGGCGCGCGGAGGACCCGGAGCGCGAGGAAGCGACTGCGCGGGGGAGGGAGAGGGGGACGCGGAGTGGCGGCCTGCAGCTTCAGCGCCATTGCGCAAGAGGAAGCCGATGTGGTTGCAGCCTCTTGCAGGATTCACAGCCGCTCCACCTCCGAATCGCTCGCGACGAGCCTTCGACCGGACGACGGAGATCCCCTGCAGTCCGGTGGACGGGGATTGCACGCAGTCGCCCCGGACTGTCCAATCAAGAAACAACGGTCTGGACCTCCTGTGAATGCTGCAAAAAAAACTTTTTTGTTACTGTAGCAACACACTATGGATTAATTCGAAGTTTCGAACCGTCTGCCTCGATCGGATCACGCAGACTGTAGGGGGACTCTGTCCTCGACTGGAGCAGGCAGCAGCATCCACCGTTCAGATCAAGCGGCACATGCGCCGAGGTAAGGATCGGACACTGGAAGAGTAATTCATTATTCACCACACCACCTCGACATTGTGAAACAAGAATCTAAGATGACAATCGAAATTTAATCGTCGTGCAAGAGATTTATAAGTAGCCTTGATAATTTACGAGCATCATAAAATACAAGTATCTGTCAACCTCGTACAAGTAAACGCCCAAAATAAAATGCAGAGCTGATCAGCATAGTACAACTGTAGGAGCGTACAAGAGGTTGTAGAGTTGTGCAGGCCGAAGTACCAAACTGCTATCAGGTCTGCTGTAAAGACTTTCACAATCCTTGCAAGCCTAGGAACTGGTGTTGGAAGATGGTCCAGGGCCTAGCAGCAATGGCGGATCCTTCTTCCCGCTGCCGGAATCAGAATCGTCTTTCGGGGGTGGTCTTGCTGTGGCCCACGCGCGAAGCGGCGGCTCAAACAACTTCCCAGCAACATCTGGCGGCGGCTGTTGCGGGGCGTCCTCTCCGGGAAGCACTACGAGACCCTTCTCCCTGAGAGACGACGGCTCGCTGTAGCATTCACTCCAGAGGGAGTCTACAAGTTGTCGCTCCTCGCGAGCAGCATGGAGATCGTCAGCATCCATTGTGCTGATGCCCTCGATTCGGCTCCTGAGGACATCTTTCAGCCTGTCTTGATCAGGTAGATTGTTGACAGCACCCGGTTTCTTGTCCCGTGCCAGCTCAAGAAGACCACCTAAGGCAGCCTCTCGAACTCCAGAATCGTCACTGGATGCGAGGTGCATCATTTGATTCGGAAGACCAAGCTCTGTAGCAACACTCCTATCCACCTTGTCATTGTGCAGCAGGTACTGTATGAGATTCAGAGCTTTCCTGGAATGATACATACAACCATATTGTTACGGACATTTCAGGTGCATAATTCAAGTAGCAGCGAAAACTTCTCAGTCAAACCAGTAAGTCCAAAAATTCTGTAAAAAAAATACTGGCACGACCAAATCAAATGACTTGATATCAGCACAATCATAATCGCTCCATTAGCAAAGTAAAGTTGGAAGAGCACATAAGCGCTTTATTCTTAGCATTTTGGATTCTTGCACTACAATTTTTAGTGAAGTGTGCAGGTACATGACTTCTGAACAGAGAACCCATTTACACCCAATTCCACTGCCTTTCAAAATGTTGTGCCAATACAAGGCCATTTTATCGAAAGAAAAGGCAAGCATAGGTCTACATGGTCATAGTGTTCAACAAGACAGGTCAATCTAATCAGAAAATTGTCTTACGGAATATTGTGTCATAGCTCTTCTGAATACCACACAACGTACCTCTGAAGTCTAGCATCATCGGAACCAAGGGCATCTTTCAGTGCAGCATAGCCATTTCCTAGGCGAAATGCAGCAATTCCTGGCTGGTTATGTCGAATCAGAGCTGCAATGGCATAGTATCTATTGATTAGAAGGAATAACAGAAGGAAACTATGTGCAGTTGAAATTTGAGGTCCTTGCATAAGATTATATTCCATTTTTGTCATATATGGTACGCATTGCTACGAGTACAAAGGGAAGAAAATGACTTACAAGATATTGCTCCAAGAGCTTTTGTGCGTGCATTCGTACTAGGATCAGATCTGAAGTTTGTCAACAGTGGCTCCAGTCCATTAGATTCCATGACAAGTTGCTGGCTTTTCGGGTTATTCTGCACAATTGTACTCACAACTTCTGCTGCCTTTGCTCGGATGCCAGCATGTGAATTTTTCAAGTAACCAAGTAGAGGATCTAATCCACCAATAGAATGAAGATCTGATTGGATAATTTATACAGGTTACCAATTTCATATGGTTAACCACAGAATAACCATTTAGAAATAACGAAAACATTAGATTCAACCATGATCTCACCATTTGCCATGTCGATAGATTCCACATGCTCTTGTAACTCATCCAACATATCTGGACATAAAATTAGAAAAATGGACGTCAGCACTAATAACTCAGTGGACTTTTATCACGCATATGCTAATAGGCAATTAGGAAAGTGCAATTTTAACAAACTCTTAAGGGGTATACATTGTTGGGACTTGGGATAAACAACAATAACTTGATTGTAGACCAAAAGGGTCTATATAGACATGTACAGCGATAGTACATGAAAAGGAAAAGCAGGACCTAATCCAAATAAATCATCATATATAGATTAACAATGCAAAGAAAGAAGTGAATAACTGTAGCAACACATAAACAGATTGACTTCGTGTCACTGCAACAATGTTGCCCCAAATGAAGCCCCCATATGATTATCAACTACTAAAAAAATGAAGCTTTGCAACTAGCAGAAAGATCAACTATTTTATCAAAAGAACAGGAAATATCATACTCCTCCAGTTATTACATCTGCCAAAAAAGTTGGTTCTATGAATCTCAACCCCCCACTAGGCACACAAATTGCATAGCAGAAATTTTGTTTGCATCAAGAACAGCAACCAGCCTGCTTACACATCGCTGCAGAAATTACAATCCATCACTACCGTAAAGCTTTTCAGTTGATGGTGCTGTCATGTTCTTCCCATCTATCATATCCTACAGACCTAAACATACTATGAATTTAAGCAAATGTGTATGACACCCTCAAGTTCCTAGTTATAAAAATTGAACTAAGAAAGACTTGCATGTTGTCAAACATATACGAGCTACCACACAACCAGAGTTCTAAAATGCATTGAATGCTGTCAGCTGTGTACACAGACAGCTATATAGTGTGTGGGCTATATCAATTGCACGTACAACATATTTTTTGCAACCGCTGGAAGTAACAGTAAGAATGTAAAAGCATGATAAGTTCTTTTAGTTGGAGAACGCATGGAGATTGAGAAAACAAGAACACTTGAAAGAGTACCTTCGATGTTCTCCGGAGTCACGCCCTGAGACTGCAAGACATCTTCAGGGGTTTTCATCACCTGGGTGATCTCCTTCATCCTCTTGACAACATCGATTGTATTCGCCTGCATTGCCTCCATGAACCATTTCCTGTCGTCCTCACTGCAAACCGAAAACAAGAGAATTATGAACAACAAGAATACTTGTGACACGACAGATCAATTCGTCATTTGAACTGCTGGCACATTTGGAACAGTTACAGGTAAGGGCGAAGAGAAAAGGCAAAAAAGAATAAACTTTTGGTTGGGCAGTACCTAAATTTCCGACGCGAAATTAAGATTTTAGTGCCTGCCACTAGTGATTCATATAATTGTCTTACTTTGGGATAGATAGAGTAATTCAAACAAAACAATAGCACACTAGTAACAAGTAGCAGGACGATAATTTAGTAAAATAATAATACAGGTTGGATATCGTGTTTCAATTCATCCAAGACACGAATAGGTCGCTGATATAGTACTAGGGAACGCACAAGTATCGCATCATTAACCCAAACTCGCACTGGGTACAGACAGGAGAGTAGTAATTCTGGCCGCAAATCTGAAAGCAATGGACCGCAAGCGCAAAAACACACCAGAATCATTCGCGCGCGCGTCGCAACAACCATAGCTTGTGACTCGAACCAGAGCCGAACACCAAAACTGAGCACACGACAGGAGGAGCACGAGCAAGGGGTTTGCAACACAAGAAATGCAAAATAAATAAAAAACGAGCAGATAAGCGGCGGGGTGGGGGAGATCTGGACCTGAGGGCGCGCGGCGGGTTGGTGCCGTCGCCGTGGGCGAGGCTCCACTTGAGCAGGCCGTTCCAGTCGGGCCCTCCTCCTTCCTTGGCCATCGAACCGACGCTGCCGCTGCCGGTGAGGCGAGGCGAGGCGAGGCGATTGGTTGGTTCAGGTGTTGGTGCGCGGCCGCGGGAAATGAAAACAGCAAATGAAAACAGCACAAGAAGCTGAAGCCTCCTCCCCTCCTTTTATGGGGAGAGTTGCAGTGGTCAGTCGTGGCGTCGTCGAGAGGGACCTCGCCGCGGCGGCGGAGTCCAGAGTATTCAGGAACCTGCGCTGCTCTTCCTATCAGATCGCTCGGCCGCGTTCGGATCCACGGGCCGTCTGGCTTGTGGAACTCCGGGCCAAGATCCATTTAAGCTTTTCTTGAGTCGGCCTATGTTGAGCTACATCTACGGCCTAGACAGAAATCAAGCTTAGAGAGGCCCGAATTGGAAACCGGGACCGGATCCGTGCTAGCCCGATTGTTCTCGAGCTCCCACGTTGGTGAAACTGGCACAAACTTGCCCGGTTCCCGGCGCGAACTGCTGGTTCGGAGATCACGAGAGAGAGAAGAGAAGCGAGTCTAGATTTGGTCATGGAAGGCAACAGCTACGCGCCAGAGCGGAATCGGCACCCGAACAAACGAGATGAGACTTAAGAGCATGACTCGCAACACGTACACAGATTAACCAACGGAGCAGCAGCCGTACTTTTCGGTTTTCACAAAGCACAGACAGAATGGCGCAGTAAGCAAAATGAATGTTGGACCACTTGGACGAACTAAGGAATTAGCACATGCTAGCCTTGTTGCCGTCTAGGAGCACTTCTTTTCCAATTTGAAAGAACATTTACATGAACCTTCCGAACTTGTCCTAATCTTTCTCTTCTACCTGACAGCAACATACGCGCAGGCAGGGTGGTAGATACAATCTTGAACATCACAAAAGCAAAAGAGGAAATGCACATCCGTCTTCTCCCCAAAATCCAAAACTGGATGTGCGACATCCCTGCACCAACTATATCACTGGCACTGCACCGATGTACAGAGGCAGCATTGATGGATGTGCGTAGATTTAATCACGCGCAGCTGGAGGCCTGCCTCCGCGGCGGCGCGAGCGCGAACAGGGACTCGAGGTCCGGCGGCTGGAAGTAGCCCCCCTTGGGCGGTTCCCGCCGCTCCTTCCCGAGCTCCGGCGGCGCCACCGCCTTCTTCCTCGGCGGCGCCGGGCACGGCGGCACCACCGGAATGCGGCACTCCTCCCTCCTCGGCGTCTCCCACCCCTGCTCCTCCACCACCATCTCCATCACCTCCTCCTCGCCGTGCTCCACCCCCATCGCTCCTCTTCCTGGAAAAAGATTTGATGAACAAAAGCTTGTACGCGAGGTAAGAACAGAGCAAGAAAGCAACCGCACTAGCTAAGCCGGAGGAGTAATATAGTACTACTGCGGTGGGTGGTGATGCAGCAAGCGAAGCGGAGTGGAGTCCAGCGGCGTTGCGGTGGCGCGATGAGATGTCCTGTGGGGGTTGTATTGACAACCTCTATGATTTGTGGGGCCAAGGGATGGTGGGGTCCGCTTGCCTGCGAGAGGGAGGTGTCCGCGCGGTGGTGGGATGGTTGGGAGAGTTACGTGGCACCGACTCGCGAATGCGCGGGAAGCGCGTCGGTCGAGAGTGGCGGCGGAATGGTCTAGACCTCCACTGCGGATTCTCTGTGGCATCGCAGTGTCGCACCAATAACCAGAGGACCACCCCACCCCTCCGTCGTGTGAAGAACTGAAAACTATGAACCGCCGCACCGATACAGCTCGGAAATAAACATTCCGTTCTCAAATGGAGTTGTCGTATTTTATGTCCCATGGATTACCCCTCCTTATTTACTACCCTTGTGAGAATATTACAGGCCACTTAGTCACGCTTTATGCAAAGTCTAGTTTTCTTGCTATGCATGATTTGGTAAAAGGTGGCAAGTAATTAAGACACCGCCAAATTGTTCATTTTGAGCTGGAACAAGTTTTATGGAGTCCTCACAAAAAAAAAGGGGGGTTATATGGAGTATTACTGGGAGCCTCCCACCACGGGTACGAAAATGCCATTGTCGCAGTGGATTCAAGCTAATTCGGCGGTTCAAATGTCGCGTTTAGTTGTCTAAATGAGGCTAGATAAGATATGATCATCCAGTCTAGTAGGGATGGAGTTACTAGATATCTGTTTGGTTGGGAAGATCCAAGATGAGCTAATTTTTTGTTTGGTTGGGTAGATGAGACTAAATAGAATGAGATAATTTTTAATTTGGATGAATGGACTAGCTGTGATCAACGTTTCAAATTTCGGTTTAGAATTTTTGGACAATTTTTTTGACAAAATTTGACCGGTACACTTCGGCGAAATTTGAATTTGATCGAGTACACTTCTTTATGCAACAAACTGTATGAGCTCGTCTGGCTTTTTTTATGGCTCTATCCAGCATCTTAGGAGGAAATTCCTAAAGACTAGATAATCATATCCTATCCATCCACTCATCTAAACAATTGGTTGACTCTAAATCCATGGATGTCCATATCTTATCCAGCCTCATCCAGGCAACCAAATGCCACCCAAATTCAGCCTCAAACATTGACTACTCCATGGAGAAGGCATACTAGAAAAATGCTTCTGAGCATATCTCATGGGTACATGGGCTCATAGTTCAAAATTCCAGCAAAATTTCGGAAATTTTGTCTAAGATTTTAGATTTCAACCGGGGACGATTTAAAATCTCGGTTAAATAAAAAAATAAAAAAAACCAAATTGCTATAGTAATTTCAGAAATTTTGACTACGAGACCGAATTTTGACTTTTAAGGACCGAATTTGGGTCAATAACCCTTAAGAATGTCATTTTCCACGAAAATTTGTTGAAAAACCAAAATTTTGAGATATTTTATAAAAATAGTAGAAACACTGTCAGATTTTTGTAAAATTATACAAGCTTGATCATACTCTGAAAAGTTTATAATAGCATATTTAGTAGTCTAAGATCATAAATAAAAACTTCCAAAAGAACTGAACTTCATTTGTTATATTTAAAAATTCAAAAATCTGATGAACATAACTGAGTCGATAACCATGTTAGAATTTTATAAATTCGTTCGAGTGTGATCATGATCCAAAACTTTTATGAGATCTTAATAATTGCCTCAGAACATTTCTCTAAAAGTTTAAAAATTGTAAACTTTTCTGATCATTCCATCAAATCCATGGAAGCAATACATGTAGCACTATAGGGCTTTTATCAAGACAGGAGCACTGTCACAATTTTTTAAAATTTCTCAAGTTTGATCATCATATGAAAAATTTATGAGAATATTAGTGATACGTCAGAGCCATCCAATTTTTTTTCAAAATATTCTAACGTGGTTTGGACTATTTTTCATTCGGTTGAAATTTGTCGATCAATCCTTTTTTTCAGAATAGTAGCATTGTCCGAATTTTTGAAAATTCTTTGAGCTCGATCATCATCTAAAAATTTTCTGAGAACATTATTGTTGCCTTAGAACCTTCCACAATTTTTTTTAAAATTTTCTAACGTGGTTTGCATCGTTTTTCATTCGGTTGAAATTTGCCGGACAGTCTTTTATCAAGACAGTAACACTTTTAGAATTTTTAAAAAATTCCATAGGCTTGACCATTATCTGAATTTTTTTTGAAAATATTGGAGTTGTGGTGAGGAACGTGACACGTGTAGCCAACCCAATCGCAGGGATAGAAAAAGTGTACGCTAGCATGGCACGGACGCGCAGGCACAGCTCCTTCCAAAGAAACCCTTAGCTTTTTTTAAGCCTCTCACACTGTTTTGCAATATCAAATAAATTTTAAAAAAATGCTTTTCTCCCTAACATGAAAGCGATGATATCACCTATTATATCTGTGTACCTTAGCAGGTGGCAGGACCCATGACAATTCGAGCAACCACAACAAAAATTTGGTGCCGAACTAGGACAGCATAATAGAATGTTTACTGTATCCAAACTCGGTAGGAAGAGAAGCTACGATAGATAGCATGTGCTAACTACTGATGTTTCTACGGTTAAGAAAGGAGTTAGATTTATAATTTCATTTAAAAGATAACTAAAAGTGAAAAGAAAGTGTGCGGGACTCCCGCGTTCTCAAGCTGGAGCTGGAGCATGGAACGGAGTCAGCGAACGCTTTTGGAGCTGAGCATTCTGTTGGGTGGCGCCTCTCCTAGGCTTCGCGCGCAAGGTGCCGCTCGCCCGTGCGGCTTGCTAGCGTTGCCGCACGCGCGTAGGCCACCGTGGAACCGAAAGCAAATAGGGTAACCACTATTAACTCACAAAAGGGAAGAAAATACATGTAGACAAACATCAGCAACTTCAGGAGAGAAATATTCTTGGGTTTTGTGCAGCTTCCTATTAATCCCAGATTTCAAGTGAAGTTAGTAAGATTTCAGGACTTCAAACCGTAAGCTCAATAACCCAGCCAGTCAAGAGCCTTCCAATCGACTCACAACAGAAGCAAATTACGTCCAAATTTGAAAAAGACGTGCACAAGCTCCCTCAAATAAACACCATCATCAGCTGCTCAAGAATGATGTGCAGCAACTTTTTTTTAAGGGCGAGTGGCCACTTTGCTACCTCAAACCTTCGCAGATCACATAGATCTCCCTCGAACTAGATCTTGTCACCTTAGGCCTCAGCCATGATACTTTCTTGAACTTCCGTTTGCATAATTTGCCAAAATCTACAGCAATGCAACGATTGATCAGACTTTGCCGTTATATCGACTGCAACAATAGCAAACAAAATAAACTAATTGTAAGAACTTTATTTAACCTGCTATATCCTCATTCTCAAGAAACTTGATAACTAGGTTGCCTCCAAGTCTAAGAACACCATCCTCATCATCATCAAGATCAGTGGAGCTCTGAAACTTCTCTATAGTTGCACTATAATCTGAATCTTTTATTTTTATCTTGCCAACTGCCAAAGAGAGTGCACGCATGCCTAAACTCACAAGATATAGCTGCATCTTTGGTTGTGATCCCCGAAACTACTAGACACATGTCGGGCAATATCACAGAGAATCTCGCTCCTGTATAGCAGAGTAACATTGATTAATCAAATTAACAATGCATTGATTGCTCACCTGCAAGGCTGCAAGACACAGCACACATATAGCTGACAACCCTTGCTTTGGTATTTCTAATCATAGATGCCTCACATTGAGCAGAGGCAAGTTCGGTATTTGGATTGATGAAGCTTCATATTACTCCCTCCATTTCACTATTTTTGTCCATAATCCAGCCCACAGACCATGAAACACTAAATCTAAGAAATATTTAACGAGAAATGACCATACATACTTTTAGTAAATAGGGTACCACAAATACTTAACCTCTTCCAAAGCATTTAAGGGTAGAGAGAGGAAAAATTACAATATGTACACTCCAGATTCTCTCAATGAACAAATATAATGAAATGGATACTCCCGAGGCCATGGACAGATATAGTGAAATGGAGGCAGTATCAGTTGCCTTATTAGTTCGTGTGGTGAATAGGACCGATGGTTAGGTTACATATATCACACAGAATACAGAATATTCTCAAAAGTTCTGGTAATCAACTATGAATTGTACTTCTAATACCAGGGTACACTTAATTAATTAATACAAGTTGGCCCTTCATGAATCACAATTTGCAGCACCATATCCCGCCTCTCTAACAAGTAAATGCCCATTCATTCTTCAAGACTTATTCTTCAACCTTTGAGTTTTGGTTGTGTGCGTTCCCATCTATTAAGCACCATATACAGATGAACAAACTACAACACTCTGGCGATGTTTCAAACAATTCCTTACACACATTTCTGATAATTAACAATTCTTTTGTCACAAGCTGTCACAAGTACTGCTAGTCACTAAACCCCAATACACCTACGTGTGAGCTTTTCGAGACTACTACATGTTGTGAAGCTAAGAAATTTTTGCGGATCATACGCTCCCATACAAAATATATGGATTTTTAGCTCAGTTACAAAGATTTCACGGATTTGAACCAACACGCCACATTTCATGCTCAGATTAATCAAAATTCGATCGAAACCTAATTCGATTAATCTAAGCAAAACCCCACATTTACATGCTCTATCAATTTGCACGTCCAACCTAAGTCCAGTAATAGATAAAAGCAGGCTATCGAACCTGCGGCAACATTGCCTGAGCTTGCTGCTTCATCAGAGCCATCACGTCGGCACAGACCGTCCTGACCCGTGAGTCGCAGTGCGCCGAGGGGACCTTCAGCTTCTGCTCTGCAACAACCGAGCACTAAATCAGGCCAACCATCCCGTGCATCAGACACAGCGATCAACGACAATTTGGCCGCCAATGACCTTGACATCAACGCTGACGACCAGGCCGCCCTTCTCGAGCGGATCGAGGTTCTGGCAAGCCACCTACGCGCACCACCGATCCAGTCACTAACATCAACGAGAGATGAGACTTGTGAGTGCGCGGAGAAGAGGAGAGGGATCATCGTCACCAGGAGCCACGCGTCGGGAGCGCAGCTGAGGTCGAGGACGGCAGCGCAGGGGTAACGAGCTTGTGCTACCTCTGTATCTGGATCAGCTGCAACAGCGAAGCAAGCGGTTCGCGTGAGACCCCGAAGGCAGAGCGGGGGAGAGAGAGGGGGGAGGTGCCAACCTTGAAGGCGGAGAGGAGCGGGCAACGTAGCCGAGACGCTGGGCCTCGCGGTAGAAGAAGTTGGCGGTGCTCGCCTCGCCGCGCCGCTCATGTTCCGTTCGGCGGCGACGAACGACGACGAATGGCGATTTGTTAGGGTTTTTGCCCGTTTTGCGGGCGCGCGGGTGGGCGCTTTATTAGGCTCAAAATGCAAATTGTCCGTCACCTATTCTAGTCCCTTGAAATTCATGTTCACAGATTTGATTTCCCCCTTCGTATTTATGAAACTAGGCGCAGTTTGTTCGGCTTCTGTTTAAAGAAAATCAGATTGTTTATCGAACGGAGTATTCTAGATAACTTCTCTTACAATTAGAAGCTGCTCTCTATATAAAATTAGAATCCGATTAAAACCTGATTCTCGTCAGCCCGGTTCAGAATCTAGAAGTCGTAGTCGGTCTGACCCGATTCTCCCACAATCAGAAACAATTTCTCCCATAATCCAAAATACACAATCTAAAAGCTGAAATGAACCGGACCTATCTCCCTGGCTAACAGTACAACTTTTGAAAAAAAAATTGACACGGGGCTAAGGCCATATACAACACGAAGCTTGTATCAGACCCTTTGACGGATTGGCTGCTTAGCCTTTCCACAGTGGAGCGTATTTGCATGCAGATGTGTTGCTGTGCTGCTTGGAGAGAAGGTCGGTGCTTTGACGGATTCTTCTGCACAGATGCTTGTATATGAGCTACAGTTCAGAGGTAAATCAACGGTAAGAGTAGGGATGTCAACCGAATTTGCGTTGGAGCTTGTAGCCGCTTAGACAAGCTCTTAACCTTTATAAATTAAATAAGCATCTGTATAATAATTATCTGTACTGGAGAACTAACTTTTAAATAGATATTCGTTGATATGGCATTGTTTCTCACCCTCCAAACATCTATCTGTGCATCTTTGCTTTGGGTATGGCCTAATAAAGCAAAGGTTTGGGGTTGGTGGGGCTGCGCCGGGAAGCCCAGGTGTGACGTGGCCACCCTCCGCGCCGCGCGCACTATTGGCATGTAGGATCGGCACGGCCTTCTAGACGGTTCAGGAAATCAAATCCTCAACACTCTCGGTCTCTCAGCCTCTCTTCCCCTTCCGTCTTCTCCCCCTCGCAGCCATTGACGGCAGTACAGGTACCGCACCGTGGGACTAGCCGGAGCCAGCACCAACTCTCGGGTCATGGCGGATTCGGCCGCGCCTCGCTCCACAGTCCTCGTCACCGGCGCTGGCGGCCGCACAGGTAACCTCCTTCCCTGTCGTCACCTCCATCAGTACATCAGGGTCCCCGTAGCGGGTGCTGTAGTTGTCCTGTTTCTTGGAACGAAACCGGGTGACCGCTGAATTCACCTGTTGTGCAAGGTTCCTGGGATCCATATATTGTTCCTTGATGGGGAATTTTTATTCACTAGAGCATTCTGGGAATTTCGATGGAAATGGAACTCGCCTTTAATCTGGGCTACAGGGATTTTATCACAGTGTTCTCTAGGATAAGATGCCTTGGCTGGCATGGCAGCTAATAAGAAGATGACTTAGGATTTGAAAAAAAAAATCTCAATGTGAATGTGTAACAATTTCTGCATCTCTATATTGGCTCATGACACCCAAACGGTTACTCCATCTTAGGCCAAATTGTCTACAAGAAGCTTAAAGAGAGATCCGAGCAATTTGTCGCGAGAGGTCTAGTTAGGACAGAGGAGAGTAAACAAAAGATTGGAGGAACGGATGATGTTTACATTGCCGATATAAGGGATGCAGAGCGTCTTGTACCTGCTGTTGAAGGCGTCGATGCGCTCATAATCCTCACAAGTGCTGTCCCTAAGATGAAACCGGGTTTTGACCCTAGCAAAGGTGGAAGGCCTGAGTTCTACTATGAAGATGGAATGTATCCTGAGCAGGTTGGTTGAGCGAAACGCTCTTCAAGTTCATATATAGAATGTGTTATCAAACCTCTTAAGTGCTTGTGCTCAAATTGGCTGTGGATGTGTGTTAGGTGGATTGGATTGGCCAAAAGAACCAAATTGATGCTGGTAAGCTTGTTGTTCATTCTGCTTCGTTCTTCAGTCTGTAAAGGTATGTTAGGTTGATTGATTGTTTTGACAGCCAAAGCTGCTGGAGTGAAGCATATAGTGTTAGTGGGATCCATGGGAGGAACAAATCCTAACCATCCACTGAACAGCCTTGGCAATGGCAATATACTGGTGAGTTGGGCCATTCCTCTTTGCTTAAGTTGTATAGTGGAGCTTTGGCTCTAGCTTTCACTGGAAACTTATTATCTGGCTTCAAAGCATTTAAAGTACAAAATAAAATCTTTAGAAGGAATGATAGATTGGCAGTAGATGTCATGAGCTAGCTGTCTCAAAAGTCAAACGGCTGTACATGAAACAATGGCTTGCCATAGAAATTTCCAATTGATAGATAAGTCACCAAAGCAAAACACCTTGATAAAGAAAGTTTTACAAATGAGCTTTTCTGCATACTAAGTTCCCCTTGGTTTCTATTATTTGAAAGTTTTGTATCCTCTCTCATGGGCTGGAATGTTGATGTTTGAAGCATGTGCTTTGTTTTTTATGAAAGCTTTTATTTTGTCTCATCAGCAATGAAAATAGTTTGATCCAAATAAAGGAACTCGCAAAAGATTGCCTACTTAAATGGAATTATGATGGCCAGAAATACAAGGAACAGTGCTTACTCATGGTATAGTTAATCCGATAATCTACTGGGACAAATGCATTTTACAAATTCGGAGGATCGTATAATTGGAAATGTGAAATCCTGATTACTTCATTTATTTGCTGTAGGTCTGGAAACGCAAGTCAGAACAGTATTTGGCAGACAGTGGAGTTCCTTATACAATAATAAGGTACATGGAAGAACATGTACACCAAAAAACATTTTCCTAGATTTGAGAAAACAGAAACTTTCTTCTGCTAGTTTAGCATGTATTAGTTTGGATAAGAGGCATCCTTTAGATCAACAATTCTTGAAACACAGATGCTCACCTTTTTGGAGTGGAGTACTTAATTACACTGTACGTCTAAATTAGCACCTCTCTAGATTTTCCAGAATGTTGTGCTAAATCTTTCAGTTTTTGTCAACTCCAGGTAAACTCTGTAGCATAGTTTGTTGTAAAGCGTGAAAAAAAAATGCATTTTGCTAATACAAAAAAAGGTCAATCTTGTCCTCTTCTCTGATATATATTATACTGTTCTTATTCTTCTTCCACTTCAATTTAGGCCTGGTGGTCTGCAAGACAAAGACGGGGGAGTAAGGGAGTTGGTTGTTGGGAAGGATGATAAGCTTCTCCAGACTGACACAAAGGCAATTCCTAGGGCTGATGTGGCTGGAGTTTGTGTTCGGGTATAACCCATATGATTAATGCTGCAACTGTATTTTTCTTGCAAGTTATTTTTTGCAGTGAAACATCATTTGCAACACAAATCTGTCTGAAAGTACCAAGAGAAATTTGAGTTTGGCAGTGGGTTCATTGGACAGACATTGTGAGATAGCCATTCTGATTATTTACTTTCTCCGAAAATAGGCTCTGGAGTATGAAGAGGCGAAGTTCAAGGCATTTGATTTGACTTCAAAGCCTGAAGGTGTGGGCATTCCGACGACGGACTTTAAAGCACTGTTCTCCCAGATTACGGCTCGGTTTTGAGTGACCTATTAAGAAGCATGCTCTCATTCCTAGATTTTTCAGATTCGTATTGAATTTGGATGTCTAACTAGTTAGCTTCTGAATGATGAAGTTGCAGTTTGCTGTAAGTTTGCATAATTGTGTTCTCAAAACTGCTGAAAGAAATCCTTGACTTGTTCAGAAATAATTTTTAAGATATATTTAATAATAATATAACAAGAGTTATATACAAAACACACAAAAAAAATGCTACCGTATAATTGAAGGACAGGGCTGTCTTCTTTTCATATTGTTGGCTCGGTGCTGATATACTCTTATGCTTGAGTTTCCCGGCAACAAATACTACCTTCCTCAGCGATCTGCTGAAAGAAGCAGAGGCAGCACAGAAAGAATTTAGCAGAGAAGGAACGTGTTAGATGCCTTTGCATACACTGTAGATTGTACCAAAGAGGAAGAAGTTAAAATTTATTTTAGGCGCCACTTGTTACTTGTTTGCTATCTCAACTGACAAGACTACTCCCATTGCGTCAAACACTATATATTTGCCTCTGCAAGTTGCTATCTATTTTTTGGTGGATGCACGTGTCAATCCTTTTGTCTCATTTCATTGGACCGAGCCTAGCAATTTTTCAGTTCACTGAAAAACGACAACTCAACTCCTCGGTATGCCTCTTTCATTGAAGCAAACAATGAAACGATACAGTGAAAATTGTCGTTGCTATCGATTCAAGGAACAAGCAGTTGGGAATTAATTTCGTTAGACACCTGTTATTCTGCCATACAATTATGTTAGACAAACACCACCAAGCAGCTTCTGTTTCAGTTAAGCTCAATTCAACAACTTTGCACCCAGAATGGCTCAGAATTCGTCAACATAAGCATAAGATACAATGGAATAGCGAGGTAATACCTTAAAACTAGAAGATATCAGCTGAGCTTTGACATTTACAGGTCTAGGTAGGTTTCCACGTAGAGACGGCAAATATGATGCGCCCCTTCCAACCAAGCAGCATCCACTTGTTATCTTCATCAACGAGGAAATCCCTGTGATAGCACCTGTTCACCTTGTATCTTGCTTTCTTAACTGCCTCTTCATTCAGCGGTAGCTGCCTGAAGCCTGCCCTGAGGTTCCTTACCTGCCATTGTTTGTAAGTATCAGGCCTTTCAACCCTCTCCGTGCCCTCACAGGCAACCACATTAAGAGCTTGCCTACCGAAGAGATCTCTTTCGATCATCAGCCTATGTTCGTCCAGCCGTGAAGCATTTGCTTCAAGCATATCAAAGAGTGAAGAGAAATAGAAGAAAGCCTCTTTGAAGCGTGTCACAAAGAAGGGTGCACTGTGAGTGCCATTGACAACCCCATGAATGAACATATGTGGGTTCATCTTTCTGATTGTATTCAAAACCCTCATTCTCGGGCTGTCTTCTTCCACCGTCTCGTCCATCATGTTCCTCATTCGAAAAAGGCAGTTAACAACAAGAAGCTCATCCTTGTCTATCCTGAGATCTTCAGTCTGGATGGCATCCCACTTGGCAGCAATGGGGCGATATTCGAAGGGAACATTGAACATCCGGGCATACTCATGTAATCTTCGCCCTGTCGCCTCGACACGCTCTGCAGGGCGGAATCCTGGCTGGGGTAAGTCGACGCCGGTGACTCTGATGCTTGGGGGGCCACCAGGTCTCTTCGAGATCCGCTGCAGGAAGATTGGCCACTGGAAGCCATACTGTATACCATAGTCAATAATGTGCAACCTTGTCGCACCCTTGGAAGCATTCAAGATGGCTTCATTTGAGAAGAAGTTTGATATTTTCAAGAACGGGCATGCCGTAACATACAGACTGAATGCTTTCAGTATATCGGCAGTGGAAGTTGGCTTCGCAACAAGTGAACGGTAAATGCTGCTTCCAGTGCCGGCCAGGCGAGCCTCGAGCCCGTTAGCAAAGTAATGCGCCAGCCTCTGGCCAGCATCCCCAAGAGCAGAAGAATGCTGCCTAATCTGTTTCAGCAACTCACTCGAGTTCCGATGATCATCAATAGCTGCGGCCTGAGCACAATGTATAAGTAGGGTTGTCAGATCGACTGCTTCCTCCTCCGCCGCCGCTACAGATTTTCCCTTCCTTCGTCCTCTTCTATTTCCCGATCCTTTCACGTATCCTCCACTGATATGTGCTTCAGCTGGCAATGGAGTCTGGAGCTCGCAGTTCTCACCGCTACACAGAAGCACTTTGTCAAACATCTCTCGGACAGTCTCCTCCTCGCACAATGCTGACTGCTTGCTCCTCCTCTTCTCCTCAAGCTCCAACCCGTCGTCGTGCGGGTTCTTCCGACCTTTATGAACAACACACTCTTCCTTCCCCTTCACCAATTCACAAGGTAATGATTGGCTAGAGGCCTGTCTGCCCATGAACACATCAGGCAATCCTCCCTTTCCAGTGACATCAGAACAGCCGTTCATCCAAGAATTCTCTCGATAAGCATGCGTGGGCTTCGCAGCCGTGAGGATGTCGACGAAGGGCTTCTCGACAGCGAGGAGCGCTGAATCCTCCGCCGATGCAGTGGCGCCAGGACAACATTCCTCGTCCTCATCTTCAAGGAGGAACTGGTTGATGTATGCCAGGACTGCATCGTCGGAGACAGCCTCAGACAAGTCCTCCGAGTTCTCCAACTCGGTTGTGGTTGATGTGGAACTTGGTGTGCGGCCAAGCATAGCTCGGGGTGGAGATGGGTGGGGATCGACAGGAGGGCTGTGGAATCCGTAGGAGGGGAAGAATTGGAGGAGTGATTGCTGGAGGGAGAAATTTAGTACGCGAGAGGGTGGTGAATTGGGGATGGAGAACAGATCACCATAGTCATCATCATCGCAAGAACCAGAGTCAGTTACCATGCTATGATCCTGGGGGGTTCCTTGTCACAAGATCTAGCTTTTGCTTTCCCGCGTTGAAATCACATACAAACCCCACCTCCTATACCAGTTTTCCTCTTAGAACACAAAGATTCCGCTTAGAGAACTGGACAGATGACAAACAAATCAGATGATGCCACAATCTAGTATCTATTTGTTGCATGTAGCAAGCCAAAAAAAATTACCTTCGCAAGGTGAGGAGTTCGACTCTTTTATCAAGATCTGTGATCTGAGCTCCTAGGACACTTGGAGGACAAGCAAACATTGCTTGTTTGCTAGTTGCGGCTCCAAGAAACGCCGTGTTTATCTTCCAAATTCTCGGATGTTGTTGACTTGATGCAGAGCCTTGGAGGAGAAGCGATGGAGTGATTGGGGGACACCTCACTGAGAATCCAATAGAGATTTGGTTGGGCTAGTGCTGTAGGAAGTAGTAGTTTATTACGATGTGTTTTGTTAACGGCGCGAAAGGGCCGGATTCTCTGCGGGAGGTAGCAAAAAGCTCGACTGTTTCGAGTCCTGTAGATGGGACGGTGGCTGCTTTTGGAATTTGGCCACTTGCCTTTCATGGACTGTTCATTTGCACAGTCAGCTCCCATGTCCAACACCGCGTACATTACATGTACGTCAGTTCTTTCCCATTTTGGTAATAGAAATTTTCTTCCACGATGAAGCTCATAGTTGGAATCCCGATGTTCCACCGCAAGCGAGTCAAAAATCTTTATTTTCGTAAATAGGGTGATTCATCGTACCGTCCACGATAAATCACCATCTAGGATGTACTGGTACTAATTATTTGAACTATCAGTGTAAAATATTTCCGTAAATTGCAACAATAAGGCAGAGACTTCGCCCAACCAATTAATTTTGTAACCAAACAATGCAAAATGTTTTGTTCATAATCATTACACAGCAGTAGTGATGCTAGAAAATGTTGAAAGTCTGAACAAGTTAAACCACGGCTTAGAGTTTATAAAAAAAAACGTGGCTTTTATGATGACTAATAACGGCTGGACTACGCTGAAGTTCAACTGCTATTCAGGCGAGCGAGCTACAGGACGACGTTGGCGAATTGAATGGCACCACTGTCTCGACACGTTTTCCACGGTCTGGTCGTTGTCAGCCTCTACAGTACGTCCGCACGCCCGGAAATTTTTTTCTTTAATATTTTTTTTAATCTTTTTTTTAAAATTAGACGTCGAGGCAAAAAAAATTACAAAATTGGGCGTCGGTCGTCGTCGCCTTCATATATCTGGCGATCGCACATACGGCGATTATCTGCTTAAACGCGTGATTTTTACTCTATTTACTGTTAATTTCTAAAAAAAATCATAACTTTTTCATATGATGTCGGATGGAGATAAACTTTATATGAAAATTGTAGCTCTCGACGGGATCTACAACTTTTGTATACAAACTTTTCAATTTGAGTCATTTAGATAGCAAAACGGGATAGAATGTTCGGATCTAAAATAGATCCGTTTTAGATCTGAACATTCTATCCCATTTTGGCTATCTAAATGGACTCAAATTGAAAAAGTTTGTATACAAAAGTTGTAGATCCCGTCGAGAGCTACAATTTTTATATAAAGTTTATCTCCATCCGACATCATATGAAAAAGTTATAATTTTTTTTAGAAATTAACCGCAGACAGAGGAAAAATCGCGCGTTTAAAGTAGTACTAATCGTCTGTATGTGGGGCGATCGCTCGTATATGGGGCGATCGCCCGGTCGCGCCCAATTTTATAATTTTTTTTGCCTCGACGTCTAGTTTTGAAAAAAAGATTAAAAAAAATATTAAAGGAAAAAAAACTCCACGCCCGGTGGATCATAGCGGCCATGAATCCTGAATCCAAAACGTACTCTTCGACAGGCCTTACGAAGCCCAAAGCACGAACAAAAAAAATGCCCAGAAATTCCTGTTCCATACTCCAAGGCATGTTCCGTTAGCCCAAATTGGCCCAAGGGGGCAGCACTTGCGCCCACGCACGGCACCACACATGCCATCATCATGTCTTCTCCACCAACGCACAGACCAAAGCCCAAACCCTGCGCAACGGTACCCCCGCATAAACAGACGCTAGTAGTCGCCTAGTAGGCTAGTACCGAACCGCACCTGGTTTCATGATTCGGCCTGCGACTCCACGTCTCCGCAGCTTTGGCTTTCTTTTTTCTTTTCTTTTTATTTGCTTCTGCACTAATTTTCTCTCTTTTAAGTTTAATCTTTATTTAAATAAAATTGTAAATATGATCCTTTTTCGACCACAAAAGCTACGACGGATATGCTTTCTACTACAGTTGGTGGATCTATTGTAGTCATATTCAATAGCAAGTGACATGTGTCACCTTGTGACCTTTCGTAGTTGAGAAGTATATTAGATTTATAATTTTATTGAGAAAGAGACTGAACTTACGAAAAAATAATTAGATGAATGGAACAGAAAAGCCAAAAACTCGACGTCTCCTCTGACCGCGGTGCTGGTAGGAGCAGGACGAGAGAGACTAGGGAAGGAGAGTGAAGGGGGACTACAGCCTACGTGTGCAGAGGCGACCTTTGCGCTTGTCTCGTCTCGGCCCCGACGCAGCCGCTTTCTGGAGCTGGCTGCCACAGTGCCATGCATGCCAAAGCAGGTACTAGCAGTAGTCGTCACTAGTGGCTTGAGCTGCGTTGCTGTGCTGTGCTGCTCGTCGGGTCAATGCAAATATGCGCCGATATCTTGTTGAGGTCACGGTGGTGATCTGATCGCTGCTGCTGGTCAATTCCTACTCCCCATGCCGATGCATGAGATGAGCCCACCGGGCCACCCCTGCTGAGACCCAACAAGGAGATGGCGCCAAATGCCCTATTCAGCGACTGCAACAAGCCGGATTGGCAAGAAGCAAGAAATACAGACTGCTGGACCAAATAGTTTTCATTCACGACCTGAACGCAACAAGAGATAATTTGAAAAGGGGAAGGGGGGCAAATAGTACATCGTGGTCAACTTCAGGAACTCATGAGAAAGAAATTGCGATGCACCACCTGGCACTAGTTATGATGGTTAGCAATGTCCAACTGTCACTTCATATACGGTTCTCTCTTGATCCAGACACTACTCCCGTTTTCTCAGGTGTCTGGACTCTGAACCAAAGGAAGGGCCCCAAGTTTGAACGGCATGCATGTGCTGTGTGTGCTGTTAAGAATCAATGTTCAGAAGCCGAGACCTAAACAACACTCACTGCTATTGAAGCGCTCTTTAAAAACAAGAGTCCATACAGGTCAAACCCTAATCAATTTGTCCGGGCAGCGGTAAGGAATCGTGACCTAACACAATCTTAATGAATACAAAAAGGACAGGAGATGGTGCGCAACCAAACCAGATCGCCCGGGGAGAACAAAAGGGAGGGGGTCGAGCACATGGCCTCCTGGGCAGCTGGCTGGCGTAATGTTTCAAAGCAGACAACGCTCATGCTCGACCACACGATATTACCTTGCAGATTGCTTTGACATCCTCGAAGGCCTTATCCGTCTGTTTCGAATACACTACTGTATTTTTATATCACTCTTCCTCAGTACAAGTTGCATAAATTTTAAAGTAAACGAATGAGTAAATAATCACTCTCTATCATTCATTTATGCTTTAATATTTCTTTAACTTTCAAATAATAATGTATAGAAGCATTGTCAGAACTCCTGCCCTATTTCAAAAAAAAATGATGTATAGAAGCATCCTCCGTACACTTATCAGATTGTTCAACAAAAAGTTAAGTAATCTATACCCATTTATAATGCACCTAAGCAATTTTTTATATACCACCCTAAATAATGCACCTCATTAGAGATGGCCTAATGTTCGTGCACCCAGCAAAACATCCCCAAAAACTTGCATTCATCAAAATGAACGTCTCAGATCTTTCCTCAGTTTTACTCACCCACATCCGATGGCTGTTGTTTAATTTGTCTAACTCATTCATTCATGTGATCCATAACAGGAGAGCCCGCACATATATATTTCAATTGAACTATATATATGGAATTTATGTTGCAAATCTAAACCCATTTGATTTCGATTCAATATTTACCATACCAGTCAGTATCATGAATCACGCGCTTAATTTTCTTCTATTCATGCATGTGCACCACATCCTATACAAGGCGCTCACGTACCGTCGCCATAATATTATTTAGCGAAAAATATTATATAAGAAATGTGTGTATGAAATGCAATTATCGTGTGATAAATATAAGGAATAAGTTCATTTTAGGACTTATTCCTAAATACACTATGGGAAGTAACATATATTCTGATAATAACTAGCCTCAATCAGGACGCACAAATGGTGCTATATGTTAGCATTCATATTTGGATGACAATTAGGGAAGACATTATTGGTCCAGCTTTCCAAGATGACATATCGCTACCTGCGGCGTTCGATCCGCTGCACCGACTACACGGGGCTTGCGCCGCGATCGGCTCACGGAGATGGACGCTGCACTTTGCGCGGAGCGGAGGCGACGGAGGTCGCCGACAGCTGCGCTCGCGGAGGCGATCTTTGGCGGCCTTGCGTGGAGGAGATCAAGGCAACACCTTGGCATGCGGATCCTCCCTGTTTATTTTCTTGTTTGATTCGCTCTCCTTCCAAATATGTAGTACATACAGTTTTGGCAATTCAAGTCAAGTTTCCTTGCATGCAGATCATCCCTGTTTATTTTCTTGTTTGATTTGCTCTCCTTCTAAATATGTAGTACGTACAATGTGATCACAAGATTATTTATTATTAAGTATTATATTCATACTTATCTTTTATTTAATTGATAAGCAGATGTACTGTCGTCGTAGCGTTAGCACTGGCACTATACTAGTACTACTATAATACTCTGTGTACCATACAGGCATGTGTGTATGTGGAAGAAGAACTTAATAATTGCCATTGACTTCTCACTGAAGAATTCCCTCAACAAAATTTCCTCTTGGTTCTTGCCTCCCTGCGGAACTAAAGTGGTATTTCGATGGGAGGGACAGTGTGTGAAATGTATGAAAATCGGTCATCTCAGGGAGCAAGCATGTGCCACCGAATGTGCTAACAATGTACTAGTACAGAGGGAAATGCGTCGGTGCGAATGCAATTGTCATTTTCACATACGCTGCAGAAAGAAAGAAATGCTGAATGCTAATGGATAACAGCGTTGGTGTACCACAAGAGTCAAGTAAAGCTGCGTCTGTTTCATACTTGCCGTGATCGACTGGGAATATTTCCTATCCGTTTCCCTTTGTTTTCATTGTGGATCGGAAAAGCACGCGATCTGCTTCTAGTTCTATCTATATACGTGAATCAGGTTCCGAAACAAAGAGATGCGAAAGTAGAACGTACGTTCTTCGGTTCTTCCCTTTGTTTGAGATTTGCTTACCTTTCTGCTTGGCTTGGTATCTTCCTCTACTGGAATTTTCTTCCTATAAATTTAGGCAGCAAGTACAAGTATACTTGTTCTTTCAGCTTTTACAATCGTCATTCCAACAATGCAGTACTACACTGCTACTCATTCGAGACGATGAATGGAGAATGGTTGTGCCGCAATTCCTTGTAGCTAGAGTTCTCATACAAATGTCCATATGTATGCTCGGATTCCGAGAGGCCAACCCCACCTTGATCTGTCCAACAGATAGGCGAAAAGATGCGAGGGACACCACGCAGCTAGTTTCCTTACAATTATCTGTTCTTCGGCAGCTGCTTATTGCTTATGGACTATGGAGTCTCCTCTTGTTCTACTCCATAGTAGGACTAGTACTGTGCTACCACAAGTCTACAACCGTGAGGTCAAATCGTTCCAACTATGCGAGGAAATTCCAAAAGCAGGCAGTTCCCTTTCGCTGCTCAACAACATGAGTTCGGTCCTGTTTGCAAGGCTTAAAGTCAACTTCAGATTTCGAAAAGACAGTCCCAAACAGCTCAGTTTTTAAGCACATTTTGATATAAAACAAAAGCCATGTATAGCTAAAAAAAGCTAAAAACTGAGTTAAACATGTTTTTACAACTTATTACTAAGAGAAATTAGCTATTTATTAAACGGTCTCTTATAAAAAGCTACATCCGTTTTTCAAATCAGGAAAAAAAAACAGCTCTTCGCATATGGTCTACCTTTACCTCTTACGAGGTTGTAACACCCCTGATAACCTAGAGCTGACCAACGATACCAATGATTGAGATCAGTAAATCGTAGTATTAGCTCAAAGTTGACTTGTATTCGTGTCGGTAAAAGATGTGGACTGAAGTATTGTTTGACCTCTGTATCGAAATGAACTGAAACGTAGCGGCAAAGGATGTCAAAATCATCTTTTTATCTAGCCTTGTACGTAGCTTTTTTTGCAAATCTAGTCTTCCCGCTCTTACATTTGAAAATGCGACCACTCTCTTCAATCATGGAAGACGCGACAGACGACACTTGTCTCCTGTTACAACTGGGGAGCGTGGAAGGACACTAGTACTGCAGCAAAGCGACGGACCGCGAGAGGAGACGCTGCTGTGCTTTGGGAACATAGGAGGAGCTAGGACGCACGCACGGCCTCACGTGAGAGGAGCGTTGCCTCGCCCGAGTAGCACAAAAAGATCCCTAGCACGGTGGGCCATGCATTGCTCCCGCGGTCGGCTAAGATCCTGGGTCGTCAATGACCTTTTGCATTTGGATAGAGAGACTAGGTTTGGGAAAAAAAATATATAGAAGCCAGATAAAATGATGATTTCAAATAAATCCTTGGAGTTTATACGCACATGAATGCGCCCAATGAAACCGTTAGAGGTGATGCTTTCTTTCCGATACGGGCTCACACTTGTCACCTGACCTTCCCTCTCGAGACAGCGAATGAGCTAGCCGTGGTGAGCCCGATAGTGTTGTCGCGGTGTGGTGGGACTGGATACTTGTCATGGTACACGATCCTAACAGATACGCTGCTTCTGCGATTAGATCTAAAATTACTTTCTTAATTTTAATCATACTGACCAAATTTGTAAAAAAAAATGTGCAAGAAGAGTATGCTAAGTCAAGGCTTCACTAGACGGGGCCGCGGATCACGATGGGCGCGCGCTGGCGTGGACGGGCGGTCGCGTTCGTGTGGCGCGCGCGGGGAGGACGGTTCGACCTCGGCCTGGTTCTGTTTGCGCGCGCATCGCGCCGGGAGCCCCGCACCCCTTCCGTTTGAGGTTTGACCGGCGAACGTACGTTCCGCGGACCCGCTTGGCGCGCGCATTGCAAACGTAGGCAGCGGCTGTGGCCTGTGGGTCGATCGACCGCGACGGCTCACGTTCGCTTGGCTCAAGCCCCAAGTCCTATAAAAAACATTCTAAAAAAAATCCTATAAAAAACTGAGAGCACGTGCACTCTAAATTTTACTACTCGTATCGTACATACTCTGATACTTGTAGATTTGTATGAAAAATCTGATGTGCTATTTAACCATCTTAGTACGGTAGTACCACTTCTTCAATGTTACGCACCGAGCAGCGCAGAAGAGACGTATTCCGTTTGAACTATGCGTCCGAGACACGCATACGCAGTAAATAGGGATGGAAGAAGAGGAGAGAAGCGCTTTGAAGCGCGGGTGCCGGTTCCGGGACCAGAAGTTAGGTGTGAGCGGCACCGTCGCGTCGCGTCGCGTCGCGTCGCGTGTGCGATCAATTTTGGTGCGGTTTTCAGGCGGTCGCGGCTCGAGGTGGGACACCGACTGTGGACGGGTGTATGTACGGAGAGCTATGGGGTCGCCGAACGCGGAGAGAACCTGGTCCCGGGGCGTGCGTCTGCACTGCAGCCTCCACATTCCAACGTGCTTTTGTTATTCACAAGGCCGCGCTACCACCATTTTTGCATGGATTGGTTCCCTGCAGTCAGGCGGGAAGAAAAGAAACGAACGTCTAAATCGTCTAATAGTGTATTGCTATATAGCTGTATTATAGTATTCGTTAGTGAAAATTATCATAGTATTTTTATACAGTATTTTGAAAGATCTAGAATCCAACGGTCCACATGTAGCCGCTTAAGTTATAGTCTCAATGAGACTATATTGGATCTATACACATTTGGATATGTGAATCTAAGTGCATTTCTACCCGTGAGTGCTTGTTCTACCAAAAATATGCGATGTTTGATTATCCTTGTGAAGCTATCTTTCGGCGCTGTTTGGACCAGAACAATTCTACAAGAGTTTTCAGGGAAATCACAGTGATTTCGGCAATTTTACGTGTTTCAAATAAGGCCTTCAAATTCCTGTAAAATGCTATGTTTTCGTGAAATAATGGTTATAATGCTATGTCTTAGGATTAGCAATCCTGTTTGTGAGTACGTCAATCAATTAGTAAATGGATCTTAAGCTCTACATTTGTAGTAGTACTGCGTCTATCAAGAGTATGGCCCCAAGACCCCAATGATCCACACTGACACACCTACTACTACTGTGAATTAAACGGCTGCGTCGTCAAATTAGTTAACATGCCAATCAGGGTTAACAAAATCGATCATATCAAATCGGTTCAAAATCCTAAACCGATCGGCAAACCGGTTAAATTCAAAAAATTCGGAAAAAATTATGTCATGTAAACCAGTCGAAAATCAGTGAAAATCGAGTGATTTGATTTTGAAACCCTTCAGATTTTTATGACTTTCACTCGATTTTCACAATAAATCTGTACCACCGGATCTTCGATTTTGTAAACTCTGATGCCAACCCTATTTGGTTAATCTGGTCCAGTCTGTACATGGCACGGCTCACGTTTGTCCATGGAGCATGATCAGTAGTGCATGCATGTGTCGCAATGGCACCACGCCCAATCAATGTCGATGGCTGTAGCCTAGTTGCAAACGAATCAGGCTCCTGCACGACAACCTGAATCCATTGCTTCCTAGCCTGCCGATTTTTTTTTAAAAAATCTAGCTCTTCACATGAGAATTTGCAAATTTAATCTTCCATCATAAAAGATGCGACAGGCCGCCCCGCGACAGCGAGTGCGAGTGTCCGTGAGCTCGGTCGCACGACAGCGAGCACGACAGGAGCTTGCTACCGCACTAAATTAGCGCGAAAGTGCCTCTACTTATGGTGAACCGCAATGCTTCTGCGATCAATCGAGCTCCACCGACTGCTGCATTCTCTGGTCGTGGAAAAGCGGCTTACACTCTTCTTGGAAAAGGTAAAGAGTTAGATTTGCAAATCTATATACGAGGAAGTTAGATTTGAAAAAAAATATCGAAGCGAAAAAAAGCAAATGGTAGCTAGGTTCTCCATTTGAGTAGCATGTACATTCTCTACGGAAACAAATGAAAATAAGTCATCGTTGTTTGACCTTTTCGTACGAAAAGGTCGAAAGGAAAAAATGAATTTGGAGGCACGTAGGCGCATAGCTTAGGAAATGTCCAAAATGTACACGGACAAAGTCCTTTGGTTCCATGCTGGCATCTCTCCCAGTCCAATCAAATTCGATTAGTACGTTATTGGTGTGCGTAACTGCGTATCCTGGTACAGGTTACGATCCTTTTGAGAAGTAGTAGAAAAAGAGAACAAACAAATAAGAGTGGCACACCTACAAATTCTTTTTCGCAGCATCGTGGAGTAGTTTTTTTTTCTTCTTTTAACTTGGTCCCGTCACATTTCCAAATGGCACGGCATACCTTGATTGCATCTCCAACAAAGAGCTTGCATCTTTTGAAAAGTGGCACTATGATGGCAGGCTAATGGTTTTGTCGAAGCATGAATTACATCCATGCAATTGCAACGAGAGACTATGCACCACTAGCTCACACGCCACAGTCCGCTCAATATAAGCACACAAGAAGTTTGTTTGTATACGGCACTACGTTGAACCAGCGCGGTGCATGAGTATGCATGTCACAAGACGGTACACGACCTACGCCGCTGCTGCAAAAGGGTTCTGCCGTGGTTCCCTCCATATTTTTCGGCGCCTTTTATTCAAACATGGAATTGGCATCGAAACTTTAACACCGTAGTCTGTAGAAGAGGCCGGGCAAAGCAAAAGGATTGGCTGGAACAAAAAGAGAACACACACAGGAAGAGACAAGAAAAAAAAAAGAGCCGATGGGATTCACTCACGCCGTCAGCCTCAGCCATCGGTGGGGAGAAGAGAAGACCACCGGCCGGAAGAGGAGAGAGAGACGGCACAATTTGCGATGGAAAAGGAGTTCGTGCCTTTAAATGCTCTGTGTTTATTTTTTTTAAAAAAATTGACTCCTTCCAAATTTAATAATAAAAATAATTATATCCTTATCAATAGATGGTCCGCGCTCCTGCGCATATATCAAGGGACTGTTTGAAAGAGTTGTAATTTTTCGGAAAAACTGTTATTTTTGCTTTTTAAGCTGCTTTTTATAAGAGATCGTTTAATAAATAGCTGGTTTTTCTCATTAATAAGCTGTAAAAATAGGTTCAGTCCAGCTTTCAGTTTTTGGCTTTTGTTAGTTATATTTGGCTTTTGATTTATATCAAAAGTCGTTTAAAACCTAAGTTGTTTAGAGTATTTACTGTCTTTTCAGAAGCTGAATCTGATTGTAAACCATCTAAATAGAACCTAAGCTCCTAGAGCAGTAGAGCTCAACAAGTCAATATAAGCTACCGAGTTTTGTAAGTACGCATGAAAGAGAGATGGATTTTTATATATATAAAAAGTTTACTGTATAGATAAAAAATGATGATATCGAAACAAAGCCCCAGCGCTGCGGAGCTTTTGATCTGCCCACATTGTTCGCTCTTCCATCCATCTGGCATCTAGTACTATCTTCCCGCCGCGACGCAGCATGAGCGTGCCCTGCCCCCGCGCCCGTGCCATCCCGGCCGTCCGCTTGCCTCCTCGTCCGGAAGACTGAATCATGTCGCCCTGGTCTGGAGTTCAAACACTGTCGTGTGGGGGCAGGGGGGCGGAGCCGTGGGGCCCGTCATCCGGATGATAGAGACTGACCGGGGGCACGGCAGCGTGGAAGGCTGGAGCAGGGGCCTGTTTGGTTGATGGTGTGTAACACTAACATCCTAAAAAATTGTATATTTTTGGTTTAATTATTACATTTTTTATATAATTTTGCTGATTTTTATGGATTTTATAAAGTCTTTTTGCTATTTTCAGATTTATAAAAGAATTTATTCATAAAATTTATAACATTAAAAATTCCAAAAATAAAGTTATTGGGTCCAAAATATTACAAAGTATTTTTGAGAATTTTTCAAAGATTTTTTTTGAGCATTTTTACTATTTTTACCAAAGCTGTTTTTCTCTTAGCTTATTTAATTCCGAAAATGACAGGTGGGACCGGACCCCACCTATCAGCCCTTTCTTCCACCTCCAGTTTAGTCCAGAGAAGGAAGCATTCTCTCTCCTCCATTAACCGAAAATTGGAGCTTAAATTTGCATGATTTTCGCATCCAAACTTTCCAAAAATTTGGGAAAATCAATCCCCGCCGCATCATCAACCCTCCATAGAAGTCTCCCGGTCAAATCCCCCTCATTTTGCCAAAAAAATTAGCGACAACTTTCTTTTCCGGCCGCCGCCGTTCTCGCCGCGATTTCGCCCTCCCCGGTCCTCATCCCGCCCTATAAATGGGAACACCAGGTGCGCAACTCATCCCGCGTTCCATTCTGCCACTTCTCCCGAGCTAATTCGTCTTCGTTTCACCGGATTTCGGGAGATAAAGTGCTCCCGGCCGCCACCCGTTTTTTCCGGCCGTGCGCCGCCGTCCGGCCCAACCTCCGGCCTCCGTCGCCGGCGCCTCCTCTCCTCATCACACTGCCGCCATTGGCCGGCCGGCCGCCCCCGGCCCCTCCCTCCCCAAGCGCCATGAAGAATGGCGGAGAGCTGTGCTCTCTGTTGTTCGCATAAACAGTGTCGTCGCTACGGTAAAAACAACTACGGTACCATTTCCTTTTTTCTTTGATTTTAATCTTTTGGAGCCCGTTTTCACCTGTTTGAACTCCGTTTGACTCCGTTTTTCTTTCTAAATTCATCTAAAATTCCAATTTTTACTTTGGTGTTGGTTTAGTATTTAATTTGAGTTTTATTTGAATTTGGGTGTTTTTTGTGTATAGAATCGGAGGAGTTCACGGCCAATAATCTCGAGCATCAACTCTACGACCAAGGTAAGTTACATATCCTTAAACTTTTTTATCCTAGTTTTTAAATGATATTTTGAATTTAAATTATTACATACATAATTTTAGCAACATAATTTCAATCCTAGTTTTAATTAAAGTAGCTAATCTCCTAATTGATTAAGACCATCTTAGAAATTTGTATATCTTATTCCATTCTAACCCTAAGACATATATAAAATATTAAAATGATTATAAAAATGCTTAGAACTGAGATTAGAACCTTTTGGGGATTTAACCTAAATAAAGTTCTGTTTAAAAGCTTCATCATTTTATGTGAAATTCTATAGCATCAAGTTGAAATTTAAAATGCGGATTAGATCGAGCGAGAATGGATGACTGGCGGGTGTGTGACGCACGATGTTTGTAGAAAGCTCGCCTAGTCAATTAAGAACCGGTCTGTATTACGCTGAATGTAAAACTAATCGATTAGTCGCGTTCGCGATCATGAGCATGCCAAGCAATCCTTTCACATACTAGATTTTAATGGTTTCTGATGAAGTTATTCCAATAGTTGGGAAAAGCTGGATTAACTCCAGAAGGGATTTTTGTGCTAAAATTTGTTAAAAGAATGTCTTTATTAAAATTATGCCTTTGAAAAATACTTAAAGTATTGGAACAAGTTGCTGCTTTACGCTAAACTGCCTAGGGCAGATTTTTTGGGTCCTACTATTTTTTTGTCTTGCGCTGTGTTAATTTATTTGGCCCGTGTGCTGTTTTTATTGTAAACTCTAATTATTAATAAAATATGTTGGATATGTTGTCATGACATTTCTCCTATATGTACATGATACACAGATGATTTTAGAAGTGTTTTTTTGGGTCTGACAGAAGTGATGATCCAAACGAGCATGCTAAAATTTTGGCACAGGTAAAATCTGGTCAAAGTCAAGTATCGGTAAAAAAAATATTGTTTGGATCATGGTCAGACAAATTTTGGTGAGCGATCTTCTGGTGCTTGGATTTATTGCGTGTGATATTGAATTTCGCATTACCAAAATTTCACGAAGCCTTGGCTTCTCTAGCCCCTTGCAATTTTTTTCTGCAAATTTAACACACGCGAACATAATTATAAAAATAGATCACTCTTCGATCGCGGAAGCACGAACAAGTGACATGTTCACTTGTTACGCTAATGTATCGCGACAGTACGATGCTGCTAAGCTAGGGCAGCACACAAGAACCACTATGCCTGTGTTGTCGCCCTGCCAAGCCACTATCGTGCCTACGGTACTTAGCAGCTAGTTGGCCGCGCTAGACAAGTACATTAGGTGACACGTATCACCCGCGGACACTTTCGTGGTCGAGGGTGTGATTTTTTTTTTTGCAATTGCGTTCGTACATGAGCTAGGTTTGCAAAACAAAAAGATAAGAGAGGGCTATAAAAACTAATGGTTCAATTTTCATGAACGTTAGCAAATTTTGGTAGCAAATCAAATAACAGACAACTTTCGTTGGAATTGGTTTGCTACCAAATGACCCCAAATCTTGCCATCCAAATTACAATTCCCTTACTTTCAACGAAAAATGCATCCTGAATCCTGAGAAGTATCTCTGGGATTCATACCGCCGCAGCAGGAATTTTTTTAAATAATAATTTTTAATAATAAATTACAGAAATAATATGCTAAAAATAAAATTTGCAAATATACCTACCTGTCAGAGACTGCACTGAATCAATTTTCGCAGGTTGATATGAATATATCTCATTGCAACCAATAGTAACAAATAAGTCAGTGCTAATATTTGTATGAAAATCATAACAAGTTTGGAAATGTCCAGTAAAATTTTTGTATCAAGCACAGAATGGAGTCTCGATCACAACAAAATTATTGGTATTTTATACATGACAAGCTAAAAAGCAGATCAATTACAATGTTCAATCTAATAGCAAATTCTGGACAACATTCAATGAACTGAGATGGAATTTAGTATCATATGAAGGAAAGGTTTGTACTACGTGATTAAATCAATTTTGAAAAACTAAAATGCATTGGTACATCCAAAGAACAAAAATAATAAGAGCATAACAAGTAATAGAACTAGATGAATACATCTACTGCAACTGGTGCAGTCATTGCATGTTTAAAGTTCGAAAAGAACATAATGAATGAAATATAACAGTTAATAATAAAGGAGGATTGCATGGCGCATACATTTTGGACGGTACAAATGGCGGCATAGAGCAGTCACAAACATGGATAAAAGTACGATACTAGTGCGCCTTTTGGAAATGTAAAAGGGCGGTATGGACTACGCTTTATGGGCGGAGGATATTAAGGCTCGAATGGGTAACCATACGACACCCACAGGGAGTGTTGATCGTCAGGACAGTGTGGACAGGGTTGCTGGTCACGATAGTGGCAAGCACAACTACAACTGGTATTACCGCAACAGCAGTAAGTGTGGTAGTCACTGTCGAGGTGGACCACCTCCTCATTGTTCCTCTCACTGAGTCTCTTGTGACGAAGCTCATCATTCTGGATATGGAGCTCCAAGTTCTAGCTGCGGAGCTGTTCGTTCTCTTTCTTTACCTCCGTGAGGTCCTCTTCCATTTCATCGAGGCGATATAGCAATATATGAATGTAGCATTGGGCATGTATGAGATACGGTGGATCCACCCATTCAGTGAATTTGCAATCTATGGTCTGCAAGCAAGAGTATGTGTCATATAGCGAGACATGAGCCGAATGGTAAGTAAGAGTTATAACGGTTAGCATGAACAGAGGGCATCGGTAAAAACGACGTCCAGCCTGTCCCCCCAGCCAACTCCGGCCAGCAGTGCATGTATCTCCTCCGTAGCCTCCTTGGCAAGGTCACTCTACGCACACATTGAAAGGCAAGTTAGTTGTTACAATTGGAGTAACGATACATTACATGGCATGTGAAAAAAGTACTGACCGAGCGATGGAATACCGAGTCCGACTGCATGGGGTAGGTGTTCGCCATCGAGGGAACATGCCTTAGAGGTGAGTCGACGACACACTCAATGCAAACGCGTGTGCGCGAGCTAAACCACCGGATGTACTTGTCGTATATGCCGTGTTTGTAAGGGGGAGCCTCCTGGTGAACGTTCGCCAAGGCTTGCGCCCACTGCTGAGCATGAGGGAACATGTGTGCCGCCCAGCTCGCACCACCAACGAAGCCCTTACGTGCGAGCCTGAATGAAAAGATTGGCAACGTAACGTCATTTGTAAGAACATCGTAAATAGTGATGTAATTGGAACTGATGTACAAGAGTACTCACGTATGCACGCTCGGTGGGACGACGTCACTAGTGGGGACGGGGAACACCTGTCGGAGACTGAACTGCCTCATGACACGGTGGACAGCGTAGGTCTTCATGTAGACGTCAAACACCAAGTGACACCATGTCAGCTAGAAGGCGACATCATGGGTGCACTACAGCGAGAGGCCATGAGGTGCTCGTGCGCCTACCGGCTCCAGGAGGTATGGACGCCAGATGACGCGATCATCCGTCAGTTGGTAAAACATCGCTACGTACTTTGGGTACGAAGCGTGTGACGTGATAGTCGTGAAAGTCGGTGGAAAAAACAAGAATAGGCGACAATTAGGCGAAACATTTCAAAAATTGCACAATTGACGGTAAATGTTATTTTACTAACGCGTCGGTGACACCACAACGACCTCATGGTAGGACGGTCGACGTCATCCCCAGGGGCACCGTAGAAGCCTGCTCCATAAGCTCTCAAATCCATCTACGGGTGTTCGATCTGGAACCTCTCGAAAGACCACAGCTGAAGGAGTACAGGACACCCGGTGAGAATGGACGACAACTGTTGCAAATGGCCCGATAGGTGGCAGCCATTACAGTCGGTCCCTATGCCTGCTGGGGGATCTCCTCAAGGTTGGCATCTAAGATCGACCTCGCATACTAGATCATGTGCTTGTTGACGGTGTCCCCATGCGAAGAGCAAAAAAAAGACCCAGCCAAAGAGCCATAATAGGTACGTATCGAAGTGGCGACTGATGGCGTACTCCTCCGCTCCACCTTGCTGCAACTGCATGTCTGCCTTCAGCAGCATGGGATGCCGATCGTGTATAACACACACTTCAGGCCGCTGATCCACGACGTCGGCTCTGACGTTCCATAGAAACCAGAGCAAGCTTTTGTGTTCTCGCCCTCCACGAATGCGAGCGCTACAAGAAGAACCTGGTTATTGCCATCTACTCTTATGGCAATCAATATCTGGCCTTTATACTTCGCAGTCAAAAATATCCCGTCCACGCATAACAACAGACGGTAATGTCTGAACACGTTGACACGCGCACCGAAAGCAAAGAATGACCGCTTGAGTACCATCTTCCCAAGGAATCACTGCGAGGGTTGTTCACAATTATCGATATAAGTTTCAGCATTCCTTTCCTTGATCACCTCAAGCATACGTGGCATGTTCTAATAGGAGTCTTCGTATGTACGAAACCTTGTTTCCAGATACTTCTGCTTTGCTCTCCATGCCTTGGCATAGCTTATAGTGTACTGAAATCTCTGCTCTATTGCAAGTATGATGGCACGTGGCTCTAAATCCAGATTGACCACAATCTCTCCGTACATTGCATTATCAACAAAGTCTAAAGATATGTTACTATGCGATTAGGCAGACTCCGTCAGCACGCATGTGTGGGACAACTATAAAACACTTCCAAATGGTATCCCACTTAGGCTGTTACACATGCACACGCCATGGACAACCATCTATTTGGCATCTGACATCATACACCTGCTGATCTGACTTCACAACCTTAAAGGTTCTATGCAGCGACACTCCTCATGCTGTCACTACGTTTTGAATCTCAAACTTATTCTTGTAAATCGCACCTTGCCTCACCTCATTCCGATCGAACTGCCATTCAAAATATTCACCCTCGTTAACCACTAACATATCAAACTGACACTCATCCCATTCCGTAGGGAAATGCTCATCATAGTCTTCGTTGTTACTCAAAGTCTCGTAGTCCTCACTCTATGCCTCCATCGCTTCAACCAACGATTCAATATGTTCTCCTCGTTTGCCACACGCATTGGTACCTACACATCTGGCATTTGAACATCAACTTTTTCGTCTTGCACATCCTCATGATTCGAGCTAACATCCTGCCTTACTAAGTATTCTCCGGTTTGGCTGCTCTCTCGAATTTCCTCTAGTTTATTACCAACAATCTCCTCCTCCGTCGCGTAGCCAGCATTGGCTTTCTCAAATGCTTATGCCAACAACACTAATAGCCAACCTTTCTCATTCGCTAATCTTACATACGAGCTTTAGGACTTCGGCCCCTTTAGTTTCACTAACTCCCAGTACGTGCCCCATGAACGCTATCCAGCACGTGACAGGCCAACCACGATATTTAGAAAATGACTAAGTTCCACCCCTTGTGTACCCATGTGCGGAACTCCTTCTCTGTAGTGTATTTTAAATTGTACTTGTTCATCCATATCTGTCAACTATTTCACGATTTTTATAATATGTGCACAACATAACGCTAACACCTTTTAAATTCTCAATCTACCCATACTGCTACACTTATGTACCACGACGACGTACTCTACAGTACTTCAAAAAATTGCTACAGCCAATAAAAAATTAATTTTTTTCTAATACATAGTATCTCGCATAATTCTCGTAGTTTTTTATGTCCATAACTAATTTAGTTCTCCTAATTAATTTGGTTACTATATCGTCTATCTAAATAATTATTATTCTACAAACCTAATTACTTACCAATCTATTTAATTTGGTCACTAAATTGCATTTCTAAATTTTAATTTAATTAGATAATAAAAATTTTACCTTCAGAAACGATGAACTTTCTTCCTCTTAACCCTCTTCTTCTTCCTCCTTCGCTCTTCTTCTTCCTCTCCTCCTCCTCCGCTCTCCTCTCTTCTTTTCTCCTGCGCATCGCTCGGTCTCAATGAAGTGAAAAGCGTCGATATAAATAAGGCCGAAGGCTTGGCGCAGCGTAGTAAAAGGCTCTCTGTCGTCATTTGGAATGACCAAATGGCGACAGAGAGCTCTTTGTCGCTATTCCAAATGGCGACAAAGTCTTTGTCGCTTTTAACAGTGACAGAGAGTATCGCTATTTGAAATGATGACATACTATCTGTCACGATTTCAATCCACGACAGGCAGGTGTAATTACAATTTTTATTTTCGGCATATTATTTATATAATTTTTCATTAAAAAATTATTATTTAAAAAAATTCTCCGCAGCAGATCACATGAACATTGGAATGCATGTTATAATTAATTAGCAAAGAATGCTGGAAATCCAACGTAATCCGAGTTAATTCGGGCTCTTTCCATGTGATGGCAACGAAAAGTTTGCCCTTTATTAGAGAAAGCACTCTACTCAACACCCAGGTTCGAGCAATGGGCCACAAAATAACAGTTTTCTGGCTGTGAAAGCACGATCACAAACTACTACTAGTAGCATTGTAAGCGCGACGTTTTTACTCGACAAGGCCGCGTGGGAGACGCTTCCAAGTAGTACACAAGGCCGTGGGAGACGCTTCCAAGTAGTACTGCTCCAAGTCCAAACAGTGCCAGAGAGACAAGTGAAAAAGAAGGGTCCCAACCCAACCACCTGCCCATGGTGCATGAGGCACTGCACAGTACTATCACTGGTTCACCGCACGGTCCATCCATCCCCGGCCAGCAAAGCCGCATCAACTGCTGAAATGAGCGATCGCGCATTTCTTGACGGAAACGCCTCCGTCCTCCGCCTCCGGTACATCTCCTTTTTCCGGCTCTTTTCGTGTGTTTTTCCTTTTACTAGGGCCTAACGCGTAGATTAGAGTCCTTAGCCGCTTTCCCGGCCCCTCACGATTCTTTTTTTTTTTTTAATTTTGATCCTCTTTCGTGAATAGATTTATAAAAATAGTATCTTTTCTAATAACAGAAGACGCAGCAGATGATACATGTTACTTCCTGTGTGAAGAGCTCGATAGATTTCTAAACCGCTGTTGAGCACGAGATGCTCGGTAGATTGGGAGCCTGTCGAGTGCGGGAGTTTCTTCCGAGCATGAGGAGCCTGGAAGCGAGATGAGCCCAACGCTACTATGGTGATTGGTCAGTCTAATACGGATACGAAAATATACCGAGGTTCCCAGATATGGCAGGTAAGTTATTTTTATAAATTTATTGAGAATTATATAAGATTTTAAAAAATTACTAAAAAGGCTAGAAAAGTTAAAGGCTTCCATCCATGGATTACCCCCTGAAGCGCCATTATTTGGTTTGCCTCGTGCCTCCATAAATACCGCCTCCTCCATCCCCTTCGCCTCCCACCACCACCACCACTCATAACTCCGCCATTTTTCCTGCTGCTTGCTCAGTGCTCTGCTCGCTGAAAGTGTACTACGTCCAGAGCGAGCAGCGAGAAGACTCCTAGGAGCGATGGCCACAATGCCGGCGCTGTTCTTAGTGGCGGCGCTCGCGATGCTCTCCCCCGCCGCCGCTCGCATCCCCGGCGTTTACGGCGGCGGCGCCTGGCAGAGCGCGCACGCGACGTTCTACGGCGGCAGCGACGCCTCCGGCACCATGGGTACGCGCAATGCATCCACTTTTCCTCCCGTTTCTTTGCCTTGCCGATGCCATGTCTCGTGTGATTAACGTGCGCGACGTAGCAATGCAGGAGGGGCGTGCGGGTACGGGAACCTGTACAGCCAGGGGTACGGCGTGAACAACGCGGCGCTGAGCACGGCGCTGTTCAACGAGGGGCAGAGCTGCGGCGCGTGCTTCGAGATCAAGTGCGAGAACCAGCCCGGGTGGGAGTGGTGCCACCCGGGGAGCCCCTCCATCCTCGTCACCGCCACCAACTTCTGCCCGCCCAACTACGCCCTCCCCTCCGACGACGGCGGCTGGTGCAACCCGCCGCGCCCCCACTTCGACCTCGCCATGCCCATGTTCCTCCACATCGCCCAGTACCGCGCCGGCATCGTCCCCGTCTCGTACCGCCGGTGAGCCATCCGCCTTCAATTCTACTCCTTAACTCTCACATTTTACAATGTCACGTTGCATTTCTTGCTTTACTCGGGGACTGTGCAAGCAGTAGTAAAAGACATTCGTCTTGGTTATAGGAGTAGTAATTACTTTGGCCAATAGAGCCCATGCAATTGCAGGCTCTCTGCGCTCTTGTTTATTCACGATTCCTTTTCACGTCTTTTGAGATGGCGTGGGGATGCCGCTCTCGAACCGCACTGTTCACAGCAAAAGAAAATTTCGATGCGTTCCATCGGGTCCAGTCAGGAGTAGTAACGGCCGTTTCGCCTCCTCTTCTCGCCGCTACTTTTTCACGAGCAGGTTTATTCACTGTGGATAATTGATATGGTTGCACGTACCGGCACGGCATGGCGATAAATTTAGATCCCTTTCTTTTTTTTTTCTAGCGGCCCAACTACCGCAAAAATGGCATCCTTCTCCGCGCGGAAGGCGCTTATCAGCGTGGCTTGATTAGTCTTTTAATTAATTTCTCCACCGCCCTTTTTGTAACCTACTACTGCGGGGAAATTAGTGGGCATGGATAGGTGCACCGACTGCGGCTCTTAAAGGGGAACGTGATATCGGCTAGAGAAATTGCACTACCAGTCTACCACTACCAGGCAGCAACAGTAGCACTCGTAAAGTTGTTTTGGTACAAAAGCTAGATAGAAATGGAGTGTGCGCTTCTTCTATAGCGTTTGATTACTGCACCTCTTTTCATGGTAGGAATCTGTTAAACCGAGATGGCGCTAGTCCCATCTCTGCTGCTTTTACTTGATTGTGTCGCATTTGGTAGTGTACATCTACGCTTTAGCCGCATTGCACTGTGTGAAACTGTGAACTCACTGCAATTCTCGTAGCAATTCCTTTCCGGTAGTACTACGTTGTAATCCTTGTTGCTGAGAAGAATAAGAATTGGTTGGGGTTCTTAGGAAAGAAAAGAATAATATCATCTTTCTTCTGCTTAGTGATTAACACGTACTTTGGGGCGCTGCCCTGGGCCCCAGAGGAATAATACTATAACAAGGACCAAGCTTAAGCTTGTTCAGGGAAATTGGACTTGTAATTCTGTAGACCAGCACACCAGAGGGAGCAAAAGAAAAGGCGGAGAGAAACATCCAAATCGTAGCGTGTAGTTGGAAACTAGGAATCGTAGAATTCTGTAGGGCACACGCACACACTGGCCGGGACACCCGTGATGCCGCCCGTACCTCGCCCAGTGCCCTGACGCTTTCTCTTCGCGCTGACAAACCCATACCCTGAAGAAATGGCACATTTGCCCTTCATTCCTTCCGTCCCTGGTCCCCCTGTGAGGCTGTGATCTGTAAAGGCAAAGGGCCATTTTGTCCTTTCGTCCTGCAGCACAGCATTACATCCTTGGCTCTGCACCGTCTCGTCTCGTCTCGTCTGTCTGCCCCCTGGTCATATCCTGTGTTCTCCGTTCCAATTTACAGTTTTACCCTTGCAGGTAATCGCTGATCAGTAGTAAACGTTGTTTACTGATGATGTCGTGCAACGTGATGTGGCAGGGTGCCGTGCCGCAAGTCCGGCGGGGTGCGGTTCACGATCAACGGGTTCCGGTACTTCAACCTGGTGCTGATCACGAACGTGGCGGGCGCCGGCGACATCGTGCGCGCGAGCGTGAAGGGGTCGAGCACGGGGTGGATGCCCATGTCGCGCAACTGGGGCCAGAACTGGCAGTCCAACGCCATCCTCGTCGGCCAGGCGCTCTCCTTCCGCGTCACCGGCAGCGACCGCCGCACCTCCACCTCCCTCAACGCCGCCCCCCGCAACTGGCAGTTCGGCCAGACCTTCGAGGGCAAGAACTTCAGGGTCTAACTCCCTACCATTGCCATGGTTCAAGAAAATTAAGAAACAAATGCAAGGTCTTTTTATACATGATAGTAATTAGTTACTATAGCGGCTGTTTATTTAGGCTGGGAATGTTCGTCGGGTTCACCATTTTCCCGCCTTGGATTTGGGTTGAGAGGTTTTTCTTGGTAGCTTGTGAAAGCAAGGGGCAAACTGGTAATAGTAAAGTCTAGTGTTAATTAGGGTAAGCTGTCATCACTAGTCTCTACTAGTAGTATTAGCGTGCTTATGACTATGCATATGTGTTGCCAAGTGTTGGTGGTGATGGGATGTTTGGTTTGGAGCTGGAGTTTAGGGAGGTTAATGAGATTTGTGTTGGTGGCTGAAGTGGCTGCAAAGCTGCAGCTTAATATGGGAGTGGTGAGTGTAGCCCGCAGCTGCTTGTTCCCGTGTCATTTGTCTCCTTGACACGCCGTGTTACTATGGACTTGATTTATCTATCAGTATGGTGATTGGAGTTTGTAAGAAGATTTTAATTGTTGTTCCTCTAGTTCTATCATGTGTGATGGTTAAGCTACTTTGTGGTGCTATGATGATGATTCTTGCCGGCTTCTTTCCGCGAATGCTTGGTAAGTTGCTCGATGCCGAGTGCTGAAACTACGTGAGAGCGGTAAAGGTGAAAGCGAAAGTGCGCTGCGGTTAGCGGTATCGAAATTCGTGAAAAATCGAACAAATTAGCGAAAAACTGAATGTTCGTGAAAGTCAAATGAATTTGAAATTTGGTCAAATAGCAGAACGAAATTCAAACGAAAAGTTCAAAAATAGCTCAAAAAGGGGCGATTTTCGAATGGTTTTCTCAAAAATTGGCAACAGGTTGAAAAATTAGAAAAAAAATGTAAAAAAAATTCTTTTCGGGAACTTTTCTCCAAACTTCGTTTTTTAAAAATATTCACACAGAGATCACAAAGCTATTAGTACTAATTTTGGGAACTTTCGGATATTGTTTTTTCAAATTTTCTGAATTTTTTGAATTTGAACCTGAGCGATAAATCGAATGCTATGTTTTTCCGAACCGGTACGGTTCGTCGAAATTTGCTGTGCGTATGCTGCTTTGGGATGATTTCGCTTGTTCTGTCGTCGGTTTAGATGACTGCGATGGGGCGACCAACCATGCCATTATTTTGCTGGCCTTGTTATAGCCGAGAGACTTGGGAGTTCCTTCAGCGATGGGAGTTATCCGTCTACATCATTGAGAAAGAGAACCAAATGTGCCAATTAGACTGAACTCAAACACCAGTCACTGTGCTAGGAGCGAAATCAGTGGGTTGAAGAGATGCTAACTGATTAGGTACCATCCGAACGATCCTCTCGCCGGTGACTTCCGCTGTACACATATCAAAATCATGCCACCGATGTGCCCCGGCAAAAAACATAGCAGTAGTCAACGCCACTCAGACACGAATATCATCCAGTGATGACTGGTGCGTTTTATAACCTGCAGGAAAGGTTCACTAGCAGGTTGCACACCAATGAGATGAGATGAAGATTTGTACCATGAGCACTACTTTTATGCCATGAGTTTCGACATACAGATCCATCCAGTAAACTGAAGTTCAGCAGCTCATGATAACGGAAAAGAAAAGACTGGTTGCCAAAACCTGATGACCCAGGAACATGCGCAAGCATAATTACAAACTACCACCTAGCTAACAAGTCGCTCAAATTCTGCCTTGCTAATGGGAATGAACCGATGGCCTTGGATTTGGGCCAGTCTCCTTCCGAGTCTCTCCCAAGCTTTTTCGGCGAGGCTTGCCACTGTTCCTGCCACCACTTCCAGTCGGCGCCTTTTTGCCTGCACCCTTGAATTCTTGATTCTTCTCTGCTGCTGGTTTTCTGTCTGCATCACTGGAGTCTTGAATCTCCTCTAGAATAGAGACCACGGCTTCCATGGACGGCCTCATCTTAGCATCAAAGGACAGGCACTCAAGAGCAAGGGCGGCAATTGTCTGTGCCCCACTGAGGGAATATTGACCTTCTAGCCTGGTATCCAGGACACGGAATATCTTGCGTTTATGTGTGAGATATGGCCGGGCCCATTCAACAAGATTGTGCTCACCTTGGGGCCGGTTCTTGTCAATGGCGCGACGACCTGACAGCATCTCCAGAAGCACTACCCCAAAGCTATAGATGTCGCTCTTCGCAGTTAGATGGCCTGAAAGCATTGCATTGTTAAACAGATGCTTATCATGTAATGAACATGAGCTGTCGGTAAAGGTTATCAAAATAAAGCAGTGTATGTTATTTGCCAACAGGATGGCATTGCAACATTTTTGGCACCAAAGCAAAGGAGGAAAACATAATAGTTAATGCCATGTCATGCAACAACTTATGGCTGAAGGCAATAAAAGTGAGCAGCAATCCATTTCCTTATATATTTTGTTCTCATTCCATTGCACAGGTCACAAAAAAAAAGGTTTACATAAATTTCATGGAATGGCATAAATTGAGTTTTAGATATTCAATATCAGACTGACATTGAATGGATATGTAATGCATGTACAGCAACCACAACAAAGCAAAGGATGCGCCGAAAATGAGATTTGCAAAGCAAGGGATAAAAAAAAACAAAAAAAGACAAGTACACCTTTTTAATGTGCTGACCAACTGCCATTATTTGACGTACTAACATTCAATGGTTTCTGCCACAGCATGAGGGGTTTTGCATCCAAGGCAAGCAAATGTGCAGAATATTGGATGGATAATACTACCCACTACTACCCAGAACTGCATTTCAAAGGTACCTGTAGACAGATATTCCGGAGCTGCATAACCATGTGTTCCCATTACCCTTGTAGATACATGACTCTTCTCATCAACAGGACCATCCTTTGCCAATCCAAAATCAGAAAGCTTTGCAGAATAGTCCTGTACAGTAATATGATGCATTTCTTTCAGTAAAGAGCGCATGAAAGTACAGTGCAAGATTCACTTTCACTTACTGTGTCAAGGAGAATATTGGAAGTCTTAAAATCTCGATAAATAACTTTTGCCTCTGCACTGTGAAGGTAAGCTAGTCCTTTTGCAGCTCCAAGTGCAACCTTCATTCTTAGGTTCCATGAAAGAGGTTGAAAGTACGAGCCTCCTACATCAAGGATTCATATAGCAATTAAAAATAAAACATACTACAATGATATTGTACGCAACATGAATAAAAATAAAACATACTACAGTAGAACAAAGTCCTAGTTTAACTTACTCCTAAACAGATGATTTTCCAAGCTCCCACGTGGCATGAGCTCATACACTAGCAGTCGGTGCTCATCCTCCAAGCAGTACCCAATGAGCTTGACAAGGTTGGGATGGCAAAACTGACCTAGGTAATTAACTTCCGCCTATAAACAGAAACATAGCAAAGTTAGAAAAAGATCGAAGTATTTGATTAACACTTCTGAAGCTGTAACTGATCAATTGAAAGGCAGAACAAAAGAGGTAGGGTTTTCAAGAGTAAACTTCAAACAAACATGAATCAAGCATGAATTCGAGGACAACAACATGCAATAGAATAGCAGTCGTACTCACCAACCACTCTCGGTGCCCTTGCAAACCCTCTTGGTTGAGTCTTTTCACAGCAACAGCTATTCCAGTGCCAGGCTTGCAGGCTGACAATGTATTCTCATCAACCCATCCTTTATAGACAGATCCGAACCCTCCTTCACCGAGCACACTGTCAGGACGGAAGTTCCTTGTGGCTAACCTGAGATCATTATAACTGAAGATCTTAACATTGGCTGACTGCAAGATCTCGCATTCAGTCTTCGCATTTGGAGGCATGGAAGCTGTAGAGACTCGACTGCTGCAGCCACTAAGCCTATTCCCATCCTTACCGCCGCTCTTTGAGAACATTCCTGCACATCATGTCTTCAGTAGAGATTCTAAAAGAACAAATCTAGGCTTCATATTTTAACTGAAAATGTTCTCTGATGAAAAAGTCTTTGCCTTCATCATATTATGATGAACCTATATTGGAAGTTTTGAATGCTTGATTCAAATTCGCATAGCAATTAGGAATCAACTGAAGCAATCATCACTTGGGTATTTTCTAAAATTTTATATGAGCCCCGAGAGTTGCAGGATTAGCCATTTCCACCTGTGGTACACAATGATAGCAATTAACGGATTGACTTGTCTCCCAGAAGTTAATGCAAAGAGCATTTTGATCACGATAGCAAGCAACAAGACACGAGTGTTGCTGCCTACAAATGGTGATATGCTCTGCACTCAAAAGTTAAAATGATGATTTACACAGGACAAGGTGCAAAATGAATATGGAGGAAACGGCAGTGGTTTACCTCCATTAAGTGGTAACATGCATGCACTAGTAACCTTGTCCCACCCAACACACATCTGCTGCCATGCGGCATGTCCAGAGGCTTATCATGTTCATCTACTGCTAACTTAAGAAATATCAAACCTATTAATAAGCAATTAAAAGATACTTCAATCTAGTGTTGAGACGAGCAAAAGCACGTGACAGCTATACAGAAATGAGCCATACTTCGTACAATCACATAAAAACTTTATAATGGAATATAAACAACACCAAGCCTTTTGTCCCAAATAAGTTGGGATATGCTAGGAATGAAACTCAATCAAAGTCCGCCTGTGTAGTTTTCTACATAGCCTGTCCCAAGCTAGGAAAAAGGAGGAGGGTTGTGATAGGCTTGGCGAGTCAACGTAAAAAAAAAATACAGCGATCATTTCATGGAATAATGGAGCATACAACAACATTTTTGTAGATTCAGATTACTAAATGCCTTGAACTTGATAGTACGCATCATAAACAACCAAAAAGTTTCTGGTCATCATTGGGAAATATATCCAATGATTCAAATCATTTCTAGTCATGGAAAGTACTTAATCAATGGTTGAAACCGTTACTGAATTTGGGCGGGAAACCAAATTAAGAGACAAGGGTGAATAAAAGAATTCAAGACACATGCTCTATATAGCACTGCATATCATACCTGAAAAGGTGATTCAACGAAACATTAATATCAAATTAAACAAGAAAGAACTGGAGTACTTTTCCTAATTCAATCAATAATTTATGAATTTACAACACAAGACGAATAACAATAACAATAGCAATAGAGAAACAACTAGTCAACCCTAATAATCTTCTTTTCCTTAACAAGCTGTCCCCTAAATACTTGTGATACATTTTGTACAGGAAAAAATTTAAATGGTCAAATTCAAAAGGTGGCCAATCGATATTCATAACATAATGTCACAACAAGGGCAAACTACACTGTACTGTAGTATCAGTCCTGCTTCAATCAAACGTTACCTTGGTCAACAACAGAATCCAGGATGATTAGAATTCGTCATGGTACGTGGTCAGCACAAGGTACCGATAGATGTGATGCTAAAATATTTTACCCCTTGAGAGTCAACTTCCTGTCCCTTACTATTGTCATCTCAGAAGGATAAGCACCACCAGCACTGCCCTGTCCAGCAGACGATGGTAGAACGTCTACTACACATGGTACTAGTGAAGCCATCATTCATGTAAGGAATGAAGCATCGATGTCCCATTACCATACAAGAGAAGGTACCATCACCTAATAAAGCCTATAGCTTCAGTGGCACAACCGCACAACCACCTACGAAGCCTTCCAACATAGCCGAAGCTTACTTTAGCGAAACCACTCTAAAAGTGATTATGATGTCTTACTTTAGCGCCTAGATAGCTTGAACACATTGAAGCTGGCAGGATAGCTGAAGAGTGGAAAACATCTAACCAAACCAAACTACTGGATCACCCTGACTAGGCCTAACCAACCAACCAACCAAATCACCCACACAAATACATGATTATCCATTGCCCTTGTGTTGCCAGAACAGTGAATAAAATCTCCGGAGAAATAACCTACAAACAAGTTAAGCCTTTTGCAATCGAATCCGACCACACGAGCACCCAAACAACAGAGGCTAAATTCTGCGCTACAAGAAACTGCCAATAGCTCGGGTTTCCACCGGAATCCCTAGAAACCAATGAGCAGGCCATAAATGGATTTAAATTTGCATCTCGGAACCATCACACGATCCAACCCCGCACCCCGCAAGCACGAGTCGACCGAAACCCCATCGACCACCCGAAAACAGCAAGCACCGAACCAGGTATAAGCAGCGAGAGGATCGAACCTGAGGCGCCTGGGTGAGGGCTCCCATCCTTGATCCGCGCGCCCCAGCAATTCCCCATCCTCGCAGGCTCCACGCAAATCGAAGAGCCGAGCAAGAGCAAAGAAACCCAACAGGATCGAAGCACGGCGGGAGGCCGGGTCACGGGAGGCGGCGAGCGATCCGCCTCATGCGGGCGAGGGATAGGGTTTTGGGGAGGTGAGAGTGAAGCGAGGAGGGTGATGATATGTAGAGACAAAGGCAGGCTAGAGAGAGAGGGAGGTGTGGCATGGTGGAGCGAGGGAGGAGAGAGAGCAGTTAATGGCGGCGAGGGGCAGCCAGAGCCCAGCGCCCCGCCGCTGGTACCGCTTCCGGTTCCGCTGCCTTCTAGGATAGGAAAAAGTTGCAAGGCGTGGTGCTTCGTGTGACGCTGCCGCGTGGGCCCGCCCTTGGGACCCATGATTTTACCGTTTCACTTTTACCGCGACGTAACCGTTGAGTTGGACAAGTCGGAAATAAATCCTGCACCAGCCGTAAGCAAGCTACTGCCTCAGCGCCCAAATTTACGGGCCGTATTTTTTAAATAGGGGTATTAGTATAAATGTAGAACGTATGTTCTAATGTATTTCTAATAAATATTCAGATTATTTAATATTTATTATATGAATATATTGCTTATAGATAATAATTAGAAGTAGTTTAGTAATTGTTAATACTCCCTCAGTTGATAAATATAAGGCCTATAGTTTGAATGGTCTTATTGAAAAATATAAGGCGCGTATGTAGATTTAGGGCCTGTTTGGTACGGCTCCAGCTCCATCAGATTTATAGATTTGGTGGAGCTAGGTATTTAGCTCACATGATCAGTGAAGTTTGGATCTGGGTATATTAAGAGTGTTTAGGTAGATCATTTTATTTAATTTTAGACTAAAAATATAAACTTAATTCTATTTATTTTAATCTACAAGATTCAGATCTGAGGTGGAGCTAGAATCTGGAGCTCTACCAAACAAGGCCTTAATGAGTCTTTTCACATATACCCTTATTTATTCTCTCTCAACCATATGCATTTATTCATTACCACTTACACAAAGTATTATCTCTCATCTCCCAAGACAATTAAGAGGGTTATTTAAGTCATTTTCTCTCGTATTTTTCTCAATTTCACCGTAACCTTAATACTTATGCCAAGTCAAAATATGTCTTATATTTATCCACAGAGAGAGTACTTTTTTTAATCTATATACGATGAGAAAATATACCTGTAAACTGCAGAGGGAGTAAAAATTACCGGTCGATTTGGGTGGCAAGGCCCCATCGGGCCATAGGCAACAAGCTAAACATTAGGGTCGTGTGGCCCAGGCTTGGTCCGTCCTGCTTAGCAATTCGGCAGCATCTCCTAAACCAAAGGGATGGAGTTTCTTTAAAAAATAACAGTAAAAGGTCTTTTTAGTATTAACAATGCACATAACAAAGGTTTTAAAACAACAATACACAAAACAAAGTCGCGTGCGTGGGAGAGGACGTGAGATATCATCAAGATAGATGTAGGATTTGATAAAATGGCTCAAAATTTGACTGAATCCTTCTAGTCTTAGTCATCACTCCTTTTTTTTTTCCCTCCCAGTCTATGCCAAGAATGCTAATTTTATGCTTGAAAATTTCGTCTAGAGTCAATAGAGATTATCTTCCAGTATCATTTTATCGAATGTAGACTAATTAAACACATAACTACACTAATAAGTACTCTCTCCGTCAAAGTTTATGGGACTTATTTTCTCTTTCTATATAGACTAAGAAGATATTAAAAATGACTAGATTATCCCTAATTGTTGTCTTTAAACACTATATTCAATGTATACGTAGTAAAAAAATATAAAAGTAAAACTGAATATTTATTAGGAATATAAAGGAATATACTAATTTTGCATAGAAATATGAAATACACCTTATATTTATAGACAAAATCATTAAAACGTATGTACTATAAACTTGAAGGGAGTGCACCTGTACAGCTACATCTGTACTTTGAACACTAGCCGGTGGAACCAAGATTATTTATGCTTGAACGTACAGTAAGTATTAGTTAAGTGTCCGTGTATTACAACGGAAATATATTTTTGAACCAAATAATTAAATCATATCACGTGTTTACAAAAATAAAATTACACACTTGAGTTACCATAAGGAGGGAGAAGGGAATGGTCTGATCGAGGTGAGCTAGTGTGGACGAAAAGAGAGATAAGATTGATTCCTTTTTTATTTGCGAGAGGTGGTCTATGGTCCATATGTTGACGTGCTGATTTTATTGGTTTTGCACATATATGATATTTATGGACAAAATTATTAAAACATATGACCTGTAAATTTAAAGGGAGTGCACCTATATAGCTACATCTGTACTTTGAACATTAGCAGGTGAACCAGGATTGTTTTTGCTCGAAGCCTCCAACATACAGTAAGATGTATTTTGGTTGTTTATACCAAGTGGTACATATATAAGATAGTTTAAAAAATTCATCTATATGTTTGATTGTTTGAATATAATTATCATATCTTAGAAGATGAGATACAATTTTAAGAAATATTCCCTATAGATATTGAACCAATTTATTCACCCAAAACAATGGAACTAAGAGTGTTTTTGTTGCTTGTACTAAATGATATATGTATGTTTTTTGTTGTTTGTACTAAGTTGTATATATATGAGATGGTTCAAGAAAAAAAACATCCATATATTTAGTTACTTGAATGGAATCATCCAATCCTATATAATAAGATACAAATTTGAGCATAGATACTAATTATTCCATTTATCAACAACAATATAACTAAATAGTAGAGAACCATTCTATCCTAATCAAATTAATTCCACCATCTAAACACATTCTAATCTACACCCCTTTATAATGCACCTAAGCAATTTTTCCTATGTCCACCCTAAATAATGCACCTCATTAGAGATGGCCCAATGTTCGTGCACCCAACAAAACGTCCCCAGAAACTTGCATTCATCAAAATGAACGTCTCAGATCTTTCCTCAGTTTTACTCACCCACATCCGATGGCCATTATTTAGTGTGTCTAATCATTTCTGTGACCCACAACAGACCTCCCCCACCTACATATTTGGAAGGAGAGCGAATCAAACAAGGAAATAAATAAGGAGGATCCGCATGCAAGGAAACCAGATTTGAATTTTTTACTGGCCAAAATTGTACGTACTACATAATTTGGAAGGAGGGTGAATCAAACAAGGAAATAAACAGGGACGATCCGCATGCAAGGAAACAAGACTTGAATTTTTTATTGTCCTAGCATTGTGATCGTATTTTTTTCCGAATATGACCCTTCTCGAGACTTTTTTACGGATCTAGCCCCATAGAGCCTAATTTGGTATACGAAGAGCGCTGAATTTTTGTTTTCATTTTTATCTAACGAACCAATGGTGCGTGAGTCTTTTAATTTTTCCAATTTTTTCTCGGAACCGGTGATGGTGAAACCTTTATTTAATTTTATCTTTTTTCCCTTGCGAATCCGATCGGTGTGCGCGATTTATTTTTCTATATTTTTCCGAAATCATCCACAGTAGCCCACGCAGACCTTCCTCACCTCCGGCATCAACAAGGAAAAGGAAACAAACGTCACGGAATCAAGGAAAAGGAAACAAACGTCTGAAAAGGAAAGGACCATACATTACGTCTTTGGGAAAAGGAAGCGGAGATGGGCGGTCTTGGTAGGGAGAACGCAGGTCTGCAATGGCTCCACGGTCGCCATCGGTGGCTTTGCTGACGCGACGAGGTTGCTGGTCAGCGACCTCGCGGCCGCCATGCCTCGGCAAATTTATAATTTAATTTTTTTTGAAAATAATTTTATTAAGTACAAAATAATCGAAAGTTTTTTCGAGAATTTTTTAACCTAATGTGCTATCTTTTAAAAAATCCTTCTATATTTAAAAAAAATGAAGGCAACTCACCTGTAGCTTCTTCTAGTGCGGCCTGATCGAAGAAGCTTCTTCTCTTCCTCCTCCATTAAAGCAAGAAAGAAGCTCCAAAGCTCCATCAATCCCGCACCAAATCTCCTCTTTCCATCTATGGTGTTAATTCCCCAAATTTCGTGCTTTATTGTCAAAATTTCCTCTCAATCTGATTTGATCCCAAATTATGGTTTGCATAAATATGCTTGTTTCGGGGCTATAAAAGCCGGCGAGCTCTCCTCCACCCATCGCATTGTGTAAATTCCCAAGTGCTCCCTCTTGTAAAGATCGCCGAATTTTGGAGGTAACCCAAGCCATCACCGTCATCTTTCCCGGCGAAATTCACCGCAACCGTGACTCCTCCCCCGCAGGCGCCGGTGCCAGCGATCTCGTCGCACAAGTGTCGACCCATTGCGACCGGCCAAGCCACCCCGCCTTCCTCCCCTTGCTGCCAGCCAAGCCAGAGAGCACGCTGTGCTCTCTGTGGAAGCTGCAAAAAAAAATCAGAAATCAAAAAATTCTTTTTTCTTTCTCTTTCTTGATTTAAAATCTTTTGGGAGTCCGTTTTCGTCCATTCGATCTCTATTTAGTTCCATTTTTATTTCTAAATTCATTTAAAATTCTAAATTTCTCTTTTATTATTAAATGTTGTATTCATACTTATCTTCTTATTTAATTAATAAGCGGGTGTACTGTTGTCGTAGCGTTAGTACATGCACTGTACTAGTAGCGTATAAGATCATCCCCTCGTCGCTAAATCAGAAGAAAACGACGCCAAATTCAGCCTAACAACCGGGCGGGCCGCGTCAAGGCCTGCAGATCTCCCCTTCTCCGGGACGCGAGCGAGCAGCAGTGGGTGGGGGACCTGGGGGTGGACTCTACACCGGCCGTCGGGATGGCGGGTGCCGCCTGGCCGCTCTCCTCCATCGCCGACTTCCTCCCCGCCTCCCTCTCCCTCACCCTCCTCCTCGCTTCCCTCGTACTGCCCAAACCCTACTCCCCCGCTCCCTCCTCCTCCTCATCCTCGCCGCTGACGCCATCTCTTCTCCCTCCTCTGCGCAGGTGGCTGTCCTGGTGCTGGGCGTCGCCGCCGTCTTCTTTGATCACCTCCGCAAGATCGGATGCATGCACTCGTAAGGCGCTTCTGTATTCCCCGTCTTATCCTTTGGTTTGTCTCTTGCGATCTGCCCGTGTTGTTGACTGGCGCGTCGTTCTGGATCTCGGCCGCAGGCTGGAGAGGACCGCCGTGTCGGCCTCCTTCTTCGAGGACCCCAACTCGCTCAACAAGGTACTCAATTGTTCGTCTCGAGTTGCTCGCGCTGTGACATGGTGTGCACGCTAGGTGTTTGTTCATTTGCTTACCTGTGCTAGGTTCCCTGCCCGTCGATTTATGACCCTGCGGAGAAGTACATTTCCTTGATCATTCCCGCTTATAACGAGGAACATCGGCTTTCTGAGGCTCTTACAGAAACACTCAAGTAAGGCTCTGATACGAGCACTTCCTGCTCATGTTGCTCTGTTAAGTTTGTTATATTTGAATGCTACCGCTTAATCTATACAAGTAGTTTTCCGTGTCATAGCTTTATATGTCTGGTGATTGTTTGGTTTGTTATGTTAATCAATGATCACCGTGTTGTTTTCGTTCTCCAATAGCTACCTGAAACAACGTTCAGCTGCTGAGAAGTCCTTTTCTTACGAGGTATGTACAAATTGAACATGTTAACGATCTTCTTTATTTGATATGACCAAAAAAACGATAAATTTGAAAAAAGAATCCCGTTAAGCTACTTTTGCAAGTGAAACTTGCTAACGAAAGATGAGAGATTATGTATTTCAGTATCATGAGATATGTTTAGTAAGCTGGTTAAACCCTTTGCTGCATTGGCTATAGTATGCCATGCACTGCAGACTAGCGTTTTTACTTATGCACGAAGAGGTTTTATTGGTTTTGCACATACACGGAATTTTCCCCTGCTAAATTCTGGGTACTTGTTTGTCCCTGTTGATTTTTTTTAAAAAAATTCTGTCATGGAGTCCGACCTGATTTTTAAAATAGTCATATGATCTTGAACTTGCATATGTTAGATTTATAGTTTGAAACATGTTCATTCAGTGTATAGCAAAACCAAAGCCCTGAATCTGGGACTGCGTGGTTGGATTTATCTCACTGTTATTGTTTATATAGGCCTTTTAGCAAGAAGGGACAAAGTTACAATATTTTCCTTGGGAGCTAGTTCATATTAGTTTCTGAATTGCAATAACATGTTCTATATTCATTTTAAATCTTAGAGATCTCATTATCTTGTTTGAAGTGAATCAGTGATTTTAGGTAACTATGTAAATGTAAGTTGTAGGTCCTTTACAAAGTAATCCCTGCTAATGAATGTAAGTTATGCGTGACACAAAATCTAATAGCTCGAGTAAGTGGTGAACACTGTTTATCTAATTAACTAAAACTGGTGTCAGCGCCTATCCATTAGCCGCAGCGGTCGAGCCTTATACAGAAAGTAGTGGGGTTAATTGAGACCGCTGAACTCTGTACATGGGTCAAGTGAGACCTTAATATAATCTGGACTTCCTCTGCAATGTCAGAGAACTCATACCTATGAACAACACCATGCTCTTTGAAAACTTGTTGTCTATATTTGTATTAGCATTTGCATTGTTTTGTTATACCCATCCAGATTTTTATTTAGCTAATTTTGGAGGTTTCATGTGTTCTTTATCAATTCTATGAAGGTCTTGATTGTTGACGATGGAAGTACTGACTTTACCTCTAAAGTTGCCTTCGAGTTTGTAAAGAGGCACAAGATTGATAATGTTAGAGTTCTTCTACTTGGAAGAAACCATGGGAAAGGTGAAGCAGTCAGAAAAGTGAGTGCTGTTGAACTCCCCTCTCTCTAACATGCACACACTAGTTTTTGTATGACATCAACACTAATTGATGCTTTCCAATTTTTTGTGTAAGCATTGTCTAGGGGATGCTCCATTCACGCGGTGAACTATTACTAATGCTTGATGCTGATGGGGCAACTAAGGTCACTGACTTGGAAAAGCTTGAAGCTAAGGTTTGTCGTAAGCTTATTCAAACAGCATGTTGTAAAAAATTATACTGGGCTGGTTTTGATTTACATGAGTAAAAACAACATCCCAATATTTGCATTTTTGCTGTTAGGTTCGTGATTTGGCTAAAAATATTCAGTCCAGTCCAGTAGCATCTGCTAGTTCGTCTCAGAAACTATCTGATGTTGAAATTGCTGTTTTCGGTTCACGTGCTCATCTGGAGAAGCAGGCTCTTGCCACCGTAAATCTCCTTAACTCCATTACCCCCAATTGCGTGGTTTTGTTTCCTAGTCCATTAGGTTTTTCACTTTGTGATATATTATGCTTTTCCTGGCTTACTGCAGAGGAAATGGTACCGAAACTTTCTTATGAAAGGTTTCCACTTGGTAGTTTTGTTGACTGCTGGTCCTGGGATCAGAGATACACAGGTATGTTTTTGTAAGCACAAGATGTGCCTGTTGATCCACTACTCTATTTATTAATCCCATTTGCTAATTATTACAAATTTCAGTGTGGCTTCAAGATTTTCACTCGAACTGCTGCAAGGAAACTCTTTACAAATATCAGATTGAAGAGGTATTTTCTTAATCAAATTCCTGTGCTGATTCTGTGTATGGAATATTCACATCCTCTTGCAAGGCATCAAGCTGACAGGCATGGGTGATCTATTGTTATTATTATTTGCATTGGCAGGTGGTGTTTTGATGTTGAGCTTGTATACCTATGCAAGCACCTCAGGATCCCGATGGCAGAAGTATCCGTTAATTGGACTGAAATACCTGGATCCAAAATGCGCATGACAAGCATCCTGCACATGGTGTTTGAGCTCCTGCTGATCAAAGTAGGTTATGGACTGGGTATATGGAAAATTTACTCGTAGACCCTGTGTTGACAAGTCACTACAGTTCATCACTGGAGCGTACACCGTAGTCAGTTCGTCAGTGGGCATTTCAAGGAAAATTTACAATTTTCCAAGATTTTCACCTTGAAAGAATACACTCCTCTTGTATCCTAGTGTTTGATCATAGAGAGACTGACATATATAGGTCACATGTACTCTTAGTGCTGATAAATTCTCTAATCCTTTTTATTTGTTTTTGTTACGCACGAATCCAAAATGTGACCGGCCTTGTTTTATCAGGGGAGAAAGATGTTAACTTCCGATCATGTTTGACATAATGCACAATACAATATTCTGTGCTGACTTGTATGTGTATACGTACGATTGAATTAATAAAACAGTTGAAGTAATTAACCTCGACTGCAGAGTCTAAGTTACAAAAGAACCTTAGATCTCACTATTTCGGCGTAAAAACCGAAAGCCCAAAGGGTTTTCCCGCAAGAATACGATAAATTCAAAAAAAAAAAAATCCACAATATCCCAAAATTTCGAGGGATTTCTCACGACATTCCCTATACCGCAAGTTTCCTCATGATTCTTCTGAAGTCAGAGGTCATTTTCATAATTGTTCAATTCCAGTTCTTTTTTATTGTCTCCGGAGTGGGTTGGACCTAATCCGGGCCGTTGCCCACTCAACCCACCTGACCTGCCTTGGATCGGGTTAAGGAAGGGAGGCGTTATGGTTTCCTTCCTAGCGTCCGCTCGGATGCGGCAGGCGGCAGCGGCGTGCTGTCACTAGTGCCGTTGCTGGGATGCGCGCGTACAGGGGTGCGTGATGCGGCGAATTCGGCTTCTAACGCCGATTGCACAGCAGACGAACGATCTTGCAATACAGACCATCCCTGATACACATGTCCGCGCATACGGGAAGTAAGCCCCTAACTCACTTGATCCGGTAGGGATGAAAATAGGTCGAATATTTATCGTTTGATCCGGAATCGGATCCGATCGGAATCGGATTTAATTATTCGGTCGGATCTAGGACCGGATTCGAAGCATCCAATATCCGGTAAATACGGGACGCGATTCGGATATTTGGATTTTTCTTATTCGGATATCAGCAAGATCCAACCTATTTCCATCGTATTTTTTCCACGGCAACCCATTTATATTAACAATTGTTGGTTCTATCCTCAAGTAGCATATTCTTTATACGACGTCTTTTGAGTTTGATTGATATATAACTTGTTACTATATTCATGTACTAGTATGGTTTTAATTCAATATATATTAATCTCTATATGCGTTTATTATCCGTATATCTCTATCCGTTTCTGACCCGAATCCGTCCTGTATCCGTATCTCGAAAAATCCAGATCCATATCCGTATCCGGCTAGCCTATATCCGGTTCCGAATCTAGGAAGAAAAATATGGATTAGGATACGGAAAGAGCAATATCCGCTCATATCCAATCCGTTTTCACCCCTACTCACCGGTTGCGTCGACTACGAAAACCCTAGGGCAGGACCAATACAAGATAATGTCGATTCGTGCAAATGAAAAGAAAGTAACTATAGACGAACAATCTACAAGATTAATTCTCGCTACTATAAGAAGGTTGGTGGATGAATTTAACGACATATTGTGGCCCGTAGAGTAGTCAATATTGATAAAATGTTAAATAATTCGTGTCCTTGAGCGAACCATACAACCAACTAATCAGCACAACTAAAAGCAAGAATAAACATACTTAGACAATACAAAAGTTAAAGAACAAATATACGTAAGAGGTAGAGGAAAGCAATTTGGTGATATTCTTTATTCTAATATTTTTTTGTACCAATTATATATAATAGCATCTCTCTATTATTTATAGCTTAAAATCCTTTTCTACGCGCCTATATATCTTGTTGGAGACGAAGTAGAAAACCATCCGGACCCACAGGACCGGGGTTGCCGGTTGTACAACATAACTATTAGCATTGCAAATCTTTAGCAGATTTGGCCTTTTACTCTTCTTCTTCTTCTTCTTTTTTAAAAATAGCCCTTCTTCACTCTACAATATTGTGGGGAGGTAACCCTGTGGTACTGTAGCACCTATTGGCACGCAAAAAAAGTGATGAAGGATTGATTGGCTACTACACACGACGAATGCCAGGTTCAGAACATGCCAACTGATTTGACCCTACAATCGGGGGTAAGGTAGATGAAAAGGTCAAAACCGATATAGTATTTACAATCGACAGAGATCTAAACAGCTAAAAAATTGATTAAATATAAGGTAACGATAATTCTAATTCTCGAGTTTATTGAAGTAGGAACTTTCACCTCAACTTTACTTTCCATCACTGTGTAAAGAACCGAAGTGGCAATTAGAGGGACTGAATGATCATAATTAAATTTTCCCTTCATTCAATTGCTCTAATCAAAACCTCACTTGAAACACTCAAACGCAAAGGAGCAAAATAGAGAAAATCTTGGTATTGAATTTGCTCGTGGGGTTGTGATGATCTTGGATATTCTTCCATTTGTCACAGCAAGCAAGAACACAATAAATAAAAACCTCAAACGCGATCTACAAAGATTTCTCAAAGATTAAGCGAAGAGATCGAATTCTTACAAAAGATTGTCTAGATGATGAGGATATGATCTGAAAAAGATTCATGCGTCAATCAATCATCCTCGGCATAAAATCCACAAGTATTTAGAAGGAGGGGAGACAAATACAAATGTGCGGAATTTAAATGTTGAATTTAAGACATAATGTAAATGCTGAAATTAATTCAAAAAAGTAAAGAAGTAAAATTTTATTTGTTGGGAGGAAGGTTTACAAAGCCTCACAACAATGTAGACAAAACTCAAAGGAGCACACAAAATCTTCAAGAAGTGAGAGCTACCTTATCCCTATATTTATATTACTCTTGAGTCATCCGTCACCTTTAGATGAGTTCTACTTGATCCTTAAATAATCTCATCAAGGGTTGAGATTGATTCATCTTCTACCCTTGAATGAGTTCTACTTGGTCCTAAAAAAACCTCATCAAGAGTTAAGATTCACTCAAACTAACTTGACCGCTACTCTATCCTCTAAACCACAATACAACAGCTCTCTTTGATCTGAGCAACCACAAGTTAGCATCTTAGTCGTTCGCTTGTCTTCTAAAGCTCGCAGCGACTCCGTCTCCGATCATCCTCCGGCGATCCCCGACCGTCTGGACCTCCGGCGCACCTCGTCTAGTCTCAGTCATCCTCCGCCTCATCAAGACCTAGCACCGTCGTCCTGCAACCATCAAAAATAAAAAAACCCCATCACATAGCAATGTCCAAAATGATATATAATAATTATTCAATTGCTAAAAATAAATCATATTCCTAACTCAAATACAGTTAAATACTCATCAACAACATGATTAGACCTCTGCATGGTCTTTCACTGCTCAATGAATCCTGTTGATATCTCTCTCTCTCGACAAGCTGTTGATCTCTGGTTATCAAGCATCAGCAAGCAATACAGAAAGTAACATACATAATTGTCAAAACGAGTTGAATATGAAGATGATAAGACCTTTTTTCTCTGAATACTCATACGGCCAAATTCATCAGTATGTAAATTAGCAGTGAAAGGACAGGGGATGTCGTCTAGAGGGGGGTGAATAGGCGAATTAAAATATTTAAAACTAAATGCAGCGGAATAAAAAATTTGCGCTAAATAAAATCTCAGGGTCTAAGTCCGAGTGTCAGGATTTTTATCAGGATACTCGAAATGTCGGATTGTCTGAGTTGAGTCGGATACTCGGATTTAAGACCTCGAAATGAGATTTTAAATCCTCGCAATTTTTCAACAATCTACTTGAATACAAAAGATCTAAATGCTATCAGTGCACAGGGATGATGTAGATCTAGAGCCAAACACAACAAGAGAGTAGATCGGGCAATTTTAAGATTCAAAACAAATACTAAAGCAAGAGTAAGAAGCAAACTTGGAGACGATGATTTTTCACGAAGTTCGGATCCTTGAGGGGATCCTACGTCTCAGTTGAGGCGGCTCGGTCACACTTGAGCCGGGTCTCTTTCAACCCTCTTCCTCCGGTGTTTCACAAATGCACTCGCCGGTCTTCACTCCTTTGATTCCTTCCCTTACGGAGGCGAACCGGCCTTCACAAACTACCCACGACCAACCACACAAAGCTCACGGTGGCTCGTGGCGACCTCCTAGCCGTCTAGGAGTCCTCAACCTCCAAGAGTAACAAATGCTCACGAAGAACAAGCTTGGAGATGAAATCAAGTGCTCAATCAACTCAAATCTCACTCAACCTAGCACCTCACTCAAACTCTTCCCAACCCTTCTCACCAAGGGGATCACTTAGATCTAAAGGTAAAGAGGTGTTTTTGGGGCTCAAGAACAAGGGTATAGCACCTCTAATCAACAGGGTAAAAGCCCTCTTTGAAGTGAGGAAGAGGGGGGCTTTAAATAGAGGTCCCAAAAAAAACTAGCCGTTGGAGGCTGCGCACAACCCGGAGACTCCGGACATTACCCCGGAGACTCCGGGCTAATTCAACCAGTGTCGGACTAAACACGGATACTCGGACCAACCGAGAGTAGCCACCGAGGGTGCCAACCGAGTGTCGGACCAAATGTCCGGATACTCGGATCGTCCGAACAAAGACAGCGAATACTCATAAAGCGAGGTGCACCAACGGCCCAATTGCAACAAGCAAAGCCCGGAGCGGCAAGCGGCGGCCTCGAATCGGCCCGGCCTAAGCAGCCGTCCCGGCTGCTACCCAAATGCCTACGAGACCATTCGGAGACCATTCCCGACCGGTCCGACTCGACTTCAGCGAGGTTCCCGACCCCGCGGCGGGGACAGGATCCCCGACTCCGACTTCGCCAGGTTCCCGACCCCGCGGCGGGGCGGGATCCGCGACTCCGACTTCAGCGAGGTTCCGACCCGCGGCGGGGCGGGATCCCGCGACTCCGACTCGAGCCGCGTGCCGCGCGCCGAGTCCGTGTCAACCTAAGGCCACGTGCCCCACGAGCGGTCATTAGCGGATCGGCGAGGGTGGTCCTTCCAAAACGATTTGATAGCTGCTGAAGCCCGCCCCCTGTCCCATCACCCCCACCACCACGGTGCAAGGACACGCGCTCTCCCGAGGCAACTCCAACGTCACACGCGACTACGTCGGCACCCACATGGATCACGAGAGCGGCTCGCCACTTCCGGAGGATTACCTAACCACTCGACCGGCTAGACCACCGACCCAAAGATAGGCTCGGCAGCGGCGACGATCGGCGGAGCAAGCGACGATCGGCGAGCGATTGGCGACGGCGGGCAAGGCCAAGCCCCTAAGTAGCTCGCTGGCACTTCGCCAATTCTCGATGTAACCTGCCCCTTCGTCTTGAATAAAGGAGGCGGGAACCTCCTAACAGGCAAGCGAGTAAGAGCTACAAGTGAGCTTTTCCTCTTCTTCCTCTTCTTCTTTTCTTCTCCTTCGAGAGCTAAGTTTAGATCATTCTAGTGTTGAGGCTCCACCTCTCGCTTGTAAAAAACTTCGGTGCGATCATCCGCACTTTTGATGAATACAACACCAACGCCTGAATCGGGTAGGGACCTTGGCCGAACCGGTATACATCTTGGACTCGTGGTCTAACCATTCGAGGAGCGAAACGCGCCCCTTAGACTTACAAATTTACTTGTCGGCGCTCAAGCGCGCAAGCGGTTAGCGCGCCAGTAGGGGCTTCGCGTCTTGGCGAGATCTCCGGATTCCCATTCGTCTCCTTGATGGCATTCTTCTCCAACAGCGGCATGGCTGTGTTCGAGTCGATCCGCCGGCTCCCTCGGCTTCACGTCACCTCGGAGGAGAGCTCACGCTCATCCCCGCGCGCCGGGGCGGCGCTGCGGGAGCACAGACACCATCTCCGGCGGCCGTCCCTCCGGCTTGGGCGCCCGCAAGCCCCAAAGCCGAACACGAGCGCTATACCTCCTTTGGCGAAAGCCCCTCCGGCTGCGCAGAGATCCGTCACCTCCGCTGCTCACGACTTGTAGCTATGGTGGCTACATGCCAACCTCCGTCCACGAGTTCTTTGGAAGACTCTTCCGACCACGGCTCCAGCTCCGACACGAGTATCCGCGCGCAGCGACTCTCGCGAAGTGCAGCGTGGCGAAACTGGCCATTGGTCGTAGCCACCGCGGCTACGACGGTCCCCGTCCGGCGACCGAGGAGGGACGGGGAATACCCGGCAGGCGCTGAGCAGCCTTCGAGCTCGCGGCGGCCGAGCTCCAACGGCAACGCGAGAGCCGAGGAGCGAAGGTCGAGCTCGGCCGGCTCGAGCCAACCTAGAGCGGGGCGAGCCCGAGCCCGCGCAAGTCTTTGGCGGCGCGCACGCGCGCGCGCGCCAAAACACCACAAGTTAGGGCGAATCGAGCGCCCCGGTTTTCCCTCACGCAAGCCAAAGCGCGGGCTGCGGCGCAATCTTTGCTCGAGGCCTTCGGAGCCCGCAAACCCGAGGCGAGCTACCTACCGGAACCCGGGGTGGTGGGCCTTGCGCCGTCTGCGGCTATCTGAGCCTCGGCTCCTACCACACCGGCGCTACCAGGCCACCGGGCCGTCTGCGCGCAGGCCCGGTGAGTGCGGCCAAGACCGCGCCCCACCATGAACCACCCAGGCCTCACGCACCCCGGTGCGCGGCGCCTCGGTAATGCCTCACGACATCCGCGCCACCCTCGGCGCGAAGAAAGATGGCGGAGGACGCCGCCACTCACGTGTTGCGGATGGTGGCGCCACTACCGCGGCCGAGCCACGATGGTCGGACCACGGGCTTTTGCCAAGGATCCGCCGGTGATTTCCGCCCGGTCCGGCGCCTACCAACATTGCCAAGTACACCGGGCCACCAACCCGGTGTCGGCTCAAGATTACCGGCTCGCGTCGGGCCGGGGAGCGACAGATGATCTCTTCATCATCCAAGTACCTCCCCATCTACCTCGCGGACTCGGCTCGAGCTGGCTCAGTACCGCCTCAAAAGCTGTCGAGGCGGGGTGACTTGAAGAATCTCTTCGTCGGTAACTTCGAGGCACTTATAAGCGCCTGGTAACTCCTGGGACACGAAGGCTGCAGCAAAGCGGCCGGGAGACTCTCGGGACTACATCGGAGGTTTTCCGCCCGGTCAACGAGCTCCCGACATCTCCGACGCCGATGTCGTGGGAGCCTTCATCTACACCTCTGCAAGGCCTTGGTGCTGGCCGGGTGCCTCAAGCCCGGGACCACCAAGGAGCTCCTCGACATCGCCACCAACCACGCCTCCGCGAGGAGGCCGTGGGGGCTATTTTCGAAGGAGGAAAGGCCAGCGAGAGCCGGCGTCAAACCGGGTCTCCTTCCGACCGCCGACAAGCGGAAGCGGCACGGGAAGCGGTCCGTGAGACCCAGTGGTCGCCACGGTCGGCCGCCGCCTTAGCGGCGGCGCGGCCGGCCGTCGCCCCGACCGCCGAGAAATTGATGGGCGGCCCATGCCCGAACCATGGGTTCTCCGTCAAGCACAAATCACCGGATCTGCGAAGTCGAGGCGCTATCTCTCTAGCGTCCCCACCACGCGCGAAGCAAAGGAAAGAAGCTCGCCGCGCCCGCGAACGGCGGAGAAGAAGGCGACGAGCGAGTTCCCGAGCCCGGCGGCACGCCTCATGATCTTCGGAGGACCGGCTTGCTCGCCGACAAGCGTCGGCTCAAGCTCGCTTCGCGAGGTCCACATCGTCGCGGCGGGCGTCCCCAATATCTTCGGTGGTCGGAGTTCCCGATCACCTTTGATCGGACCGATCACCCGATCGCGTCCACACCGGGAGGTACCGGCCGGTGGTCGACCGTCGTCGAACGGCGCCTCACGAAGGTGTCGATGGGCGGGGCGCGGCCTTAACATCCTCTACGTTGAGGCGTTCGACGCTATGGGGTCCGCGCTCAAGCCTCCGCCAAGCAAGGCACCTTTCCATGGCGTCATCCGGCCGGCAAGCCCATCCGCTCGGCGGTCGACCGCCGTCACCTTCGAGGAGCGGAAACTTCCGCACCGAGACCCTCACCTTCGAGGTCGTGGATTTCCCGGCGCCTACCACGCCATCTGGGAGGCCATGCTCGCCAAGTTCATGGCGATCCCCACCACGCCTACCTCAAGTGAAGATGCGGACGCATGGAGTCATTACCGCGGCATCGTCTTTCGGCTGCCTTCAAGCTGCGGCGGCGGTGCGAGCTCGCCTCGGCGATCGTTGCCTCTGCGGAACTCAACAAGCTCGGGAGGAAGCGCGAGTCCGTCCCCGAATCCGACCAAATCGGCGGGATCCTTCAATCCGCCGAGGACACGAAGGAGGTCACGGTCGATCCCGTGATCCGACCAAGACCGTCTGGTCGAAGCCACGCTCCGCCAAATAGGAAGCGCTCGTCGACTTCCTCCGCACTAACAAAGATGTCTTCGCATGGAGGTCCTCCGACATGCGGGCATTCAAAGGAGGTCGCCGAGCACTCCTTTAGCGTCTACCGGGCTCAAAGCCGGTCGCCCAACGCTGCGCCGCCGGCGAGGAAAGCGCAGGTTATAGGAGGAGATCGCCAAACTCTTGGCGGCGGGGTTAAGTAAAGAGGTGCGCCACCACGAGTGGCTAGCCAACCTGTACTTGTAAAAAGAAGAGCGGGCAATGGAGAATGTGTGTTGACTATACGAGTCTCAACAAAGCATGTCCCAGGACCCATTCCCTTACCTCGCATCGACCAAGTCATCGACTCCACGGCTGGTGCGAGTCTCTTTCCTTTCGGATGCCTACTCGGGCTACCACAGTTGCGCTAAAGGAGTCCGACCATTTCGCGACTTCCTTCATCACTCCGTTCGGCTCGTTACGCTATGTCACAATGCCCTTCGGCTGAAGAACGCGGGCGCTACATACCGGCGATGTATGCAAGCGTGCTTCAATGACCGGATCGGCGCAGCGTTGAGGCGTATGTCGGCGATATTGTCGTAAAGACCGGGAAGGTCGGCGACCTTATCGCCGACCTAGAAGAGACTTTCGCGAACCTTGGCGGTTTCGCATAAAGCTCAACCAGAAGTGCGTCTTGGGGTCCCCAAAGGAAAGCTCTTAGGCTTCATCGTCTCGGCGAGGCATCGAGGCCAATCGGAGAAGATCTCGGCGATCGCAAGGATGGGCCCGGTCGGCAACCTCAAAGGGGTCGGTGGCCGGGTGCTGGCGGCTTTGAGCCGTTCGTGTCTCGCCTCGACGAACGCGAATGCCGCTCTGGTGCTCAAGAAATCCGACCGCTGGGCTTGGACACCGAGGCTCGGGAGGCCCTCACCCGCTTGAAGGCCTTCTGTCCTCGCCTCGATCTGGTCGCCCGGCACCAGTGAACGCTGCTCCTCTACATCGCGCCACTACCCAAGTCGTCGTGCGGCCCTGCGTGGTGGAGCGGCGGAAGAAGGCCGTGAGCTCAAGGTACAACGGCGGTCTACTTCATCGATGAGGTACTTTCCGAGTCCAAGACTCGGTACCCACAGTGCGAAGTTACTCTCGCGGTGCTCATCGCAAAGAGGAAACTCGTTCACTACGCCGATCAACACGCCATCACCGTGGTGACCACGTCCCCACTAGGCGAGATCATCCACAATCGCGATGCCTCGGGAAGGATAGCCAAATGGGCGCTCGAGCTTAGCGGCCATGGCATAATATCGTCCCGGACGGCGATCAAGTCGCGAGCTCGCCGACCGTCGCCGAGTGGACGAAGCCCGAGCACCACCGGTGGTCGAAGACCCGAGTCTTGGACAATGTACTTGACGGGTCTTACACCAAGAATGGCGCGGCGCGGAGTCGTCATCATCTCCCACTCGAGAGCGAGCTGTCGCCATTAGGTTGCTCTTCGGCGCGACCAACAACATTGCCGTCACGAGGCTCGTCAACGGTCTCGGATCGTTGCCGACCTCGGTGCTCGCCGGCTCGTCCACGGGGACTCCAAGCTTGTCGTCGACCAAGTCATGAAGGCTGCGGGCCCGAGGCGCCCGCATGGCCGCGTCTTGTCGAGAAGCACGCCGGCCGAGAAGCGGTTCAAGGGTTTCGAGCTTCACCATAGCTACCGGCGCTACAATGGCGAGGCCGATCACGGCCAATCTTGCCTCCAGAGAGCCCGTCTCCGCCGGGATCTTCGTCTTCGACCTCCTGCGGCCTTGTCGGTGGACTCGGCGGTGGCGGCCACCCGACCAATCGGCCACGGTCACCCCGACCACGCGCGGTCGGGCGTAGACTTGGCGGATTTGCCAGCGGTGTGCTAGCACTTGAGTCCGACCGAGGAGGCCCTACATCGACCGCTTGTGGACGGGTCACTTCCCCGACCGACCGAGGCCGGCGCCTCGCCCCGGCGGGCAAAATCTTTCATCTGATCGGCCCGGACCTCTACAAAGGAGTCCCTCGGGTCCTCCAAAATGTATCTTGACCGACCAAGGAAAGCAGTTTGGCCGACGACATACGGTAGTCTGCGGTCACCACGCAAAGACCCGATCTCTTGTGGGAAAGGCCTTTCGACAAGGTTTCTCTTGGCCAACGGTGTGTCGACGCCGAGCATATCGTGCGCACTGCGAAGGATGCGATTCTTTGCTCGTGACGCATCGCCACCAAGCTTCTGAGACGATCCCCATCACGTGGCCTTTTGCCGTCGGGGACTCGATTTGGTCGAACCTTCAGAAAGCGCGGGGCTTCACCCACCGCTCGTCGCGGTAGATAAGTTCACCAAGTGGATAGAGGCCAAGCGGTCGTGGCGCCACGTCGGTACAGCGGCCATCTTCTTCGCGACATCGTTTTTAGGTTTGGAGTCCCAAACTCCATCATCACCGAAACAACGAACACGATTCACGGGAAGGAATTTCGAGTTCTGTGGCGACTTCAACATCCGTGTCGATTGGGCGCGATAGCCCATCCGCGGACTAACGGCGGTCGGCGCACTAACGGCATGATCCTTCAGGACTCAAGCGCGGATCTTCGATCGGCTCAAGCATTTCGCGGTGGCTGGGTAGCCGAGCCGCCTCCGTCCTCTGAGTCTGCGGACCACGCCGACCGGCGACCGGGTTCACACCCTTCTTTATGGTGTTTGTGGCGAAGCCGTTTGCCCATCGACACGGAATACGGCTCCCGAGATTGCAAGCCCGATGAGGCTCGGGGCTCGCCCGCAACAAGGCGCCATCGACCCGGCTCGGCGAGGCGCGCGGCGTGGCGAAATCTGCGGTCGGCGGATATCAACAAGCCTGCGCGCTACCACACCGCCAAGTTCGAGGGCGATCCTTGGTGTTGGCGACTTGGTTCTGCGTCGGTCGAGACAACCAAAGATAAGCACAAGTGGCGCCCCACAGGAGGTCCTTTCACCGTCGTGGAAGTTCTCGGGCACCGCACCTTCGACTCAAGGGCGCCGATGGTCGATCCTCCCTAATGCGGAACATTGAAAAGTTAAGGCGATTCTATCCCTAAGCTCTTTTCTTTTTCTGGTATAAGTCTTTGCCTTTCTCCCAACCGAGCACACGGTCGCCACGTGACGACTTCGGGGCTGCCCGTGGCGCCCGTTCGAGCCGCTCGGATGGTGTCCGTGCGGGTCGGTGACCCGGCCGACCACGAGTCTATCGGCGGTAACCTCTCGACCGAGTGCTACGGCCTCGCCCGGTGGCTATGGTTGCCCGATAGCACTCCGCGGAAGAAGGAAGCACTGAGTGGGATGACCTTACAGTCGATTGGGAACAATCTTCCCCACACGAACTCGGCTAACTCACGTACTCATGTGGGTCGGTGACCCGACTAGTCACAAAGTCTATCGGCGGTAACCCTCTCGACCCGGCGCTCGGCCTCGCCCGGCGGCTATGGTTGCTAAGTAGCACTTTGCGGAAGAAGGAAGTGCCCGAGTGGAAAAACCCTTGGCCGATCGGGAACACTCCGAACCCCATGAGTGCGCGTAACTACCGCATAAACAAGACTCCTATCCTCTTCGCCCTCTCAAATTGACCCGACCTACGCATAAGCGACCCGTGGTCCTTGAGGCTATGGTCGGTCAAACCCAAACGCAAAGGAGAGCAAAGAGGCAAACCGAGCTTACAATTACTTACGATCGTTTACAGCAGTCTTTGCAAAAAAAAGGGGGCTAACTTCTTTCTTCCTCTTCTTCACGGTGGCGGCCACGGAGGAGGAGGACACAGCATCTTGAAGGCGACCTCGGGCGGGGCGTGGTGGCGATCTCGAGCATGCGGCTCGACACGGAGCTCGAACACTGTCGACCTGCGTCGTCGGTCCGGTTCGGCGATGCCGCTTACTCACCACTACGAGGTCGATACCGTCATAGTGCGAGGCGGTGTTGACCGGTCATGGACCAGCTCAGTAGCTGCGCCCGCAATCACGCCGCCTCCACAAGCCCGGCACTCGGGCGGTAGCGAGGGCAAGTGCGCTCGGGCACGCCCTGTGCCCAAGACTTGGCGCAGACCTCTGGCCGGCCCTCGAAGGGCTTCGATTCGGCGCCCATCTCGGCCCTACCATCCTCGGAGACCCTCGCGCCGCGCGAGCCTTGTCCTCGGCGCGATCGCCACGTCATGGTCTCATTGCGATTCCGAGCCTCCATGGCGGCCTCAGTTTTTCTGCACCTCTGCGAGTTTTGGCGTCTCGGATGAGTCTCCTCACAGGTTACCCCAACCAAAGAAATCAATGGAGGAGTTGAGATACTTACGATCGCGAGTCGATCAGTGCCGACTTCCCCTCCGAGACTCGTAGGACGTCCTCAAGGAAGCCAGCTCCTTCCGAACAGTCTCTTGCTCGGACCGGGCTTGTTCGGCGTCCTCCCGGACCTGATCCCGCTCCGACCGCAGATGGGTCGCTTCTGCTTGCGCCACCCCCTCAGCGGTGACGACGGCGTCCTTGGCCTCGGTGACCTCCGCCAGGGAGGATTCAAGCTCCGCCACCCTTGCCCTCAAGGCCTCGGCCCCAAGGCGCTCGTCGTAAAGGGCCTTTGAGGCCTCCTCCAGCCCTAGGCGGAGTTTTTAGCCTCCGTCCGCCCAATGTTCAAAGCCTCTTGGGCAAGGCGAAACTCAAGCGCGTGACCACTTTCTTCCACTGCGCCGCCACGAGCATCCGGCGACGAAGGAGCACGGCTTGCGCTTCGGGCAGGCCCGCAAATGCAACACAACACGGACATTTCGTCAAATCTGGCGAAGCATATCGAGAGTTACAAAGCACGACTCCTTCGCTCGACTTACCAAACTTACGGGTTGAATCCCGACCATCACCTCCAGCGCCTGTTTGAAGACTCTAAGGCTAGGGTCGGACCCTTATGGATCGACCCTATCTCCTCCTCCGCCAGTGGCGCCGCCAAGGGCACCCACTCTCGCTCCTCACCGGTCCATGGATCCGGCCCGGGCCACATCCGCGATGAACCGCTGTCTGCGCCGGAGGAGCGGCGCCCGACCGAGCGCCATGGCTGGGCGATGAAGTCGGCCTCGGAGCCCTGGGGCGGGGTTGACGCCTCGGCATCGCGCCCGCCGGCCGCAGCGTCGCGCGGCGCCCGCCGGGGCGCAATGGCGGTGGCGTCGCCGTCCCCTCCTCTGGGAAGACCCTCGCGTCGGGCGGCGTCGGGCGGGGCGGCGGAGCTCTTCGCCGCCTCGATCTCTCCTCCTCAAAGGAGGCGCGCCCACTGATCGCGTGCTCCATAGGCGCCGACGATCGGTACCACCGGCCGCCGTGACCGCCACTTGAGAAGTGGTGCGGCACGCCCACCGTCACGCCCGTGTAGGCGGCGCGCGTCCACGATATTTAAAAGTCGCCGAGCGGCTTTGCTACAAAAATGTTCAGCGAAGGAAGAAATACTTATCGGCGGAGCGAGTCGCGGCTGCGCGCTCTCTTCGTCGGCCCCCCCACCAAGGGGCGGTCGGTGGCCGCTTTCCGGCTACCACGGTCGGGCGCGTCGACAAGCTGCGGCGCGATGTCGCCCTTCGCTGAGGACGCGGCGCGGGCTGCTGTCGGGCCAACTCTCGAGCCACCACTCACCGGAGGGTCGGGAAGGAATGCTGTGTAGTCGGGAAGCTCTCCCCACTATCGATGAAGTCGTCCCCACCGCGGTGGACTCCGATCACGTCCTCGCGCGCGTGCCTTGCCGCGCGCTCCTTCGCTTCTTCTTCCTCCTCTCCTCCTTACGCCTTTTGCGGGAATCGGCCTCGGCGGTCTTCGCCGAGAGGCCGCCTCGCTCTTTCTCCCGGGAGCGGCCCGGAGGACATGCTGCGAGCCCCTAGAGGATACAAAACAACCGATCGGTCGGACACTAAGAGCGAAGAAGAAAGAAGCGAAAGAAAAATCCCACAAACTCACGATTTGGGAATGGCCGACGAGAAAGGCCGGGTGGCGCGCCGCGCCACCGTGGCGCTTCCTCCGATGCTCGCCGCCACCCGGGCCTCCACCTCGGGACGCGCCAACTCGGCCACCTCCATCCTTGCCCGGTCGGACGGCCCCTCATCTTGGAACATGGGGTGCGGCACGCGAGGGCTGACGCGCATCCTCGATGAAGGCGCACGACAACATCCCGGTCGGCCCCGTTTCCTCGAGCCACGATCTCCTCCACGATCGGGGCCACCTTGTTCTTTTTTTCTTCTTCTCGGCGCCCGTGTCCATTGCTCCGCTGCGACAGGAGCTCGCGAGAAAAGCTTTGGTATTTGTTTTCAACGTTCGGACATAGATCCATTCGGGCGCCATCCCTTGTTAGAGGGCGGCAGCTTGATGTCCAGTACTCGAGCTCGGCCCGTTCAAGTGGAGGGCAGGCCGCCCATGGCGCCGTCGCGTCGACGACTGTCTTTCCAAAGCCTCGCTGGAAGAAGTCGCGCACGGCGCCAATGCGGCTCAATCCTAAGAAGGCCTCGCGGGGTAATGAAAATGGCGATGTGAAGGACCCGTTAGGGTTGAGGTGGTGCACCTCCACCTTGTAATGGAAAAGAAGCCCCGGGGCGAAAGGGTGGAGCGGCGGGCGAGCCGCGCTCAAAAACGAGGCGGGACCACAACCTCGTCGCTCTGCGGCGGCGGGATAACGGCCCGGTCGGCACTCTCCGGCGGAGGTGCCTCGCGGGAGGAAGCCCTTCTTCACTAGGCGGCGCGCGACTCTCTGTCGCGGAGCACTCCGTCCACGACATCTTCGCGGGAAGCGGCGGAAGGTGAGAAGAAGAGGGCCGAGGTTTCCTTCTCACGGCTCTCTGGCGTTTTCTTGCTTTAGGGACGGAGGCGAAGAAGCGAGAAAGCGTGGCTACCCGAGGCACCCCAACAACGTACTTATAGGAGGCGGCGGGCCGACCGAACGGACGCCTCCTCGAGCGAATCGTCGCGGCCCGCCTCGTCTCATCACGCCGGCACAGTAACTCCCGATTTCCAATTCCACTCGCATTTAATCTGTCGCGTCAAAGTTGCGAGCCATAAAGACGCCCCGACAGCGTGTCCGTTACCTCTTGGTCTCCGCCTTTTGGCGGGGCCGGTTGTTCCGGCGCGCGAGAGGCCCATTGGGCGGCTGCGGTCCCAAGATGGCAAAAAGCTTTGTGGCTTGCGCCGAGGCCCAAACCAAAGTCGTGGTTCAAAGGCCTAACCCACCGGATGGGCGTAGGGCCGCCAATGAAACTTGAGCGAGGGCAAGCACGAGGTGAGCCCCACGGTGGGTCCCGGTTGGGTCGGTGGCGACCAGATCACCTCTACTGCGTCCGAGACCATACTTCACACTCTCCGGGAGCTCATCGATGGCGGCGGCCACCGTGCTCTGGTGGTGGCGACCCGTGGTCCATCTGGATTGAGTAAAGAAAGGTTTCTTATGGGTCGCCCCACAGCAGGGCAGGACACCCTACTGGGTCCGTCCGCTCGGAAGGTCCCCTTGGCGGGACCTCCGAGGACCCACTCGGACTACCGTTACTAGCTCCAAGAGCACGGCGTTCAAACCAACGCAGTAAGCGCGTCGCTCACCTCCGAGTCCCACACTGCGGATGGGGTAAACTTGTGGGATAGACGGCGGCTACTCCTCTCGCAGCTTCCCTCGCGGACGGGGACTCGGGATGGATACCCGCGTCCGGCTACGACGTTAACGAGCACTCGGACACGGAACCTCGCGGAGGCATCCGGTCGTCCTTGCCGACTAAGCGGCGCCGGCCACGGCGTTAAGCGAGCACTCGGACACGGAACCTCGCGAGGCATCCGGTCGTCCTGCCGACCAAAGCACTCGGACACCGGAACCTCGCGGAGGCATCCGGCCGCCCTGCCGACCAAGGCACTCGGACACCGGAACCTCGCGGAGGCATCCTGGTCGTCCCACCGACCAAGCGGCGTCCGGCTACGGCGTTAAGCGAGCACTCGGACACGGAACCTCGCGGAGGCATCCGGTGCGTCTTGCCGACTAAGGCACTCGGACACCGGAACCTCGCGGAGGCATCCGATCGTCCTTGCCGACCAAGGCACTCGGACACCGGAACCTCGCGGAGGCATCCGTGCGTCCCTGCCGACTAAGCGGCGTCCGGCCACGACGTTAAGCGAGCACTCGGACACCGGAACCTCGCGGAGGCATCCGGTCGTCCTGCCGACTAAGGCAGCGTCCGGCTACGACGTTAAGCGAGCACTCGGACACGGAACCTCGCGGAGGCATCCGGTCGTCCTTGCCGACTAAGCGGCGTCCGGCTCGACGTTAAGCGAGCACTCGGACACCGGAACCTCGCGGAGGCATCCGGTGCGTCCTTGCCGACCAAGGCACTCGGACACCGGAACCTCGCGGAGGCATCCGGTCGTCCTTGCCGACCAAAGGCACTCGGACACCGGAACCTCGCGGAGGCATCCGGTCGTCGCCGACCAAGGCGGCGTCCGGCTACGGCGTTAAGCGAGCACTCGGACACCGGAACCTCGCGGAGGCATCCGGCCGTCCCTGCCGACCAAGGCACTTTCGGACACCGGAACCTCGCGGAGGCATCCGATCGTCCTTGCCGACCAAGGCACTCGGACACCGGAACCTCGCGGAGGCATCCGGCCGTCCCTGCCGACTAAAGCGGCGTCCGGCCACGACGTTAAATGAGCACTCGGACACGGAACCTCGCGGAGGCATCCGGCCGTCCTTGCCGACCAAGGCACTCGGACACCGGAACCTCGCGGAGGCATCCGGTCGTCCTTGCCGACCAAGGCACTCGGACACCGGAACCTCGCGGAGGCATCCGGTCGTCCTTGCCGACCAAGGCACTCGGACACCGGAACCTCGCGGAGGCATCCGGCGTCCGCCGACGGCGTCCGGCCACGACGTTAAGCGAGCACTCGGACACCGGAACCTCGCGGAGGCATCCGGTCGTCCTTGCCGACTAAGGCGGCGTCCGGCACGACGTTAAGCGAGTCGGACACGGAACCTCGCGGAGGCACGACGTTAAACGAGCACTCGGACACCGGAACCTCGCGGAGGCATCCGGTCGTCCTTGCCGACCAAGGCACTCGGACACCGGAACCTCGCGGAGGCATCCGGTCGTCCTTGCCGACCAAGGCACTCGGGCACTAAAACTTCCGAAGGCACCCGCTCATCCTTGCCGACCAAGGCACCGACTAGCTACTGGCGCAAAAGCAGCGCAAAGGAAGATTTCTTGAGGAACAAACCGCGAGTTCGCACGTCCGACCACTCGGAAACCGATCGCCGAACTTTCTAGCGCCGAGCTGATCAAAGCAGAACAAGCGAAGCTAACTCCTTCACGAAGTCATTCATAGAGAGAAAAAAAGGATTTCATTAAAAAGCCGGCAGGCTCAAAAACTTTACACCACTTTACATGAGGCACACGCAAGACTCTCTATCTACACCCAGACTCCTAAAAACTCCCTACGACAACGCCGACGGTAGGCCCTTGCCTGGCCGACGGGGCAGACCTTGGGGTCGGTGGACCTGAGGTCATTGGAGATGACTCTTTGGTAGGCCCTTGCCCGATCGTCAAGGTGAAGCCACGGCCGCGGAATGGCATGCCGCTGCCGTTCGGCGACATCGACAGCGCGCGCCATCGCAATCGCCCTCGCGCCATTGCCTCTAGGAGGCCCCTTGCCACTCCAAGCCTCGGATCGCTGAAGTAGCGCGTCAGCAGCGACAACGTCGCGAGCTACTTCTTCTCTCTTTGGGAGTTCGGCTATCGCCGATCATATTCAACCCAAAGCTCGTTCAAAGGTCTTCCTCTTCCACCACGATGTCATCACCGGCGAAGACTAAAGGGTGTCTTGAACACATTTCAAGAAGGAAAGGAGTCTCGTCTAAGAGTCCGCGCTCGAGCAACCGCGCGCCCTTATATACCCATTCGAAGGAAGATCAAGCGACTCAGAATAAATGCCGGCAAGAGAAAGCGGCGCCCACCACGGAACCCGGCGGTCAAGAAGGCGAACGAGCAAAAACACACCTAGCCGTGCGCGCGCGCGCTAACAAAGCAATTAAGAGGCTCCGTGGTTCGCATACCTCGAGAGCGTAATCCCGGCAGACGTCGGATGCGTTGAGGGCACGCCCGGCAAAAAGCGGTAGGCCCGTTGGCCCACCTAGTTGAGCGGATCGATCAAGCTCAACCCCAACCGAGTCTGCGAACTCGATTGGAGGTTCGAAACTCTTGACGAATACTCATAAAGCAGGTGCACCAGCGGCCCAATTGCAACAAGCAAAGCCCAGAGCGGCAAGCGGCGGCCTCGAATACGGCCCGGCCTAAGCAGGCCGTCCCGACTGCTACCCAAATGCCTACGAGACCATTCGGGAGACCATTCCCGACCGGTCCCCACTCCGACTCGGCAGGTTCCCGACCCCGCGCGGGATCCCCGACTCCGACGGGGCAGGATCCCCGACGCGACGGGGCGGGATCGCGACTCGAGTCGCGCGCATGCGCCGAGTCCGTGTCAACCTAAGGCCACGTGCCCCACGACGGTCATTCGAAGTGGTCGGCGAGGCGGTGGTCCCTTCCCAAAACGATTTGATAGCTGCTGAAGCCCGCCCCTGTCCCATCGGCCACCACCCACGGTGCAAGGACACGCTCTCTCCCGAGGCAACTCCAACGTCACACGCGACACGTCGGCACCACATGGATCACGAGAGCGGCTACGCCACTTCCGGAGGATTACCTAACCACTCGACCGGCTAGACCACCGACCCAAAGATAGGCTCGTGGCGGCGACGATCGGCGAACAAGCGACCGATCGGCGAGCGATTGGCGACGGCGGGGCAAGACTGAAGCCCCTAGAAGTAGCTCGCCTGGCACTTCGCCAATTCTCGATGTAACCTGCCCCTTCGTACTGAATAAAAGGAGGCAGGAACCTCCTAACAGGGCAAGCGAGTAAGAGCTACAAGTGAGCTTTTTCCTCTTCTTCCTCTTCTTCTTTTTCTTCTCCTTCTGAGAGCTAAGTTTAGATCATTCTAGTGTTGAGGCTCCACCTCTCGCTTGTAAAAAACTCGGTGCAGTCATCCGCACCCCAGTGAATACAACACCAACGCACGAACTGGAGTAGGGACCTTCGGCCCGAACCAGTATACATCTTGGACTCCAGGGTCTAACCATTCAGGGAGCGGGAACGCGCAGCCCCTTAGACTTACAAATTTACTTGCCGGCGCTCGAAACGCCGACAAGCACTGAGCAACCCGACGAAAACAAGCATAACTTTTGACTCCGGACTCCGATTCCAGAAATCTTGGACTCTACCAAAAGCTAAGAACGAGAGCTACACAACCAACAAGGTCTCACTATCCAAAACTCAAAGGATAACCACAGATTTCACAAAGAAATCAAGAGAGACCTACAACCCTCACTTTCCGGCACTACCAACACCACTCTCTTTCTAAGATTCACAAGAATGGATCACTTGAGCACTTGACACATCTAAAAGTCATTCGACATCGCATCCCTCTTAATAGTACGGCAATCCTTAGACTCAAATTAAATCAAAGATAATATAAGTCTAGAAATAGTCACTTGCCGTCTTCTTTCTTAATGTCGATGCATGAAGACTTTCACCAAATAATTGATGACATCTTCGCCTTGTCCAACTCGACTCGATTCACCTCATGAGACTCTCGTCCTGTCAACCTTGACTTGATCATCCTCTCTGACGATCTCCACGCCAAGTCAATCTTTGACTTAGTCCTCAGCTCTTGGTGACACCGCCGTCTTGTTGACCTCGGCTCAATGATCATCCTTCAAGATACCTTGGTCATCATACACAGACGGGACCTAATTCTTTCCAAACTACTCATGAAAGACATTAGTCCCAAAAGCTCAATAGATATGAACAAGTTGATATTTGTGAGCAATTGATTACAACAAGTGTTTCATAAAAAGATGCACAACATAACTGGAAACACTTGACATAAGAAATGTTCTCTACTAAGTACATCATGATGAATGTGTAATTGATCTATATGCACTAGAGAGATAATTGGCAATATGATGAATCAATTAAATCATGGCAAGGATCACAGACTTTACTTAAATGAAGCACATGATAGAATATACACGAATTGTACATGTGCAAATAATATTTGGAGTAAGAGTAAATATGTGATCCAACACTAGATAAACTTCACTAAGAGAATTGCATGAGAAGATATACAAATAAAACATGCATGCACCAAGTCAATCTATAGCAATATGAAGTTTAACTCTAGTTAATACATGCATACCATAATGAACTCAAATGAATATATATGCACAAATAAATATGACATGAACCAATGTGCATATATAAAATCAACATGCTACTTGGAGTTCACTATGCATTTGCACGAAAGGAATGCAATAACAAATATAGAATAGATACCAAAATTGCACACCTTATCTTTGCTTAACCTTCCTATTTGATTTTCCTCTAAAAGATGAGACTGATACTCAACTAGGCAATAACATGTTAGTCTCATAGCAATATAATCATATTAGAGGTTTATCATTTGCTAAGCACTAAGTTAAGCATTTACTTAATTGCATAGATTGTTATTATGAGTGTTTGTCATTAATCACCAAAATAACATAAGTGCCTAGATGCACTTTCAAGTAGAAATATGTAACTTTGTATCAAAAAAAATAAACAATCATGATCTAAGCACTTACCCTTACCTGTAGCAGACTGCAGGTTACCATTTGCAATATTGTAAGACCCACTTTCCCTGTGGAAAATGCCTGAAGAAGTAGGAGCAGAAGCATTTGTTTCCTAGAGGATATGAGGAAAAAAAATATGTTGCACGACACCAAAACAGAGATCGGCACCAACTGAGTTCAGACACCATGTTAGTAAGATCTTCTTTAAATCCAAGATACTAACCTTCGCCAAGGCTGTGCTGGCACATACATATCAGATAAACCTTTGATCCAGCTGGAGACTTACGAGAAGCTATCGGCAGATGGCAGGGAGTTCTGAAAATGCTTTTACCTAAAAAACCCCTCAATCCGCCGGTAGCTTCTCGTGCGTCGACAGCTGCATTGCTCTTGATTGCCGTTCACTACAGAAATAACAGAACCACCTGGTTCTGAAATCTCTCAAGAAGTGACATGAACTTTATTCAAGAACATATATATGGGCATCTGTCAGCTCAAAGAAAGAGGTATTGTGTTTGTGATGTAACTTGCCAATTGCCATTACTCCTCAATGGCTATTTGAGTGGTGATCTCGCGGGGAAAGTTAAGGTAATGAAATTGGAAATTTGAAGGACGAGCAAAATGAACAAGGAGAAAAGGTACCAAGAGACTTAATTATGAAAACATGAAGAGATAAATTAAAAGAAAGGAAACCTAGTTGCTGTCGGCGTAGTTTTAATCATCCTGAAGGCCGGCGTTGATATAAAATAGTTGGGAATCAGACAAATGATGTATGGTTGGTATCTACAATAGACTTGAAAAGGCATCTTTAGATATTCTCAAGAAGAATAAAAAAAGGAAGGGATCTTTAGGTAACTCCACTTTCATTTAACCCATCTAATTTCTGATGGATTAGCTTCATGCGGTGAACTGTGTGCCTAACAGCCTAAGGGCGGTATTATTGGCGATAGATGAGATGACTATGAAAAGGCTTGTTTAAAAGGAAGTAAGGATGCTCTTTTATTAGCTGCACAAAGTTGTAATAGCTTTTAACAGTTAGCATCAGTGTTTACACGCAAGTAACTCATTGATCAAATTAACACTAAATCTAAACTACCAATTTCAGATCTTTTGTATAAAAAATGGGAAATCTAGCATATAAACAAGATTTGAACAATCGACAGCAAATAGAAATTGCTTCAATACCGAGTGTACCTTTAATCAGAAAATATGATAAAACTACACAATCCAAAACGAGAAAAATCTGACACGAGTTGCCCTTTTTACGCTCTCTAGCATCTTGTTGGGATCAAGTATAGAGTCAAACGCCCTCTTCCTATTCGAAGGTTGATGCTCTTCCTGTTGCAATGCTGAACTGTCGCGTATAACCGGCTTCCTCCTTTTTGTTGGTACATGCTCCTCCTTCGTGAAGACCTCAAACTCAACCAATCTTAAGAACTCCTCAGTATCTGTCGATAGCTTCTCTAACTTCTCCACAATACAATCAAGCTTTTCCACGTCCTTGTCTAATAAGAGCAGCATCTTGGTGGTATTGTGGAAGTACTGTACCATGCTCGATATGGCAGTCTTTGTGTAAATAAGTTTACTGGGTTTGCCTTTGTGATGGTTGTTCTTCCTGGCGGCTTCGTTCAAGGCTCGCCAATGGAAGCTAAAAAGAACCTCATCGCCTTCTGTGGCAGCTTCCTTGAGCTTCTCCTGCCACTTGAGCAGATAGGAATTGGTGATTCGGTGCTTATCAGATGCCTCAACCGTGCTGTGGATCTTTATACACAGCATCTCCAGCTTCCACAGCTTCTCATCAACAGCCGCCTGCATGTTGAACATTTCGATCACCTTGGAGACGGCCCTGCTCGCGACATTGCTGACCACTGCTGGAACAATTTGTCCTGCCATTGCTCAAACAGCTTGTATGGATACAAGGCAGCTTAAAGGAATATGAGGAAAATATTACATATATAGAATCAAAAGTGTATCTGTCTATCTGAGTGATCATCTTTGGGAGCTTTAAGTAACTGAAAGTTGTAGCAGAAACAAGACAATCGAAATGGATTGAGAAAAAGAGGTATCAAGTATTCGGGAAAAAAAAAATAGCCTAGGTGTCGCTGATGACATATGATTGGGATACAGGTGATCTGAGCATAGTTTGTGTCACCCACTCACCACTTAGATTTTGACTGAAATTATAAGACTTTTTACTATTCTTCGGAGATAACAAAATATATATTGAGCTAGCACTAAGAGATACCAAGAGTTTAAAGGGTTAATGTTGGTACCTTATGGTACTCCTAATGATGGTAAAAACTCTAGTGAAACTATAAATTGATTGGGAATAAGGCCTTGCTCTGAATAATTTGTACCGGCTAAGGGTCCGGATGAAAGCAAGTCCGAGACTCTGTGTGTATCTGTAGATAGTAGTTAGTTAGTTACACCAGTTCGTGTATATAGTTTTTCCCGGCACTGGAGTACCCAGGTGGTGTCGGTGGTGTGTTTCTCGGACACCTCTGCGTGCTGTGGGCCTGTGGATCTCCAGTTGCTGCAGCTTCTTCCTTGATCACACTGGGTGGAGACTGGAGAGCGGCCTGCTCGTTACCACCGTGAAGGACAGCTGAACCAACTTGCTCTGCCATCGCTCCCAGATCTTACTCACCAAGAGAGGAGGAGAGTGAAGCTGGGGGTCGAGATGAGTGATACACGCAGAACTGTCAGTCATTTGATCATCTTACCATAAGTTGTTTCTTTTTTCATCTTTTTTGTGAGCGGAATCTGACCATAAGCTTTTTTTAGAAAATAATCTAATGGTGTTTTGACAGGTGCTTCTATACTTTTCTATTTAAAAATTGTATAAATATTAAAGCATGAATAGTAGATGATAGTTACTTACACTTTTGCTAGCTTCTAAATTTATGCAACTTGTATCTATTATATATTAAAAGCTCATGAGAGTCGCTAAGAAAAAAGAGAAATAGACTAGAAATTTTCACAAAAAAGCAAAATATCTAGCCCTTAATCCTATGGACCTTATTTACAATTGCCATTGGATCTTTCAAAAATAGACTAAAAATAAAGCCCATGAGAGTTAGATTAGAAATTCCCCACACAAAAACAAAATATCTAGCCCTTAATCTGGTGGGCTTTATTTACAACTGTCATTGGATCTTTGAGAAATAGACTAGAAATTCTCACAAAAAAGCAAAATATCTAGCCTTTAATCTGAGGGACCCTAATTAAAAATGCATCATATTGACCATTAGATGCTATTGAGTAGATATATATATTACTTTGTAGTATAAAATCAAAATAAAAGACAAAACTTACATGGTAGGGGCCGATCGATACATCTGGATCTCATGCGTGATTAAGCCTAATTATAATTTTGATTAGCAAATCATAACCAACAAGCCAGCACATGAACACTGACGTTACATTGGACGCACCTTGGTCTTATACAGACAATACACACCGATGTGACTCAACGCATGCAATTAAAGAAAATACAAATGACCTCATGTTGGTTCAGCCATAACATAAAAGTCACGCAGCCCCAAAACTAATTTGTATTTGATTTCGTTTTTCTAAGAACTTCCTAAAAGTAGATCGGTTTTCTCGAGAAACAAATAAATCAAGACATTTACTATATACAGACTTATCCCCTGGACGCCATGGTGTCTGCTGGTGCTCCCCGTCCAAGTGCTCCCGAGGAAAGAAAAAACGGGAAAATAATAATATTGCACGAGTTCGATCGCCCTTCGAATCCTTTTACTTGCGTAGCCAAAAAAAAAACAGAAATCGCTGCTTCTTTCTTGACATGGAAGAGTGCGCCTCCTGATCTCCCAATCTAACTCCCACAAAATCAGGATTCTTTAGATTTGTTCTTTTTTTATCTCTTGGTTCGTCTATGATAGATTCAACACCAAGTATGGCACCGACCTGATCAAAGGAAACAAATTGATGTGGTAATAGTGTTCTGGGTTTCATCAGAAGGCATTACGCCCATCCTATACTGGGTCACGGGGTCAAGACCGGTCCTACGGCGCTTCAATAGCATGTCATGTAGAGTTGTTAAGAAAATAAAATGCTAAAAATTCTCATAAAAAAGCAAAACATATAACCCTTAATTTAGTGAACCTTAACTAAGTTGAACTATAATAGCCATTAGATTTGATGTTACTATTTCAAAAAATGTCTAACCGTCTATCTAGCGGATCCGAATTATAACGGCTTATATTAAAAGAAAGAGTCTATGTGAAGTACAACAAAAAATTAACAAAAATTCAGAATAAAAATAAAAATAAATTAGACATTTGATTTTCATATGAACTCTAAATTAAAACACTTACATTACTAAAATTCAGGATAAAAATTAGGTAAAAATTAGCAATTGGATTTGTATTATCAATTTAATCCAAAACTAATATTCAAAACTAAATAAAAATAAAATCAATGACTTAGATTAAAAGAAAGAGCCCATACTAAGAACAATATAAATAACAGAAATTCAGAATAATAAATAAATAAAAATCAACCATTTAACTTTCATATGAAGTGCAAATTAAACATGTTCATAGCTAAAATATAGAATATAAATTATATAAAAAATAGTAGTTGGATTTGTATATGATTTCTACAGTACAATCGATATGCAAAATTAAATAAAAATTAACATAAATTCGGAATAAAAAACAAAATGAAATTAGTTATTTGATTTTCATACAAATTCTAAATCAAAACTTGAAATTCGAAATTAAATATAAATAACATAAGAATAAAAATAAAAGGAAATTAGGGATTATTTTTTAATTCCATACTAAGTGAAAAATATAGTTTTTCATTTTATTAAATTAAAATTTTAGAAATATGCTAATTTAAGGGAAATAAAATAAGGTAAGTAATTTGATTTGTATATATATATATATATATATATATATATATATATATATATATATATATATATATATATATATATATATATATATATATATATATGTTATTAACTATTATGTAATAAAAGTCGATTACACGTTTTTATAGTCGCTAAAATAATATAGAATATACTAAAAATTCTTAAAAAAAATTCTAACACTTTATTTGGTGGATCTCCACGGAACGAAGAGATTAAGAGGGTGATACATGACAGTTGTTCCCTTAGTTATATCGGTATGAGCAATATGATGTGCAATAAAAGAAGTACTGAAATAAAGAGACAAACATTGTAATAATGAAATTAAGAGATGATGATATAAATAGAAAATATTATGTTATGCTATGCTTACTATTTTTCTATGCAAGTATTCGTAGAAGAAAGTTTCGGTCACATGTGATAAGTATTGAGAAACAGAGTAAATATATTCTCCTATAATATACAATATCAAAATATCACAAATTGTGTTTTGTATTGATCTATTTTTGAAAAAAATCATAAATATATTATCAAGTCATTTAAACATACTTTAAAAATAATGCACGCGCAAATACGCAGGCCATCTTGCTAGTTAAGAGGAAAAGCACACAAGCACGCTCATAAGTTTTTTTTAAGAGGAATCTGACCATAAGTTGTGAAAAAAGAAGGCCTGGTTGGATGCAACAGGGTCAAACGACCCCCGGGCCCAGCCTACACTAGCCGGCCCAACACACACCGACACACCCACACAAAGGAAGAAAACAACGCATGGCGACACTCCTGACGCCTCACACCGGCGCACGAGGCACGCCGCAACCGCATGCCCTCGCTCGCGCCGGTAACGGTAAACGGCGGCTCACGGCACTACGCCAAGCAGCCATTCGCCCGTCGGCCGGCGCGCCGCACCTGGCGTGCCAGGTAGTAGTAGTAGTAGTAGTATGAGCATCCAATTGATCTCACCAAGAGGCAAGAGCGAAGAAGTAACGTGATAATCAGGTCAGAACACTAGTACTATTACATGCGGCTACGATTACAACCTCAAAGATGAAACAGAAACCAGGCCACATCCTGAAACCCGTCGGTAGACGATCGACACGCACGTCAAAAGCAGAGCTGTATGTATACTCGACACCGATGATCCGTAGAAGAAAGAAAAGCCACAGGCTGAACCTGACCCGTCCGAGGGAGCAGGAGATTTCGGACCGGCTAATTTTGTCAAATGGGGTCTGTACTGTACTTGGCGAAAACAACGGTGCGACGGGACTCTGCGCGAGGTTGTCATCTCGTTGTCCGTCCGCGAGGCCGAGACGTCCCTACCGTCTTGGACGGACGCTACGGCCGTCTCGCCGTAGTAGTAGCATCCGAAGCCGAGTAAGAAATTATACTCCATTTGCGGCAGAACGGGACACGAAATGGAGAAAGAAACAATGCTAGCCCCCATCTTTTACTGATGCGTCTCTTACTCAAGTGGTATAAGAAAACGACAACTACAAAATTAAGCAATTTCGTGAAGAAGAAGAAGAAGAAGAAGAAGAATGTAGGCGGCAAAAGTCAAATAAAACACGCTTGAAGTTGGCATTAGTTTGTGGGGGTGGTTCAGGAAAACTTAAGAGGCAAGGAAATAGGTGGATCCGCCGGTCAAATCCGATGAAAAACAGGCGGATCTTACATGTCCAAGTTGGGACGTTTGAAAGCTTCCTCAGGTTGTCTTGGCAGAGTGCTGACTAATCTGGCCTGGCTTGTTGCTTCAGCTCATTGCTTATGGCTGGGCTGACATGAAATTTAACTGTGATGATGCCTGCTCTGCTTAATGGAGCGGCTTTTCTTGTGCTGGAAATGAAGTCATCGATTGACCTCTGAGATCTAGTGGTCGGTCGAGCACTCGAGCCTTCGAGAGATTTGGGGACATAGGTCAGACTTCAATTGGTTTAAGCCTCACCTTGAGCCCCACACTCAAAATGGTCAACTCAATCTCATGATCCATGAACTCATCCTCTTGGTACGAAGTTTGGTCAGACATTTCTCTCTTCGTTTCTAGCTGTGCGAAATGGCTGAATGGTACGTACATTTACATCTCGTGCTGTATCATCGATCTCTATTCATTCAGCGTTGAAGACAAGGAGAGAGGAAAAAAAGGGTATAGTGGGCTTGCACGAGTTCAACGTACCACCAAATGACCAAATTAGCTTTCCTAGTCACATATCACAAAGCGATTATTGCAATGGGTACTATAGGGCTGCGTCATTGATAAATCTGGTAGAATTACTCCACGCCTCTAATTTGAGTGATGGACTAAAAACATAAACTAATTACCCCCTCCGTCTTACAATATAATTCTCCATTCTTGCGAAGGGTCATCCAGCGTATATATAAGTCTACTGCGAGATCAAATATATAGTTATTGCAATATTTCCACTATATGTGTCTCCTTTCAGCTGAAAATTGGATAGTTAGTTGTAATATATCATTTAATAGGGTGCTTTTATGCTTTTTTTTTTAAAGTTGCATAAATATTAAAGTGTAAATGAATGGTAGATAGTAATTACTTACCCATTCGCTTGCTTTAAGATTTGTGCAACTTGTATTGAGAGGAAAGACATAGAAGATATGAACATTAATTTTTTCTTCTATTTATTACCTCCCGGGTCTTTGCATACAGTGAACTTTAGACTTACGTCATGGCATGGAGGTATACTAGCTTTCCACTAAGAAATAAAGTAGTCGCTCTCTCTGTTGCATAGCATAGGTCCCCCTTTGGCCTTTGCCCATGATATTGCTTCTAAAATTCAAGGCATTCCATTTTGTCAGTATTTTCCTACTTATTATACCCCTACAAAGGCTACAATGGTAGTAGCATTTGATAATAACAGTAGACACATCAACCTTTTCTCCTCTCCGATTTCACTATTTCTTAATAGAGAGGTGCTTCAATGCTTTTCTTTTTTACAGTTGCACAAATATTAAAGCATGAATGAAGGGTAGATGGAGATTACTTACCCCTTCGCTTGCTTCAAGATTTGTGCAACTTGTATTAGAATGGAAAATATTGAAGCACTGCTCTTCTTAATATGTGTGATAAACATCATAGGCTGTATATTATGAAATGGATCGGAGGAAGTGGCGAGTGGTATCAACAAGACAACGACCCTCTAATCCTTTAGTCTGGCATTTTGCCGGGCAACGGTTTTCTTTGTAGTAGTAGTACTAGTAATAAGATTTAATTAAGAAACTACGATTACAAACTAGTACAAATTATATTATCGAGTCGGTAGGGAGCCTACCTATGCAGACTTTCACTTCTAAAAAATATTAGCTATTTTTATTTAATTTCTACAAGATTTGATCTCCATGCCTACGCGAGGATCAACCTAATCCATGCAGCACGATGCATGCAAATGTTTGATTAGTAAGCAGTAGTGGGAGCTTACCAGCGTGCACACTTGGTCCTTAATCATTTTTTAGTCGTAAGAAGTTATAATATTTTTTGCCTTGATTATTTGAATTAGTGTGCCGTCAACTATGGATAATTTAAGAGGGAAGCACACTAGGCCGTAGGCCCTTGACTTGTGCTACTGCCATTGCATTGGTTTAGTACTATTTTTTAATCTTTTGATTTATAGTAGGAGTACTTGGAATGGGGAAGCCAAGATATAAATCTCGAGTTGGTGGGCAGCTCGAGATTAATTACGCACTTATGGATTAACGTAGATGTCGTTTATATCCTTGATGGGATAAAGAAAGTCAACACGAGTTCATAATACTAATATACATCATAACCTATTCTTTTCATGGAAGTTCAAACTACTACGACTGTACGAGTACGTACTCTGTATTGAATACCACTGGTATTTTTCTTTTGAATAGTAGTGATGAGACTAAAATGATGGGTCTAACCGTGTGAAGATAATGTCGGATAGTCCCAACGGCGTGGCAAGTAGGTCACCTAGCTACCGACTTCAGTCACGCGTACTCGCAATGTTTTAAATTCGTTTTCTGACTATTTGGAGGCAATCGAAATCTGGAATTTTGGATGAGATTTGAAAAGCAAAATTAAAATTCGAAACTTTTTAGACCGAGATTTTGGCCAAAATTGCTAAAATCTCGGCAAATTTCAACCAAGTGAAAATAGTTCAAATCACATGAGATTTTTTTTTAAAAAAAATTGGATAGTCCTGACATATCACTAATATTCCCATAAATTTTTTATATGATGATCAAACTTGAGGAATTTTTTAAAAAAATCTGAAAGCACTACAATCCTGATAAAAGCCTTATCGGCAAATTTTAACCGGATAAAAATGGTTCAAATCATGTTAGAAAATTTTGAACATTTTTGTGAATGGTCCTAATGCATCAATAATATTTTCATAAAATTTCATATGATTATCAATCATAAGTAATTAAAAAAAAATCTGACACTGCTACTGTCTTGATAAAAGCCTTACCGGTAATTTTCAACTGAATGAAAAATAGTTCAAACCATGATATAAAATTTTCAAAATTTTTGTGGATAGTACTGACGCATCACTAATATTTCTATAAAATTTTCAAATGGTGATCAAACTTGAGAAATTTTAAAAATTCTGATAAGCTTGGTTGAGTATATGTATTATTTCTATAGATTTGATTAAGCAATCAAAATAGGTTTATAATTTTTGAAACTTTTATATAACGGTTCTGAGGGAATTATTAAGCTCTCCTAAAATTTTTGGATCATGATCACACTCGAGTCAATTTATAAAATTCTGACACTGTTATTGTCTCCTGTATGTTCCTTCTGTTTTTGATTTTTCAAACATAACAAATGAAGTTCAACTATTTTGTAATTTTTTTGTATGATACCATAAATTTTTTAGAGCACGATAAAGCTTGTACATTTTTATAAAAATCTGATGATGCTTATGTTATTTTTATAAAACGTATCAAAATTCATTTTTTTTCCAAAAAAATCATGGAAGATGACATTCTTAAGAGGCATTGACCAAAATCTGATCCAAAAAAGTTCAAATTTGGTCAAAATTATTGAGATCGCGGTGAAATTTATCAAAAATACTATAGCAATTTGATTTTTAGTTTTTGTTATTCGACCGAGATTAGAATCTCGTCCCCAGCCGAAATTTTTGAAATTTTTCCAGGATTTTGAACCTTGCGTACTCATCGCTTTGAACTTTGAAGCAATTAAATTTTTGAAATTTTAACTGTCAATGTCTTTTTACATATTTAAATCAGATACATGAAAATTATATAGGTAAATTTGCCTCAAAAAGTACTTCGATATTATTATAATTTTATTAGATTTTATAAATATATTATAATATAAATTAGTGGTCAAAGCTGTGTTTTTATGTCTAAAACGATAATTATTTGTGAATGGTTGGAGTATTTATTTTGGTTAAGCTTATCAAGTCTCACTAGCTACGTGATGCAATTGTTTTTTTTTGTTATCTCGTGACATATTTGTAACTCTATTGTCATATTAACGGAGAGTTGAGAAATACTCATGATGCCATGATTTGGTGCACGGCCTGGTTGCCTCCCAACACATGGGCTTTGACCAGGAGCAAAGTACATGTGCAAGACACCAAAAATTAAAGGTTAAGTAGCCTTTTGCTTACTACATTTCGCATGGCACTTAACTGCTGCTTATATATGTTGATGAAGCATCTCCTATGATGTTAGTACATGTGCTTGTAGCACATGTTAGGTTAAGCTGTTGCACTGTAACGTGCCTTCAGCCTAGCTATTCTATTACTATAACGTGACAAAGAGCGCCAGTAAAAGAATATTGCAGCGCGAATTAATTCAGAGTTTGCGGCACGTATGCACAATGGTTATGCTTTTATTTCGCTGACCACTGCTTTTTCTATGGACTGCCTATAAAAACAATTAACTGCCTTTATCAACATCAGGTGCAGTTACGGCAGCATGGATGTAACACGGTCTGTTTTTACGGTGTAAATTACTGCTACTTGTCACTCCATTTAGTAGATAACAAAAGATAATTAATCCCCCAATTGATTTGTCCCTTTTCAGCACGGTAAAAGCAGTAGTGCACGGAAGAACTCAATCGAAACCATCCTTCTGCACCAGCTTAGCTTGCTTGATGGCGAGCTCTCCCCTTGTTTTTTCCTTACAATTGAGCAGTAGTTAGTAGTTTATTGTTGGGTTAGCAATGATGGCGACGGAAAAGGAGGTGACCTAAAAGTCCTTCCATGCACGTTCAATTCCAGTTCCCCACTAGTACAAGGTGTGTGATTTACAAGTCAACGATAATGGCAAAACGGGCCTATCCCCTGCTCGCATTGGCAGTGCGCACTTTCTAGAAGGTGTCTGTTGTTGAAATTTTTACTGTTGTAGCGTCCGAAAATGTTTTTTTTACGTATTTAGCCTCGTATCCAACGGATTTGCGAAAATAGCCTCGGTACAGTTTATTCTCGCGGACCGGTTGCGCGGAAAAAATTTTTTAATTTTTTTTTCCAGTTTCAGCGGACTCAGTCCGCGATTTTTTTATTATTATTTTTTATTATTTTTTTTATTGTTTTTCGCGTGGCGGTGGGGTGGCGAGTTCAATGTTCCAAACCGTGGAACTCATGATGGCTAAGCAAGGGGCAGGCGAGGCGAGCCGAGCGCGAAGGCGAAGGCGAAGCAAGGCGCAGCGCAGCGAAGCCTGGGCAAGCGAAGCGTGGGCGCTGAGGCGGCAGGCGTAAGGCGGCGAAGCGCGCTGGGCGCAGCGAGGCGCGGCGGCGCGGCGCTGGGCGTGGCGAGGGGTGGCGTGGGCGGACGGGCGGTAGCGGCTGGCTGGCGGCGCCATATGGCCGGGCCGTCGCGTGAGGCAGTCGCAGCGACAGCGTTGGAGATTGGAGAAAAGGTAACACGCGCGAAAAGAGTTTTATTTGGTGATGTCTTGTCTCATCAGTGCGTCGAAAGTAGAGGCGAACGAAACGGCTATAAATCTTTGCGATGGTCTGTGCAGAGCTCAAACGAGTGAGCCAGAAGTGTGAGTTATATTTTTGCTTAGCGAGAGGCAGAAGAGCGGAGCAGAGGGAAAAACCGAGAGAAAAACGAGGTGGAAAGGGATAATCTGTATTTCAGGAGCAATTTATGCCATATGTATTTTTCTAGAAATGTGGTTAGAGTTTATATTTCGATGATTTGACGAGGGTTAATTATTTGATAGGTATTCTTTGGGAGGTGAGTTCGCACATCTGTCTGGAGAGCTTCAGCAAGTTTGATTTCGAAGATTCTCATACCGTCGCAATCATCATCTCTGCTTTAGTCAGGTTAGTGTAAATATTAGTACATTGCAGCACGATACTTGTACATGAAGAATAGAAATAATAATGGTCAATGTATTAGGAGTATGAGATTTAATGACACCCTTAGGACACGAATAGAACCGTGAGTTTGTGAATAATATTTTGTACTTGCTGTGTTGTTAGTGCAATTAAAAGTAGTACGGTACAATTGCTAGCAAGACACACATTAATAGTAGTAGCTGTTAGCAAAACGAAATTTGTGAAGTATCCAAAAAACAGTAGAATAACAACACTGTTATTAGTAAAAAAATAGTACCATTTAGCACTTAAAAATATGGCCTAGCCGGTAACATCCGTTTAACATAAAATATCAGCGTATTATTTTTTGTAGTATTTGTATGGCATGAATGGACTGTTAGTTCGGTGAAACGAGATTTGTGAAGTATGTAAGAATCGGTAGAATAACAGCACCGTTGTTAGTTAGAAAATTAGTACCATTTAGCACTGAAAATATGGCAGCATCGGTAATATCCGTGTAATGTAAAATGTCAGCGTGTTATTTTTATAATATTGTGAAACAAATGGTACGCGTGAATGTAAAATACTGTTGGAGGATTTAATTTGGTAGGCGCAGAATAAGTCGGACGATTAGTAAAATCGGGGACTAAATAGTGAGATATTCAGTGCAGTATTTGTATGGCATGAATGGACTGTTAGTTCGGTGTAACGAGATTTGTGAAGTATGTAAGAATCGGTAGAATAACAAAGACCGTTGTCGATTAGAAAATTAGTACCATTTAGCATCGAAAATATAGCGAGATCGGTAACATCAGTGTAATGTAAAATGTCACGTGTTATTTTTATAATATTGTGAAACAAATGGTACGCGTGAATGTAAAATCTTGTTGGAGGATTTAATTTGATAAGCGCAAGAATAAGTCGGACGATTAGTAAAATCGGGGACTAAATAGTGAGATATTCAGTGCAGTATTTGTATGGCATGAATGGACTGTTAGTTCGGTGTAACGAGATTTGTGAAGTATGTAAGAATCGGTAGAATAACAGCACCGTTGTCAGTTAGAAAATTAGTACCATTTAGCACTGAAAATATGGCAGCATCGGTAACATCCGTGTAATGTAAAATGTCAGCGTGTTATTTTTATAATATTGTGAAACAAATGGTACGCGTGAATGTAAAATACTGTTGGAGGATTTAATTTGGTAGGCGCAGAATAAGTCGGACGATTAGTAAAATCGGGGACTAAATAGTGAGATATTCAGTGCAGTATTTGTATGGCATGAATGGATTGTTAGTTCGGTGTAACGAGATTTGTGAAGTATGTAGGTAGAATAACAGTACCGTTGTCAGTTAAAAAATTAGTACCATTTAGCACTGAAAATATGGCAGCATCGGTAACATCCGTGTAATGTAAAGTGTCAGCGTGTTATTTTTATAATATTGTGGAACAAGTGGTACGCGTGAATGTAAAATACTTTTGGAGGATTTAATTTGGTAGGCGCAGAATAAGTCGGACGAATAGTAGAATCGGGGACTAAATAGTGTAATATTCAGTGCAGTATTTGTATGGCATGAATGGACTGTTAGTTCGGTGTAACGAGATTTGTGAAGTATGTAGGTAGAATAACAGCACCGTTGTCAGTTAAAAAATTAGTACCATTTAGCACTGAAAATATGGCAGCATCGGTAACATCCGTGTAATGTAAAGTGTCAGCGTGTTATTTTTATAATATTGTGGAACAAGTTTACCATAGCTTGCGTCTTTCGCTATGGTAGGTACTAAATGGCAGAAATTATAGATTTGTCCGTGTTTTATGGTGACGGCGTTGTTCGAGAGGGTCGCGTGGGCGGACCTTTCGAATCTGCGAAAGGAAGATGATCCGGGCCCAGTGCGGCGGAGATGAGTCCGGCCGACCTCCGTGCTGCGTGAGGCGCGATTCGATCGGAGATTTCGAAAGAAGCTTGTCATCGGCGGTGCATCTCGAGTCGGCGAAGGTTCCAAAGCAACTACGTGTGTGACCTATGCAAGATCGTGGGAAGCACGGTGTGGGTGGAATACATGCAAATTGTAATGAACCTAGGCGTTGATACACCGTCGGCCGATGGTGTATGTCCGCTTCGGACGAGGCCAACCCTCTAGTCCCGTTGGCGGCGGCGGTGCGTTGAAGCATCCTCCGGGCCATCGATGAGAATGTCGGTCGCGGATGCCTTTCAGCGAATGAAGACATCGGACGGTGGTGGTCTGCTCGCGTTGATTGCCACGAGCACCTAGAAGGCATGTCGGACGAAGCAACGTCCGATGAAGACGATGATGTCAACACTGATAGCAGCGGAGAGGACGATGCAGCTCAAGTCGGTGGCATTGTGTCCACTGATGTGGAGTATGTGTCTTCACGGTTGGACGATCTGGCAATGACTTCTCTCGTGCTGCCGGATGAAGCTGGCACTGAGTGGGCCTTCAATCAGGACACTCTGCTGGTAGGGCAACGCTTCCCTACGAAGAGTGCCGCCCAGCAAGCAATTGCTAGATATGCGGTAAACATCAGTCGCACGTACCGGGTGTACAGGTCGAACCAGGAGACCTACGTTGTGAAGTGCATGGATGCTGAGTGTCCCGGCAAGATCCGTGCCCACAAATTCAAGGGTGAGAGTTTAGGCTTCAGGATAATAGTCCTGACGGACCACACTTGTGTGCTTGCCGAGCCACTGCAGAAGCACAGAAATATCACGTCCTCATATGTAGCCAGCCTGATTTCTCACTTGGTCACAGCGGACGTGACCGTTTCACCGAAGATACTGATGGCCGACGTAGTTAACATGGTGGGATATCCTGTTAGCTACGGCAAGGTGTGGCGAGCGAAGAAGAAAGTTATAGAGATGATGTATGGCACGTATGAAGAGGGGTACAACCTTGCTCCTCGCATGCTTCACCAGATTGCTGAAACCAATCCTGGGACCTACATCAACAAGATGGATAGGCCGCACCCCGCGAGGGGACCCAACTGTTTCATCCTCGACCGTGTGTTTTGGGCATTCGGCCCTGCTATTGAGGGCTTCAAGTATTGTCGGCCTGTGCTTAGCATGGATGGTACTTTCCTATCCGGCAAGTACAGGGGCACCATATTGATGGCGGTCGCGGCGGACGCCAACGACCAGCTACTCCCGGTGGCCTATGCACTCGTGGAAAGCGAGAACACGAGAGTCGGATGTGGTTTCTAGTAAATGTGAAGCAAGCGTTGTCCGAGACCGCCGAACGTATGCCTCATCACCGATAGGCATGCCGGGTTAATGTCCGCCATCAGCACCATGCAAAGAGGGACACAGCCACCGTACCAATGGAATGACGTCGTCAATCGCTGGTGCATGAGGCATCTTGCCGCGAACCTGCACAGAAGGTTCCGCAACAAGGAAGTGATGAAGACATTCAAGAGGCTATGCATGCAAAACCAGAGGCGGAAGTTCGAGGCCATATGGAGAGTGCTTGATGAGGAGACCGCAAAACATACGCCGCAATCCGCAGAGGGCCAGGTCAACAACTTCTCTCAGTGGGTGCAGTTGCACGCTCCAGAACTAGAGAAGTGGTCCCTGCTGCATGACACCGACGGCGCGAGATACGGCATAATGACAACTAACATGTCCGAGGTTTATAACGGTGTCCTGAAGGGTGTTCGGTCCCTCCCAATCAGTGCCATCGTGGAGGAGACTGGAACAGGACCATTGGATACTTCGTGAACAGGGGGATGAATGCAAGGAGGCATCGGACGAGGGAGCGGTTCTCGAACGAATGCATGCATACATTGAGAAGAAAATAGAGAAGGCTCGCTCCACGACGTCCGCACCATGGACGGAGTCGGCGGAAGTTTGAAGCGCGCCACTGGGAGAAGTTCGTCGATGGCCATTGCAGAGGCTACCGTAAGCAAGTGTACAATACGTGATGTGGCGATATGCACATGCAACAAGCCACAATCTTTGCACAAGCCATGCTCGCATGTATATCACGCGGCGTGCAGTTCTCCGTCGATCTTACGTGTCGTACATCTCGAGTACTTGATGCCGATCATCTGTTCGGGACATGGAGTTCGGAGTTCAACTCGTACGGCTTGGATATGCATTACAGGGAGCTATGGCCTGGGCAAGTGACTTGGTGTCGAATGATTCTTTGAAGCGGAGCGGCCGTGGATGATGGCGATCCACGCGAATCCGTAATGACATGGGCGCAAGTCGCGGGGAGACGGAAGAGCCATACGGAAGTGTCGTATATGCGAGACGATGGGGCATACAATGAAGAACTGCCCTAATCGGGCCGGCTCATCGACTAATCCGTAGTTCGTAGTACCGTGTTACGTATGTCATGTTACCTAATGTTATGTTACGCATTGTTATATCTTGTAATGTTATTTTTTATGTCCCCTGTGTTCCTTATTTGTGTGCGGTTAGTACCTTCATGTAGTCTACATTATTTTGCTATGCAATATGACGTACTGTGCTATCTATGTCTTGTTATGTGCTATCCTGTCATAACATTATATTTGTTATAACATTATATTTGTTATTATGTCACGTGATATTATGTTACACGTATTAATTTTTGGTTTTGATTTCTTCTTGCGGACATGGTGCCCACTGCAGACTTTGTTGACCCATTCTACGATGCCAAGCATCGTAGCAGGGTCTCGCTTACAGGTGCCCAGCCACCGTCTTTCGTGCTTAGGGCCCCGAAGGAGCACTGGCCTATGGACGAGCGGTACGTGCCCACCCTACGGAGTCGTGGCTATCGCGCTAGCCGGATGATGGACATCGGGCAATCCTTCACTTCGACGCGCTCTCTTCTCCGCGCTAGTGGATCGTTGGAGGCCAGAGACCCACACTTTCCACTTCCGCTGGGGGGAGATGACGGTCACCCTGCAGGACGTTAGCTACATTACCGGATTGCCTATCAGGGGTAGGCCGATAGTTCCACCACCGAGGAGGTCAGACTGGAAAGTACGATTACAGGACAGGTTTGGCCATGCGGTCCCTGAGCAGAGTTCAGGGGTTCCTTTGTCATGGCTACGTCGTTATATCCGATGCCCCAATGGCGCACCTCAGCACGTGGTGAGGAGTCACCTTGTTGCGTACCTGCTTTTCCTGTTTGACTGGGTGTTGTTTCCTTCATCGCAGGGAGATGCTGTCCACCCTGCCTACATCCACATCGCGGAGGCTTTGCCGACGCCACGCCGACGCAGGTCCTCGATGCGATTTTGGATCGGTGTGCTGCGCCACCTACTGGGATTGTGCGCGGCTCGGTATGTACGCGGCTCAGTCTGTTCCTCACGCGACGCCTTCAGAATAATACGTGTGCGCAGGTTTATCGGGACGAGTTCTCCCAGTGGGCAGAGCCATCTACAGCCCCGCAGGGATCATCGGTAAGTGTTTAACGTAATTTTAATGCACTCGCTTTTACGCACTTTTACTAACAATGCATTTCTATGCAGTATCCCCCGTGGGTGTCCGACATGTTGGGTGTATTCGGTACCACCCCGCTTGACGATGCCCCTCCCGTGACAGAAGAGACACACTATGACTTGCGAAGCACGACGCACGAGCCTGACCGGTTCACGTTCCCGGAAGACCAACTCCGTCGTCCGCAAAGCGCGACGGATCGTAATTGACGCTACAAGGCAATGACCGGTTGTATTGATTTACTGCAGTGTGTATGTCTAATTGATGTATGCCTTCGGCCTATTCTTTGTACTTTCGTACAAGAACAGTGCAAATAACAATGTTAAATGCATAATGGTGCAGTATCCGAGAAATAGTATGATAACAACATCGTTATTAGTACAAAATTTAGTACACATCAGTGCGAGCACGATAAGTGTTACTTGTACCGTGGCCGTATTATATGAAAACAAGTTTGGTGACCTTTAGCTCCGTGCTCCACTTTTTGTAACGATTAGATAACTCACGGTGTGTAGCTTTGTCGAGAGATTACACAAGTCATAGGTAGCAGCTTTGTCAGACTGAGTTGTCATTTCAATATGAGGCCCTAAGAACCTAACACGAAGAAAGATATTATATGAACATTACATAATCCGATTGTATGCACTGCCTCTATAAGTAGGCCTTCATACAAGCTCTGCTTGCACATATCCTAATCATCATCCCATTCCTTTCCTCCAAAGGCCATGTCTCAATCATGAGCTCGTGGAATCGGAGGGCCGTGGCGCTTGCCACCGCAAGGCGAGTTGATTGCCCTAATTGTCGTGTGAAAGCTAATGTGTTCTACTCCACTCTTGAGGCAAATAACGACCGGGTCTTCTACAAGTGCCCTTTTTCTCCGTAAGTGAAAAGTTCATTTGCTTTCTTTTTCGTTGGACTTGTGTAGTTCTTTGGAGATATCTCATTTCTTTGCACGGCGTAAAAGTATGTTTACCTCATCACGTAGGGTGGAGGATGCCAATATTTCCAATGGGCGGACACCATGGACACCACAAGTACCATCGAGGATGCATCCTACTATGGAGGAGAGGATGGACCCTATACTCGGCAGGTGAACATGCCGATGTTCAAGATGGATCGTATTTTAGATAATGTCAAATGGTTGGAGAAGATTGTGTGTGCGGCTATCCTTGTTGTCTTGGTAGCTATTCTTGCTAAGTAGTTTGTTTCCTATAGAGGAGACATAGTTGGTCATGGATGTCTTCGAAGAGGTTTCAAATATCATCTTTTGCTTTGTTAAGCGATGTGTAAGTCGATTAGCTACCATCGCTTTCGACTTTTTCACCAGATGTCAATACATGTAGCATCTTTTCATGGTCATATAAGCCTTCGGGCATCCCGTGAAATACCGTGTCCAAATGGGAAATAGTCATAGAATAGCTCGGAAGTATTCACGATATCTATACTAACGCAAAATCATTTTATTTCTTACCGCTTTGCATACAAATTTTGTAAAACAAATACCCTACATGACCACAAACGGACATATTTCATAACACTTAAGCCTTTCCGTGGCTCGTGAAACAACTCGCTCGAACACAAATTTTGGGGAATTGATCCAGAAAGATACTTCACTACATGGACAACTAAATTATAGTAAAATATCAAAATTACAACTTATTTACCATATAAAATCCGATAGCGCAAACACCATGTATGATAATGTTACCGGGGCTCTATTTTATGAAAACGACTTTCCAAGTCTTAAACTAAAATATCCGTAATGCAAGAATCGTCACATAACCACGTAGTAACAACAAATAACCGTCGAAATTATTGCCATGCATGAACGACGTTATTTCACACTAGGAAATGCAAGAATCATCACATAACCGTAGTAATGTACCAATAGTGTACAAAATGTTGGATCCAACATGTAAAAATTAGTGCCATGCATGAACGCGCGAGCTTGTTGCTTTTGCATACCGAATTGACAACTCCGTGCACTGCTTTTCCAATCGATTAGACAACTCACGGCGTGTAGCTTTGTTGGACCGAGTAGACTACTCACAAGTACCCACTTTGTCGGGCCGAGTAGACTAGGCATAGGCAAGATGCTGCATTACTCGACACCGCATGTATGGTCGCTTTTCACCGACGTGACTTCACACTCCGTGGTTTCTTGTCCGTCAACGCGTTTCAATCTTACCTTCCAACACTTAGTCCATACACCACTCCTTCGAGTCTACAAAGGCCAAACCGCAGGACACATACACAGCCCCACTAAAACTTCGCCATGGTCGGGTCCTCCAACACAGATTCTCGTGGACACGATATGAGCGACTTAGCCCTTCATTACACGATGAAGGTTACACGAAATGGGAAAATGATCCGTTCAACGAGGACAACCTAAGTATAGTGGTGTCCAAATTGCAAGGGTGGCGTCCGAGGCATTATCGAGGCGTGACATGACAACCTCGGCACGAACCTCGTGACCACCGACGACCTCAAGGCGCACTTGCAAGGGTGGCGTCGAGGTATTTCGGTATGCGAACTAGCCGACCACACTTGCTCTTTAGGTTTCTCTACAAGACATTACAGAGGCGATCGATTTGGACGACCAAGACGCAGAGCATATTAAGGTTAGTCAATTTATATTTGTTCACCATACTCATATTTTAGTATTACCCACAAGTTCACTAATTCGTATGTGCTCGTCTTGTGTGTTAGTCATTCCGGAGGATACTGAGTTCTTGAACAAAGATATCCTGAATTCTTTGCAATGCAAATGCTCTTTGGGGGTGTGATGCAGTTCGCGAGAAGACGATAAGAGAGTCTAACTTAAGGGTAGAGGTCGACCCAAGACTACTACCGCATCAAGTTCAAGAGGACGCTCAACCACCACCGAGGGGGCTTCCTCCTAACTTTGCAAACGACGACAACGATGATGACGACGATTTCGTATCACCTAGACCTAGACGTTCAAGCACTATCACAACAGCCCGTTTAAGCACTACTACAACAGGTCATTTAAGAACCAATGCAAGAGGACATTCCACCAACACTACGGGAGGCTACCTCACAACCATGCAAATGACGATGATGATGACGATTTCATGCCACCAGAGTCACGAACCTTGCGTCCACGAAGTCCTCCAAATCCTGACGATGATATTCCATCAAGCCCTCTAAGGTATCCATACCCAGAACCCCGTCAGCCACCAATATACGATTATCCTGTTTTTGACCGTCTATTCCGGCAACCATGGCCATAGAGTGTGTGGTTTTGTGACCTAGCCTTTCACCAGAGGCATATTTCTACGAAATATGTTGTATCCCAGTTCTATGAATTCTCTACGAAATATAAACTGTCACAATTTTTGTAACTTACTGCAACATGATCGTCAAATGTGATAATCTTCTCAAATTTTTATGAAAATATAGTTGATGTCTCAGAAACCTCCACAGGAAATTTCATAATGTATCAACGTGGTTAATTCCATTTTTTGTTCGCTTCAAACTTACTGGTGGGTGTTTTATCACGACAGTCGTAATGTTTGAATTTTTATAAATTCCACGTAGGTGATAATCTTCTCAGATTTTTATGAAAATATAATTGATGTCTCAAAAACTCGCACAAAAAATTTGAGATTTCATCAACATGGTACGTTTCATTTTTCGTTCGCTTCAAATTTACTCGTTAGTGTTTCATCAAGACAGTTGTAATATTAGGAATTTTTAAAAATTCCTCATATGTGATAATTGTCTCAAAAAATTATAGAAATATTATTGATGTGTCACAAACCTCTACAAGAAATTTCATAATTTTTCAACGTAGTTACAATCCGATAAATATTTTTCACGTTCCCCACGAGTGGAAAAAAATTATTTTTAAGCGGATTGACTCCACTGGACATAGGCGAAAAAAATAAAAAAATAATTTCTCGCCGACGCAGTCCGCATGAGGAAAAAAAAATTCCTCGTATTGGAACCGCTAAAAAAACTGTTTATAGCTAGATTTGCAATTTCTGGAGACGAGAGGTATTTGAAAAAAATTTGTGAACCTACAGAGTCCCACTCGCGCGCCGCCGCATGCCCGCACTCCGCTCGCTCGCCCCTTGCCACTCCGCCCCACGCCCGGCGCGCGCGCTCGCGCCCGCCCGCGCGCGCGCCTGCCCTTCCTCACAAGCGCTTCGCCAGCCACCGCATGAGTTCAGTGGTTTGGAACCACTGAACTCATGGCCCCACCAAAAAACAATAAAAAATAATAATAATAAAAAAAATCGCGGATCGAGTCCATTGAAGCTGAAAAAAAATTAAAATTTTTTTCCGCGCAACCGATCCATGAGAATAAAGCATCGAGGCTATTTTCGCAAATCCGTTGGATACAAGGCTAAATACGTAAAAAAAACAATTTCGGACGCTACAACAGTAAAAATTTCTCTGTTGTTCCCTCTATAACTATAATAAATATCTACCTTTACTTTATATTCTCTATATATGTATTAAATATAGTACTTAGTAATAATACTTAGAGGTAATCTAGCAATTTTCAATATCTTTCTCATCTACATACCATAGAAAAATAAGTCTTATAAACTTAGATGGAGAGAGTAGTATCTAGCAAATACCTGACTCAATTAATTTATTCACACCTAGCTCATCTTCTCCCCCTCCTACCAATCTTCTCTCTAACTTTCTTGATTTTCTTAATTAGACTGTATCTCGCATGATAAACAACCCTACTTTCTCTTTCTTTACTTATTAGATTTCACATCAGAGTTTATCGTACTTATAATTTCATAGAAACTAATTACATGGTTGCATTGGGAGTGTCGTTGACATCGACCGGACGCCCATCAAAATGATTTAAGTCCAGATCTTTCCGAGCCCCCAACGAATCCGATTCCGTTGATCCACAAACCAAGTAGGAGCAGTATTAACACTTGCAATATGGCCATGTGCGTGTATCGTAATTAAATGAGAGGTGCTTTCATGTTCTTTTTTTGGCAGTTGTATAAATATTAAAACATAAATAAATAGTAAATAGTAGTGATTACTTATCCTTTTACTTGCTTCAAGATTTATACAACTTGTATTGAGAGAGAAAGCATTGAACTAATGCCCTAATTAAACGCTTACTCCTAACGGTTGGGATATGACATCTGATACTAGTGTCGATATTTGCGATGTTAGTACTAAATTGATCTTCTCCGATAAATTCAGCTTTGGAAGAATGCTAAACAGTCGACAACGAATGGAGAGTACTGCTATAGTAGATCTAGGAGAGTTTTTGTCACACTTCCATCACGCTGTTTTTCGATAAACCTTACTAGCTTAACACTACGTAGGTAGTTGGAGCTCGGAGATCAAGTGTAGTTGCACAATAAGCATCTATACCTGATCTAAGCTATCTATTTTCAGATCTAACGGTCTAGATTTGTGCTACAGTATTTATTGCTCTCGCAAAAAGATGCTGCAATACTATGCATGATCTGGTTATCTAACGGGGATCCTGTGGTGCTATCGTAAGTGCATATGAACCCAGAAAAAGCAATCAATACTAAACCCCAAGTTCTTAGATTTTTGGCCATTGATTCGGATATTGCCAATTAACTGGCCATGTACATGTACTTGACCGTTTCCTTGAGACTTCACATGCGTAGCTGACCGCGGCCGGAGGCTTGAGAGAATTGGACGAAATTGCCTGCGCCAGCGCGTCATTTGTTTTTGTTGCGTTCCGCTTGCTTTCCCGTGATCCAGGGCGAAGCTGTTTGTCCCACACGACCACGATTCTGCAAATCTGCCTTTGGACCTGCACCACTGAATTTATTATGGTTCTTGTCTGTGCATACATTTAATTCTACAAATCTTGCGCGTAAAAAAACTGACCTTGTATTCTCATGATTATTTTTATGATTGGAGATATTTATTCTCATGAGTTGGGTGTCAAAGTATTGACGATGATGATGTCACCTCACCTCCAATATTTGCTTTCTCGTGAAACCAGTTCTTTTATGTGGATATATATCATCGTATTGTGAATCATATTGAGCGTACTAGCCAGAGAGACTAGTAAAAAAACGTACTATAAACTTGAGAACGCAATTAAACAAGAGAAATACTCCAGTGAAACATAGGAGCAGGTAAAAGTAGAATTAATGCTAGTGTTCTCCAACGATCGTTGTAACGGCCGGGGTGATTAATACGTAAAGGCCAGCCGCCGCCGGCCACAACTTTAAAACCACATGAACGCTGGCCATGAGCCACAAACTGTAGACCGTATAGTGCTGTGACGGTGCTGCACTGCTGCTCCTACCATGTGTTCAGGTTTTTTCCACTTACACATGCAGTAGGACTTGGGGAGTTGGGAGTACCACAAAACGAGCTAGGGCAAAAGAAATGTCATCTTGCCGTTTGTTTTGCATGTTTCCCTATGACTCGGGGAAGTGTTCTTTGTTGAGACGTTGGTAGTCGACTGTCTTTTCTGCCGATACGTTTTCTGGTACTAGACTACTAGTCACGTATATGTACATGCATATATATGCCGATTTTGTCCAAGGGATGAGGAAGGAGGACTCATGAAATTCCCCGTGCTTGTTACTAGCGACTAGCGAGTACCACGAAAGTGAAATGAAGGACCAGCACAGCACTCTAGCAGTTGTCAGGCTGGCACACACCATCAAGCACATCTGCCAAACGACTGACTTGGATCGGATGCCTTGGAATTGCAGGACACATGAAAAAGAGAGCAATGGAATCCAATTGGAGTTGCTTAATCTGCAATGCTGTTTCCTGAGATGAGCATGTGCCCCCTAGCATTCTACTGCTACTAAATATTTTAAAAAGCATACTGCCCACTCCCGAAATTGGAAAGAGGGACGACACGGAGATCTGAACTGAGTTCAGCTCAAACTCAGATAGTACAACAAAAATAGTATGGAGTTAATCCCAAGAACACACTCACTCCGTCCAACTTTATTGATATATATTTTAAATTATCTTATTTATAAATATATGGTATTTTTATATTTTAATATAAAATTAGTCCAATATTTTCTCTATACCCTAATGTATATATATATGGCTTTACTCTATACTACTCTATAGGTATATATTGAGTACGGTGCTTAGTTATAATAATTATGTATAATATAGTTATTTTTAATATTTATGTCCCGTAAAACTCGGACGGAGGAACTTCCTATCCAATTCCAGCCACACAGACTTGCAGTTGCAGACGACCGGAGAGCTCTGAGTTTCTGACCATTGTATCGTGTCAACTGTCATCTCGTGGACCCCTTTTAACTTGTAAGCAGCAGCCCCCTCCCTCACCTCAAGCGCGCGACGAGAAAAAAAAATCTACCCAACCCTCCGACCTGTGTGGTATATACGGAGAAGGTGAGCGCAGCTCGCAGCAGGACGTGAGCCACGCTCTGCTCGCGCCCACGTGAAGCGACCGAGCTACTCTACGTACTCCCCAAGGACCCCAATTAACCAACCAACCACTCCAATTCGGCCACCCAAACTGCGTGGTTTCGCCCGAGGACGTCGGCGATTTCTCCACCTGCCCCGGCCAAGGCGCGCGCTTGTTCCGTGCGGTTTCGGCGCTCGGACGGCGTGGGCGCGGCTACGCGGTAAATAATGTGAGCAGCGGCCCCGCATCGATCAGCGTCGCGAGGCCCACGGCTGCTGAGCTCCGTTTCCACACAGCCGTTTCGGCCGCCGGCCAAACTCTTCCGGTGCCGTTGAGAACTGACGTATTGCTTTCGTTGAGAACATAAGACCTAGTACAATTTTTCTTGTACAGTATTATATTATATGTATAGATACATTTCTAAGCGGAATTTTATGAGATTCTTAATTGAAACTGAGAGTCTCGGTAGATTACTCTAGATCTATCTTTGATCGCCTCAACTTTTATATAGTTGAAGCATAAGGGCACATTTTTCACACACTAGAAAGTATCAATAAAGACGAGAGAGTGGTAGATCTACATCTTGTGCCTCTGCTTTGATATCGTGTTTATACGATCTTGATTAGCCAACAACAATCTTGACACATAACACTTCAAAGGTTATTGCAAGATCTTTGTTGATCAATTCAGTTTCCGAATTTATTTGGCCTCTCCCTAATTTTTTCCTTCTAATCCAGTCAATACCTCACATTGGGTGGGATTAGCATCGACTGAACCCCCTACCATCGTTTTGCATCCTGGCGCTATCGGTGTTGTTTCATCTTGCGTAATCGTTGTTGGTGTCACACCTTAGTGTGGATGTCGAATAGATCTAGCCACGGGTAGCACTGCGACGCTGCCAAATCGATGCATTGGCAGTCGGATCACGTCGTAGTGTGACTGATGTCGTACCGTGCCTTGTGCATGGTTGCCAGCCGGCCGCCGAGACACACCGTGTGGTGGTGCAGCCATGTGCCTCGCCATAGGGAGGACGTTGGAACACCATCGAGACCGCGTCGTGGCATGATGTGACGTGAGAGCGGGCGGGATGCCACACCGTGAGCGTGGGACCGTGCCATTGCGAGACGTCGTACGTTACCATTGTCGATCTGTTGGACCAGCTGAGCCTGGGAAATCGTCGCTGTTGCCGCCATGTGCGGGACGTGGTCAGACATCGTGGTCAACATACCGTAAATGTATCCCGACGGAATCGCCATAGTCACCATGCCATGAGCATGGGTTGGCCTAATCGCCGTCGTCAATTTCCATGTTATGTGCAAGGGTCAAGACGTCGCCGCCGCGTTTTGCTGAGAGAGAACACCGGCGAGTCGTCGTCGCCGCATTGCCATACATGGTCTAGCGAGTAACATTGCATCGCTCGAGCCGAGTAGAGCTTAGGACGAACTATCGTGTTGTCGTGGTGTGCGCATGGAGCCACAAACCACCTTCGTTCGCAGGAGCTAGAGGGAGCACTAGGCTGAAGCAGAGTCAGGGCAAAGTCGGGGAAGAGCCACCAAGACACCCTCGAAAGTCGCCGCTACCACCTTCCACGGCGTGTGTGCACGCAGGTTGCCGTCAACGAGACCACCGAGGGCGGTGGAGGGATGGAGTGCCGCCATCACCATGGGTAATGTGCAAGCCAAGCCGTCGAAGATGACTTGGAAGAGCAGGCGCCACCAGTTGAAGCCCTGTAAAAAATAGGGATCGAAATATATCCGATCAGATTTATTAACCCTAACAGGTTTTGGACGGAATAGCGGGACCGATCTAGATAGAATCCAGATTAGAGTGAGTTACGTCCAAGTCAGATCTGGATAAAAACTTGATAGGACCAAACCTCCCTGTAATATTGGAGGATTGCAAATAAGTACATAATTCATTGAAATGAGGTCTCTATGGGCCAAAATTTTGCAAAAGAAAACCTTGAAACTTTCGATTTAAAGTTTTATGGTTTTCACCGCATATAAATTTGTAGTTTAAACTATGGAAAGTTTTTGGTTATGATATTTAAGTTTATTAGTCTTTATTTAATTACCAAAAAAATCTACTATTTTAATTCATAAAATTTGATTCTATATCTAGAAAATTAGCATAAACTTTTAGAAAATTGCTTGTAATTCATATATCCATATTCACTATGTTAGTAAATTTATTTAATATTGTCTTGCGTGATTTGATGACGGCGATCTTGTTGAGCTAATCATGGTTGCCTTACTTATTAACAGGCAACATGAACATTATGAAAAATATCATACCAAGCATAAAGTTCCAAAGCTGATTGTCAATTGATGGAACTACACATACTGGAAGATGGAGGCAAGGCGGTATTTGACAGATAGGGAAATGGATCATGTTGTTGAGAGAGACAACCGTGCTACTTCAAGGCAAAGGGCAAAGACCGTGATCTTTCTTAGAAATCATCTATGTGCTAAACTGTGCCATGAACTTGATCCTGTGAGAGATCTATATATTTGTGGGAGGCTCTAAAGGAGAAGTTCGAGATATTTGAGAAGAGAAGTGTCTAGTACAAGGCATCTGAAAGTTGGATTAGTATGAAGATGGCAGACTACACGTCTGTTGCAGCATACAATCTAAACCTCTTATATGTAGTCAACACACTCAGGGCATGTAGGATGACTCACTTAAGATGGGATGATCCAAAAGACTCTTTACAGAATTCCTCAAGATAATTATGTACTTGCTTACGAGTTGAAGGATAAAATGCATTGCTTACTTGTTTGTGCCCTGCTTCGAGCAGAAAGAGATGGTGTTATCCAGTTGAGAAAGTCACCAAGGAGACAAACCCGTGGGATGAGGTATGGTCCATCCAACAAAGGCAGGTTCAAAAGAATGGGGTCATAGAGGAGGAAAAATGTGCTAAATGAGAGTCAGTATATGTCTTCATCAATTAACTACAATCCTGGGTGTGAGAGTGATTATGGGGTCTATGCGGCTCATCCAATTGATATCTCTAGTAGAAGGAGCACATGGCAAAGCTTTAGTTAAAACTTATAAGTTCCATTGCATATTTATATATAATATTAGTTGAATCATGTGTTAGGATTGTGCTATGTTATAAAACACCAATTTTTTGTTTATCCTATTAAAAGACAGCTAATAAAAGTTGAATTAAAGTATAATCTTTAGTTCATATCTATGAAGAAAGTTTGATTTCAGCTTATGCATGATGTTTACTTGCATAATTTATGCTTGATGTTTCCTAGTATAAATACTTTTGCTAAGTTTTAATACATGTAATTGTTTAACTTTTGCTTATAGAGAAAGCATAATGAATGGTGAGAGAAAAAGAAATATATCTTGTAGACAGTTGCACCACAAATACTATCCTAAGAGATAGAAAGTATTTTCAAACATTGAGTAAGACGATTTGTAATATTTTGACCATAGCTGGCAACTTTAGTAACATAGTTGGATCTAGAAGAGCTTCGTAGTGTTACCGATGGAACTAAAATAATCATTGAGTATGCATTATTATTCCCAGAATCAACATGCACTCTCTAAGTTTTAAATATATCCAACATAATGTTTTTCATTTGAAAACAAAAGAAGAGAATGGATCTAAATACCTTCTCTTAACAAAGAAAGTGGGATATCAGAAAGAAAACCTTAGAGGCTTCTTGCTTACACCTCTAGATTGTACTTGTCGGGGATTGGACAGCCTGGCGCGCGTCCCCCTGACACATGGCCGTTCCCCCTCCGAACCCGAGGGACTGTTCCTAAGCCCAGGCAGAAACGTCTCCGGTCTACCATCCCGGAGGCGCCGAGCGGACTGTTACCAGTCGGGATCCGACCAAAGGTCTCAAGAGGCCACCGGGGACCCTTCCGAGCTCTTACCCGACCTGGCGGGCCGGGCCCCCGACCTCCGCAGCGGGACGGGGTCCCCCGACCCCGACCGAGCCGGGCTCCCGACCTCCGCAGGGACGGGTCCCCGACCCGACCGAGCCGGCTCGGACTCAGCTGCGGGACGGGTCCCCGACCGACCATTCCAAGACAACCCCGCCAAGGGCGCGTGTCGAAGCCTCTACCACCAGCACCACGCACCCACGAGCGGGTCAATCGAAGTGACTATACAAGGGCAGGTGGCTCCTTCCCTGGAAGGTTTAATGACTGACCGAAGTCATGCTCTCAGTCCCATCGGCCGGTCACATACAGTACGAAGACACGCTCTCTCCCGAGGCAACACCCACGTCAGACGCAGCAACGTCAACACTCGTAAGGTTCGCAGAGGCGCACGCCGTTTCGGGAAACACCTAACCGCCCGACCAACTAAAGCTACCGACCCAAAGATGGGCAAGACGGGCGATGACCGGTCGTGAACGAAGGACGAAGCTCCTAGTGTAGGTCATCTCATCCTCTCCCAATTCTCGATGTAACCCGCCTTTCTTTCGTATAAAGGAGGCGGGGCCCGTAGAAGGGGAGGGCAATCGAACTCATCCGCTAAGCCATTAGTACTCGCTTGTAAACTTTGTGTAGTCACCAGATCAAGAGAATACAACGCCACCACACGAATCGAGTAGGGTTCGCCCGAACCAAGATAAACCTTGTGTCTCTGCTTGGTTGCGAGTTCCCCGCTTAGTGCGCCCGCCGAGGGTGCCTCCCGACGAACGAAGCTCAGGCCTTGCCCTTCGCGACGATCCTTCCTCTCTCTCTGCGGTCGACGGTCCCGATCGTCGACGGTGGCGCCACCGTGGGGCCGAAGTTTTTTCGTCCAAAGTTCGTCATCTTGGCGACTCAACACCTCCGGCCCACTACCAAAGATGTCGCGAACGGCGAGCTTGGGCTCGGGACGCTGCCCCGAATGCCAAGGCTCCACATCCATGTTTTCGCCATCCTTGCCGCCCGCGAACGCCATGCCTTCGCGCCGACGGACGTGAGGCGACCCACAGAAGCGGACGACGGTGGCTCGAAACCCCTCGGAGGCGCGACGGCTCGCCAGTCGCCATCGACCGAGCCATCACCGCCATTCGGCGAGAGGGGCGTGGTACGACCCGCCTCGATCCGCCGGTTCGGCCCTCCCGTCCGCACGAACACGCCTAAGAGCGCTGCTGCCATCGCCGGTCATGGCCGACCCGCTCGGGCGGCTCGGCCCTCTTCCGACAGTTCTGGCCGAAGAGCTCAACAAGGCGGCCGACGGCCACACCCGGCGGCAAGCAAGCTCGGGCTCGAAGTTCGCCCGTGGACGGCCGGGCCCCCATCACGCGATCACGGTCGCTTCACGGCAGATCCCGCGCCGGGCTCGCACCTAACGCCGTCTTCACCGCCTCCCGACAGGAAGAAGCGGCGCGCGGCTCGCCGTCGCCGCCGCGTAATAACGATGCTCGCCGGACGTGGTACTTTAAGTCCTCTCCGGACGTCCATCTCAAAGCGACGGAGACTCAGAATCACTTGCAAGACCACCACAGCGGCGCTCCGTCGACCATCACGGCCGACGCGGTGCGCCGCCGCTTGAGTTCTCCCTCGCCGGTGGTGGCGACTCGACGCTTAGCAATGGCGGCGATGACCTCCGCCCACGGCCGCCGGCGACTCGTGCGATCTCCATCGGTATGCGCCGGCCGGCCGGTTTAGGCCGGCGATGATGGAGCGGTTCGACGGGACCAAGAATCCCGCGGAGTTCCTCTCCATCTACTCCACCGCCATCCTGGCGGCCGGAGGGGACGAGGCCGTAATGGCCAACTACCTCCCCACCGTTCTGGATGGCGCCGCCCGCACCTGGCTCTTCAACCAGGCGTCCGGCACCTTTCGGTCGTGGCGCCGGTGAGGCGCTCTCACTCCAACTTCCGAGTTGCTACGAAGCGGTCGGGCGGAGAGGGACCTGGACCGTGTTATCCAGGGAAAGGGGGAACATCTGCGGGACTTCGTGCGCCGGTTCACCCGCGCGCGAAACTCGATCCCCAATGTTTCTGACGAAACCGTCATCAAGGCCTTCAAGTTTGGCGTCCGAGACAGACGCCTTACGGAGGACCTCGAGATTGCCACAAGACTCACCGTCGACAAACTATTCCGCATGACTGAGCGGTACGCGGACGCGGACGATGCTGTCCGCTGGAAGCATGACTATGACCGGGGCAAGCTCGGCCTCGCCTTCGGCGAAACGAGGCCATCCGACGCTAAGGAAGGAGACCCGGGCCCGCGCGACAAAAGGCGGGGAAAAGACCGCGGTGTCGAGGGCGGCCAGCTCCGCCTAGTCGCCACGATCGACGACAAACATGAAGGGGCGGGACCGCGCCAGCCCGACCGCCGGACTTCGCCTCGTGAGAACCATCCGCGATCGTGAAAGCGCCGCACGACCCCCAACCGGGGCAAGGTCGGGGACCCCTCCACGCGAACGTCCGAGCTTGGGGCAACGAGAACAACCCGGCCGACGCTAACAAGTTTTGCCTGCTCCACAAGATCCACGGCCATGACCGCGGGGCGCAGGACATGGTATTCGTTGGACGCTTTTTATAAAGGGACTGGGGAAATGCCCTCGCTACAAAAAGGCGATGAGCGGCCAGGAGGAATCAACGCTGGCCAGGCCCAAGCGGGCCCTGACCTGGAATTCCAGCAGGGCGACCGCCGTGTGGACATGATCTTCGGTGGTTCCTCTGCATACCGATCTCGGCGCGAGCTGAAGGACGCCGCGCGCGCCGTCTATCAGGCCACCGCCGGGAAGCCCGCCGACCAACCCTGCAGATGGGGCGTCGTCCCCATCACCTTCTCCCAGGACGACGCCCCCCCGGGAATGTCCCGGGATTTCAAAACTGCTCTGGTCGTCGCCCCGACCATAAGCAACGCCGTCGTTGGCCGGGTCATGGTCGACGGGGGCAGTTCCCTCAACTTACTCCTAGCTAGCGCCTTGGACCGGATGCAAATACCCCGGTCGAAAATCAAGAGCATAGCGATCCCCTTCTTCGGCATCGTGCCTAGGAGCTCGACCACCCCCCTGGGGCAAGTGGTCCTCCCCGTCACCTTCGGCGACTCCGTAAACTTCCGCACCGAGCTGATCACTTTCGAGGTCGTGGACGGCGATCTCCCCTACAACGCCATCCTCGGGCGCCCCGCCCTGGTCAAGTTCATGGCTGCGAATCACTACGGGCATCGGTGTATGAAGCTCCCAGGGCCCGGGGGCGTCATAACGGTCCGCGGCGACCTTAAGGTAGCACACGGTTGCGAAGAAAAGGCCCTGACGCTGGCCGGCATACTGCCCCAGACGGGCCCCGAGATCACCCCGAAGGACGCCCGTCGGAAGACGGCTATCCAGCCAAACGGCCCGACCAAAGCCGTGCAGCTTGAGGAAGGGGGCGCGGGCAAATGCGTCTGTATTTCTGCCCAGCTCGACCCCAAATAGGAAGACGAGCTCGTCACCTTCCTCCGAGATAACAAAACCATTTTCGCATGGGAACCGGCGGACATGCCCGGGGTCCCACGGGAGGTGATCGAGCACAAACTACAAACAAAGCCTGGCTGCAGACCCTTGCGCCAGAAGCTCCGGCGCTTCTCTTCTGAGAAGGCGGCAATAATCAGGGAGCACCTCGACAAGCTCCTTAAGGCCGGATTCATTCGCGAGGTCAACTACTCCGAATGGCTGGCCAACCCTGTGATCGTACAGAAGAAGGGCGGGAAGTGGCGAATGTGTGTCGACCATACGGGCTTGAACGCTGCATGCCCCAAAGATAACTTTCGCCCCGCATAGACCAGATTGTGGACTCCACCGCCAACGCCGAGATGTTAAGTTTTCTCAACGCTTACTCTGGGTACCACCAGATCAAGCTCGCCGCGGAAGACGAAGACAAGACTGCCTTCATCACGCCGTTTGGAACATTCTGCTACACGACCATGTCGTTCGGCCTCCGCAATGCGGGTGCCACATTCCAGCGGTTAATGGCCAAAGCCTTCGACCCGCAGATCGGCGGAACCTCGAGATGTACGCGTCGGCGACATCATCGTCAAGAGCCCTCTAAGGCTAACCACGTCAACGACCGCCGAGACCTTCGCCAACCTCGAGCAGGTTGACATCAAGCTCAACTCGAAAAATGCGTCTTCAAAGACGGCCTCGGAAAAGTGCTCGGCTACATGATCGGGACGGCGAGGTCCGAACCCGAGAAGATTGAGGCGATCGGCGGATGACCGCTCCGACCTCGATAAAACAAGTGCAAAGCCTCACCGGTCGATCGCCGCCTCGGTAGCTTTATTTCGGCTCGCGCGCGGTTGCCTTTCTTTAAGATCTGCGCGGTCATAAGGGTTTGAGTGGACCCCGAAGCCCAGCGGTCTTCGACGAGCTCAAGGCGTACCTCTCGCGTCCTCCTGCCGACAACCCCACAGGAGAGGTGTGCTATTTTACCTCGCGGCCGCAACCGGGCCGTCGCTGCGCGTCTGGTAGCCGAACGGGTAGAGGCGGCAAGCACCGATCTACTACGTTAGCGAAGTGCTCCATGGGCCGAAGGGCGCTATCCCAGTCCGAAACTCTCTCGCGCTCTTCATGGCCTCGCGGAAGCTCGACACTACTTCCAAGCACATGCGGTGGTCATCCCGGCCTCCGCCGGAAATCCTCGAAACCCCGGCCGGAGGTCGCGTCGCCAAATGGGCCATGGAGTGGCCGAGTTCGACCTCCGCTTCACGGCCCGCACCGCCATCAAATCACAGCGCCGCGAACCGTCGCCGAGCGGACGTGAGCTCGCCTCGAGCTCGAGGTCAAGCCAAGACCCATGGACCATGTTCTTCGACGGATCAAGATCCTTTGAGCGCTCAGGGGCTGGCATTCTCCTCATCACCCCTCAAGGTGACCGCTTACGATATGTGGTACGCTCCGACTTCCCCGCTACCAATAACGGCGGAATACGAGGCCCTCTTGGCCGGCCTCCGAGCTCGCAAGTCCACAGGCATCCGCCGCCTAATCGTGAAAGGAGACTCGGCTCGTCGTCAATCAGTATAACAAAGTCTACCAGTGTTCGGAGCCTCTGATGGCCAAATACCTCGCCGAGGTGCGCAAGATGGAGAGATGGTTCCGGAACCTGAGGATCCAGCACGTACCAAGGAAAGACAATTCCACCGCCGATCTCTGTCGTGCTTGGATCATCCGGCGACGAGCTCCCGTCGGACATCATCCTTGAAACCTTGGCCACACCGTCCGTCGCCGATCAGGAAGACCCGGTGGCCTTCCTCGAAAATGTTCCAACGTGGATGGATCCATTCGTCAAGTTCCTCGACCAAGGGAAGCTCCCCGCCACTCATGCTGAAAGGAGCGAGCTCGGCGGCGTCTTGGCTCATCACGAGCTCATCGGCGGGCAGCTCCACCGTCAGGGGGCTTTGGGCGTTCTCTCAAAATGTATCACTCCAGAAGAAGGTAGATACTTGCTCAACGACATACACTCCGGCCTATGTGGCGCTCACTCCTCTTTCAGGACTATGGTCGGGAAAGCCTTCAGGATGGGTTTTATCGCCAACGACGCTTGAAGATGCCCAGGGCATCGTTCGTTCTTGCCGATCCTGTCGGGCCACGCCCGAAGGTGAGGCAACCGGCCTACGCCTGCAGACCATCCCCTCGCTGGCCATTCTCGGCGTGGGGCCTCGACATTTCGGTCCCTTCCGAGGTCGGTCGGGGAAGAAGTTCTGCTCGTAGCGATCGACACCTTTTCGAAATGGATCAAGCGTAACCGGTCTCGCTATCACCGCCAAGGCTGCGGTAAAGTTCTTCCGTTCTTCGTGGTCACAAGGTACGAGTCCTTGCGAGATCAAGACCGACAGCGGGACCGATTCACCGGTAGCCGCTCCAAGAGTTCGGGCGGATATGGGGACCAAGATGCGCTATGCCTCGGTGAGCCACCCCAGAGCAACGGGCGGCGAAGCGCCAATGGGCAGCTCATCCAAGGGATCAAGCGAGTCTTCGACGAGCTCGATCGCCGCGGCCGGGCATGGGTGGGCGAGCTCCCGCATCCTTTGGTGCATGCGCACCTCGACCGGTAAGACGCAACGGGCAAGCCCTTTCCACTCGTCTTCGGGCCGAGGTCGCCCCGCCGCCCGAGGTCGTGCTCCATTCCACTAGGGCGAGCTCGGCCGACCATATCGACCTCGGCGGGAGCGGTCCCTCGACCTTGCCTTGGCGGAAGAAGTAAGGTGCGCGGCCACCTGCGCTCGGCGCTACTCCGCAAGATCTCCGCAGACATGCCCAAGCCGTCCGACCGGGGGCTTCCGTGTCGGGGACACGGTCCTCACGACGGATCCAAGATCGCTCCCACGCCAACAAGCTGTCCCCACTGTGGGAGGGCCCCTTCAGAGTCGTCTCAGCGAGCCGCGAGGGGCTTACCGCCTGGCGGTCCCCGATGGCAGGGAGCTCGCGAGCTCGTGGAACGTAGGCCGGCTCCGGAAGTTCTACGTCTAGCGCTCCTCCTTCACCCTTCATTAAGTTAAGGTGCCTCCTTCTTTGTTGCTATGTTCTTTCCAAGATGCAGACTGCGCGCCGGGCGTGCCGAGGCTCTCGTATTGCCATCCCCTGGTCCGGCCCAGGTTCATGGCCATAATAAAGTTTTCCGATTTCCGTGCTAATCTCTTTCGATTTGTAGAAGGGTTGGTGTTCTATCACGACCCTAAGTTGCAGATTCCTTCGGTCAAAGGTCGCGCCATCCTAAAGGCCCTCAGACGTGGCGTCTCGTCCGCCCTTTTTAACCAAAGTAATTTCTTGTTAGAACGCCCGGCGGCCCGATCCCGGCGTGGCTATAAGGGCAACCATAAGGCCACGCGGGCGGCTCGGCCTCGAGGCGTCCATGCGTGTTCTTTCTTGCGGCGCCGGGTCACGTTCTCTAGGTTCGCCCGGGGATGAACAACCCGCCAGGCATTCCCGAGATCGGGGCGCGATGAAGACGATCGTTATCGGGTAAGCCGCCATCCCCGTCCGCCAACCATTGAACGTTTTGAGGGCGCCAGAGCCCGATGACTTTTCGGGCTCGGAGGTCGCAGATTGGGATTCACCACCGGGATGACTCGTCGTTCTAAGCCGACCTTTCCCGGGGCCGTGGCGAGTTCGAATCTCTAAGCGCCCTCGCGAGGGTCTTGCCGAGCTCGATGCATTCCGAGCTCGTCGAGTCGCACTCCAAGACCAAAAATGCATCGACCGAGCCATCCAGGCGGACCGGTCGAGTTGTGCCCAAACTGCATTGCCAGCGAGGCCTCGGCGGGGACCATGTTCTCGGGTTCGTCTCGTGGATGCGGTGTCCCGAGCCCGACGCGTTCGGGCTCTGAGGCGCGAGAAAGCGGTCCTTATCGGAGTAAGTCGGCTATTCCTCAGTATACCGATGGCGGACGCCTCAAGAAGCGCCGGGCCGATGACATCTCGGACCGAGGCCGCGACCCTAAGATTACCACGTGGATGATCTCGGTGCATAATAAGTCGCTTTGCCGCAACAAGCCGACTTATTCCTCGCAGCCCAAATTATCGAGACATGTCAACCCGAAGTCGTGCCTAGGCCCGAGTGATTTGGGCGAGGTCTCGTTGAATCAACATCGCATCGAGCAGCTCTGTCGGCCTAAATCGTAATCGGGCAAAAGGCGGTGAGGCCTCGTTGCGGTCCGCAGAACGTGCTCGCCACGCGCCACGCATTGTTCAACCCTTCCAAGAAATAGCCCGCACAAAATACGCGGTGGCATACTGCATCGACAAATAAGCTAAGTTCCCCGAAAAAACACAACTCTATAAAGATTTAGCATAAAGTTGTTTTATCTTTACAAGGGGGAATCTCTCACCCCCGGACCCATCTGCTAACTCTAAAGTTCACAGAGACATGTCTCGGGCGAGTTTTTCCCGTTCAAGGTCGGAAACCCTCCGCCGCAATGCGAGGACCTCGGATTCGGCCTTATCAATCCGGTCGCGGTCGCCTTGGAGCTGGGCCAAGGCGTCTTTCCCAGCCCGAGCCACCTGCGCCAGCTTCTCTCCAAGACTAGCATTCCTGGCCTCGGCCTCAGCCACCTTAGTTTCTGCTCCGGTGGCCCTCGTCTCCAACCCCACGACCGTTCTCTCGAGCTCGGCCGCTTTGGCCTCGAGCTCGGAGGAGGGCCCCCCTCGCCGTGCGACTTCTGCCTCGAAGCGAAGGCCGGAGATCTCGAGCTTGAGGCGCTGGATCTCCGTCGGCCGCGCGCCGCGATCCTCGTCTAAAACGCCTGCGCCTCTCGATGGACCGTGCAAGGGTCTCCTCCGCCTCCTCCGCTCCCCTTGATGGCGGAGAGCGCTATGGTGTATATCTCTGGGCACACGCCCCGCCGACCTCGGCGGCCGCGCGAGCTCGAGGGCTGAGCCTCCTCAGCGCGAGATTTCCTCTTGACCGCGCAACACGGCGGCTTTTAGCTCGGCGATGTCCTCTCGATTGGCCTCAAGGCGCGCGCGATAAGGCCTAAGGCGAGCACATGTTCGCGCGATGTTGTACCCCGAAACCACGCGGACCTGCGAAGGCAAAGAGAAAACCCGCCGTGACCACTAAGAAAAGGGAGGCAAGAAGGAGCTGACGCCACGACCGATCTTACCTCCACTAGCCGGTCTTCCAGCAAAGACAAGGCGACGTCACCATCAGAATCTCGAGGCGATACACGCGATTTGCGTCCCCGGCCTCGCCCGCTATATATATGGCAAGACCGAAGGACGGGGATCCACCCCGGCCACGGTAATGGCGGCCGGACCTTCTGGGCCGTCAAGTGACTCGATGACCCCCCGGCCGCCCTCGATTGCGGGAAAGGTCCTCAGCTCGCCAGAGGTGGACGGCCCTACCCGGGGCACGGCGACGCCGCCGCCCTCGATCACGTGCTCAACAATCGAAAGCGCCCCGGACGGAGGCATCGGGGTCGGGCGGCGGACCGGAGCCACGACCGCCCCGGCATATGAGCTGCACGCGGCAAATTATCAAAAGATGCTCGGTCGGCCCCTCCACCATGAAGTTAAGAAACGGGAGGAGCTTACCGCGCCGAACGGACACGCGGCAACCTCGCCTTCTTTACCATCCCCGTGGGGCGACCGGCTCTCCGCTTTCGAGGACTCGCCCGGGGCGCCCCACCGAGGCGGCGGCGACGCCACCCTCGATCGCGGCCTTCGGCACGGTGCTCTGGTAGCAAGACTTCGATCGCGGCGTCCTTGGCCGAGGCGCCATCAACAAACCCTCCTCGGCGCCGTCCTCCTCGGAGGACGCGCAAGCAAGATCTGCCGCGTCTCCGGTCACGCCACGAGGCGGTAATCGCCTCGTAATCCTCCTCCCGGCCTGCGCTCGACCACGGAAAGGTCGGTACCCTTCGGGACGCCGAACGCCGCGATGGTGTGGGGTGACGAAAGTGTCGGAGGCGTGACGGCGTGACCGCTCCTCGACAACGGCGGGAGGGCTTCCCCCTCGGGAGCTCGTGGCCGGAACCTGTTGCTCCGGCTGCGTACCCGGGACTCTCGCGGCCGAAGCCGCCTCTTGTTGCTGGCAAAAGCGAGGGTTAGTAGGTGAACCAAAAAAGAAGAAAAAGAAAGAAAAGGGCCCGGCGGCGTCAAGCTCGAGCCCGGGCACCCCCGAGCTCGGGGGGTCTAGACTCACCACGACACGGTCGTCCCACTCGACGTGGGGCTTCTCGGCGATTTGCTTCGGGGCGTCGAAGGCCAGCTTCTTGCCCCCCCTCTTGCCTTTGGTCAGGCCAGAAAGCGGTAGGCCGCTGGCGCACCCGAGCTCTTTGGTTGCCTAACACGAGCTCGCCACAATAAGCATCCGAGTCCAAGCGCCCGAAGTAAAGGACCAAGGTGAAAGGCTTTTACCTCGCTGCTGCGCCCCAAGATGTTCTTGGGGACGTTGTCGCCGAGGTCGAAGGAGTTGGCGGCCTTCCCGAAGATCTCCTGCATCCTCGAAGCGACCCACGCCGACCTCGGTGCTGCGAGATCAGGAATAAAGCGTCAGGAGATAAGAAAGCCCCGACCAAGGTCCGAAGGATCCGAGATCGGACGACACTTACCCTCGTGACTTTCCGGGTGGCGTCGTACCTCCGGTGATTTCAAAGAAAGGGCGCAACCTCCTCCGTAGAGGAGCACCGATTCCGCAGTAGTCGAACGACCGCCCGCCGGGCCCAGCGTGGCGTATGTGTGGATGAAGGCGGCCACTTCTGGTCGTTCACCGAGTCCTCGTGCTCGGGGTCTCCGCCCTTCGACCGCGACGCCATTATAAGCAAGCCCGCCTCCTCGCCCTTCTTTAAATAAAACCACTTCTCCGTCCACGGCCCGAGCGAGTCCCGGTGGGATTTGGAGAAAGGTGCAAGGAGTCCGCCTGCAAGGAAGTAGAGGCACCGACGACGGGTCTTTCGCGGTGCGGGACAAGGAGTAAAAACGAAGAAAAGCGGGGTAGGAGCTCGCCAAGAACCCTCGCAAAGATGTGCGAAAATAAAAAGGAGAAGGAGGGAGTTCGGCACCAAGTTTACGAGCTCGATCTCGCACTGCGCAAGGACCGCAGCCAAGAAGTCACTTTCCGGGGTCCGCAACCCAAAGAGCATGTCTTGCTCCGTGCTCACGATCTCACCGTCCCGAGGTCGCGGCACTTTCTCCCGGAAGGAAGCCGCCAGAGAAGCGGGTCGAAGCCCCAAAGACTCCATCTCCTCATCCGTTTCTGCGGTGGCGTGCTCTCCCAAACTTCGCCATAGAATCAAGGACAAGAAGGAGGAGAGAGCGGGTCACAATCAAGGGCTAGAAGGCGTTGGCGCAGAGGGACGGGGAGGAAGAAGGCAAGGGCACGAGAAGCGGAAGTGAAATCCTAAAGGATGAGACCCACGATTTTAAAGACGCCTCGTCTCACCGACTTCACCTTCACCTCAAAAGCGCGCCGTGGCCGTGAGCGGCCAAACGTCGAGGGCCTTTCAAAACCCCGTACAGGCGCGTCCCTCCATGCATCCTACGGACCCCATTCCTTCAACTTCCCCATCCACGAGGCCCCTGGGCTTCCTGGGCCCGTCCGGAAAACAAAAGGCGAAGTCAAGTATGTGTCCGATGGGGAATCCTCTTCAAACAAGACTTCAGACTCAAGAGCGCCTAGAGTCTCGCATCGCTTGAGCCTCGGCTGGCTTGTCGGGATTAGACGGACTGGCGCGTCCCCCTGACACATGGCCGTTCCCCCTTCGAACCCGGGACTGTTCCTAAGCCCAGGCAGGCATAAACGTCTCGGTCTACCATCCCGGAGGCGCCGAGCGGACTGTTACCAGTCGGGATCCGACCAAGGGTCTCAAGAGGCCACCGGGGACCCTTCCGAGCTCTTCCCCGACCTGGCGGGCCGGGCCCCCGACCTCCGCAGCGGGACGGGTCCCCCGACCCCGACCGAGCCGGGCTCCCGACCTCCGCAGCGGGACGGGTCCCCGACCCGACCGAGCCGGGGCTCGGACCTCCATTGCGGGGACGGGGTCCCCGACCGACCATTCCAAGACAACCCCGCCAGGGCGCGTGTCGAAGCCTCTACCGACCAACGACCACGCACCCACGGCGGGGTCAATCGAAGTGACTATACAAGGCGGTGGCTCCTTCCTGGAAGGTTTAATGACCGACCAAGTCATGCTCTCGATCCATCGGCCGGTCACATACTGAGACGTAAGACACGCTCTCCCGAGGCAACACCCACGCCGACGCAAAGAACGCGTCAACACTCGTAAGGTTCGCAGAGGGCGTGCACGCCGTTTCCGGGAAACACCTAACCGCTACGACCAACTAAAGCTACCGACCCGGCATGGGCAAGGCGGCGATGACCGGTCGTGAGCGAAGGACCAAGCTCCTAGTGTAGGTCATCTCATCCTCTCCCAATTCTCGATGTAACCTGCCCCTTTCTTTCGTATAAAAGGAGGCAGGGGCCCCGTAGAAGGGGGGGAGGGGCAATCGAACTCATCTGGCTAAGCCATTAGTACTCTCGCTTGTAAACTTTGTGTAGTCACCTGTACTGAAGAGAATACAACGCCACCACACGAACTGGAGTAGGGGTTCGGCCCGAACCAGTATAAACCTTGTGTCTCCTGTTTGGTTGCGCAGTTCCCCGCTTAGTCGCCGCCGAGGGTGCCTCCGGAAGAACAAGCTCGGGCCTTGCCCTCCGCACGATCCTTCCCTCTCTCTCTCTGCGGTCGACGGTCCCGATCGTCGACAGTACTACACTTTTTATTAAACATAATGACGAATATGTTGTGATGAGTACACAACTCAGTGGACCAAATTGTTTCAGAACGTATTATGAGCATCTGGGTCATCCTGGGTACCATTTGAAGCGCCAAATCATATAATATTTTACTAGCCATAGTTTGCGGGCCAACGAAATCCCTAATCCATCACACATAGGTTGGGCTAAAACTAAGCTGATTATGAGACCCTTGTATCTATATCTATACTTCTTTATAATGCACCTAAGCATTCTTTTCTACGTCCACCCCAAATAATGCACCCCACTAGAGATGGCCCAACCTTCATGCACTCAGCGAAACGTCCCCAGAAACTTGCCTCCATCAAAATTAACCTCTCAGATCTTTCCTCAGCTTTACTCACCCACATCCGATGGCCATTGTTTAATGTGTCTAACTTATCCATGTGGCTCACAACAGATCTCCCCCCACCTCCAGCATCATCTCAAGGAAAAGGAAACAAATATCCTGGAATTGAGGAAAAGGAAACAAACGTTCTAGAAAAGGAAAAGACCATATATTACTGTCGGCGTTTCGAGCACCGGCAAGTAAATTTGTAAGTCGGAAGGGGCCGTGCGTTCCCTCTCCTGAATGGTTAGACTCGAAAGCCCAAGATGTATACTGGTTCGGGCCGAATATCCCTACTCCAGTTCGTGTGGTGGTGTTGTATTGCCTTGGATGCAGTCGACTGCACCACGTTTACAAGTGAGGACTGAGGGCTTGAACACGAGAGCGTTCGTTGTCTGTTCGTAAAGACTTAGCGAGAACAGGATATCTCTGTCCGTGTCCCTCTCCCGGAGGGCCCTGCCAAAAGGTAGTAGAGCTTTGGAAAGTTTCTCAAACTCCTATGAAAATACTAATAGAATATATTCAACTCATAATTGTACTCCCTTCGTCCAAGTTTGTAAGACTTATTTTTTGAATGATTTTATCCATAAATATAAAGCTTGCATATAGATTTAATGAGGTCTTCTCTTATATACGCCTATTTATTTTCTTTCAACCATATGCATTTATTCATTACCACCCACACAAATTATTATATCTCATCTTCCAAGATAATTAAGTGGGAGCATCTAAGTCATTTTCTCTCGTACCTTTCTCAATTTCAACTCAACTTTAAACCTTTTGGAAAGTCAAAATACACCTTATATTTTTTAACGAATGGAGTATTTATATATTGGACCTACACGTCTTAAATCCTAACTTTGTGACTTTGTGGGTGCATCCAATGAATTAGTTAAACTAAGACCTCGTTTGGAACACATTAATTTTTTCCTAATTCTATGCACTAATTAACACTTCAAAGGATGCAATCCGCGAGCCTATAATATTCATGCATCCAATTTTTCAACTTTCCATGAAGTAACACATTTTGTAGAGGAGTCCACACAGCAGTACTAACACTTAAAAAGGGAGAAGGCAATTGGGCAAGACAAGGTGCGCCTCAGAGCGGGCAACACAGACGCGGACGCAGGAAGGTTGCATCTCATCTCCGCACCGAGACACGCGGCCCCACCAGGCAGGCCCAGCAGCTGCCTGGTGGGCTCGGACACCCGCAAGAGTCAACGCCTAGAGGTGGAAACACCTTCAAATATTCGGGCATTTCAACCCCACCCACACCCCTACCCCCAAGTCAACTCTCCCTTCCGCTCTCCTCGCCTCACCTCCGCTCTTAATGTCCATCGCATTATAACCACCCACCTATCCCCCCTCCTCCCACCTCTCTCTTTCTCCCTCTCCCCGCCATGGGCAACTCCCTCGCTTGCTTCTGCTGCGGCGGCGGTGCCGGCCGCCGCCGCCACGTCGCCCCCGCTGCGCTCCCCTCTGACCCCGCCTACGACGACGGCCTCGGCCACTCCTTCTGCTACGTCCGCCCAGACAAGTTCGTCGCCCCCTTCTCCGCGGACGACCTGGTGGCCGACGCCAAGGCGGCGGCCGCAACCGAGGAGGCCACCACGTTCCGGACCATCTCGGGGGCCGCGCTCAGCGCCAACGTGTCCACGCCGCTCTCTACTTCCGTGCTCCTGCTGCTGCCGGAGGAGTCGGCGGCGGCCTCGGCTGCCGCCATCGCGTCATCGGGATTCGAGAGCTCAGAATCGTTCGCCGCCGTGCCTCTGCAGCCGGTCCCGAGGTTCCCGTCCGGGCCCATCTCCTCGCCCTTCTCTGGTGGGTTCCTCTCTGGCCCCATAGAGAGGGGTTCCTCTCCGGGCCCCTCGACGCCGCGCTCCTCTCTGGGCCTCTCCCCGGGGCCGCCACCTCCGGTCGTATGGGAGGTGCCGTCCCTGCGCTCCGCCGGAGTCTCTCCCACGGCGGCCGCCGTCTACGCAATTTCACGCGCGCGCTCCTCGCGCGCGCCGACAAGTTTCAGGATTCAGCGGGTCTTGGCTCGCCGGACGCCGCAGCAGCCGTCGCAGCCTGTGGCGGCGATTCCGACTGTCTTCAGTGGGCGCAGGGGAAAGCCGGCGAGGACCGCGTCCACATCGTGGTGTCGGAGGAGCGGGGCTGGGTGTTTGTCGGCATCTACGACGGGTTCAACGGCCCCGACGCCACGGACTTCCTGGTCTCCCACCTCTATGCCGCCGTGCACCGCGAGCTCCGCGGCCTGCTCTGGGAGCAGCAGCAGGACCAGCGCCCCGACCAACCGACCTCAACGCCCAGCACCACGACCTCAGATCACCAAGACCAGTGGAGTCGGCGCCGTCGCTCCCGCCGCTCCAGGCCTCCGCGCGGCGCTGACGATGACCAAAGGCGGTGGAAGTGCGAGTGGGAGCGCGACTGCTCCAGCCTGAAACCACCAACGCAGCAGCCTCCTCGGAGCAACAGCGAGAACGACCACATCGCCGTGCTCAAGGCGCTGGCGCGCGCGCTTCGCAAGACTGAGGAGGCCTATTTGGACATCGCGGACAAGATGGTCGGCGAATTCCCTGAGCTTGCGCTCATGGGCTCTTGCGTCCTTGCCATGCTTATGAAAGGAGAGGACATGTACGTCATGAATGTAGGCGATAGCCGGGCTGTCTTGGCAACAATGGACAGTACGGATCTCGAGCAGATCAGTGAGGGTTCATTCGACGGATTGGTTGGGGATTGCTCACCATGCTTGTCGGCTGTGCAGCTTACTTCAGATCATAGCACTTCAGTGGAAGAGGTGATTTAATTGGCTCAAAGCATGATTCAAGCTTAATTGAGTGACTGTTCTTGATCTGATAGTATATCTCACATGTGTTGCTTCCTGAATGCAGGAAGTTTGCCGAATACGAAATGAGCATCCTGATGACCCGTCTGCGATCTCCAAGGATCGTGTGAAGGGCTCACTGAAGGTGACGAGAGCATTTGGCGCTGGTTTCTTGAAACAGGTTAGCTTATGTTTGGTTATGTCAGTTTTGCAAAAAAGATAAAATTCCTTCTGTTATTATGGTTATTATGCTCAGCCAATTGGGTAAGTTTGCAACCTGCCAATAAAATACCCCTGCATGACGTGGAATTCTTTTGGAAGTAGTGTGTAATGGCAGATTGGCACAGTTAGTCATAGGCCTGAAGTAATTATGTGATCTGTTATTCTTCCTTGAAATTGAGATCTAAAATGTTGAGACAGCACAAAGTCTTTGATCATATCAGGTGCAAAATAAGTCAATTATGGTCCGCACATAATGAAAGCCGTGATTAAGCAAGGTCAAAAAAGGAAAACGAGATCTTGTATGACTGGTCGAAAGTTCGAAAAATAAAATAAAGCCACTCTCAGTTCTAATTTCTTTGGAGTGGGAAATATGACCATCCTGCATTTGAAACTGACCATTAGACTTTGACACTAAAAATCCATATGCTAATTTCGGTTGGCAAAATTTTCAAAGCATTAATAAATTAGTTCTATTCCTCGGTCACCACGTGTATAGCCAGTTCGGAAAATTGAAGGAGAAGCTGTTCCCAGAGAATGAGGTTTCTTTTGCTTCTGTCCAAGTGCAAAGAATGTGCTCGTGTGGTACTAAAATGTGGCCAGAAAGCTAGCAACTGTAGTGGTTTTGAAAGAAGGCACGTTTCTCCTGCCATGTGAAAGTATTGTCGGTTCTCTAGTAGAACTATTTTCTATTATCAACTGCACAAATCAATCTTGCTGCTATCCAATAGGCTTGAAGTGAGCTATGTCATGAAAAGAACACAACAATCTGTAATATTGTCAGCAAAAACCCAAAAAGTTTACCATACGAAAGGTATTCTAATTTGATTATCTTTTAAGGATTGAACTTCGTGCATGAGGGAACCCCTTCTCCTGATTTCGCTGTCTACAAAATTTACAGATGTAATAGGTAGCTGAGTCAGACATTTCTGATAGAACTGTACAAACTGTAAAGTTCATTCTACGAGCTAATCCATAGCTGACAATACATGTGTCGAGCTTTTCATAATCTTTTTCCTCCTTGTGCTCACAATCCTTGCTATTTTTTACAGCCCAAGTGGAATAATGCCCTACTGGAGATGTTCAGAATTGATTACGTTGGGTCCTCCCCGTACATCACATGCAATCCATCCCTTTTTCACCATAAGCTCAGCACAAGGGATAGATTCTTGATACTGTCTTCAGACGGGCTTTACCAATATTTCACCAATGAGGAGGCAGTTGCTCAGGTAGAAATGTTCATTGCAACAACCCCTGAAGGCGACCCTGCCCAACACCTTGTCGAAGAAGTTCTTTTCCGAGCAGCAAACAAAGCAGGTATGCCTGCAAAGAAGTCGTCATATATACATATATTTATGTGTGGCGGTCGTTTTGCAGTAACTTTTGAACTTCTAGATGATCAAGCTGAAATAGCCCAGTCACTGACCTCCTTTCACATTTTTTGCTGCTGCAGGAATGGACTTCCACGAACTGATCGAGATACCACACGGTGACCGTCGGCGATACCACGATGACGTCTCCGTCATCGTCATCTCTTTGGAGGGCAGGATCTGGAAATCCTGTGTGTAAATAGAAACATACTAGGTTAGGGAAAGAAACGTATAGAGAGGTTCTTGCAGGCTTTGCGCAGTTCTTGCGGCTACTCCACTCACTTTTACCCCAGTTGCCATTGTACAATATCAACCAAGCTCTGGGTTAATTGTGTTCGGGGTCTCGGCAGATCTAGCTGAATCACGATGCAACGCACGCCGCGTCGTATAGTATGTTCATGTAAAAGAGGATTTGTTCAATTATTAATAACTGAAAAATGCGACCAATTGGTCAGCTTTCTTTGACCTTTGCTTACATCTTCTCTGTTCGTACCTCCAAAGCACTAACTGTGCCTGTTCGTGCCTGTGCACGGGAGACTGAGACTGATTCTAAGTTAGAATTTCGTGATTCTAAAAGAGACTTTTTATGCCAAAATGCGAAGGGTTTCATTCTTTCTTTGGTCAGAAATCGTTTGCTGTGTTGACCTCTTAACTGATAGCCCCAGAGCTACCCCATCTCGAACAATTCAGCAGAAGGCACTGCCAGAGTGCCAGGTTGCCAGACTCTGTTGTGATAAACCATGGGCTATCCAATATCCGTGCCATGAATGAACCTAAGTTGACCACTTATCTATGTACGCCATACTCACAATCAATCAGTCCTTGTGGAGTAAACTTTGTCCCTTGGATTCAGCGCCTCTTTGAATTCCAAGATCAGGTGAGGCTGATTGCTGCTTCACCAATAATTGGCACTGCCTTGTTGTGTTCTAGACTACTCCCACTCGCTTGCGTGTATTTCTGTCTTCTCTGTGGTTTCAACCGAAATGATGGGTGGCGAACAAAGATTTTGTTCTACTGGGTAGGGAAATATATTTCTAGACAAAAAGGAGGGCAGGTCATGGCGTGTAGCTTTGATTTTATATAAATATATCTTCAATAGTGAGACACAGCTATCTTCAAATGTTTATTTCCTGAATAGATAGCACTATTCTTAAGCAAGAGAAGGTAGGAGCAGGTGCTTTCCTGTAAGAAATACATACTTTTCTGGCGAGTGGTTGCTACTTGCTTGAGCGAAAAGGAGGGCGATCGTGCCGGGGCATTTTTCAGTTATGTTTCTCCCACTACACAAGCCGACGTTGGACGCCATTTTTCAGTGCAAAGGTATGATCCAAGCAAACCCTTCTATGCGGCTGTAAATGGCTTGTTTTCCTTTAAGTCGCAAAGATTTGGACAGTGCACCTACCTTAAGAAATATAATCAACCATGGAGGATTAAACCTTCATCAAATTTTAGTATGATAGGAAATAATTCCACATGTGGTTTACACTTTGAAGTCAGAGAGAACAAAATGCTTTGGACTCAACTGGAATGCAGTTCCTTGCAGCAAAAAGAAGAAGAAAGAGCCAGTTTTGCATGGGCCAGACCCAAACTGGCCCATCTGAGGCCCGATTATTTCGCCTCAGCCCATAGGCCGTTACCCGCTCTACCCCGTCCCGCCACTCTACTTAACAACCACTCCTCCACCTTCTTAAACCCTACCGCCGCCGCCGTTCTCCCTTCTCCTAGGTAAACCCGCGAGTCTGCGACCACGAGCTGCTTCGTGCGACCTTGCATCTGCATTTTCTCCTTTGCGTGATTCGATACGATGGCACCGGCGCCGCCGAAGACGGGGCTGTTCGTGGGGCTGAACAAGGGGCACGTCGTCACCAAGCGCGAGCTCCCCGCCTCGCCCGTTCGACCGCAAAGGAGTAAGTGTCGTGCTTCCCAATACCTCAACCGACCAGTGTTAGGTAGTTCGATTAGTTGTTCTTCTGTTGCTTGTGCTACTCTCAAGTTGATACCTTAGACGTTTGAAACGCGAGTAGAGGCATGGTTCTGAATAGGTCGGGATTGAAATGCGAGTCGAGGCATGGTTCTGAATAGGTAGGGATTGAAATGCGAGTAGAGACATGGTTCTGAAATAGGTAGGGGGATCTGTTACAATCCTAAGTAAACGGGCGTTTCGCATTGTGAATTTGTGATGTCAATGCTGTATGCTGTGATGTGCGATCATTAATTTCTGTGTTACGCCATTATCTTTTACTCGTACAAGGAGATTGGGCAAATGCTGAGTCTAAGGCTTATCTTACCCGACAATTAACGATGAAGATACCACTTCGCTATTTCTGCAGTACATTTGGTGTATGTTGTAACAGACAAACTATATGTAGGGATTGCAAAACGACTGAAGGATACGTGTAACGTGTTGATACAAATTTATGAACTTTTAAAAAAACTTTCAATACCTGTGTGTTGATTTGCTGTTGCATGTGGGACAATATGGCCCGGTTCTTGCAGTGGTTTCTAGCAAACAGTATAGGAAAAAATAAGACCGTACCTCTAGTTACGGGGTACTCTGAAAATTAGTAATGAATGATGATGTATGTGGCCGTATAACCTTTTCCTCCATGATATGCGTGTGCTATGTAGAGTCTTACAAGCAGAGGTTTGTCCATGTCCTTAAAAATTTATTTGCACATAGTGTTGAAGTTACATGTCGATTCTCTAGGAATCTTTCTTCTTCTTTTTTTGTAAAAATCTGATGTTTTTTAGGACTGCAGTAGTCTGTTGTTGCCCTTGAGTTTAATTCTTCTAATATTGTTATCTCCAGGCCTCAGCTTTCAATGTGAAATCATTGTGAGAGTCACTTAGCTTGGAAATTTGTCATGGCTTTTCTACCTTTTTTTTGTGTTACAGTATTACCATGCGATATTAGCACATTAACCAAAGCAACAAATCCAAGCATTGGATGGGTTTTTGGTGAAATTCACTTACGTTCTCCTTCTCCACTAAATAAGTTCCTGCATTGATTCACTATTTTGTTAGAATGCAAATTTGAAATGAAGTTATTGAACATGTCATATTTTTTTTACATTTCTTTAATAAAATATCTAGTAGCATTTTAATTTATAAGTGTGTTATTTATTTTCATTTCGGAAAATTAGCAGGAGGGTCTATTTTGTGAGACACTTGATTAGGGAAGTTGCTGGATTCGCACCATATGAGAAGCGTATCACTGAGCTTCTGAAGGTTGGAAAGGACAAGCGTGCACTTAAGGTAGCAAAAGGAAAGCTTGGGACACACAAGAGAGCTAAGAAGAAGCGTGAGGAGATGGCCAATGCTCTTAGGAGGATGAGGTACGTTTCTACCTTTTATTTTGTATAGCGGAGAGAATACTGCCAACTTCTAAAGCGAACATACTTTTATTTGATGGAGATAAAGTTTATGCATCAAAGCATTTTGTGATGCTAACCAGTCATCTAAAAGTTGCTCCAAGCTGAATACAAGCCACCTTTGGCATAGTCCTTTCGCAACAAGATTAAGTCTTGTATTTAAATTGAGTTATGGGAGACTCATTTCTTTGGGAGAAAATATGCTCCCTTATCGAGTGTGAATATAATTCTTTTTCCACCTAATAGGCTAAATTTGTGTTGAACTATAACTTGTCCGAGCATGTAGTATCTGGTAAGTAAACTAGATCGCTCAGTTTTGCTGAAACATGTAGTTTCATACCAACTTAACAAGTCATCTTTGAAGGCTCCAACTTTCAAAATCTTATGGGAAATATGAACGCATGGATAATAGTCAAGGACCATTAGTATTGCCAATTTCTTCCATTCTTTTATGCATTGGTGCATGCTTAACTACAATCTCTCCACCTTAAAAAATAACCACAATCTCTCTATTTCTGTCTCGATATGTCTGTAGTTTAATGCAATAGTATCTAGTGAGATTGCTTATTTTTAACATTTTAAGCTTTCAAATTTGTGATTGAGGAAGTGGACCTGTGTATGTGACCAATGCTTAGAGGCAGTTTTTTTTAGACCGTCTTGCTTCATCAAAGTTTTGCAACAAGAACTTCACAATTTACATAGACTGGTATATTTTCTTGCTTTCTAGCTTTGTATTAGGTGATGATTGTGTTATTTTGTATCTGTTGGGCCGTCTGCCTGCCATTGGTTGGTTAATCTTTGTATTAGTTTTTCTGTTTTTGAGACAATGAAATTCTTCAAAAGATCCCATTTTAAAGAACTTGACTGAATCGTAGACAAAGATATATCATAAATATGGAGGAGCTCTCTTTTCATTATATGATTTTAGTATAATCACTATTGCTGTTGCATACTTGCAATTATTGACCTTAATTTTTCTTCTTACTCCGTCTACCAACACCACAAGCATGTTTCTCCCTCCTTGCTAAGGTTGCAACACCAAACATGCTGGTGCTCCCTTCTGCAATTTTTTTTTTCTGGAAGCCTTGGGTTCTTTGTTGATTAGTTTAGGAAATGAGATTTGAGACTTCAAGTTGTGATGGATAGTGCTTAATACTTGTGGTGGTAGCATAATAATATTCTGTTTTAGCTATTGACATACATACAAATTCTAGTTATCTGGCCATAACATGTTGTCAGAGATGCAATCGTGGAAGTAATTAACCAAAACCAACAACTGCTTATTCTTCATTCAGTTGAACACACCATTTTAGACAGAAAAGCAAGTCTCAACAGATAATTCTGACTATAAAGATGTTGCCTAACCTGCTACTCTCCACTGTGGTCATCTCCGTTTCACCACAAACGGAGGCTTATGGTATGTTTTGTGTCCATCCATATGTGTTGGGGGCTTGGTGCCTGACATCACACATGATGACATGAGCACAAAATTATTGTCCGTGTCTACTAGATCTGGTCGTTCATGAAACTAGCTAACCACTAGTCCACTACCCACACGTTGATTGGGGCCATCACAACTGTCCGGAGATGCTTGTATGGGGGGAAGGATATAGACGAATAGAAAGTTGAAAACTACTTTTGGAGCCAAAATACAGCTGAATCATTGCCGTCAAAATCTCACAGCAGTGCTTGTAGTCTTGATTGAATATCTTCAAGTAGTAAGCAACTGAAATCAATGAAATTGCAGTGCAAGGACGCATCATTGCATTAAATAAGAGAAAAAGGTTCATACAACACGGTGACTATATAGAACGGTAGAAACAGCCACATGTTAGAAGTAAAAAAAAACTACAAAACCATGAGGTAGGACTTATTCAAAATTTGCAAATGCAGTGCTGATAATGAGGCAATAGTGTATTCTTGACCAATCTTGTTAATAATCACCCAGTACATCTAATAAATTTCTATCCTGGTCTGTAGATCTGCAGGAGTTGCTGACAAGAAAAAGTGAAATAGTGCAACATGTGAGAAGTGTTGAGGTTGGGTTGAAAATTAGACTAACGAACTTTGATAGAAAATATTTTTGGAGGACATGTACTAGTGAGGAATATGAGCTTACCGTATGGGTGCAACAAATTTATCTTGAAGAATATGGTTGATAATTGATCATGTCGTGATCCCTGCTTATCACGTTTTTTGTGGGTTTTTTTGCGTATTCTATGAATTGCCAAACAATGTATCGGTCCAGCAAATATTGTACTTTTGATGAGAGCACAATAGCTATTCAATCAATCTTACTTGGTTGGCTAAGAGGCATGCTTCGAGTCATCGAGTGTCCCCTGTTTCATCGGCTTGCATTTTTGTTCTACTGTTCTCAATGACTGTGTTTGCTGGTAATTAAAGTCGTCTCCAGATTTTCAAAAAATCGCTCATTCGTAACCACTGATCTCCAGATTTGGTTTATTTTCAGACTGAATCTTCGGAAACTGTATGATGCACAAATCAGTTACATGCATGAGATGAACTTGTTTTTCAGTTCTGCATCTTGTTCTTTATTAATTAGTTCGTCGCTTTTGTTGCATGATAGACTGATTGTACGTGGGATGCCGCCCCTTCCCTAAATAGCTCCAAACGAACAAGCTTGACTTACACGTATTTGGTGCATTCCCAGGTAGCAGTATATCCGAGGACAAACGGTACACTGGCCACGTCCATTCCACCCATCTTCCATCCTGCTTGCTGCTGCTACAAACCGGAATCGATCTTGTCGTCGCGTGCTTGCCTGCGCATACGCTCAAACTAACCCTGCAGCCTCGCCGTCCAGTCAGGCATCCGCGGACCAAACCCAGACTGCCTGCTAGCTCATCGTTCTGCAGATAAGGCATGGACTGATCGGTGCATGAAGAGCCTCAGAAACTGCAAGCGCGAGGTCGTTTCACCCTGCCGCGCGCGTACGTCGCAGGCGAGCTGATCGAGATGGAAACGATGTTTGTTTTCTGTCGACGCGACACCTGCCTAGCGACCACTTATTGTTGCTTGTCCGAGCCGAGCGTACGTGCCACCGCCGGGCGCGCGCGGCCGGGCCCCGCCTTAACGTGCTCGCTGTCGCCGTGTCGCGGCAATGCAACGCGTCGCACCGGGAAAATCAATCGGAAACCCCGCGCAACGCGCGCGCGGCACGATCGAGAACACGTTACATCTGCACGTTGGTTCTGCTTTACCAGATCCCGCCCGCGCGGCGTGGTGGAACGGCACGGTGCCGCTTCCGTGCGCTTGCCTAGCTAGCTACCACGTACGACGGCGCGCGACGCCAAGTAATTAACCATGTTCGCTAGCATACATGCATGGATGTTGCTTGTCCGTCTCGGGCACGGCCACCTGATGGGCAACGGGGCGACGTACGGACGGCCACTTGTTCCGGCGAGCACACGATCTATACATATGTTGGAATTAACTAATCATCCAACTAACGAATTCCGATTTTTAGGGGATGAAATCCCGTCTCTTGCGCCCTGATCGGAGGCATCAAACAGACTTTTTGGTTAAGGTCCCGAGTCATTAGCGCATATATAAAAATGGGAGAGGTAGACGCCTAATTGATCAATGAAGTTCTTGATCATCTAAGAAGAAGCTAATCCCGATATTTCCCGATCATAAGGTGTGCTAAGTGACCCGAAGATCATCTACCGACGGCCTCTTCTTTCTTCGTCGTCGTCGGTGACCACGGCTACAACCTCGTCATCGAGCCTTCCGCCATCTCTACCGATCTACCACTAATGGCTTCACCGAACGGTATATCTTCTTCCGCTTCTTGGTGTTCAAGTATTGGCTATTGATTAATGTTGATTAATGGCTTAAGAACCCTAAGTTTATTTCTAACATTTGGTATCAGAGCCACCAATAGTCTTTCTTGAACCGATTAGTTCATATGACCTTGATTCGGTCTGTGGTAAATAACCTCAGTTTAAACGTTTTTGTGGTTTCGGTTTAAGCATTCAGAAGGAGATGAGTTTCGGAAATCCCTAAAATCTAAATCCCAAATCAGAATCATGATGATCCCGAACCTTAATCCCCAAATCAAGCAAAACCTAACGTCTAAAAGGGGTTTTTTTTTGGCTTACCTTTGGAGTTCTCGCCGTCGTCTCCTTCGCGGGCATTAGTTTCGCCCGCGGCCGAGCCTTCGCCTTGGTGGAGCTTCTCCTCGGTGGAGTCGCGAGCAGCTCCCGCTCGCCTTGCGAGCACCTTCGTCGCCATCGCGCCGGCCTTTCGCTCTTTCGCCCGCCGCCGGAGCCCCGCGCCTTACCTCGCGCGCCGGGTGCGCCGCCACCGCCCTTGCCCGCTCTCGCGTGAAAACCGGATCGGAATGAGCTAGGGTTAGGGTTTTGTCGCCCGCGCACGTTTTATGTTTTGGCTCGGGTTGATCTCAGCCATCCGTTCGAAATCGCGAGCAGCGTTGGGCGCGGTCGTCGCCTCGTTTCCCTCGCGGTCGTCGCCTCGTTTCCTTCCCGGGCCGACACTTCGCCATCCGCACGGGCCAACGCCTCGCATCACGCGCTCGTTGCCGTTTCGCTTCTCACGCGGAGGCCACCGCCTCGTCTCCGCGCAGACCCGCGCGTGCGTCGCTGAGCCGCGCGCGCTGCGCTTGCTGGGCCGCCGCAAGTTTTGCTTGGGCGCGCATCGCCATTTGGGCGTGGCGTGGGCTCGGTAGCGTCTGGGCATTGTCTTGTGGGCGTTTTTATGCTTTGGGCGAAATGGTTTAAGTTTTGGGCTTCTTTATTTCTGACATTTTCTTATGTATTTAAATGATGTTTTCTTTTATGAATTGATGTTTGGGGTATTTTGTCCGAAAATTAGACTTTCGTGGGATTAATTTACAGCATTTCCTCAGAATTTAAATGCTGATTATTCTTTTAATATGATGATTGGACTGTTTTAAGAGTGTAAATTGCTGGATAAAATATTTAATTAAGTTGTCTCTAATTAAGATGGAACCAATGAGAAATCTTGATTAGAGATTTAATAATATTTTTGGGATTAATTTTATGATCATGATTATATTCTGACCAAAGTTGATTATATTCATGAGTCATACCCATTTAAGTTAAAAGTTAAGTTCTTTTCATATTCTTCCCAACGGTGATTATGAATTAGAACTGTCATTAGCATATTATTAACCAGACCAACGTAGGGTTAATTTTGTGCCAGACATTAAATTGCTTACTAATATTTGTATATATTTTATTCAGCTATGACCACCACCAACATTGCCGGTACTCTTGAAAGATCGAAAAAGGCGACTAGAGGGGGGTGAATAGGAGCCAAATAAAATTTTCGAATAAACTCTCCTCCTAAAATTCAAACCACCAAAAGACCAGAAAGAAAGCGCCTTTGGTCGGGTATTTTGTCGGATGAGCAGTACCCCGACCTCTGAGGTCGGATGAGCGATACTCGGAATGAATAGTGTTGGGTGAATAAGTACCCTCGACCAAAGACTTTGGTCGGATGAAGCAATACTCTCGACTGAAAGTGGTCGGATGAGCAGTACTCCCGACACAGGCGGTCGGATGAGCGAAGACTCGGGTGAATAGTGTTTGGGTGAGCATAAAATCAGCACGATCTCAAAAGCAGAAAATCGATGTAACTTTTGATGGTGATCCTAAAGCAGTGAAAATTAGTGTGCACCTCCCAAAGGATGTCGGGAACCTATTTCAATCAACAATCGAAGGAATTAATACCAAGGTTCCGTCCTTTTCGGTTTAACAAATGCAACACCAAAAGCAGTCACGAACACAAACTTCACCCTAACTTGCTGGTGGGAGTTGATGGTCGAAATCCTTGGATGACTCTCCACAAATCATAGCAAGTAAGTACACGAAGAAACAACCCTTCAAACAAATAGAAACACTATCGAAAACTAGGCACGTAAATTGGTTTCTTGCAAAGCTGAATAGAAGAGGTTGTAGATTGCCTAGATGATTGGGATATGATCTATAGAAGATTCATCCAGCAATCTTTCATCCTTGGCAACAAGAACGAAGCCAATCAAGACTAAAGAGCGCAAGTCACACATTTACGCACTTTAAGAACACAGATTTACTAACTTGCAACAAGAATGCAAGGATTGCCTAGATGATTGAAAGCACCAAGTCGGAGAAGAGTTCATCAATCATGAATTTCAACAAAGACTCAATAGCATGTAGAAGGAGATGAGGCAAATCCAAATTACGTAAAGTAAATTGTAAGTAAGTAAATGCGAATTTAGATAATGAATTTAAGTGCGTAATGTAAATACGTAAGAGAAATGAAACAAGAATATAAATGAAGAACATTTCATTTCTGGAAGAGAGGTTTACAAAGCCTCACAACAAAGTGGGCAAAGCTCAAATGAGCAAAAAAACCTCGGAACCTTCAAAGAGGGAGGCTGCCCCTACCCTCTATTTATAGTGACACAGGATCAATTCCCACCTTTGGATGTCTGCTTCAATCCTAAGCCAACATCCAAGAGCCAGGATTTGATCCTTACACATCACTCTCAACAACTCTCAACTACTCACGTACACTTTCCTCACTGCTCACCCCAAGGAGACACCCTCTCCTGTCTATTCATAGCGGGCTTGGAACACCTACCACCCTTGGATGAGCCTCTAAACCCTAGAGCACTCCATCAAGGGTGAGATTTTACCCACTCACAAAGCTATGCATGGGCTCACCCAAACCCAACAACACAACGGGTTTTGCACGCTTTTCAACTTACACTAACTTGACCCGCTACTCTATCTTCCTGACCGCGATCCAACGGTCCTCCTAGATCAGAGCAACTCCAAGTTAGCATCTCATCCATTCCTTTGTCTTCTCGGCTTGCGGCTACTCCACGGCCTCAGTCATCTTTGGCGACACCTTGATCATCCGGACCTCGGCTCTCCGGCCTAGTCCCGATCCCCTTCGCCTCACCATGACCTAGCTCCAAAGTCCCGCAACCATCATAGACAAGGAAACCACATCACATAGCAATGTCCAACAACACATATCCATCTCAGCAGACGGATATACACTACGCTGACCAGCAAAACCCCGACCACACGTGGTTTGACCACCGGTCTTCATCCCGACCAACCATGGTTTGACCACTGGTCTCCATCTCGACCACTCGAGGTCGACCACTAGTCTCCATTCCGACCACTCGAGGTCGGCGACCGGTCTCCGACCACCACGGCCAGCACCTCTGCGGGTCGGACGACCGGTCTGCAACACACCAAAGCCCGACCACTCGGTCGGACGACCGACCACTCGGGGTCGGACGGTGGTCTGCAACACAGCCAAAGCCCGACCACTCGGTCGGACGACCCGACCACTCGGGTCGGACGGTCGTCTCCAACCAAGAACTTAAATTGCTCTAGCTCGAAAAACAATCCAAATCAAACTCAAACTTGAGCACACCTTGCTCAAATAAAGTCAAATACTCATCACAAACATGGATGGACCTCCACATGGTCCTTCAATCTCCCCCTTGATGAGTATATTGACAAACCACACAAAAGGCATAAATTTGAGTTTGAATGAGAGAAGAAGAAAGCAATTTGATTGCAAAGCCAAACTTGGTCCAGAGAGAAAGATATAAAATTATGACCAAGTTGGCAGAAAGAATTTAGAGTAAGACCATGAAAAGAGCAAGTTTTCAACAAAAACTCTAAAAACCAATCATAAGTGTCAAATGTGATTATGATTCATAAGAGATAGCAAAGATTTACAAAAATCATAAGAACCAACAAGCTTTCACATTTCTATCTCCTCCTTTTCTACATTTTAAATGATGTCTTTTTCTACATTTTCTCCCCCTTTTGGCAATATAGGCATCAAAATAGAATTTTCTCCCTCTTTTATGTATGCATGAAATGCAACCTAAGGGAGTTTTGAAAATTATCCAAATGATCATAATGACAAGATATGACACCAAGCTTATTAATCTCAGATTATGACCAAACTAAGACATGTCCAAGTGCAAATAACAAATTTTGCTCATAAGCGAAGTTTTGAAAATGTATCATTTTTAGCAAGATTTGACAAGTGCAAAACTTAGCAAAGTTTCAAAACTAGAAGCAAAACCACTCAGGGATCAAATGGAAAACCTAGAGTTCAACCTACTCAACACTTTGGGAATTTTGAAGTGCATATTAGGTCCTTGAGCCCATTTTTCAATTTATGCAAATTTTCTTTAAGACTTGAAAAACATAGCGGGTGCAAATGTTTGACATAATTTGCATTCTTTACCCACTTATGTGTTTGATATTTGCAATTTTTTTGATTGACTCAAGCCATTTCGATCATCTCAAGAGTAACTCTTAAGAGAATGATCTTGGTCATACACAATATATTCCAAGTTCATCCCAAATGCAATGGGAGGCGGTCTAGAGAATATAAAGTGTTGAAATCAATTTTGCACAAAAGTGTCAATTTTTTTAAATTTTCAATTTAGCACATATAAGCAATTCGAAGGACTCAAATATGGATCAAGCAAATTTCACCCAAGTTGCTATAGGGACTCTAGAGAATTCCAAAATTTCACAATTCATGGTAAAAGCTCTTAGAGAAGAAACTTAGTAAGTAAAAGCAACATGTTTCATCAAGTTTTCATTTAAAGCTTTTAAGTTTTTCAGATTTCAATGAACATTAGCTTGATAAATGAACTTGGACATATCTAAGCTAGTGATTTTCTTCGAAAGATATAGCATGATGTATTTCACGCAGATTGAGTCAAATGCATAATAGAGTCGCTAATGGGAAGGAGGCTGAAGTTGAAGCCATTGGGACCTTACCATTATGTAAGACCCCATTTTTGATAAATAAATACCAAAAATGGATAACATGTGCATCTGATACTAGTCCCATGATCGATAACTAAATGCGCACAAATACAAATTGATATCACGATCATACACAAACTTTATTACACAGTGAAGTAAGATTACATATTATTTTTACAATACCAAAAGTAAAACTGCAGTGGAGACAAATTCTTGTAGTATGCCTTTTTAACCCATTGTTCCACAGGCAACTGACAAGAGAAAATCCTTAGATAAATTCATCGTTAAATTCCCCGTATCCTGCATCAACGTAAGAATCGTCGGGGAAATCTGTTTCTTCACCTAAAAACATCAACATTGGCAAGTTGAGTACTTACGTACTCGCAAGACTTATGCAAATCTTAAAATACATGCAGGCCATTCCAATGAAAGGCTATTAAGGTTAATTTGCATAAAGCTGGTTTGAAATGTAAATACAGAATAATAGATTGCAAAATGGAATTTAAATAAAAGCAATTTAATATTGAAAGTGATAGAATGTAAGCATCAATAAATCACGAATGTTTGGGTAAACTGATCATACTCAAAACCATTTCCTTCCGCACACAGCGGAAATGACCAACACGTGGTAGAAACCACTTTTTATGAAAATAAGCAAAACTGCTAACTATGTGATGACTTTACCAAGTGTTCATGACGCGACGCGCTAATCGATTAGTTTTACACTCTGCAGAGGTATACAGCTTTCCCCACAAGACATGACTGACTCTTTGAGCAATCGATATTTGCACACTGCCTTTGGTGTGCCGCAGAGAGTCATGTTATAACTGTTACATTATTTAAACCTAACTTTGCATCAGCACGGTGACGATAAACCCATTTTTTGGTGTAAGAACTCAGAGCATAGAAATGATGGAACTACCCACAGTATGGTGTACACCGTTATATTGGTAGACGTTTAATCCATGATCACCTCGGTGTGGACGTCCCGTCGAGCAATTCATTAAGAAACAGCTCGTACTACTCCGGCCTTCCAAGTGCAAAGCTAGTTTTAAACAACTTAATAAGTTAGAGCTGTCCCATACCAGCACTTGTGGTTGTATGAATATTCTTGGCCTGAAAACAACTCATAGTTCGGTCCTTAATTCGACACGGGCAATAATCTCCACCCTACACTACGTGCAAAGACATGCACAACCGGCTATTGCCAATAATTGCCCGCATCTAAACCATAGTTTTATTTTCATTTTCCAACCAAATACCAACCACAAAAATGGTCATACCCATTTAAATGTCATGTCCAAAGTCTTTAATCATGTCATAGTTTTATCTTCATTTAGCTTTGGCTAAGCATTTCACTAAATGTGAGTAACCCAGATTGACATTAAATATTGTCTAAGCTATTTTAGGGTTTTCAAGGTTCACAATTTTCTACTTATCAAGGAAGTTCTATAAGTCTACTGGTACAATTACCATTACCCGAAATATAGCAGACTTTAACAAAATAAAGTATGCAGTAAAACATTTAATAAAAACATTTATAAAACTGGGATCAATATGATCAAAGGGGTTTGCTTGCCTTGTTGAGTGTCCTCGACTTCGAACTCCTGTTCGTCGAATACACCGATTTCGTCGGATTCTACACGTCGTATGGCGACATATAGTAAATACCAAATTTCAATAAGGCCAAAAAGAAATCAGATGGAAATATTCAAATAAAATGATTTCACAAATTTCAGGAATGGTTACTTGAGTTATTTGTTTTTCTTTTGCAATTTAAAGATTTGATTTATTTAAACCTTTATTGCATTATTCACTACTTATTTTATAACTTAAATTTTTTCTTATAACACACCCTAAGTATTTTTACACATTCTGGTTCCTGAGATTACATGGATTCTAATAAAATTTATTTTACTAAATTTGGAGGTTATTTGCAAAATTTTCATGAATGGTATATTTCTAACATTTCTTTTGAATTTGAATTCGAATTTCAAATAAAATTCAATTCTGAAATATTTTTGCATATTATGAATCTACTGAATTTTATATGAATTTAGAAATTTATTTCATCAAATTTGGTTAAATGATTCAAAAGTTATAGCTAAATGAATATCTAGGTTTTGAATAAACACTGAAAAATCAGAAAATTGCCGAAAATGGAAAATACGCTTTCGCTACGAAAACGCGCTTTCCATTTCGGGCGGAACCCGCTGAGGCGCTGATAGGCCGGGCCCATCGGCCGACCGATCGATGCACACATGCTGTAATGTGAGTCCACGCGGATCGCACATTGCGAGGTGACAGTGGGGACCGGGACAGTGATGACTCGCGCATGTGCAAGAGACTGACCGACGGGGCCCACTGGTCAGCGACGCGACGCTGAGCCCAAGCGCAAGCAACTGACAGCCGAGGCCCACAAGGCGGCGATCGACGCCTTCGGCGCATGAGACCGACAGGTCGGGCCCGCTGGTCAGCGACGCGGCTCAGCGCTTTGGCGCGAGCGGCTGAGAGGCTGGGCCCGCCAGCGGTGACCAGCAGCAGGACGCGGCTTCAAGCTTCGTCGGCGGTGAACCGAGCCGGACCGACGGATCGATTCCACCAGAGGCACCAAGAGCCAAGGCGCACCTTTGGGTGGCGGCGCGGTGATCGAGGTGGCCGGGAAGGCGGTCAGACCGCGAGGCGGCGGAACTCACGGCCGGCCGGCGAACACGCAAGCGAAGCTATCCTAGGCTTGAAGATCACCACTACGAGCATCGGTGAGCTTCAAGGATTCCATTTCAGGTTTAGATCAAAGAATGGATGGCGGAGGAAGGTTCTCACCGTCTTGCGGTGGCGCGGAAGAAGAACACGGTGGAGGAGCTCGCCGGGAAGAAAGGGCTTGTACGAGGCTTGGGACAAGTTCTGGAGGCTCAAGGAAGCTTGGTCGAAGGAATTGGGTTGGAGCGGATGAGGCGGAAGATTTGAAGTTTTGCCCTCTTTGCGGTTTTTGCTGCCCGGGAAGAAAGCCAAAGCAACGGCGAATGGGTTTCTCGGGAGGCAAGCCCGGGTCGGCCGCGACGCGAGGAGAGGGTTTATATAGGGAGAGGAAGGCGGTTTGGGCGCGGATGAGAGAAAAACCGAGACGGTCGTCTCTGCGCGGGAGAGAGCCAGAGAGAGGGGAAGAAGAACGCGGCTGGGAGGCTGACACGCGGGGGCCAGATGGCGGTGGCTGTCGGCTGAGTTGGCTCGCTGACAGCCCGGGCCCACATGTCAGCGACGGCAAGAAAAGAACTCTGGAGAAGGCTCACGACCGAACGGGATTTCAACGGAAATTTCGACCGTCAAAAGAGCACGAAATTTTATAAAAATTTTACCACCTGTCGGCAAGATAATTACCAGACTCCTGAAAAATTCTGACATTGCAACAGTTGCTGCATTGCCCATTCGGTTTTTCTTTTAATTTGTGATTTAAATGAAGTGATTATTTTACAAAAAATTTTATTATAGTATGAAATGATATTATACACCTTATTTAAAAATTACAGACTTTAATTATTATTATTTAATTTTTAAAAATTCTGACATTACTGTTTTCCAGTTTATTTATTCACTGTTTTTGAATTGTTAAAATTATAAAATTAATTAGTAAATTCTTGATATTTTTACTGGAGGTTGATAATGTTTTGATGTCGGCAAGATAAATATTTTGGGTCAGGATGACTTATAGATATTTTCACCAAACTGTTTTACCATTTTACCCTGAGATATTTACTCATGATTATCTTTGATTTATTATTATTTTTACTAATTCAGCTTACCAACCGACTTAAGCAAGCTGAGGAGAGCCCTTAGATATTTATGGGGACTTTGGTAAATTTTTGTTGAATTAACATTTTTACTTTTTACCATTTTCTATTTACCATATTATTTGTTTCACTTTTTTTGCATTAAAGAAAAGCCAAAGAATATACAGAAAATCCAGAAATTTCAGAAATTTAGAAAATAATACACAAAAGATTTTCATTTTATTTTTCTTTATTTTATAATTTTTGAGGCTGTTGCACATTAGTATTAGAAAATGGATTTGTACTTCATCTAAATAATGTACTTTATGTTCCTAATTTGAGAAGGAACCTTATTTCAGTTTCTTTATTAGATGATGAAGGTTTTTATTGCAAGTTTGGGAACAGCCAATGCATAATAAAGTTTAATTCTAATGATGTTGGTCTTGCTCTCAAACGAGACAAGCTTTATGTTCTTTCCCTTAAAGAATCACCTGTGTTAATGAATGTATGTGATGGCACAAATAAACGTAAAAGAATTGATGATGAGACTTCATCGAAATTGTGGCATTGTCGCTTAGGCCACATTTCGAAGGGGAGAATGGAACGTCTCATTAAGGAAGAGATACTCCATCCGCTTGATTTCTCAGACTCAGACCCCTGCATTGATTGCATTAAAGGTAAATACGTAAAACAAAATAAGAAAGGGGCTACTCAAAGCACAGGAATATTAGAATTAATCCACACTGATATTTGTGGACCATTTCCTGTGACATCAGTGGATGGTTTTGATTCTTTCATTACATTCACTGATGATTATTCCCGTTATGGTTATATTTTCCCATTCGTGATCGGTGCAGATCGCTCGATAAATTTAAAATATTTAAGGCTGAAATACAAAATCAGCACAATCTAAAGATTAAAATGGTGCGATCAGATCGAGGAGGAGAATATTATGGTAGACATGCTCCTTATGGACAAATTCCTGGTCCCTTTGCTAAATATCTTCAAGAAAATGGCATAGTAGCTCAATACTCAACTCCTGGTGAACCTCAGCAAAATGGTGTAGCTGAAAGAAGAAATCGCACACTTATGGATATGGTGCGAAGCATGCTCAACTATTCCAGTTTACCAGTAACCTTATGGATAGAAGCATTAAAAACAGTTGCCCACATACTTAATCGGGTTCCTAGCAAATCAGTCCCTAAGACACCTTATGAAATCTGGACTGGCAGAAAACCGAGCTTAAAATACTTACGAGTGTGGGGTTATCCTGCTGAAGCTAAAGTATTTAACCCACACATTGGGAAATTAGACTCTAAAACAGTGAGCTGCCATTTTATCGGATACCCGGATAGATCTAAGGGATATCGATTTTACTGCCCAGAACGTCATACTAAATTTGTAGAAACTAGACATACTGTGTTTATGGAGAATGGTCAATCAGTGGGAGCTCAAAGGCCAGAAATATAGATCTCGAGGAAATTCGGGCTTATGTTCCATCACCGATAATCCAAGAGACCTTTATTAATGTGCCGCAAATAATGACACCTCTAAATTATAACCCTGGTGTTGTAACCCCAGCTAATGATTCTGGGATTAGTAATATTGCTCCTAATGATGAACCTACATCAGCAATTAATGAAGAACTTCAACAACCGTCTGTGATACCTGATGAAACCTTAAGAAGATCACGTGGGTTAGAAGATCGACCATTCCAAGTGACTATGTCGTGTACATGAATGAAGATGTTAACGATATAGGAAGGTGGATGATCCCATCTCATTTAAAGAAGCCATAAGTAATAAGGATTCGGACAAATGGCTAGAGGCCATGGAGGATGAATTGAAATCTATGAGCATTAATGATGTCCAGGATTTAGTAGACGTGCACGATGGAGTTAAAATAATAGGTCGTAAGTGGGTCTATAAAACTAAGCATGACTCCAGGGAAACGTTGAAAGATTCAAAGCTAGACTTGTAGCTAAAGGTTTTACACAGAGAGAGGGGATTGACTATGTTGATACCTTCTCTCCTGTGTCTAAGAAAGACTCATTAAGAATTGTCATGGCACTTGTCGCTCATTATGATTTGGAGCTACATCAGATGGATGTAAAAACTGCACTCCTTAACGGTGACTTGCATGAAAAAGTATACATGGCTCAACCGGAAGGTTTTATCGTGGAAGGCAAGGAACAAATGGGATGTTACCTTAAGAAATCCATCTATGGACTAATACAAACGTCCAGACAGTGGTACTTTAAGTTTGATGAAGTAATAAGGAAATTTGGCTTTAGGGAAAATGAGGTGGATAATTGTATCTACATTAAGACTAAAGAGAGCAAATTTATTATTTTAGTGCTCTATGTGGATGATATCTTATTAGCTAGCAGCGATAAGAATATGTTGTATGAAACCAAGAGATTTCTATCCTCTAATTTTGACATGAAGGATCTTGGTGATGCTTCTTATGTTTTGGGCATAGAAATACACCGAAACAGGTCATACATTGACAAAGTGCTTAAGAGATATAATATGCATAACTGTTCTGCTACGCCTGCCCCAATTGTTAAGGGCGATAAGTTTGGTTTATTCCAAAGTCCAAGGAATCAATTAGAAATTGATCAAATGAAGTCGATTCCTTACGCTTCAGCTGTCGGAAGCATTATGTATGCTCAAGTATGTACTCGCCCTGACTTAGCATTCGTAACCGGGATACTTGGCAGATATCAATCTAATCCAGGTTTGGACCACTGAAGAGCTGTTACGAAAGTCTTGCGTTATTTGCAGGGCACTAAGGATTACATGCTCACATATAAGAAGTCTGATGACCTTGAGGTTATGGGTTATTCAGACGCTGACTTCGCAGGATGTGTTGACTCTAAGAAATCCACGTCAGGTTATGTCTTCACACTTGCGGGAGGAGCCATTTCGTGAAAAATCTCCAAACAGACACTTACGGCATCTTCAACGATGCAAGCTGAGTTTGTGTTATGAGGCTACCGGACATGCTGTATGGCTTAAGAATTTTATCCCCGGACTAATGGTGGTTGACAGCATATCAAAACCACTTACGATATTCTGCGATAATTTAGCCGCAGTTTTCTATTCGAGTAACAACAAGTCAAGTGGTGCTGACAAGCATATTGACATTAAGTATCATGTTGTGAAAGATAGAATCCAGGATCAAGCTATTAATGTTAAGCATATAAGCACTAAGTCTATGCTTGCGGATCCGCTCACTAAAGGCTTACCACCCAGTATCTTTCGAGAACATGTTGCTAGCATGGGTTTATTGAAAAGCCTATGATTCTGAATTAATTATGATAAGAATTCAGAATCTGATCCTGAAAAATTAGGACCATAAGAACAAACCAACTCCCGTTAAGCTTAAGTGGCTATCCTATTGAGATAGAATAGTATACTATAGATGATGGGGTTTCAGTAGCATTAATTGACTGCTGTAAACGCATTACCTTGGTGTGCTGTTTTGTTAAGTGTGGACTTATGTTAGCCTTACGATTAAGTGGAAGAATGTTGGAATTAATCTTGGGCTAACCACCCAACTAACGAATTCCGATTTTTAGGGGATGAAATCCCGTCTCTTGCGCCCTGATCGGAGGCATCAAACAGACTTTTTGATTGAGGTCCCGGGTCATTAGCGCATATATAAAAACGGGAGAGGCAGACGCCTAATTGATCAATGAAGTTCTTGATCATCTAAGAAGAAGCTAATCCCGATATTCCCCGATCCTAAGGTGTGCTAAGTGACCCGAAGATCATCTACCGACAGCCTCTTCTTTCTTTGTCGTCGTCGGTGACCACGGCTACAACCTCGTCATCGAGCCTTCTGCCACCTCTACCGATCCACCACTAATGGCTTCACCGAACGGTATATCTTCTTCCGCTTCTTGGTGTTCAAGTATTGGCTATTGATTAATGTTGATTAATGGCTTAAGAACCCTAAGTTTATTTAACAACATATACGTACCATGATGGAGATGATGATAGCGAAAAGAAGTAAAAGGTGATACTCACATGACGGCCGGGGTTCGTATGTAGCTATATACGACGTCGACTCCGTTATCTCCGGGCGGTGGATACGATGGGGATCGCGCGAGGCAGGCAGGCAGACAGGGACGATCCGAATCTGGCTGGGCCGGTGTCAAAGCTGGGCATGCAGGTGGGGGAGGGAGGGCCGGGAAGGAAGGACAGTGGAGGCTTCTCCTTGACGCATCCTGGAAGGTGATATGATAAATAAAGCGGCTATAGCTCATGTGAGTGACCTTGATGTGTGGCCGGGTGCATGAGATAGAGAGAGGCCGCGCTTGCGCTTGCGCTTGAGAATGATGTGTGCTGCGACCGAGAGATTCCACGGTCAAATCGCAGGGCCGGCCGAGGCAGGGACAAGACGCCAGCCAAAGCCGGCCCGACCTTATCCCGCCACGCCACTACGACAACCGCATAAAGCTACTACTACTGGCTAGTAGTACGTACCCATCTATCCACCATGGTCTATACCGATCGATCGAGCCAGGGGACGGGAGCCGAAACAATTCACTGTATAACACCGCGCGTGCCTACATAATTAAGAAACAGGCAAACACGCAGAAAGTTCTACATGACAGGTCGGTCCATTGAAACTAAAGTTTCATTTGATAAACACAGAAATTTCACGCGAAACAGTTCGATACCCGTGAGAGTTGTATGATTTCTTGTATCGCTGACTTGCTGTGTTGCACACAAGAGTTAAGATATTAACTACTTGTCCGTACGTATGGGCCCATCGGTTCGCTGAATTCTATGTGCGCCGCAGGCGCGCACACCAAACGACAAGCGCGCCCGGCCAGCCGTACGTGCGTACCTTCCTCTGCACGTCACTCCCTTTCGCGTCTCCGTCTGCACGCACGCACGCACGTACATACGTGCAGCCGTGCAGGGCGAGAGCTGCGGCTGAAGCATGCATGCATGCACGCACGAAACGACGTTGGAATTCCTGCTTCCCACGCACGCACGACAATGCGGCAGGTTACGTTGTGTTTTGCGTTGCGTTGTGCAATCCGGCCGGCCGGGACAAGACCTGCAGGACGGGAATAGAATCCTAGTAATCGATGGGCAGCAAAAGTCTCGGAGAGCCCGGACAAACGATCGATCGGTCCTGGGAACACATACATACATATGCTTGGACTGCGTGCATATATCTATATATCTGCTACTATAGTATATATATATATGCTTATTTATTATTATATGCATGCTTCTGATCATCTGATGTTGCATGTGCATGTCTTCTCGGACCTGTCATTTGTCGCACGTACGTGCGTACGTGCCGGGTCTCTGCATGCATGCACGCACTTGTGTCCATGGAGCTCGAGCGGGAGATCGATCGATACGGGTCGAACGGTTTGATGGAGACGTATGCAGGGTACGGAGAAATGGGATTTCGAACGTGTTGTGTGCTCCCTTTACATTGGGCAGTTGTAATGTAATGGCAAGTCAAGTGATTTTTCTGCAGATAGGGAGCAAAGGATACAACTAAGCGCATCCATGCAATACGTAATTACATGCATGTACATATGAGTTTAGCAGCTTTATCACCCGACATTTCATAGACGTAACGAGCGAATTAGAGTCCAAGTATCAGTAGAGAATTTGTTCGTATTTGACTTTTACAAAGAATTTGTTTGTGACGGTCATTCTTGACCAGGTCAATATTTGTTCATAAAAAATGGATCCATATATTAAAGACCACCTAATATAATGGTTAGGTCTATGACCGCAATTCAAACAAAGCTTTATTCCCTTTAGTAACAAACTGGTCGAAAGACAATAACAATATGTTATGACCAAGATACGATCAGTCCTAGGCAATAACGACCGGTTAACAGTCAGAAAACATGGCAGTTTTCTATGCGATTAACGTGAGAGCGGTTGTTAGCGTATCTGGCAACTTACAACGGTTAACCAAAGGATATGATGGTTGATCAAAGAACGTGATGATTCAAAACTCAACGAAGACATGTGCGTGAAGACATAACGTGCCTTTAACAGTGTTAACTGTCACCCTATAGATAGGCATACATAGGGTTGCCTGCGTGCCCTAAAACACGATTCGAATTTATTCATGTGACATTCTTTATGCCCACAACAATAAAGTCTCTACTTGATTGTGCTCTCGTATTTTATTTTCCCGTAAGTTCAATAGAGGGTCCTAGGTCCCAATCATCGACATTTGGCGCTAGAAGGAGGGCAACATCAAGTCGGAGATCACCGTCGTGATGTTCTCGCATCCTTGCTGATGGATGAGGAGAACACCTTTGATCTCGCCGACTATACGCCGACCTCATGGACGAGCATGACATCCCTAAGGAGGAGTGCAAGTGCGACTTCTACCTCGAGTATGTTCGAAGGAGAACCTGCATCATTCACAACCCAATCCTACGTTGTGGCCCCAAGCAACTCCTAGGGGGAATACTTTCCTACTCATATCTCAACGGAGAGATAGTTAACCACGATGTCAATGCCACGGTGCTCGATGATGATGTTGATGATGTCAATGTTGTGGTTTTGGCAAATCATCTCCCCAACATCTACTTTAAGATCTCGACTATTACCCCTCTTGCAACAAGGATGGGATGTTTTCACCCTCCATTTGCTCTGACTTTCCTGCATGTGCGGTCATCAACAATGATGAAATCGACTAACAACAGACGGCGTGTGAACAACATGGGGCCCATGAGCATGGGACAAGATGAAGATTATATATAATAGTTCATAATTTTAGTGTTCTTCAACGATAAAACGCTCAACTGTTCTGAGGCATACTATCAGATCCGATTATAGTAGGGTAAATAAATCAGGAAAAAATATATACTGCGTATACTGATAAATTTTCAGTCACCCAACCATCGCCTTGGTTTTCGTTGAGGCCGGGCGGATATATATAAATTAAAACAAAGTACAGAACCATGCATGTGTGTGACTGTGAATAATATGACTGTTGTTGCACAGTTCAAACAACTGCTGGTACGTCCAGTCTTGACTACTGTGTGTAGTGGCCCTTACAATAGATTGTAGATTGGTCAATAACTCAATACATATGTATACAACGTGCAAGCCGTCGGGACCATGCATGAAGCAATTTATGTCGTGTACGTACACTACACTAAAAAACGTCATCAGTGGCGGTTCATAACCGCCATCAGTGGCGGTTATTAAACCGTCACAGATATAGTGCCACTGATAATCGAGGATTATCAGTGGCGGTTTTCTAACCGCCACAGATAAGTGTTATACGTGGCGGTTCTACACACTAACCGCCACAGATAACAATACTATCGTGGCGGTTCTATCCACCAACCGCCACGAATAACTACACTATACGTGGCGGTTCTTTCTACAACCGCCACAGATAACAATATTATCGTGGCGGTTCTGCCACCAACCGCCACAGATAACTATATTATACGTGGCGGTTCTCTACACCAACCGCCACAGATCTATATTATACGTGGCGGTTCTATCCACCAACCGCCACAGATAGTACGGCAGAAAAAATAAAAACTGCATTTTGGGCTAGCCTCGGTGCTACTAGCCATGCCCTCTGAAACATATAATACATCAATCATGATTTTGCATATACAGTTACAATATACAATAATCACCACATATTTAGCATATACACAACTACAATATAATACATCAATCACAATTGCAATTTTGCATATACACAATTATAATGTACAACAATCACAGCTTTTGCATATACACAACTACAATATAATACATCAATCACAATTACATATAATACATCAATCACAATTACAATCATGATTTTGCATATACACAATTACAATGTACAATTAAAGTGTCTCATGCATGAGGCGCTCGATCATGGTGATGGTGTAGGGCATGCCTCCCACTGGACTGCTCCCTTCTCAAGTTCAAGATATCTTTGCATCAATATTTCTCGAGTATGTAAATGAAGTTATTATATATCATAGTATGGAAAGCTAAATAGATCACTTTTGTTGTATCACAAATCTAGCCGATCCATTGTCGTCTTATTCCATGTGAATGCCGTGGCATCCTCCATATGTTGTACATGCATTAGCTAGTTTATACTCCTCTATTTTTGAATATGTGACATTCTATTTTTCATTTTTATTCCTAAATACATATCATTCTACAATTTTGATCCTACTTTTTACTATTTTTCCTTCTATAATCTCCATTTAGCTATTTTTAATGGCATTTACTATCATACATTAGAGTAAAACACACCATCTAAAACTATAAGGACCATGTAATCAAATCTCTTATGAATGGACGGTAAAGATGCAAAAGGAAACTTCGCAACTAAATCAAGCAATCAAATAAACCTCTTTGTAATGGTGCGTTTTGAAATGAGCTCTTCCGTATTCATCCATCACCCACGTCTATAAAAAGCTCTACTAGCCATCATGAAAGGGCACAGAGAAAAGCAATAGAGAGAGCTCCTCGTCTAGAGCGCACGACGCACACACACCACCCATCACACACACACACACGGAGAAGGGCAACAACACAAGCGCAGATCAATCACAACTTCTTAAATGAAATGACAAAAATTAGAACATATGCAAGCCATGCCATCCAATACTAAACTTGACATTCAATGAAACATCAATTTACACCACCGTCGAAAAAAATTAACTAGTTTTGTGAACTATAAGCCTCACGAGTCTTCACTGTTGGTAGGGGCCTCGGAGGTGGTAGATGAGTATGGAAGACTTCATCGTTATTATCGGGTCATGAAACTCGCCGTTCTTGTTGAGTACTTCCTTCATAATGAAGTAGGCGAGCTGTCCCCGAATGCCTTGGATTTCATTTGGAACCAGTCCTCCCATAGGCAACTTCAAACGCTATAGATAGAAAAAGTTTGTCTTAAGAGCTTATATAGAGAATGAGATGTGCAAATCAATGTGTGATGTTAGCGTGACAAACCTCTACGTCATTGTTTACTATTGTAGAGCCTAAGATTTCGCGCATGTATTGGCACAAGTACCCACATAAATTTGTTCTGGCGCCGCTTGGTAATCGCAAAAATTGAATAAACTTATACGACATTGAAGGAGTTATTGACTACGAGGTGCGATATAGACAAATTGTTTTTGTGCGCATCGGAAATTTAGTACGGATTGTCGATGATTTATGGAAAGGGCGGTGTCTTGAGCACTTTTTACAATATGCTTTGAAGGCCCTATTCACTAGACTTGTCATATCTTTGTAGTCTTTTGGATCTTTGTCCCGTGGGTCCAAGATCAGCATCTTGCTTTTATCTGGATGAATTACTACGAGAATCCAGTGGAAACTACGTACACATGTATGATGCCGTAGTCATTAGTCCTAACCTGAGCAAAGAACGAGATCAACAAGTAATTGAACTAGCTAGTGAGCCACTTACTTGAAATTGTATGGTAAAAGTATGAACTCCTTGTCTTGGAGTTTGATGAGAGCGTTATATACGTAGTCCTCGACCTCCTTTGGTACTCTTTTGATTTCCGGCTGGCAAACCGTTCCGGATCGAGGAACGCCATTGGCCCTTTGGTTCTTTTTAGTTCGATCAACTCGTATCTACATAACAAATGATTTAGACATCACATTTATCGGTATTACATGAATGTAGACAATGATTTTTATATTGGACACTTACAGTGACCAGCATCTCATAAGAGACACGTCGAGGGCATCTTGATAGTACATGTTGTGCAACTCGCTGAATTCTATCATGAAGCAGCCAGTCCCCTCATGGTGGAAATGTTCCTCTCTGAAAATGGCGGTGATCACCTTGGGAGTACATGTTGGTTCGATCGCTCCATATACCATTCATGTAATCGCCTTAGCTGCCTTTGTTAGACTATGAAGCTTGAAGGGGTGACAAGCGGCTTCCCAATTCGTATTTGACTTTTCTTTCTTGACTTGTCCTTTGGAGACCGCTTTACCCTTACTTTTCTCGCACACAACATCATACTCCGTTCGGCCGCGACTACCGATATGGCTTGTCTATTACGCCATGCCTTCAGAGGAGGGTTTTTAAGTCGGTCAACTGAAGTTGTCGCACTAACTTTCATACGCTGATGTGTTGGTGACGACTGTGCGAGGTTTACTGTAGGAGAGGCCGGCAGGTTCACTGCAGGAGAGGCTGGCAGGTTCACCTCAGGAGGGGCTGGCAGGTTCACCTCAGGAGGAACAGGCACTTCATGATGGTCCAAGGTGATGTCACGTTTGCGCCACTGGATGAATGTGTGGACGGCACTTCCTAGAGTTGTAACCTCGTCGTTCGGGGGCATTTCTAGCCCGAGGTTGGCGAACTGGGGATTAACCGTGTCCACCTGAACCTTTGCATATCCGGCGCTTATCGCAGAGTTGTGCAATACACCTCCTTCTTGGCATGGGTGCGCTATGCATGCATCGGCTTGAATGAATATGTTCATGACGGGCAAAGTGGTGGCACGGTGTGGGGTCATGTATGTCGTCCACGGGATAATGACCCATGTCTGTTCTACAATTGGGGCGGATGCGCAATCGCTGCGCGACGATTCGGAGGGCTGGTCGTAATAATGTTCTCGGCTTGTGGTAGCTCATGGCTTGTTGTACTTGTCGTTGTACTTGTTGTTCAATTGTGCCTTGTAATTCTCGAAGCATCTTTTCCTTCATCATTTCTATTTCGCAAACGCTTCTCTAGCTCTCTTCGACTCTTGTAAGTGTGAAGGTGCTCAGGGAATCCTGTCTTCCACGGAACCTTAACCCGACACCTCTTGTTCGTCCGGGATGCTCCTTGTTTCCCGAGCACGTGTTAGTTAAATCGTTCTTCCTATCTGGTTGGAATGTTCCTTGGGAAGACTCGACGCATGACTCCTGGACCCTTTGTGACATTGCTTCGTCGCCGCTATTTACGAAGGATAAGCCCCACCGGGCGTGACACTTGCCTCGCTAGCACGTAGTGCTTGACTCGTCCGTAGTCCGGCCAATTGACTTGTACCGATCATTGTAGTGATTACGCTTCTGCCTCTCCCATTGAGGGATTTTACCAGCGTACCCACCCGTACCAAGTGCGTGTGGATGGATGTTCCTTCTTCCGATGTTTATGTGGTCCTCATTGGACTTCTTTGTCGCTTCACTTTGCTTCATCGACACGAAATCATCCCAATATGGTTCTAAGTTTGGGTAGTCCCCGATGGCCGATCGGTTTTCTTTACATAAGTAGTATTCACTGGCCTTGAAGTTCCTCCATGCCGCATCCATGGTCATCAACGCATCCCGACGCACGCGGTGTTCATCTTCTTGAGGAATTGAAGGTTTGTTTCATTTCGATCCATAGATCCGTTTGATGGTATCGGGCACTTTGTGCCAATCCAAAAGGTGATTGGCACTCTCTCCTTGCGATATACCCGCAGTTGTTACACTTTGCTACGAACTTTGGCGGTGCACTAGGGCCCCACCACGAGACCTCCGAGATGGTATACCGCCTTCGGCTTCTTATTTCTTCCTCGGCCACGAGGTCTTGCCTGGTATGTCAAGATCGGCGCAACACCGTGGTTGGGTGGAGGTTGAGGAACCCGGTAGGGCTAGGGCTCGGGCTCGGGTGGATTGCTCCTCCATATCAGCCTTGGATGTGCGAACTGAAAGAGGTAAAGTATGGAACCATTAGAATTTGGCGATCCGATGGGTTAAGTGCGGAAGTTTAACTCTGAGAACTAGAAATAAAAGTAATCGAAGAATTGGGCATTCAATTGATGGGCACTGGAACCGAATTGTCTACAAGAAGGGTAAGGAGAATGTGGTTGCCAACGCATTGTCATGGGCTGGACAACTCATGAATTTGCAGGCTTTATCAGGGATGCAACCTCTGTGTATTCAAGAGGTAGTGAATTCTGATGCCACCGACAATGTAGCACAACAACTAGCATAGTTGGACGTTCATAGCCACGGCAAAGATGGGTTTGAATTGCATCAAGGTTTGATCGCAAGCAAGGAAAAATTTGGATTGGAGAGAACTCTGCGTTACAAACTAAACTAATTGTGGCTTTCCATTGAAGTACCATTGGAGGGCATTGGCAATGCGGACAACCAACCAAAGACTAAAGGAATTGTTTTCTTGAATAAGAATGAAATAGGGAGTAGAGAATTTTGTTAAGCAATGTGAAACTTTTCACTAGCAAAGGGAAAAGATCCAAACCAGTTTGTCTAGTGTAGCCTTTACCCATTCTTACGGTGCATGGCAAGATTTGACAATGAATTTTGGATTGTCAAACGCCTCGCAACTTTCAAGCACTAAATGGAAGAGGTGTAAGCGCTCAGAAAAGATCTCTAGTTAACAAAACCAATCCTAGACCTAGCGAGATAAAGCGGGTAAGAAGCATACTACGCACCCTTGATCCTTTCCCTCGCTCAACACGTATGCGCCCTTTACCCTGCGGCACGAGGGGAACTTAGATCGCACTTTAGATGGCAAGGCGTCCACAAAACCCACAAGAAGAGAATCACGAGTACTACCTATCTACTAAACAATAGGACCAAGTAGGCTATCGGTTGGGCAATCTTTTGACCACCAACTCAAAGACTGACATGATGGAATGAGTAGTAGACTAGCGATGAAAAAGTTAACCTATTTGGTTGGTTTATATTACCATAATATCTTGATGCAATAACAAGCAAAGCAACATTTTATCGCACAACGAGAACAACCGAGCTAAAGAACAGAGCCATCCGAATGAAGGTAGAACATACCTAGGAATGCGCGGCGTGGTCGGGGCGCTGCGTCGTTCGGCGCGGCGCCGGCGGGCGTCGAAGCGGCGGCGCGGCGTTGCGTCGGTGGAGGGCGCGGCGCGCAAGCGTCGGGTGTCGAGGCGTCGGGAGCGGGCACGGCGTCGGACGGCGTCGGCGCGGCGTCTTGACGGCGTCGGGGCGAAGACCGTGGCGGCGTCGGGCTCGGGCGAAGAGTGAAGCGGCAGGAGTTTAGGGTTAGAACAGCGGTGAGAAGAAGAATGATCAGATCGACTTTTATATGTGGGGCCTTATCGTGGCGGTTCTTAACAAGAACCGCCATCGATACTATCTGTGGCGGTTCTTCAAAAGAACCGCCATGATACATATTATACGTGGCGGTTCTTTATACGAACCGCCATCGATATTTTATCGTGGCGGTTCTTCACAAGAACCGCCATCGATACATAATTATCGTGGCGGTTCTTTATACGAACCGCCAGATTCTGCTCTGTGGCGGTTCTTCACAAGAACCGCCATCGATACATATATAATCCGTGGTGGTTCTTTATACGAACCGCCAGCGATAAATGTATCGTGGCGGTTACATTTAAGAACCGCCATCGATAAAGTTATCTAACATAGCTTTTGCGCGGACTACTTCAAGTGGTCCGGCGTGAACAAGCTTTTTGCGCAGGACTACTTCCAAGTGGTCGTGAAGTAACGAGTAATGACCATATATATTTCTAATATAGTAATATACCCTATATAATCTCTACTGCTTATTTTCATATCTTCTAGGATGTATACCAGAATAGAATATTATTTCTAAATATGTTCTAATATCATAAATGCCTTATGTACTATGTACAATATATTTGGTTTTAATTCATACAGGAGGAGAAACCATTAAAACTTGTGTAATCGGAATATAGTAATTACCTATATAATCCTAATATAGTAATATATTAATGACCCACATTTCCATTACTCCACACAAATGCATAACACCATATTTCCATTACTCCATACAAATGCATATTGTTTACATCACATTGCCATTACTCGTATATAGCTAATTATTTTCTTTCACAATTTGCCCTTCTTCATGATCGTCGCGATGATAGGTAGTTTCTTGAGTGGTTTCTTCCTCGAGCGATGTTGCCATCTACGAAAGGAGGCAACTCGTCAAACTGGTTGTACTCATCCTCATCCACGACATTCTCAACTCCGACGATCCTTCTTTTTCCTGAAGAACTACATGCCGCTTCTTATCCGTAAGGTCGATTACATAGAAGACTTGTGCTACTTGCTTCGCAAGTACGAATGGTTAAATCTCAGATCAGACATGTTCGATGTCCAAAGTAGTGAAGCCGCACTTGTCCACCTTGACACCCTTTGGGAGTTGTACCCAACGACACCAAACATCGGGATCTTAAAAATACAATAGTCGAGCTCCCAAATCTCTTCTATGAACCCATAGAAGCTAGTCTTCTTCTTGCTGTGTTGTCATAGGCATCTATGCGGACACCACTATTTTGGTAAGTGCTTTTGCTATCCCGAGATCTCGTAAAAGGTATATCCATTTATGTCGATCCTTGCCATGTCAAGATTGTACCGATGGCCCTTTGCCAACCACCTCAACATAACACTCGTTTCTTTCCAGTCACATGCTCTTTGAACCAATGATTGAACAAGCGGTTATGCTCTTTTGTTACCCAAGCCTCGATCGTCCACGATTTTCCTCTCGTAGCTTATCCTTGTGCATGTCCATGTGCGAGGACACCTCAACCGATATTGCAAGGCGTGAAATGAGCTTTTGAACAATCCATGATCGTAAGAATTTGTTGATTTCCTTCCAATCGTCCCTTTCCGGCTAGCCTACCCTCATGGCGAGATCTGAGCACTCCTACCGGTTCCACCCCTCCATGTAATCCACGCAAAACTCGATAACCTCCTCGGTTGCATAACCTTCCACAATGCAACCCTCCTACGAGATCGATTGCGTACATACTTCTTCGGGATACCCATGTACCTTTCGAGCGGGTACATCGATGCGAGAATACGGGGCCACATACATTTATCTCATTCACAAGGTGAACAATGAGATGAACCATTATATCGAAAAATGATGGAGGGAAATACATCTCTAGGCGGCATAGTGTCTTCACCACATCATTCTCAGAGTTGAGAAAGTCCGATGGGATCGATGACCTTCGTGAAATCGTGTTGAAGAAGAAACACAACCTCATGATTGCTTCTCGGACCTTTTCGAGCAAAATACCTCTAATTGCAATAGGAAGCATTTGTGTCATCATCACATGACAATCATGAGACTTCATGCGATTAACTTCAAATCTTTCATGGACACGGTTTCTTGATGCTTGCGGAGTAGCCGGATGGAACTTTCACACCATGCAAGCATTTGCGAGGTCATTCTCTCTTTCTTGGATAGAGTGTAGCAAGTCGGGGAAGGTAAAGTCGGCCTTTCCCGTTGTCTCGAGGATGTAGCTCACTCGATTTTCATATCTTCCGTGTCCCTTCGTGCCTTGATCCGTCCTTAGTTTTGCTAGGAATATTGACAAAATACCAATCAAGTTATCACATACATTTTCTCTACATGCATGGCGTCTATGCGATTGTCGAACTTCTAAGTCCTTCCAATAGGGCAAGTTCCAAAATATCGATCTCTTCTTCCATGTGATCTTCTCAGTACGAGACCTCGATTTATTATTACTCTCTCCCTTTCCAAGTACAACATTAATATCCTTAACCATATCATATACCTCTTCCCCACGAGGAGGCCTTGGAGCTATACCATCCTCTTTTGTCCCGTCGAATTGTTTCTTCATATTGCGGTAGGGGTGATTCTGTGAAGGAACCTGCGGTGATGCATGTACAGTTTTTCTTGAGTTATTGAGCCACACACTTGCGTTTCATCCATGCAATGGGGCATGCTTTGGCCCCTTTACGAGACGACCGGATAGGTTACCAAGGGCCGGGAAATCATTGATGGTGCAAAACAACAATGCGCGTAGGGTGAAGTACTCTCGCTTGTACTCATCCCATACCTGTACACCTTCGTTCCACAGTATCACAAGATCTTCCACCAATGGTTGTAGGTATACATCAATATCATTGCCAGGTTGTCTCGGCCCTTGGATAAGCAGCGACATCATAATGTACTTTCGTTTCATACACAACCAAGGAGGAAGGTTGTAGATCAGAGAGTCACGAGCCAAGTGCTATGAATACTACTCATGTTACCGAAAGGATTCATTCCATCCGTACTCAACCCAAACCTTACATTCCTCGGTTCATTCCAAGTCCATCCTAAAGAGCCTATCGATGGTTCTCCTTTGGCGAGAATCGCAGGTGTCTCGACTTTCCATCCTTTTTACGCTCTTCTGAGTGCCATCGCATCAGTTGGGCATGCTTTTTGTTTCCAAATAAACGCTTCAACCGAGGTATTACCGGTAAATACCACACCACTTTAGCGGGAGCTCCTTTCTTCACCACGGTGCCCTCGCTGTCATGGTCTTTACGCTTGTATCGCGATGATTTGCACACCGGACATACATGCATGTCGTATACTCTTTGCGATAGAGTATACAATCGTTTGGACATGCATGTATTCTTTCTACTTCAATCCCAATGGACATACAACCTTCTTAGCTAAATAAGTGGTTATCGGCAATACGTTTCCATCTGGAAGCATGTCCGCTAAGAGATGTAATAGCGCCGTGAAACTTTTATCGGACCAACCATTGCTTGCCTTCAATTTTAGAAGTGAAAGCACGGTGTGCAACTTTGTGTATTCCTCCTTGCAACAGGGAACAAAGGTGTGTCCGAGTTGTCCAACAAACCCTTGAATTGATTAAACTCTCTCGACTAGTGTAGTTCCATACGCATCGCGCAACATCCGAGCAAGATTATTATCGTCATCAATGTCCAACCTATCCTCATCGGATCCATAGCGATGTCATTTGCCATAATGCCTTCTCCATCATCCAATACGTTATCACCTTCATGTATGTTTTCCTCTTCACCGTGACTTGTCCAACGTGTATAGCCAAGTACAAAACCTCTTCGAATCAAGTGCAAGTGGATGTGCTCTTTGTCCGAAAACATTTTCTCATTCTTGCAATCAATGCATGGACAATGTATGTACTCCGTCTTCTTATGCAATTTGTTCTCCTCGTGGCTAGAAAAGCGAGATACCCGTCGATGTAATCTACGGTACATGCAGTTCGCATTGTACATCCATCTCAGGTCCATCTAAAATTAATTAACATATAAAAATTGATTAAAAACTAATCTAATTACTTATCATCTAAATGAGCTAGATAATAAATTCATCATCTAAAATGATGAGCATCCACCTACCAAATTAGCTTAAATTTCATGTATATCAATATCCAATAATCTTAATTAAATAAATTTAATATATGTCCACACTAATGGAACCAAATTAATAGTAATTAAAAACTAATCTGAATACTTTTCTGTAAAGAAGCTAGATAATAAATTCATCATCTAAAAATGATGAGCACCCACCTACCAAATTAACTAAAATTTCATTTATATTAATACCCAATAATCTTAATTAAATAAATTTATTATATGCAAGATGTATATGTTCGTACACTAATGGAACCAAATTAATAGTAATTAAAAACTAATCTAATAACTTATCATCTAAAGGAGCTAGATAATAAATTCATATATATGCAAGATGTACATGTCAGTACACTAATAGAACCCAATTAATAGTAATTAAAAACCAATCTAATTACTTATCATCTAAAGGAGCTAGATAATAAATTCATCATGTATCAAATTAACTTAAAATGCAATTAATATTAAATATATGCTTAATCATAATTCATCATCTATAAAAGGAACACAACATCATCTAATGAACCTAGCTAGAAATAAATTCATCAACTACAAAATGGTACCTAAATAAAAATAAACAAAATCTAAACTTTTCATCTCATCTACATATAAACCCTAATTAAACTTGGTTTAAAAATTAAATTGCAACAAGATTAACACAAATCAAGAGAGGAGAAAAATAACTCACCAAGGAACAACTAGAGGAAGTACAAGCACAAGAATTGGAGAAAGCGAAATCGAAATTTAGAAGTTTTGGTTTGCTCTCGGGAGGAAGAAGACCGATCTTGCTCGACCACCTATTTATAGGCAATATTATCGATGGCGGTTTTTAACTAGAACGCCACTAATAACATTATCCGTGGCGGTTCTATCCTCGAACCGCCGCGATAATCATTATCGATGGCGGTTCGAGGATAGAACCGCCACGGATAATCAATAAATCGATGGCGGTTGGAGGATAGCACCGCATCGATAACCTAGTTATCGATGGCGGTTCTAGCCTCCAAGCGCCATCGATAATGTATTGTTATCAGTGGCGGTTCTACCCTCGAACCGTCACTAATAATTCATTATCAGTGGCGGTTCGAGGATAGAACCGCCACTGATATTTTTCCCGCCATTTATGAAATTGAACCGCCACTGATAAATATCTTTGTGGCGGTTCGAAAAAAACCGCCACAAATAGACCGTCACCTATTGCAGGTTTTGGCGTAGTGGTAGGACAACGTGGTTGGCCTACGTGTGTACATGCAGGTACTCCCTCTAATACAAAGAAGCGATGTTTTTTTTACTTTTCAAAGTCAAAATAATTCTATTTTGACAACTAAATTCTTTTATTATATATTTTAAAAGTTGTAAAAAATAATATTATGAAAGTATTTTTCATGATAAATTCATTTGTATCATTTTCACATATGTAAACTATACATTTTAAATAATATATTTGGTTAAATTAATAGAGTTTGACTTCACGTGTTTCAGAGCGTCTCTTTTGTAACAAGAAATTAATGCAGCAGAAACAGTAGCCCGCACATACATCCAGCTACGACCTATTGCAGACACACCTGAATGCGTACCCGATCGATATTGCATCCATGCTAGCTAGCTATATGCATATATACTTGTGATATGATCTTAATTTGGAATTCTTTCCAATGTACCCATATTTACATTTGTTGTACGTACGTATACTGTGGTATATATATATATACTGCTTAACGACCATCGATCGATCACAATGCATGTTTGCATTGTACGAACGTAGCAATCGTAAATCTCCGTGCAGCTAGAGAGGACAAGGTAGGTATATACACCAAAAATCGACATGGTAAAGTGTTTCTTCCGTATGCTATAGTTTGTTTGTTTTTCATGTAGCAGCAAGTCCTTAGGTGCGACCATATGCAATGCATGCATCGATCGCGCGATAGAGTACGTGTCCTAGCTAGCTAATTGACAGGGCCTGCGGAAAAGTTGTAGGGAGAGGACAAGGCGATCCATGCGGAGTTGCAGACTGCCACTCCTAGATCGAACCACAAGCGAATAGGAACTACGTAAATTTTCAGGAATTTACGTTGGCTGGCCCCGGCCCGTTTCAGATTTGACTTTGACGATTCCTTGCTACGTGCCCATCTATATACATATATATTGCTCTCTATATGGATGTTACAGAGTTGATCAAGTAGTACAAATTAAGGAGGGCAGAAGCCCTTTTACCACAGAAACGGGCGACCAATCCACGTTGGAAAGCAGGGATATGTGGCACATTCTTCGCAAGGCTATATATGAATGGGTTGCAAACAGGGTTCAAAAAACTGTCGAAAACCGCCCGTACTGAGTCGGTTCGGTAATTAAAAACGTTCGGAAAATCGGCCAGATGAATAGTAAATTTAAAAAATTGAAGAAATTTAGCAAAAAGTGTCAAAAAATTTTGAAAATTTTTTTGCGTTCCTGAGGTAATCCTAATGATTATATAAAATTTTCAGATTATTATCATATATGTAATTTTTAAAAAAATTCTGACAGTGATACTGTTACAATATATGCTCTTCAGTTTTTTTATTTTCTAGGGGCACAAACTGAAGTCTAATATTTATTAAACTTTTTTTGTGATGTTATTGTCGGCGTTTTCGGGAGCGCCGGCAAGTAAATTTGTAAGTCTAGGGGGTCTCGCGTTCCACTCCTGAATGGTTAGACTCGTGAGTCCAAGATGTATCTTGGTTGGTGAAGGTCCCTACTCGATTCGTGTGTGGTGGTGTTGTATTACTCTTGGTACGGATGAGTGCACAAAGTTTTACAAGTGAGAATGCCAATGGCTTAGCGAGATGGGTTTGATAGCTCTCTCCTTTCTTGTTCTTGCTCGTTGCCTCACTGAATCGTTTAGCCTGCCTCCTTTTATACGAGAAGGAAAGGCGGGTTACATCGAGTTAGGAGGAAGCGAGGTGACCTACGCTAGGAGCTCCGGTCCTTCGTCACGTGGGCTGAGTCGCCACCCGTCTTGCCCATCTTTGGGTTGGTAGCCTTGGTGGTCGGGGAGGTTAGGTATTTCGGGAAGTAGCGTACTTGCCCTTTGTGATCCTTGCGAATGCTGACGTCGAGGTGCGTGACGTTGGTGCTGCCTCGGGAGGGAGCGTGCGCTCGTGCTGTACGTGACTGGTTGATGGGGCTGGAAGCTTTGTCTTCTCTGATCACGGATCTTCTTGGGAAGAGCCACCGCCCTTGTATAGTCGCTCGATTGACCTTATTCGAGTGCGTGGCGGTAGGCGATGAGGACGACACGCGGCACTCGGCGTTCGTCACCTTGGTTTGGTTGGAGTCGGAGATCGCCCGCCAAGAGGGGTCGGGGCGTATCAGTCGATTCGCTTCCTGGCGGTCGGGAGGCGGATGCCTTCTTGTGATCTCGCAGCGATTCGGTCGTGGCGGTGGCGGGCGCGACTGTTGGTGGAGATATGCTTGAGGCACCGGCTCGTCGCCGGGCTGTTGGGGTATCTTTTATTAGTATTCGTCGTAGCCCCGAACTCCCAAGCGATTTGGCGGTCGGTTGGGGTTGAACTTGGACGAAAGTAGTGGCGGGCTCGTAGGTCGGTCCGCCGATCCGGTTAAGCGATTTCCGTCGGTGTGCCGTTGGATCCGGCGGCTGTCACGAGTTTGGCGGGGCATTTGAACCGCAGGGGGCTTTACTTGCCTCGTTGCGCATGCGAGCATAGTTTAGCGGCGCCGCGCTGCTCGTCTTCTTGATCGCCTCGGGTTTACGGTGAAGGATGCTTCGTTTTTCGGCACCGCATTTACTCGAGGCGCTTAGCCTCCTTCGTCCGGATATATATATCATGCTTACCTGTAGCTTGCTTGAAGGGGCGAGCTTTTTCTTTTGTTCTTTCAAATGGCTTGAGACATCCTCTAGTCTTTAGCTTTGGCGATGGCGTCACGGTGGAAGAAGAAGATCCTCTGGCGAGCTTTGGGTGAGTTCGACCGGCGATGGCGAGCTCGGGAGGAAGAAGCTGCGGCCCGCGGCGCTTACGTTGTGCTATTGCTCGAGGCCGTTCGAGGCTCGAGGTGGTAAGGGGGCCTTACGGAGGCGATGGCGCAAGGGCGCCGGCCGTAGTTAGTGCGGCCGCGTCGATGTCGCCGAGCGGCGGCAGAGGCATCGGCGTGTTGCCAGCGGCCGTGGCGGCTGTCCGTCGACGAGCAAGGGCCTACCCGACATGCGTCGGTGCCACCGATGCCGCGCGGATGTTTGATAGGTTCTAGGCGTGGGTAGAGTCTGCCAGTAGTGCGGCGTGGCCACTCTTGTATCCGTCGGCATCGTGTGTAAAGTTGTGTAAAGTTTGAGCTGTTGGCCTATAATGAAATTTTCTTTTCTTTATGAAAATGTCTGCGATGAGTTTGCTTTAATTTTAATCGTTGTGGGCGGTGCCTTGGTCGACAGGCGGCCGGATGCCTCTGTGAGGTTCGGTGTCCAAGTGCTCGTTTAACGTCGTAGCTAGACGATGCCTTGGTCGGCAGGACGACCGGATGCCTTTGTGAGGTTCGGGTGTCCGAGTGCTCGTTTAACGTCGTAGCTAGACAGTGCCTTGGTGGCGAGGGACGGCCGGATGCCTCTGTGAGGTTCGGATGTCAAGTGCTCGTTTAACGTCGTAGCTAGGCGATGCCTTGGTCGGCGGGGGCGGCCGGATGCCTCTGTGAGGTTCGGATGTCCGAGTGCCTTGGTCGGCGGGGCGGCCGGATGCCTCTGTGAGGTTCGGTGTCCGAGTGCCTTGGTGGCGGGACGGCCGGATGCCTCTGTGAGGTTCGGGTGTCCGAGTGCTCGTTTAACGTCGTAGCTAGGCGGTGCCTTGGTCGGCAGGGACGGCCGGATGCCTCTGTGAGGTTCGGATGTCCGAGTGCCTTGGTCGGCCGGACGAGCGGATGCCTCGTGAGGTTACGGTGTCCGAGTGCTCGTTTAACGTCGTAGCTAGAAACGGTGCCTTGGTCGGCAGGGCGGCCGGATGCCTCTGTGAGGTTGGTGTCCGAGTGCTCGTTTAACGTCGTAGCTAGACGGTGCCTTGGTGGCGGGGGCGGCCGGATGCCTCTGTGAGGTTCGGATGTCCGAGTGCCTTGGTGGCGGGGCGGCCGGATGCCTCTGTGAGGTTCGGTGTCCGAGTGCCTTGGTCGGCGGGACGACCGGATGCCTCTGTGAGGTTCGGGTGTCCAGAGTGCTCGTTTAACGTCGTAGCTAGGCGGTGCCTTGGTCGGCGGGGACGGCCGGATGCCTCGTGAGGTTCGGATGTCCGAGTGCCTTGGTCGGCCGGACGGCCGGATGCCTCTGTGAGGTTACGGTGTCCGAGTGCTCGTTTAACGTCGTAGCTAGACGGTGCCTTGGTCGGCAGGGCGGCCGGATGCCTCTGTGAGGTTCGGATGTCCGAGTGCTCGCTTAACGTCGTAGCTAGAGCGATGCCTTGGTGGCCTGCAGGGCGGCCAGGATGCCTCTGTGAGGTTCGGATGTCCGAGTGCCTTGGTCGGCGGACGACCGGATGCCTCTGTGAGGTTCGGTGTCCGAGTGCTCGCTTAACGTCGTAGCTAGACGGTGCCTTGGTCGGCTGTGGACGGCCGGATGCCTCGTGAGGTTCGGATGTCCGAGTGCCTTGGTCGGCCGGACGGCCGGATGCCTCTGTGAGGTTACGGTGTCCGAGTGCTCGTTAACGTCGTAGCTAGACGGTGCCTTGGTCGGCAAGGGCGGCCGGATGCCTCTGTGAGGTTGGTGTCCGAGTGCTCGCTTAACGTCGTAGCTAGACGAGTGCCTTGGTCGGCGAGGGCGACCGGATGCCTCTGTGAGGTTCGGATGTCCGAGTGCTCGCTTAACGTCGCGGCTAGAGCGTGCCTTGGTGGCGAGGGCGGCCGGATGCCTCGTGAGGTTCGGATGTCCAGTGCCTTGGTGGCGGACGGCCGGATGCCTCTGTGAGGTTACGGTGTCAGAGTGCTCGCTTAACGTCGTAGCTAGACGGTGCCTTGGTCGGCAGGGCGGCCGGATGCCTCTGTGAGGTTCGGGTGTCCGAGTGCTCGCTTAACGTCGTAGCTAGACGGTGCCTTGGTGGCAGGGCGGCCGGATGCCTCTGTGAGGTTCGGATGTCCGAGTGCTCGTTTAACGTCGTAGCTAAACGGTGTCTTGGTGGCGAGGACGGCCGGATGCCTCTGTGAGGTTCGGATGTCCGAGTGCCTTGGTGGCGGGGCGGCCGGATGCCTCTGTGAGGTTGGTGTCCGAGTGCTCGTTAACGTCGTAGCTAGAGCAGTGCTTTGGTCGGCAGGGCGGCCGGATGCCTCTGTGAGGTTCGGATGTCCGAGTGCCTTGGTGGCGGGACGGCCGGATGCCTCTGTGAGGTTCGGTGTCCGAGTGCCTTGGTGGCGGGGACGGCCGGATGCCTCTGTGAGGTTCGGGTGTCCGAGTGCTCGTTTAACGTCGTAGCTAGACGTGAGTGCTCGTTCCGTCGTGGCTGGGCGTGAGTGCTCGTTTCCGTCGTAGCGGGCGTGAGTGCTCGTTCACCGTCGTGGCCGGGCGTGAGTGCTCGTTCACCGTCGTAGCTGGGCGTGGGGCATCCTTCTCGAGTCCTCGTCGGCGAGGGTAGCTGCGAGAGGAATGGCGCCGTCTATCCCACTTGTATACCCCATCGCGGTGTGGGACTGGAGGATGAGCGCGCGCGTTTACTGCGTTGGTTTGAGCGCCGTGCTCGTGGAGCTAATAGCGGGTAGTCCGAGTGGGTCCCGGGAGGTCCGCCAAGGGGACCTTCCGAGCGACGGTCCCCCAGTAGGGTGTCACAGCCTGGCGTGGGCGACCCATAAAAACCTTTTCTACTCAATCCGTATGGACTCTAGGTCGTCCGCCGACCCGAACACTGGTGGTGTCGCTCATTGATGAGCTCGGGAGAGTGTGAAGTATGGTCTCGACGCGAGTAGAGGTGATTAGGCCGTCACCGGCCTAGCAGGGCCCACCGTGGGGCTCACCTCATACACGCCCCTTGCTCAAGTTTTCTTTGGGCGGCTTTATACCCATCTGGTGGGGTAGGCCTTTTGAACCCACTCCTCATTGGGCCTGGCGCAAGCCACAAAGCTTTTGAGTCTTGGGGCCGCGCGCCCGATGGGCTTCGCGCGCGCCGAGCAACGTTCGGCCTAAAGGCGGAGACCAGAGGTTACGGGACACGTTGTTGGCGGCGTCTTTATGGCCCTTGACGCCGACAAGGCAGGATTAAAAGCGGAGTGGTATTGGGCCCAGGAGTTACAGGTGGCGCGACAGAGCGAGGGTGGTCGCGACGCCGCTTGACGGGCGCTGCTTGGCGGCGTTCGTTCGTCCTCTATAATCACGCGTTGGGTGCTTTCAGTGGTCACGCTTTCTTGCCCTCTCTGTCTCGCCTCAAACAAGAAGAGCACCAGAGAGCTAAGGAAAGAAAACCCGACCTTTCTTTCTCACCTTCCGATCGTCTCCCCTGTGAAGATGTCGTGGCGGAGTGCTCGCGAAGACGGCCGGCTTCGGCAGTGAAGAAGGGCTTCCTCATGCCGCAGACCTTCCGGTGGAGGGTGCCGGCCGGGCTACCACCCCGCGCGTGGGGCGGCGAGATCGTGGTGCCCGCCTCGTTCTTCGAGCGGCTTTGGCTGCCGCCGCACCCGCTCGTCAGGGGCTGTTGTTTCATTACAAGGTGGAGGTGCACCATCTCAACCCCAATGGGGTCCTCCACATCGCCATCTTCATCACGCGTGCGAAGCCTTCTTGGGGATCGAGCCGCGATGGCGTTGTGGAGCACTTCTTCGAGCAAGGCTCGGAAGGACAGCCGTCGGGCGCCGCGGCGCCTCTGGGTGGCTCGCCCTCGGCTTCGCCCGTTCGAACACGGAGTACTGGAGGTAAAGCGCCCTCGTCTAACAAGAGTGGCGTTCGAATGGCTCTACGTCAAACGTCGGCGACGGCGCCTCGTTTCACCGGAGAGCTTCCCATGGCGAGGAGCGGTGGAACTGGGCGCCAAAAGAGGAGAAGAACAAGGCGGCCCCGATCGTGGAGCGGTCGGGGCTCAAAGGAGCGAGGGGCTCACCGGGGGCGTGGTTGTGCGGCGCCTTCATGGGGATCGCGTGCAACCACTTGTACTGTGAGCGCGCACCTGTTCGGTATCTTGAGGCCGCCCGGCCGGGCGAGGATGGCGAACCCAGCCGCCGCGTCGAGGTGGAGGCTCGGGTGGCGGCGTTCTGGCGGAAGTGCCACCGCGTGGCGCAGATGGCCACCCGAGCCATTCTCGCGGCTTTTTCGCGAATCTGTAAGCGGTGAAATTCCTTTACCTTCTCTTTTCTTTGTCCTTCGCGACTTGACCGACATTCCTGCATCCTCTCGGGGCTCATGGGGATGTCTTCCCGAGCGCCGCTCAGGGGATAAGGAAGCGCGGCGGCCGCCCGGCGAGGACGATCAGGGTGACTCCTCCGCAAGAAGCGAAGGAGGAAAGGAGGAGGAAGAAAAGTAAGGAACGCTTGCGGCAGTGGCCTTGCTTGAGGATGTGTCGAGACCACCGCCGTGGGGACAACTTCTACCGATAGTGGGAGAGCTTCCCGACTCTGGCGCATTCCTTCCCGACCCTCCGGTAAGTGGTGGCTCGAGTTGGCCCGACATGAGCCCGCGACGCATGTCCCTCGAGCGAAGAGCGTCTGCGGCGCAGTTGTCGACGCGCCGACCGTGGTAGCCGGGAAGCGGCGGCCGACCGCCCCTTGGTGGGGGCCGACGAAGAGCGCGTGCAGCGCTACCGCCTCCGCTTCGATAAGTATTTCTTCCCTTCTGTTGGAACATTTTTGTAGCAAAGCCGCTCGGCGACTTTTTAAATATCGTGGCGTGCGGCGCCTACAGGCGTGGCGGTGGGCGTGCGCGACCACTTCTCAAGTGGCGGTCACGGCGGCTCCGGTGGTGCCGTCGGTCGGCGCCTATGGAGCACGCGGCCGTGGGCGCGCCTCCTTTGAGAGGGGAGATCGGCCGGCGAAGAGCTCCCGCTGCCCCGCCGGACGCCGCCGGCCGACGCGAGGGTCTTCGGAGGAGGGGCAGCGGCGCGCCGCCATTGCGCCCGATCGAAGGGCGGCGACGCTACGGCCGAGGCGGCGCCGATGCGAGCGTCCGACCCTGCCCAAGGGGCTCCCAGAGGCCGACTTCATCGCCCTCGCCATGGCGCTCTGGTCGGGCGCCGCTCCTCCGAAAGCAGACAGCGAAGGTCCGTGCCGGATGTGGCCCAGTGGCCGGATCCATGGACCGGTGAGAGCGAGTGGGCGCCCTTGGCACAGGCGCCACGGTTGCGGAGGAGGAGATAGGGGTGATCCATAAGGGTCGACCCTAGCCTTAGAGTCTTCAGGCGCTGGAGGTGATGGTCGGGATTCAACCCGTAAGTTTGGTAAGGTGGCGAAGAGTCGTACTTTGTAACTCTCGATATGCTTTTGCGGTTGTGAAATGTCGTGTTGTGCGGCATTTGCGGGCCGTCGAAGCGCGTGCCGAGGCTCCTTCGTCGCTCGGATGCTCGTGCGGCCGCAGTGGAAGAAAGTGGTCGGTGCGGCTTGAGTTTCGTCTTGCCCAAGAGGCTTTGAACATTGGGCGGACGGAGGCGAAAAACTCCGCCTAGAGTGGAGGAGGCCTCAAAGGCCCTTTACGACCAGCGCTTGGGGCGAGGCCTTGAGGGCAAGGGTGGTGGAGCTTGAATCCTCCCGGCGGAGGTCACCGAGGCCAAGGGCGCGCCGTCACCGGCCGAGGGTGGCACAAGCGTGCGACCCATCTGCGGTCGGGCGGGATCGGGCCCGGAGGACGCCGAACAAGCTCGGTCGGCAGGACTGCTCGGAAGAGCGGCTTCCTTGAGGACGCCCTACGAGTCTCGGAGGGAAGTCGGTGAGCTGATCGACTCTGCGGTAGTAAGTATCTCAACTCCTCCATTGATTTCTTTGGTTGGGGTAACAGTGGGAGACTCATCCGAGAGGCAGAAAACTCGCAGAGGTGCAGAAAAACTGGCGTCGCCATGGAGGCTCGGAACGCGCGCGGAGACCGCTGACGTGGCGATCGCGCCGGGGACAAGGCTCTGGCGCGCCGAGGGTCTCCGAGGATGGTAGGGCCGAGATGGGCGCCGAAGCGGAAGCCCGCCGGAGCCGGCGAGGTCTGCGCCCAAGTCTTGGGCACGAGGGCGAGCCCAGCGCCTTGCTCGCTACGCCCGAAAAGCCGGGCTTGTGGGGCGTTTGTGATTGCGGGCGCTTGTTTGGGAGCCGTCATCGCGACTGGTCAACACCGTCTCGCACTATGGCGGTATCAACCTCGCGGTGGTGAGTAAGCGGCATCGCCGGAACCGGACCGACGGCGAGGTCGGCGGGTTCGAGCTCAGTCGAGCCGCATGCTCGGAGATCGCCCCACGTCCGCCCGAGGTCGCCTTCCAAGATGCCAGTCCTCCTCCTCCGTGCCGGTCGGCCACCAGGAAGAAGAGGAAGAAAGAAGTTAGCCCCTTTTTTTGCAAAGACTGCCATTGTAAAGCGATCGTAAGTAATTGTAAGCTCCGGTTTGCCTCTTTGCTCTCCTTTGCGTTTGGGTTTGACCGACCATAGCCTCAAGGACCACGGGGTCGCTTATGCGTAGGTCGGGTCAATTTGAGAGGGCCGAAGAGGATAGGAGTCTTGTTTATGCGGTAGTTACGCGCACTCATGGGGGTTCGGAGTGTTCCCGTCGGCCAAGGGTTTTTCCACTCGGGCACTTCCTTCTTCCGCAAAGTGCTACTTAGCAACCATAGCGGCGTGGGCGTGGCCGTAGCGCTCGGGTCGAGCGAGTTCTGCTCGGGATAGACTCTGTGACTAGTCGGGTCTCAGACCCACATGAGTACGTGAGTTAGCCGAAGTTCGTGTGGGGAAGATTGTTCCCAATCGACGTAAGTTCATCCCACTCAGTGCTTCCTTCCGCGGAGTGCTCTTTGGGCAACCATAGCCCGTGGCGTGGCCGTAGCACTCGGGTCGAGAGGGTTCTCGCTCGGGATAGACCTCGTGGTCGGCTGGGTCACCGACCCGCACAGACACCATCCGGAAGCGGCCTGAACGGGGGCGCCCACGGGGCAGCCCCCGAGTCGTCACGTGGCGACCAGGTGCTCGGTTGGGAGAAAGGCAAAGACTTATACGGGAAAAAGAAAAGAGCTTAGGGATAGAATCGCCTTAACTTTTCAATGTTCCGGGCATTAGGGAGGATCGACCATCGCCCTTGAGTCGAAAGGTGCGGTCGGAGAACTTCCACGACGGTGAAAGGACCTCTCCAGTCCACTTGTGCTTATCTTTGGTTATGCGGACCGACGCAGAACCAAGTCGCCCGTTGAAGGATCGATCCTCGAACTTGGCGGCCGTGGTAGCGGCGCAGGGCTTGTTGATATCCGCCGGCGCAGACGGGCCACGCCGCGTCGCGCCTCGTCGGTGGTCGATGGCGTCTTGTTGCGGCGAGCCCCGAGCCTCATCGAAGGCTTGCAATCTCGGGAGCCGTATTCGGTCGATGGGCAAAAGCGGCTTCGGCAGAACACCATAAAGAAGGGTGTGAACCCGTCGCCGGTCGGCATGGTCCGCAGACTCAGAGGGCGGGGCGGCTCGGCTACCCAAAGCGCCTGCGAAATGCTTGAGCCGATCGAAGATCCGCGGCAGAGTCCTTGAAGGATCATGCCGTTAGTGCACTCGACACGGCGTTAGTCGCGGATGGGCTCGCCGCCAATCGACACGGATGTTGAAGTCGTCCGCGAACTCGAAATTCCTTCCCGTGAAGCGTGTTCGTTGCCGGTGATGATGGAGTTTGGGACTCCAAACCTAAAAGCGATGTCGCGGAAGAAGATGGCGCTTATGCACCGACGTGGCGCCACGACCGCTTGGCCTCTATCCACTTGGTGAACTTATCTACCGCGACGGCGGTGGGTGAAGCCCCGGCGCTTTCTGAAAGGCCCGACCAAATCGAGTCCCAGACGGCAAAGGCCACGTGATGGGGATCGTCAGTAAAGCTTGGGTGGCGGATCGTCTGCAGAGCAAAGAAGCGGCATCCTTCGCGGTGCGTCACGATATGCTCGGCGTCGACCACGTGGTTGGCGATGAAACCTTGTCGAAAGGCCTTTCCCACAAGAGATCGAGTCTTTGCGTGGTGACCGCAGACTCCATTGTGTATGTCGTCCCAATTTATTTTCCTTGGTCGGTCAAGATACATTTTTGGAGGACCGGAGGACTCCTTTGTAGAGGTGCAGGCCGATCGGGGCGAAGATTTTGCCCACCGGGCGGAGGCGGGCCTCGGTCGGGTCGGGAAGTGACCCGTCCGTCAAGCGGTCGATGTAGGGCCTCCTCGATCGGACTCAAGTGCTAGCACACCGCGGCGGATCCGGCCAAGTCTCGCCCGGCCGCGCGTCGGTCCGGGCGGCCGTCTTTGGATTGGTCGGTGGCCGCCACCGCCGAGTCGGTGAGACGATGGGCGCAGGAGGTCGGAGACGAAGATCCCGGCGGACGGGCTCTGCTGGAGGCAAGATTGGCGGTGATCGGCCTCGCCATTGTAGCGTCGGTAGCTATGGTGAAGCTCGAAACCCTTGAACCGCTCCTCGAGCCGGCGTGCTTCTCGACGAAGACGCGGCCATGCGGCGTCTCGGGCTCGCGACCTTCATGACTTGGTCGACGACAAGCTTGAGTCCCGTGGGCGAGCCGGCGGCACCGAGGTCGGCAGCGATCCGGAGACCGTTGGCGAGCCTCGTGCTCGGCAATGTTGTTGGTCGCGTCGAAGAGCAACCTAATGGCGTATTGAAGCTGTTCGAGTGGGGAGATGATGGCGACTCCGCGCCGCGCCATTCTTGGTGTAAGACCGTCGCCAAGTACATTGTCCATGCTCGGGGTCTTCGACCACCGGTGGTGCACAGGCTTGGTCCACTCGGCGAAGTCGGCGAGCTGCGACTTGATCGCCGTCAGGGCGTATATTATGCCATGGCGCTAAGCTCGGCGCCCATTTGGCTATCCTTCACGAGGCATCGCGATTGTGGATGATCTCGCCTAGTGGGGCGTGGTCACCACGGTGATGGCGTCTTGATCGAAGTAGTGAGCGAGTTTCCTCTTTGCGATGAGCACCGCGTAGAGTAACTTCGCACTGTGGTACCGAGTCTTGGACTCGGAAAGTACCTCATCGATGAAGTAGACCGCCGTTGTACCTTGAGCTCACGGCCTTCTTCCGCCGCTCCACCACGAGGGCCGCTACCGACGACTTGGGTAGTGGCGGCGATGTAGAGGAGCGGCGGTTCACCGTGCCGGCGACAGATCGAGGCGAGGACAGAAGGCCTTGGCGGGTGAGAGCCTCGAGCCTCGGTGTCAAGCTCAAGCGGTCGGATTTCTTGAGCGACCAGAAGCGGCATTCGCGTTCGCCGAGGCGAGACGAAGCGGCTCAAAGCCGCCGGGCACCGGTCGACCTCTGGACCCTTTGAGGTTCTTGGCCGGGCCCATCCTTGCGATCGCGAGATCTTCTCTGATTGGCCTCGATGCCTCGCTCAGAGGCGATGAAGCCTAAGAGCTTTCCTTTGGGGACCCCGAAGACGCACTTCTCTGGGTTGAGCTTTATGCGAAACCGTCGAAGGTTCGCGAAAGTCTCTTCTAGGTCGGCGATAAGGTCGTCAGCCTTCCTGGTCTTTACGACAATATCGTCGACATACGCCTCAACGTTGCGGCCGATCTGGTCATTGAAGCACGTTTGCATACATCGCTGGTATGTAGCGCCCGCGTTCTTCAGGCCGAAGGGCATTGTGACATAGCGAGCAGCGAGCGAACGGGTGATGAAGGAAGTCGCGGTGGTCGGACTCCTTTAGCGCAATCGGTGGTAGCCGAGTAGGCATCCGAGAAAGGAAAGAGACTCGCACCAGGTGGAGTCGATGACTTGGTCGATGCGAGTAAGGGAATGGGTCCTTGGGACATGCTTTGTTGAGACTCGTATAGTCAACACACATTCTCCATTGCCCGTTCTTCTTTTACAAGTCTGAGGTTGACTAGCCACTCGGTGGCGCACCTCTTTCTGAACCCGCCGCCAAGAGTTTGGCGATCTCCTCCCTATAACCTGCGCCTTTCCTCGTCGGCGGCGCGGCGTTGGCGGCCGGCTTTGAGCACGGTCGGACGCTCAGGAGTGCTCGGCGACCTCCTTTGGAATGCCCGGCATGTCGGAGGACCTCCATGCGAAGACATCTTTGTTAGTGCGGAGGAAGTCGGCGAGCGCTTTCCTATTTGGCGGGGCGTGGCTCCGACCGCCGCGGTCTTGGTCGGATCACGAGGATCGGCCGTGACCTCCTTCGTGTCCTCGGCGGTTGAAGGATCCATACGATTTCTTGGATTGAGGGACGGACTCGCGCTTCCTCACGAGCTTGTTGAGTTCGCGAGGCAACGATCGCCGAGGCGAGCTCGCAGCCTGCCGCGCTTCGCGATTGAAGGCAGGCTGGAAAGACGATGCCGCGGTAATGGCTCCATGCGGTCGGGCATCTTGACTTGAGGTAGGCGTGGCGGGGATCGCCATGAACTTGGCGTAGCATGGCCTCCCAGGATGGCGTGGTAGGCGCCGGGAAATCCACGACCTCGAAGGTGAGGGTCTCGGTGCGGAAGTTTCCGGCTCCCGAAGGTGGCCGGGCGGTCGACTGCCGGCGGATGGGCTTCTTGGCGGGATAGCGCCATGGAAAGGTGCCTTGCTTGGCCGGGAGGCTTGGCGCGGGACCCCATAGCGTCGAGCGTCTCAACGAGAGGATGTTAAGGCGCTGCCCGTCCATCGGCACCTTCGTGGCGCCGTTCGGACAGCGGGTCGACCACCGCCGGTACTCTCCGGTGTGGGGACGCGATCGGGGTGATCGGTCCGATCAAAGGTGATCGGGAACTCCGACCACCGAAGATATTGGGGGACGCCCGGCGCGACGATGTGGACCTCGCGGTAGCGAGCTTGAGCCGACGCTTGTCGGCGTAGCAAGCCGATCCTCGAAGATCATGAAGGCGGCCGTCGGGCTCGGGGAACTCGTCGTCGCCTTCTTCTCCGCCGTTCGCGGGCGCGGCGAGCTTCTTTCCTTTGCTTGCGGCGTGGTGGGGACGCTAGAGATAGCGCCTCGGGACTTCGCGATCCGGTGCTTGTGCTTGACGGAGAACCCATGGTTTGGGCATGGGCCGTCCATCAATTCTCGAAGTGGTGGGGCGGCGGCGGCGCGCCGCTTGGCGCTGGCGAGCGATCGGCCGTGGCGACCACTTGGGTCTCACGGATCGCTTCCGTGCCGCCCGTTTGTCGGCGGTCGGAAGGAGACCAGTTTGGACGCCGGGCTCTGCTGGGCCTTTCCTCGCCGAAAATAGCCCCTACGGCCTCCTTGCGGAGGCGTGGTTGGTGGCGATGTCGAGGAGCTCCTTGGTGGTCTGGGCTTGAGGCGTGACTTGTGCACCAAGGCCTTGCAGAGGTGCCGTAGATGAATGCTCCCACGACATCGGCGTCGGAGATGTCGGGAGCTCGTTACCTGTGGCGGGAAAACCGCGGATGTAGTCCCGGAGGGTTTCCCAGGCTGCTGTTTGCGACCCTTCAGTCAGGAGTTTCGAGCGCTTGTAAGTGCCACGGAAGTTGCCGACGAAGAGGGCCTTCAAGTCGGTCCGATCCACGATGGTTTTGGCAAGTACTCGAGCCAGCTCGGGCCGAGTCTGCGAGGTAGATGGGAAGGTATTGGATGATGAAGAGGTCATCGTAGCTCCTCCGCCCGACATGCGGCCGGTAATCTTGAGCGGACACAGGTTTGTGGCCCGTGTATTTGCAATGTTGGTGGCGCTTCGAATCGGCGGGAAGTCGCTGGCGGATCCTCAGCGAAACGCCCATGATCCAGACCGTCGGGGCTCGGCTGCGATGGTGGTGCCGCCGCGCAACCGTGAGTGGCGGCCTCTTCCGCCATCTTTCTCCGCGCCTCAAGGGTAGCGCGAATGTCGTAGGCATCACCGAGGCGTTGGCGCGCCGGGCGCGCGAGGCTGTTGTGGCTCATGGTGCGGCGGCGCTGTCTTCGGACCCATCCGGCCGCCAATGGTGACAGGCCGGTGGCGGAGGTGGCTCGGGCGATAGAGCCGGAGGCGCGCATGTCTTTGACGGCGCGTGCTCTACCGACCGGAGGTTTTGGTAGGTGGCCTTGGCCTCCGGTCGGTCGGCTCCGGAGGCCTCGAGCGGCATTGCGGCGCGCCACGTTTTGGCGCGCGGGGAAGAAGTGAGACCGTCGGACCCTTCCGCTGCTTGGGGTGTGCTGGCGCCGCGGCTGCGCTGCGCCGCCGAGCACATCGCGGGCCTCGAGCCCCTCCCGCCGAGTTGGCCCGGGCGGTCGCTTCGATCCTTCGTTCCTCCAACTCTTTGCGCTGTTGTTGGAGCTCGGTGGCGGTGCGGCGGCGTTGATGCGCTCATGTTGGCACTCCTCCTCCTGCGCTGAGTCGTCGGACGGGAGGTCCGCGCCACGAGGGTGCGGGCAAATTGTGGTGCGCCATGTTGCACTCGCGAGTGCCGCTGCGGCGTGGTACTCCGTGTCGGGCGAGTCGCGTCGGAAGAGTCTTCCGGCTTCGTGGATGGAGGCGCGGGTAGCCGACCATCGCCACCGATCGCGAGCCTACGGGGTGACATGGTCACCGCCGACCTCTGGAGTTTTCGCCCGACCGCGGCGGAGCACTCCTCGGGTTCGGCCGGGGCTGCAGGGCGCCCAGCGGAGCTTAGCGAAATCGCGGAGAGGGCGCCCAAGCTCTCGTGGCGCTGTCTTCCGAGACGGCGGGACGACAGCGTGAGCCCTCCGTCGGGGTGACGGTGAAGTCGAGGAGCGAGCGGATCCGGTTCCTCGGCTTGATCATGCCGTCGCGATGGGTGGATGCCATCGGGAGATAAGCGGAATCGGAGATGGTGATGAAGACGCGAAGTCCCCTACTCGGCGCGCCAGCTGCGGCGTTTTCGGGAGCGCGGCAAGTAAATTTGTAAGTCTAGGGGTCGCGCGTTCCACTCCTGAATGGTTAGACTCGTGAGTCCAAGATGTATCTTGGTTGGTGAAGGTCCCTACTCCAGTCGTGTGTGGTGGTGTTGTATTACTCTTGAGTACGGATATCGCACAAAGTTTTACAAGTGAGAATGCCAATGGCTTAGCGAGATGGGTTTGATAGCGCTCTCTCCTTTCTTGTTCTTGCTCGTTGCCTCCTGAATCGTTTAGCCCCTGCCTCCTTTTATCTGAAGGAAGGGCGGGTTACATCGAGTTAGGAGGAAGCGAGGTGACCTACGCTAGGAGCTCGGTCCTTCGTCCGTGGTGATGCCGCCACCCGTCTTGCCCATCTTTGGGTTGGTAGCCTTGGTGGTCGGGAGGTTAGGTATTTCCGGAAGTAGCGTACTTGCCCTCTGTGATCCTTGCGAATCTTGACGTCGAGTGCGTGGCGTTGGTCTTTGCCTCGGGAGGAGCGTGCGCTCGTCTTTGTCAGACGTGGATGGTTGATGGAAATGGAAGCTTTGTCTTCTGATCACGGATCTTCTTGGGAAGGAGCCACCGCCCTTGTATAGTCACTCGATTGACCTTATTCGAGTGCGTGGCGGTAGGCGATGAGGACGACGACACGCGGCACTCGGCGTTCGTCACCTTGGTTTGGTTGGAGTCGGAGATCCCGCCCGCCAAGAGGGGTCGGCGCGTCTGTCTGTCGGATTCGCTTCCCTGGCGGTCGGGAGGCGGATGCCTTGCGCTTGATCTCGCAGCGATTCGGTCGTGTGTGGCGGGCGCTACTGTTGGTGGAGATATGCTTGAGGCCGCTGGCTCGTCGCTTCGGGCTGTTGGGGTATCCTTTTTATTAGTATTCGTCAGTTATAATGTAATTAAAATGATTATGTAAAATTTTGAGATGATGATCAGATATGAGTATTTTTTAAAAATTCTGAAAGTGCTATTATCATTGTATATGCTCTTCTGTTTTTGATTTTATATGGGAAATAAATGAAGTCTAATATTTATAAAATTTTTATTGCATGATCCTTTGGAACTATTTATATTTTCATTAAAATTTTAGAATATAATAAATCATTTTACTGTTTATAAAAATCTGACAGTGTATTTGTTCCTTTTCATTAATTTCTGTTTTAGATTTTTTAAAGAAATAAATGATTTAAAAAATTGTAAAATTTTCTCTTAGGTGTTTTATATATTAATTGGGATTTTTTATATTTTAAATTTTTTTGCAATTTTTCTTATATTTTCACCATTTTTCCTTCTGTCATCGGTTTTCGATGTTCCGTTCATGTAGGTCAAACATGTCATTTTTGCGACAATGAAAGAGTGACGAAGCTATGCTTATGCCTACTCCACAACTTCAATTTAAATGCATTATAATATAAATGGTGTTGATAAGTAAATGGTAGTGAAATTGCGAATGATTTTGCTTTGTAGTTATGTAAATGCCGATTTTTGCACTTGTGTGATTGTAGTATTGCAATGAAAGATTATTTATTGACATATTATTGATAAATACATAAATTACAACTTCTAATTCTCTAAAATATAGCAAAGTTCATGTCGATTTTTTTCCAAATTTAGTAGAGATCATTCTGGAATTTTTTCACATACCTTATTTATATATTTATTACATTTTTACTCAATTTTAGCCTTCCCTATATTTCTACAAATTTTACAATAATTTTTTTGTATTTTCCCCCAATTTTTCCCGATTTTCCCCAATTTTCCAACCTCAGGCAGTTTTCTCCAAAAACCGCTCAGTTTTTCGCGAAAACCGAGCGGTTTTTCGTCAAAAACCGCAGTTTCCGCGATCTCGTTTGACCAAATTTCAAGATTTTTAAATTTGCAAACCGTTCGGTTTTTCGCAGTTTTCGAGCGATTTTTCGCGAAAACCGCTAACGTGGGGCTAGCAATTTTCGCGAGCGAAACGAAATTGTGAACCCTGGTTGCAACACGGTGGGTGGTGGCGTTACAAACGTTCATTTTAAAAAATAATTCGAGAACATGTTTATCTTTTTTTTTCCAGGATATGTTTATTTTTAACATACAAAACTCATCTAGTCATGTACTCCTGTGGTGGTGTTGTAAACAGGCTTAAAAAATACACACCTTATATTGTGCACCCCGGTTTTATTCCATCTAGCTAGAGTATTCTCTCTGTTCCTCCTAAAAGGGATCGATCGAACGACCGAGCAACTAGTTAATGATGTGGCCCATTAAATCATATAATTAATCAACGATTAAACAGGTACAGGTTAATGAAGATTATCCTACACGATACGAGATCCGAGCTTTTGTCCCGGAGATTGGTCGATCGAGTGAGTGGGCGGGATGTTTATAGCACGTGATTGAGTACGTACTCTTCGTTACGATATGATGTTTATCAGCTGCCTTGCATGACGGGCCGTTCGTCCAATTTGGAGTAACTAATTAGAAACGATCGATCCAGTAGTATATATATCTTCGGGAAAGGTATTAAAATCGAGAATTAAGGTACTATATATATAGTAGCTTGTTGCATAGACGATATACATGCAGCTGCTAGCTAGCCAAATGGGCATCAGATTCTTGAGCATTGGGATCTCTGCCTGCAAATCAAGGAGCTCATTAACATACAATTTGGAACATACATACCTTGGCGCCTTCCCTGGACCAAACCAATTTACATATACACTCCTACATACATTATACATAAACTACTCACAGGGCAAGGTATGCTGCATCATGCAATCCATGATTGTACTCATGTGATGCAACATGAGCCCAACCACAGAATCTCAATCTCGCTCACACACACACACACTCTGACTCTTGTAACTATAAAAACTACTGTTGGCTCTTTACCGTCGCAAACTTTTATAGGAGACGAGAGAGCATAAAAGACAGGAACCGTATGCATGATCGAGGAAATAAATTACCGTTTTATCCCTGGCCATGCATGCATCCAAGTAGATAGGTAATTTGCGCGTATGTATGTATGTAGTGGGACCCCGAAAGAAAAGAAAAGGCGCTGAAACTCGGTAGTGAGGCGAGGAGGGCCTGCCTGGTGTATAAAGCTAAAGCTGCCATTTTTTCTGATCCCTCTCTATGCGTGTGATTCGTACTACAGTCTGACAGGAATCTGATACCCCCGACCTGGTGTCCTGTCCTAGCTGGGCTCCGATTTAAACGTCCACACAGCTCGCACAATCTCTCTCTCTCTCAACACACACTGTGCATGGATGAGATCGATTCATAAGTATTGCTGGGTTCTGCACTACCTGGCCTGCCGCTTCTGAAGCTCTGATGGCTGATACATCTTGATTACTGAAAGCCCCACACCGCTGGGAATTTCTCTCTCAAGAAATGTGTCTGTATTAGGGCACATGCAATGTTGCGCTAGCTCCCCGACAGCTGCGGCCGGAAAGTTAGAGGGCTAATCCATTAATCTCTATACAGATCTCTATGGGCACGGAGAAAGGGCACGAGCTCCCAAGATTACATTAGATCTGAATGATGTACATGCATGCATAGTGTGGGACGCGCACTTACGTTAGTTTGTCCATCAATTCTAGTCTAACTAGCTTGTAGGAGTAATTAATTAAGTACCCAGTTTTTCTAGCAAGGTGCATGCAAGATTGCAATCTGAGTTTGCATGGGATTATTTTCTGCTTCTACCATAGGTATTACCCTAAACAAGCCATTAATTTTTTGTACAGTAAACACATAACATATTAACCCAATTACGTGCAAGTACCAAGTACCAACGCTAGAAGGGATTACATAATGATCAGTCCAACCCAAATTGATGTCCCAACCTAATTCAAATCAAACCCGAACTTTGAAGGGTTCGCGGGTATTCAATATTCCAAGAGCAAAAGCATTACACACAATCAATTAAGTTTTACAATGCAATGAAGAAAATAATACCAAACTAAGGCACACCGTAAAGCAAGGTAAAAGGGAGGGAAATGTGACCCGTGAAAGTAATCTAGGGCCAAAAATATATTACATCTCAGTCCAACTATGTATATCCTGCTTTATTTTCTCATTTCTTCCTCAAAAGAACGAATAACTTGAAAACTATTGAAAGTTTGTAACTAGTTTTGCTTTAGAATATGTATAGATTTCTTTTCGTAAAAGTTTACTCGTTGTGGTACATATACTTTTTATCAATCTAGTATCCCTGGTAGCTAATCTAGAACAAAAATAGGAGAACATCAGTATTCCATTCTCCACCATACGTTTCCATCCCTTTCTAGTTATAAGTTTTCCGTACCTAAATTTAGGTCTTTTGTATCGCGTCTAGCCAAAAAAGAAAGAATCTCATTCTATTTCATTTGTCATCGACTCTATTAATTTTTTACTGTACTTTTGGTCAAAGCAATGCATTTTTCAAAGGAATCACATTTACAAGGTCATATTTGGAATGTCGCAGAAATTTAAAAGGAATTTCCTATGAATTTTGTATAGAACTTAAATATAAACCCTCCAAAATTCCTTCCAAATAAGGAATTAATTAATGCGTAAATTTCGACCGACCTGTTAGTTATGACAGTGAACAGGGTTATGCAAACTTCCCCATCTGAATTAAAGCATGATCTCCTAATTAATTTGGTGAAATCCAAACATATAAACACATGGGGTCAAGGCGAGGTCGGCCGCCTTTATTCCCTCTCCAAGAGGGGAAGACTGCATTGGACTGCGCGAAAGCAGACGAAAACTTAGATTCCCTTAGACAGCGACAGGTAAACAAACGAGAGAGAGAGAGAGAGAGATGAGAGAGAGAGAGATCTGTGTTGAATTGATTGGAGAGGCTGCGCTTGCATGCACTCACGCCATTGGAGTCACCGTGGAGCAGAGCAGCAGTTGCTGTAGCAGACAGTGCCAACAACGTACATTACGGCATTTTTCATCATCACTAACCACTAATTTTCGCTTTTACTTACTGTGCGTGGCTCCGTGTGACAATAGCTACATAATCGACTAGCTAGCTCCTACGTAAACAGACAAAAGCTTTTCCTGCACATATTGCATGTGTCTTGCGTTTCAAGTACTGTCTGGTGCAGCAGTGGATCGATATCTCAATCAGCCGGAATTCCTGATTAATATGCATACGTATGCCATCAGGATCACTTTTGAGTCAAACAAATTTCTCTTGGATGTAGTCGAGTGTGATTCATTTGAAGGCACTTAATATAGCCATTTCCAAAGTAATTGATAATTGAAAATTAGAGTGAAATTGATGTCTAATGCAAAACCTGTCACCATGTCACGGTGAAAAAAAACTAGATGGTTATAATAATGGAAGTACTGAAGCATGTGCTACATATAATATGTTGCATGTGGGCGACTATTGAAAAGCAGGTATTATATAGGAGTTTTGCAGGAAAGGAAACATACGTTCTCACTGAATGTGATCATAATCTTCACCTCGTTTTTTATAAAGAAAACACATCGCAAAATTATACTCCCTTTGGTCACAAATAGTTATCATTTTGGACATCAAGGTGGTTTAATTTCAAAATACAACTTTGACCACTAATTCATATTATAATATATTTATAAAACTTAATAAAATTATAATATTATGAAATCACCTTTTGAGGCAAATCTACTCATATGATTTTCACGTATCCACTTTAAATATTTAAAAAGATATTGACTGTCAAAGTTTTAAAAGTTATAACTGTATCTATGTCTAAAACAACAACTTATTAATTTGTAACTGGTGGGAGTACATGTATAATGGTACGTACTATTCAATTCACACTGGATACTGTATATAACAAGTACCAACCAATAACCAAACGAGAAGAAATTTGACTCCAAGAACCCGTACGTAGACTGACGCGTCTACTACAGTGCTAAGCACGACGGCATGCATGCTTGCACAAGCTCGCATATGGCGCAAGGACGTTGTACTGCCACAAGACTGCATCAATTTCAGAGACCACCTCTCGTTTGGAAGTAAGTTCATGAGCCTGCATGAGGTGGGTTTACAGAGTAGCTACACTACTGCCACTGTAAAATCAGTTGGAACAAAGTTTGTGCCAAATGTTGAAGAGAATATGCCCAAATAAAGCGGTTGTCTCCTTGCGGGCTTGCACCTGATCATATCCATCATATAATTGCAATGAGGTCCTGTACATGTTATGCTTGTGTATGTCTAGACGTAATGCCTTGGATTCCTGCTCGATCAGATGTACATGTATACTACACATGTACGCATGGGTAGTTTAACAATATGTTGTAGAATAGTACTTAGGAATATCCTCTCGATAAATGTAGAGCAAGGTCCATATAGTCTGAAAAGGCCGTACCGTGATTAGTGCTAGGGTTACGTAGCACTGCATCCACGTTGAAGAATGAGTAGAAATTAACATTGCTATTTTCCAGAAACTTAATTAAGATTTGAAAGCCAAATGAAATTAACCAAGGATAGTTTCATTTGCAATTAGCAAGTTCAATATTTCATGCAGGGCTCATTAATTGATACAGTGCAATCTCATGGTTACAGTTAACACGCACAGCTGCTATATGACAGGCAATTTGGAAAATACATATAGTGTAGATGTAATGGGTCCTCACTGCCGTTTTCATTAAAAAAAACAGTCGATGGTCTTCTTCTACACCATTGCCAATGTAATACACCGTTGAGGCAGATATACCTTGTACTGGTATATATATATCTCTACACAAATCAAGTACTCTATCTGTTCATGAATAGATGTCATTTTAGGTTCTTGTGCTTCCACCAATCATATCTACAAGACTGGATTACCTTTCTTCATTATATCTTTGAATGATGTATCTTACTCTAATTTATAGTAGCAACAATATTAGAAATAGCTAACGGGGAGCTAGCACAGATGAAAAGAATCAAAGAGGAAACCTGCAGTTTCAGCAGGATACACACTTTCGTGTGGCAGTCAATGGTTGGCTTCAAACCTCTAGAAATGTAAAGTTACTGCTGGTGCAATGACTCCTCGAAACCGATGAAGCTTGCTAAAGGTAAAGATGGCAAAAGGACTAAAGAAACAAAAGAACAAATTCTTTGAGCACAACTAAGGAGATTTCTAGCCATTCCTGCCTGCACTGGCCCCTTCATTCCTTGGAGTGTGCATGCACATGAATAAATGTCTCTCTGCCTGCCCTGTGGGGGCATGCCATGATTACAGTGGCCGGGGAAAGGCTTTGAATGGAGATTGGCGCTTGGAAACGTACACCATTTCTGAGAGGACCATGCATGGAGAACTGGGGTCACTAATGATCACTCACTTGTACAAGCAGCTTATATATGTGTGCGCCATCAGAAGTGTGTGATCGATCTCTCAAAAGAGGAGAAGTGGAACAAGTTTAGAGCTTCCATGGATCCTCATGTTTCATTCTTTGCCTGAATTGGTTAAAATAGAGGGAAAGCGTTTGCAATCATTGTGGATTGCTAGGAATGCTGCTACTATAGCTAGCATTCAATAAGTACTTGCATGCTGTCCCTCAAATCTAGGTGGCTAGTTTCTTGTGTTCAGTGCTTCCAATGGATATGTTGGTTAATGAAAGTATGCGCGCGAGTGTCTGCAAGACTGAGAGCCGAGATGATTAACAAAGGATAATGTGCTTACAAGACCTAGCTACCTGTGTAAACAATGGGCATATGTGCACTTATCTATGCATGAGAATCCGAGTATAGGGCATACTGATCTCTTTAGTCTCCACCATGGAGCAAGGTTGGCACAATCTAAATTCTAGCCGATGTTTCCAAACTTAGAAGCATTGCCAATCATGACCTTATTCATTTCCAAATGATAAGTGTAATTGAATGCAACATGATTGGTGTGTTTGTCTAAAAGAACATGATGGTTGTGTGTTGGATCGATACTTCCTCTGATGGATGCATTCCATGCAACCTAGTCAATGATATGTAAACCTCACATAGAGTTGCAAGCAAAGCATGCATGCATTATTGACTCAAAACGACCATGCATGTATGCAATGCTGCTACATATATATATATATATATATATATATATATATATATATATATCAAAACACAAGGAATAGTTAGTAGCCATTGCAAAATAACACATAGACGAAGATTGCATCGATAAAACCAATGGATCAACTCCTTCAGTATTGTAGATATATATATATATATATATAGTATATATATGATATGTATATGTATATATAATATATATATATATATATGTATATATATATGTATATATATATATATATATATATATATATATATATATATATATATATATATATATATATATATATATATATATATATATATATATATATATATATATATATATATATATATATATATATATCACCTTCGACCATGAACATGCAAATTACACCAAGCTAATAAACCTAGTAATTAACGTGCATTACAACATAGGAAAATGGAGAACAATATAGAAATCCAGCACCTTACGCGACACCAAGGAAGAACCTAAAACAGTACAAGAACAGCAGCAGCAGCGATAACAAGAACGGCATGAAAAACCCAAGAGCGAAAACTAATTGATTTCGCCTACCAATTCTAGACCAATATTCAACCATCTCGATCCATCGCCGACAATCAGCGCAGCCCTATCTTGCACCACAACTCCTTAGTTTAATTTGATCTTTCTCAGAAGCCATGACTAAAATTAAGCTTCAGGGCTTATAGGGTGGCTACCTTTTGCAGCTAGCATCAACCATGCACGGCGGCATCACAGTATGTTCCCCGAGGACGATGAGTTAAACCCCGACAGATCAGCCCAACCGCCGCCTGGAACCACCGAGCCGCCGCTGACACTGCCTCCGTTGCCACCTGCACCGTTGCCGCTGCCCCAGAATTGAAGGTTCCCAGAAAGGCCCAGGAACTCCCTCGGCGAGGCGTTTGTCATCGCCGTGGACGGCGGGTTGTCCTCCATCTTCACCGACGCCAGCTGCGTGATCAGCCCGGCCGAGCCTGGAACCTTGGAGCCGGCCAGCATCTGCCCGGCGAAGCCGGCAGCATCGGCGGTGCCTTCCGCGTCGAACGGGTAAATGCCAGACATTGGCGGCGGCATGCCGTCGGTGCGGCTCAAGAAGGGGAATTGTTGTATCTGCGGGAGACGCCACTGCTCTAGCCCGATGGCGGCTGCGGTGCCTCCGCCGCCGAGCTGGTAGTCCACGGGATCCATTGAGCTCAGACTGGGAAACCCTAGCCTTGATGCACCAGTGCTGTAGTGATCGCCGCCTAGTGGGTGCAACGAGGCCAAGAAGGGCAGCTGCACCTGCGGCGTCATGATGGCCGCCGCCGCGGCTGCGGCACTGTTGCCACCCGTGGCGGTGGAAGAAGAGGAGGAGGACGTACCGCCGGTGGCGGAAGCCGAGGCGGCCGACGACGAAGACGACTTGGACGACTTGGTGCGCTTGTTGCGGCGGCAGCCGCCCCCGACGGGGACGTTGCGGAGCGCGCCGCCGCGCGTCCAGTAGCGGCGGCACGTCTTGCAGAAGTGGCGCGGCTGCGACAGAGAGTAGTTGTTGAAGTAACAGAACTTGGTGTTGGTGGACTCGCAGCGCGGGCACTTGAGCCCCGGTTCCGGCTGCGGGATCTTGGCGAGCCGGGCGCGCTCCGTCATCGAGCCTGGCCGCACCGACGAGCCTCCCGTTGGGTCTCCACTGCCAGCGCCACCGCCGCTCACCGCAGCCGCAGCTGCCATGTCAGGCCGAGGAGCCATCAGCACCCCGGGAGGTGGCACCGGCGGCAGCTGGTGTTGCTGGTGGTGATGCGCTTGCGCGTCCACTCCGCCACCGCCGCTTGGAAGCTGGCCGTGGTGAGCTTGCTGTTGCTGAAAGCACCATCATTCCAAATAAAACACACACCAAACAGAATTAAAGGCGACAAATTGAAATCACAAACTAAAAGGATATAGACGGTATATTCAACAAGAGATTTCGCAAAAGAGCGTAGGAATATTTCCTCTCCATTTTCTTCAGTTTTGCTTTTTTCATGAAGAAGCTATGGCCATAGAGAAAAGCTAGCAAAAGAAGAGAGATTTTTGAAATGAGGGAGCGAGAAGAGAAACCAAATTTTTACCTGCTGCTGGCTCCAATTGGGTGGATCAAGATAGACGGGAACCGAAGAAAATACCATGGTATAGAATTGATTTCTTTTGATCTTTTCCTACTTGGGGCCTTCTTTTTTGGTTTGTTTGTTCCTCCTTGCTTCTTTGTGAGATAAGGGTATATAGGTGCTTTAGGGGATCATGCGAGGGTGGGGAGGTGGATCGATAAAGGCGGAGAATAACACCCACTAGCTACCACCAAGCTGTTGGCTGGAATGGAGCTAGCTGATGAGAAGAGAGAAGGAAGAAGGCAAGGGAAGGAGGAGAAGCGAGAAGAAAGGGAAAGAGATGGAGAGAGAGAATGAAAGTGAGAGGGAATAAAAGGAGGAGGGGGTTTGTTCTTTTTTTGTCTTAGTGGTGTGCTTGCATTATATATATTGGATGTGAAACATATGGGAGGAGTGGAGAAGAGAGACTTTCTTAACCTGTAAGAATGTGTGAGCTACATGGATGGGTGTGGCTGGCTAGCTAGAGAGTGGGAGATGAGAGAATTGAACGGGATTTTTATGCATGAGGAAAGCTGGAAAACCCTATCTAGGATCAGGAGGTGTGCAAGTGTGGTGTTGGCTGCTGTACTATTTGGAAGGCTTGCACCAGCTAAGGATTGCTTGTTTGCTTGCTGTTCTTGGCTGGTTCATTAGCTGCTAGGGGGTTTAACAGTGGAGCTAGCTAGCTAGAGGTTATCAAACTGTGCAACTTTATGTCCATATTGATGAAAGAGATCAATCAGTAAAGCTGGTCTTACTAGTCTTGGACTCTTAGCTAGTGGTGGTGGTGGTGTAGAATTCCCCTTCCCCCTCTCCCTCTTTCCCTTGCCAAAGTAAACAAGTATAGCTAGACAGTCTCATGTATAGTAACTTTAAGTCTATAGCTAGGGATAAAGAGGCAATAAAGTACGTCTTACTAGTCGTAATGCTAGAGCAGAGAGAGGTAGAGATGGGGATAGAGAAAGATTGATGTTTTTTAATCTGCATAGAATACTGTATGATGTACTACATGGTTATTTATCCCAACAAATTCTTTCTAGCTTCTGTAGCTGGACTCGTCTGTCCTGTATATTTAGTAGTCCAATTTGCAAGTACTGGGAAACTTCACTGGTTGGATGATAGGCTAGATCTGTAATGTTTCTCTCTCCATTGTACAAATTAAACAAACATGCCGTTTGAAATACTGATACTACTATAATTAAGCTTTACACATTTGAATTGTGCAAGATCTGGGCAAATCACAATATTTTTATTCTACTCTGGTCCTTCGAAAACTAAAAAAACAACTGACTTTCATGCAAGACATAAATAAATCGGTAAAATCTTTCCGGTCAAATATTCTCCTATATCAGTATGTTATTTTTCTATAATTGATGAGCACAAGTATATATGCTCACTTGCTTATAATTATATATTTGTATTATGCAAACAAGAAAATGCAATACTAAGGAAAGTGAAAAATGCCTCTCATATCACTCTCAAGCGACACCAGCTAGGCAACAAGCCAGAGACCCCTCAAGAGCCACATCATCACCCCACCTCACCGCTATCGCTATTGGCGTCGGCCGTAGTGGCTACAGGACCGGCTCCCTCTCCCTTTCCCTCTCTTCCTCCCCTCTCCACTCTTCTGTACCTCCCTGCCTTCCTCCTAGCTTAGACTAGTTCCCAGATCTACTCCTCGAGCGGCGACGGCCATGGTGGCGACAAGACCGACTCCCTCTCCTTTTCCCTTTTTTCATGCCCCCTATCTTCCTCCTTGTGTAGATCAGTTCTCATATCTGCTCCTCTCTGTCGGGCATGTTACCACTGGTCCCAGATCCCAAGGGATCTGATGCCTCCCCACCATCTTGGCCAGACCTGCCACGTAGGACTCACCAGATCAGTTGGGTCTAGGCTCTTGGTGAATCTGGCTGGACCTTGTTAGATTTTATTTTGAAAGAGGAGTCCGATCCGAATCAAACAAGGAAAAGATTCTTTTTCTGATTCAGTTTGTTAAATTATATTTTGATTCTTAGAGTTGTAGGTTTGAATATAAATTCTTATGTAATCCTGGATTTTTTTTGTAAGTAAGAAACAAGCAAGAGAGTAAGAAAACAAAAAAAAAAGTGCTAGTTGTGCCGTACCACTCACTGAAATATTTGTGTTTACGAGTTTTCGTAGTCGCACGTACGTACCTATATGTGCTGAAACCGGACCTAAGCTCAGGGTCACAACCAGCACTCGTCGTCGAAGCCTGGCTAGTTGAGAGGAGCAGGTACAGTGAGTGCTAGAGAAATTTGCCGAGAAGCTCGTCAAGGAATGGCAAGTCACGCTGCTACTCATGGCCATGCCCATGCTCTCACTGTGGATGTCGTCCATGGTGGAGTCCAAGTGCTCATACCCTTTCCGGTTTCCTCTCTCCGTTCCCCATCCTTCCCGATCCACTATCTCCCACTATCTCATTCTCACCCATCCAAATCCCTCCTCTCCTCCCTCTTCATACCAGCAGCGCCGGCAGATTCGCGGCCATCCCCGACTAGTTTCTCTACCAAGCACCTCCATTGAACTCCTCGCCTTCTTCGCCTGTTCTAACGGCGGCTGTGGCGAGCACATGCAGAGGCGGCAGCTTGCGGGACTGGTGAGACGCCGACGGCTTGTGCGAGCTAGGGGCGAAGCCGAGGCCCGACTCCGAGCGGCGAGTTACGTAGGTCAATTTGCGGTCGTTCATGGTGAGCTGGATCCTGGATGTCATCGACCAGCCCACAGCACGGGCGAGAAAGCGCGGCGACGACCTTTCGTAAGCTCGCCCGCCAAGTGTTTGAGGTAATGCTTGAACCATGCACACTCCTCATCCTCGTCAATTATATCTATTTGCCATTTTTTTAATCTTACTACCATGTGTTGTGTGTCGATATAGTTTACTGATGTCGATCCCATCTACGATTACACGCATGGACATTTGATTTGCCCACAGTTGGCAATCCACGCTCCATAGATGACAGAATGTAGTTTTGATCCCTACTATTTGTCATGAACCTAGTTCTTTATTGTTTGAGGTAGTTCTTGAATAGTATGTTATCACAGACTCACGGCATAAGAAACTCTGAACTTCTCTTCTAAAGTTATGTATTATCAGTGCTGTGATTTTTTGTTAAATGGGAGTACTTCATATAAGAGTTGAAAATTTTATTCTACACTGTTGATAAACAATATCAGTACTTTCATCAGAAACTAAGGTTTGAATAATAATTTACAATCAAATTGTTTCTTTATCCATTGTTTTGTTTGCTTAAAAATCATTTACACTAGTAGATGTGTCAGTAGCACCAGATGATCTGTCAATTTTATTGGAATAATTAGACCAGCTTAATTACCTCGGTAGTGTCTGCCACAAGATTTCAATCTTACGTTGCTATTAGGGAATCTCATGTTCAGATGAAATGCAAGATTCACATGGAGACAGATTGCTGAAGTTTCGGTACAGGTTGCTTGGGATAGCTGCCATCCAAAGGGCTCACCTTCGGCAGCACTCAAGAATGACTGCCATTAGGGAGGGGGATGCTAATACAAAGTTCTTTCATATAAAGGCAAATGCACGAAGACGGAAAAATCATATACAGTCCATTCGCACCGACAGGGGAGTAATACACAACCATTTTGACAAGCAGAATGAGCTCTACTCTTACTTTTCGGAGCTCCTGGTACTAAAAAGCAGAGGCCACATTCTCTAAATTGGGAGGGGTTGCAGATTCCTCGTCACGACTTGAGTCAATTGGAAGAGCCTTTCCACTCCAATGAGGTCAAGGATGTAGTGTTCTCCTTGCCCCCTGAGAAGGCACTGGGACCCGATGGTTTCACAGGGCTCTTTTATAGAACATGTTGGGAGATAGTCAAGGACGATCTTATGGAGGCGCTGTCCCAATTATTTTGCCTCAATGGTCAGAATCCGCGGCTCCTGAATTCGACCAATATTGTTTTGTTGCCCAAGAAACAGGACGTTTCTAGGATCTCAGATTACAGACCTATCAGCCTCATTCACAGCGTAGGGAAGATTTTCTCCAAGATCCTGGCGACGAGGTTGGCACCTCTCCTGCATGACTTGGTTCCCAACAACCAGTCTGCTTTCATCAAGAAAATATTGATATAGGATAATTTCTTGTACGTTAAGAATCTAATTAATGAGCTACACACTAAAAGAACACCGGCACTCTTCATTAAACTAGACATAGCTAAGGCCTTCGACTCTGTCAGTTGGGAATTCCTTTTGGAACTCCTGCAGCACGTGGGATTTGGCGCACGTTGGCGAGAGTGGATTTCGATGATTCTGGCTTCATCTACTTCCTGAGTATTGCTAAATGGCATCCCTGGACAGATCATTCAGCACAGGAGAGGTCTGCGACAGGGTGACCCTCTTTCTCCGATGCTTTTCATTCTAGCCATGGACCCGCTACAAAGAATAATCTCCAGGGTAGTTGACGAAGACCATATCAGGCAGATTCCTTCCAGGTCGGCGAGGATGCGCATATCTTTTTATGCCGACGATGCTGTCATTTTTGCCAACCCTGTCCGGGAAGAACTAAGGATTATACAGGAGGTGCTAAACATTTTTGGGGATGCCACATGCCTTCACACTAATTTTCACAAGAGTGAGATATACCCCGTTCAGTGCGGTGATCTTGACATGGGGACTGTACTACAGGACTTCCCAGCTCTTTCCAAATGTTGCTCTTTCCAAATGTTTTCCTTGCAGGTATTTAGGTCTACCACTCCGACCTACAAAACTGAAACGTTCGGACCTACAACCGCTTATCGACAAGGTCCGAAACCGTTTGGCAGGATGGAAAGGGAAATTGCTTTCTAGGGCGGCCAAGATGGTTCTTACAAATTCCGTCCTCACGTCGCTAGCTGTCTATCACCTAACGGTGTATCCGCTAGCCAAATGGGACACAAAGCGGATTGACAAACTTAGAAGAAGCTTCATTTGGAGAGGTGAACAGGAATGCAGCGGGGGTCATTGTTTAGTTAGTTGGAAAAAAGTCTGCAGACCTAAGAGCCTAGGTGGCCTCGGAGTAAAGGATCTCACCATCTTTGGGCGGGCTCTTCAGGTTCGTTGGCTTTGGTACGCCTTCAAAGAACAGCACAGACCGTGGATAGGGATGTCATTGCCATGTGACAATTCAGATCGTCGATTTTTTGATGCGAGCACTAAGTTGACGTTGGGAAACGGTGAATCGGCAAGCTTCTGGGAGTCCAATTGGCTACAAGGAGCCTCTCCACGCGATTTGGCACCTTCTTGCTATCGGTTAGTCCGGACGCGTTGACGTTCGGTCAAGGACGAGCTTGTCAGCGTGAACTGGCTTAGGCCGCTACGCAAGATTAATTCTCAAACACAGCTAGAGGAGTTCGTTCACCTATGGCAGGCCATCCAGCAGGTCCAGCTTCATCCAGACATGCCGGACAATGTTATTTGGAAATGGACACCAAATGGGGAGTACTCGGCCAGATCTGCTTACAGGGCCCAATTCATTGGTTCTATTTCGGATGGTAACCATAGGCTTATTTGGCATGCCAATGCGGAAGAGAAATGCAAATTCTTCGCATGGCTTTTCTTGCAAGACAGGATCCTCACAACCGATAAGTTGGCTCTTAGGGGATGGCCCCACAGCGCTTTATGTGCGCTCTGTGGAACATGGCTTGAATCGTCATCTCATCTCCTGCTCCTATGCCCTTTCGCAAAGCAGGTATGGAGAAATGTTTTCAGCTTGATGCATATAAATCACGCTGCCCCAAAGACTATATTGGTTGACAAAGGAGCAGCTACTTGGTGGAGGGTAGTCCGCCTTTCCGCCGCCAACGAACGTCGCAAGGAGGTGGAAAGAAAGGAATAATAGGATCTTCAATAGTTCCTATAGATCGGTGCAGTTGGTCGTTGATAACATTGTTCGGGATGTCAACAGCCGTAGGAACTCCCTCGCCTTTGCATTTCGCTTTAACTCTCCGCCCCCCTAGCGCTTAAGGCTGGGCTTCCCGCTATCGTTGTACTCTCTAGGTTGATTGTATCTGTTGTCTTCGCTTCTTAATGTATTTGGCAGAGCTCCTGCCGTCTTTCTTTAAAAAAAACAGATTGCTGAAGAAGAAATGTGGATATGTTTGCCAATCACCTGCTAGCTACATCGTCTATGCAGATCTGAAATTCTGGTGGTGCAGCAACAGTAACATGGTGGCCAAAGAGGCATGAGGGCATGGGATGAAGTATTGGTTTTGATCATCAATAAATTTGAAAGGAGTCTCGTAAGTAGATTATTATTTTTTGAAGAAACAGGAGAAAAACAGGGGAGATCTGTAGAAGATTCAAGACATGGTGCTTGGTAAGTCTGCCCTCTCATATTATCTCCTATATTTAATTGTTCCAACGATTTTTTTTTTCAATATCTAAATCGAAAGATAGTTATCCTAACACATATGCACTTCTAAGTTCGAATCTTTTCTTGCTATTTTGCAGGAAGGTGCCATCTTATTGGAGGCTTTGAGCTTAGCCACCACCATAGAAATGCATGGTTAGCTAGCCTGTGTCTAGGTTGTAATTAGTGAGCTACTCAATGCTTAGCTGATTGTGATTTCCTAACATACTTAGAGCGACTATTATGAGAAAAATGTCGATCATTACTCTTTGTATATTTCTTTCTAGAGCACCTCATTGCATCAAAACAATGTTATATGATTACTACTAAAAAGAAGACAGGCTGTTGTGTTTTTAACTATGTATTTCATTGTTTTCTTTGATTGTGTGTCTACCTACGATTGAAAAGGATACACATACACAGACTATTATGAGAAAAATGTCGATCATTACTCTTTGTATATTTCTTTCTAGAGCACCTCATTGTATGAAAACAATGTTATATAATTACTACTAAAAATAAGACAGACTGCTGTGTTTTTAACGATGTATTTCATTGTTTTCTTTGATTGTGTGTCTACCTACGATAGAAAAGGATACATATATATATATATATATATATATATATATATATATATATATATATACATACATATATTATATAGAAATGCTATTCTATAGCTGCGTGTAGAATAAGCTTACCGACCGAGCTCGCACGCGATTTTAATTAGTGCAATGGACTGTCCGGTTGACTAAATCCATTACGTGGCAAAACTACTGGTAAACGTGTTTGAATATGAATGACTAATAAATGCTAGTTAGTGTTTGTATATGAATTTGTCTCTTTTTTTGATTTAACCATAACTTTCAAATGAGAATGATTTTGGTCTTCAAAATTTTTAGGATTGTAGAATCTCACATCCTCTACATATGATAATTTTTTGAGAATTTTTCAAAATTTGTACATGTGTTTTTCATGAACTTTAGAAAACACTACATATGTGGCCTTTTACTATTCAAACAAATGACATGTTACGAGCTATTACACCAGATGTTACTACACAGAAATAAAGTGTTAGACAACAGCTTTACACAGGCTGTAGTAACACATTGAGTAATAGACAGTAAAATGCAGCTTTCTTGACAGTAAAAGGTAGTATATGCTGCTGTTTGGCACTTTGTTATTTTTATATCTCTCAAATCCGATTGAATTTGGTTTTAAATTTTACAGGGTTGTATCATATCACCTCCCCTACGTGTGGTAATTTTTTGAGAATTTTTTACAGTAAAATATTATTTTTTATAGTAAAAAATAGTATATATACTGCTGTTTGGTACTTTGTTATTTTCATATCTCTCAAATCCGACTGATTTTGGTCTTCAAATTTTGCAGGATTGTAGAAGCTCAACTCCCCTACGTGTGGTAATTTTTTAAGAAATTTCCAAATATTTTACTACGGGTCTGACAAATAGAACTAAATTTTTATTCATGGAAACCAACTGTACACATTTTCAAAAATTCTAAAAAAATTACTATAGATATGGGAGGTGATATTATATAACCCTGAAAAATTTTAAAATCAAAATCAATACCAGCTGAAAAATACAAATTCGGTTGACTAGTGATTTTTCACTGTCTACTGCTTTGTCAATTTCATATCTTTCAAATGCAACTGAGTTTGGTTTTCAAATTTTGTAGAGTTGTAGAAGCTCACGTATCCTACATATGATAATTTTCTGAGATTTTTTGAAAACTTATACATATGATTTTCATAGACTTTACACCATATAGCTGCTGTGTATAGCTTGTAGTCATATATTGAGTAAGAGGCAGTAAAATGCAGCTTTCTTGATAGTAAAAAGTAGTATATGCTGTTATTTGACACTTTGTTATTTTCATATCTCTCAAATTCGATTTAGTTTGGTTTTTAAATTTTACAGGGTTGTAGAATATCACCTCCACTACGTGTGGTAATTTTTTGAGAATTTTTCACAGTAAAGTGTTATTTTTTTATAGTAAAAGATAGTATATGCTGCTGTTTGACACTTTTTTATTTTCATATCTCTCAAATCCGATTGAGTTTGGTCTTCAAATTTTGCAAGATTGTAGAAACTCAACTCCTCTACATGTGGTAAGTTTTTGAGAATTTTCCAAATATTTTACTGCGGGCCCAACAAACAGAACTAAATTTTTATTCATGAAAACCAACGGTACATATTTTCAAAAATTCTAAAAAAATTACTATAGATATGGGGTGAGATTATACAAACCTGTAAAATTTGAATATCAAAACCAATACCAGCTGAAAGATATGAAAACGATAAATTCGGTTGACTAGTGATTTTTCACTGTCTAGTGTTTTGTCAATTACATATCTTTCAAATGCGATTGAGTTTGATCTTTAAATTTTGTAGAGTTGTAGAAGCTCACCTATCCTATATATGGTATTTTTTGAGATTTTTAAAAAATTTATGCATATAATTTTCATAGACTTCACACCATATAGCTATTGTGTACAGCATGTAGTAACACATTGAGTAAGAGGCAGTAAAATGCAGTTTTCTTGACAGTAAAAGTTTGTATATGCTGCTGTTTGGTACCTTTGTTATTTTCATATTTCTCGAATCCAATTGAGTTTGGTTTTCAAATTTTATAGTGTTGTACAATATCATCTCCCCTACGTGTGGTAATTTTTTGATAATTTTTCACAGTAAAATGTTATTTTTAACGGTAAAAGATAGTATATGTTGCTGTTTGATATTTTGTTATTTTCATATCTCTCAAATCTGATTGGGTTTGGTTTTCAAATTTTACAGGGAATTTTTTGAGAATTTTTTACAGTAAAATGTTGTTTTTTTAATGGTAAAAGATAGTATATGGTATTGTTTGTCACTTTGTTATTTTCATATCTATCAAATCCAATTGTTTTTGGTCTTCAAATTTTGTAGGATTGTAGAAACTCAACTCCCCTCCGTGTGGTAATTTTTTGAGAATTTTTCAAATATTTTACTGCAGGTCCGGTAAACAAAACTAAATTCTTATTCACAAAAACCAACGGTACACATTTTCTAACATTATGAAAAAATTACTATAGATAGGGGAGGTGAGATTATACAACCTTGTAACATTTGAATATCAAAATCAATACCAGCTGAAAGATATGAAAAAGACAAAGAAGAAACAGATTCATTTACAAACTACAATGTGCATTAACTAGGTGGGTTGACTAACGTATAAACTAGTAACTGATTCGGTAGTAATTCAATCTGTTGTTCTATAGTAAAACGTATTTATGATTTACTACTGAATTGGATTCAATCGTTATGGTGTATTTTGCATGCACCTCGTCAGAAAATTCATCAGTTGTTCTGTAGTAAAGTGTTTTGTGATTTACTACTGGGCTGCATTTACTGAGGTTATTTGCAACGCAGTAACTCAGTATGGTGTTGTTTGCATGTGCTTTTCCAGCTGAAGCGTAAAGGAGTAGAATAGCGCCACCGTATATATATATATATACACATATACATCTATATATTGTATATACATATACATACAGATATACACATACATATACATGTACATATCTACATATACATACATATATGTATATGTATATATATGTATATATATAGCGCTGGCCGAAACGTACTAAAAAGCGCATGCAAACAACACCATACTGAGAAATGCAACCCGATAGTAATCAAGAATACATTTTACTGTAGAACAACAGACTCAATTACTACAAAAGTTGGTCAACACAACTAGTTAATGCGTATTGTAGTTTGTACATGAATCTATTTTTCTTTATTTACTAGCAGACTGCATTTACTAGTGTTGTTTGCAATGCATTAACTCACTACGTTTCGGCCAGTGCGTGGATTTTACTTCTCTGGCCGAAGCGCAGAATAGCTATTCTACGCTCAGGAGTAGAATAGCGCCACCGTATATATATATATATATATATATATCCTATTCTATACGTGCGTGTAGAATACGACATTCTACGCGTCGGTTGGTTTTGCAGTCCGATTGAGCCCAGCGTTGCACTAATTAGCGCTATGGAATTCGCGACCGAGCCTTGGAATATTAATCGTTCGGAATTAATGCATGCATGTGTGTGACCGAGAGATGCAAAGATGTATACATGAATATGATTTCTATTTGTTTTAGCCATAACCTTTTATTCGCATATTCGATTCACGAAAAATTTCACCATTAGATTACTGCCAAATGTACATCAATTTACTACCGTATGATAGTAAAATCTATGTATACCGATAATAACATTTATATATACGGATAGTAAAATCGGTTTTATGCGTCGAGACTTATATCAGTGTGTTGCTCTCGTCGTCAGTAATCTACTGGTGAAAACGTTTTGTGAATCGGAGCTGTCAGTAAAATGTTATGGCTAAATCAAAGAAATAACATATACATGTACAAACTATGAATGATATTTATTAGCCGACGCATGTATGCAAATGTCTTCTGTAATGGGTTGTAGTCTTTACATGAATCTGTATTATTTGATTTGGCTATAACTTTTTATTCACAGCTCCGATGCACGAACGGTTTTCACTAATAGCTTACTTACGTCGAGAGCAATATAATGATATAAGTCTCGCTAATAAACGCTGCACGAATAAGTTTTTACTGCCATTTTATTGAACGTATCGTAACATTTTACTACTGAACAGGTTGTTGGACCTCTGGTATAGTAGTAAAATCTACGTACACGGATAGTAACATCTATGTATATGAATAGTAAAATCTGTTTTATGCGTCGAGAATTATTTCAATATATTGCTCACGTCGTCAGTAAGCTACTGGTGAAAACGGTTTGTGAATCGGAGTTGTCAGTAAAATGTTATGGCTAAATCAAAGAAAAAACATATACATATACAAATTAGAATGACGTTTATTAGTCGCTGCATGTATGCAAATGTCTTCTGTAACGTGTTTCTAGTCTGTACACGAATCTGTATTATTTGATTTGGCTATAACTTTTTATTGACAGCTTCGATGCATGAACGGTTTTCACCAATAGTTTACTGACGACGAGAGAAATATAATGATATAAGCCTCGCTAATAAACGCTGCACGAATGAGTTTTTACTGCCATTGTACCGAATGCATCGTAACATTTTACTAGCGCACAGGCTGCTGGACCTCTGTTATAGTAGTAAAATCTATGTATACCGATAGTAACATCTATGTATACGGATAGTAAAATCTGTTTTATGCACTGAGACTTATATCAATATGTTGCTCTCGTCATCAGTAAGCTACTGGTGAAAACAGTTTGTGAATTGGAGCTGTCAGTAAAATGTTATGGCTAAATCAAAGAAAAAACATATACATGTACAAACTACAAATGGCATTTATTAGTCGGCGCATGTATGTGTTCACAGTAAACGTTTACGTTCATATTAGCTAGTTCAGCGACACAAGATTACGGCTCACGCGTAGAATAGTAAAACTACGAGCAAACGCAGATTAGCGCTACTATATCTCACAAAGTAGGGAGTATTTCGCAAAACGAAGAGTATGTACGTTTAGTATACAAGTATATAAGACTATCTATGTGGTATATACTTTTGTTTAGAGGTGGTATGTATGTTTTTTTTTGACATACTCCTTTTTATGTGCATATACGAAGGTATTTGCAAAATACACTAAAATCTATGGACTCCTTTGCAATTTTTTCATGTGGCTCATATTGGAGTATCTTATAATTAGTATATGAGTGTACCCAAAGTGATAAAAAAAGTATTTCAAGTTCGTTTAGGTGGTATTTCAGAGGTGAGAGTAATTACAAACTACACCCGAGAGTAGAAGGTATTATATTATATTATATTATATTATATTATATTATATTATATTATATTATATTATATTATATTATATTATATTATATTATATTATACTATACTATACACTCTCAGGAGTACATACTCCCATCTCTAATATACCACCTAAACAACATCTTATACCCCTTTATTACTTTCAGTATACTTTAATAATAATTCTAAGATACTTCAAATTGACATGGTTGAAAAAATTTAATCGAAGCCCTTTATTTTTGCTATATAGCCTTCTCTATATGTAAAAGGAGTGTATATACAAATTATGCTATAAAAAGTGGACCATGCGAGCTAGCCTAAATCATATTATAAAAATCAGAGGAGTGCGCCGAAGTCAATTTGCCCAGAAAATGGGCTCCTGGGCCGATGGCTAGCCGAAGGAAAACCAGTACATCATTGGGATACTTTGGATAAACTGGAGTACATATATGAGAGACCAGTGCTAAAACCTTTTCTCGATCGCGTGGTTTGCCTCCTCTCTCGCGGCCGTGTGTTGGTCAGCGTGGTATGGAGTAGCTTTCCCTTGCAGCCTATGCTTATTGGTTAGCTAGTGTCATTGGCCTTCGGCTTCTTACCCAAGCAAATTCGGAAATGAAAGCAGAAAAAATTCTCGAAACTTGGTTTAGTATCAAGGTTCTTCTCTTCCAGCCCCGGGACGATCTGACCTCTTTCCTGGGCTCTGCTCGCTCGTCTACGCTCCGATATAACTCAGCGGTAGAGTGTCACCTTGACGTGGTGGAAGTCATCACTTCGAGCCTGATTATCCCTAAACCCAATGTGTGTTTTTCTATTTTGAATACTTGGAATCAATCCCTTGAAACCGAACGAACCGGCAAACAATTGCCGTAAAGCGTCTCTTCCTAAAACCTATCATACAGTGCCAGGCAGGTGGTGGACTCATTTTTGGATTAGGGAAGGGAAGAAGAGTTAGTTCTCGATGGGCAATAAATCATATTGATGAAAAATCACCAAGGAGCATGAAACAAAACACATAACTTATGAAAAACAGAAGGAAACATCGGCTCTTCCGAGATCTTATGTAAGGAAAGGAATACTAGAAAAAGTAGAAAACTCGATATATAATGGTTTCATACTCTAGGAGATGGTACTCCCACTCTTAGGCAGGTAGTACGGGCCCTTTGACTTCCAGCTATGTGCTGTGTGCGACTCCCGCGAAGCGAATGAAGGGAAGCTATATATATATATATATATATATATATATATATATATATATATATATATATATATATATATATATATATATATATATATATATATCCGGAATGGGGCACCATGGTGCCTAGGCACCATGATTTCAAATGTGCAAATTCAAACCATATTCGAGTATAATTTTCAAAAATTTCAGTTTTAGGGTATATACCCATCTTTAACAATTCAAATGAAACACATACCTTTGAAAAAATATACTCGAATTCAAAGATTTTGAACGAGTTTGGATCACATGCTTTGCTGATTTATATATAAAATCAACACATACCTACAACCAAACTATCATCAAAAAGGGAAACTATATTTTGAATTTCAGTTCAAACTTGTTTGAACTAGTTAGTAAACTGGTTAAACTCAGTATCCTAAAAATTTAAAAAAAAATCGCATGAAAATACATAGGAAAAATATCCTTTTTAGATCATGGTGCCTGGGCACCATGGTGTCCCAAGTAATTATACTATATATATATATATATATATATATATGTGTATGTATGTATGTATGTATATGTATGTATGAAAGCCGAAATGGGGCATCATGATTTCAAATACGCGAATTCAAGTCATATTCAAGTATATTTTTCAAAAAAATTAGTTTTAGGGTATATAGCCATCTATAACAATTCAAATGAAACACATACCTTTGAAAAAATATACTCGAATTCAAAGATTTTGAACAAGTTTGGATCACATACTTTGATGATTTATATATAAAATCAGCACATACCTACAACCAAACTATCATCAAAAAGAGAAACTCTAGTTTGAACTAGTTATTAAACTGGTTAAACTCGGCATCCTAAAAATTTCAAAAAAAAATCGTATGAAAATACATAGAGAAAATAACCTTTTTAGATCATGGTGTCCAGGCACCACGGTGTCCGAAGTAATTATAATATATATATATATATGAATTTGGAAGTAATATCGCAAATTGTTTTTTTTTTTGTTTTTTATATGTCTATTGCGACGATAGAGTTTGTGGTAATAGTCCACTGCTACAACATCTCGGTACGGCGCAATAGGTTATTGCAACGAAAAAGTGGTCGTTGCAACAAGCTACTACCAGGTCGATTGTTGCAACAGGCTATTACCACAAAAAGTATTTTGTGTCAATATGTATATACTGCAACGTTTTCAGGTTGTGGAGATAAAATGCTATTGCAACACTAAAATTGTTGGAATATCATATTTTACTACCATGATTTAAATTTTGTTGCAATATGTTATTACCACGGTGTTTATTGCAACGGTTGGGAACGAATTTAATATCATTGCAATATATGCATATGGCAACGATTTTAGGTTTAATGCAACAATTACTTTTGTTGCAATAAATAGGTTTCCTTGTAGTGTCGATGCACTTCAAGCCCTTGCAAGAGACGAGCTTCAACCGTGATGGAGTTGGGATTCTCCGTGCCATTGCTTTTATTCTTCTTTCTCAAGCATTGTGCAATGGTGATCCTCTGCATTTACTTGATCACTAGTTTCGAAGCTTCTGCGTGTTGGTGGTGGGAGGCGTTGTCCTTCGCTCGGCAGCGGTGTGTGTTTTGGTGCATAACAGTTAGTCGGTGTTGTGGTATAGTGCTTGTTGGTGTTATGCTGCTTAACCAGTTGTTTTAGAGAGGTTCCTTCCCCGTCTATAGTGTACTAGGTAGGGAGGCGCGCGATGCTGCGCCCGGTGGAAAAATTCGGCCTAAATTTTTCTGTAAAAAATGCAATTCCATTTTTCTTGGAGTTGTTATTTTTAAATCGACTGGTTAGGAGCCGTCGGTGAATTTGCATAACGTAATTCCAATCTTTTGTGTCGAAAGAATCGGTAGCCAGATCTTGAATTTGCGAACTACGGTTTTTTACAAAATAACCGCCAAAAGGACTTGTTCGCGATTTTAGAATCTTCCGGATCAAAAGAACCAAAGATCCGGACGATTTTGCGGAATTATGGGTCATTTTGCAAAATAGCGGTAAAGGGACATTCGCAATTTTAAAATTTCGAGGTCCTTTTGCAAAACACCGATGGAAGGATCTACTGGTAATTCGAAGTCTAGGGTCCTTTTGCAAAACACCGTGGAAGGGCCTGTTCGCAATTTTAGAATTTATGGGGTCCTTTTTTACAAAATACCGGTAGATGGACCTATCTGCGATTTCGAAATTTTCGAAGGGGCTTTTCGCAAAAAAATGTACCTTGTGGGCTGCATGTGCTCCATTTCTTCCCGGCGTAATAGAGGTACTAGCCATAATAGCGCGCTACGCCGCGCCGCTGCAGAGATGATCTATCGGTATGAATATGTCGTCTAAAGTAGTGGGGTCGTAGTCTTGAATTTGTGATAGAAGTTTGGATGGGTAAAATACAGACGTATGTTCAAAGTGAATAACGTTAAAAAGTTGTTTTGTTAATTGGTCCCACTGGTTGTATATATATATATATATATATATATATATATAGCATACGCAGTATGGTAAGTTCCGTATTTGTATCGAGAGCGTAATCCGTGGTTAGTCTAACCAATGTATGAGGTTTATTCGATAAGGTGAGTTGTGTTTTTTGAAGGGATTTTCTATGATATGGTGTGAAACGATCATCGTTCTGTACGGGATTAAACAAATCGGGGCTAAATAATAATCCAGTTGTAGAGCAGTTGAATTCCAAAAGTGTCTTAATTGCTAGTTACGTACAATACGTATGCACTTAGAGCAGAGAAACAAATATGTGTCCATTGGTTGAGCAACGTTCTACTCGTGACCGATTACGCGTTCTTTAAGGACACTATACGTTATTGGTTCGGATATTGGAAACAGACTATAAGCTACATATGTATAGGTATGATTAAAGTCATAGTGAAGGGCTGATAGGAGCCGTCGGCGAATGTGTGGATTTTTTTTGAGAAAACCGTAGAGGGATTTAAACGCCATCTATTTTTTTTTGCGTAAAAATGGGTCGGTAGGACCCGTTGGCTAATTTGTGAACTGCTATAAACCTTCGGCGAATCTGTATTTTTTTGTTTTTTTTTCGGGTCTATTCTGCAAAAAAAAGCGATTTAAACGTCAATTAGTTTTTTTTGCGTAAAAATGGGTCGGTAGGACTCGTCGACTAATTTGTGGACTGTTATAAACCTTCGACGAATCTGTGTTTTTTTGGAAGAAAACCGTGTCCATTTTGAAAAAAATAATTTAAACGTCATTTAGTTTTTTTGCGTTAAAATGGGTTGGTAGGACCCACGGCGAATTTGTGGACTGCTATAAACCTTCGGCGAATCTGTATTTTTTTTGGAGAAAACCGTGGACGTATGGTTTGTTTTTTTCAGGTCCATTCTTTTTTTTGCGTAAAAATAAGTCGGTAGGACCCATCGGCTAATTTGTCGACTGCTATAAACCTTCGACGAATATATGTTTTTTTGGAAGAAAATCGAGGATGTATTTTTTTTGTTGGGTCTATTATGTAAAAAACGATTTAAACGACATTTAGTTTTTTTGCGTAAAAATGGGTCGATAGGACCCGTCGGCTAATTTGTAGACTGCTATAAACCTTCGACGAATCTGTATTTTTTTTGGAAGAAAACCGCGTCCATTCTGAAAAAAATGATTTAAACGTTATTTAGTTTTTTTTTTGCGTAAAAATGGGTTGGTAGGACCCGTCGGAGAATTTTTGGATTGGTATAAACCTTCGGCAAATCTGTGTTTTTTTTAAGAAAACCGCGGACGTATTTTTTGTTTTTTTTGGATCTTATAAAAACCTATGAGAGGACCTAAACATAATTTAGTTTTTTTCGGATCCTTTCCGTTAAAAACCGACCGGAGAACAATTTTAAATTTTTCGAAGGGCCTTTCCGTGAACCTGCTGACGTGGCATGGCTGAGGGCGCTAGAATTCTCTCCGCTTTAAAGTATAGTATACATTATTCCTGTTGGGATCGGTGTTTGTTCATTTTTCTTTGTTTTACTCTTACTTTATAATTACAATAGGTAGCTCTCATGCCTGTTCGTTTTAAAAATATATATTTGTATTATTATTCTCCCTATTTAGCTAGCTAGCAGTTAACTTACATTAACATAAACTCCACTTTTCCTTGTCTATGACTGGGCATATACAATAAGGCCATGTCAGCTGACTCTTAACCTGTACACATCAGCTTTGATCTATGTGGAGGAGTGAGAAAAGAGAAAAGAGAAGAGAGCTGGCTCTTATTTAGTAGCCAGCTTTGCACGAGAGCATAGGTAGATCATTTATGTACAAGAGAGAAGAGATAGTTATTGCACAACATCTAAAGACAACATTTAGAGACAGTTATTGTACAAACTGACTTTTAGTTTACTATTAGCCAGTAGTTGATTTTACTATTGTACTTGCCCTTAGAGAGACTGAACAGAAGATAATAATTTTTATTAGCAGTAGGATCTAACAAGTGTACCCTTCCCATTTACCAATAAGCTCATTCATTCATGGGGATCGGTGAGAAATAAAAAAACACTTACGTGCAGAAGATGTATAGTAGTTATATATATATGGTGCCTTCAGAGATTCAGATAGTGCGTACAGAACTACAGATTGGAACAGAATAGTCGCTTCTAGCTACTAGCTAGTGCATGCTGCTCCTGTATACGGACGCGGTTCCATGGAGTAGTCCTCGTGGGTCCGGGTAGTTTGATCGAGACTACGCATAGTCCGGATAGGTTAAAAAGTTTGCTACAGTAAAATCATCACAGTTGATTGCTACGGTGTTCTATCGAAAACCTAACCATCGCTTTTCGATCGGACGATTCCGCGATACCGTTTAAGTTGCAGTGCCGTGGGACTGCAAGGGAGCCGCCTCCCCTATATACATTGCTTTCTGCAGCTGCAAACCTTCTGAAGACTGAAGTATATAGCCTGCATTCCCAAATTCTGTCAGCTGCATCATGAATGCAAATCAGCCAGAGGTCAAATCCAACGAGACGGTTAATTCTAAGTACGCACATGCCTCCAGAATGTTATGTGATTGAGCTATGTATCCATCATGCACAGCCTTCAATTCATATGAATAGTTATATGAATCAATGCATGGCAGTATTAAACTTGATACTTGGTTAAAAGTTTGCTAGTACTATGCAGTGCCACTGCATCTATGATATCTCATTCTCAGGTTCGTTTTATGTGTGTTCAAATGTCGACATAAAAGTTTAGCTGGGCGCTGATGCATGATTACTCGAGTTATGTTTCGTCATTCAACTTTGTGGCGCATAGCTTTAACAGTTAAGATTCTGCTCCGCTTTTGTTCTGTGAAGAGTTGTGTGTGCATTGCTAGTCATTTCTAGCTACTTCAAGATCGTAGTGCACGGAAGCCTGATCTTATTATATTTAGTAATACTTTTCCTTTTGGACGAAGAGAAGCGCATGACCGACAATAGCTATCACATATCAGGCAACTGTTGATGATCTTCAAGGAGATCAAATGATATTTAGTGCCATTGTGGTGCATAAACACCATGGTTGGAGCAGGACCGGATGGTGCTTAATTGCGTCCATCTGTAACAGCTTAGCCAGTAATACTGAGCTTAGATTACTGAAACTAGCTACATATCCAGGTAATTAAGTAACTACTAGTTAACTAAAGCTTCAAGAAGGAACACAGCATACCAAGCCAGCAAAAACCGTATGTTCATCTACTAATACTCTGGCGACCCATCCGTCAGTCGATTTTACAAGTAAGCATGGATGCACGGGCCACCAGAATGACAGGAACAGAAAGCTTGTCTATGCATGCATGGTGTGCCGTCGTGTGAAGACCAGGATACATACACTGATTTAGCTAGTGCCGACCCTAAGGGTATGTACAATAAGACTACGTCAGCTGGCTCTTAACCTGTACACATCAGCTTTGGTCTATATGGAGGAGTGAGAAAAGAGGAGAGAGAAGAGAGCTGGCTCTTATTTAGTAGCCAACTTTGCACGGGAGCATAGGTAGATCATTTATGTACAAGAGAGAAAAGATAGTTATTACACAATATCTAGAGACAACCTTTAGAGACAGTTATTGTAAAAACTGGCTTTTAGCTTACTATTAGCGAGTAGTTGATTTTACTATTGTACTTGCTCTAAGGGCTCGCTTTGCCGCCTTTAATTTGTTTCCTTTCACGACACAGTTCCTGCAGACAAGTGCATGCAGTACTAGTACTAGCCAGAGAGGAGAACATATATGAGAAGGCAACTCATGTGAGAAAATACTATTATGCGGCCTAGGACACGAGATTAATTAAAGAGGTTGATTAATGATTAAGGCAGCGTTCTTCTTTAGGTAGGGCCAGGGAATGCCGCTTTCCCCCTGCATTATTATTGCTTATGACTCATTGGGCCTGCTGATTAAAGCGAAAGACGTAGCGGAATTAAAAGGCTCGTGTGTTATACTGTCCCCAGAGAGATCACATTATGCGACTTTCCTTTTTCTTCCCTCCCGACATCGTAGGATGTGAGCGAGATTCCGAGCAATTTGCCTCTGCCTGCCTGTTTCGAGCTCAGCACACCACATCGATCCGTCGGTCAGGCGAAACCTGTATCAACTTCAACATCACTCGCTCGAGCAATCACCCGACTAACCTGACAGGCGGCTGGTTCATTGTTAATACACTACCAACATACTCGAAACTCAAAAGTGAATGCCATGCTGCAAGTTCATTCTGAATTCACATTTCAATGACGCTACTAGTCAAAAGGCACCACTAAGTAGCAATCATCTGATAAAGACTGAAGACTGGACAAAATATTGAAATCTAAGACTTTACAATACATTAGGTAGCTCAAACTCGAAAGCATAATGTGAAATTAACAACAAACAAAAACATACATCGTTGCATACATACATACATACATATATATGTACATACATATATATATATATGTATATATATGTATATGTATATATATATATATGTATATATATGTATATGTATATACATATATATAGGAAGCCGGAATGGAGCACCATAGTGCCTGGGCACCATGATTTCAAATGCGCAAATTCAAGCCATATTCGAGTATAATTTTCAAAAATTCCAGTTTTAGGGTATATACCCATCTATAACGATTCAAATGAAACACATACCTTTGAAAAAATATACTCGAATTCAAAGATTTCGAACGAGTTTGAATCACATGTTTTGCTGATTTATATATAAAATCAGCACATACCTACAACCAAACTATCATAAAAAGGGAAACTATAGTTTGAATTTCAGTTCAAACTTGTTTGAACTAGTTAGTAAACTGGTTAAAATCGGTATCCTAAAAATTTCAAAAAAAATCGCATGAAAATACATAGAAAAAATATCCTTTTTAGATCATAGTGCCCAGGCACCATAGTGTCCCAAGTAATTATACTATACATATATATATATATACACACACGTACATGTATGTGTATACATATATACATATACAATATATGCATGTACATGTCCGTTTATACATATATATATACACATATGTGTATACATATCTCTACTACTTCTAATTAGGAGTTGGTGACGGTCGTCCGTTCTCCACCCTCGCGCTTCCTCTTCCGCCAACCTCCCACGCGTCTTCGAAGCGATGAACTCCATTTTCCACGTAGAAAAATCACTCTCTCAAGTTCCAACCACCCTGCGTGGAGCGTGCACCGGACAAGAAAGACAGACCTGCATTGCGGCGCCGGCCATGGCTCCCCTCCTCCTCGCCCCTTCGCCCGACCGCAAGCCCCGTCTCCCGCGCTCTCCCCGCCCGCCCGACGCCAAGGTCTTGCCTTTCCTTCCCCAGGTACCTCCCTGCCCTCCAATGCCTCGCGGGGCCCACGCCTTCATCATCTCCTCCGCCACCGTCGCCGCCGATCGTGCCTCGGTGGCACGCTGCGCTCTCCGCCGTGGCGGAGCTGTACCCGGTGTATATCACGACTGGCGCCATCGTCGTTGTCACGCGACCCGAGACGTTCTGGTGGTTCGTTGCGATGAATCCTCGGCCTCCCGAAAACCCCTTTCCCCATGCCTTCTGCATCTGCCACACACCCCAGGAACATGCCTCCGCCGCGACGCCTGCTCCAGCATCCTACCCTCTCCTCCTCCTACTCCGTCAGGCTCACCTCACTGCACCCCAACTTTGGGTGTGTCATCGCTCGCCCCCAGCTCGAGACGGACAACGTGGAGTCCTGGCTTGTTGGCGAGGAGTTCCTCTACACGCAAGGCACACCTTGCGCCAAGCTCCTCCCTTCGAGAAGGCAGGCGAGCACGCCCGCGGCCCCAAGGCCTACCTCAACCTTGAGCCCGAGGATTGCTACAGGGACAGCACCACTGTCACCTCCCTCGTCCAGGTGCTCGACGGGATACCTTTCACTGTCGTTCCCTTCTGTTTCTCCAAATTTGCCATCATTGTGGCCAAATTATCACAGTTTTTACAAGTCATAAAACTAAACGGTGGTAGGATGAACTATGAAATAATGTGGTTTCTCAATGTACCTTGTTGATATTTGTGGTATATTTCATATTTTGTTAATATATTATCACTGGCCTGAACTATGAAATATATATTTTGTTATCATATTTGTGGTATCATATTTATGGTAAGGTCTTCTTATCTTGAACTATAAAATATTAATATTTTTCCCTACCTCTTTTGACAGAACTTTCATGATTAGTATCTATTGTTCGAAATTTTATTCTCTTTAGATATTTCTGCAACGACATTTACAACGCACAACCAGTTATAGATTTTGCAATTGCATATCAAAATATCCTAGATGCATTGAGGCAACAACTTGTCTGATGAGAGAGTATTAAAATATGAATATTTGTAGCACTTTCATCACCTTTCTTATTCTAATGTTGATGGATTCCAAGGCAAAATCCAATTCCATCAACAGTTCGTCTTGAAAGTTGTCATGCTTTGATTTATCTTCCACTTCATCCTCATCCCCGAATGAGAATACCATATACACCCTATTTTCACTCTGGTCTTGTATAGGAACAAGATCACTATATCTGGTCATGTTCCTGTACAAGACCACAGTGAAAATAGGCCGCATATTGTATTCTCATTTGAGATGATGATGAAGTGGAAGATAAGTCAAAGCATGACAATTTTTTGGACGAACTGTAGATGGAATTAGATTTTGCCTTGGAATCATCAACATTAGAATAAGGAAGAGGATGAAAGTGCTACAAATGTTTATATTTTAATACCCTCCTCATCAGACAAGCTTTTGCCTCAATGCATCTAAGATGTTTTGATATTCAATTGCAAAATCTATAACTGTTTGTGTCTTGTAAATATCGTTGTAGAAATATCTAAGGAGAATAAAATTTCGAACAACATATGCTAATCATGGAAGTTTTACCAAGAGAGTTAGGGGGAAAACACTTCACAGACGGTTCTAACTATGAACCGTCTATGAGGGAATGTTACAGACGGTTTGTAGATATAACCGTCTGTGATTGTAGATTATCACAAACGGTTTTAAGATAGAACCGTATGTGATGATTTCTCATCAGAGATGGTTCTATCCTAGAACCGTCTATGATATTCTCTCGTCACAGATGGTTCGTAGATAGAATCGTCTCTGATGTTAATTTTTAGTGAGGTTCAAAAACCGTCTGTGATGTGTTCTTCTTATCACTAATACATGTTTACAGACGGTTTACGAAACCGTTAGTGATGAGGTTTTTGAACCGTCTGTGATGAGTTTTTATATAGTAGTGATAAAAATACGACTTATATTTCTGAACAGGAAGTAGCATTATACTTCAACTAAGGCATGTGTTGAAACGGCTAGACTGCACTTATTCAATACATTCATTAGCCTTATCAGTATACTCCTTGAGCTGGCAACTGGCTGCACGTTCACTACGAACGCACGCACGCAGCCTTTGCTAATTGCACATCACTTCATGACCAATCCCTAATGCACCTTCCACCACTATGCATTTTGTAGTCAAATCGAAGATACTCCCGTGAGTTCTCTATGATTAAACACTTGAACTTCAGTTGGAGCCAAACTAAGGATAACTTCTCCGTCAAATTTAAATTTGGAATTTTAGGTGGAACCTTTTTTTTTTTTGGTGCTTATGGTGCCTACTTAAGAGACTTCCCATTACCTTATGTCCCTACACACTCATGCCTCCATATAATTACACAAATGTTCCTTCTGTTGAGGAAAGATTTCCATTTGATCTTAACGTTGCCCCTGATGAGACTGATGGCAATGACTCTAGAGTGGTGCTTGATCTGAACATGGAATCACCTGAAGACATCGAGTATCCATTGCATGACAGCATGTAGATTTAGATGATGTTGCTCCTGTGAGTTCAGGTAAGATCACTGACTTCCTTTGTCTTTTTCTCTCTCTCTAAAATCACGATTTTGTTTAATTATTGCTCTGTTCTTGTTACTTCACAAAAAACATGCCTGTCTCATTAGTGTTGTGATCTTGTCATTTCACAGAAAACACTAACGCAATCCAAGAGGGCCATGGAGATGGAAGGACTAAACTCCGCTTGCCAAATGAGCGCTAAGGTGGGCAGTTTACAAAGCTTTATTGGCAAAAAGTGTTAATGGGAAGAAATTGAAGAAAACTACAATGGCAGAAGTCTCATCGGCATTAGGCGTGCCTCGGTGAACCGTTCAGCAGATATGGAAGCAAGCAAAGGAGACTCCAGAAGGCGAAGAAGATATGTTGATGTGTCTCAAAGGGAAGTAATTAAAGAATTGCGGTCGGAAGAGAATCGAAGTGGACCTTACTCAAGTCAGTCAAGTTCCTTTGAGAGAAAGAACCAATTTGAGGTCACTAGCTCGAAAATTTGATGCAAGTACTACGACTCTACATAGAAAGTTGCATGAAGGCCTTCTACTACTCCGCACAAATCCTATTAAAGCGCATCTTATAGAAGAAAATAAAAAAAACACGTCTTCAGTTTTGTATTTACATGCATGCTAGAACAAGGTAGTTTACCTCATGAGCCTAAGTTTGTCGGTGTATATATATAATGTGATGCGTATTGACGAGAAATGGTTCTATTTGACTAAAAGATCGGAGAAATATTATTTGCTTCGTGAAGAAGAAGATCCCCGGTGCACATGTGTAAGAGTAAGAATTTTATTTAAAGTGATGTTTCCTGTTGCCATGGCTAGCTCGTCCAATATTTGATGACCAAGGAGAAGAAACATTTTCTGAAAGAGCTCTTTTACAATACATTAAATTCAATATGAAGAAATAGTGGGGTTTTTCCCTTTGTCACCAAAGTGCCAGCCCAAAAAGGAGAAGAAATAGGGATGCAGGTACTTTAGTGACAAAAACTAATGTCAACAGGCAAATCATGCGACCATATTTGTTAGAGAAAATGATACCGAGAATCATATATATCGAAGTGTGGCCAAGGGATGAATTAGAAAGCAGTACCATATACATTCAACAGGATAATGCAAGGACGCATGTTGACCCAAGAGATGAAGAATTCAGAATGACTATTTTGCAGTATGGCTTCGACATTCGGTTGATGTGCCAGCCATACAATTCACCTGTTTTAAATATTTTGGACCTTGGATTTGTTAGCTCCATCCAGTCAAAAGTAACACTTGTAGTGTCCCTCAAACATAGATACTCATTCAAGCAGTTGAGAAGTCATTTGAAGAATATAGTTCAAAAGATTTCGCATATATACAAAATAGGATTAGAAAGAGAAGGTTGGCTGCCTAAGGAGATTTCGTGAATATTCTCTCGTACAACATGCGCTCTTTGTGTTTTGGAAGTAGCAATTTAGTATAGTAAATATTATATTATGTCTAATGTTTTTTTTCCCATGTACTCCTCGGTTCTCCTGGCATTAGTAATATCAACATATTTTGGCATAGTTCTTGTTTATCTGCATCAGTACATATTGAAGCTTTGATGTTTCAGAAAAGTGTTAGCTTTGCAGGTGGCATAAAAAAATAGAAAAAGAAACTCAAATCCATAAGATCCTTAACTTAAAATGTTGTCAAACACATCAGATAAACTTAATCTAACAAAAGATAATCTAACAGAACACTAAAAGAACTTTGGATGATTAATTTTAGAGAGGTGCTTCAATGCTTTTCTTTTTTATAGTTACACAAATATTAAAGCATGAATGAAGGATAGATGGAGATTACTTACCCTTTCGCTTGCTTGAAGATTTGTGCAACTTTTATTAAGAGGAAAAGCATTGAAGCACTCCTCTTAATTTTAAGCATTTTCACAATAGTCCGCTAGATATCCTTGTTAGGATGAAGTTGACCATCATGGTACCAACACTAATTCAAGTCGAACCTTTCATCAATGCTGATACCAGGATTGCCACCCATATTGTTTCCATCATGTGGCGGAAAAGCTTGAACCTTGATCTTGTGCATTCTTCTTCACCCCATCTTATTTCTAAGAGTTGTGAGCTTCTTAGTTTCTTCGTTGCTCTCAAATTTTAGAGGATGGCCATGTCGACGATGATCCAGCTCTACTCTAGCCTTCAAGTGTTTGTGTTTTACTAGCAGAAGAGCTCTGTTTGTTCTTCATTCTTTTTTGTGTCTTTAGGAATAAAGGTTGCTTGAGATTAAATAGAGTGGATGGAGAAGGTGTAATTACTGTGCTCTGGCAATATGCATACGAGTTAGTCCAATCCGATCCAAACCAGTGTTGCGAAAAATGGTACGCGCTCGGCGGACGGACGTGGTATTAATTACTATACGAAAGATTAATTGGAATTTAATACGGATGATTATACGTTCTTATTAATATATTCATTTACATTTAGAATTAATTAGAAATATTTTAGTTACTCAAAGTTACCGTAAATTATCACTCTACAAAATATGGTTTTACATTTCATTATTTATACTTCATCAAAAAACATACTTCCCTAGATAATTTGAGTACTACGAACACGTCGCCACTTCTTTGAATTCCCTTCTGTCCTGTACACGATTTCTTTTATGATTGAAAGCATTTGCTATCCATCGTACTTCCCTAGATAATTTGAGTCTGGTTACAGCTACTCCCTCCGCTCTTTCTAGATGTTTGTGTTAGAATCTGCGCAGTTGGCATTTTTAAAACTTGACATAAAAGTATTTGGATTTGCTATTGGAGAAGCGATGATGCCGGAGAAGGAAGGGAGAGGCGACGACAGTGCGAGTGGAAGAGCTAGAGATGATGATGTACTTCCTCACTGCGTCGCGCCGTCGCCTTCTTGAGTTCCCCACACATGTACTCTTCATCCTAATCCATCTCCCTGCCGTCACCTCCTTCGCCGCATCGCACGATTCCACTATCCTTGCCTCGATACCTCTCGTTGAGGTCATGGCCATTAATACCACATCTTCTTATTAAGACTGCCGATAAGCAATCATTATTATCCCTCCTACGCCACCCCAACACCCGATAAATTGTCATATTTTATTATAGGGACTCTCTATATATCATTCAACTGATTTTATTTTGAAAATAATAAAATCAGTCACACTTTCAACCATACATCGAAAACACTCAACCTAGGATTGCTTTCACATCTGTGCATACATAAACCAACCCGACATTTTTAACGGGCCTACAACCCGCTTAGCTGGCCGGCCTTCAATACCTTAATGGGCTCTCTTTATCCCTTCTTATTTTTGTATTTTACAAGCTTATTGTCATTTTTGGGACCTTTTTGTCCTCTGGGCCTTCCATCATTTTCTATAGGTGTTTTTTTTCCAGAAAAACTAACGTACGGTATACTGTTTGTACGGTATACCATTTTTGCGTGGGTGAAACCTCTGAAACCTGCTATGAAACTTCTGAAACCTTTTGAAACCTGCTCTGAAACCTGCTATACTGTTGGAATCAATTCCAACGGTATAGGGTTCAGTAGTAGCGCTCTTTTTTTTTATTATTCTCTAAGCTATTTTTCATTGCTATGATCAACGAAGCATAAGAGGGCTAGAATAACAGAAAATGCAGTCATTAAATCATACAAACTTGAATCATATCCTATTTGGGCAACAAGAAAATCATATTTCAGTGCTAACATCATGTCCATGGACATTTCAACAAATTAGTACTTGATAGAAGTTGTTGAGGTCAACATATTAATACTTGATAGAACCGCTAAACTCAACAAATTAGTGACTCAGGGATGCAGTTTTTCCGAGATGCACAATGATGAAATTTTTTAGGAAATATATATTACAATAATTTATAAAATTGCAATTGAACCAAGAAACAAAGTACACAGTGATAAAAGGAAAACAAATCATTCTAAACTACAAAAAATGAGACTATTCTAGAGGTGAACCCAACAATAAAAATGATAACAAAAGACAATAGCAAAAAAATCTAGTTCACAGAAACTTAAACTATCATAGTGGTTAACCCTACAAATGACAACTTAGCACAAAGAGGACAATGAAATAAGATTTTGTACTTAATCTGTATGAGGCAGTCAACTATCCTAGTGGTTAACCCTATAATGACAACTATGGATTGTGGGACAACAAATAAAAAAAGATTTTCTTATTGCTAATGTTATTGTAGACCAAAAAAGAAGAGAGTAGAGGATGACATTAGCTTGAGCCAGCGACGGGTAGATCGACGCCTCGACAACGGTGAAATTATTGGTAGAATCACACCCCCTCTAACCTCGCCCTCTCCGTCGCACAGTCGCACTTCCACTTTGGTTCAGGAAGAAAGCTAATGGTTACACAAATAAACCCGATAGATATTACGAACCCAACAAATCAAAACAATGCAAATAACAAATCGCAAAATAGATCTGAGGTCCATCAATTCGACTGAAAAAACAAAATTAATCAGTCTACACATATATAGCAGTTTCGTTTATTACTCCCGCGTTACAAAACGGCGGAGGGGGGGTAAGGGGTTGACTGTGAGAGCCATACCTGTTCCTAAAATGCCCATGATGTCCGGAGTTATTTACCCACCAGTTGCCACTGCATATAAACCCCGGTTCGGCCTCCTCACGTTCGCCCCCACCCCCTCATTTCTCCGCTCGCCCGTCGCCGTCCTCTCTCCGCACCGGCGGTCTCGCTCGCCCTCTCCGCGCTCACGGACTCCCTCTCAGCCGGTCCCGATCTCCTTCGCCGCCTGTCCCGGAGTCCCTCGTCGGAGGAGTCTCTCCCCGCCTTTCCCATTCCCCCTCGCCGATTCGTCCCTCACAGCCCCCCGAATTCCCGTGAAGGTAACAGCTCGCCGTCGCCCCTCCATGTCCTCTCTCTTTCTGCTAATTTGTTTGGATTGTGTAGATCCATGTTGAATTTGCATATAAGAGGAAAATGTGTACGATTCGGTCCTATTTTGGTTGTGATTGTGTAGGATTTGACTAGATCTGGAATATTTACAGAGCTATCCAAGGTGATTTCGGCTGCGCTGAGATTCTGAATTTTTTATGACAGCTAAAGCTTGTGCATGTACCAACAGGAACAAGTCTTTGTAGTTTTGAGCTATGGGATGCATAGGGTAATCGCCAGTCAAGTAGAATTAGTTCCTGCGCTGAAAACAATAGGATACCAGTGATCATTAACAATTTTTCTGAACTTGCTGTATGTATTTTTGCAATCTGGGGGAAGCACCTGAACATTCCCTTGTAATTGTTGTACATGCGACAATTGTATAAAGAAATTTCAGAAATTTGTGTACAAATAGAAAGGAGTTAGAAACAAATACACTTAAAAGTGTTCAGACCAGAGGTAGCATAATCTTTTTGCCTCCTATCCTCTCTTTGAGGGTTTTGGGAGTCAACCTCCTACCAAACAGGCCCTTAAACAGGGAGGTATTTCACCTCATGCCCGACTCTCGACGTGCGCCCCTCCGAAAAGGTACGGCACGAACAAGACCACAAGGAGCGGCCGAGACGTTGTTCTCCACCTCTTCCCTTCATTTCCACCGTTCGCCAGACCTGGTCCCCCCTTCTCCGGCGGCCTGGCGCGGTGAGCTCTTCTCCGCCTCTTCTCCTCTCCTTCCTTCGTTTCCACCGTTCGCTAGATGTGGCCCCCCTCCCCCTTCTCCGGTGGCCGGCGCGTTGAGCTCCAGCCGAAGAACCCTCGTCAACATCCTCGTGGGGGCTCTTTTCTTTGCTGTGACTGTGAGCAATCTCATCCAAATCTTTCTTTCTGGGATGGATACTCCAATCCATGCAGTTTGTTGCGTGGTGGAGTACTAATAGCAGTTAATTTTCTAAAAATTTTGGGGGTTCAACTGAACCCCCATGCCCCGCATTAGGTCCGCCCTTGGTGTGGTTGTGGTTCCTACGATCGGTTGAAGATTCAGCAATTATGTTGAATTAGGCAGCTGGATGTCCTCATAGTTTGATTATAGTATAGCTGGGAATATTTCTTCACAAATTGTGGGGAAATGGATAATTTGATTGTGTAACTTACAGCCCTGGGATGTTTTTTCAACAAGAAATTCCAGTCGTAGAAGTTTTGAGAGATTTATTTATAGGTGCAGAAAAACTTCCTGTTTGTAGTGCAAAATCAAAATTAATCAGTTACAAAATTAACAGGATCGACATCCACATCTGGTAATATATATTTCTTTACCATCATAGTTAGGAACATTCAGTAAAGACTTCCCTGTTTGCAGGTTTAAACTATCAATACATATTCTGTTTGTATACTTTTCTTTTCCTCATGCTGACAGAAATTCACTCGTCATAATCTTGTGCAGATTTTTTTTTGGTAGCTTCGTTTCCTGCTGGTTAGAGACACCTGGTTTGTAATTGTTGATTGAGCTGGTGGTACATGCGAATATCAGGGCTTGTGATCTGATTCTGCTTAGGCATCTTAAGCAATGGCCAGTTTAAGCAAAAACTTCCAGTCTTTAAACAAACCAGGCAGTGAAAAGAAGTACCATGGTACATTGGTTGCTTCTCCAGCAAAAGCCATTTCACCCAAGTCCGTGAAGCAAATTGTGCCAGCAAAACAACTGATCTTGAGCGGAGAGTCAACGGGTCATGTGGCATCGTTTTTGGTAAAGGTTGTTGCTCTTGAGGTAGTAAGAAGATTTTCAAAAGCAAGATGTCCTTTTATATGGAATTCTATTCAAGCATTGCAAATTCTTGGGTATCCTCCATTTAGGTGGATTCAACGATGGGCACCACTAAAATTTGTCGTTCAAGGCATTCAGGTCATTTTATCTCTCAGCTCATCAAGGCCTTGAATCTCTTGAAGTTTCCAAGCTACCAATTTTCTTTTGTTTCAGAATCAGTTAACCCTTGCCTAGGTATTGTTTTAGTTCCTTGATGCGGATGATGATAAATGAGAGAATGTTTTTCTTGTTATTATTGCTCAGTGTTTATCTAGAAGACCTGTCAGTTAAGTTGATCATAGTACTATTATACCCCAGAAGACCTGTCAGTTAAGTTGATCGTAGTACTATTGTACTCCCTCGCTGACTCCTTGACTCAGGGTTCAGATGCAGGTCACGTAGTTTATTTTTTAAAAATATGCCCAAGTTGACTAGGAACAATTTCATGGAGAAATGAAAATAGACCCAGAACCATTATTCTGTCAGTAGGAATAGGCTGCTATAATTTTCTTTCCGTTGCAACATTTCTTTCCATTGCAGAAATACAGTCGTAATTTCTTCGGAATCTCAATTGGAAAACTGTCATGTGCTTCTTACACCTTCATTTTTTTTAGAGGTGCTTACCTTCTTTTGGAGACCTAGTTATAATTATATACCTGGAAGAATTTTCCTACTACTGAAGAAGTTTGATTACTTTGGAATTTATGACTGAAATCTTTGATAATTCGTGACTAATCTGACTAGATTTACCTTTGTACTCAGCTTAGTCCTAATGGTTTTATACATCCAATGGATTTAACAAATTAATTTATAACTTTCCGTAATAGTTTGTTTCATCTACTGAGCTTGAGTTCCGCAGAGCTCTAACCATGCTAGATTGTTAGGCCCATACTTAACCTTGAGTGGAAAGTTCTGAGTTCTGACTTATTCCTTTCTTCACACAAGGAATTCCACTTGGCTTGGAGTTTGTTTTGGCGTAGGCTATCCACTTATCCTGCACACCTAGCTCCTTGAAGCATGTGCTCAACTTAACTCAATCAGATTAAGAAACTAGAGATGAGCATGTCCTGTAGTTTCTTCCAATATACTTCAGTCAATGAAACAACCTATGCTTACCGTAGAGCATCCCATATCATTTCATGTGGTGGCTGTGCCCTTGGATGCTCAGTTGAATCTATTTAAATCCTCATTTTGAACATTGTGGCGGTTCGTTAGTACTTTGTTGAATTGGTTATTATATCACATCTGCTCTATGCAGTTTCTTGAATGGCTATTTTCTTGAAATGTGTTTCTGTTTGTATTGCTTGTGAACACTGATTTTTTTTTCTTCCAATGCAGAAATTATCCATGCCATTGCTATTTCTGTCTCTCACAACAACATTAAGTAATCGGTCTTCTAAGCGCGATGATGAACTGAGTAGCAATACAGATGGTCCTGAGATACCCACTGAAGCTGAATCACATGAGATGGCATCAACTTCTGGTACAAGGTTAGTTAAGAATTAATTGAGGAATGCTTTGCTAGAGGCTTTTCATTAAGTCACACTATTCTAGTTCTGATCTTATCCTGCCACAATAATGAGATGAAGGTATGGAAAGAAGGTTACCTTCTCATTATATTTGACAACGTGTTGGTTTCTTCTTGTTTTAGGGATGTTGCTGATGGCACAAAGGATATTGTGTCAGAGAACTGGCTTGTGTTACTTTTCAGGGAACTTGAGAAACAATGCATCACTTTGCCAGAGAGGTGACTTTTAGTTTTTACTAGCTTCTTTTGTTGGAATTAATCTTATCACGGTTCATGAGTTGCACATGTGTGCATGTTTACTTTGTGTATAAGTTGAGAAGTTGCATAGGATGGAGTCGTTAGGTTGCATGTGTTTGCATGTAGGTTTTAATGCTTTGTGGAATCCTGCACGGTGTGGAGATGTGGCGTAGGAAAAGGTCATGGGTTAGTTGTGCGTCTACATGTTGTAAGTATTAGCTTTCATGTAGCTAGCTGAGTCCGTTAGTGGTTAGTAGACTGCTCTAGACGATGTGGGCATGAGTTACAGATCGGGCTATTGCCCTGAGTTGTGAGTCTCGATTTAAACAGAGAGTTGTAACGCATTGAGGTTGAGGAGGAATAATAGAGAAGTACAAGAGAAAACGATGCCTGTGCATGTTGGCAGCGTCACAAAAATATCCAGCATGTTCGTCTTCCTCCCATACACATGTATGTGTGTTTATCATATATGCGTATGTATACATCTTGAGAGAGAGAGAGAGAGAGAGAGAGAGAGAGAGGAGTGATTCAACTCCAACATCTTTGCCATGTATGAGTAACATATATGATACTGTTAGCCTTAGGCCACCACAATAGCACAAGGATCTACAACAATGGGACACTTCCATGCAGGATGCAGGGAAAAATCTACAAGATCTTGCAATTATTTTCCTAATGTACTTCTGAATAGTAGTTAATTCTTAAAAATTATAACTTACAAGAGATATTTAAAAAATGTGGGGACATGTAACTTTTGTTCTTGTCTATGTTATCTGTGGTCAGATGCAGATTTGTAGATTTTGAATTTCATGTGTTCTAACATATTAGGAGACTTCATGTAAGCCTCGTTAAGTGTATGGCTGGCCCTGTCAGTATTTGGAGGCAGAAATAAACAAAAATGTATATTTTTTACATGATGTTCAAACCTATCTCTATTGCCATTTATGTAGCCTTTCAAGCTGTATAGTCCTGTATCAGGAGGGTAGTTATTACATGCTTCGTCCTGAGCTGCAAGATGCCATATAACCGAGAGTTTAACTGATGGGTGTTTCAGGTTCAATGATGATGAACTGCGCAGATATTACATTGCAGCAAATGGTGACTTTTCATGCTTGCTCTCTTCAGTTAAGAAGACGATTCGTTGGAGGGAAACTTTCCACATACTTACATTGCAAGAACTTGAGAAGTGGTCCCATTTGGTCTTTTGGCATGGATTTGACACTATGCTTCGGCCTTGTTTAGTAATCCGTCTTGGACTTGCATGCTCTAATCTAGCCCCCGGTGATAGACCTTGTTTTGGACAAGCAGTAGGTAATTTCTCTACCTGTTTTATCTGCTCATTCATTCATCTACTAGATGTTTTTCATATGATAGTACTAATTATCAGTTAGAACTGGGAAGGCACATATAGTATGGGCAATAGAGAATGCTTGCAGTAATCTACTTCTTACCTTTCTCCTAGCATGGTAATTTCCATTAGCAGCATCTTAGTTACTCAGACAGGAAGCATGATACAATCTCCCTTCAGCAATTTCTTTTTTGTCCAATTTTTCTTATCATTGAGAAGATGGTGAGATTTTCCCCCCCGCTTATTTACCCACTCCAGGAGCTTTTTCTTTCCTCTGATTGCCTTGCAAAAAGAGCAGCCACTAATCAATAATATCTTTCTATGCAGTTTCTCAAATTGACCATGGTATTGTACATTTGATCAACAAAGAAGATCCTAGAATTACTGTTTTACTGGATTGCCATGGGATTTCTCCATTCAGATTTCCAATGCAAATGATGAGGTCATTTATCACTATAGTTCAAGAAAACTATCCAAATCGTCTTGGGGTGTTATTTGTTGTCCGCCTTCCTCCAGTTGTGAGAGTTATTGCACAGACGTTTATTCAAGTAAGATTACTATCAGACCCTACTTGTGATCTCACGACTGCTCCTTTTATATTGTTTTCAACTTTGCATATTTTATTAAGGTAATGAACATTGCTTGGCTATAGTTTTGCCTATTATATTAAGGTGGCATTTTTTTCTTTCTAGAACTAATGGTAATATATTTTGTTTTTCAATTGTGTTATTGCCTTATTGGAGATGTGCCATCAAGTTGCTGTAGAATATCCTGTTTCTCTTGGTCGACATGCATGCCAAATTTTGCAGAGATGCTAGCTAGGTAAACCATACACATATTTTCTTATCTACTGATCAAATTTGAAATTTTGCACACTGAGTGTTGATGAACTGTAGACTTACACAAATGCATACAATTCACATTTGAAAATATTTGTGTTTCATCCTGATGGATGTTACGTATCAAGTGGGACAAGCCAAGTATTTGAAGAGATGGCACCCTTTACCATATTTTCCATCTGCCGATCATGAAGTTTATGTACTTCATATCAACTGTGGCCAGATTATCACTAGCTTTTCATGATCTTGTTTGGTTAGCGGGGGCAGGATTCATGAGCACGACTGCTTGGAGTTTGACCACTCGTACTACCTTTCTCAACATTTGGTTTGATGCCAAATTTTGCCTGTCACGCTCTACGGTTGAGAACTTGATATTTGTAGCAATGTTTCGCTTAATTTGTCATGAAATTTGGGGCATTCATATTGCGATACAAACCCAGAGGAAGCTGGCTACAAGCCAGAATGAGCATTAGTAATGACTGTTATGATAATTGATAAACAATTATGCCCTGCTGGATCGCAGAATCTTATGGTAGTTACTTTGTTCTTTTTAAATTCTCTGCAGGTCCTGAAACCATCAACAAAGCAGAAGTTGCGTTTCGAGAGAGAATCATACAAGAAGACATTAGCTGAGTTCTTGCAGGTTGTGCCAGCTTTTCTTGGTGGTAAATGTAGCTGCTCGCAATGTGAGAAACCTCGTGATAGTTCAGTAATTCGGGCAGGGGAGGGGAGCAAGAGTCAACTTCGTCAAATCAGCATTGACGATGGATCACCTATCACAAACATGGACTTAAATGAGATGGCGCTTCCATCCCCTTATAGCTGCGAGAACGCCATTAGGGCTGCTATAATTGGTCTGCTGATGGTGTGGATCTTCATTGCATTTCTCGCTGGGATGGACGACCCGCAGGCCCCCTGAACTGCCTGCTCACTTAAAGCAGCACTTGGAGAGAGGTTGTCAGTAGCGTAGCATTAGCATATTTTGTTGCTAGTTTTTGTTTTTCTTGGCAGTTTTTCAGGGTGTCCCCTGCAAGTCGGCACAGTGCTCCGGCTGCCAAGATTTTGTTGCAGATGAATAAATTTGTGTGTTTGGCAATATAGTATTTCACAGTGCAACCGAGGAAGCCTGTTTGTTCTATACAGGTTCGCCTATTGCAGTTTATATGATGTTATTATCGGCTACTGTTTTTTTTTCTTGTCAGGCCACTTTGACCGTGAGTCTTCATACTGCCAAGATCGTTGTTAATGCGGATAAAAATCGCTTGCTTCTGGCAATTGTCCAGTTTCACGGTTCACAGACTCCAGCAATTTAGTGGTGTATTTGATTTTTGCTCGTATCTGGCTCCATGGCAGCGACGGCGTTTCGCCACGCCGTCGTTTCAGGCTCGATGATTGCGGCGGCGGGCTGCTTGTCTTCTTGTCGATCGAACGGAAGCGAAGTGCCGTGATCAGATCGGGTCGGCCCAAAACGAAGAAGTGGTGTAGTGGGCTTGAGCCAGCTCGGCCCGGCCCACGTGGTAAGTAGATGCACCGCGCTGTGAAATGTGAAATCATTACTGCACACAGTTGTACCCAGTGTGTTCATTACTTAAAAGAGCTTTTTTTTTTTACGAAATTTTTACTGTTGTAGTCTGGCAAAATAAATTTTTTTGCGAATAGCCTTTGATCCGAAGAAATTTCAATTCTAGCCCCTACACAGTATATTTCGGCGGTTCGGATGCGCGGGAAATTTTTTTAGCTACCTCCAGTGGACTGCGTTCACGATTTTTTTTTTAATTTTTTCCCAACGTTCAGCGGACTCAGTCCGCTTAATTTTTTTTTTCACGAGTTCCAGCGGTTTGGTCCAGCGGTTCCAAACCGCTGGAACTCGTGGGGTGGGGCTAGGGGTGGGGGTGGGGTAGGGGGATGGGGTCCGAAAAAAGCCGTGGAAGCAAAAAATATTTGTACGACTGTAACGATATTGAAAATTATGAAATTTTTTGTGAAGGTTTGTGACACATCAATGATATTTTCATAAAAATTTGAGAAGATTATCACATATGAGGAATTTTTAAAAATTCAAACATTACAATTGTCTTGATAAACACTGACGAGTAAATTTCAAGCGAAAGAAAAATGAAACATACCATGTTGATAAAATCTGAAATTTTTTGTGCTGGTTTTTGAGACATCAATTATATTTCCATAAAGATCTGAGAAGATTATCACATACGTGGAATTTATAAAAATTCGAACATTAAAACTGTTTTGATGAAACACCCACCAGTAAGTTTGAAGCGAACAAAAAATTGAATGAATCACGTTGATAAATCCTGAAATTTTTTGTGCAGGTTTTTGAGACATCAATTATATTTTCATAAAAATATGAGGAGATTATCACGTTCGAGGATTTTTTAAAAAATCGAACATTGCAACTGGTTTGACGAAACACTAACCAGAAAGTTTGAAGCGGACGAAAAATGGAACAAACCACGTTGATAAATTCTGAAATTTTGCGTGCAGATTTTTGAGACATCAATTATATTTCCATAAAAATCTGAGAAGATTATCACGTATGATGAGTTTTTAAAAATTCGAACGTTACAACTGTCTTCATGAAACACTAACGAGTAAATTTGAAGGGAACGAAAAATAGAACAAACTACGTTGATAAATTCTGAAATTTTTTGTGCAGGTTTTTGAGACATGAACTATATTTTTATAAAAATTTGAGAAGATTATAACATATGACGTGTCACTAATGTTCCCATCAAATTCGCTGATAATGAACTAGCTTTGTGAGTTTTTTTAAATTTGGACAGTGGTACTACCGTGATTTAAGCGAATTTTATAGTATAATTTTTCAAATTCGCTGATAATGAACTCAGGCCGGTGCGGTGGTAGCATGGGCGGTGCGATGGCGCGCAGTGCGAAAGGCGCGTAGGGGTGGCGTGGCGGCGCATCTCGATGCTGGCTGCTACAAAGCACAAAAGGCATCCTCCAGCGCTGCCTAGGCGCCGCATGAGACACGCGTTGCCTGCTGCGCTTTTCGTGGTCAGAGAGGAGGTCATTTTTACAAATGCATTCACGGTGGGCTAGTTTTGCAAAGAATAAGCTAAAAGGGCTAAATAAGCGCACTATTTTGTCCAAAATGATAACTATTTATGACTCGAACGGAAGGTATGTACGTGTAGTATACAAGTATATAAAACTAGTTAGGTGGTATTTATATTTTCTTCAGATGTGGTATGTATATTTTTTTAGACATACTCCTTTTTATATCCATATATAAAGGTATTTGCAAAATAATTCAAAACTATGTACTCTCTTGCATCACATTGGAACATCTTATAATTAGTATACGAGTCTACCCAAAGTGAAAAGAAGCATTTCAAGTTGGTTTAGGTGGTATTTCAGAGATGAGAGTAACTACACCCGGGAATACAAGGTATTTTTCACACATATATATATATATAGGAAAATGATTCCATACTCTTAGGTGTACGTACTCCCACTCTGAGTATACCACTTAAATGATGTTGTTATACCTCTTTATCCTTTTGAACATACTCTAATACTGATTATAAGATACTCCTAAGTGAGTTCTATGAAAAATTTCATCAAGCTCCACCTTTTATAGTATAATTTGTGTATGCACTCCTTTTACATATGAAATAGTGTATATAGCAAAAATAAAGGGCTTCGATGAAATTCTTCCAACTATATCGCATTGGAGTATCTTATAATTATGATTGAAGTATAATGAAAGTGATAAAGAAGTATAACATATTCGTTTAAATGGTATATTAGAGGTGGGAGTATGTACACCTGGGAGTACAGAAAAGGCTTCCTATATATATATATATATATATATATATATATATATATGTATATGTATATGTATATGTATATGTATATGTATACACACACACTCCCTCTAGTTAATTTTTTTTTGTCGATTTGGGATACATGCAGTCAAACTTTTGAAACTTTAACCATTGATATCTTTTTAAATATTTAGATTAGATGCATGAAAATAATATGTTTAAATTCATCCGAAATGTATTTTCATGTTATTATAATTTTATTAGATTTTTTAAATATATTACAATTGAAATTAGTAATGAAGGTGAGTTTTAAAAACCTTATTGATCCCTTTATTGATCTAACTATTTGAAACCGAGGACTATCTGATTTCAACTGCCACAGAATTCTCTTAAAAAAAACATATAGAAGCGCATTCCTCCTAGCTGTTGCTGCTGTTCGCCGCCACCACCACCGCGTCGGCTCCTCCCGTGCGAGCCAAGTTAGGGTTCGTGCCCGCGCCGTGGAGCTGATCCGCGTGTCCCCGCTGGCTCGCTAGGGTTCGCCCTCTCTCCTTCTCTGTTCACGGTTCGGATTTCGTGGTTCGATATTTCACCACTTTTTTCCTCCTAATTTGAGTGCTTTTGGTTGCGATGGGTCATCGGATGCCATTGTTGGTGAGGTTTTGTTTTAGTGTTTCCTCTTGTTGGGTTATATACGAAATATTGGGAGTTATTGTTGCTCGATAAGATCATGGTTTTGGTTGGGATCGAGCAAAGGTTAGAAACAGGAGATTTTTTTTAAATATATATATCTATATTTTGAAAGTTTACATTCAGTGTTCTCGTCTCGTTGCCCCTTACTTGCCGATTGCTGATCCAGGCTGTTTGTTGGGATGGAGATCAGCGCAAAAGAATTTTTCCCCCTCGCAGGAATGGTAGATTCTAAGTTCTGTATTTATTTCTGTTGCTAGAGCTTTTGCTAGAACCGAGATAAAGCAAGTAGGGAAAAACATTTGGATTTCCATTACCTGGTGTGATTTTGCCACTCTTTTCCCTGAAGGTATTTGGAGTCTGCTCGGGCTTGGATGAGTCCATCAAGGAGCAGGAGCAGGACTCGCAGCCGGAGCAGAAGCCGAAGCCCCCGGCAGGATAGGCTGCGCAGTGAGCGTGCATCTCGTCGCAATCGCAGCCGCAGCCGTAGCCACAGCCCACCCCGTCACAGAGAGCGTCGTGGCCACAGGTGCGCACCGAGTGATGTGTTTTGCTATGAAGCTTGCTTGCTTGCAAACGATGCTATACTGACATAGCTTTGCATTGACTGTTTATGTTACCTGAATGATTCACTGGAACGCCAATAGCAGCACTGAGTTCACATAAAAAGTTGTATTTTGGTTCTCTAGTATATATTGCCTGACCTTCTGCACTATAGTTTGCTTATGGACATATCGAAGCTAGCACCACTGTGGAAACAAAATATATCAATCAACAGTTGAATTTTTATCATGGAAGTCTCGGGAAGTCTCAGGATATCTTTGTGGCAAACAGTTGTTGTGCTTGTAGGTCAAGTGTTGGAGACGAATGTCGCCATTCTTTTTAATAGGTTTTGGTTATGAGTAACACACTTTCCCAATAGCTCTGCCATAAACCATGCAGAGAAGCGCGTATCTCTAGGGATATCAGCCCAAAATGTTTCTTAAAAAGGAAAAACCTCAATGGCTAGTTCACAATTAATTTAAGGTATTATTTTCCCTTGTTTTTCCGTGTCTCATTTTCTGCGAGATATATGAAGGCTGGTTGTTAGTTTTGTTCCAGAAGAATAATTTTTGGTCTTTTGCCATTCTTTGTTCCTTTTTTTCTTCATCAGTAGTGACTACAGTAAGAACTGATTGTGGCATGAATTATCCCGCCTGAGGTAAGATTCAGTAAATACTAGTTTATTTGCATGAAGAATATGTGGATTATGTTCATGGGGGTATTTAGGATTTCTTCAAACATTTAAAGCGAGACCATTTATGCATGTGAAAAATGCACTTCTATCTGGGTATCGTTCATTAATGTCACAGTGAACTGATGGTTAGAATCTAGAAAACTCGAACTATGAATCAGCTGGAGTCTGGAGAAGTCCTTAATTGCATATCATTGTTTCTATCAGTAGAGTTTGCAAAAGAATCGCTAGCTATGGTACGATTTGAACCAGTGGGACTCCTAAGCAAGAAATCATTATTCACAGAAACCTGGCATTTTGTTTGGCCTTGCTCTGGTATCAATTTGAGAAACAAGTTAAGCTCGGCATCAGGAAGTATGAAATGTAATAACTGTGTTGTTCCTAAAATACCATAACAATGCCCTCACCGAAATGTAATATATTTGTTGCGACCGGCACATGAGCAATAGTAGTTTCACCAAGCTGTGTTCTTTGTAAAGCATGCACGATCAGCTGGGTATCATTCATTTACCCTAGCGCACTACATTTACCAAGGTGTATGCTAGTACTCAATAATTTGAGTCCAAAATGACACCAAAGATCAGAACCTCAATTATTAAGTATGAGTGCGCAGACACTATGGGGTTCCACTGGAAAAAGGAAATTAGTCCTATCATTTACCAAGCTATGCTATTTTTTAGGGAAACATGCTCTTTTAACATAGTTGCGAAAATGTGTTACTTTTGTTTATTGCAACATTATATGTCAGCCTCTCACGAAAAACCCTTGTTAACATGAGTGATTTTCCAGGGATCTTATATGCAAGAATTGCAGACGGCCTGGCCACTTTGCTAGGGATTGCCCATCTGCTGCTACCTTCAATAACTGTAACCTTCCAGGGTAAAATGGCCTGCAACACTCTCTTAATGTAGTTGTACTCATTTCATTTTTGTGGGAATCAGGATGCTGTTATCTTTTATGGTTGTGTGCTTATTATTAGCTGGCTCATTTTCTTATAATTTCTGCTAGATGTTATTTTTCATTCGTCAGAAATTTATTGAAAAATTGGAGCTTAACACTTATATAATTTTTTGACAGCCACTTCGCAGCAGAATGCACTTCTAAAACTGTTTGCTGGAACTGCAAGAAGTCTGGACACATCGCTAGTGAATGCAAGAATGAGGCCCTGTGCCACTCCTGCAGTAAGACAGGTCATCTGGCACGTGATTGCCCCAGTTCAGGATCTAATGTTAAGCTATGCAACAACTGCTTTATGCCAGGCCATATTGCTGTTGACTGCACTAATGACCGGGCCTGCAACAACTGCCGTCAGCCTGGGCACATAGCTCGGGAGTGCAAAAATGAACCTGTTTGCAACCTGTGCAATGTCTCTGGGCATGTTGCTCGCTGCTGTCCAAAGACGACTCTGGCTTCAGAGATACAGGGTGGCCCTTTCCGTGACATCATCTGCCGCATGTGCGGCCAGACAGGGCACATCAGCCGCAACTGCATGGCAACCGTCATCTGCGATACCTGCGGTGGGAGGGGTCACATGTCGTACGAGTGCCCGTCGGCCAGGATATTTGATCGTGGGCTCCGCAGGTTCTGATAACCGTTTGCCAGGTTTTGTGATCATGGGCTCCGCTGGTTTTTATGGTTAAATTTTGCCTTGTTCCATTGATTCCAGTTTTAGATAGCCTGCTTGACAATACTGAAATGGTTTTTAGTACTTCTTTTTTGCTCCCTGGGAGTTGAGGGATGATTCTGTAGGATGTATTTGGGTGAAACTTCCGGTCATTTTAATCAGGATATAGCCTTTTGTGGGCACAAACTGCTGTACTGGCTCAAGCAAAATTTGTTCACATGAACTGCTTTGGTAGGCCAGGTTATATGCTCGTATTATCACTGTTATGAGCCAGTATTTCAACTCATTTCACTCCTCGATCTGCTGTACCCCTTGCGCACTGCTGAACTGTTTCGTAGAGTTGGCAGATGCAAATAGTAATACCGGTGGTTGAATCTAGGATACGGTACTGACTATCCTTGACAGCTTCTCAATTACCATGGCGATTCTTTCCATTGCTGCTTAGCCTTTCTTGATGAAGAAAAGTTTGGATGCTCCCTATCAACCTGTTGAATGTCTCGGGGGGCAAGTTGCACGTTGCTTGTTTCACATCTACGAGCAGCAGGAATGCAGGACTGGAATTGGGCAGGTGAGATGAAACATCGGAGTACTTTGAGAAAGGGTAAATAACTGCACAGGTACAGGTACACAGTTGAAATGGAGTCATTCTGACGACAACTCCAAAGCATCAATCACCCATTTGGAAAGAGATTCTCTTACTGCCGCAACTTGCGTGAAGTTAGATAAAAAATAATGATAATGTAGCTGATCACTGTTGTATAATTTAGACTGTTTGTTGCCTCGATCAATGGTCTTAATAGCTAGAGACTATTTAAGTTGTAGTCCACGTACAACTGCACAGTAACCCTTTCCCAGGCAGCAGATGCATCGGTAGCAATGTCAGTCATGCTGAACTGAAAATCCGAAATGCTACGTAGTGGATTCAGCTTTCTTGCTCGAGCATCCGAGTGACAACGCAGGCAAATCGAATGGATGGCTTCCAAGAATGAAATTATGTTGCGTGGAATGTCACTACGCGGAAGATCAGATGCCGCAATTCTTCCCGTCGTGGCTCAGTTGCAGTTTGGCATGGCAATATTTGTTTATCTACGAACTAGTTAAGTCCAAAGAACAAGAAAGGTGCCGCCGTGTAGTTGGTTATCAAGTCGGTCCAACACACAGTCTCCGATTCGAGTCCGGGTGACGCTACTTTATACATATTTCTCTATATCTTTTTGTCCCACAAACTGCATTGCCCACAGGCACAGCTAAACTTGAAATTCTATCCAAGAAAAACATATTTATTACTCAAGTACCCAACGTCTTTCAGTCGATCCAACGCCGCTCTTTCAGTCAACTAGATCAAACTAAACAATGTTTACCAAATCTTTCAGTCAGGACCCGTGAGAATTGATAAAATATCAATTATTTATACTGTAACTTGAACAGTGCAACATCTCCCTCAAAAGCTTGAACAGTGCAACACATGCCCATACATAATGGGCAAAACAACCAATTACATGATAGAACCAAATCTTCATGGTTTTCTGGAGGGAAGCCATGAAGATCTTTTTTACACAGCAACAAATTCATCAAGCAGTCTCACACCACCAAATTTATAGTCACACACAAAATTCACAATGGGAAAGTCCATATTGCATGCTCGTGAAAGGCATGGTCATATGTCTTAGCGTACTTTATCTCGGAACACATCAAGACTGACTTCACCAGCATCAGTAGCCTGCAGTTCCACCTGAATGCCGTCGAGCTCCCTCTTGAATCTGTCGTTCGAGCTCGCGTACAGCATCTTGCTCCTTATCTTTGCACTATCTGGGGACCTTTCAATTCAGGCGCAACACATCTCATTAGTAAGAAGCCTTACTGTAAAGTAATCATGGAATATACCCAAAAAAAAAACACAGAGCAATACCACAAGATATAGAATATCCTGCTCTTTGGTACATCCTCTGCAGTAGTGAAGTCGAAGTCATAGATTGCAAATCGGCAGTCTTCTGTAGGAAGACTGTTCGCGAAATCCTCATAGCTTGTTGTGCGCTCCCCGACTTTCTCCACAACGATCTCTTTCATCTGGCTATCCATCTTGTAAGTTATGAAACGGTGCAGCCTCTTGGACTTCAGCTCGATGAACTTCAGCTTGCACTCATCATTCACTGCAACTCCTGATGCTGCGTTTGCCTGTGTGCAAGATTAACATCATGTAAAGAAAATTGCGAATTCTCGTAGTTACACAGGTAACAACAACCTTGACTCTCTGTTTGAACAACAACATAAGCTCGTGCTAACTTATAATTCAAGGGATGCAGTCGCCCTTAACTTCTGTATGGCTACCGATTGTCACTTGCATTCTAAATCAGGCTACTCAGATACCACTAGATCATCATACTTCTTAATCAGTTAATGTTGAAAAGGGATTATTTGTTCTCTCAATCTGACGGGTATTTCTCCGAGACAAAAACTAGAGTTTACTAGTTGGCAACTTATGGTCAGTGGCTAAATGGTAGTGCTACTGCTAACCCTACAGATTTACACCAGAATTAACAGTAATATGCAACAGAAGATACTTACTTTCCCGCTCTCACATTCTGACATTCATACTGCACAATTTCAAAAAGGCTAATTGGCAGATGTATGGTGTGAGGCTGTGAGCTCAGCATGTGATCCAGGCACAGATCAACTGAAATTCCATGGCTAATCGATCTTACATAACCTGGATCTAACAATTTAGAGCACAGACGGTAGAAAGCCAAAGAATTACCCCCCGCAAACACAAAGTATTCCTATAACCACGGATCCAGAGAGTCAGGTATCACTCCTCACTCTTCAACCGGCACTTGTCAAATCAAATTCCCTGCTACCTAAATCTAACATTCTGTCAATCTTATCTCCTTGTTTTGCTCATCTAAGACCAAATACATGTTTCACACAAGAGAGGCACTCCCAATTCACGAGAAAAACCGATAGTTCCTCATGATCCGGTTGATGGAGAGAGAGAGAGCTTTAACCAAGCAGAAATTCCACCAAGGAAAGCAAGAAACAACCGACGCACAACCGGAACGTCGTCAATTTCGCCTGAATCCAGTTCGATCCCAACCTTCCTAAGCGTACTATTTCGATACCGCGACAAGAACAAGAACCCACCGGCCACCGCACGCCCCCAAGACTACAGGAAAATTAGCCACGGAAAGCAAGGAAACCAAGAACTTCGCACCGATCTGCGAAACATCAGGTAAAATCGAAAGCGTAAGAAGACAGATACGGGAGCAGAGGAGGCGGCCGTACCATTCCTGATCTCGGGAGGGCAGGGAATCCGCAAAGGGGAAAGTGGAGGATGGGAAGTTGGGAACGTTAGCTGGAGTGGCAAGCTTCGGGGCTTTTGATGGAGTCGTCGGTCGGAGCGTGTGCGCGCTGCTGCCTGGTGGTTGGCCTACGCCTACCCTACCCTTTCAGGCTTCAGCAGCTACTGCTTGCGGTCGTCGGATCACAAGATGGATGGCCAACATAACGAGTGGTGCTACTGCTACTTCAGCAGCGTGACAAGTATAGTTTAGGAAAATTTGTTATGGCTGTTCATATTGCTATTCTTCAATAATTCCGCGTGTAAAAAAATCAACGTATGTGTTCATACTGCTCACAGCTCTGCATGTAGAAAAAACACAACCTTGTGAGCGGCTTGCAGCGACAAACGTAGCTCGCGTGAAGTGTGCACAAGATCAGGATAAGTTTGGGCAGCGTAGCTTTTAAAGAAAAACTATTTTTTAATTTCCTGAGTTAAAAAAACAGCCATAGTTTTTATAAAAGATGTTCGATAAATAGTTAATTTTTATCAGTAATAAACTATAAAAGTAGGAGTCTATTTGAACACTTTAAATCAGCTTCAGCTTCTGAAAAACCAGTAGACCCTAACTCAGCTCAACTTTTAAATAGCTTTTAGCATAAGCTAGAAACCATATATAACTAGCAAAAGTCAAAACTGAAAACTAGACTAGACCTGTTTTTGCTGCTATAGCTAAGGATTTCCTTAGCTATTTTTCAAACGATTTCTTATAAAAACTACTGCCGCTTTTCAACTCGGAAAGCTAAAATTTAGCTCTTCAGAAGAGATACAACTCTCCCAAACAAGCTTTAGATCTAACTAAACTTTTGATTTTTGTTAATTATATATAACTTTTAACTTATACTAAAAATTACTTAAAAGTTGAACCGTAAAAAAGAATTGCTTACTTTTCGAAAATTAAAGCTAAGTTAAAGCAACATCCGTGTACGGAGTTGGGGAGGATGGGAGAAGACAGTCGCCGCGGAAAATATCACAAGAATCGAAAGGCAGCATGGAGCCGTGGACACCGACTGCCAGCTACCGACCTTATCCTTTTCCTTTTGTTATTTATTTCTTTTGCCTCCTTTGCTATCGTGTCACTTTCTAGTGAGATGACCACGCTCCAAAGGGTTCTGCACTTCTGCCCTTGTGCTGATCTGTGACTGAGCATTTGCCTGGTGAACCCATCTGGATGCACGAGAACAGGTTACATACATCGTGTAGAAACCGCACAGATCACCAATCAATTATTCATATACCAGACAGATATAATATAATACAACACTTTACATTAAAGCGGGTGGAATCTACGGCCAACCGATCGTGCCACGTCAGCTTTTGCACGGAAAATCCCTTCAAAAAAATTCAAAATTGTGTTAACATCCTTTGGCATTTTTTAGCAAAATAGGCTCGAAAATAAATAAATTATGTTTAAGTTTCTTCGTGATTTATGTTCAGATCCTCATGCCGATTTTTAACGGAATGAATCCGAGAAAAAACGAAATTACGTTTAGGTCCCAAAAAAGTTACTTTTTGCTAAATTAACCCAAAAAAAATGAAATTATGTTAATATCCCTCCGCGATTTTTCAGAAAAATCCAAATATTCACCGACGGCTCATAGTAGTCCACAGATTCAACGACGTCTCCTAGCAACCCGTTTTTCTAATAAAGAACCCAAAAAAACCGAAATTACGTAAAAAAAACACGTTTTCGCGTCGGTTTTCCCCAAGAAAAGGAAAACCGCGGTTCCATAGATTCGCCGACGGCTCTTAGCAATCCGCAGATTCACCGATGGCTCCTAGTAGCCCATTTTTTAATAGAAAAAACCCGAGAACCGAAATTACGCACACAAAAAAACAGCATTTTCGCATATTCGACGACAACTCCTAGCTGTTCCGCACCACGCAGAGATGACCCGTAGTGCCGCAAATTTGCCGATGACTCCTAGCTAACGTATTTTTTAGAAAATCCCAGAGAGAAAAATTCACGTTTACACCCTTCGACCCGTATTTTTTAGAAATAATTCTCGAACCAAATTTCACACGGCGTAACATCGCGCGACCCTACCTAGTATTACAGAAAGCTTGCGTTGAAAGGAACACAACCCAAGCACGAAGAGGGCACGATACATCAAACACGCCGTACAAACAAAGCCGGTACATGTACGTGTACGCGGTACAATACCACAAATCCCATGTGTATACACGCCATTAATTGGTACGTGAATAATTAGGAGGCGTGCTCCTTGAGGACGTCAAGCGTGAGCTCGCTGGGCTCCGTGGCCTGCAGGCTGCAGGTCGATCCGGACGCCGTCCAGCTCCTTCTTGAAGCCCTCGTTCGAACTCGCGTATACCATCTTGCTCTTCACGTCCGCCGTCGCCGGCGACCTTAATTGATCAGCACATAGTAATTAACCGTACAGAGATTAATCGTTCAGGAACAAATATCTCGAAGTACTGTGGTTGGGAGAATGCAACTAGAAAAGATTACGCACCACGAGATGAAGAAGATGTCGTTGCGCGGGGCGTCTCCGACGGTGAAGTTGTGGTCGTAGACAGCGTAGCGGAAGTCGTCGGCGGGAGGCTGACGATGAGATCCTCGAAGGTGGCATCCCGAGGGCCGACCTTGTCGACGGCCACCTGCTGCACGGCGTCGTCCACCATGAAGACCATGAAGCTGTGCACGCAGTCCGTGCGTAGCTACTACACTAATACAGAGATGTATATCACTGCGATGAGTATGGGATATTTTCAGTGAGTTTTGAGAATCTGTTTCGTTTGTATAACCTAAAAGCTATTAATATTTCTGCTGTACGATCTAAAACGCTTGAGTATCGCATCATACAGCATGACTATATGACTTTTATAAGATTTTGTATTATGTTTTTTAACAATTGACACGAGTTGCAAGATATAAGGCAGCGAACCATGACGGGTCAACACTCAGTTGGGTTCGTTATTAAGGACAAAAGGCTTTCTCCTTAATCTAGGACTTTAACTTTACCCTCTTAACACTCATCCTCGAATATTTCATAATTTCTCATTCAAATATTGGTTCTAACAAGAGTATGTTGTGTTTTTTTGAGGCGGCGACGATTTTTTTGCCTCTAGAACAACAATAGAAGAGAGTTCAGCCCAAGAGTATATATAACCTAGCGAAGCACGTCACAATCGGTTCTCGTGTTAGAAACGATTGTTATGTGCACATGCACATCAAGTGCACATCACAATCGGTTCTTATGTGAGAATATAATCGATTTTTTTTGCTCAATGGTACATCAGAATCGATTCTAAACTGAGAACCGATTGTGATGATTCTCTACTAATTATTAACATCCTTGTCGAATCATTTATTATAATTGGTTTTTTTTCTGAAAAGGTAAGAATCGATCTAGTTAAAAGGATAATGTTGTACTGTTCTGCAGTGGTATAGCCTTGCACTCCTCGCTCACCGCAATACCTGACGTTGCGTTCGCGTGCATATATGTTCGTCAAATCATGACACACACATCAGATATGCACGTCGTTAGATCTGTACTTGTAATTATACAACGAATCAAACTCCCCAAATTAAGAGAAATGTTTGAATTTAAGTGGGTACTATGTGTTGATCGATCCAAGCCTGGATCGAGATTGACCTGACGAGACAGCAGGTTTGTGTTGTGATTCTTACTACTAATACTACAGAATCAGTGATCATTGTCGTCATATCAGTGTTGATTCATCAAAAACCGGTGGTAATAATATTATCATTGTCGGTTCAGATGAAAAACCGACAGTAACGGCTTTAGCCGGTTCGTGTCCGAACCGGCAGTAATACTATCACTGCCGGTTCATACGGAGTCGGATGTAGATAAAATTTTTATGAAAATTGTAACTCTCGACAAGATTCTAGTTGACAACTTTTTCATTTTAAGTAATTTAAATATCCAAATAATGGTGTCACTGCCGGTTAGCGGTTCGTATTCCCATCTGGCAGTAATAATGCTATCAACCATTTTCGAAAAATCATAACTTTTTCATACGGAATCGGATGGAGATACAATTTATATGAAAATTGTAGCTCTCGATGAGATCTACAACTTTGTAGTTAATAAATTTTCATTTTAAGTAATTTAAATATCCAAAATATGGTATCACTGTCGGTTGGCGGTTCGTATTCCTAACCGGCAGTAATAATGCTATCAACCATTTTCGAAAAATCATAACGTTTTCATACGAAGTCGGATTGAGATAAAATTTATATGGAAATTGTAGCTCTCGACGAGATCTACAACTTTGTAGTTGACAACTTTTTCATTTAAAGTAATTAAAATATCCAAAATATAGTATCACTGTCGGTTGACGGTTCGTATTCCCAACCGGCAGTAATAATGCTATCAACTATTTTTCAAAAAATCATAACTTTTTCATACGGAGTCGGATGGAGATAAAATTTATATGAAAATTGTAGCTCTCAACGGGATCTAAAACTTTGTAGTTGAAAACTTTTTCATTTGAAGTAATTTAAATATCCAAAAATGGTATCACTGCCGGTTGGCGGTTCGTATTCCTAACCGGCAGTAATAATGCTATCAACCATTTTTCGAAAAATCATAACTTTTTCATATGGAGTCAGATGGAGATAAAATTTATATGAAAATTGTAGCTCTCGATGAGATCTACAACTTTTTAGTTGACAAAATTTCCATTTGAGTTCATTTAGATATCCAAATAATCATCAAAAGTTTCGGAGACAAAGTAACAAAAGAAAGATATATCCTATACTGGTTAAGGAATGAGTGATAGGTGGGATGGTAAGGTGGGCTCGCGAGAAGCAGCAGATCACGGTTTGAGTCCTAGCAACCACACGTGCGCGTATTTCGTGTGAAAATCACGTGACTTGTGAATACGAGATGGTCGGTCCGGATGCAAATAATTTTTTTTATTTTACCGAGTGATTTACGAACCGGATTATCACTGCCAGTTCGCATACAAACCGGCGGTGATACCGATATCACTGCCGGTTCTAGAACCGACAGTGATAATCGGACTATCACTGCCGATCAATCACTGCTGGTTCCAAAATCCGACAGTAATGCTATTTTGGAACCGATAGTGATATGGTGTTCTGTAGTAGTGAACGATCGCAAATCCACCGCTAGTATTGCAGCTAGTATTGCGGTTTTTATCATCACAATCTCGTCTGCTTTAATAGAATGGCCATATCCTTGAGGAAATAAATCAATGAACGGGAGGTGTATATACGTGTGTGAACCGGGGTGCTGTTCTCAGCCGGACAGATTGTTCTACATGTGTTGATGTAAAACGAATTGAAGTCACCTACAGGCTACAGCTAGCGAATCGTATCCGCAAATTTGATCATCTCCCGTCCTACCACATCTGGTAGGCGTAGAAGCTCGTTGGCGTCACGGTAGCTCACGCGAGAACGGAAGTAAGAGCTTCTATGTCTTTTGTGATAAAAGAGATAACATTTTTTAAAAAAATATTAGAGGATTAGATTAAAAAAAAACGAGACCGCCGGATACGAGCGGTGTTCGCGAACTGAAGCTAGAAAATTCCCAGTCCCACTTGTGTGTCGGCAAGCAGCGCGCGTTAGATTCTCTTGATTAGTAATTAACGTGAATTTGACCTTTTTCTGCAGCGACGTGCAGTTCTGTTGCATCTGTCAATCATAGTGGAAATTTTTTGCATATGTGAGTCATCAGTGCAGTGTAACTGATGGATGCACTTGGGAAAAAATTGTGGACAAGCGTCACGCATGCATGTCCGCGGGAGAGCGCCGAAAGATGCGAGGAAGACAACAAAAAGCTTCAAAGCGTCCGGCATTTGAGGTGCATGGATTTCCGGGAACGGGATTGTCAGGGTGAAACGAAACGAATTTCCGACCGTTCGAAGAAAACGGAAGCGAAGCCTTTTTGAAGCGGAAACGGAAAATGTCGGTCGAAACGAAACGGAAACTTTTGTCGAAACGGAAGCGAAGCGGAGAGCCATTTCGTCGAAACGAAACGAATCGGAAATTCGTATAAGTGAAACCGAAATTTCGAAACTTGGCCCATTTGGCCCAAAAGGAGAATAGAGAATTTAAATTTATTTTCGAATTAAAATAATTTGAAATACAAATGCCTTTATAGAAAATATCAAATAGAGTTCAAAAATTCGAAAAAATCTCAAAAATACTTTGGAACATTTTGAACCTAGGAAAATTATTTCTAGCATATTTTTGGCTTCATTTTTCATGAATAAATTAATTATATAAATCTGAAAAATAGTAAAATGGCATTTATAAATTCGAAAATCAGGATAAATCTCGGATAATCATAAATGAACATTGAACAATAATATGAAAATTTTAGGGCATTACATCTTTACAGTTGGAGGAGCAAGAGGATGTCGATGATAATGGTATGGAGGAGGATATGATGGTTTGATCGGGGACAAATAGCGAGCTTTCAACCGATAAACTTGAGAAAAACTTTCTAGTGATCCGTGAACGTAACATTGTTATTGTACCCACCTTTGTGATGGAATGAGTTACATTGTTTTGTGATCATGTATATTGTGATCATGTATTACGTTCTTCCGAATTTTCCACTTTCGCTTCAGTATCCGCTCTGTTCCGTCCGCATCCGTTTGATCATTATTCGTTTCGTATCCGTTTCCGGGTTTTCGATTCCGTTTCGTTCGGTAAAGATGTGGAAAGTAAACGAACGACCATTTACCGACCGTTTCCGTTCCGTTTTCATCCCTAGGATTGTCTGATCTGTGCATATCTTCGTTATCACTTGGTGACACGTACGACCGCACCGCCGCACCAGTTGCTTGTCGCCACCGCGCGTTCGCGGGAAAGAAAAGAAAGACCATCCGAATCTCCAACGCGGTGTCTCTAGCTGGAGTATGCAGTACCTCGGGTTCATTGAAACTGTTAAAGACCAGGGTATCCGTATCCATATGCACAGGATGAATTCAGATTTCTCAAAAACACCTTTCCGAATTTCTGATGCTTTGTTTTGGAAACTTCAATTCTAGCTTAAGGCTGCCAAAAGGAACATTGAAGCCTTAGCAGAATTTTAGGCCCGTTTAGAACGTATGCGTTTAACTGGAAACAATTTAATTCTCTCAAGAATCAGAAACAATATTTCGCATTTCAAATGGAGTTTCATCAAGAGCTAAAGCCTTTTGTCCGTATCTTCTCCGCTCAAAGAATCCGTGTTTTGGAGGAAGCTATGCTCGGCTGCTCGCTCCATCAAACACGCCGCTCGACCCGATCATGTGATGTATAAGAACCATAAGATTTTTTACACAAACCCTTTCGAAATGGAATTACGGTCACAGCTAGCTCACATCCAAGGATCGAGTGGATAGGTTTTAGATGAAGTGATTGGTAAGTATTCTGGTGCTAGCAAATTATTCTGTTTTCTAGTACCCAAAAGGAAATTTTTTGGTTTTGTAACACTGAAAAATCACTAGATATATACCATCCAAGTTCCTTGGTGCACTTTTTTATTACAACTAAAAATCCCACCATTCCTTTTTATATCACTCTCTGTCCATTCCATTTAGCGCTTTTTTTCTTTTTTTTGGTCACAAATCAGCAAATGATATTCCAAAAATGCCCCTCCACTATTTCTCTCCGTGTTCTTTCTCTATAGCACACACACACTCTCCCTATGCGACTCTTTCTCATTGACACCTCTTTCTATACGCCGAGGCAAGGAGATGGTTGGTGAGGGGGTAAGCATCCTCCGATCCTCCACCGCGTACCTGCACGTATCCCCCATAGCGAGCTTCAAGCTCAATAGTTTGTGGCCATGGTGGCGCGCTCAGCGGCGACGTCTTCGATAGGGGAACAACGAGTTACTCACTCTAGTGCGGTGCTTCATACGGCATGTAAAATTGGTGGGGCAGAGCAGTGACATCCAGTAGCCGAGGTTGGGGCAACGAGATTCAGTGGTGGCATGCCTGGGGCGGCAACATCCTACGACAGGGACGTTGACGGTTGCGAGAATGACGTTGCCATGGCCGTCGTATGTGGCTAGAGGTGAAAAGGGAGGATGTGAGGAGGAAGGGGAAGACGAGAGCGCCGGAGGAGGGGCCCGCCAAACAAGAGCGGCAAGGGTGCTGCCGCACAGTAGGCAGTGACTAGGTTGGTGAATGAAACAAAGTAGAGGGCAAAATGATCGTAGTTAACGATTGGGACACTCAAGTCGGACAAAATGGCATAAACGGAATGACACATTCATTTTGTGGTCTTAAAGTGTACCGGAGATTTTCAGTGGTATAAACCAAAATTCTTGATCTTTTGGTGTCACCAAATAATTTTTTTCTATCCAAAAACATTACTCCGTTTTTCATGGTTCTTTTTTGTCTTTGTTCAAATCACAAGAATGTTTTTTAGCACGCTGGCTATGCCCAGCCTTTATTGAAAGCATATGAGCAGAAAGTACAGAGGTTTTAACTTGGGACTCCAGTTTAAGTCACTAAAATGCCACACGCCAAGTAATGCTGGATTAAAAAGCCATAGCTCGATACTCATGAACGATCTAAACTTGCTGCAATCTTAACTTCAATCAGTTGCCCAAAACATTGATTTGTTGTATGGACGTCCATGCTTGAGAAGTGACACGCATAATGGATCGAGTTCGAGCCATGCTGTTTCTTGAAAATTAAGATTGCAAGATGAAAAAGAAAGGAACGAATCAATTAATGTATCCAAGGAATGAATAAGTTTATATACAAATACGCATGAATCAATGAATAAATGAACCTACAATGGTGTATTCGGACACAATCACAACGAATATTCTTGCACATAAATCTGGGACTCTGATCTGTACTCGAAAGAATCTAAACGAACAGCTCGAGCAGAACGGGCGGCGCTTGGCCCGCGGCCTCCTCGCGGTGGCGGCGCATGTGGCCGCCGAGAGCCTGGCCCATCTCGAACCCGAGCCCGCAGATGTGGCACTGGTGGCTCGCCGGCGGCTTCTCCAGCTTCTTGGCCGGCCCCTTCGTCGCCGTCTCCGCGGCGAAGAGCCCCAGCGCGAGCCCGTGGTGGCCGCGCAGGTGGCTGGTCCTGTGCCCGCCCAACGCCTGGAACGACGTGAACGCGCGGCTGCACGTCTTACACACGAACTCCCCTGCCTCGCCGCCTCCGGCCGCGGCGCGGCGCAGCCTCTTGCGCTCGGCACCGGAGCCGAGGGAGAGCGAGAGGGAGAGGGACTCGCCGTCTTCTCTCGGATGCTTCATGTTCGACGAACCAAAGAACAGATCAATCAACCGAGGACGGTGAGCTCAAAGACGGCAAGGATGATCAACGGGAGGCACGCGGGATGGATTCGGAGAAGAGATTGCGCTGTTGTTGAGTTGGGCGTGTGCATGGTTGGCGTTTATATACAAGCAGGTGGGCTCAGTGGTGACGTGTACTCCACGTTGGGGTCGGGGTGGACGTAGGAAAAGAACGCGGCGCGTACTTCGGTCATATACGTCGCGACCGGCGACTCGTGGTTTGAAAAGGCAGAACCTTCCGTTTGCTTTGTGTCAGCTTCCTTGCTCACCTGGGAGGCTGGGAGTTCGGACGCGATTAGCGTACGAGGTTACGGAAGCCTCAGCTTTCCAGCCTCTTTACTTTTTTTTTTCTTTGATAAATTTAGCATCGTAATTATAAAAATACCTTCCTCCTCGGTCGATAGAAGCTTACCGCACTCGTATACTGTGACAGAAGACCGAGGCATCAACCTTGGTAGGATGGTGCTGCCGAGTTAGGGTAGCATGACAGAAACTTACAGCACTCGCTTTTCAAACCTTCTTCTAGCTCTAGCTTTTCAAAATCCCTATCGTCCGGTCACAGCTCGCCCTAGACTAGAAGCTAGCTCTTTACTGATAGGGTACCCTAGGCTTTGATTCGTGGTTTACTTCAAAACTGGCTGGTGTGGTGCTGGCTTACTTTCTCTGCTGGGTCTGGCCCGTCCTTTAGCTTAGGAAGGGACTTTTCAAAGTCTTTCTCGGATCTACCGGACTTGGTGTAGGACGTCGTATTCAAGCTGATCCGGAAGCGGTAGAAGTAATAGTAGCACACCTTTCCGGAAGATGCAAGCTCAAAATTAATGAAGAAGGGTGCACCCTTCGTATGGGATCAAACGCAACGACAGTCAAGGCTAGGAAGATTTTCCAGGCCAGCCAACAAAGTGGGATATTCTTTGGAAGAAAGCCTGTATTGTTTGACAAGATCTTTAGGTCGGTCTCAACACGTTGGCATCTTCTATTCCTGACTCATTGGGGATATTATGCCTTTTGCTTGTCAGAAGTAGACCAACGATACGTGGAATTCGTCATCAAGATGGATCGCCCTTACGCGGTCAACGAACTCATACTAATGCAAGGACTGCTCGCAAGCAAATTCGGAAATGAAAGCAGAAGAAGTTCTCGAAACTTGGTTTAGTATCAAGGTTCTTCTCTCAAAAAGAAACTACCTTGATCTTCGGTAGACTGAACACCACACAATCACTCACTCCACTAGATCTACAATGCCATTATCGAATGGGGCAGACACTCCCATGAGCTATTTCAACCACGTGCTACAATGGGCGGGACAAAGGGTCGCGATCTCGCGAGGGTGAGCTAACTCCAAAAACCCTCATTCGCCAGTCTTTGAGTGCCCGTCGTACCACGTGGTTGGTACACTAGACTGATAGAGACTTTACTTTAAGGATCTGGCACCTGCGCCCGACTCGGTCTGCCAGTGAATTTTGGCTCTACGTCCGGTCGTGCGTGGTATGTTCGCGATTCGCGCTTTTGAGCTTTCTTCAGGATTTGGCCCGAACTGTTCGGCAGATTCCCACGCGTTACGCACCCGTTCGCCACTTTGTTCTCAACTATTCCGATTCCGAACTAGCCTTGCTTTTGAGAATTATCTAGCCAAGGTTCTAGTGAGAAGTTTTTCAGCCACCGTCGGTGTCGTTTTATTCGGGAAGGAGCTTTCGTTCACGAAGTCAACACCTTTCAGATTGTTTCCATAGTCTACTTGGCTGAAGGTCTGGATAAATATAAATCGCGGGTAAGTTCTAGATTATAGCCCTAAAATCTTCGGGTTGGCACGCATCCATGACGGAATTGTGGTGGTACGGAAGGCACGGACTCCGCAAGAATAGAACCGCCCACTATGTCTGTGATCCAATCTCAGAACTCTTCTTTCTTTCCTATAGAATTCGTTCATCCAATATTGAAGAAGGACAATGGGGAGTGGACAGAAGACGAGGAGGAGATTCGACACATGGCGATGAACTTTGACTCTAACCTATTTTCTTCTCATGGTATTTCAGATGTCGATACTGTGCTGAAGGCGGTCCAGAGTAGAGCACCTCACTCGGTTAACGAGGTGCTGTGCTTTTCCAACTGCTTCCACTGCAACTGTTGAGTCTTTCAATACTAGTTAACCGTACAATGGGAAGCACCCAGAATAAGGAATCATGGTGAACATCCCGATAATAGGGGGCATGTCAAAAGAGGCACGATGGCAAGCAAGACTAACTTCCTACCTTTGATTGAAGATCCACCTCTCCCCACACTCTTGGTGACTCCAAGAAAGAGAGATATGCCAATATGATCTTAATGAGGTGCGGGGCTTTGCATCTGACATTCGTTGGGCTTTCCTCTGTGGGAGCCTGCGTCAGAGGCAGTACAAAAGTATGTAAACTATAAAAACGAGTCAAAGTGGATTGGCCCACACTAGCACTTCCATGCAATAACTCCACTAAAGGCGATCCTATTACCGCGAAAGGTCGGTCGAATCCCTTGCTTCTTTTCCTTTTCTCGTTAATTCCTTCAACGACGGCTAGTAGGATATGAGAACATTCAAATAGAATGGAGCATAAGCAGACAACTAGACTCTATTTATTGAATTGACAGCGTGAAAGTCCTCCACTCCTGACATAAGTGGCACTTACATTGTCACAATAGATGACACTGGAGTGGGTGAGATTGGAACTTTCAGCTCTTGAAGAAGATTCATGATCCAATTGACTTCTGCGGCTGTGGAGGCAATGGCCCGATATTTGGCTTCGGTGGAGGATCGAGCAACTATCTTTTGCGGAAATGTTTGATGCTTCTTGGGGCTTCTTTGGCGACCGTGAAGTCACCGGATGAATTGCCGAGTAGATAGATCAGATCCGGTTCAGGAGTTAGGAGTTGGTAGTCCTTTGAGTTGGGAGGCAGTTTCCTTCTCTGGGCATTCCTTTGTTTGTGGTTTCTATAAAACTTTTCCTTTGACTGCCTATTTCGTCGGTTCTTGTACAGATGCCTCTTCATGAGCCTACCCGTGCTGTTGGCGATCCAGAATGGTCTACCTCCATTTGGGAAACTCACAGGCTTCCATTGATTGGCCATGAGGCGCACCATACTGTAACCCCCGGTACCTGTGTGAAAGTATCATCCACAACGAAAGAGCCGAGGCTGTTTGGAAGGATCTCAATGAGCTATAGATCTCGAGCGTACCACAAGGCCTGTTTCTCTTAACAGAAACGCGCTAGAACGCTACCCAGAACCGGAGGATGAAAGCTGGCAAGACAAGTACACTTCCCATAGAGAAAAAAATGGGGAGCGAACGAAAAAGATGTGTGGCTGAGGGGAGGAGAGAAAGAACGCATGCATGGAAATTCTTTCTGTCTCCTGTTTGAGAATCTATGATAGGAAGGACATCTAGTGAAACCAATATTCATCATGAAACTTCAGACACTGATGATTGTGAGGTTCTGGAAGAGAGATGACGTAGGCTAATTCAAAGTGAACAGAAAACCACCCCTTTAATGTCTACAAAAGTCGGTCATTGCGCGGGCGCTAGCGCTATCTTGTTCGCTTTTGTCAACTGAAGTCGCGCGTAGCACCAACTAACTGATAGCTGATAGAGCGCGGAGCTCCGAGTCTAAGCGAGGTTTTTTAAAAAAAGTAAGGGTTTTTTTCTGCAGCTAAGATTTATTTGAGACCACGACTAAAACTGTACAATGGAACTCTAGTGAACTCCTCGTCTTCCACTTTGGAACGCAAATGAGCATAGGCGTTCTTCTATAGGATCCCTGAGCTTCACTCTACCAATACACGAAAGCAGGCGCCAGAACCATCCGTCTTAGGTTCCAGTCACACTCCCAAACTCCCGAGAAGTCTTTTTTACTTAACTCTAGGGCTTGCTATAAGGATGGATTGCTTTTACCCTAGAACCCTCTATCCCGATCTCGAATTGCGCTTTGCGCCCCCAGGTTGGGCACGAAAGAAGATCATAGTTCAACTTTAAAATGGTGGTGTCCCTGTGTTAGTAAGTGGTTGAAATAGCTCATGGGAGTGTCTGCCCCATTCGATAATGGCATTGTAGATCTAGTGGAGTGAGTGATTGTGTGGTGGGGAAGTTAGAAGCCTGAGGGCTGAATAGGGGCGGTGAGAGGGTGTAGTGTAGTAAAGCAAGCAAAGGATTGGGGATTCAGTGGTGTAATGTTAAGAGGTCGTGCGACATGAAGACATTGATACGAGCACTACAACAGGTCATGCTATCCTACTTGCATTGCCTCCCTGATGTGGCATCTGTGCCGTACCTACTACCAAACCATTGCCGTTTTGCTACCATACCCGTGATGCTTGCCACTTGGTTGGCCGCGGTTCTAGACCCCTTCCACTGTGATGAACACGGAAGGTGATGTGTATCATTTACCGGTGCTTTCGTGATCAAGAATAGAACTATTTTTAAAATTTCGTACGCTGTGAGATTAAGGGCATGTTTGGTTCATAGTCAGACTTTCTCATATTTTGCCATGCCTCAAGTTAGGCACGTTTGACTAAGTTAGGCATCCGTTTGGTTCATAGCCACATCTGTGGCAAGATTCCTTCTTGACATCAAGGTTCCACGTGTCATTGACTCAAAAAAGTGTGGCAAAATTCATTTTCCTAGTCAAAGTGTGGCTTTAATTTTGATAACCTAATCTTAGGCAAGTTTGACAAAAAAAAAAAACTATGACTAAACATGACAACCTTAATTATATGAACTAAAAAGGCCCTAAATTACAAGATAAAAAAAAAGTTCAGGCTTCCGACGTTGCGATGACTCAAATCATACCGCGCGCGGCCGGACGGAAGGGTCCGCGAAATGGGATGGAACAAGTAACGGTGTTAAAGAATGTCGTTTCGTGGTGGGGCCCACCCGTGCGCCTGCGCAGTCAACGGTGGGAGCGCCGCTGCCGCCGCTTGTTGGTCGCACGGCCGGGGAACGTTTGTTTGACGGGTCAGACAAGTCTTGCGCTCGACGAACGAGAAGGACAGAACGGGAGGGAGGCTTGCCAAATGCCAATGCCGAATCAAAATATAGACGGAGAGCGTTGCTTGAATTGGTACTTTGTCCGGAAGGATCAACATATCCAGATCTGGCTTTTGTCCGTGTTCTCAAAACAAAATGGCCTTGTTTACTGTGCTGAATCTTTTCCGTGAAGTTGCATCCTACGCGCTCCCGTCAATGTCCAGTCACCCGAAGCGTTTCTATCCATTTTTTTTAAAAAAAGTTACATAAATATTAAATATGAACGAGATAGTCGATCATTATTTACCTTTTATTTGTTTTAAAATTTATGTAACTTGTATTGATGTGCGGTGCTTAGAACAAGTACAATAACAAAGCCAGCTATTTACTCTATCTTCTATCTATGTCATCTAGAGTAAACACTAAAATCAGTTTGTACAATAGCTATCTTTAAAGGTTGACTCTAGATGCTATGCATTAACTATCTCTTCTCTCTTGTACATAACTAATCTACATATGCTCCCGTGCAATACTTACTATTAAATAAGAGCCAACTCTCTTCTCTCTCATCTTTTCTCACTCCTCCACATAGGACAAACCTGACATAGACATACTAAAAGTAATTTGAAGTAGCTTTATTGTACATGTCCTAAATCTCTCTCTCCATTGATTCATGTAGACCGAGGATCAAATGCTCTTTTTCTTATGAAAGATTTACTCTATGAATAGTGCTTTTATGTATTTTTTTATTTGAAAGTCGTACAAATATGAAAGTATGAAAAAAGATAGATAATGATTATTTATCATTTTGTTTACTTTAATATTTATATAACTTATATTAAAAGATGATGTATAGAAACGGTACTCTTACTCCCTTAAGTTGTTTTTGTTCATCACTTCTCTGTCCTATTTTCCTGCTCATTTTGAAATATTGTTTCCCTAATAACTTGTTTGTTCCAAGTGCTCCATATCACACAAGGATCGAGATACGAAAAAATCGGTACGAGAGATTAGGATAAATCGGGGTAATCGAATAATTAAGGCTGGGAACAGAGGAGAAAGGGAATAAGGAACAAGAGGAGGAGATGGTAATTCAGATACGTTTCATTTCATCGATGGCCTTCCATTCCATACAGGATTCTCACCTGTACCCAACTCTATCCTCATAAGTCTGAGACTGACACGTGGAGCCCACCAATGCATGGACCTAACCGATACACTCCCGGGGTTTCCACCCCAATTACCACTTACAAACACTTACAACCTGACCCCACAAGTCATACAGACAATGCCGACCTCCTGCAGTACTACAGCTCGATGGATCCTGACATTATTCTTGACATGTGCTCCTGGGAGCTAGCATGTGGAAACAGGGTAGGGTACTGACATTTCGATGTGTACTAGGACACTACACGCATTGATCCGAGCCGCCCAACTCAATCGATCTTCATCTCAAATTGATTCCTCCAGCCCTGCGTGTGTTCCATGATAGATTAACGAACATGGTTACAGTCAGGGGCATGATTAGCACTGCTTGAAGGGGGTTAGAAACGTGTCTTAGCAACAATCTTAATACCATGTCTCTTATGACAATGGTTTACTGTTTTACTATTGGGCCGAGGGGAGGCAGCGGTAACACACTGTCCGGAAGCAGAGGGGAAACAATAGTGCGAAAGGAACGGCCTAGCAATTGCATGCACCAAATTTGCCATAAGATGCAGAGAAAGTCTTTCATATAGCCTCTTTTATGATTTATCTTATAACTATTTGGCCCATCCCATCTCCAAGGGTAGACTCAGTGAGGTGGGAAAATCTTTATTATTGTTAGTGTTATTACTTGCTAAGTGTCATCACTTAAAGTCTTTTTTTTGGAGTTGCTCTAACGCACTCTCGTAACAATTCTCTCTTTATAGGGAGAGTGTTTCCATCACAAGTCAGTACAACTATTCTTGAATTAGTTTTTGAAAGAGCTTTTTTATTGTACACTAAATTCAATATGGACCGTTCATTCTTTTCAATCCAATGATTATATTAGTTAGTATTTATTTATACTTCTTCTGGTAGTAGAAATATCCTTAATAAATCAACAGCTGGATCTGATTTCTACTAACTACTATAAACTACCAATATAATACACCGTAAAATTTTCTTTTTGCTAAATGTTGGCACTTAAAGCCTCTTTTGAAGTTGCTCTTAGGCACCTCTCGTGAGTGACAATTGCCTCTCTTAATGCATGGGAAGAGCTTGTTTCCATCATGACAATTGTCTGGAATTATTATTTTTCCCATAGTCGTCACTTAAAGCCTCTTTTTCGAGTTGTTCTTCAAACAATCCTGTGACAATTTAGTTTGTCTCTTGTTGGGAGAGAGTCCGTTTCTCTCACGACAATTGTTTGGTTGTTCCTCTCCGAATGAGAAGAGAGTTTGGCGTTTAAACCAGAATCCAATAAATATTCTGGACACAAACATATTGTAAACGTTTGACAATACATCTGAGTATGGCATGTGTTCACTGTACTCATGGAGATAACTGTCTTTTCTACCTGAGATTACAACAAAGGTGGACGGTGGACCTTTCACTTCATTTAGGATCATCGAATCGGAAGTTGAATTAACAAATTATGGTCAGCAAACTCCATGCATGTCTGTCAGTGTGTGCCTCAAATTATCAGATGCAGCTTGTTGCACAATTACGTGTTATAAAACGCACCGTAGAAATAGAAGGTAATGGAAAGAGCACCATACACAGATTTAACGTGGACAATCTTTTTGGAAAAACTACATAGGTACGAAGACTGGAATTCAGTATCAAACAGTACGACTCTTAGGGGTATATATATAGACTAGAGAATATGATGTGGCGACCTGCATAACTAGACTAGGGTAACGACAGAAACACCGTCATTACTCTAAGATAATTACACTGATCTCAGCATATTAGGTAATAAAATATCGAACGCACCCGACAATTTATCAGTTAATATACTGTATTCAGAGTATTGCAGTAGAATAATAGTTAAAGACTAAAATAAAAGTTTATTACAATCCATTGCCATACAGGCTATATGTCCATAGATGTCAAGTTCTCACATATTACATATAATACATCCATAAATAATTTACATAAATACTAAGTACCTAATGGATCGATGGTCTCCACCGTACGGTCCACTAATCCACCTGATCCTCCTGATAGTCCTTCGCTGCATCATCACCCTGACCCTGCAGGTTATTCTCAGCCCATGCCTCGCAAGCGAACCCATAGTCCTCAGCTTCTAAGCAAAGAGGAAGTTAAGTAAGGGTAAGTACAGAAGTACTCAGCAAGCATTAATAACAAAATGTATTATATAAATTTTTCCCATCATCCATCTCATGTCCATATTCCTCTCAAAACCATTTTCTAAGAACATAGGGTTTTATTAAAAAAACGTGGGATTTCTGATTTTAATTATTGAAATTGCTACTAGCACTCGTATATGAGGCAGACTTAGCTTCCGTAGCCTCCAATCTAGGAGACAAACATGAATTCATGATTTTACCCCGCGCAGGTTTGTACCACTTTACCCATAGTGAACCTAACCTTAGTTGAGAATCCAGAATATTTATCGCTACTAAGGTATTAAATCTCCAATCCTGACATCATTGCCAATTGTGCCTCGACTAAAAACGGTGGCACTCAACCCAACCGTTTAAATATAGCGTCAAAATAAATCAACTACAACTGATGTTTGTGTCCTTCACTAGGACTCCCGGTGTACCCATCTTCACAGTCCTAATTATCTACTCTTACCCAATGTGGAGATCATATCACCATCATTGGACAACCCTTTTCTGGTCATTTTCATACACTATGGTTGATACGAAATATACGACTCATTGCTCGAGTGTAATGGTTCATCCTTATGTTCTAGCCATATGTAGAGGTGGCCCACCAACAATGCTCATCATCTATGTCACCCTCTACCCATTATACATAAATATGCGTCACTAGCTCCATTCGTTGGATGAGCCATTTCAACATATCAACAATTCAAACACTGCCTCAGCAGTCATCATCAATTCTACATATCCATAACTAATCACTACCGCAGCAGTTCATTATCATAACCATGTTTCCAACAGTATTCAATTTAGGGTTTTCTTTAAAATGATTTTCTTTGCATTGGTGATATCACATATAAGTAAATATAATTGATTAAAAATATTCAAATATGATCAAGAAATTGCTTGCCTGGATTTTGATACAAATCGTCCTCACCTGACGGTTGTTAAAAATCACCGGTGTTATTTGAATTAATTGCTGAAATTATAAATAATGTATTTTCGTAGATTTTTGCATGTTTCATGGTGTCCACCCGCTCTTAAAACTTCATTATTTAATATACGTATCATGCCTCTTTTAAATTTCTGGAATATTTTTAATTTGACATCTTTCATTTATATGCCCAATAACTTAGTGGTTTAATTCATCGATTTTAATTTGTTATATTCATTTTGGGTGATGCACTAGGTTAGATAGAAATTTTTATCCCCCTTTTCTTCTCTTCTTTCTTTTTCTCCTCTTTTCTTTTCTGTTCTTTCCTTTCCTCTTCCTTTTCATCTCCCTTCCTATCTCTTTCTTTTCTTTTCCCCTTTCTTTTTCTTTCTTTTCTTCCTCACCAACCAACCTTATCGTCTCCTCTTCTCTACTCTCCCTCTCTCTTCCTCCTCCCCCATGGTCCTTCCCCGTTCCCGACTCCTCTCCCAGCCACCCTGGGCCCTAGGCCAACCTTCGGTTCTGTCGGCTGCCTCCTCAACCCCACGGCTCCCTCGCGTCCTGGCCTCCTCTTGCGCGCGTGTGCACGCGGTCTGCTCGCCCTGGCCCAGCTCGGCCTCGTGTCAACCTTCAGCCCACCTCCCTGCTGTCCTCAGCCCGACGTCGCCTAGCCTTTCACCGGTCGCCTCCTTTGGGCCCGTCCCCGCACGGCCCACTTGCCTGACACTTCATGGCTTCCTCTCCGCCCGTGCCCTAGCAACCGTGGCCGACCCTAGCTGCCGCCCGACCGCGCCTGGGTCGGTGCTATGTCACCGCCTTTGCCCCACTGAGCTTCCCCTCTCTCCGTGCGGGTGCCTCTAGTTCTTCTCCCCCCTAGCACCATTCTAGAGGTCGTGCTCACCTTCCCCCTTCTCCTTTTATTAATCTTATACTGCAATACGTTGGATTTAATTTGTTTTAGCTATAACTTTTTTATTCGAAGTGATTCCACTGGTTGATGATGATTATTAGGTGGAAATGCTAGGGCTTGACGTTGTCGAGACGATACTCATGACCTCCTGTAAGACGGGGATTACGGAGGGGGTTATCGAGCACGCACGCCGCCGCCCCTTCGGCAGTCATCCCCTACTGAGACCAATGATAAACCAATGTTGTCTATTTGTTGATCTTGAGTATGAGCACCTTTTGATGATGGTGTTGGCCATAAGATCGATATGCTCACTTGAGAGATGAGTTTGCTGGAGATAGGGTGATTCTGGATGGTCAAGTTGGGGTTGTTTGTTCTATGATATTGATGGTGATGTCGATGACGATTTGGATGTGGTCAGCTCCCGGTTGTCCCTGGCTTGCTCGGCTTGGCCTTCCCCTGGCTCCTGGTCTTCTTGGCCTCCTTGCTGGAGCTCCTAGTGGCTAGCTTGTTGCCCTCTTACTCTCTGGTGGTGCTCCTTGCTGAGATGTCTTCTTGGCTTGGTGTGGTCTCCTGGTGGTCTTGCTACTCCTGGGGCTTGTGTTCTTGCTTCCTTGTATGTGGGGAGTGCTCCTAGAGGTGGCTTGCTTGGGGGCTTTGGTCTCCCTGGTGGTTTTGGCTTCCTGGTGGCTATGGCTTTGTGTTGGCTTGATGCTTTGGTGGTTGTGTGGCTTTGCGCTTGTGGGAATGATATAGGTGGCTTCCTCCTTTTATCTTTGGGAAGGTTGGATGGACCTAGGATGAAAGTCCTATGGAAGGCTTTACCTCCCCTCTCTCTACTACGGGGCATTACCTTTTTACCATGCAAAGTTTACTCTTTACAATGTGATGTTTTTGGACACTATTCTTGCAATGCTACGATTACCCGACATTACAGGTTTGCATAATGCCAGATAATGAAACCCTATTTCGCGATAGGTGCTAATTTGACCCCGGACGAATCTAGAATCTCGATGAGCAGTACCAACCCATACAAGTTTGACAGCAGTCTAAAAAAATCTTAATTTTTGTATTTCTTGCTTTATGATTATATATAAGTGTGAATGTCTATTTTCCAAATAATCAAGGTCAAAGATCGAGAGAAGATGTAGATTGTAAGAATTTGAATTTTCTTGTAATATTCCTTTTTGATGTAATTTTGTTATTTAATGTACACTGTAATTATACAATTGTATGATATTTGATAATCAGTAAAGTTGATGATTAATTTTGTTAAGCAGTTTAATTATGTGTGTGGTTAATTTGTGTTGTTGATATCATTTGCAATGATTAAAACTCTGGGTTGTTTCATGTAATACCTCAGCCCGTTAATGTGAAGGCCCATGTGGCCTATGTGGAGCGGTGGTGGGATTAGTCCCATATTGCTTGCACAAAGTGAGTTGTAGTAGTATATAATGCCTGTTGGGTCCAAACATAGCACCTCCGGGTTAACCCTTTTACACGAAGTGAGGACAAAAGTGTAAGTGGGGTACTATACATGCGTAGGTCTGCCCTACGGTAGGCTAGACTTTGAGCAAATTTAGGCCAGGGTGTTACATTTCATATAAGTCCTATCGGTGCACCGCCTAACGCTACGTCTAATGTGGGTAGGCGTAGTGTCAAATATGGGTCTTCAACGGTTTATAACCCTAACAAAATCTGAGTCTGTGCAACTGACCTTCTGAAACAAATACTCAATCATCAACCAGCATAAGTTAAAACATCATCTATGGCGTTGGATAAATAGTGAAGAACTCATCTCATGGATATTTAGCATGCTCCACCTGAAACACAAAACTCGACAAACAATACTCGCTGAAAGAGCAACTTGCACATGTGACCATAAGACATCAAACTGTCGACTTCAAAAGTAGCTAAAATCCACGATTTGGTCAAAACTGCTTCTATAAACTGTCTGGATGAAGGAACTTTTGTGCCGTTAGTGAAGTATAAAGTGCATTAGACCCCTCACATGGAGTTATGACAAGTGACTAGTATTGTAGTATCTAACTATATGTGCAAAAGACAAACTTTTTCTTGCACTGATACTTCATCTCAAACTGTAATCGGAGCAAAACCTTTACTTTTAGAAAGTAAAACTCTAGAGAGTATTATGCTAGCTACCATCAGATCATCATTAAATGGTGAATAAAACACCGACTTCAGTTGTCCTCGCAACTAGCATTGTTTTTTCTTCTTCTTTTTTAATACCTCAAAATCTAGATACTTGCGAATACCCACCTTGGACTCCACATGTGCAGATCTTGCTGCAATAGCCCATAGAAAGATGACAGATTGTCGAAGAAATCCCTAGTGATTGCCGACGAAACAAACCGGCACTGAAACAGTCACTGGGTAGAACACGGGTCGACGCCAAGACAGAGTTTAGACACGGAATGAAGTCGAGGCAAATCGAAATATTTGAGTTGAGATTACTGAAAATCACCGAGTTAAGAGTTGACAACAAAATCGGTGGCGAGGAAGTCGTCGGGTTGGAGCACTTGGTAGCGCCGAGAATCTTGGCACATCTCTGTGCACTTGAAGCAAATTTTTGGTCATAATATGCACGTAACAATAATGAACTAGTTAGTATAGCGCGCTACGCCGCGCCGCGCAAATCTCACTCCGAAGTTTTTTGTTACAAAAATGGTAGAAGGATATAAATGTAATTTTAAATATTTCAGACTTAAAGAATCAGCGCCCGTGTGAAATTAGCCTGCTAGGAGTCGTCGACGAATTAGAGAAGCGCGCAATGCCGCACCGTGCGAAAAAACCTTATCCAAGTTTTTTTTTCTTGAAAAAACGTAATTTCGTTTTCCTTAGCACTGTTTTTTTTAAATTGGCTGGCTAGGAGCCACCGAAAAATTTGCGTAATCACGTTTTTTTTGTAAGGACCCACCCGAAATATCATGAGTCTAACGAACCGGGTTAAAAATTGGTTGGATAATCTATGTTTAAAAAACCGATGTCCATATCGAATCTGTGGAAGCATTTTTTTTACGAAATAAACGAACCAAAACGTAATTTTGAATCTTTTGGGTGAAAGAATATTTCGGGCTTAAAGAATCAGCGCCCGTGCAAAATTAGCCTGCTAGGAGTCGTCGACGAAGTAGAGAAGCACGCAATGCCACGCCGTTCGAAAAAAATCTGATCCAAGTTTTTTTCCGAAAAAAAACGTAATTTCGTTTTCCTTAGCAGTGTTTTTTAAATTGGCTCGCTAGGAGCCGCCGAAAAATTTGCGTAACCACGATTTTTTCTGTAAGGAGCCACCCGAAATCTCATGAGTCTAAAGAACCGGGTTAAAAATTGGTTGGATAGTCTATGTCTAAAAAACCGATGTCCGTATCGAATCTGTGAAAGCATTTTTTTTGAAATAAACGGACCTAAATGTAATTTTGAATCTTTTGGGTCGAAAGAACTGACGTACATGTCGAATTTGTGGAACTACGGGTCCTTTTTGAAAAATAATCGGTGGAAGGACATGTTCGTGTTTTTTTACGAAATAACTGGACCTAAACATAATTTCAAATCTTTCGGGTCGAAAGAACCGACGTTCGTGTCGAATTTGTGGAACTGAGGGAGCTTTTTTGCAAAATAACCGGTGAAAGGACCTGTTCGCGATTTCTGAATCTTCTGAGGCGAAAGAACCAGCGGTCGGATCGAATTTGCGGAATTACGGGGTCCTTTTTAAAATAGCCGGTGGAGGGACCTGTTCGCGATTTCAGAATTCGCGGGTTCCTTTTTGCAAAAAAATCGGTGGAAGGACCTTTCCATAATTTTGGATTTCCTGGAGGGCTTTTTCGCAAAAAACTGTACTTAGAGTCTTGCATGCGCTCCATTTATTCCCAGCTTAATATATACTAGACAAGGTCACGCGCTACACCGCGCCGTGCGAAATTCGGTCGTGCGAAGCTGCGACGCGCGAAATCTGGTCCGACGATTATTTTAGGGGAAAATGGGTGTGAGGACGTAAACGTGAACTCGTTTTTTTCGCGGGGGTTTTCAAAAAAAATGCGATAGTTTGGAGTCATCGACGAATTTGCGGTACCACGGGTTATTTTTGTGCAGTACGAAATCGATAGGAGTCGTCGTCGAATCTGCGAAAACATTTTTTTTTCGCGCAATTTTGTTTTTCTCCGTCTTTTCTTAAAAAATTGGCTGCTAGGAGCCATCAGTGAACCCGGGGATCGCTATGAGCCGTTGGCGAATCCGTGGAACCGCGGGTTCCCTTTTATCTGGCAAAACGGATGTGAAAATGTGTATCTTTTTTTTGCGCAAATCCTGTTTTCTTGGTCTCTTTCTTAGAAAAACGGGTTGATTGATATGAGCCGTCGTCGAACTCGTGGACTACTATGAGTCATTGGTGAATCTGCATATAAACGTAATTTGATTTTTCGGGTCAATCAAACTAAAAAAAAGTCTTTTTGGACCTAAACATAATTTTATTTTTTCCGTCGTCGAATCCACGGACTCCTATGAGCCGTCGGCAAATACGTAGATATGTGTGAAAAAACCGCAGAGGGATATAATTTTTGTTGGAAAAAAACTATGAGTGGGATATAATTTTTGTGGAAAAAAAGCGCAAAGGGATATAATCATAATCTCATTTTTCGGGTCAATCCAACTAAAAAAGCGTCTTTTGGGACCAAAACATAATTTCGTTTTTTCCGTCGTCGAAACCACGGATTGCTACGAGCCGTCGACGAAAAAACCACGGAGGGATATAAACGCAATTTCGTTTTTTCGGGTCGATTCAGGGAAAAACGTTTTGCAGGATCTAAACGTAATTTCGTTTTTTCTCGGGACTATTTTGCTAAAAACCGGCGTGAGGACCTAAACGTAAACCGCGGAGGGACCCAAACGTAATATTTTTTTTCTAGTCCATTTTATTAAAAAACCGACGGAATGACTTGAACGCCATTTCCAATTTTGCGGAGCGCTTTTCCGCACAAATGGCGACGTGGCAGCGCTCAGCTACCGCCAATCTCACCCGCTTTTTCTTCGAGTCCGATGGAAGGACCTGAACGCAATTTCCAATTTCGCGAAGCGCTTTTCCGCACAAATGGCGACGTGGCAGCGCTCATTTACCGTCAATTTCACCCGCTTTAAAGAGAAGTATATTATGTTATATTATATTATATTATTATTTGGAACTTCCTGGTACTCGTCTTCGTGTGTGCCTCGCAGAACTTCCTTAGAGCCACTGGTACACAAATTGTGCAGAGTCTTCGATTTTCCTGGTACTCTTACCCGTGTGCTCTTTAGTAAAATCAGCTTAATTAGGACAGCCGAAAAGATTGCCTCGGCTGTTGTTCCTTGCAATTTAGAGAGGTGTTTTCTTTTTTTTTTCTTTTTAACAGTTATATAAATATTAAAGAATAAACGAAAGATAAATAGTGATTACTTATCCCTTTGTTTGTTTTAAGATTTGCACAACTTGCATTGAGAGAGAAAACATTGAAGTACTGCTCTGCAACTTAACTTCATGTTTATCTCGGCTTGTCTCGCACACAAGATTAGGCTGCTGGCACGCTGAATTAATTGCTCCACTTTGAATTCTACTATGATGCTCATAGCTCTCCTTGAACTTGGATGTCTCGGCGAAGCATCGAACGAATCAGTTTAGCTTACGGAGGAACTTGAACTCGAACACGCTGACTTGCAACGAAAGTCGATTTGAACTGCGACAGTGCCTTCATTAAAGACGAGCGATCTATGCGCGACGGTGACCGCTCCTAGATGCCGTGTGATGCCCGTCTCTAGGAGTTTAGAACTTTAGGGCCTGTTTTGTAACATTTCAAAATTTGGATTTTATAATGTTTAAATTTGAAAATTTACTATTTGCATTTTTCTAGAATTAATTTCAGCTTAATGAGAATTTTCTAATTATAAAAGGATTTAATTTGGCTAATCTATCCATCAAACAAAAGATTTTCAATTTTACTTGGGTTCATTATGCTGCAAGGAATTTTTCTGTATTTTTTGAGATTTTTCTGAATTTATTTGCTATTTATTTGCTTATATTTGAATTTCTGGGATTTTATTAAATCGAAAAATATTTTATTTTCTAAAATCTCCGCGGACCGAATCTTCGCCGGCCCGTTCCTTTTTCCCTGTCGGCCCGCTCCGCTCGGTCCGCTTCGTCCGGCCCATCTATCTCGCGGCCATGACCCGCAAATTCGCCAGATCCGCCGTCCGTCACGCGCGCACGCGCGTGGGTCGATGCGATGCACCACGCCGCCGCCGCGCCGAAACCCTAGCCGTATCCGCGCAGGACTCGCCGCCCTTCGTTCGCCCACCGCCCGCGTTTTCCGCGCCCGCCGTGCCGTATCCGCGCCGAACTCTCGGCGTCCGCGCCTATTTAAAGCGCCGCGCACGTTCCCCTTTCTCCTTTCCCGAGATTCGCCGCCTGAGCGCCGCCCCGAGCTTTTCTTTTGCGCCGTCGTGCCCGAGCGTTTCTTCGCCGCCGCTCGTCGCCTCCGGTGAGTCTCCGCCGCATCCGAGGGTCCCATTGGTTGCGCCGCGTCGTCCTCTCCTTTTTGCCCCTAGTTTGGTTCGGTTTCGTCGCGTTTTTGCGCGCGGTCGAAGCTGTCTTCTCCGCCTCCGGCGTTGCCTGCGCCGCCGCCGCCGAGCCGCTCCGTCCCACGCCGCTGCGTGCCTCGGCTGGCGTCGCGTCGGCGCCACGCGACGCCATGCGTCGCCGCTCTGCTGCGCCACCTCGCGCCGCGTCGCCTCGTCTCGCGCGCGTCAGCGCCGCCTCGGTCCCGTCTTGCGCCGCGTCACCCGCCCACGTGGCCAACCACGTGTGCCCTAGCCCCGCGTGGCACGCCACGTCTGCGTGGTCCGCCACGTCGCCCCCAGATCCCCTCAGTGGACGCAGTCCACCGTGAACCCAGGCACTGGCATGTGGGCCCCACGTGTCAGTGGCATTTCTTTCTCTTTTTCCAATTTTTCAGAAAACCCGAAAATCCAACCAATCACGTGTTGCCACGTGTCAGCCTCTCTGTTTTTCTGATCTGGAATCTTCCAGGAGCCCGTTCTCCTTCGTTCGAGCTCCGATTCCAGTGATTCAAATTTCTAAATTCATATAAATTCAAGATCTATCTTCCAGTACTATTCTTTTCAATTTTTCAATTTTATTTGAATTTGTTTTATTTATTTGCTCTCTTTTCACGTGTAGACGACGCAATCGAAGACCAGACGAATCAACAATCAGAGGTAGAACCAGCAAGAGGCAGCAAAGGCAAGTATTCCTTGAACATATTGGTCCCAAATTTTATGAAAATGTTATGTTGTTTTCAAATTATGCATGCTTACTTTTATGCAAAGTACTTTAAATATAGTCTTAAGGTTTAGTTAAATTCCAGTTGGTTATGCCCTCATTGGTATTGATCATGTTGAACCTTTGACACCCTAGATGATATATACTAGCTATTTTATTTGGTGATATCCATTAGATTAGCATCGAACGGTAGAATTGCTTAGTCCAGCTTAAGCGTTTCGGTATTGTGCCATCTTGGGAATCATTTCAAATGTTGTTTAAACTTATTTGTGAAATTGCGGCAATTGGTGTTGCTGCTGTGATTTAAGTAAAATAAAGTGGAAATGATTTAGACCGGGGCGGATGGATGTTTGGCGGGTGCAGAAAGCACGAGACCTTGGTATGTGAATGTTCCGCCCTAGTCAATTAAGGACCGAAGCGTGTGTTACCATGGACCGAGCACTACCGTACAACCACAAGTCTATATGGGTACGACCTAGCTAAATAATTTGTGCGTCTCATTATTAGCTACGCCAGTTGGTGAGTGCCAGATGTTGGCAGGCGCAAGAGGGGGCTTCTGTACTGGGCGACTAGAACCCTAACAGCGGTGAAACCTTAGCGGGCGAGGTTAATAGTGGGGTTGTACATTGGAAAGGCCTTGTCATGATCTCTCTGCCGACACACCAAAGGAAGTGTGTTAATTGCATGGCAACAAGAGTCGATCATGTCTTGTGGGTAAAGTGTACACACTCTCCAGAGTTAAAACTACTTAAGTAGCCGTGCCCACGGTCAAGAGGCGCAGAGTGCACGCTTGCACATTGTAGATTTCATGGTTTTGTTTTAAAGGAAAATGATGGTTTGGGAATCCGAGAGCAGATGGAACTCTCGGGTTATGGTTTGGCAGATAGAGCCAGTCAGGTAGATGGAACCTGTTTTAATTGTCATATCAAATTCAATTACTATTCAATTACCTTTTGATCAAATGATGCTTTATGAAATTACTATTGGTATTTACAGTTAAACTTTGCTTTATGCTAAAAGAGCCATATTATGCCTTCAATTGTTTAGCCTTGCATATAGTTATCATGCATTATGTTTCCAAGACTTGCGGAGTACATTCTGTGCTCACCCTTGCAACATCCCCAACCTTCCACAGAAGAGTTCGCAGAAGCTGAAGGTGACTACGATTTCTACGCTTGTGGTTATGATAAAGGCGATCCGGAATGCTAGGACGCGAACCCCATCGATTACTGTTGGGCAAATAGATGGGCTTACTTTCTTCTTTGTTATTTCGTTTCATTGTTTCTTATTGAACTCAAGCCATGATCTTTGTTTATTTGTAATAAATGGCCATAAGGCTAATACTCTTTTGCTTAATTAATATTGTGTGCTTCGTGATATGGATGTGTTGTCATCACTGTTTCCACTGTGTGTGCTAGCTTTTCCTGGACTAGCACAGGTTATACACAGAGGGTTCGGATTTGAAGATCCGGTCCCGACATGTTTGGTACGGCTCCAGCTCTACCAGATTCATGGATCTGGTGGAGCTAGGTATTTGTAGCTCCACAGATCCGTGAAGCTGGATCTGTGGGTATATTAAGAGTGTTTAGGTAGGTCATTTTATTTAATTTTAGACTAAAAATATAAACTTAATTCTATTTATTTTAATCTACAAGATTCAGATCTAAAGTGGAGCCAGGATCAAACAGGGCCTTAGATTGCTCTTTCGAGAGCAGCGGTTAGGATTTTGGTTCCAGAAGGACGAGAACTCATATACCAAAATGCACGGCACAAATAGAAGATAATCGAAAGAGCAAGGTAATATGGAAAACGTTCTTTTTTGGAAAATTCATAGATAGACGACAGAACTCACTATATAAAGAGAAGTTACAAGTATATATAGAGCTATTCATCATATATTCACATCTAACTGTGTAGTCATGTTTCAACGTATATAACAAGGTACATATATAAGCTAAAAAATAAGAGTCATATGAGAATACGAAATTGAGTTGGACCTCGGGCCAGTGCTACGTCTAGCACGGCTGAATGCACCGTTCGACGCTACGTCTAACGTAGGTCGGTGCAGTGCCCAACACGGACACCTAAAAAAACTCGAATCACAAGTTAACATTACGAAGGGATAGAAATTGAGAGGGAGGGGGGAATAGATTGCATATTTGCATTTACAAAAGTGGAAGAAATTAACAAAAGAATTGTTACAAAATACCATGAGATCAATGAATCACCGCCGGACGGTTCAAAAACTGACCGATCCAAAGCAAAACCCCAAGAACCGAAACGCTAATCAACAAAATTAAACTCCTATCATACTTGCATGATCGAACAATCTCTCTTTCTAAAGACATGTACAACTCCTGTCGATTAATGATGCTGCGTTAGTCCAAATTAAGAAGCAAACGGATCTGGCTAGGCGAACAACTCGAGCAAGACGGGCGGCTCAGCGGCGGCGTGCCCGGCCACATCCTCCGGCAGGGCGTCGCTGTGCCAGACCCACTCGTCGGCGGCGTCGGTGCTGCTCATCTCCTCGCGGTGCCTCCTCATGTGACCGCCGAGTGCCTGTCCCATCTCGAAGCCGAGGCCGCAGATGTGGCACTGGTGCTGCTGCCTCGCCTTGTGCTGCCTCATGGCCTTGGCGCCGACGCCGAGCTCGAGCCCGTGGCGCCCGCGGAGGTGGCTGGTCCGGTGCCCGCCGAGCGCCTGGAAGGAGGTGAAGGCGCGGCTGCAAGTCTTGCAGACGAACTCCCCCTCCCCCGACGTCGCCACCACCGGCCTCCGCCGCGCTTTCTTGGCCGCCGGCCCCGACTCCGCCGAGTCCGTGCTGAGCGACAGCGACAGCGACACCTCCTCCTCCCTCAAATGCTTCATCTCCTCTCTGCTCTCCGATCGCTTCTTCCAAAATCTACCAGCTGAAATCGATGATCGATCGATTGGCTTGAGGCTTTGATATTTTCTGGGAGAGGGCATGGAGCAGTCGCGCACACTTATATAGGTTGTGTGTCGAGGCGGTTTGTGTGGGGGTGCGCGCGGGGGCTTACGTGTGCGCCAAGTTGGTGTGGGTCGACCGACATAGGGCGAGAGGTGGCGTGGGTGGACCAATAGAAGGAAGGCACCGCGACGTGGGTGGATGGGATCGGGCTCGGTCGGATTCGAGCAGCCGACTCGAGCCGGACGTGTGGTGCGCAGTGACCTCACCTGGCACGGCAGTGGGGTGGAGCGCGGCGTGGCGGCTCGCGGTTGCTTAGCCGCGCCGGCAACGCTACCGCCAGCGCCGGATTCGGCGGCTAATTGGTCGATCAGAATAAATAATTCGAGTAGGGGTGGCTGGCTGCATTTGGTCTCGAGGGTCGAGGCTGCGCGGTACGGGTGGTGGAGTTGGTGGAAGGTCTGGAACCTTCTCGAGCTCTCTGCTCCGAGAGATTAAGCACGCGCGGGCGGTCAATGATCCCGTTCTTAATTTAATCATCCAGAATTTTTCGTTCTGTGTACTACGTACTTTACCGGGTATACTACCAAGTCCATTTGTGGGCGACCTGGCGTCACGGACTGATGGTGGCTTGCTTGCTGGTACGGCCAGTCCAGATGACCAGAACTTGCACAGTTGTACTAATTTGTGTGTGTTGTGTGTATTCAGACGTGTATTATGACGGCCGGCATCGATTCCTTTGAAGCTTTTAGAGCTCAATAGATTTGTAATACTAGGAATAGCTAGGAAGGATGCGGCAGCAACCAAATTACGCACCTTTTGCGGCGGCGCGCGAGAGAGACGTACGCCGATCGATCGAACCGGTACGGTCGGTGACAAACAGATAGCGGCCAGCGCCGAGCCGACGGGGCGGTTTACACCGGCAGGCGCGCCCGACGGTACGTGGTTCGCAAGGCGTCCGAACTCCGAAACGTGGAAAAGAGGGCAGAATCACACGGCGGGCTCCGTATTCTGCCTGTTCCATGGGCCGCGTTTTCTTCAGCGCGCGCGCGGACCAGTCTGAGTAAAACCCGCGGGCGCGAAGCCGCTCGGTCCAAGCCGCACGGCTCCGTTTGCCTCGGGAAGGAGTTAGGCGCGCGCGCAGCCGGTCCGGGTCCGGGTGCACGCGTGCTATGCTACTCGATCTGTTGCCCGTTTGGCGACTAGTAGTACATCTTACCTGCTATGACTTTGTGTACTCGCTGTCCTTGTTCTTATCTGCAAACAACTCGAGTGCTCTGCTCACCCACAAACACGCGCGATGGGTTTGTGGCGATTAAAGCACTGAGAAATGGCAACTTACAGCAAGATTCAACGGTATGTGCTTACGCAGTCGTGGCTGCAAATTAACCATGAATCGATCGAGACCAAACGGCGGGTTGTGTTTACTTGTTCTGGAAGCCGCAGCCCCGACCGGCCGGCTCAATACTTCAACGAACGCATTAAGTACTACTTGTTCAAGAAGTAGTAGCAGCAAGTGCGCGCGGAATTAGATAAGCGATGATGTCATGATATTGACTGTTTAATTTGCTTCTTTCATGCTGGACAGGGTCGGACAAGTTTCATATCTACAGGATTGGATAACGACATACATGATCGACGTCTATATCTCTCGGTTCTCGACACGGTTAAGCTCGTGCCTTCACGCGCAAGAGATACTAATAATATCTGTCCATGTCCTCAGCAATCAACATGGTCAGAGACGAAGCATCCTGGCCCATACATAACTATTCGGATGGACATCTTCACTGGGAAAGCATGCAAACTATGCTATCTCTATGTACGTCCCTCCTTTCTGAAGTTGCTTACTGCTTGCTTCCTGGACGGTTGAACCAATCACCTACTGCTATGCGTCTCTGTTCTTCATGTGAATTTGATGTAACCCACTACCTGTACAGGAAATCACGATCCTGGGTTGTCGACAACAGCTTCCCTGCCACTAAAGAAGTAAATAAAAACAAGAAACGAATTGCTGTTATCAAAAGATGCATACATTACATGCTAAGGACATGGTTGTAACTTGGAAGTTGTACGATTGTGGCTAACACGTTGAGCAATCACGATTTTTTGTTCTTCTATCACACATTTCTTCTTTGCAGGAAAAAAAAACTAATCATCCATCTATTATAGATGGAAGAGTTCACGCCTTTAGGAGGCTTTGAGCCGGCTCGTTCGCGGCTCGACTCCCGGCTCGAGCCAAGCCGCGAAAAAAAATTAGTTCGGGTCCTTTTTTTTGAAAAAAATTACGATTAAGTTTTTTTTCGGAAAAAATTACAATTAGATCTTTTTTTGAAAAAGAATATATATTACGCCTAGGTCCTTTATGCATTTTTAAGCATTACACTCAGGTCCTTTTACAGAAAATTAGAATTACGATTAGGTCCTTTTCGGAAAAAAAAGGTTCAAATCCTTTTTTTGGGGGGAAAAATATACATTGCATTTAAGTCCTTTTTTTATTTTTCTAGCATTACGTTTAAGCCTTTTGCGGAAAACACAAAATTCTTTTTATGTCATTTTCGCGTGTTTTCTCGATTTACTCGTGTAGGAAGCAACAATCGCATGTTTTCTCGATTTGCTCGCGTGTGGAGCAACGCCCACGATGTGGCACGTCGCGTATAAGTATCTAGTTAGTTAACCTTCATCTGACCGAAGGTAAGCACGCCGCAAAAGAAACACTGTCCGTCCATTTACTGTCTATCGTTCGGAATGAAGAATTTCGGTCTCCTGATGGACACTTGTTAGTATACATACAGTAGTTTTGGGCCTATCTTAAGATAAATACGAATGGCGTGGCTCATGAAAAGGACGTCGGAGGCTACGTGCTCTCCTTGAGAGTTCAGCCGACATGCTTACGTGCTTCCGTTAAATACTGTCTATATCTAGCCCTTTCACATTGTTTTTATTTTTTCAAATCTAGCTCACCAACATTTTTACAAAAGTAAGCTCTCCTCGCTGCGGAAAACGCGGCAAAAGACACGTGTCTCATGCCGCGTTCAAAAGTGCGAGAGCTGGCCGGGGCCACAGCATGGTAGGCGAGCATAGAAGCTCGTGGCGGTCAGGTGGGGTAGCGGTCGGGGCAACATGGGCAAGCGAGGTCGCACGTGGGTAGGCAGGGGTAGAGGTGGGCGTCGTGTCGGGCCGGGCCGGCACGACACGGACCCGTCGTGCTTCGTGCCTGAACCGTGCCGGATCGCGACGGCCCGTCGTGCCGTGCAAGGAGCCGAAGACGTATAGAATTGAGGCGGTGAATGCAAATATGATGAGAAAAGAACTAAAATTTATTTATTCCTGAACAGTTACATAGAGAGAGGGGATATGTTCAACATGGGCGAGAGGGGGGCAATGGGCGAGAAAGAGAGTGAGCAAGACAAACGAGAGATTGAGAGAGACTGGTGAGAGAGAGAGCTGAGAGAGATTGAGAGAGACGAGCGAGAAGCAGCTCTCTCCTGTTTTGTCTGTCTTTCTCAGGTGTCGGCGATAGGGGTGGCGTTAATGCTACTGGATGCATTCATGGCGGTTATGCTCTGTGAGTCAGTGACCTTCATACTAAACTTCTTCCTCATACCCTGGGTCATCGAACCCAGTACGGCCCATTCTACAGTGTCGGGCCGGGCCGAACCATCCATCGTGCCTGATTCTCAAGCCCGGCACGACCCGTGCTACAGTGTCGGGCCGGCCCAGCACGGCCCACTTGGTGCCGGGTCGGACTTCGTGCTGAGACATAACGTCGTGCCTCGGATCGACGCAAAAAAGCCCGGCCCAAGTGCCCACCTCTAGGCAGAGGGTGTGCATTGCGAGCAGGGCGGCAAGCGCACGCATGCGTGCGCCGTGGACGGTGCACGTGCATTCGTGGGGCATCTAGGTGTGTGTGGCAGGCTTCCTGCCTCGCCCAGCGAAAGGAGCTCGCGCTTCTGTGGCCTCGCCACCTCCCGCGCTCCGTGGCATGGCGGGGGACAGATGTTGGCTATCGTACTTTTCCAGTGGAGAAGACCATTTTTATAAAAACATACGTGAAAAATTAGATTTGCAAAAAATCATGTACAGAGACCTAAGTAGTAGACTAGTAGCAGTAACCAACTGAAGCGGTGCTCGTTTTCGTTAGTTTGAGCACATGTTAATCTATCATAAAAGATCCAAAATTCCAGCCAATGTCTTGCTTGCTAGTGTTATCCGGCAGTGTTTTGACAGATAGGCAGACTAGCTGTCCAAATCTCGCTGAATTTCGACGAAATTTCAGATTTCAGGCCTCTAAGAAATCTAGACTACCGGCTGGATTAAAAAAGTGAATTTGCTACAGTAATTTCACTTTTTTTGACCAAATTTTACCAAAATTTTGTGTTTTTTGGCCGGTTTTTGAACTTTTATGGCCAAATTTGGTCCAATAACCCTTAGGAAAGTCATCTCTATGAAAATTTGTTGAAAAATGAATTTTTGAGACATTTTAAAATTTTAGTAGAAATACTGTCAGATTTTTATAAAATTGTACAAGCTTGGTAATGAGCTTAAAATTTTAATGTACTATCTTTAGTACTTTAGGATCATACATAAAAAATTTCAAAATAATTTAACTTCATTTGTTATCATTAAAAAATAAAAACAGAATGAACATAATTGAGACAATTACATTGTCAGATTTTTATAAATTTTCTTGTTTGTGATTATGATCTAAAAATTTTATGAGAGATTAATAATTTCCTCAGTACCATTATATAAATTTTTCAAAAATTCAACTTTATTTGTTTAGTCAATCAAATATATGTAAGCATTGAACTTCGTTTGTTATATTATATTTCAAAAATAAAAAAAGAACATAAATGGTATTATGCCTTGTAAGAATTTTATAAATTCACTGGAGTGTAATAATGATTCAAAAAATTTATGATATATTAATCACTTCCTTATCACCCTTCTGTAAGATTTTGAAAAAATTTAAACTTTTTTATTGCTAAAGCAAATCTATGTATTGATCATAAGACTTTTATCAGGACGTAGCATTGTCTAAATTTTTAAACATTATTTGAGAATGATCATCATCTAAAAATTTTAAAGAAACATTAATGTTATATCAGGACCATCCACAAAAAATTTCAAAAGTTTTTAACGTGGTTTAGATAATTTTTCATTTTGTTCAAGTTTGCCGGTAAGCCTTTTAACAGGATAGTAATACTGTTCGAATTTTTAAAAATTTATGAAGTTTGATCATCGTCTGGAAATTTTATGTGAATATTAGAGATGCATCATAACCATGCAAAAAAAAATTCAAAAGTTTATAATGTAGTTTGAACCATTTTGCATTCGGTTCAAAATTGCCGATCAACGTTTTATTTATCAGGACAGTAGCAATGTTTGAATTTTTTAAAATTCTAAAAACTTCAAAATTATCTAAAATTTTTATGGCAATATCACCTATGTGTCAGGACTCTCCAAAAAAAATTCAAAATTTTTCGACATCGTTTGTCCCACTTTTCTACCGTTGCAAAAACGCCAAAATTTCGGGTATTTTCCCGAAATTTCAGGATTTCTCGGTAACAAACGGACCGGATTTCCCCAAACCGAAGGCCAGGGAGTGCGATTCAGTTCTCTGCCATCACCAACACCAGGAGACAGCAAGTGATTCACTAACATCAGCCATTCTTCCATTTCTACTAGTAAGCAAGCACCAGAGGCAAGATCTAGCCTTCTCCTCCAACCAAACAGAAGCAAGAAGAAAAGGAAGCCATTAAGAGGAGGAGGAGCTGAGTGAATCAAGAAGCAAGAACTAGGAGCAAGAAGAGGATTCGGCCACCTCTACCTCAACCCCAACCCTAACCCTAGCACATTGCAGCAACCGAACCGAATCATCAGGAAGCAAGTAAGTGATAGCTAGTTCTGGTGGTAAATGCCTAGATCCTTTAAAATAAAATAGCAAGATGCTTGGAGACCAATAGCTAGAGTAGATCGGTAGAGGGAAAAACTTAGCTTCATGGAGGGGAAGGAGTTGTAGCTTCTCCTCCAGCCGGCGTGAGAGAGGGATGAGGCGGCATTGCCGGCCGGGAGGAGAGCTCGAGGGAGAGAGCAGCCAGCGTGGGAGAGGAAGAAGTGGAGCGGCGCTGGTGGGAGGCGTCGCCGCTGGGAGAGAACTCGCATGAGAGCCAAGCAGCGAAGAGGACTTCGGTCCAGTGGCTTCGGCTGAGAACCAGGGAAAAGAAAGAAAAGCAGAGAAGAGAAAAGGAGAAAAGAAGAGAAGGAGAAAAGACAAAGAAGAAGAAAAGAAAAGGAAAGAAGAGAGAGAGAAAGGAGAAACGTGGGAAAATGAGTAGATTAGCTGCATATAGATCTGCCATGAGCATCATCAGTTGCATTAGATGAGTAGTGGTTAATTGTGACATTAGTTATGCATGCATGTGTATTAAACCAGAAAATAGCAGTATTAGTTGCATTCGTTGATTAATTGGCTAAAAAGAAGCAGGAAGCATACATAGCATTTAAAATGGACATCAGCAGATGCATATAACAAAAATATAGTATTGGACTGGTTAGACACTTAACTCATACTTAATAAATTATTGTAGATTAATAGATTATAATTTTCAGGACCATAACAGAACCCGCTCGACAGTCAGACCCAGTCTTTGAGCGAGGTAGAACCTTCCGAGTATATTCTAGGCAAGCAAAACCCCCCTTGATCATGCTTTATTAAAATGATTTAACTACTTTTATATAATTATCTGTACTCTCACTGCATGGGAAAGCTTAATTTAATTAAATGATTAAAATGAATGCGTTCTGGGAGATGGTTTGGAAAGATGGTAGCTGGGTTGGAATGGGTGTGATGGTTGGAAAAATAGAAGTGGGTATGGGATTAATGTGTCTAATGGTTGGGTTGGCGTGTATTAATATGGATGGTAGAGGATGCCGAAGCGAAGGATGTAGACCGGCGGGTCCTCTACGTAGGCTATAATATAAGTTTCAACAAACTAACACTTGGGCATTGAGCCATAAAATCAGTATCAACCATGGTGTGTGAAATCGCCAAAAAGGTTGTCCTACGAAGGTATCAGAACTCTCCACATTGGGTATGTATAAAGGGTGCACTCTGGGAATGCCGGTAAGCCCCAGAGGTGTGAGACCAATTGGATGGCGGTATATTTAAAACCGGTGGTGTACCCCTGGTTGAGAGGGAGTACAACTGTGTCTTAGAGTTGTGTGGCAGCCTGGGTTAGGTGTCACAAACTCGAAGTGCAGGGTGGAGAACTAATACTAGAGTAGCGATAAACGTTCTGGGGCATCTCTTGTGGATGTCACTATGGGTAAAGTGATACAAACCTACGCAGGGTAAATCTTGAATTCAAGCCAGTCTCTTGGATTGGAGACTATGGTCAGCTTTGGCTATTCATATACAGTGTTAGTAGAATTTTCTAAATATAAAATCAACCAACCTTTTTAAACTGCAATCTAATTGTTGTAGAAAGGATATTTTGGGAGAAGTGGTCTTTGGGGTGAAGATAGATTATGTGTGGTTAATATGGGAGGGAAAAATCATTTCTGCATTCATATATTATTGCTTGTTGAGTACGTTGTACTCACCCTTGCTTAATCCTCCCCTTGCTTAGACGGTGAGGTCCATGGACAATCCTCTGAGGCATGGTTGGAGGATAATCCGCAGGAGCAGGACCTACCGGAGGACGGATACTACTACTACTACCAAGAGGAGTAGTAGTGTTAGTACACCGTATTCCAGCTCTAACAGGCCCTCAGGGAGTAGGAGGTTGTAGTAGATATCTATATCTTTTGCTGTAATCAAGTCTATGTAAATTAAGGTAATGTAATGGACAATAGCCCTACGTGGCTAATGGAATGTAATAAGGAGTTCTATTGTCTGTCTCTAATTGTTGTTCTGCTGCAATACTCTGTATACAGTAAGTAAATAATAGAGCATCGGAAAGTCCGATGTTTTGTTAGTTACTGTGCTGAGGTCCGTATAGTTAACTCTAGGTGACAGTCTTTACCTGGGGTTAATTATACGGGTCGCCACAATTGTGAAGTCGTAAATCATCCAAGAAATGGTCTGGTTTCGATTCTATAACATTGAGCTCCTAATCAGAAAGTAGAACAAAAAATTGTCAGACTTCTCAAAATGCTTTGGCTCATGACTTCCTCACAACATGGTTAGCTAATATGTAATAGGCAGTGCAACATGAACTGTCAAACAATGATAACCAGCCAGACACTTGGATAGATCATCAAATTACCTTGACGCTGACTCTGACCAAACCAGTTAGACCATAGGAACATGCAGCAACCAACACGACATCTGCTTTCTTGCAGATACCATCTTAGTTTCAGTAAAGAACTCTCTGGAAGCTGCAGTAACAAAAACTTGGTTAAAAAACTTAAACAGGAAAGTAGGAGACTCTACTAGCACCTACGTTAGCAAAAGCATGGGGAGAAGTAAAACAGTAGTGCTGCTAACATAAGAGACCAAAACTATGAATATAGCCAAACTACAAAAATAATGTAAAGCCATCGTATTCGCTTCTGCCCGATAAACCATTAGTTGTGTACACAGCCAAATATGCATGTAGAAACCACATCACATTCCTAACCTATGTACCCCAGCAGCTAGTCAATCATTAAGGAAACACATTGAACAAAAATTCAATTAAATGCTAATACAGACACCTGTAAAAAAAATGGCATCACGTGTATAGTGCATTCAACTTTTTGCACAAATTAACTTTATGTAATTGCATGAGTCAGGAGATTTCACTTGCGATGATATTCTGTCAGCCACCATGTTATAAAAATCCATCTAAGCAGTTAAGTTACACTTTTGTATAAGTAGAAGTCCACGGCGCCCCGGCGAGGCGAGTCGCCTCCGGGGCGTCAGGACACCTAGGCGAGGATTAAACGACCAAAAAAAGTCTATTAATATCAGTATATCACCAATACATATATATCAATATCAGTGCATTTCTCTCAATCTCAACTCATTCGCCGGCCCAGCCGAGCAGCCCACCCCCTCTTCTCTCCCCCCCCCCCCCCCAATCCATTCGGCGCCGCCCCTCCACTCCCCCTGTCTCGCCTCTCACAGCGCCCGCTCGTGCCGCTCCCCCCTCCCCCCAAGCGCCGCCTTCCCCTCCTAGCGCCGCCCGGATCCAGTAATCCCCGGATCTGGCGACTTTGTTGCCCCGAACCTCAGGCCGCCGTCCGTTCGAATCTACCATATAGTAGCGGCGACGCAGAGGAGCCGGCGGTGGAGGCAACGCAGAGCAGTTGGTGGAGGTGGCGGCGCTGCAGCGGAGCTCCGTTAGCCTCTCCTCTGCATGCGCTAGTGCTTTCTCCCCGCACCCTCCTTTCCCGGCCAGGCTAGGCGAGCGGCCATGGTGGGCGGCTGCCAACGACTGGACGCCTAGGCGACGCCATGATAACCATGCCTCATATTACTTCTTAACTTGTTACTTTAAGAAGGCAGACTGCATACACATTAATGCATATGAAAGTTTAATGGTTTGGCCCAATGCTATATGCATGTCTGTCAAAAAACATCAAAGCAGCACATGCTACTGAATGTCCATATAACTATGTAACCACTGACTACAATCGATGCAAGAGCAAGAAGATCAAATTATTTCAAAAGCAAAAAAGGTGGTGATACATGAATACTAAGTGCAGAAGCACATAAAGATAGAAACCTGCACAAGGAGAGCAAATCAATTCTGGCATGCCAATAGCCCCAAAGCTACCATGTATTCATCAGAAACATTGCATCTAACTTGCATCAATAAGAATCATTCGTACATAATAATCATGATTCACAGTCCACCCTTGCATGAACAGGCTGTTGAATAAAGCATAAACCAAAGAAACAACTTAAAATTTTACAGCTTCGGTAATATAAGGTAGAAGAAACTAATCAAAGAACCAGTCAATGATGGCAAAAATACTACTATTTACTATCAGGTGCTCATACAGTATCTTATTATTAGATATGCAGCAGGCATTTCCAGCAGTCATCCACCACGATCCACAGGTTTCAGTGGAGCTTTAATCATTCACCATCCAGAGATACTCGCTTCTTTCTCAAAGTACAGCATAATATCTGGTGCATTACCCTGACTCTACAAACCTCTTAATCTCATTTCCTTGATCCTAATCTCTCCCCATCTTTTAGTTTCACAGAAAGCATAAGTATTCATTCAGCAAAAGTTCTGATTACATAGAAAAGCACCAGCAAATTAATCACTGCTCTCACAGTTTATCCTAAGAGTAGATCAAAGCGCACACACCTGAGTAGCAATGACAAAAGTGAACTGGGAAAAGAAGGAAGGGTTTGTGACTCCTCAACAAACTTGGCTTTCACAGCATCATTCAGCTCTTGCAGGAATGAACATATAGATTTTGCTCTTGATTGCACCAAGCATCCTACATCCACTCAACGTAAACATAAAGAGTACTTAGAATAATCTAGTTTCATCACTTTCATGGAAATGAATCTAAGAGGAACAGAAACAAGCACAGAACTTACATAAAAAATTATATCCCAGGTCAGATGGTCTGACTTTCGAACCATCAACAACAGTAACACTCCCTGTTCCTTCAAGCACAAGATTCTTCAGCACTTCAGTACCGGTAGGGCCACAGTTAAGCAAGCATATGCTAGCCTTCTCCAGTGCCGCCTGTCCTTGATCACGCCATGTCCTGTACTTTGTAGTCAACAAACAACAGATATCTTTCAATATCCGGATATTTTTCTCCTTAGATTGTGTAGGTAGTAAGATAAGCAGACAATAATAAGCATGTATAAGATTTTATTGGGAAATGTGAAGGCTAAATAATACAGTGCTGATTATCGTATAAATGCCATAATTGGCAGTGCACGGAAGAATTTTGGAACAAAGAACCAGACAATTTTGGTGTTGTCCTGATTTCATGGATAAGTAGGTTTGGATAATGCTTAATTGCTGGTTGTAAATAGCTTAATTTCAAACACATGCTTAATTGCTTACTCCCTGATCTTCTTGTGAAGGATGAGATGGCACAATGCAAGATCAATCAAAGGGCCAAACCGTGCAGATTAAACAAAGGGTGACAGGCTAAAGGTAAAAGCTGTGATGGCAACCAGAAATCATCTGCTCCGGCAAAGTCCATCTGGTGTAATGATGTACCGCACTAAGGGTTAATCATCTTCGCTTTGCAGGGAAATGGGTTTACTATCCACACTGGTCAAAGTGCTGTCTATAATAGCTAAAAATGTAACGGACGGTTAATGTGGGCTTGTAGTTTATGCCATGGAACTAGAACTACCGATGTCCACCACAACTTAATGTTCTCAGCTAAAATCACCGGACTACAACTTTCATCAGATAAGTCATAGATTAACAACGCCCACTAAAGCGCGTCAGCTAAACACCGTAACAAAATCCACTAGGGTCTAAGCGAACAGCCAAATAATCACTCAATCAGTACTAAACAACGTGTAGGCAACCCAAACAACATAGCAGCTACCCAAAATCCAAAGCAAGGCCTGCAGTGCCTGCAGTGTTCGAATCTCAAACCACAGAAGCCTCGTAGCAACAACACAAACAGGAGCCACCCGTCAAGAGAATATTCCTACAGCCTTAGACCACCCGTTAGACGAATCATATCAGGATCCTAAACCCTAGATTAGACAGCGCACCTACTCGAGACCCAGAGTCGAACCGCGCGAACGGAATTCCATCGCAGCAGAACCCAAAACCCTAGGATCGATGGCAAGCGCCAGGAATATACTCATCAATCACGCGGAGATGGAAACGAGGGAGGGAGGGCGCTTAAGAGCGAGGACGGTTTACCTGAGCTGGCGATCGTACTTGGTCTTGGGCTCGGCGGCGGCCATGGCTGCGGAGCGGAGGGGAGGTGACCGAGCGCTCCCTCGGTCCCTCGTGTGTGTGGAGTGGGGGTTTTGCTTCGCTCTCCGGCCGAGGAATAAGCTGAGCGGAAGTGGAAGGGACTGAAAGAAAAAGGCCCCGTCTTATGGACAGCTTTTATTTAAAATAAAATTGAATTATTTACCGAATGTTAGGATCTTAAACAGGTTCTCTCACAATCAGAATTAGCTTTTACATATAAAATCAGAATCAGCTCAAATGTAGCTTCTATGGGAGAGTCGCTGATTCTCCACGAGCATGCGAGGAGGTCGGTTGCGCCCCTCTACCCGCCACCCCTCTGAACGTCGGCCTACCGCCACTTCGGCAGCCCTCCACCTACTGGCCTGCTCGAGCTCCTCCGCTTGCCGAGGCCTCCGCCTGAGGCCCCTCCGCACGAGCTCCTCCCCCCGACGCCTGACCTCCGCCCCTCCTGCGCCTCCCCCTAAGCTGTCAACAATCAGGATTGCCGAACGAGAGGATTCTCTGGTCAGCAAATTCTTCAACTAGTCGCTTCTCCAAACAGCTAGTTATAATCTATAATCTGCACAATCACAAGCTGTCCTGAACTGGACCAAAGTAGAGTCAAAATTGCTTCCAATAGTTAATGGTTTCAACATTAAAATGGTCCTATTTCAAACAAAAGATTATTAACGAACTTGGCTCGATAGTATCTCGTTAACTTAAATATGAAATAATAATTGAAATGATAAATATGCCCATTCGTTTGGTCCAACACAACCCTATGAAACTATATGGTCCAGCCCAATTTGGCCCACTGTGCCAAAGCAATTTGCCACGATGGCAGTTGACCAGTTGTTGGACAGCTTCAAGAACATGATCAGCTACAAGATAATGCAGTACTACGTCACTAGAAAATGAAAGAGGAAAAGGTACTAATACGTCTTTATCACTTGTTTGACTAAAGTGATAGGAGAATTAAGATTGGTGATGAGGAAGGTTCGTCAGTTGTTGGAGAGGCAGGCAGGGGAAGATGCACTGTCCCAGACAGCACACTGCATTAGTGTTGTTAAAGATGTTTGCAGAATATGTAATGGGAGCTCTGGCCTGATTGGTGCCAGGTAAGGAGAAGGGATCGGACACACTGCAATTTATATCATGGATTACGTTAGATCGGATTAATCATTAATGTGCTGCTCTTCCACTTTGCATTTTCTAAGTTAGAGCTGCGAGTAGTATTGGCAAATGCTTCGTTGATCTTGGATTTCCGGCCATGTTAATTATGCCCGTCCAAAGTCAGATGAGATTTCAATTTGGAAATTAGCGAGTCAAAGGATAGATATAACCACCTCGACCGAGCAAGAATAAGTTCAGCTCACAATCTTTTTTCATTACAAAATAAGCCATAAGATGACACAGCACAAAACCAATCCAATTATCCAAGGAACGAGTACTAACGAGATAAGATAAACAACATTATTTTCCAAACAGCAAAAAAACAAGACAATACTCCTGTTGATTTTTATAAGGTATATACGTATTTCGAGATTATAAGTTTGTAAATTTGGATCAATAATTAATCCAATAATATATAGATTATATGTTACAAAAGTGACACGTTAAATTCGTATTCTAAAGCACTTCCCTATTATTATAATTTTGCAACTATGAATAAAGTATTATAAAAGAAATTAATGGTCTGTTGTAAATATGTGCAATATTTTATTTCAGATTTTATATTGAGGCAAATATAACAAAATACTATAGATGCATAAAACATTAGGTAACATATTGTATTTCAGAATATGCTAAAGAATTGTATATTAACATAATCGATCTATCATACGAATGACTTACAATTGAGCTTGCTGAAGAAAAGGAAGCAACGCAGCGTAGACGTGGTCGTGCTGATGCCTAGCAATTCAGAGGAAGAATGGAGGAATTCAGTGTACCTGTCCTGTCCTGGACGTCTCTAGGAATTTTTAAGCAGTTACTAGTAGCTTACTGCATAACGTCAGTACGTGAAAATACGTGAATGCACGCGCGTGTGTGTGTTTAGCCACTGTCCATCCTATGCCATTCTCGTATCAAGTGTAATTAATCAAGAGGTGGCAAGGACTCCACCTTTTAAATTGACTTTCCTCCACTTGACGACTAAATCATGTATACTTTGGAATTAAAGGAAATAGACTACCTAATGAGCCAATTTCTAACATGGTCAAAATTCAACTTTGAAGATCATATCAAGCTAAACCGCGCTTTATAAAAATAGACAGAGGAAGTAACAAAAAAAATAAACGGAGGAAGTAACAAGGTTGTATTGCCATTTCGATTGCTTGCAATGGGGTTCACTGCAGCTAAGTTAACCCAAGAAAAGTCACGCCTTACAAATTTACAAAGTAATATAATACCATCCATCTTTATCACTATTCACTCCAGTAACATCAAGTAGCTAGCAGGTTTATTCAAATAGCACTACATCAAATCTACCGATCGATGCTCAGATTTACTCTTAAGTATGAGAGATTTTGCGCAATTCGGAAGTCTAGCGCTCACCTTTATTCCGTATTACCATGAATATGATGGCTCAGATTAGTACTAAACACTATAATCGCTGTCAATGCACCCGTGAGTACGTACGGGAGTAGGATTCATGGGCGCCTAGTCAGTATTCTCGCATTTAAAATCTCATCATTTTAATCTAAAGACCCGGTTACTCCAAAGTCTACGCCTATCTACTTTTGTTAATACTGTAGAGCTACAACAAGTCACCTCAGTGTGAACAAAATTACAAATCCAGTACTCTTTTTGACCTACCGCACTCTCCTAGCGTGGCATCTCGTTGGTAGCGTGGCAGCCACCTTGACTACGGCAGGTGCGGACTTCACAAGCCTGCCGCTGAGTAGGAGTGCATCAGGTCCTGCTGCGCTAGGAGATCGTGACAGGCCTTACTGCATTGCTACTGCTCGACGATCCTACCATGTAGGAGATCACGCAGGAGCCTGCCGCGCTATGGTGGGTCCGTCCTACTTGTCACCAATGCACGACGTTGTCACGCAATCGACTACTCCGAGGTAGGGGAACACAGTAGGTGACACATATCACATATCACTGCTTTCACGAAGAAGATTAATTTTATAATTACATTTAGAGGAGCCAAAAATACAAAACGATGCAACCAAGATAGATAAGCCAAAGCTTCCAACGAGTCAACTACTAATAGGTCGAACCTCCCTCCAGGAAGCTCAACACGAGAAACACTATACACTATTCTGGATCGTAGTCTCATTCTCAAGTGCTCCTATAAATAGCTTAAAAACCTATCACAGCTCACGCATACACAACCAGCTGGGAGCCTACAGAGAGCGCTTTCTTTAGCTTGCACATTTTCGATCGCCATCACGCCTCAAAGCAAGGCACGATGAAGAGGCTGACGTTTGGACAAGAGGAGGCGCCGGAGCTGGACAGCGCCAGGATAGCCGAGGAGGTCATGCTGCTTCTCGCGCGGAGCGGCGGCGTAGGCGAGGCCGGCTACGGTTACGGTGAGCCGCGCGTGCGCGTCTTCGAGTGCAAGACGTGCAACCGCCGGTTCCCGTCGTTCCAGGCGCTCGGCGGGCACCGCGCGAGCCACAAGCGGCCGCGGGGTGGCGCCGACACGCTCGCGCAGGCGCAGCCAATGAAGACCCCCCGCGCGCACGGGTGCACCGTGTGCGGCGTCGAGTTCGCGCTCGGGCAAGCGCTGGGTGGCCACATGAGGCGCCACCGCGCCGCAGGAGCCGAGGCCGAGGAGGGCCGCGGCCCGGCCGAGCGGAAGCCCGACGAGGTAAGGGGCCTGATGGACTTGGATCTAAACAGTGCTCCTGCCGATGGACATCACAGGGCATGGCCCTCTGGGCCTTAACCAAGAATTGGTGGACTGCCCGCAATAGCCTCCTACTATCCAGCCGACGGATCTGGGGTTTCTTCGGATTTTGTTTCTGATTTGGGTTTGTAATTCGGAAGTCATTCAGAATTTCAGATACAACAAGATTTGTATACAGACTTGTACAACGTGTTATTCCCTCTTCAAATCATGTACAGTAGTAAAAGACGACTGCTATCTATATACTCCTCCATATCATCTAAAGACAAAACTATGACATCTCAAGAATATCATTGTGAGATCTACAATCATTTAAAGGGGAGAACTCCCCCTTCCTGGTTCTCCTATAGCTGGATTCCCCAGAACCATAAGAATCCTTAGAATGAGATTCCAGCTTAGCACCTTTTGTTTTGAGATTTTGAGAAGAGTTGCTCTTTAGAGAGCACAATACGATGAAAGTTGTTCTTAGGGAACCTGCAAATCAGCCCAATCATATGAGGATGTATCCAATGGTGTGATTTTTGTCTATATTGATCACTTACCCTCGCTGTAAGAAGGGCATCATGGAAGAGTTTGGGGTCCATGAAAAGGTGTTATTGTAGACAATCACTTATATAATGATGTTTTATGCTGTGCTCTCTCTCATATCAGCAAAATTCTTACGTGACAAAACATATAGCCAGCTAAAATTATACCATTGTCCATTGTACATAACCTCAGGATACTGCATGTAACTGAGTTTCGGTTCTTTGTACATGTATTACGAAAGAAACTAAAGATATGATAAAATGACAAATACTTTCCAGGAATAGCTCACTGACCACTGATTATTCTGCAGTGCGTCATACTTTGACAAAAGAGGGTCACAAAATCCTAGAGCTGATGCAGATGTATGTGCCTAACAGCTGATTATCTACACCTGCTGCAATCCTCCTAGCCAGAGTGGTATTGTTTATGTTATGTTATAGGTCGGCAAGTCCGTTTCTTCTCCGAGTTACGTAACCGGTATTCCAGAGTTGCAAGTAAAGGTTCTGGTTGAACACTGAACAAACGCGATAAACTAAAAAATGTAAAAAAATAATGTTATCCTTCTCCGTGGCACACTCCACAAACATCAACCCAGCCTCCCGGCTGTATATGCGCTCATCGATCATTTACCAAGAGCATAGTTAGTTTCCACCAATACTGCAAGTGATTGTTCTGACTTAACAACCATTTGTCCAAATCCCAACAATTGCAATAACTTAAATAACGCACAAAGAGAGTAGCTAACAATAACAAAGAATGAAATTATAAAAATTACAAGCACCGTGTCACCACTATCTTATCCTTGTAGAGTAAGGACCGTTCACAAGCCACAGCAAGCCGATTTCTGTGCCGTTGTTGCATCGACTTCCCCCTCCGGTTTGATCTTGATAGTTCGATCCTGAAACCAAGAGTTGACCGCTAAGGCGCTATGCAAAAGAAAATGCAAAGATGTCAAACCTATGAAAAAGGTTGTATGTACCTCAGGCTTGGAATCAGCCTCTGAGAGTCTCTGTTTGATATCTCTTGCTATAGAAAAGAAAACCTGCTCAACATTCAGGTTTGTCTTGGCACTCTGCAGGAAAAATAATATATCCAAAATTATGCATGGACAATGAAGGCAAAAGTATGGACACCAATGTTTAGAAAAATGCCACATTAAGCAACATTAAATTTCACTGTTATGTTACAATGAAGGAATGCCATAAAAGAAGCTATGATTCTCACTAACCGTTTCAAAGAACTTGATCCCATATTCATCAGCAAGCGCTTGCCCCTTTGAGGTGGGCACAGCCTGCACGAAAGCAATTGAGCAGATAAGAGAGCTAAAAGCTATTCCAAACATACAGTTTCAGAAATCGATTGTGAATTATAATTAGTATATAATGTTGAGCACATTTTCTGTTTTGTTTGCACTTTGAAGTGACATAAAGATCTCCAGATGACCACGCTAGAATCTAATGCACTCAAGATATGTTTCCTGTATTGCATATAAAAGTAACCAATCCAGAACAAACATGTGTAGCAACAAGTCAGAATGGAAGTATACCCTTTTGCTTTCATCCATATCAGCTTTGTTCCCCACCAAAATTTTGTTCACATTATCGGAAGCATGTTGTTCAATGTTTCTGATCCAATTTCTTATGTCTGCGAGTCAGTAACAATGGGGAAAATCAGAAGTGGAAGCTGAAATACCATGTCAAAATAACATCTGAAGCATAGGGGTCAGTACTATTAAATGAAGACTCATCGGTGACATCATAAACAAGTAAAATTCCCATTGCTCCCCTGTAGTAAGCTGCAAAGAAGAATTGCACATTTCACAAACTTCATCCACACAATTACCAAAAGCAAACCAGAGTTACTCAAAGTAAACAAGGTTATAAGCTTACCAGTTGTAATAGTTCGAAAACGTTCTTGACCTGCAGTATCCCAGATTTGCAATTTAATCCGCTTGCCATCCAACTCAACAGTCCTTATCTTGAAGTCAATACTATTCAAAGAATCCAATGGGCAAGATTTATGAGTTTACACAAGCATTCACATGTAAAAAAAAAATAACTCCTCAACCAAGTAGATAATTTTGTGATTTTTACAGTACATACCCAATAGTGGTAATGAAGCTAGTGGTGAAGGAGCCATCTGAGAACCGTAAGAGGAGACAACTTTTCCCAACACCTATATAAGTACATAAACTTTATAAATTGAACGCTTATGAAACAACATACAAATATATTTAGGACATGCCACAACAAACAAAAACAAGAGTCAACAAATATGTCAACTGGAAATACTCATAGAAGTTGAGACTGAAGAAACAACATCAATATGAAGTCAAGGCTTCCCTAGGTACACACAGTCAGAGAAAAGCTATGTAAAGCTACATATCACTTGTACGTTCTGCCTCAATGTTAAATTAAGAAGAACATACAGCACCACAACATAAACACTGGTCAGGCCACACAAACACAGATAAAGCTAGTCATTTAGTTGACTATGAAATCCAAATCGACAGCTGCGGGTTAAGGGGAAAGAAAATGAAATTTATTCTCCTACTTAAACAATTTTTACACCAACCCCTGGGATATTTGCCATTACAAGGTTGGGAACGAACCAAGTTGTCATATATTGGAAAAACAAAACAAGGCATGATAACACAAACACTTCAATTATCTTTCATGTTGTACAACTTTTATTTGCGCCTTGAATTTTTTTGTGAAGTTCATATCATGAAAGTGCTTGGAGCCTAAAGTTAGCACATCCAGAACCAAACAGCTCCTTAATATCAAACAAACCACAGCCTTTGGTCCTGGATTGCTCAATGTCAATGCCCTAACTTTGACGTGTAACCATAACTAAATCACAGCAGTTCAATTATCAATTAGACACATGAAGTCAGTAACAAATTACAATTGCACATACTAGCGTAAGAGCGCAAGTGCTGAAACAAAAAACATAGCGAAACAAAAAACTTAGTCTTGCCAGTGCTCTTGGAATGAAGACGCCCAAAATGCCCAAACGTTAACTGGGATAGCCGCTTACAATAACAGCTGATTGTTAACAAGAGCTTGTTCCTGACTTCACGTGGCGATCAATCTAACTACACACTCACTATAACTTCTGGTAAAGTTTTATGGTTATATACCACGATTACTGCATATTGCAAGCAGGAACAGAACCACTCTTACAGCGCACACACCGATCCACTAATACGCTTACAGAAACGACTTACCTTAGTGCTGTCAAGAGGTTAGATTCATTCGCCCATTCGCATTTCACACAACCATGTGCGCAGACTGGTCTAGGCTAACAGATCCCAACCAACAAATCAAATCAATCGAAGCACCAAACTAGACCCCAAAGCCATCAGATCTCGCGCGGATCAAGACACGACAGGGAGAGGGGGAAGGCAACTCACCGCTGTCACCGATGAGGAGGAGCTTGATGAGGTAGTCGTAGTCGGCCCGAGCCCTAGCCGGCGGCGCCGCCATCGCGCCCTATCTCCCAAGCCCTAAACACCACCAAAAACAACAGCAACCAAGCAGATCAAATCAAAAACCGAAGAAGCAAACCAGACCGGAACGAACCAGGCAACGGAATGGCGAAGCGGACCGAGCAAAAGCGAGGACGGCGTCGCGCGCTCCGATGCGGCGGCGATCAATCGATCTCTGCTTCGTCTCCCCTCACGAGAAGCGAAGGAGAGGGAGCACGTTCCGCCCCAGGTTGGGTTGGGTTGGGTACTTGGGTTGGCTCGATCGGAGGAGAGGCTGGTGGAAGTGGAATCGGTCCACCTGTGCACGTTTTTACAGTACAGTTGTCCTGCGCGCGTCGACTGGGTCGTACTCTCCGGCCATACAAGTCCAGAAAGCTTATGGATCATATGGTCGGACCTGATGATTTTTCTTCCAGAAAGCTTATGGATCATATGGGTCGGACCTGATGATTTTTCTTTTATGGATCATATGGGTCGGACCTGATGATTTTTCTTTCTTTCTAACACAGGGCTAGTTCTTGGGCTATATGGCGGCTCATCATCCCCTTTGTAATTGGTAAGCACCCTATTTGCAAAGATAGAACTAGCCTCGTGTTTTTGTTAACCCGTTTTGAACACAGGAATTTCGTGATAATCAGTTTAATTTTGGTTGAAGTCGAAAAGGCTCTCACGATCTAAACATGGTCTTAAGATCTGGCCCATAAATTCATATTGTGTTGTCGAACTGTCGTATGGTTGCGAGTAAAACAAACGTATAACTAAAAAAAATCTTGTTTAATAGTAGTAGGACTTGTCGAGTGATTACATACACACGCGAAGTTGCAGTACTTCAGAAAATACGGGTTATGAAGTCCACTAGACTTTGCAATCTATAGTAAATGATAGCGCCTTGAATCTGTTTGGAGCTGTAGGTGAACTTTCCCGAGGTGCGCACGAATAGCTTGACGCTAGTATAATATTTTAAACAAGGAAATAAATTAATTTAGAATATAAGTGTGCTGTAATTATTATTTTTTAATTGCGTCAACCGGGTCTTGAACTCGAGATCTATTGACTCTGATACCATATTGAGTTGCATACACCAATCAGTTCACCCAAAAACTTAAATTGATGAAGAAAGATAGGCAATTCACTTATACTTCCATAACAACGTGACAAACCAAAAATAGAAGGTTTTGATTACTTTCTAATCTCTTCTTTTCTTCCACGACAAAACAAGACAACAATGGAAAGTCGCCGTGCTTCTTGTGGTATAGGGCAAGTAGGCAAGTCGTAGAATTCTGTTAGATTGGGTAAGGTATATAGTTAAAATTCTTTTTTTAATTAGCACGGAAAGAAGCGGAATGTGTATGCCATGGAGTTGTTTCCTTTCGTTAGATTTTGTCAGTTGTCAGGCATTTCAAGTCTGTAAATCGGGGAGTTGTTTCCTTTCGTTGGATTTTGTCAGTTGTCAGGCATTTCAAGTCTGTAAATCGGGGCAATTGTAGTCCAGTGAACATTTATATTGTTCTGGGGGGGGGGGGGGGGGGGGGATAAATGAAGATTGTTGGTATCTTTCTGTACTGCATGAATTTGACGAATGTAGTTATACCTTACATTTTTACATAGAACTGTTGAGACTTGAGATGATGGATCTCTTTCCGTTATAAAACTCCTATCCTGTATTCCTGTGGATAATTCCACTTCCTGGATCTGGTTTTCTTGATTATTATGTTAGCATCCATTGTGCACCAGATGAGATCTGCACAACATCTTAAAAAAAAGGCACGCACTATCCATAATTCGTTGTCCATGACTATTATTAGCCATTGTAAGATGCAAGTCAGCAGCCAGGAGCGATCCAGGGATAGGATTCACCACATCGTCGAAGAAACAAAGGAGCTAGCTGATGCAAAGCAGCAATGAGGTGGAGATCGTCCAGGTGAATAGAGACCAAAACTGGGTTGCGCATGAACTAGCGCAGTTAGCCAGGAGCCCAGGAGAACAACGCATAGGGTTGTTTGGCTATCTCAAGATCCTCGGTGTATCCTAGACCTCGTCAATGGGGATTGTAAGAACTACCCTGTTTAATTAATAAAAGCTCTCTTTCGCTCAAATAAAAAGGTTTATTTTCTCATCGGTTGGTATTTATTCTCCATTTATCAGCGAATATGGACCGTGAAAGGTATTTTTTTAGAGCTCTTTTACAATGTATTAAAATCAATATAAACCGTGAAAGATATTTTTTATGGGTACAAAGATGCACACCACACTCACGTATTTAAGTACGTACGCGTCCTCTACGTACTAAGGAGACCGTAAAAGATCTTATGCAGCTCATTTTTGTGGTGTTCTGTTCCGTCACCCTCTCCTGATCCGCCTGCAAACGTGGTGCTTTAGCTGAGGGAGAATGGTAGCTTGACCCCGCAGCAAAAGTGGCGATTGGTTCGCCACGTCTTCTCAATCGCTCCCAACTACCCCCAACTAAGCCCTCATAAGCACCCAAAATTATAGAATTGACACAACGTCGTTGCCCTTTATGTTCCTTTTTTCCCTTCTTTTTATCCCGAAATGATCATTCTTTGTTGATAAAAACACGCAAACTGTCGAGATCTATACCTACCACAGAATCTTTTTACTTCTGAAAAATGCCATTGGCCGCAAAGTGCAAGATCACCTGCAGGTTAAAAGATCTACACCTGCCACAGAATCTTTCTAGTTCAGATAAATACTAGATTCTTGAAGTAACAGATGGTGGCATGTTTGCAATTACAGCGCAGGGTTAGTGGCCTTCTATTTAGTGCGCAGTTGGGATGTCACCACTCACCACCCAGCTAACCTTCTCGTGATCCCACACGTTGCAAGATCGCAACTACCCTGCTCTCCTCAACACACGCGAGCACTCGCTACTTGAAACTGCACACAACTCCATTCTTATATAGGCCGATAGCCTACTATCCGATTCAGCCGCCTTCTCTGTGCTGTGCATCCATGGCCGTTTCGGGGGTGGAGGTTGACGGCGTCGTCTTCCCGCCGGTGGCCCTCCCGCCGGGCTCCGGCCGCACGCACTTCCTAGCCGGCGCAGGTTCGTTGCGTTCCGTGTCAGTTTAGATTCTTGAGGTGATCTAGTTCGTTACGTTCCGTTTCAGGTGTCACGACTCGATCCTATGTTCGACGTGCAGGTGTACGAGGACTGGAGATTGGAGGCAACTTCATCAAGTTCACGGCCATCGGCGTGTACCTTGAGGACACGGCCGTGCCGGCGCTGGCCAAGAGATGGGCCGGGAAGACTGCCGACGAGCTCGCCACCGACGTGGCCTTCTTCCGCGACATCTTCACGGGTAAAAAGACATTCGATCCATTCTCGCTCAAGGTAGTTGGTTGCCTCGCCCTAACTCTGTTGCTTGTACACTTCAACGTGCCGGCGATGGCGCGCATGCACCACCAGGCGAGTTCGAGAAATTCACGAGGGTGACGATGATCCTGCCGCTCACCGGCCTGCAGTACTCGGAGAAGGTGACCGAGAACTGCGTCGTGCACTGGAAGGCCACCGGCGTGTACTCGGATGCCGAGGCCGTAGCCGTGGACAAGTTCAAGCAGGCCTTCAAGCCCCAGAACTTCCCACCGGGCTCGTCCATCCTCTTCACCCACTCGCCCACCGGCGTCCTCACCGTGAGTTTAATTATATACCAATCTGGTGTTTTATTTCGTGTGATTTGTGACTATGCATGGTGTTAGCGACAATGTGTTGGTTGGGTGTTGCCTTCAGGTTGCGTCGTCCGAGGACTCGTCGGTGCCGGAGGCCGGCAGCGCGGTGATAGAGAACAGGGCGCTCTGCGAGGCGGTGCTGGAGTCCATCATCGGCGAGCACGGGGTCTCGCCGGCGGCGAAGCTGAGCCTGGCGACGAGGGTCTCAGAGCTCCTGAAGGATGCCACTCCAGGCGACGTGCCTCCGGCGGAGCCCGTGTCAGTGTCAGTATGAACGGACTCTGAGACGCAAAAGGGCATCTGTTGCTGTACACATATCAAGGAGATTCTACACCATCACTGGTTTGTGCTGTTGTTGGTGTCCGTGGTGACCGGTGAGGCGTCGTGTTATGATTTATCCTATTCCTTCCTCGTGAATGTGAACCGAGAGTAATTTGAATAAAAACAGAAAATCTACCGTACAATATACCGCCATAACTAAACTCAACGGCGCAACGTTCCATTCGATCGTCAACCACATAATATCTTATCCATGAAGTCCACACGAGACCTTATCTATCCAGTGCGTCGCTCGCACGTGATCATTTGGCTTGCCCCTCTGTCTCCATGTCGCTCGCACGTGATCATTTGGCTTGCCCCTCTGTCTCCATGTCTGTCATAGCCAAGCTAGTAGCAAACGAGCGAGCGCAGCGTTGTGACCCAAGCCCATGACAAGCACTTTTTTTTGGGGGGGGGGGGCGGTGAGCTTGTGGCCAGTGCGGTGGCATGGGCCAAGTGAATGGTGAGCACAATATGTAAGACTAGAGCGAATGCAGTGCTGAGCCCCAAGCGTATGGCAAGCACAATGGGCATGCAGAAGCAAGGAGGCGATGGTACTAGCTAGTGGTAAGGGCGAGGGCAGCGGTCGTGGAGCATGACGGGGATTTTCCCCCTTTTTTCTTTGTTTTGTTCTGATGAAACCCATTGAAACTTGATGAGACTAGTTAAAACTTGTCGAGACTTCTTGAAGTTTTTGGGTTGAAACTCGATTAAACTTTTTGAAACTTTTGGGTTGAAACTCGATTAAACTTCTTGAAACTTCTAGGTTGAAACTTTTTGGTTGAAACTTAGTCCAAGAAACTTCTAGGTTGAAACTTTTTGGTTGAAACTTGGTCTTAGACATTTATGGGAAACTTTCTCTTCTCTCTCGCTCACTTTCACTCACCCTCATTGATGGGCAATAGGGATGGTGTTGCTACTACCGACGGGTTCACTGCCCCCTCCCCGCGTCGTTTATAAAGGGGGCCGGGATGGTGGTGGTAATGGGCGGGGGAGGGGGAGTCAGCGGCACAGCAAAGCAGCGAGCTCGTCGTCGGTCATAAAGGAGATGGGGGCAAGGATGAGGACGGTCGATGAGGCGCGTGTAGTGGCAACTGGCGCAACAGCATTAGTGATGGAGGGGAGGTAGTGGGGGTGATGAAGAGGAACGAGGAGGGAGAGGGACCGGTAGGAGGGGAAGATAGACAGAGTCGGGATGGACGATTAGAAGCTATACTGTTTGGATCAATCTGAACAGTATTACCATTCTCCAGTCATACTCAATAAAAAAAATGCACCCATTCCATCTGGATTGTTTTCTCCAGGAAAAAGAGAGCTTTATTGATTACTTAGAAGAAGAACATGGTTTTTCTTCACTTGATCTATCGTTGAAGTTCTCCAAGTTTCATGTTTCTAATTTGTCTATTTTGCAAAACCCTCCCTCCATTTCTCTTTCTTCCCCTCTCCTCCTCTCTCTCTTTCTTTCCCTTACCTCCCTCCCAACTTCAGCCGTTCTCTTTCTTCCATCTCTCCCAGCCATCGCCACTGTCACCTCGAAGCGACATCATCATTGTTCTCAGCCAGTCGCTGAGCTGTCCCCGCTTGTTGAAACCACCCTCACTGTCGCGTGCCTTCATGAAGCCATGCCACCAGGTGGCCTCTCTCTTGGCTCAGAGACCACCCCACCGCGCCGTGCCCAAGATCGCGCTTACCCGCGGCTCTGACACTAAACGACATGGTGGTGCACCTTCGCGGTCGGCAAGGCGGTGATGGGGTAGGGACTATGATGTAAGGTTGATCCCGATCTTTCAATGAGAGCAGCAATTTCGATTTGGTGGAATTGACTTTGACGATCCGACTACAACGTACGACGACGATGCGTCTTAACAATCGCTAAACCAACTCCAGAGGGTTATTGATCTTGCTGTGGACACGATCAACCTGAACACGAGGTTCAATTCCTGCGAGCAACCGAAGAACAAGCAACAACAATAGTAAAAGCAATCTCAAATTGCAAATATTAATGAAGACAAAATCAAGGTGGGGCTCTATTGAACATCTTGACAAGGTAGCTGTCCAGCACAACTCGAAGATATAAAGTTTGCACTTGGCTAAACTAATCAAACAAAACCCGAACCCTAGAGGAGGGTGCGGCTGGCTATTTATGAGATATGAGGAGGAAGAGGTCGTCCAAACCCTAGGGAGACCGAATACAACTCGATTACAAGGCCCACTTTGACTCGGACTGGAAAAGTGATGTAATTTGTTTTGCAGTTTTCGGATAACTTAGATGGAATTTGAACGTGAGACTGGATCCATTGGAAAGAGGGCGACGAAATCTTTCAATCAAATACTCATGTGCCCCGAACACCCTTCTGGATCAAAAGTTATGGCCGTTTTAAGTTGGTGCTGTCAGGAAGGCCGAATCCGAGTGGAACTCGTGCACATGACAATCTGGTTCCATGCTTGGCGTTTTGAGGTTCTTCTCCTTGGTTCCTAAGGACAATAAGATCATCACAAGGATTAAATAGCATTTCATTCTGGGAATCTCTTGTATCAAAGCTTAGGAACATATTCACTTGATAATTAAGTCGACGTGCTCGAGCACGAGTAATTAGTCCTTATAATACGGGTTCAGATTGTTGTGTATAAGATGAGTGACTAGACGCGGTTGTGTCAATAGAAATGATGCCCTCATCAGACTGGAGGCGGTATGGCTTCAGGGTGACGGCGGCGGCACGGTTTAGAGGTGCACCAGAGCTAAGGAAGACGGTCGTCGAGCTAGGGGTAGCGGATCCGGTGGTTGTAGGCTCAGAGCCAGCTAATCTGACAGTGGGCTGAGGGGTGGCGGCTGGTGTCGACGTGGCTTCGGGGCGATGTCAAGGCACGGGGAGGTGATAGTGCGGCCTCATTGGAGATAGGGAAGAGAGGGTGTGAGAGAGAGGGGGGATAAAGAGATGGAGGAGAGAGTGATGGTGAGGAAGAAAGATGGCCTTTAGCAAAGAAAAATGGAGCGCAAACCTTGAAGCACTTTAATGGTGGGGATAGTGTACACGGTCGCATGTACAAGTGGTTTTGATTTTTCTGGCTTAGTAGTAGTAATTCTGAAATACGTGCGAAAGATTTAAATTTAACGGAATAATTTATTTAATTGCGTTCAACATGGTGAGTCATCTGGTAGCTCCATAATTAGGTGACCGGTGACCGGTCAAGGCATTCCTAGTGGTAGACATTGATGTGCTATGTCTATACACTCCACCTTACCTAGAAATAAATATAGATATTACTCTCCCAATGCGTAATATCTACCGGTTGGCCCATTCAATAAATTAACATCTTCTGCCATGTTTCTCTCTACCCACCCTCCCTCCCACTGATTGTCCTCCCTCTTCCCTCATGCATCTCACACTAGCCTCCTTGCTCGCTGATAACCCACTCCACCTTCGATAGCTATCGACAGCCTCCCACCGTCGCTGCCCCCCTCTCTCCTCCCAACTCCCTCCTACAGTTTCTCAATCGCCTACCCCGCCCACCTCACCTGGGCCGATTGCCCTATCCACATTTGCCACCTCCTTCGTCCGCCTCCTCCCAGATCCGGTTAGATCTGTGCTAACAATGCCTAAATCTAGTTGGATCTGAGATGTCGCCACACGAGGTAGCCATGGTGAGGCACCGGCCTCGGCGAGGGGCTGTAATGGGCGCGCCGGCTAGTGGGCGACTGCAGACGACGAGTGCAGTGTTGGGTATGGTGGTGAGCACGTGGGAGGCTACATGGCGACAAGCTCAAGCGCATTGGTAGGCAGCTTGGTCGCGTCGCAGCACATGCACCGATGGCGAGCACAAGGCCCACAGCGGTGAGCACAATGAGGAGGTTAGGTGCGGTAGACATGCAGGCGAGCACGATGTCGGCAGCTTGGTCGTGTGGCAGCGAGCGACGTGGCGACCAAGACGGGTGACGAGGAGCGACGACGAAGGCAGTGGCCCAACAAATATTATATGAGCAGTGATTCCATGCTTTCTCTGTCAATCTATACCCCTTTATAATGCACGTAAACATTCTTTTCTATGTCCACCATAAATAGTGCATCACACTAGAGATGGCCCAACATTCGTGCACCCAGCGAAACGTCCTCAGAAACTTGCCTCCATCAAAATTAACCTCTCAGATCTTTCCTCAGCTTTACTCACCCACATCCGATGGCCATTATTTAGTGTGTCTAATCGTCCATGTGGCCCACAACAGACCTCCCCCACCTACATATTTGGAAGGAGAGCGAATCAAACAAGGAAATAAACAGGGAGGATCCGCATGCAAGGAAACAAGACTTGAAAACAGGGAGGATCCGCATGCAAGAAAACAAGACTTGAATTTTTTATTGCCCTAGCATCGTGATCGTATTTTTTTCCCGAATATGACCCTTCTCGAGACTTTTTTACGGATCTAGCCCCATAGAGCCTAATTTCAGCGCACGGAGAGCGATGAATTTTTGTTTTCATTTTTTATCCACGGAACCAGCGGTCTGTGAGTGCTGCTTAATTTTTCTCAATTTTTTCTCGCGGAACCAATGGACGCATGAAGGCTGTTTAATTTTTATCTTTTTTCCTTACGGATCCAAATGATCGGCGAGCGATTTTATTTTTCCATATTTTTCTCAAATCACCTCAGATCCCACAAATGACCTTCCCTACCTCCAAAGATCAACAAGGAAAAGGAAACAAACGCCCGGAATCAAGGAAAAGGAAACAAACGTCCTGGAAAAGGAAATGACCATACATTATGTGCTGGGAAAAAGAAACCGGGAGATGGAGCAGCGTGGCCGGGAGATTGCACGCGGCAGCCGGGGCAGAGCGGCCGGGAGAACGCAGGTCTGCAACGGCTCCAAGGTCGCCATCGGTGGCTTTGCCGACACGGTGAGGTTGTTGATCGGCGACCTCACGGCCGACGTGCCTCGGCAAATTTATAATTCAATTTTTTTTGAAAATAATTTTATTAAGTATAAAATAATCGAAAGTTTTTTTGAGAATTTTTCTATAATTTTTTAACCTAATATGCTATCTTTTCAAAAATTCTTCTATATTTAAAAAAAATGAAGTCAACCTACCTGTAACTTCTTCTAGCTTCAGCCCAGATCAGAGAAGTTTCTTCTCTTCCCTCCCTCCATTAAAGCAAGAAAGAAGCTCCAAAGCTCCATCAATCCCGCACCAAATCTCCTCTTTCCATCTATGGTGTTAATTCCCTAAATTTCACGCTCTATTGTCAAAATTTCCTCCCAATCTGATTTGACCCCAAATTATGGTTTTCATAAATATGCTTGTTTCTGAGCTATAAAAGCCGGAGAGCTCTCCTCCACCCCATCGCATTGCGTAAATCCCCAAGTGCTCCTCTTGTAAAGATCGCGGATTTTGGAGGTAACCCAAGTCATCACCGCCATCTTTTCCGTGAAATTCACCGCAAGTGACTCCTCCTCGCAGCGCCGGTCGACGATCTCGTCGAACCAAAGGCCGACCAGCTGCGACGACCGCCACCCCCCGCCTTCCTCCCCTTGCGCTAGCCAAGCCCAGAGAGCACGTTGTGCTCTCTGTGGAAGCTGCAAAATAATAATAATTCAAAATCAGAAAATTCTTTTTTCTTTTTCTTTCTTGATTTAAAATCTTTTGGGAGCCCGTTTTCGCTCATTTGACCTTCATTTAGTTCCGTTTTTCTTTCTAAATTCATTTAAAATTCTAAATTTCTCTTTTATTATTAAGTGTTGTATTCATACTTATCTTCTCATTTAATTGATAAGCGGGTGTATTGTCGTTGTAGCGTTAGCACGGGCACTATACTAGTATAAGTTGTACAAATCTTGAAGAAGTGAAAGGGTAAGTAATCACTATCTACCTTTCATTGATGCTTTAATATTTATGCAACTTTAAAAAAGAAAAACATAGAAGCACCTCTCATATTATACATAGACATTACTCTCCACCTTGGTGCAAATTTTGTTATTTCTTAACGATCGGATTGTATGCAAATTGTACAAACATTGTACACGATGGATTATTGAGAGTGCTCTCAAAAGTGACGCGCTCACGCGAAAGCCATACATCTACCATACTACCGTACCATGCTTTACAGTTACTGATCAAAGCAACGCATCTCGATTGTGGATTACCTTCGGCCATGTGGAAAGTGGAAAATTTGGCCCAGCCTACGAAAGCCAGGTAACTTTGGAATTTTTTTTCCTTTAATATTTTTTTAATCTTTTTTTAAAACTAGGCGTCGGGACAAAAAAAATTACAAAATTAGGCACCGGTCGCCCGTATAAGGGGCGATCGCCCCATATACGGGCGATCGCCCCACATACGGGCGATTAGTACTACTTTAAACGCGCGATTTTTCCTCTGTCTGCGGTTAATTTCTAGAAAAAATCATAACTTTTTCATATCCCGTTTTTGGCTATCTAAATAGACTCAAATTGAAAAAGTTTGTATACAAAAGTTGTAGATCCCGTCGAGAGATACAATTTTCATATAAAGTTTATCTCCATCCGACATCATATGAAAAAGTTATGATTTTTTAGAAATTAACATCGATGAGTAAAAATCGCGCGCTTAAAGCAAAGACTAATCGCTCAGATGTGGGCGGCGCCCAATTTTGTAATTTTTTTTGCCCCTACGCCTAGTTTTGAAAAAAATATTAAAAAAAATATTAAAGAAAAAAATTCGGTAACTCTGCAAAACCAGCGAATTTTCATGCTGGCCGAATATCTCCGCTTTCTCGCCTAAAGTTTGTCGAGTGCCACCAGCACCAGGACAGCAGTGCCGATTGGTATTGGGCCGCCGACCAGGTGCTCTCGGGTGCAAAGCCCATACAGACTCGGCTGGGTGCTGCGCTTGTATTCCGCTGGGTAGACTCCGTGTGGTGGAATGTGTTAAGAACCCTAATAGCCCATTGAAAGGCCCATGTGGTCCCTTAGCCAAAACCCTGGATGAACGCTATAAAAGGAGGAAGGGGGTCCCCCCCTATGTACTAGAATTCACTAGCAATAAAGAATTTCCGCTTTCGCTCTCCCTAAACACGTGTCTCTCTCTTTCTGTTCTCCAATTCAGATCTGTTCGGGAACCCCGGACTATTCGATAGCGAGGTTCCTTAACACGTTATCAGCACGAATTGCTCTACGGAGATCAGAATTGAAAAGGTGAGAAGAGGTGAGAATCAGTGATTGTATCTAATCGCTGTCGTTCCTATGCATGCATCTACTGTTCGCATCTGTTTTATGTTTGCATCACGTGGCACGAAGCTACAAGCAACATCAGTACATGCATCATCCACAGAAAAAAATCATGTGTTTCGGTTTCCGCGCTCGCAGCGCGCCACCGTCACTGCCTCGGTTCGCGTGCACGACAAGAAGTCATCGAAGCACCACGCGTAACCCCGGTTCCCGCGCTCACCGGCTGGAAGCCCAGCCAGCCGTCGCACGACCGGCTCTGCCAAAGACGCGCGACGGTTGCCACGCGCCATCGGTCTCGCGCAGACGCCGCCGCCGACCGCTCGCGCCGCCACGCACGGCTTCGCCCCGAGTGCGCGACGCTCGGCTTCAGCGCACGGCGCCGCCCGCCTTGTCTCGTTTTCACCGGCCATGGCTCGGCCGTGCTCGCCGCGCCTCGCCGCCTTCGCTCAAGGCGGCGACGATTGAGAGGCATACCAAGAAGCGGCGCCAAAGAAGCCGCCGGCCGCTTGTCTCGCCGGCCGGCCGCTTAGCTGACGCTGCTGCACGCCACACCACCGCCGCGCTGCCTCGACGTCCGTGTGAGCCGCGCGACCCCGCCGCCGTGCGGTTCGTCTCGCGCCGGCGCCGCCCGAGGCACCGCGAATCGCCGCGCGGCAGCCGCCCGTCAGACGCCGATGCCTTTGCCTGCACCGTCCCCTCGGCCCGCGCGCCGCCACCACCGACGCCGATGCACACGGCGCCAAACCTCCGCCGCCCAGACGCGAACGAAGCCGCCGCGCCGCTGTGAGCTCGACCCGCCGCCGCGCCGACCCACGCCCTCGGAAGCCATCGACCTTGCCTCGTCTTCTTCGAGGCGGCGGCGCGAGGCACGTATGAGGGGAGGCGGCTTGGCGCGAGGCGGCAGAGAGGCGCGGCGCGAGGCGCAGCAGCGAGGCTGTGGTGGCGGCGTGTCGACAAAGCAAAGGAACCCTAGCCGCTTTTAATGGAATGAGCTGTGGGCTAAAGGCCCAAGGGGCCGGGAAGAAGAAAGTGGCCCAAAGGCCACTCGGCTGAAAAAGAAAAGAAAAAGAAGAAAAGGAAAGGAAAGAAAAAGAAAATTGCAGAAAAATTGTAGAAAATTTTGAAAAATTGCCAGAAAATCAAGAAGATTTTTTTGGCTCTGTTTTAATTTTTCTTGTTTTATTTCTCTGTTTTATGAATTTTCTTTATGAATTTTGTATCCTTTGCTTTATTTTATATATTGCAATGCATATGAATTTATTTTTCTGCACTTTATGCTTTTTGCAACCATTTTCTATCAGATTACACGCAGAATCTAAATCGTAATTTTGAAATCATGCGGATGTCCGCATTGTGAATCGTGAGTTTGAAGAAGCGCCCGCACGGCCGTAACTACCTCACTTGGGCATCGGACGTAAAGATTGTTCTTGGGGCAAGAAGCACCGTTCAAAGCGATTGGTCTAGGGTCCTCGCAGACGCAAAACCTACCGCCGAGCGTAACGATCAAGCTCGCATTTTCTCAGCACCACCTCTCACCACTCTAAAGAATGAATATATGGTCGAGGAGAGTGCACTTGAGCTTTGGACCGCACTTGAAGCGGTTCGAAAAGCTCAAGTACACCATCTTGCCCAAGCACAGCAAGATTGGGTACGCTCGAGGTTTGCGACTTCGTATCGATGGCGAGTACAATTACGCCTTGCACGTAATTTGTACCAATCTCTCTATGTGGCAAGAAGATCACCGATGAAGAAAAGATTGAGAAAACTCTCTACCTTCCACCCTAATGCTATCCAGAGTGCACGCAGCTATCGCCGGACGCATACAAGGAGTATAGCGAATCGATTGATGTAATGCAAGTTGCGGAATCGCAAGACGATGTTCTACGCAAGAACTATGTCTCGCACCACACGACGAGGCAATCGCACGTAAGTCAATGCCAACAACTACAAGGTGAGAAAGCCCACTCATAGAAAGAAGGGCAAACAGGTGGAAAGAGAGACCCTGTGCCAAAGGAAAGTCCAAAGCCCCGTGAAGAGGGATGACAAAGAAAAGGCGCACGCCAAGCCGTATGGACAGCAGTAACCAGACGTGCTTCAAGTGTGGCACTTGGGGACATTGGTCGAAGATATGTCGAGAATCCAAGGAAGCGATCAACGATATCGGGCTAAGAAGAAGGCAAAGGAAAACGCTTCACAGAGGCGACTTCGCCAACATCGGTGAAGATGATGTCATGGACGAGACACACCACTTGCCTCATCCTCACGTAATAGCACGGACATCGATGTCGCAGCCATTATTATGGCAAATGAAGAGAAAACTTCTGCCGATGACATAGAAGCAGAAATTAATGCATATTTCACAGATTCTGTTTAATGCATTTCTTTTAGATTATGGTTGTTAGCTTTTTCTTTGAATAATGAATTGTAAGCTCTAGAAGAGCATACTTCTTTTATGAATAAATACGCAATTTATTCTTTATCCCAGTATTCTTCATTTTGCAAGTAATATTTGGGTTGTTTTTGCCTCTATCTGATTAGAATTATATTTCTTTTATCTAGAAATCGTGTAGCGCCCAAATGGAAGGGATATGCATTGTTGATAGTGGCACAACAAATACCATCTTAAGAGAGTCTAAGTATTTCCAGTCGATCACGAAGAACGCTGGAAAGATTACTACGATCGCAGGAAGCGACTCATATGTAATCGGCTCAGGAAGAGCCACTATTATATTGCCTATGGGTACAACTTTGGTAATTGAAGAAGCCCTTTTGTACCCGGAATCAACGCGCACTCTCTTAAGCTTTAAAGACATCCGCGCCAATGGTTTTCACGTAGAAACCAATGAAGAAAATGGCAAAGAATACTTGTGCATTGTGAAGCACGCAGTATGTGGAAAATGGTATTAGAAAAATGTCCTCATATGAATCTGGTTGTACTACACGAATATTCATGCACCCGAAGTGTATACTTCCTTGAAGACTATTTTTAGAAGCTCTGAGTTATTTTCTTTATGGCATGGTAGATTAGGTCATCCTGGTCTTAGAATGATGAGAAATATAGTGAACAACTCACAAGGTCATGGCATTAATGTTAAAAATTTCCGAATCATGAAGATTTTGTGTGCCTCGCATGTGCCACGGAAATTAATAACTAGACCCTCTGTCATGAAAGTGCAAAGTGAAATCCCCTGCATTCCGAACGCATCCAGGGGATATTTATGTCCGATTCACCGCCGGGCCGTTCGATACTTTATGGTGCTCATCGATGCTTCCTCGAAATGGTCGCATGTATGCTTGTTGTCAACAAGAAACCATGGTTTTGCAAAGTCGATCTCGCAGATCATAAGAATTAAGAATGCTTTCCCGATCATCGCGTGAAGTCCAATAGAATGGACAATGTCGGAGAATTTACTTCAAAGGCATTTGATGATTATTGCACAAAGAACAGGATAGCATTGAGCACTCTGCACCGCACGCTCATACGCAGAAGCGGACTCAGCGAAGCACTAATAAAGAGGATCAAGTTCATTGCCGCACCGCTTTTGCAGAGTTGTAACTTGCCTAACACTTGTTGGGGACACGCAGATCCCGCACGCAGCAGCTCTTATCAATTTGCATCATCCGCCTACAACATCCATTCTCCTATGCGGCTTGTGCACGGATCATCCCAAGATCTCCTATCTTAGAAAATTTGGGTGTATGGTATATGTACCTATACCACCCCTCGTGGATCGCAATGGGCCCTCTCCGCAAGTCCAGGATATACGTTGGTTATGAGAGTGCATCCATAATCGTATTTAGAACCCATGACTGAGACTTACATCTGACCGATTCACGATTGCATCTTTGACGAGGATCGCTTTCCGTCATTAGGGGAGGAAATCAACCTTTGATGAAAATGCCGGAAATCATATGGCATTCCACCGATCCCCACACATGACCTCAAGACTAATGAAGCAAATCAAGAAGTCCGTAAGATAATTGATTTGCGTAATTTAGCGAATGAATCGCTGATCATTTTTGTGATCCAAGGGCGTGGTTAAGTCGCATGTACCCGCAAGAAATGCACCGAGAGGGTGGAAATACCAAAGAAAATAGAAGGTATCCTCAACCTCGCCGAGAGGCCTCAAAGAAAAGATCAGCAACTGCTCCTCAAACCCAAAGTACCCAGAGACGCCCGAGAAAATCAAGCAGAGGACTTACCACAACCAATCACGAAAATGCCCCAAAGGAAGAAGGGAGCCAGTTGAGACTGCACCGAAAGAAGCTAACAGAAAAGGCAATTCCAGACTTGAATCTTCCACTGCAGGAAGCCGCCGGAAATAATGTGTGCGCACACATAGGCGATGAAAAGCTAAAGGAACTTGCTCCTGCGATAGGGAAAAGCAGCGAAGAGCAAGTAGAAGTGCATGAAGCACCCCATGAAGAAATGGCCATAAACTTTGTAGTAACAGGAGAATCCCTGAATAGAGCAACAGCCAACGTTGATGCATACTTCGCAAAGAAGATTGCCTCGATCATTGATCATGATCCCGAGCCCGCATCTTCGCAGAGTGCAAGAAAAGGCTAGATTGGGAAGAATGGAAAAAGGCAATCACTGCAGAGTTAGTCTCTCTGAACAAGAGAGAGGTGTTTGGGCCTGTATGCCGCACACCTCCCCATATAAGCCCCGTAGGTCACAAATGGGTCTTTGTTCGGAAGAGAAATGAAAACAACGAAGTTGTAAGGTACAAAGCAAGGCTTGTAGCTCAAGGTTTCACTCAACGTCCTAGAGTTGATTATGAAGAAACCTATTCTCCGATCATGGGAGGAATTACCTTTAGATATTTGATCTCAATGGCAGTCAACTTGAAGTTGAGAATGAAGCTAATGGATGTTGTCACAGCCTATTTGTATGGAAACTTGAATTCGGAGATATACATGAAAGTACCGGAAGGAATTCCTATCCCAACCAAGATGGAGCAAATAGAAACACATGCAAAGGTGAAATTGGAGAAATCACCGTATGGATCAAGCATCAGAAGAATGTGGTACAATCGCTGAGTGACTTTCTCTGCAAGAAAGGCTACACAAACAAATAAGATTGTCCATGTGTGTTTATACAAATGATCCCGAATGGATTCTCAGATAATCTCCGTCTATGTAGATGACTTGAACATCATTGGGACGGATGAAGAAATAGAAGAGGCATGCTCATACTTGAAGTCTGAGTTTGAAATGAAAGATTTGGATAAAACCAAGTTTTGTTTAGGCTTACAGCTTGAACATGTCCAAGGAGGAATCTTGGTACATCAATCAACCTACACGTAGAAAGTGTTGGAAAGGTTTGATTTTGAAAAGGCATATCCTGCAAAGACTCAAATGGTCGGAAGGTCACTCAAAGCAGACCTAGACCCATACATACCTAGAGAAGAGGGGGAGGAAGTCCTGGGAGCAGAATTCCCATATTTGAGTGCAATTGAGCGCCATGTACCTTGCGAATAGCACTAGACCTGACATTGCGTCATTGTGAATTTGCTAGCTCGACAAAGGCGTAACCCACCAAAAGGCATTGGAAAGGGATCAAGGACATCTTCCGCTACCTCCAAGGAAGCAAAGACCTCGATCCTGTTCTTTAGAAGAAATAATGAATTGAATTTGGTTGGCTATGCCGATCCGGTATTTATCAGACCCGCATACTGGCAAGTCCCAAACCGGCTATGTTTTCCTATGTGGAGGAACAACAATTTCTCGAAGTCGCCTAAGCGGACTCTTGTCTCAACATCGACAAACCACTGAAATCATCGCTTTGTATGAAGCATCTCGTGAATGTGCATGGCTCGGAAGAATGGTTCACCACATCCGTAAGTCATGTGGTTTGAACATTGAGCAAACTCCTACAATTATTTATGAAGATAATGCAACTTGTGTTGCCCAAGCACAGATGGGTTATGTGAAGAGCAATCTCACGAAGCATATCAACCCCAAGTTCTTCTATGCTCACGAATTGTATAAGATGAACGAGATCAAGATATTGCATACTAAGTCATGTGGAAATCTTGCGATTTATTCACTAAATCACTCCCAAAGATCTACCTTTGAAAGGTGCGTGAAAGGAATTGGGATGATGAGACTTAGAGAAGTGCAGATTTCGGGGAGATATGTCACATACTCCCGCATGAATCCTGAACATGAATTATGAATACCCAACATAAATCTCGAAGATTAGCAATTGAAGTTGGGAGAATTGTACTCTTTTTCCTTAGCAAGTTTTTCATGAAGTTTTCTTGCGTAAGGTTTTAACGAGGCAATTCGTGCAATATAGCAAGCGTATGCTATGTACTCTTTCTCCAAGTATTTTTCCCACTGGGTTTTTCTGGAGTTTTTGAGGCATATGCATCTCGCGGCAAAGGGCCCAAGGGGGAGTGTTAAGAAACCCTAATAGCCCATTGGAAGGCCCATGTGGTCCCTTAGCCAAAACCCTGGATGAGCGCTATAAAAGGAGGAAGGAGGTCCCCCTATGTACTAGAATTCATTAGCAATAAAGAATTTCCGCTTTCGCTCTCCCTAAACACGTGTCTCTCTCTTTCTGTTCTCCAATTCAGATCTGTTCGGGAACCCCGGACTATTCGATAGCGAGGTTCCTTAACAGAATGCATGGCTAAAAGTTTTTTTTAGAATCTCTCGTCTATAATTATCTCATTCTCACGCAATTTTTTGCTGAAAGGAATCATGCTTTATAATCCGTGTAGTGAAACTTCTGAATTTTGATCATCAACATATTTAAAAACTACATAGATTAGCCATAATAAAACGAGAGGTCAAAACTATATCACTTCTCTTTTTTTTCATTAATGTCACATCCGAGAACCTGACAAATGTGGCCCTGTGGATCAAGTTTTCGTATCAAAGCTTTTTTTGGAGCTAAATACGTTATAGGTTTATAGGCACAATTAGAACGTTGGAATAAAATACACTTCTTTGCTAGGAATGTTGGAAAATGCTATCCACGAAATTTCTGCCGTAAATTTCACCGCTCTTTTTCTCCATTTCTGACGTAAATGTAGTGGAAAATGTATTTATTAATATTTTTTGAGACAAAGAAAATGTATTATTCATATATTCAAATTTTAGCTTGGCAGGTTTTGCCAGTAGTCATATCCTCATAGTAATTATTGTAGTGCAAATTAATCTATCTTCGATTGTTAAAACTAACCATGTAATCATGTATCCCCACAATTGTATATGTAGTATCACGAATTAACAGTTGGGTAGTAGGTGTAGTGCGTGCGAACTCTGACGGACAAAACGAAGGGCCCATCACATGCTTAATAACAGTGCCTCTCTGATTACTAATTATCCCGTTCAGAGAAAGAGATCATTTTCGTATAAAAATGGGAGAACCAGAGCGTCAGCACGTAAATAATTCCAAGTCCGATGAACTAGTGTTGATTGTTTGACTGGATTGCTTCAGATCGTCTCATGACAGTCTCATGTCCGCGGCATCTGACTAGGACTCGAAACATGCGACTCTTCAACTGAACCGTTGGCGTACGATTACCATGGAGTGAAGCCACAGTAGCACTACAGTAAAGTGAGTGACTACCAAGATCTCCGCTCTGGTCCTCTCTATCCGGGGCATTGTCTAAATTCTGTGAAAATTGTATATAAAAGTTTTAAAAAAAATTCTAAAAAAATTATCATATGTAGAGAAGGTTAGCTTCTACAATTCTGTAAAATTTTAAAACTAAACTCATTCTCATTTCAAATATATGAAATTGACAAGCAGTGAAATGAATAGTGATGAACAGTGAAACACTATTAAGGCTGAATTTGTCTTTTTCATATCTTTCGAATGTGAATGAGTTTATTTTTAAAATTTTACAGAGTTGTATAAACTCACCTCCCTACGTATGATAATTTTTTGAGAATTTTTGAAGATTTGTACATATATTTTTCATGGAGTTTACACAATTATATATATATTTATTTATTTATATATATAATTAATGTATGATAATCTTAGTGAATTTATTACTTCCTCCGATCATAAATAGTTATCGTTTTAGATATCAGAAATCCTTAGGAACGACTTTCCAACTGTATGCGTTGTTGGCCCTGGTTCACGTGCCCCGGTGCGTCGACATGGGTGCCCATGTGGCAGTCCATCCAAAGCTTCGACAGGTTGTACAGCGACAGGTTCGCCATCTAGTCCCTGAGCCGCACCATGGGGCCCACCGCCGTACTCGGCATGAATGCCAGCAGCTCTGGCGGGTATGCGTGCGTAATGTCTGGGATGCATCCGCCACCACCGTACTCCTCCAGCCGCCGCAGCGGGTCGCCTTGCCAAGACTGGGGTACACATCGTTGGCCGTCGCTGAGAGAGCTTGGCGCACAGCGAGGAGGAAGATAAGAGCAACGCTGCCCATGGTGCCGTGCTGAGTGCTCAGTTTGGACTCTGGACTGGAGAGTGATAATGTTCCTCTGGATTCCAGGTCTCAGTATAGAATGGGACTTAGAGAGTTTCCCAAAAAGTAAGCACAAGTCACACTATATGCCATATTGCCATATCACGTGAGGTCGAGATTATAGTACGAGTTTAATCATCTTATTATCGAGATTTCATCCTGATTTATATCTTAGTTTTATTTAGTTTCATGAATAAGTTTTAATAGGCTACATGACTATGTTTCATTAGTTTTCATTATAAATCTTTTCTTTTTCTGGTTTCACGAAGTTCCAATAAGGTTTTATGAATATGTTTTATCAAGTTTCAAGAGTTTCTACGTCTATGTTTCAAAAGGTTTCAATAATTTTCCTTTGTTAAATTTCATCATGTTTCCAAAAGATTCACGAGGTTCGTGGCTAAGTTTCATTAGGTTTCATAGTGTTTTATGATGTTTCACTGATAAGTTTCATTAGGTTTCATAGTATCCCATCAACATAATTTAGTTTTCTTAGCTCTTTATAGCTTTCATGACTAAGTTTTATTAGATTTCATTCAGTTTTTACTAGGTTTCATGATAAAGTTTCACATGATTTCGTGAGTTTCAGGAAGTTATGGCTATGTTATATAACATTCTCAGATAGGTTTCATGATTAAGCTTCATCAGGTTTCTTGAGATTCAGGAGGTTCACACATATATTTTATGACGGTTCACAGATAAGTGTCATGATATTTCAAAGATAAGTTTCAGTAGGTTTTATAATGTTCCATCAACATAATTTAGTTTTCTTAGCTCTTAATAGCTTTCACGACTAAGTTTCAATAGATTGATAAAGTTTCACATGGTTTCATGAGTTTCAGGAGGTTATGGCTAAGTTATATGATGTTTTCAGATTGTTTTCATGATTAAGTTTCATCAAGTTTCTTGAGATTCAGGAATTTCATAGATATGTTTCTATGACATTTCATAGATAAGTTTTATGATATTTCACAGGTAAATTTTATTAGGTTTCATAGTGTTGCATCAATATAATCTAGTTTCCTCAGCTCTTAATAGCTCTCCGACTAAGTTTCGATATATTTTATTCAGTTTTAAACTTGTGGATCTCTTTGAAACTTTTGAAGTTAGTTTTTTTGAAACTCAGTTAAGATTCTTCTTAAACTCGTCTTTAATCAAGTTTTAGATTTGAAACTTGACATAACTTATATTTTTAGATTGAAACTCATTGAGTTTTTTTGGAAATGTGTTGAAACCATATGAAACCTGTGAAACATGCTCTGAAACTTTAGAATTTGCCTTCTTGAAACTTAGTTGAAATTAGTCTGAAACTCGTCTTTTAATCAACCATCAAATCATTTGGAACCCATCGAAATTTGTTTAAATATGCTGATACCTTGTGAAACTAGTTTGAAACTATTTTAAAACCTGCAGAACGTATTCTGAAACTTTGAAGTTAGCCTCTTGAAACTTAGTTAAAATTCTTTTAAATCTCATTTTAAATCAAGTTTTAGATTTGAAACTGGATGAAACTTGTAGTTTCATAGTAGAAACTCATTGAAATTTGTTGAAATATGCTGGAACATTTGAAACTCTTATGAAACCTACGAAACATGGTGGAACGTTTTGAAACTTAGTGAAACTCTTCGGATATATGTGCACTCAATCTTTTAAAAAATTTGATTTGTCAATACTCTTTTAAATATTTAAATTAGATATATAAAAATCATACATATATATACTTGTCTCGAACAGTACTTCGATAACAATTATTTACGATCCAATAGAGTAACTTATTTTTCCAGATCTCCTCCCACTCGCACCGCATTATTTTCCCCGTTGCTCAGGAGCCCTACACCTGCTGTAGTGTACTGACGCGCGCAGCGGCTCGATCGTTAACCTGGAGAGCAGCGAATGGCTCCCCGCCTTGCCTTCCTGATGCGCGCGTGGCTCACTGGTTTGCCTTGCCGGCGTGTCGCCGAGGCCGCGCGGCCGTTTAGCCGTTTCTCGATCGTCCTGCGACCGTGCCGTGCCGCGTCCAATTTTCTCGCGAAATTATTACGCCACTTTGAAGAAGTCGAGGGGAATATGATCAACGCTGGAAGGAGCCGATAAAGTAAGTGATCTCGACCACCGTCTCGGCGTCTCTCGGGCCGCGGCGGAATCTGTGATGGCGACTCGCCGGCTGTTGCAACGGGGGTTAAAGGGGAGGGGGAAAGGAGTTGGAAGAAGAATCTGATTCTGCCTGTAGATCGATTGCAAGAGATCGACAGCGGCTGGCAAATCTGCTTTAATTCTCCACGCCTTTAATTTGTTTCTTTTCCCCGGCCCTGAACATAGTTGCTTATTTTCAGTTTATTTCGAGGTCGAACATGGTATAGTCGCAAGCACCTGAACACCTGTCTAAATGAAAACAACAGGGTGAAAGAACTAGTACGGCGACCTGCAATTCACTCTCTGTGCACGTACGTCCTCCTATATATATTTTCCTTTCGAATTCACTGGTAAGAAATCAAATGCGAGAGGCCGATGCAAGAACATGGATGGACATGCAGTGGGCTGCCTTTGTTCTGGCATCCAGATGCTGCTGGTTTCTTGATATGATATTCATGGAGGCTATCTGATAAAGGAGGAGCTTTCGTCCAAACTTTATTTGTTCTTTTGAACATATGAATATTCCTTTGGATTATTCAGAGTTGTATTATTTTAGCAACCTTTGCTCTTGTATCACTTCCTTTGTCGGGAAAAAGAAATGGAATCCTTCTACACTTTTAAAAACTGTTCATGAAGAGAACAGGGAGGACATATCTAGAAGACCAGAGGAAGCCTAGCAACAAGTTAAAGCAAAGACGTAACCGAAAAATAGCTAGTAAAGTTTGATGAAACAATTGATCTGAACCGGTTTGACAATTCAGTATTATCATTTGCATGGGAATTATACTTGCGAGAAGCCTATTAGGCCCATTATTGTATCAATAATTCACTACTGCTTGTTACATCAATCTCAACCACTATATTAATTTCTTGATAGGGCTTTCTGTGGAGGAAATACAGAGGGCTGATGCAGAGAGAAGTATAAGTCAAGTAAGTGCACCATACGGCAACGTGGCTGAAAGCCTGAAACACGTCAGGACTTTTACGGTAACCTCGCAGCTAAGATAAAGTTAAAAATGTATTTAACTCAAGTTTATTTACGTATAGCTCTCTTTATGGGTAAATAAATTGTGAAAATAATAACTCTTTTGCCTAACTTTGCATCATCAATCTACAGAAGAACCCCCCAAAAAAGTTCCTTCTTCCCAAAATTATAAGATCGTTGCAGATTTCCTCTAAACTCCTTGTTTGTTATATAACCACTATAGCTTTCTTTTAGGAAAAAAAACATCGAAGCATTTTTTTAGCATAGGTATACTATCATGTAAAGCATTGAGGTGCTCTCCTATATAAGTATTCCCTTACTCCGTTGTCACTAGTAGAGCTCAACTAGTCACTTGTACACACACACACACCCCATGGCTCCTTTGCTCTTCAAGGACATGAAAAGCCTTTCGTGCTCATCTCCGGCGTCCACCGCGATATGTCCGAGCCTAGAGCGGCAGCCGATGGTCCGGTCTCACAAGGCCATTGCTAGTCCTCTCTGTCATGTCCCCACCGAGCCCAGAACTCACCGTCAAGACTGCAAGAAAGGGCAGCACAACGCTGTTGCGAATGGTGAGCTCGTTAGCCCCGCCGGCTCGTCCAGGTACCTGCTGAGTGGCTGTGCCGCCGCCGGCGTCGAGGAGATCCAGGAGGTGGAGCCAGCCCCGGCCGTTGATGTCAAGAGGGAGGAGCCGGCTGATGATGTGAAGAACACACAAACGCAAGAGCAGGTGAGGAAAACTGTGCACTTACTAGTGAATCAGTACTGATATGTTTTCCTTGTATTTGGGAGCTTTGCTTCCACTCTTCTTGATAAGAAAAAAGAAAAAAAAGAATAGAGATGGTGTAACTGTAATCATCAGTAATCATATCCTTGTGAGCCTTGAAGGGTTTTATACAGTGATTTTCCATTTGATACCTGGAAGGCTGGAACTTCCAGCTAAAGATACGCAAATACCATTATGACGAGCAAATATATTCTTTTGCGGAAAGGATTGATTTCTGGCTTCATACTATCTTCCGGATTGCAAAGAGATACTCTCTCCGGTCATAAATAGTTGTTGTTTTAGACATCAACACAGTCTCAAAAATACAACTTTGACCACTAATTACTATTATAATATATTTATAAAACCTAATAAAATTATAATATTATGAAAGTACTTTTCAAGATAAATCTATATATATGATTTTTATGTATCTAATTTAAATGTTTTAAAGATGTTGTTAGTCAAAGTTTGGAAAGCCTCTAGAGGAAGTAGTATGTATATAAAAATAGCTGGATGGTTGTAACCTTTTTTCCCCCACTTAGTATTAGACTCAGAGCATGACAGCTTAATCTTTTACGGCCGACCCTACTTTTAATACAGCATACTTGTCTCGTTTTGTTAAAATTTTGCAAAGCCAACAACATATATGCTTGCTTTTGAACTAAGATCCGGTGTTGGGTACCGTTTCAGGTAGTTGTACTGAAGGTCTCCCTGCATTGCAAAGCATGCGAAGGCAAAGTGAAGAAGCACCTCTCCAAGATGGCAGGTGAGTGAGCCTTGCACAAACAACATATAGACAGCTATATTCAAGATCTGAAATTTTTGTTCAGAGTTCAGGAGAAGATAACCTCTGTGACATACTGACAATTAAATTACTGCATGCACTTTTAAAATGAACAGGTGTGACATCGTTCAGCGTAGACTTCGCGGCAAAGAAGGTGACAGTGGTCGGCGACGTGACGCCGCTGGGCGTCCTCAACAGCGTGTCCAAGGTGAAGAACGCCCAGTTCTGGGCGTCGCAGCCGGCCATCGCTGCCTGAACTTAAAACCAACCAAAGCTTTAGCTAAGCCATCTTAGGATTCGTTCCTCATGACTGGTAGGTAGCGCGAGCTGGAGCTGTGTGCTCGTACGCATGTGGGTCACTGACGGCCAGTCCAGCACGCTGGACCAGCTAGCCGCTACTGTGATGGTGGTGGTGTCTCCTAGACCAGCATGCATGCATGTCCTATTGTCCTGACTCCTCAAGGGCAGAGGCAGATGCAGATCCAGCTTGGTTATTTCTTCCTGTGATTTTTTGTTTGTTGTGGTTGGCACCATGCGAGGTACAAGCCGTCTCTGTGCTTCATTTCCTAGTCTGAGAGTGTTACTCTGTTCTTTTCATCTTACTGTAATATAAGCATCGCATGTACTGCATTATTGTTCTGTATACTTGAGTTCTTATGGTTACGGGTAGGTGCATATATCCGCATCTACAGCATGGGGAAACTAGGTGGTTTGGTTCTAACCTGCATTGGTCAATAAAAATGTAGCAAAAGTCTGTTTTTGGAGAACCAATGTAGCCATACTCTGATCTCAGATGAACCAACACAAAACCTTGGAGGAGTTTTCATACCGCTGAAATGTGAGCCAACGGTCATCTATATCCCTTTATAATGCACCTAAACAAATTTTCCTACGTCCACCCTAAATAATGCACCTCATTAGAGATGGCTCAATGTTCGTGCACTCAAAGAAACGTCCCCTAAACTTGCATTCATCAAAATGAACGCGTCTCGAGATCTTTTCTCGCTTTACTCACCCACATCCGATGGTCATTATTTAGTGTGTCTAATCATCCCTGTGGCCCACAACAGACCTCCCCCACCTACATATTTGGAAGGAGAGCGAATCAAACAAGGAAATAAATAAGGAGGATCCGCATGCAAGGAAACCAGATTTGAATTTTTTACTGGCCAAAATTGTACGTACTACATATTTAGAAGGAGGGTGAATCAAACAAGGAAATAAACAGGGAGGATCCGCATGCAAGAAAATAAGACTTGAATTTTTTATTGTCCTGGCATTGTGATCGTATTTTTTTCCGAATATGACCCTTCTCGAGACTTTCTTATGGATCTAGCCCCATAGAGCCTAATTTCAGCGCATGGAGAGCGCTGATTTTTTGTTTTCATTTTTTATCTAAGGAACCAACTGTCTGTGAGTGCTGCTTAATTTTTTTCAATTTTTTCTCGCGGAACCAACGGCCATGAGCATCGCTTAATTTTTATCTTTTTTCTTTGCGGATCCAGTGATCTCATGCATCGCATTTATTTTTTTATATTTTTTCAAAATCATCCCCGTGGTCCACAATGCACCTTCCTCATCTCCAAAGATCAACAAGAAAAAGGAAACAAACGTCCCGGAATCAAGGAAAAGGAAACAAACGCCCTGGAAAAGGAAAGGACCATACATTACGTCTTTGGAAAAGGAAACCGGAAGATGGGGCTGCTTGTACGGAGAACGAGGTCCGCAATGGCTCCACGGCCGCCATCGGTGGCTTTTTGACGCCTTGCGAGGTTCTTTGTCAACGACCTCGCACCGCATGCGTCTCTCAACAAATTTATAATTTAATTTTTTTGAAAATAATTTTATTAAGTACAAAATAATCGAAAGTTTTTTGAGAATTTTTCTAGAATTTTTAACCTAATGTGTTTGTCTTTTCAAAAATCCTTCTATATTTAAAAAAATGAAGGCAACTCACTGCAGCTTCTTTTAGTGCAAAATGAGACCAGAGAAGCTTCTTCTCTTTCCTCCCCCCATTAAAGCAAGAAAGAAGCTCCAAAGCTCCATCAACCCCGCACCAAATCTCCTCTTTCCATCTATGGTGTTAATTCCCAAATTTTGTGCTCTATTGCCAAAATTTCCTCCCAACTGATTTGATCCCAAATTATGGTTTCCATAAATATGCTTGTTTGGTGCTATAAAAGCCGTGAGCTCTTCTCCACCCCATCGCATTGCGTAAATCCCCAAGTGCTCCCTCTTGTAAAAATCGTCGGATTTTGGAGGTAACCCAAACCATCACCGTCATCTTTCCCGTGAAATTCACCGCAAGTGACTCCTCCTCGCAGCGTCGGTGTCGACGATCTCGCCGCACAAAGGCTTGAGCCCACTGCGACCACGGCCACCCCGGCCTTCCTCCCCTTTGGTCAAGCCAGAGAGCACGATGTGCTCTCTGTGGAAGCTACAAAAAAATAATCTAAAATCGAAAAATCTTTTTCTTTCTCTTTCTTGATTTAAAATCTTTTGGGAGCAGTTGCCGCCTATTCGACCTCTATTTAGTTTCGTTTTCTTTCTAAATTCATTTAAAATTCTAAATTTCTCTTTTATTATTAAGTGTTGTATTCATACTTATCTTCTCGTTTAATTGATAAGCGGGTGTACTGTCGTCGTAGCGTTAGCACATGCACTATACTAGTTACTATAGAATGACCTATATTAGACATCTCATCACAGACGGTTTAGGGTTTAGTTATTGGATATGCTAAGAATCATATGTGATAAGCTGATATCACAAACGGTTCGTGACTACATATCACAGACAATTTTTAAAGAAAACAGTTTGTGATACTGTATAAGACCAGAGTGAAAATAGGCTACCTATGGTATTATCATTCGAGGATAAGGATGAAGTGAAAGATAAATAAAAGCATGACAATTTTTGGGACGATCTGTGGATGAAATTAGATTTTAACTTGGAATCCATCAACATTTGTTCTGATAGATGTGAAGGGCACTTAACTTTCTGTTATGCCTATGAATCATTCTATTGATATGATAATAAACTTTCATAAACGGTTCTTGATACTACTATTACAGACAGTCCTCTACTTAGAGCCTTCTATGACAAATATGCTATCACAGACGGTTTGTATTAATAACCGTTTGTGATAGGTGTTTCACATACGGTTCAGATTTCGTCTGTAATGCGTTGTATTATACAATATATGCTTATAAACGGTTCAGAAACTGTCTACGATGGTCTTTTCTGTAGTAGCGGGTAACCAATATGTACATGGAAACTGATGTGACGGTGAAAAACATGAACATGTAAGAAAGGGCATAAAACTCCAAAGCTACAGTCATGTGACGCTGTGATCCAGACAGTACAAAAGTACAAACAGTAGTGACAGATCAAACCATTTGATCACGCGGACTGTCTCGTGTTGTGCTCGTGCAGCGCCAAGGCGAGCCTCGTATTCTGCACGAATATTCCACGCCTTTAAGCATCCATGGGCTCGCTCAAACCGAGAGCAAATTTCTCAAGCCCATGCTTGCCCAGCTTAAATAGAACCCGACTTGTCCTATAGCACAGACTATCATCCGTCTCCAGCTGAGGCATCATATAAATCATATAGTATCAGGGCACATTGAGAGAGACGGCAGCAAAATGAAATTATAAGGTACTCAAAATTAGCTTATCAGAAGAAAAAAACGAGATGTGCTTCTATGTCTTTTTATTTTAGCAGTTGTACAAATAATAAGATGAATGAATAGTAGATGATGATTATTTACCCTTTTATTTGATTTAAGATTTGTGTAATTTGTATTGAAAAGAAAAGTATCAAAACATTCTCTAGAATGACACATTTGGATGGTCTTTATTTTCAAAGCTAGGTGATCTTTGTGATGGTACGTACCGAGCAATGTTACCGCGCTAGAGAAAAGCATGAACATATTGCTTGGTATGCGATTAAATTCTCAAAATCGAAAATGAAAACAGTACGAACGAGATCAATACAAACGATTTCGGCAGGTCTCGAAACTTAGATGCACGGGCGGCGCCGGCTACCAGCCGATTGCGATTTGGCGAACTCGTCGACTCGATCGCCAAAATTTGACAGGGGCAGCCAGCGCAGCCCTGCTGCTGGCTTTTATGAAATTCCATCTGCCTAGTAATTTGTTTTAACGATTCTCTCCCATCCCCGATTTTTCTAGTCCCCGGAAGAGTACAGGGCGAAGCAGACGAGGCCTTCTGGGTGCAGCGGCGACGGCGTCGATCTGATCAGCGGGTTCAACGACGACGTGATGCTGCACATCCTCCGCCACCTTCCCAGAGCGACCGACGTGGCTCGCACGGGCGCGCTCTCGCGGCGGTGGCGCCACCTCTCGAGGCTCCACATCGACGTCGGGCTCTGATCGAACCCTAAGCCGGAGGACACGGCCCGATTCATAGCCTTCATCAACGCCGTCCTCGCGCGACGCGCCGAGACAGATTCGAAGGAGCTGCAATTTCCTTCCCGAGTTATTTTTCCAAACCGGAGCCTTGTTCCCCTTCATCAAGCCGGCGAACGTCACTACTACAGAAAAACTTATCACAGACAGTTTGAAACCGTCATCACAGACGATTTCCCGAACCGTCTATAACCATGTGTCAATGATGTCACGCCATATCACGAGCGGTTCGTAAACCGCTCGTGATATTCACATTACTGAGACGGCTAAAAAAACCGTGCGTGATATTATCATATCACGCAGGCGATTTTTGTTTGAAACCGTCTGTTAAAACATTACATCACAGACGGTTTTAGTTAAAAACCGTCTGTTAAATATTTATATCACGCATGGTTTTAAGTAAAACCGCTCGTGATAAGGCTTCCACCAGATAACCATTTTTCTATTTATTGGCTAGCCTCGGAAATGCTAGCCACGCCCTCTGGAAAAAGCGGACTACGTAATAACTAAACTCATGTAACAAAAATATTACAACCATTTCACTACAGGCATTATTATGTCCAATTCATCAATCAACCGATTAGATTCCATCACGGTATGAAGCATATTACATATAGATTAATATTGCACGGCACATCTCTTTCATAAATGAACTCGGATATATTAATCAAATGTAAATCAATAGCATTAACCAATTAATAGAATACACAACTACAATTTACAAATCCACAACACAAGTTTGATAATTAACCCAAATGGTAATTCGGAAAAATACGACTCCTCAAGTTATACTAAAAGATGGAACTCGCCTCTTTGTTTATAACTTGACCGAGCAAGAAGGCACAAAGTCGTCCTCGAATTCGCTCGGATCGGCCTCTTCCAACGCAGCTTGTTACCCGATTAGCCGTTTTCTTAGTGACAAGGAGTTCCATGTTGTGGCAAACGTAAAATCCACAGCTGTTATTCCCTGTCCTCGCCTGGTGGCTTCGCAAATATAGATTTGGTTAGTTCTAAACTCATTATTACATATTTTACATAGGATTATTGTGTACAATGGATACTGGAAACTTAAAATCGTGATTCACTTTTCGCCTGTCCTTGCCGTAAGGCCCTCCATAAGCTTTGTACACTTTGACGCGCTACATGATTGCAAGAAGCTAGCCTCGCTATTCCGGGAGAAACATATATGTTTGAACAACCTACATGAGCATGTTATCGTTGGAGGAAACGTGATTAATTACCCGGTGATTAATTTTGCGATAGGTTGTAAGTCGTGGTCGCCACTCTGTAAGGAATCAAGGTAAATGACCCGATTCGTCGATGGATGAATTACAATGAGTACCCAGTGAAACCTACGGGTATGTCGGCATGGTCAATTAACGAACGAGTTGTGAGCATAGTGCAAATCAAACTAGCACTTACCCGGGTTGTGGGGTAAAAGTATGAACTCTTTATCTTTTGAGCCGCCAAGGCCTCTCCGACGATTTATCGACAAACCGTAATCTCTGTCCATTGTTTGCTTGAGACTATGTGTGGGTCCAGGAAACCCACCGGTTGTTTGTTCTGTCTCGCTTCCCGGATCATGTATTTAAATATACGAAAGCATTGAGTCATATATATATGACTTTTATCGATATTACACGAATGTACACCGTGAATGCACACACTTACAATGTCCAAAGATCTCAAGAGCGGTGTTGAGGGCGCCGAGGTTGAATACGCCAAAAGGTCCCTCAAGTCGATCGTGAAAAATCCCCGATGACTCGTTGAATAGATGCTCAGCTTGAAACCGACCGAGATACTCGTTATGCGATCTTGCACTGGCTTTTTAGCATGTTCCATGCACCAATTCTGCAATATAACGCAAGCCATAGAAAGGTTCTTCATGCGCTCTCCGGTTACAAAAGGCTCTCCTAGCTGGTATACTCGGGCCAGTGGGGCAATTGGATAGTCCAATTTCTTCGTGATCTGTTTCGATTTGCCCTTGATTTTTTTTCTGCCATAAGTAGTCTGCACGGGAGACGAGTGGGCACCATCCCGCACAATGTCTTTTAATGCAGGGGCACGGGAGCCGATTTGGTGCCCTCCTGAGGTGCAAAGACATGACTCGCATAGTTTGGGAAGCTCCGGTGATGGAGGACGGGCGTCCAGGGAGATGTCGATGCTGTTGGGCCACTGGATAAAAGTATGAATGGCGTCCCCCAGTGTCACAATCTCATCGTTTGGGGGCATCGGTAGTGGGACAGTCTTGAAATTATCGTTTACACCGTCCACACTAACCTTCGTGAATCCTGTTGCCACAAGGGTGCCGTGCACCAACACCCCTTCAATAAACGGATACGCGCCCTCAAGCAGCCGGAATAAGAATGGCCCCACAGACAAGTCTCACTTGAAGAGTGCACTGCGTGGCCACCTACATAACAGTACAGACTTAGCTACTGCGTCTAACATCTATTTGTATGGAGCATTCAAGACATATATATAAGTACCTTGATTTCATAGACAGGAGATTTCCCATGTTCAGCTGTGGGAGTGGCGGACTCATTGCGCGTGAGTGGAAGAGTGGAGAATGACAGATCTGCAGAGTGGAGAATGACAGATCTGCAGAGTGCGCAATCTTCATCACAGACGGTTCTACATAAGAACCGTTTGATATAAAAATATCACAGACGGTTCGTAAATAGAACCGTCTGTGATATTAATTTATCACAGACGGTTCTATATTATAACCGTCTGAAATAGTTCATATGGCAGACGGTTATGTAACAAAACCGTCTGTGATATTAATTTACCACTGCATCGTCCTATATTTGAACCGCTCGTGATGAAGATTTAACAGACTCATTGCTATGTTAAATCCAAAAGTTTGGCCTTCTTGACATAATGTATATCTGATATGGAATTGTAGATGAAGCAACATCAGGAAAGGAAAGAAAACTATATTACATAAATCAGATGCATATATACACAAAGTTGTTTTTAATTTCAAGTATCTCATTACAAACAACTATATTATCTTCTAGAGTACACTTGAAATCATAACTCCATTTGCTTATTCTTTTGTATAAAAATTAGCCCTTCATGATGATCGACGCGTGCGTAGCTAGCTTCTTCGGTTGTTCTTCCGGGTGTGATGCTCGTTCGATAGGAGGCAACTCTTGAATTGATTGTATTCTTCCTCATCTACTACATTCTCTACTCCGACAATCCTCCTTTTTCCCTGAAGAACTACATGTCTCTTCTTATTGGACGGGTCGATTACATAGAATACTTGAACAGCTTGGTTAGCGAGTATGAATAGTTCATCTTGGTATCCGACGCGTGCGAGGTCAACAGTAGTGACACCGTACTTATCAACCTTCACGTGCTGGAGGCATCGGTTCGTAAATGGCGTCCCCCAGTGTCACAATCTCATCGTTTGGGGGCATCGGTAGTGGGACAGTCTTGAAATTATCGTTTACACCGTCCACACTAACCTTCGTGAATCCTGTTGCCACAAGGGTGCCGTGCACCAACACCCCTTCAATAAACGGATACGCGGCCCCCGAAGCAGCCGGAATAAGAATGGCCCCACAGACAAGTCTCACTTGGAGTGTGCACTGCGTGGCCACCTACATAACAGTACAGACTTAGCTACTGCGTCTAACATCTATTTGTATGGAGCATTCAAGACATATATATAAGTACCTTGATTTCACAGACAGGAGATTTCCCATGTTCAGCTGTGGGAGTGGCGGACCTTACAATTTGCTCTTTTTGGTAGTGGGGCTGATTTGTGCACATAATTCTGGGACTTGCGCAGGCTGATTATTGAGCCTTTCCTCGAGGCTTTTTATCTTATTGTTGAATTCTTCTCTTAGTCTTTTCTCAATCCTTTGTACCAGTCGTTCCTCTCGCTCTGCTTTTGTTCTCTTCCTACTCCGGTATTTGTCTGAGTCGCCTAGAAATCCGGACTTCCAGGGAACAAAAACCCCAACGCCTCGCGTGCGACTGTGGTGTTCCTTGTTTCCTAAAGAATGTGGGAGTACATCTTTCTCCTGTCTCGCAAAAAGTGCCCTCGGAAGATTGTGTACTCAACGCTACCGCAAGATTACGAAAAGTTAATTCACTTACGAAATTATGGACAAATTACGTACAAAATTGGAAGTCCAATATCTTACGATCGTTGGCGGACTTCCTCGTCTGCGGGGTTTGTAAAGGAGGCGGTCTTTGGAAGGCGTGGCACTTGACCTTGCTCGAGCTAGTCTCGGCGCGTCGGTCAACGATACTTGCAAATGGGCGAGGCCTCCTCGTCCTCCCTCTCCCATTGGTCCCTCTTCCCGCGTACCCAGTGGTGCCAAGTCTGTGGGGGTGGGTGCTCCTTACTGCGCAGGGCCTTGTGGGCTTCACTTTTGCGCTTACGAATTCATCCGTCGTCTTCGCCTCAACAAAATTTTGCCATCGTCCTCGATAATAAACCCGTACTTAGAGAAGGGAGTCTGTCCTTATTGACATATTCCTTGACAAGTGTGCTCTTGAAATTCTTCCACGCCTTTCCGCCACTAGCAAAGGCATACCGTCCGTCGCACTAAGATCACAAAGTCTTACGGGATATCGAGCGAGGACATAATTTCTGTCACCAAGTCGTTGCGGCTCTCATCAGACAGCGACTTCCAGGATGGACAAGTGATGGGGACCCGTTCCCGTGCGACTATCCCGCACAATGTCCTAAATGCATTCACTGTCTTTCTTGGTTCGATTGGGGCCCATCCTTTCGATCAACCGCCGTGATGGTATATCGTTCCGTGGGCCTTTTATTTGCTCCTCTTGGACCTCGAGGAGGTTTTCTTTTGGATGACTCATCACATCCTTCAGACGGCGAACGAGGGGACACCATCTTGCAATCTAGGCTGGATGTCGTGGCACAACAGGAAAGACAAGTAAACAAAAATGGAAGGCTACCAATTGATGGCTGCTTTTATTTAATGGGTACAAAGGTAGTTCAAAGAAGGTAAGAAGGTAAGTTGAGAGAAGTATGGTTGTTCTGCTTTTTTTTGGCATTTTCCCTTAATCCGGCAAATTTTTTTGCCTTATTCACCTTCACTAAAAGTGGATCTTCGTGCAGACAATTATGTATACACCCATTAGAGCACATGCAGCACATAAGTGCATTAAAAGGCTATGAAACAAGAGGTAAATGTAAAAGTTACATTCATAACAGAACATAATTTCTTTTCTTCACAACCTCAAAAGATTTTCATGCACCTTCTTGATATTTACTTCCCTAAGCATCTCGGTATGCAGCGAGAATAAAATAAACATGTAATAGCCAGCGTCATTAGAGCACCATTTTGAAATCACGAAAATATCTCCATCGAAATTGACACAAATGAAACCAAAGATGCCATTCACTACATATCCAATTGGTCAACAACGGGATTGAAAAAAAGCGGCACAAATGCATACACAAATAGATTAATCACGGCGGGATAATAAATAAAATTTGGTGGCATTGCACATTACATTCATGACAAAGACGGTGCGATTAGTATATCTCCTAGGTCCTAAACAATCTTGTCAAGTACACCTAATGAGATGAATCAAATCATAAACCACCACGATTCAACAATTAAATTTCAGTTCATCCGTACGGGTTCGACGAGGGAGAGTCGGCGATGGGGAGGTGTCGGCGCGGGCGGCGTCGGCTATGGGGAGGCGTCGGCGATGGTCTTTGCGTCGGCGAGGCGGGTCGGAGATGGGAGGCGTCGGCGAGGGGGAGGAGTCGGCGATGGGGAGGCGTCGACGACGAAGGCGGCGTCGGCGATGGGGCGGCGTCCGCGATGGGAGGCGTCGGCGAGGGTGGGGTCGGAGAATGGGAGGCGTCGGCGAGGGGAGGAGTCGGCGATGGGAGGCGTCGACGACGGGGAGGCGTCGCGCGGGCGGAGGCGAATACTAGGGTTTAGTAGCGTGAGTGGAAGAGTGGAGAATGCGGATCTGCGAGTGCGCAATTTATAGGTCACCCATCTCACGACGGTTCTACATAAGAACCGTTTGATATAAAAATATCACAGACGGTTCGTAAATAGAACCGTCTGTGATATTAATTTATCACAGACGGTTCTATATTATAACCGTCTGAAATAGTTCATATGGCAGACGGTTATGTAACAAAACCGTCTGTGATATTAATTTACCACAGACTGTCCTATATTTGAACCGTCTGTGATGAAGATTTAAACAGACTCATTGCTATGTTAAATCCAAAAGTTTGGCCTTCTTGACATAATGTATACTGTATATGGAATTGTAGATGAAGCAACATCAGGAAAGGAAAGAAAACTATATTACATAAATCAGATGCATATATACACAAAGTTGTTTTTAATTTCAAGTATCTCATTACAAACAACTATATTATCTTCTAGAGTACACTTGAAATCATAACTCCATTTGCTTATTCTTTTGTATAAAAATTAGCCCTTCATGATGATCGCGCGTGCGTAGCTAGCTTCTTCGGGTTGTTCTTCCGGATTTGTGATGCTCGTTCGATAGGAGGCAACTCTTGAATTGATTGTATTCTTCCTCATCTACTACATTCTCTACTCAGACAATCCTCCTTTTCCTGAAGAACTACATGTCTCTTCTTATTGGACGGGTCGATTACATAGAATACTTGAGCGACTTGGTTAGCGAGTATGAATAGTTCATCTTGGTATCCGGCGTGCGAGGTCAACGATGAGTGACACCGTGCTTGTCAACCTTCACGTCTTTGGAGGTGGACCCAACGACACCTAAATAAGGGATCTTGAATAGTACATAGTCAAGCTCCCAAATATCCTCTATGAACCCATAGTAGGAGCTCCTCGTTGACCCAACGGTGTTGAGCGCATCTATCGTACACCGCCCGCTCAGTTTGTGCTCTTCGTGTCACGATCTCTCGTGTAAAATGTGTACCCATTTAAATCGTATCCTTTCCATGTTACAACTGTAAATGTTGGCCCTTTTGCCAACCATGTGAGCGTATCACCTGAAGAGGTCCCACTAATGGGTCGCTCCTTTAGCCATCTGTTAAACTGAAGGTTATGCTGTCTCGTGCTCCAAGGCTCTTGTCGCGTCGGATTCTCTTGCCGCAGCCAGTGCTTATGCTCGTCGATGTCTGGGGACACTACTGACCATGTGTTGCAAAACCGTGAAATGAGCTTGAGCATAGGAAGCCGGATCGGGCGTGATTGCTTTCCTTCCGATGGTCCAAAGCCCGAGTCTCCCTCATGGCGAGATCGAGGCACACCTATTGGTTCGACTGAGCCATGTAATCGGCGCAGAACTCTCGACTTCTTCGGTTGCATAACCTTCGACAATGCTACCCTCCTACGAGATCGATTTCAGACGTAGGACTTGAGAATCCCCATATACCTCTCGAATGGGTACATGCTACGTAGGAACACGGGCCCGCATATCTTTATCTCTGTCACAAGGTGAACAACGAGATGGACCATGATATCGAAAAATGACGGAGGGAAATACATCTCAAGATTACATAGAGTCATCACCACCTCAGCCTGCAATGCATCTAGTGCTTCGGGATCGATTACCTTCTTAGCAATTGTGTTAAAGAAATAACACAGCCTCGTGATTGTCTCCCGAACCTTGACTGGCAAAATACTTCTAATTGCCACAGGGAGCATTTGTGTCATCAACACATGACAATCATGAGACTTCATGCCAACTAATTTCAAATCATGCATCGAAATAAGTCTCTTCATGTTAGAGGAAGTAACAGGACGGAACTTTCACACCATGCAAGCAGCAGCACGATTGATTCTCTCGACCTTAGACAAAGTGTAACAAGCGAGTTCGCAATATGTTCGGCTGTGTCTGTCTCTTTTCGGTGCTAACTCAGGTCTTATGCCCATATCGACCAAGTCAAGGCGTGCATTGATACTGTCCTTTAATTTGCCTTTAATATTCAATAAGAGACCAATCAAGCTATCACAGACATTCTTCTCCACGTGCATCACGTCGATGCAGAACTGAACTTCTAGGTGCTCCCAATAAGGTAGGTCCCAAAATATTGATCTCTTCTTCCACGTGCTCTTCTCACGGGACCTCGATTTACGCCCCTTTCCAAACGCAACATCCAAGTTCTTAACCATATCATGGATATCTATCCCACTTAAAGGCTTTGGAGCTAAACCGTCTTCGTTCGTTCCATCAAATTGTTTTTTCATTTTGCGGTATGGGTGGATTCCTCCGAAGGAACCTACGGTGATGCATGTAAACAGTTTTGCGTGAGTGATTCAGCCACACACTCTCGGTATTGTCTAAGCGGTGAGTGCAGGCTTTGGTCCCTTTGTACTCGGCACGATAGGTTACCAAGGCGGGGTAATCATTTATAGTGCGTAACAAAAGGCGGTGCAAAGTGAAGTTCTCTCGTTTGTCGCATCCCATACACATGCCGGGAACCCATAGTGTTTCGGATCTTCCACCAATGGTGCTAGGTACACATCAATATCGTTCCTAGGTTGTTTGGTCCTTGGATAAGTCTGAGACAACAAAATGTACTTCCGCTTCATACACAACCAAGGAGGAAGGTTGTAGATCGAGATTCACGGGCCAAGTGCTATCTTAGGCTACTCATGTTACCGAAAGGATTCATTCCATCTCGTACTCAATCCAAACCTTATATTTCTCGGATCCTCACGAATTCTTGAAACCTCCTATCGATGTTTCTCCATTGGATGGAATCGGTGAGGTGCCTTAGCATTCCATCGTTCTTACGCTCCTCAGAGTGCCAACGCATGAGTTTTGCCTCATTTGGGTTCGCAAACAAAGCGCTTCAAGCGAGGAATTATGGCGGATACCATGCCACCTTAGCGGAGGTCCTTTCATCACACAGGTGCCCTCACCGCATCATCATCCGAATGACTCTTACGCTTATGCAGGGATCGTTGCACACAGGACATATGTGCAAGTTCGCGTACTCTTGGCGTCGAGATCACGATCGTTCGGACATGCATGTATTCTTTCTACATCCATTCCCAAGGGACAAAGAACCTTCTTAGCTTTGTAGGTGGTTGTCGGCCTTTCGTTTCCCTCGGGAAGCATGTCGCCAATAAAGCGTAATAATGTTGTGAAACTCTTATCGGACCAACCGTTGCTTGCTTTCAATTTCAGCAGTTCAAGCACGGATGACAACCTTGTGTATTTCGACTTGCGACTGTGAACAAAGGTTTCTCCGAGTTCTCCATCAAGACCCGAATTTACCATATTCTCTATCATCACGGTTGCCTTCTACATCACGTGACATCGATTCAAATTATCTTCACGCAACCTATCCTCATCAGAACCACAATCGATATGACCATCCAGACATATCATTGACCGTCGACCATGTTAATACACCTTCTGTATCTCCTGCTCTTCACCGTGGTGGTCCAACATGTATACCCGTTTTGAAACCCCTCATAATCAAGTGTGCTTCGATCTGCGCAAAGTTTGAAACATCTTGATTCTCACAGTCAATGCGGACAAGACATAAAGCGCCCTCCTTATTAAACATATCCTCTTCTGCGGCTCTTCTAAAAGCGGAGATGCCATTCATGTACTCGGCACTCACACGGTTCTTAGTGTACATCCATCTTCGGTCTATCTACGCCAAGCAATACAACATTTAGTGTTAATGCAATTAAAACCCATTACTACCCTTACAAAGAAAGAACACATGAATATCTACAAGCTAAATCTAGAAAATCATCAAATTCCATTCTTAATAAGGTAGATCTTGAATATACTGCAATTAGACACCGTTACTAACCTTAGATCACCAAAATCAAATGGATCCTCAATCACCTTTCGAAATCAACGGTCTTCTTTTACCCAATCGCCTCCGGCCCTTACATGTATAACCAAATGAAAATAGATCCCGAAACCCTAAAAATGCACCAAGTGGCTCGGGCCTCTATATTTTATACAGCCGATAGAAATCTCAGACTGTTTTATAGAAAACCCGTCAATGATAAACATAGAAGTACATACAATTTTATAATAAAACCGTCTGTGATATATGACAGACGGTTTTATTACAAAACCGTCTGAGATAATATGTGATATTACAAACGGTTTTATGAAAGAACCGTCTGTGATATATTCCCAGACAGTTTTTAATTAAACCCGTCTGTGACATGGATGTATATCACTGACGGTTTTTGTAGAGTACCTTCTGTGATAATTTCACTGACGGTTAAAGTATAAAACCGTCAGTGATATTATTTGTCACAGACGGTTCCTCAGAACCGTCTGTGCTGAGGCGTCTAATATACCCCTTTCTGTAGTAGTGCGTCGACGGGTGGCTCCGCTACGGCCTTCTGCATGCTGTCAAAAGATACTACTAGAGTGCATTATACATTACTAGTCATGTGCCAAATAAAAACGTATTTTTTAATAAATAATCAAATCATGTTTTATGTTTTTAAAAAATTACACTATTGAGTTGCCATGTGGAAGGAAAGTGGTTAATGGCTCAACGGGAATAGGTATGAGCGGAAAGGAAGATATACAATTGGTTTCTTTTTTTTATCATATGATTCATACGTCGGGACACTGTTTTTCTTATAGAGTAGTAGATGGAGGATGGAAGAACCATCATTGATTTGTGTTTATATATTAATAAAGACTAGTCATGTGCTCGTGCGTTGCAACGAAAACTCAATTTGCGATAAAAAATTTATTTGCAAATAACACTAACTTTAGTTATGTTTCAATAGTAGGAAAAGTTTGTTCATCCGAAGAGATTTGACTATCGAGTTAAATCCTCTTCCATCCCAACTGTTCATGTTAGATCCAACGAATCAAGTACTCTAAAGGAGAACGGACGATCGCCACTAACTCTTAATTAGAATTAGTAGAGAGATATCAATCTTTACCATTGAAAGAGGAGAAAGTTATTGCCTTCCTCTTGCAGGAAATCTTCTTGCTTCTTGCACGTCAGTCTTTCTCTTCTCTTCTCTTTTTGCGTGTGTCTCCACTACCGACCGGCATATCCTCCTGGAGATGAGAGTGGGTGCCCTCTAATAGGGAGTAGATGAAAGCAGAAGACAACGTACGCAGGCGGATAGAAGCCAGGTCTCCCAGACATCTTCGTGATTGGCACGTGATTTAGTTGCGTGATTCTTTTCTTTTAATCTATGCATTTTCGTATATGATGAGATAGAATTCCCGTATTATGGGATATGGTGAGTATATCCTTCTATCTATGCAGGACATGATGAGAAAATCCTTCCATTTATAAGATATATGAATAACATCCTTCCATAGTAAGAACATGTGAATAGAGATATGCTAAAATAATATTTCTATTCAAAAAAAGATATGATAAAATCCTTCCATCTAAGATATGATTAAATCCTCTTATATCTCAGTCGTTCATGTCAGATCCAATGAATCAGATACTCTAGAGGAGAACGAACCACTGCCACTAACTCCTAATTAGAAGTAGTAGAGAAGAGATACTGAAAGTGTGTATATATACAGCGGGCACTGTCAAAAGAAACAAATGCACTCTAGTGGGCTGACCGAACTTCTCTCTGGATGCCCATCAGCATGAAATCAGATCTCAGATGTCCGAAAGGCTATGGGACCAGGCTGTGCAGGTATACAAAGATGGGCTTTCAATTGGGCTGGCCGTGGCATGTAGCCATGCATTTGTAGAATTTTTTTCTTTAATATTTTTTTTAATCTTTTTTTCAAAACTAGGCGTCAGGGTAAAAAATTTGCAGAATTAGGCTCTGGTCGCCTTTATATGGGGCGATCGCCCCATATACGGGCGATCGCCCCGTATACGGGCGATTAGTGCCCGCGATTTTTCCTCCGTCTGCGGTCAATTTCTAAAAAAATCATAACTTTTTCATATGATGTCGGATGGAGATGAACTTTATATAAAAATTGTAGCTCTCGACGGGATCTACAACTTTTGTATACAAACTTTTTCAATTTGAATCAATTTAGATGGTTAAAAATGAGATAGAATGTTCAGATCTAAAAACAAATCTATTTTTAGATCTGAACATTCTATCCCGTTTTTTACTATCTAAATGGATTCAAATAAATAAAAAATTTATACAAAAGTTGTAGATCCCGTCGAGAGCTACAATTTTCATATAAAGTTTATCTCCATCCGACATCATATGGAAAATTAATGATTTTTTTAGGAATTGACCGTAGAGAGAGGAAAAATCGCGCGTTCAAAGCCGCACTAATCGCCCGTATGTGGGGCGATCGCCCGTATATGGGGCGATCGCCCCATATACGGGCGACCGGCACCTAAATCTGCAATTTTTTTGATTTGACGCCTAGTTTTGAAAAAAAGATTAAAAAAATATTAAAGAAAAAAAAATTCTGCATTTGTATGTCCTCCCCTAGACTCCACGAACGAACGTGTGTAGGGAAAAATTTGTTAAGGAACCTCGCTATCGAATAGTCCGGGGTTCCCAAACAGATCTGAATTGGAGAACAGAAAGAGAGAGAGACACGTGTTTAGGGAGAGCAAGAGCGGAATTCTTTTATTGCTAATGATTGCTTGTACATAGGGGGGACCCCCTCCTCCTTTATAAGCGTTCACCTAGGGTTTCGGCTAAGGGACCAGCATGGGCCTTCAATGGGCCATGAGGTTTCCCAACACTCCCCCTTTGGCCCTTTGCCGCGAGATGCATATGCCTCATTAAAACTCCAGAAAAATCCAGTGGGAAAAATACTTGGAGAAAGAGTACATAGCATACGCTTACTATGTTGCACAAATTGCCTCGTTAAAACCTTATGCAAGAAAAACTTCATGAAAAAACTTGCTAAGGAAAAAGAGTACAATTTTCCCAACTTCAATTGCTAATCTTCGAGATTCATGTTGGGTATTCATAATTCATGCTCGAGATTCATGTGGGAGTATGTGAAATATCTCCCCCTGAAATCTGCACTTCTCTAAGTCTCATCATCCCAATTCCTTTTACGCACCTTTCAAAAGTAGATGCTGAGAGTGATTTAGTGAACAAATCTGCAAGATTTTCACATGACTTAGTATGCAATATCATGATCTCGTTCATCTTATGCAATTCGTGAGCATAGAAGAACTTTGGGTTGATATGCTTCGTGAGATTGCTCTTCACATAACCCATCTGTGCTTGGGCAACACAAGCTGCATTATCTTCATAAATTATTGTGGGAGTTTGCTCAATGTTCAAGCCACATGACTTCTAGATGTGGTGAACCATTCTTCTGAGCCATGCACATTCACGAGATGCTTCATACAAAGCGATGATTTCTGAGTGGTTTGTCGACGTCGAGACGAGAGTCTGCTTAGACGACTTCCAAGAAATTGTTGTTCCTCCACATAGGAAAACATAGCCGGTTTGGGACTTGCCAGTATGCGAATCTGATAAATACCTAGCATCTACATAGCCAACCAAATTCAATTCATTGTTTCTTCTGAAAAACAAACCAAGATCTTTGCTTCCTTGGAGGTAGCGGAAGATGTCCTTGATCCCTTTCCAATGCCTTTTGGTGGGTTACGCAGATGAACAGGCTAACAAATTCACAGTGAACGTAATCTCGGTCTAGTGCTATTTGCAAGGTACATGGCGCTCAAGCGCACTCAGATATGGGAATTCTACTCCCGGGACTTCCTCCCCTCTTCTCTAGAGTGCAGTATGGGTCTAGGTGCGCTTGGGTGACCTTGAGCCATTGGAGTCTTTGCAGGATATGCTTTTTCAAAACCAAACCTTTCCAACACTTTCTGCGTGTATGTTGATTGGTGTACCAATTCCTCCTTGGACATGCTCAAGCTGCAAGCCTAAACAAAACTTGGTTTTACCCAAATCCTTCATTTCAAACTCAGACTTCAAGTATGAGCATGCTTCTTCAATTTCTTCATCCGTCCCAATGATGTTCAAGTCATCTACATAGACGGAGATTATGCAGAATCCATTCGGGGATCGCTGTATAAACACACATGGACAATCTTCGCTGTTTGTGTAGCCTTTCTTGCAGAGAAAGTCACTCAAGCGATTGTACCACATTCTTCCTGACTACTTTAGTCCATACAGTGATTTCTCCAATTTCACACTGTACAAGTTTCTATTTGCTCCGTCTTGGTTCGGGATAGGAATTCCTTCCGGTACTTTCATGTATATCTCGAATCAAGTTTCCATACTAAATATCTTGTGACAACATCCATTAGCTTCATTCTCAACTTCAAGTTGATCGCCATTGAGATCAAATATCTAAAGGCAATTCCTCCCATGACCGGAGAATAGGTTTCTTCATAATCAACTCCGGACGTTGAGTGAAATCTTGAGCTACAAGCCTTGCTTTGTACCTTACAACCGTTGTTTTCATTTCTCTTCGAACAAAGACCCATTTGTGGCCTCACGGGGTTTATATGGGGAGGTATGCGGCACGGGCCCAAACACCTCTCTCTTGTTCAGGAGACTAACTCTGCGATGATTGCCTTTTCCATTCTTCCCAATCTAGCCTTTTCTTGCACTCTGCGAGATGCGAGCTCGGGATCATGATCAATGATCGAGGCAATCTTCTTTGCAAAGTATGCATCAACGTTGGTTGTTGCTCTATTGAGGATTCTCTGTTATTACAAAGTTTATGGCCATTTCTTCATGGGGTGCTTCATGCACTTCTATTTGCTCTTCATCGCTTTTCCGTCTCAAGCTAAAAATTTGGCTCCTTCTTTCCTTGGGGCATTTTCGTGATTGGTTGTGGTAAGTCCTCTCGCCTATGTCCATACCTTGATTTTCTCAGGCGTCTCAGAGTACTTTGGGTTTGAGGAGCGGGTTTCTGTTCTTTTCTTTGAGGTCTCTGAGCAGTGAGGATACCTTCTATTTTCTTTGGTATTTCCACCCTCTACGGTGCATTCCTAGCGGGTACATGCGACTTAACCACGCCCTTGAGATCACAAAAATGATCGGACGGTTCATTTGCTAAATTACGAAAATCAATTATCTTCGGACTTCTTGATTTGTTTCATTAGTGCGAGGTCATGTCTTTGGGATCGAGTGGAATGCCATATGATTTCCGGCATTTTCATCCAAAGGTTGATTTCCTCCCTAATGACGGAAGCGATCCTCGTCAAAGATGCAATCGTCGAATCGGGTGTATGCAAGTCTCGATCATGGGTTCCAAATACACGATTATGAATGCACTCCCATAACCAACGTATATCCCGGACTTGCGAGAGGGCCCATTGCGATCGTGAGGGGTGGTATAGGTACATATACCATACACCCAAATTTTCTAAGATGGGAGATCTTCGGGATGATCCCGTTCACAAGCTGCATAAGAGAATGGATGTTGTAGGCCGACGGTCTAAAATTGATAAGAGCTGCTGCGTGCAGGACTGCGTGTCCTCAACAAGTGTTGGGCAAGTTACAACTCTGCAAAAGCGGTCTGGCAATGAATTTAATCCTCTTTATTAGTGCTTCAGCTAGTCCATTCTGCGTATGGACGTGCGGTACGAAGTGCTCTACTGCTATCCCTGTTGCCGTGCAATAATCATGAAATGCCTTTGAAGTAAATTCTCCGGCATTGTCCATTCTAATGGACTTCACGCGATGATCAGGGAAAGCATTCTTAATTCTTATGATCTGCGAGATCAGCTTTGCAAAAGCATGGTTTCTTGTTGATAATAAGCATACATGCGACCATTTCGAGGAAGCATCAATAAGCACTATAAAGTATCAAGCTTGTACGACAAGGGCTGAATCGAGCATAAATATCCCCTGGATGCGTTCGAGGAATGCAGAATTTCACTTTGCACTTTCATGACAGAGGGTCTAGTTATTAATTTCCCGGTAGCACATCCAGGGCACACAAAATCTTCATGATTCGGGAAATTTTTATCATTAATACCATGACCTTGTGAGTTGTTCACTATATTTCTCATCATTCTAAGACCAGGATGACCTAATCTACCATGCTATAAAGAAAATAACTCAGAGCTTCTAAAAGCAGTCTTCAAGGAAGTATACACTTGGTGCATGAATATTCGTGTAGTACAACCTGATTCATATGAGGATATTTTTCTAATACCATTTTCCACATGCCGCGTGCTTCACAATGCACAAGTATTCTTTGCCATTTTATTCATTGGTTTCTACGTGAAAACCATTGGCGCGGATGTCTTTAAAGCTTAAGAGAGTGCGCGTTGATTCCGGGTACAAAAGTGCTTCTTCAATTACCAAAGTTGTACCCATAGGCAATATAATAGTGGCTCTTCCTGAGCCGATTACATATGAGTCGCTTCCTGCGATCGTAGTAATCTTTCCAGCGTTCTTCATGATCGACTGGAAATATTTAGACTCTCTTAAGATGGTATTTGTTGTGCCACTATCAATAATGCATATCTCTTCCATTTGGGCGCTACATGATTTCTAGATAAAAGAAATATAATTCTAATCAGATAGAGGCAAAAACAATCCAAATATTGCTTGCAAATTTGAAGAATACTGAAATAAAGAATAAATTGCGTATTTATTCATGAGAGAAGTATGCTCTTCTAGAGCTTACAATTCATTATTCAAAGAAAATGCTAACAACCATAATCTAAAAAAATGCATTAAACAGAATCTGTAAAATATGCATTAATTTCTGCTTCTATGTCATCGGCAGAAGTTTTCTCTTCATTTGCCATAATAATGGCTGCAGCATCGATGTCCAGGCTATTCTGTGAGGATGTGACAAGTGGGGTATCTACATCCATGACATCATCATCACCGATGTTGGCGAAGTGTGTGCCTGTGAGGCGTTTTCTTTTGCCTTTCTCTTAGCCTGATATGCGTTGATCACTTCTTTGGATTCCCGACATATCTTCGACCAATGTCCCCAAGTGCCACACTTGAAGCACGTTTGGTTCTGCTGTCCATACGGCTTGGCGTGCGCCTTTTCTTTGTCATCCCTCTTCACAGGGGCTTTGGACTTTCCTTTGGCCTGAGTCCTCTCTTTTCCACCCTGTTTGCCCTTCTTTCTATTAATGGGCTTTCTCACCTTGTAGCTATTGGCATTGACTTCTGTGCCAGTGCCTCATCCAGGTGGCTGCGAGACATAGTTCTTGCGTAGAACATCGTCTTGCGATTCCGTAACTTGTATTACATCAATCGGTTCGCTATACTCCTTGTATGCGTCCTGACGATAGCTGCGTGCACTCTGGATAGCATTTGGGTGGAAGGTAGAGAGAGTTTTCTCAATCTTCTCTTCATCAGTGATCTTCTTGCCACATAGAGAGAGATTGGTACAAATTCTGTGCAAGGCAGAATTGTACTCGGCCACTGTTTTATAGTCTACAAATCTCAGGCGCACCCAATCTTGCTGTGCTTGAGGCAAGATGGTGTACTTGAGTTTTTCGAACCGCTTCTGAAGTGCAGTCCAAAGCTCATGTGCACTCTCCTCAGCCATGTATTCGTTCTTCAAAGTAGCTGAGAGGTGGTGCCTGAGAAAATGCAGAGCTTGATCGTTCTGCTCAGCGGTAGGTTTTGCGTCCTGCGAGGACCCTAGACCAATCGCTGCACGGAGCTTCTTGCCCCGAAGAACAATCTTTACGTCCGATGCCCAAGTGAGGTAGTTCTGACCGTGCGGGGCCAGTTCTTCAAACTCACGATTCACAATGCTAGACATCTGCATGATTTCAAAATTCTGGTTTAGATTACTGCGTGTAATCTAATATAAAATGGTTGCAAAAACATAAAGTACAGAAGAAATTAAATTGCTTATGCATTGCAATATATAAAAATGAGCAATGAATTCAAATTCATAAAGAATATTCATAAAAACAGAGAAATAAAGCTAGAAAAATTTAAAAACAAACCCAAATAAATCTTTTGGATTTTCTGGCAATTTTTTCAAAAATTTTCTGCAATTTTCCCCTTTTTTTCTTTTCCTTTCTTCTTTTCTTTCTTTTTCTTTTCTTCTTTTCTTTGCTTCCAGCCGAACCGGCCATTGGGTCGCCGCTTGGGCGTCCGGCCTGCCTGGCTAATCGGCCTGCTTGGCCCGCTCTCGTGCACAACAAAGCACACGGCTAGGGTTTCCCCTAGCCGCCGCCATTTTTCTTTCCCCCCGCATTTCTTTTCCTTCCGCCGCCGACTTCTTTTCGCTTCGCGCCGCGCGTCGTGCGCCGTGCGCTGCCTCCCTGCCTTCTGCGCCGCCCGCTCGTTCCGCTTCCCCGGCTTCAAGCGCGGAGAAGGCGATGGCGGTGACTACGTCTTGGCGCGCTGGTGCAGAAGCGATGGCGCTGCGAGCGGCGTGGTAACGGCGTCCTCGGCCGGCTGCGGCGCGGCGAGCGGCGGCCTCGGGCAGCTGCGCGCAGCGAGGCGAGTGCGGCGGGCGCGGCGATGGCGAGGCGGCTCGAGCCGGCGAGCGGCGAGCGGCGTTCACGCGGGTGGAGGGCCGCGCGCGCCGCGAGCCGGGCGGCCGAGCACGGGACCGAGGCGCGTTGAAGGGCGCCGGTGAAGGAGCGTTGTGGCGCTTCGTGCGCTGCGCGCAGCGATGCTCCGTCTTGCGGCGGCGGCCGAGCCAAAAGCTCGGCGGAGCCGAGAGGCGATGGTGGGCGTGGTGGCTGCGACGCTGCAGCTGCGGCGGCGGCCGAGCCGGCGCGAGGCCGAGGCGCGGTTCGTCGCGACAGCGGCGCGGAGGCCGAGGCGGTCGGGCGAGCGACGCGGGCGGGCTGAGGCAGGCGGCGACGCGAGAGGCCGAGCGCCGTCGTCGCGCCTCTGGCGGCGATGGCGGCGGCCGTGCGCGCTGCGAGTGGCGGTCGGCGGCTCGGTGGTCGCATGCCGAGACGACAGCGTGCGTGAAAATCGGCGGCGGCCGTGCCGGGCTTCGTGCGGCGGCACGCGAAACAAGACGATGGCGCAGTGCTCCAAGCATGCGTTGCCAGATTTTCCTTTTTTTTCTGTGATGAATTGTACTCTAGCTTCGTGCTAGTAGTCTTCGAGCGATCGCCGTGTAGCTTCGTGTCACGTGACGAAAGCGGTACAAGATGCGTAGGATAGATGCATGCATAGAAAACGACAAGCGTCTAGATTCAATTGCCAAAATCCTACCTTTCTCACCTTTCAAATCTGAACTCGGTGAGAGCTTCGTCGCGATAGCGTGTTAAGGAACCTCGCTATCGAATAGTCAGGGGTTCCGAGCAGATCTGAATTGGAGAACGCGAGAGAGAGAGACACGTGTTTAGGGAGAGCAACAGCGGAATACTTTTATTGCTAATAATTGCTTGTACATAGGGGGGACCCCCTCCTCCTTTTATAGCGCTCACCTAGAGTTTCGGCTAATGGACCAACATGGGCCTTCAATGAGCCATGAGGTTTCCCAACAATGCCAACGTTCAAGTTCATCAATATTTATTCGACGTGCCCATGATGCCTCCGGCGGGGCGGTGAGGGTGCCACTGGCTGGGGGCGCAGGGGAGGACGGTGGGCGGTAGCGGCAGTGGCACGATGATGGGCGAGACGAGTTAGGTTGGGTGGGGTAGGGGTTGCAGTGGAGAAGAGGAGGTGGAGCGGCGAGGCGTCGAGGGTGCCGCCAGACGTAGGTGATGGCCGGCAGGGGCAGCGGTGGAGGCTTGCGGAGCTTGCCAGGGAGGAAGAAGAAGAGAGGCAGGGGCCGAGCAATAGGTTGCGAGAGAGAGAGAAGAGGACGGGGCGGAGCTTGCCGGACAGAAGGCGGTGGAGGTGGTCGCCGCGAAGGAAGTAGAGGAGGCGCTGTGCTCTGGCAAGACGAAGGGGACCAATGCATACGAAGGAATAAGATAGATCGGTAGGTGCTATATATGATTGAGTTGGCCTTTGGCCAAAAAAGAAGTGTTCAGTCCACAATTATTGACTGAATATTTGGTTCATAGAAGCATGCTAATAAAAATCATATACCACGAAAGTATTTTTCCAAGGCTTTTTATCATGCAGTCAATCCATATAACTTTTATATATACTAGTGATCAAAATTTCAACCTACGAGGCTATATATTGTACTTGTGGAGGGCAATTCATCCAACACTGATCTTTAATCGTACTTCAGTTTTTCATTGTTATCAGTATCAATACCTTTATTTTCCAGCTACTGGCAATGGGTGCAATACTTTAAGCTAAGCATTTGGTAGATATACCACAAGTTCTGCATATTACAGATTTGTCGGTACAAGTTTGTGCGTGGGTCAAGCATGTTTCACAGCTAAATTTCAAAGCTAAGTTTCACAGCTAAGTTTCGCAATTAGGTTTCATGTTGTTTCACAGTTGAGTTTCACCAGGTTTCGTAGTGTACTTATAAGTTTCATATTTTTTGCATATTTCGTTAAATTTCAAAAGAAGTTTTCAACAAATATTCATTTGTGTTTCGATAAGTTTATGCAAATTACATGTGTATTTCAGAAGTTTCAGCAAGTTTCATTCATGTTTTGATGAGTTTCAATAAGTTCCATGCGTGTTATGTCAAGTTTCAAGAAAACGTTTGAAAAGTTTCATGTTTTGGTGAATATTTTAAGTTTTATCAAGTTTCAACCCATGAGTTTCAACAAGTTTCAGAGCATGTTTCATAGGTTTCGGAGCATGTTTCAAGTCATTAATTGATTCAGGAGTTTCACAACGTTTCATAGATAGGTTTCATGTTGTTTCATAGTTAAGTTTCACCAGGTTTCGTAGTGGAATCACTTCCAACGGTATAGCATATTTCACTAAGTTTCACGGATAAGTTTCATGATGTTTCACGAATAGTTTCATGATATTTCGTGATGTTTCACGGATAAGTTCCGTGATGTTTCACGGATAAGTTTTATGATGTTTCATGATGTTTCGTGATGTTTTGAAAATGCCATGCTTCAACAAGTTTTATGGATGCTTCAAGTTTCAAAATGCCATGTTTTAGCAAGTTTCGACTAGTTTCAACTTTGAAAATGCCATATCTTAGCAAGTTTCAATAAGTTTCATGGATACTTCAATCTTCAAAATACAATATTTCAGCAAATTTTAACTAGTTTTAAGTTTGAAAATGCCATGTTAATTTCAGCAAGTTTTATGAACACTTCAAGTTTCAAATCAACATTCAAACAAGTTTCACGTCGGCCAACAACTTTCACACCACGGTCTCATCGCCGACGGATTCATCCATCAGCGTCTTCCTCAGCCTCATGAAAATGCCATGTTTCAGCAAGTTTTATGAACACTTCAAGTTTCAAATCAACATTCATACAAGTTTCACGTCGGCCAACAACTTTCACACCGCGGTCTCATCGCCGGCGGATTCATCCATCAGCGTCTTCCCCAGCCTCATGCCCTTGCGTGTTGGTTATGATCTTCGGCTAACTAACATCCGAAAATCATGGGGCTAGACCCACCTCTAACGCACACACGCGCATTGATCGGGAGCGCCCAACAAGTTTTGGTTTTGGTCCTGTCAGCCTGCGCGAGAATAAAAAGGGGAAGCCGACGCTCATTTGGGAATCTGCACTTGAGTTTAGTTTCCCCGAAATCATCCGATCCTAAGGTCGTGCTAAGGCTGCCGAAGACCCGTAACCATCACCGTGACTTTCACGGTGTCTTCTTCACCCACGCTCATCTTCACCGGCCAAATCAACTACACCGACGAACCCTAATGGCATCTTCCTCTCTAGGTGAGTATCTTATGATTTATTTCCGTATTACGATTTGGTGATCATGTCTTAAGCTAGTTGATGATCATGTTTTAATTGAACCCTAATGCTATCATTGCGCACCACCGTCGTCGCCGCCTCCGTGTCGTCCCGGCCGGCAATAGCCATCATCTTCCCATACCGGGTGGCATCCGATCGACGAGAAGTAGTAGCCTTTCAGCCCAAGCTCCAGCTTCAGCTCCCTGCTCATGGCCCCGTAACACGCGCCGCGTCCCGCCCACGTCGTCGGGGAGCAGCTGCGGGCGGAACGCCACCAGGTAGGCGCAGTATCTGGATAGCCTCGTCGCCGCCTTGCTCAAGCTCAAGGCTGAACCCTCCCTCTGCGGCGGGCACCTCACCTCCATGAGGCTGATTGCTATGTGCCAGGTGAGGATGACCTGGGCGACGCTCTCGCTCTCGCAAGCCCACTAGTCTAGAGTGGTGCTGCGGGTGCCTCGCTAGTGTAGACTTGCCGTTGCTGAGAGGGGTGGCGCCGTCGTCGCGGTCGTAAGCTGTCAAGTACTCCATGATGGAGTGCTTGGCTTCCTCCGGCACGGCGGCGGTCGGCAGTGTCAAGGGAAATCGGCAGAACTAGAGCACGGAGAATTGCTTGACCCGGAGGTTGTGGTGGCTCAATCCTGTTTCTGATCCACTGGATGCGGCGGATAGCGCCACGGAGGAGCGGGCTCGCTCGGCTGCGCGGCTTGGCGGTGTAATCGCAGACCATGGACACCGTGAGCCAGTTGGAAAGGAGGAAGATGACGAGCTCCCACGCCTCCTCATAGAGGAAGGTGAGGAAGAGGAGGAAGGTGATGGAGAGGTTGAGGGTGGAGAAGAACGCCGACGGTGAGCTGAGGACTTTGCTCAGGAGGCACCTTGTGCTAGGGGTAAGTGGATCGCTCGTAGTAATGGGCCGTACCTGTACTAGTGGGCACCGAGAGTTAATTAGCCAGTGAACGGGGAGATACCTGACCACGATAGATAAATCTATACCTCTTTATAATGCACCTAAGTATTCTTTTCTACATCCACCTCAAATAATACACCTTATTAGAGATGGTCCAACCTTTATGCACCCAGCGAAACGTCCCCAGAAACTTGCCTCCATCAAAATTAACCTCTCAGATCTTTCCTCAGCTTTACTCACCCGCATCCGATGGCCATTGTTCAATGTGTCTAACTCATCCCTGTGGCCCACAACAGATCTCCCCACCTTCAAAGATCATCTCAAGGAAAAGAAACAAATATCCCGGAATTAAGGAAAAGGAAACAAACGTTCTAGAAAAGAAAAAGACCATATATTACGTGCTGGGAAAAGAAAACCGGAATACAGGGCACTATACTAGTAAATACCTGGTTGCAGTTACCCGATGGGCAACATGCAAGTAACAGTGTATTTGGTAGGCTCCATTTTCATCAGATCCGTAGAGCTGGGTATTCCTAACTCCACTAGATCTATGGAGTTGGATCTGTGAGTATATTAAGAGTGTTTAGATAGATCATCTTTTCAAATTTTTGATCAAAAATATAAACTTAATTCACTTTATTTTAACCTACAAGTTTTGATTTCAGGATGAAGCTGGGATCTGGAGCTCTACCAAATAGTCCCTTAGTCTACTTCCAAACCCTTTTATTCAGGTCATGGTGCTATGTACGGCAGAGGCCATGGCGCAGGTGGCTCTGGCTTCGGCGCTATAATCGCCGGTGGCGCCGCAGCGCTTGGAGCTCACAAGGTGTCCCATGGCGGCGCCTACGGGATGTGATGTGAGGGCACCACGGCAAGTTCAAGCACGGCAAGTATGGCAAGCACAAGATGTTCGGCCGCAAGTGGAAGTGAACAGAAAAAAGTGCAGTTACCGCAACGCCTTAGATGACGGACCGGCAAAGCTCATGTTTGCTACTTCGAATACGGGAAGAATACGAATTCCGTCATTTTTTTTGTTTCTCTATTGGAGTAAAGATAAATAATACCTTGATCAAACGCTCATAAGGAGCAGATTTGTTCAACAATAGACAGAGAATACAAACCTACACCTTTTTCATGTATAGAGCAGAAAAGGTACATTAACATGACTTTTGCATGCCTGCAATGTTATGTACTACAATTTCTTCCATGATTTGTGTGCTGCTCCGGCACATTTGTGTGAAAACTTCTTCATGCGGTGCGCAAAACTAACAAATAACAAGAAACATCACTTTTAATACGTGGCAATTAACTTTGCCCAGCAGTGGAAAATGAAGACATAGCAGCCTTTATGTAGAATAGAAAGCATATGGTTAATCCTAAGAATGCCTAAAACTGTAACAGTAGACAAAATTTAACAAGTCTAAGCCAACCCAAGTCCCCTTTCCACGGGACGAGTTTCAGCATCATCTTAGCTTCCTTCACCTTCTGAAGGCATAGCAAGAAAAAAAAACCCATGAAATCAATCATCTTTCTTTGGCTTGCGGTATGATTCTTCAATATGCTTAGCCACAAAAACATACGTATTGAATAGCTTCTTAACATTCGGGACATTGTAGTTTTGAGCTACATATACACCACAGCCCGTTCCCACCATGAACGTGAAGCTGCTCCTGATTAGCCCCATAGTAACAGAACCTGAAGATAGCATCAAGGAAATGGTTCAGTAAATCCAAACAGAAGATAGATGAAGAAAAACACCTGATCTTACAGACAACTATAATTTATATGGATCATGAACTGTTTGAATTCGATTAAGTAGTGGTTGTCATGCTACATAAATCTTTCAAATTGCTATTCGAACATAAGTATTGTTGCATTGACAGTTTTATCCCAACCAAGGACACAAGAAAAGAATGAGAAATAACATCACGATATATGTTAGCCTGCAAACTAGCAATTGAACCAAATAGTGCATAGATCACCAATAGTTAGTAATATTTGCAAACCAACTGGGAAGAGTGGCATGTCCGGATAAAACAAGAAGTAATTCAGTGTTAGCAGAAAGGACATAAAACTATATGAAGAGCTCTATTTGAGTATTTGCTAACATTGCAGCACAAGCTTTCATTTACTTATACTTGAAAGTGCAAATAGAGGCATATTAGCATACATCATATAACCCTCAGAACACATTCCTCATAAAGGATGGAATCATAGAATACTATTCAGTTCCCTTTCACCAAAGTCATGAAAGATGGAATCTTCAACTAAAGGCTCATCCATTGCAATTTCTTTTTAGGAAATAAATCAACCCAATTACAAAGTGAGAATATGTAAAAGCCCTGTTTGCAATCAAAAGTTTCCAGCAGAGCTCAGGCAACTCTACACTTGGGACGTATAGTAAGACTGTGTGAGCTAAACAGTAGCGAGCTATGCATAATTTTTCTTCTTGTCAACTAAGATACCTTGGTTTCAGGACTCAAAACAACATTATGGTTTATGACATTCTGCCACTGACTGTGAGAGTACAAACACTTTTCCAGGTTCAAAGCATCACAACATAGCAAGAGCAGCCAAGACTCAAATTGACTGACGTTTTTCCATGCTAGTTATTACCATGCACTCTAATGCTTGAACATACGGACTTGTAAAATTTTAACACAATACCTTAAGATGTCATATTATAAAATGCACTACATTAGATAATTCCATTAACTGTTGTAGAACATCCTTAATAAATCACTCCTGAGAAAACAAAGGCATATGTATGTACTGAAGGCAATGCAATGTACAGAGCATCAACAGACATCTCTAATTCAACCATCAAGCAGTATAACCCACCTTTGCTTGCAAAATGCTACTGGTAAGTACTAAGTACTAAATAATTGGTGCAGAAACACCTTGTAGGTAATATAATTTTCCAAGTTTACTGGCCACAATTTCTAAGGAATACATCTAAGAAACAAGAATCCCACTTCTCTAAGCATGACCAAATACATGCGATCCAGCTAGCTGTTAAGATTTAAGACCCTAGCACTCACTAGTAGGTATCATCGAGCGATCGTGAGTACTCGAAGCACCGATTGTTCCATGCCACGGGATAGCATTAACCAAGATGTTCGCGGTATGCCTAGTTGCGTTACGCGGCGATCTAGATGGGCTCGGCCCTCCGAGAGCAGGCTGGCGACGAAGAGGTCAAGAGGACGAGGAGGAGGCGCTTACCAGGAGGTGGGGGCGGAGGGCGACGAGGAGGGAAGGAGCGCAAGACTAGAAGCAGCACGCGCGGGCGGCAGTTGTTGGTTTCGAGGGCGTCGGCGTGGGGTGCGCGCGCCGGCGGCGGAGGGGATTGGTAGCCGGAGCCCTTGCGCCGCCGCGCGATGCGCGTGTTCGACTCGATTTGGCCGTTGGTCGGGTCGGGCTCGTGTGCGTGCTTGCGGGTGCGGCTAGCGGGCAAGTCGGACAACGTGATTATCTTTAAAATATATTTCTCTTCTATGAGAAGGCGACCAGAATCCGTAGTAGTCTAGTTGGTTAGGATACTCGGCTCTCACCCGAAAGACCCGGGTTCGAGTCGTGCCGGCAACGGAAACGCTTATTTTTGTTCTTTTCCTCTGGTTTTTCTAGAGAATGCTATACGTTGATATACAAACTAGAATGGACTAAAAGAAGAAGATTCTGTACACAAGACCATCATCACTTCGTCAGTAGTTGCCTCCATGTCACCACTCACCAGTAAGAAACCATCGTTCACAAAAATCCAATCCACTGGATGGAGACAACCAAGCAGTAGGCGGCTTACAGGATCAGAAAACTTAGGCACACGCAATCCAAATGGTTATATTATCAGGTTACAGTTCTGAGTTTCCAGGTTTTTCCCAGGTCAGGAGGGGCGATAATTTTGTGCAAAAGAAACGAGTGAGCAAACAGTCGACAACCATCAAACGCTTTCCCTACTTTGGATTCGGTAAGATACGGTTTCAGCTAGCCGTGCTTTGAAAGGATGCTCTCCGCGACACTGCGAGCTATCGGATGATAAAACTCGTGGGCCTCTGAGAAGATCCTCTGGGCCAGCATCTTCTCCTCACCGGAGCACTGGGCGAGCGAGCTGTAGAGCGGGCGGAGGTACTTCATCCTCCCCACTTGCTTCAAGCATTTCTCAACCTCGTTGAAGTAGCACCTGCAGCCTGTGGGGATTGCTAGCTGGAGAAACGCCACTTTGACCTCGTAGTCACCGCTTTCTGATAGCTTGTACCGTTCATCAAGAGCAGTAACCTGCGAGCAGTTAATTTTAAGTAGTAAGTTTTGTCGATATGTTTGAAACTCGAAAGCCAAGCGGTCCACAGAATGCTATGTGATGACACAAATGCAAACTTTCACTGGAAGTGATTGAAAACCACAAATGATAAGCTAAATACTCCCAAAGATTGTAGGGAACTCCAAAGCCTGAACAGCTGAAGGTTTCCTTACTTTCTAGAACTAATTAGTGAATGGTCAACTTTCATTGGTAGTGACTGCAAGCCGCAAATGAAATTCATCTCGAGTATTGAACCAAAATCTTACATACATTATCAGGTGAACGTTCAAATTATGTAATGGGTTATTTATAAATGAAAGGGGCAATATCACTGCCTTTTTCACGACTGAACGCTAAACAGTATTCAGCCATGCAATCTCTGATTACATTACTTGAACACACTGGTCCACCTGTCCACCATCGATAAAGTGAGTGAGCCTGATGTAATTTTTCATGTGGACCTCCCATAGATTCTATAATTTAAAGCCAAGTGCTCAACACATTCATATATTCTATTATTCTATATGGTAATTATTGTGTGTGTGTGTGGGGGGGGGGGGGGGTCCTCGTGCTACCTCGAGCCGACGATAAGTTGGACAAGGCACACTTCAGTGTGCCATGGCAACTTCGGCAAGGCGTGGCACATCGGGGGATCCGCCGCAGACAAGGTCCGGGGACCAACCCCGGACGAGGTCTGAGGACCAACCTCAGCGAGGCATGACAAATCGGGGGATCCACCCCGGACAAGGTCCGGGGACCAACCTCGGACGAGGTCCAACTGTCCGAGGACCAACCTGGCGAGGCATGACAAATCGAGGATCCACCCCGGAGAAGGTCCGAGGACCAACCTCGACAAGGCATGTCAAATCCGGGGATCCACCTCGTACAAGGTCCGGGGGCCAACCCCAGACGAATCTAAGAACCAACCTCGGCAAAGCATGGCACGTTGGGGGATCCAACCCCGGATGAAGTACTTGGGCCAACCTCAGCAAAGCGTGGCACATCGTGGTATCCACCCCAGACGAGGTCCGGGGACCAACTCCGGACAAGGTCCAAGGATCCACCTGAATGAGGTCCGGGGTAGCCATCCACCGAGGTCCCATCGACTCACGTGTAGAAGGAAGGCCGACGACGTTACAAATCTCAGACGTGGCGGGACTTGCTTGACACAATGGACGAAAGTACCCCTCGACACGAGCTAAGATTTGAGGGCAAAATTGTAACTCCGGGCACCCTCCTCTTCCCTCTGAATAGGACCCCTTGTAAATGGGGAGGAGGCTACTTGTAACACTCACCACACAAGCAATACATTCGCACGATCTCTTGTACGTGATTCTCGTTGAGTCTCCCCCTTGCATCCTCGACAGTCAACGCATCTGACTGGGGTGCCTACAAGATTACTATCTGATCCCGTATCAACGACAGTAATAGTCTTCTAGAAAGTCCCCTCAGCATAACTGATGTTTGAGCTAGCGACTAGTTGACAATGTCAACAAATCCATCCAATCCAACTACTAATGAGATTCTTGTTCCAATGTCATTCCTGAGTGAACCAAACATACTTAGGGATATATGCTTCTGCCACTCTAATTCTGATTCTAGCTCCACTTCCCTTGGTAAACCAAAGACTGTAGGTTGATTTGCTCAGGACGACCTTTCTCAACAGCGTGAATATTCTCTTTATTTGGCATTTATTGGGAGTGCATAATTTGACAACACATGGGTTATCCTTGGTCTCAAGAATGGTACAACCTATTCTAACTGATCATGTAACATACTATGAACATTTTGATGTGATAAAATTCTTCAATGTTGATCTAAAGTGCATTTACTGTATACTGACTGATCAACATGGGTGATATGTCGGAATAATCCTATGTAAGTTAACTGATGATGTAAACACAATTATTACAGCCGCATATAATGGGAGCAGAAATTTCATGCATTTGAACTGAGTGAAACATGCAAATAGGCCATGCAACATTCTGCAATGCTTAAAATTTGGTGATAGGGCCCAAATAGCAAATGTGTAACCCTTCATACTATAAAGCCACTAGATGGTGCACTAAACCATCACAAGCAGAAGAGCAAAATCCATGTATAAGATCAAAAGTGTTTTTCACGACAGGAGATCAATGTCACTTTCACGGTGGCTAATCTAGCAACTTCAAAATCAACATATATTGTTGAGTTGAAAAGATTGAGCACATGTATACAAAGATGACAACTATGTTAGAATGGGGGTAGTAACAAAAGAGAAAGTATCGACGAGAATGCAAACCTGTGAGGCTTCAACATCTGTGGGTAAATTTTCCAGGTAAAGCTCCCATTCTTGTCCATTCCAGTCTGCCACCTCGTCTTCACTTGGAAGTTTTCCAGACCTAAACTCTGCAGCTAAGGAGCAAATCTTTTTATAAATAGCTGAATCTGGTTCCATGGCATCCGGAGGGATACCAGTCCCCTCGATCCACAGGTCAAGGTCAATTTGGTTTTCTATCCCAGGTACATTGGCTTTCAGGAATTCAAGAAATGTCTCCGTATCTATCGATTGGAACTTGAAGGTGGCAATATACTTCTTCAGGAACTCATCAAATGCAGGCCGGCCAATCTAATACAACCAACAAACAGAGCACAGCACACATTCACAATCAGTCATAAAAATCTCACTGGCTTCAATAAAAGAATGTGGCAAAACAGAGTAAACCAAATAATTCTAATGTTACACCCACCTGGCGCTCAATGCGCCAAAGAAACTGGAAGCCTTTCTCATAGGGCACTTCTGAGTACACATCATCAGGGTCAATCCCTGCCATATTCGGCTTCAACTTGGTAAACTCCATGTTATCCTTAAACCTCTCCATCATTCTGTTCAACCCCCTCCATCCAATGCCCATGTTTAAGGCTGCCCGCTCCTCACCTTGCACCACCTCAACAATCCTCCTCTCAGCATATGTTGTGAAGCCCTGTACACAGAAACAATAATATGATTTTCCAGCATAAGAGTTTTAGTTGAATGTGTGGGCCTCATTTGTGGACCAAAAAAGATGTCGATCTATTATATAATGAGTTTTAGTTTAATACAATTGCAACTCAGTTAATCCGAAGTTCCAACTAAAATTATATTTCTTAAGGCGTTGGCCCTTAATTCTACTAGGATCTGTACATATATTCTGAACAGTGCAAAGTGTAGCCCACTTGGATGCACAGGTTAAGGGCTAGTAGCTACAAATTTTGCCCCCATTCATCTGTTCTGCTCCCTTAATAACATTGGCACATGAATGCAAAGTATGTCAATGCAATTTCAAAATCAACAGCTTCATGAATCACCTAACATGCAAAGAAAATCTAGAAAACAACTACAAGAAGAAGAAGGGTTCACCTCATTTAGCCAGAAATCCTCATTTGTCTTATTAGTGATCAGATTGCCAGTCCAGCTATGTGCGAGCTCATGTGCAACCACCTGCGCCCCTGCGGAATCCCCCTTGATCACTGTAGGAGTGAGGAACACCATCCTGGGGTTCTCCATGCCTCCGTAGGGGAAACTCGGCGGCAGCACCAGCAGATCAAACCTCTCCCACTCATAGGGCCCAAACAGCACCTCCCCGACCTTGACCATGTCCTCCACCCCGGCGAACTCTCTCGCTGCCTCGTCCAAAACCTTATCCCCTCCCTCGGCGTACACCCGCGTCCTCGGGCCGAGGTCCCTGGACCCGATACCGCCGGCGGCGAACGCAAAGAGGTAGGGCGGCACGGACTGCTCCATCTCGAACTCCTCAACGATGCGGCCGGGCGCGCACCATAGCGCATCGTCGCAGGCGCCGCGGTGGTCAGAGGGTAGAGGGTCTCGGCGGGAGGTGTGGCGCGCGGCGGCAACGGCGGAGAGCTGGGAGGGGATGTTGAGGAGGAGGGAGAAGGTGATGCGCGCGGCGGGGGTGTCGTGGCAGGGGAAGATGGAGCGGGCGTGGATGGATTGGCACTGGGAGAAGACGAAGGGGAGGGAAGACGCGGTCTGAGGCGGGGCGAGCCACTGCAGCGCGGAGGCGGCGGGGGAGGTGGAGAAGGTGAGGCGGAAGGAGGAGGTGTCGGGGGGCAGGGTGAGGGTGAGGGCGGAGCCGAGGACGGGGTCGGCGTCGGCGGCGAGGGAGAAGGGGATGGGGGCGGGCGGGTCGGAGACGGTGGAGGCGGAGCGGACGGTGAGGGCGCGGGTGTCGAGGAGGAGGTCCCCGGAGTGCGGCGCGGAGAGGGTGAGAAGTGCGGAGGCGTGGATGGTGGAGGCGGCGAAGTCGAGGTAGAAGGCGAGGGCGGCGTGCGCTGTGATTGGGCTGGCGCCGTCGGTGTAGGAATGGGGATCCACCGGCGCCATGGTTGGTCCGGCGGAGGAGATGGAGATGCGATGAGTTGGGTGGGGCTTCGTTGGAGTGACTAGTGAGTAGTGAGTCGAAGCCTTTTGGAGTTGGGGTTTGGTTTGGTCCTGTTGAGGAAAGCTTAGCCCGAGCCCCGAGGAACTTGAAAAAATTTGACGAGCGAATTTACTTCGCAGTATAATTTTATAGTTATATATAATAATTTTGTACTATCATCAATCTAATATAGATGTATTTAAAATTTACTAAAATTACAATACAACTAGTTCTAGGTTTTTAAAAATCCCAAACTACCAAAATCGAAACCAATTCAATCAAAAAATTTAGTGTATTGAAGATATGAAATTTTTATGTTTCTCAAATTTTGAGGGTGCTGGGTATAGTTCTGCTATGCTCAGGTATACAGTCGTCTGACTTTAGTTTTTTGCAAACCCCCAAGTGAGCGCAAGAGCTAGATGTACACACACAAAAAAAAAGCTATAGGATTATATATGTGAACAGTCTCGCTTGGAAGTCTCCTATGGTGCGAACCTATGATCGATGCAACACAACACCTTAAAAAAGGGAAAAACCGAACACTCTAAACTTTGCTAAACTTTTATTGAAAATCCGTCCGACGCTCTGAATCATGCGATCAGACATTTGATCCCAAGAACTTTGCAATATGGTTCAAATAACACTTTGACCCATATCACATAGTGGTATTGCCTACGTGGTATGATGAGTGGATGATTTTGCCACGTGAGATGACATACTAGACAAGTTTATGTGAAGTGGCTAGTGCGTCGCACAAGATCTTCCCCAAATTGAAACAAAGGAAGAGACCTACCAGGGCCGGCAGTCTTGGAAGTGGTTGGGAGGTCAGCATGGGAGAGGCCTATGTGATCCCACATGACAATGATTTAATTTGGTCAACGTGTCATCCTCAATGACAAAATTGTCTACTCATTATACCACACGGGCTATACCATTGTGTAAAAACATATCAAGATGTTATTTGAACTAGATTGCAAAGATTGAATGATCAAATATCTAGTTTCATAGTTCAATATGTTGGATGAACTTTCGACCAAAATTTGAAGTTTAATATAGACTTCTTCTTTTAAAAAAAATATCAAATCATAGATAAAATTAGAGTAAATCACACTTCACATTGTCTAATTAGATCTCTGTTACGTCGTGTATTATCTTTCTTTGCATATAACATCGCCTCATCTTACGAATTACAATCCGTTGAGTATTGCACATTATAGAGCCGATTCCATTTTCTTCTCTCCACGTCGGATGAGATCGATTAAATAAAAAACAACGCATCTTCCCTTATTTCTCTCGTGCGGTTGCATTCAAGTTTGATTTGTCGACCGAATGCAAATTGTCACGGCCGAGGAAACCATAGACGAACCAGGATGTGCCGCAAAGGAACACAGCCAGCTACAGCTAGAACGGCGTGTACTCCACGCTCTTCGTCTTGATCACCACACCCTCTGCATGATGTACTTTACATGTATGCACTTTGTTGTATCTGTTTTTCAGGAGATGCTGCTCTGTGTTAAGTTCTCAAGGTCTCATTTCTTCAGAGTGCGTAAGTTTGGTAGGACCCTGAACCTGTTTAAGAAGATAGTGGTACTCCATAAAGTGGAAAAGCAATGCTATGATGCGAGGAATTTACCTTTAATTTGATCCTGAACCTGTTTAAGAAGATAGTAGTACTCCATAAAGTGGAAAAGCGATGCTATGATGCGAGGAATTTAGCTTTAATTTGTTCCGAGCATGATCTCTTTCTTTCTTTCTTTCTTTTTAAAAAGAATTGTTTCGACCTTGAATAACCCCAAACTTCACCAACTAATAACTATTTTTAAACTTTTCTTCCACCAAGATAATCTACAAGGACTCTTATGAGCAACGTATAGAGATTGGGTCCAAGGGTAAATTCAGTTGACATGGATGAGTAACATGATACACTGGCTATAAACTCACCTTTCTTGCATGTTTACTGGTGTACTTAATAAGTTGAAACTATTCTATCAGTAGGAGACAAAGCTGAATAGATCAACAGACCCATTGGATCATTGACATGGGTTGAATTTGATTTTTTTTTTTTAAAAAAGTGGGTTGAAGACCTGAAGCAACTCGCCCTAGTACCACCATGCTGTAATTCTGGAATAGTTTGGTTTGTACATTGACAAGACATACCAATGGGTAATGTCTGAAGAAAAAACCTCCCTAGTCTGAGTATCAGTGGGAATTACTTATGGATTAGTCTGAAGCAAAAGCCCACCTAGCCTGAGTACCAGAAGGAAAATCGTATAACCAGGTGGTTAAGACTTGCACATTCCTTGAGGAAAAATGGTGAACCAGCTGTATAGTTCAGATTCAAAGACAACAGATGGATTGAGCACAACTTAAGACAGCAATTGCATGCCTTAGATTTTAACATTACACTATAGTGAAAAGGTTCAACAGATAACGCCATTAGATTAAAGTATCAAATCAATAGTCATAATAATCAAAAGGAAAGGGCACGCGTTGATAGTGTAAAATTCATGGTTGCCGTGACACCAATAGACCAGATGGATGCATTCCTTGCAATTAAGATGCTCTCTTATTCGCCATATGCTTTGCCATTAAGGTCCTCCATCTGCCTTTGAACCGTTTTCCTTCCTATGTCCAGCGACAATGAGCCATCTGGGACGATGTTCGTGACCGCGAGGCAGGAGAGAATCAATCTCATATGGGCAGAGGCAGTACTTCTTGGCAACATGCTTGCTATCAATCTTCCTCATCGACCCATCGCTGAGGCTGAACAGAAAGAGGACTTCCCCATCAACCCAGAGCACTACTGCGCTGCTCTTCCCTCGGAAGTCTGCACCTTAACCACCCGCAGCGGCAAGGAACTTGTCATGGCGATCGTTTCAGAAAGGACCCAGCTGCTTCCTGCTGGTGCCACTGCCAAGTTCGCTGTTGTTGTGCTTCCACAGTGACACCTGAAGGCCCTTCACAAAGAGCAGCAGAAGGCCCCCGTCGGCAGAATTTGCATGCAATGGCGCCTTATTGCGCTTTGCTTCAGGTGGGAGATCCTGGTATGGCAGCTCCTGTGTGCCAATGTGAAGCGTAGCAACATGAGTGAGCGTCCAGCTTTTCCAGCTGCCCCGGAGCCAATGAATGACACCAGGGGAAGCAGCGGCTGGGGATGGCACCAAGTAGAGACTAGGCATTAGCTCAGGAGCTCTTGGAGATTTCCTCCATATTCCGGTCTTTGAGGATTGAGCTATAGCACAAATAGATGAACTTCTTATCCCTGATCAAAATGGCAACCAGCTGGAAGGACTGGGGATTGTGCAAATCAAAAGCTGATATTGTTGGTGTCAAACAAGGCATAATGGTCAGGTGGTGCAAATCCATGGGAAGGAATGTGAAAGATTTCACCAGTGGGAGGATAGCAGAGGCATAACACATCCATGGCATGGCCATTGGTGTCTTGCGGGCGGCAGCGAAGGGCCAGGAAGCTGTCTTGGGATGCGACAGGTTCATAGAAGTTGAGGCTGAATGAAGGTCCCAAGGGGCAGTGGCTTGACGGCATTGCGGCCGTCTTTGGTGATAATGAATTGTGACAATTCGGACATGGGAATGAAGCTTTGTGCCAAGCAGCGGTTTTTGTCCTTGTGATGCTGCCAGTGGTGCGGGGAAGACTCAGTGCTGTCCTGGTAGAAGAAGCCAAGGAGGAGGGACGGGTGAAACCATGGTCACGGTGCCGCCACCTGAGGCAACGAAGAAAGTTGGAGGCCTTGATGAGATTTCGCCAGAACTTGGGCGACGGAGATCGGATCGGCCATGTGCGTCAGGATCTTGCTGATGATGTCCATCGGAAGGCACCACACCATATGTGTTTATCTCACCACCTAAACAGATAAACAATTGCTCCAAGTGTGTGTTACACTCTTAACACAGGGATCCAATAGAAAGAAACTACGTACGGAGTAATTAAAAAGAGAAATTTTGTGGTGCATTATACTGGTAATATATAGTGGGTTGTAGAAATTAGATCTAACTATTAATTTATTAAGATTATTTCTACTACTATACTATCAGATGAAGTATAAATAAATTATATCTAATACGATTCATTAGATTGAAAAGAATAAACAATTTATATTGAATTTAATGTAACGTAAAATAGTTCTAAAAAAATGCACGCGGATGCACCCAGTAAGATTGCAACAAAAACAATATGATTTCTTTATTCAACTTTTAAACCTTAATTCAACATAATCAAAAGTCAAACTTGAAATGTTCGACAAAATTACTACTTTTTGTTAGGACCACGAACACACGGTCTTCTTTACGCCTAAAACATACGAGTCATGAACCTAAGCAGTAGGAACACATCCCACATCGTTCGCCAGTGTTAGGGCAAATTTCTAGCCAAAATCCCCAACTGATTCCTCCGTCATTAACTGACCTAAATCAAAACAAACGACTACGTAAAAGCCAGGTTTCAAATTTCGGTCAAAATCCGGCAAAAATTCAAAAACTAAATTTTAAATCTGGTATTTTTTTAGGCCGGCAAAACCGAAATTTCGACCGAAATGACCGAAATTTTTGTCCTTTTCAACCCATGTGAAATGGTCACCCGATGCTAGAAAAAAATGGGAAGAATATGAAAAAAATCATTCAAGTATTTATCTACATTTCCTATATGTTTGAATACAAATACTAAGTATTTGCACATAAAATACCCTAAGAGTCTCGGATATCTGAATTCCTTTCTTTGATGCACATGAGCTGCAAAATGTTCGAACAGGGAAGAAGCATTGTGAACACGATCAATACCCTATGTTGAGCGAGTACACATGTTTCTCATGGAAAAATACTCAGATAAACCCAGCCTAATTTGTGCACATGATGCGAGTTGTCTTGCATTGATTTTTTGCCTTATGGAAATTAGTATCGTTCAATAGTAAAGGGCACTTCCATGCTTAATTTGTGGAGCATTTTGTATCACTCACAAAGTTTCAAACAATGGTGATTTGCATATCAAAGTCTGTGGGAGAAAACATGTCTCCCGGAAGGCATGGATGCGGAAGGCAAAAAGGGTTGTATTTGTTGGTCTTTTTTCAGTTTTATTAATTGCTTGGTATTTCCACTCACTTGCGGTGCATTTATTTCTTGTTTCATCTGGGTGCAAGTTTTAGAGTATTCACCTCCTGTATAAATCATTCAAGAGATTTTCTTCTTATGTATCACTAGGGGCTTTGTCAGATCCTCTAGGGCAATTCTCATATGCTCTAAAAACATTCCCTAAACAAAATACTTCCTCAGATGTTGAGATTTGGTTTATTCTTTACCAGGATGGCTAGTTGGTGCATTTATCTGAAGACCAGACTGGAGAAGATTGCAGAGTATATCCAGGGATCGTTTAAATTCTGTTCCATAGAATAATTTAGGGTTACATAATTTGTATATGTATTTTTTTAAAAAAAATTACATGTATTCATAAAAAAAGGCATTGCAATTCGTCATAAAAATTTTGATACTAAATTCAGTCCTACAAACATGAATACGCACTATTTTTTAACAGTAGAAAATGTTCAAGCTTGAGCTCAGCTTGAATAAGTTCGATAAGAGTTAACATATAGTAATATTTAACAAGTAGTTTGTAAATTTATCAGGTTCGCGAGCTATTCGAGCTCGGTTCGATAAAGCTCACGAGCTTGAGATTAAGTTAAGCTTGAACAGAGCCTAAAGTAGGAGGAGGTGCAGATGCCCAGATGGTGCTGCTTTTAAGGGTGCTTTTTTTCTCACAGTTTATCCATGGGCCAGTGGTGAAGCCCGATATAGATGGGCCGCTCCCTGGCCCCAACTTTTGATGTCTAAATTTAAACCTCGCTGAGACAAAGTCGTGGGCTTAATTAATATAACCAAGCCTATTTGGGAGAGGAGGCCAATTGTGATTTTGAATTTTGCGGATTTAGAGCCAAATTTTCGGGTTTTTGTTATCTCATTTCTGCCATTTTGCATGCCCATGATTTGGCTTCTCTAATAAAAATTATTATATTTTGATTTTTTTTTTGCTAGCACCCAACTCCCCTCCCTGACCTGGTTATTGTTCAGAAAGAATAGCCTAAATAATATCATGCGCCATAAGAAAATGTGATCTCCTATAACATCACAATGTATTTCTGGAATTACCGTCCACTTATCTTTTGCACTGCTAACATGGTACTCAGAGCCATGTGCCCATGTGGTAATAGATGATAATATGATCAAATGATCAATTAATCACTAATCAGAGCAACTTAGCAATGACCGTATATTTTTACCGGGCTTGACAGTTTGGTTAGTGACCATGAGACATGAGTCCATGGTAGTTTGATCAGGTAGATCCGTAGAGGACCGTAGAGGACCGTAGAGCCCACTGTCCCACCATGACTACGTTACGGCTTACGGGCAACTCCTAGCTAGGTGAGGTCCGGTCGGCCACAGCCGGGAGCACACGAGCTGCTCGCCGCTCGCCGCTGGTGATCTCGCTGGTTTTGCTCGTAGAGTCGTAGGTACGTAGGAAGTAGCCAAATTTGGGGAGCTGATATATGCCGTTCGGCCGGCGGATAACCTTGCGCCGCCCACATTCCAAAACAGGCAGGTCAGCGATGCCGCGAGCGGCCCTGTGTTTGGCTTGGCCCATTTCGCTCTTCGGGTCGATCCACCTTTTTCCGTTCTTTTCTTTTTCTTTTTCTCGGAAGATTTTTTCTTTTTACAATGTTAGGTGTTTGGTCTGACTCACCACTAGCTAACAGCCCGGGCCAGATCAGTCCATCCATTCGTTCAACTCCCCTCTCTTTCTTCTTAGAAATTTTTTTTATGGCATCACATGCTTTGTAGCATCTTCTATAAAAACTAGATATATGATAAATATAGATCTCAAAGCAACTAAATATTTCTCTCTCTCCTCCAATATATGCTATGTGTCTTTATTTTAAGAGGAATGCTATAGATGTTATAAGCCACCTGCAGCCATAGATTTTTTTTTTCCGATCGAAGGGATTCGCCATTAATATTTGAGAGGTTTGATGTTCTCTTTTTGTTTAATTTATTTATGCTTAGCGCTTCTAATCAATGTTTGCTGCATTCATCTTATACCATTGTTGTTATTTTCCGGGCAAATGGAAGGTTAGAGAGAATTCAACGGGTGGATGCCACATGTTCCATGTTGAGAAAAGTAATTCCACGGATATGATCCGAGCGTTCCAACGGTAAATCGTCGTTGTTCAACATTTTTTTTAGCTGGTGGAAACATAGGGGAACGTGACGAGTTGGAGCCAAATGTTCCATTGGCAAAAACTTAATGTTCCACGCATTTAGTCTCAATGCTTGTACTGTTTCACTAAGTTGCACACTAAATTTTTAAAAAAAATTTTAATAAAAAGTGATAATTTAGGGGGAATGCAATGGGCAGGTGCCGCATGTTCCATGGTGAGAAAAGAAATGTTCCACGGCTATAATTCGAATGTTCCAAAAGTTAATTGTCATCGTTCCATAATTTCTGTCACGCTAGTCAAAAGCTGGGGGATGCGATAGGTGGGATCCAAATTTTCCACTCATTTGATCTCAAATGTTCCTACTGTTTAACTAGATTGTTTCCTAATCTTTTTTAGAAAGTGATAACTTATGGGGAATGCAATGACCGAGTGACACATTTTCCGTGTTGAGAACAGAAATGTTACAACAGCTTATCTTCGTTGTTCCACAAATTGTTCCATGCATTTGATCTCAATATTCCTTCTGTTCAACTAGGTTGTTCTCAACTTTTTTATATATATTTTTCTAATGTTTCAACAGTTTATCGACAATATTCTAATAGTAGGCAAGGTGGATTGACCAGGTGAGAGACAAATCTAGGCAATTAATTGAATAACTTTTTTAAAAAAATAAGAGAACAATAGTGGAAAAAAATAAAAATAAAAAGTAAAAAAAGACCTACTACAACATTTGATAAAAAACTTGCAACTAAATCAATACTCCTTTAAAAGAACTAGTGGTACCGAATGATGTGTTCTTCATCCTTCCAATCTTCACCCATCTCTTGTCAAATCCCTCGTCTAGCCCCACAAAATCTCAAAAAAAATACAAAAATTGCCCAATAACAAACAAATCAACTGCTAAAAAATGCAATAATTACCCCAAGAACCTCTCTTCCTTCCTTTTATGGTGTGTGGCGGAGGTGCAATGCAAACAATGGTGGTGAAGCCAAACTCGATAGTAGAGGCATGATGTCGGCCGAGATAGAGCTCAACCAGGCACTGCGGTTAGCACGGCGTAAGCTAAGCCCAGCAACAACAATTTAATGTGCTAGATGATATTATTTTTCTTCGTAGTAAAATCACGGGTATTCGACCAGCAAAAAGAAAGAAAAAGGAGGAAAAAAGGGATGGATAGTGTCGGCGTTTCGTGCACCGGCAAGTAAATTTGTAAGTCTAAGGGGTCGCGCGCTCCCTCTTCTTGAATGGTTAGACTAAAAAGCCCAAGATGTATACTGGTTCGAGCTGAATGTCCCTACTCCAGTTCGTGTGGTGTTATCGTATTGCCTTAGGTGCAGATGACTGCACAGCGTTTACAAGCGGGAGCTGAGGGCTCGAACGTGAAAGCGTAAACTGCCTATTCGTCGAAGGACCCAGAGAAGAGAGCGAGAGAGTCCGTCCCCTCTCCAGAAGACCCTGCCTCCCTTTATATAGTCGGAGGGGGCAGGTTACATGGAAAGTTGGGAGAGGGAAGGATGAAGACATCTACGCTAGGAGTTCTGACCCTCGGTCTTGGTGGTTGGTCGACCTCTTCTTCTGCCCATACCGGGTCGGTGGGCTCATCAAGTAGATCAGTTCACTGCTTCATTGGGAAGCAGCAGACTGCCTTCGCGAGCGAGCGACGGACCGGCGCCATATTGTGTCTTTAGTGCTGCCTCGGGAGGGAGCATATCTCCATATTGTGCGTGACTGGACGATGAGACTGAAGTCTTGACTTTAGCAACCTTCGTGCTGTCTTGGGAAGGAGCCACTTGCCCCCGCACGGTCACTTCGAGCTGTCGTGTCCATAGACCACGTGGCCGATGGCCGGCGAAGGCCTGACACTTGGCCCTTGGCGGAGATCGCCTCAGCTTTGTCGGAGCCGGTGGGGAGTCCGACCTGTGGCGGGGGTCGGACGCCCCGTTAGGTCGGGGACGACCTTGGAGCAGCTCGTTAGGTCGGGGTCGAGTGTCCTTTGTGGACCCGTGAGGCCTTTGGTCGGAGCCGGGCTTGGGACAAACCGTTCGTTACTCCGGGCCGCTGGGTACCCATTGTATGAATACTCGTCAGTAGCCCCCGAACCCCCGAGCGAGTTCGTTAGATACGGTCGGGGGTTGAGCTTGGTCGGTAAAGCATGGTCGAAGGCGGCGGCCGGATTTGGTCGGTGGTCCGTGACACAGTTGGTTGGCTCGACTGGTGTGTTGAGCGCATCCGGTTCTTGAGGACTGTCGGGGTACCTGCTGCGGAAGTTTTAATTACTTGGTTGTGCGTGTCGCGCATGGTTTTGCACGTCTTGACCATTCATCTTCTCGCCCACTTCGGGATCTGGTGAAGGGCACTTCGTTTTCCTGCGTTTGGCATTTATGCGGAGTCGTTTGATCTTCCTTCCTCTGGGTATATAAGGGTACCACTGCTTGCTTGAATGGTTACCCCCAGCCTAGAATCCTCCTTTTCAATCCTCCAATGGTTTCGACGCATCCGCTGGTCTTTAGCTTTAGTGACGATGACCAGATGCCTCTCGGGAGGTTCTGGTGTCCGAGTGCTCGTTTAACGTCGTAACTAGACGTGGCCTTGGTTGGCGCGGACGACCAGATGCCTCTCGGGAGGTTCCGGTGTCCGAGTGCTCGTTTAATGTCGTAGCTAGACGCGGCCTTGGTCGGCGCGGACGACCAAATGCCTCTCGGGAGGTTCTGGTGCCCGAGTGCTCGTTTAACGTCGTAGCTAGACGCGGCCTTAGGTCGACTGGGACGACCAGATGCCTCTCGGGAGGTTCTGGTGCCCGAGTGCTCGTTTAACGTCCTAGCTGGACGCGGCCTTAGGTCGACTGGGACGACCAGATGCCTCTCGGGAGGTTCTGGTGTCCGAGTGCTCGTTTAACGTCGTAGCTAGACACGGCCTTAGGTCGGCTGGGATGCTGGCTCGTTTAACGTCGTAGTTGGACGCTGGCTCATTTTACGTCGTAGCTGGACGTTGCCTTTGTTGGCCGGGACGACCAGATGCCTCTTGGGAGGTTCTGGTGTCCAGGTGCTAGTTTAACGTCATAGATGGACGCGGCCTTAGGTCGGCTGGGACGACCAGATGCCTCTCGAGAGGTTCTGGTGTTCGGGTGCTAGTTTAACGTCATAGCTGGATGCGGCCTTAGGTCAGCTGGGACGATCAGATGCCTCTCGGGAGGTTCTGGTGTCCGGGTGCTCATTTAACGTCATAGCTGGACGCGGCCTTAGTTCAGCTGGGACGACCAAATGCCTCTCGGGAGGTTCTGGTGTCCGAGTGCTCGTTTAACGTCGTAGCTGGATGTTGGGCGTCCATCCCGAGTCCTCGTCTGGCGAGGGTAGCTGCGAGAGGAGTGGCCACTATCTGTCCCACGTAGACGCCCCGTCCGCAGGTGTGGGACCTGGGGGGTGAGTGAACGCGCGTTTACCAGCGTTGGTTTGAACGCCGTGCTCGTGGAGCTAATAACGGGTGATCCGAGTGGGTCCTTGGAGGTCCCTCCCAAGGGGGACCCTTCCAAGCGGACGGTCCCAGCGCAGGGTGTCCGGTCCACTGGGGGCGGCCAATGAGAAACCTTTCTTTACTCGATCCCGTATCGGACTCTGGGTCGTCCGCCGACCCAGAGCACAGCTGGCTGTCACCCATCGATGGGCTCCGTGGGAGAGTGTGAAGTATGGTCTCGGACACGAGTCAAGGTGATTGGGTCGTCAGCCAACCCAACTGGAGGCCCACTGGGAGCTCGCCTTGTACTTGCCCCTTGCTCAAATTTTTCGCTGGGGCGGCTCTGTGCCCACTTGGTGGGTCGGCCTTGAAACCGCACTTTAGGTGGGCCTCGGTATGACTTTGGGCTCTTCGCGCCAGTCGCAAGCGGCCGGAGGGCCTTTTAGACTCATAACGGTGCAGCCGATCCAGCCCGGAGGCGGAAACCGAGTGGTTCACGGGGCGCACTGCCCGATACGACGTCTATTCGCCTCCTGCTGTCTTGCCAGACTTAAATGCGTAGAGGGGAATTGGAAATCGTGGGGTTACCGTTTTGCTCGGTAGTGGCCGGAGGGACGGGACGTCTGACGATTTGCTCGGCGGTGTCTGTTAATTTAGTCTTTGGTTCTTTGGCGCTGCTCGGCCTTTATAAATTCGGTATGAGGGACGCTAGGGCGATTGCTTGTCTTTGCCTTTCCTCGTTCTCCTGCCTTCGCCTGAGATAGAAAAAGTAGAGAGTAGAAGCCAGAGAGGAGAAAACTCCACCTTCCCCCTTCCTCACCTTTTCGCTGCTCTTCTTCGAAAATGTCATGGCCGGAGTGCTCTATCCAGCCCAGCCGCGCGCTCGGCCTGGTGAAGAAAGGGTTCCTTCCTCCACAAAACGTCTCAAGTTGGAGGGTGCCGACGGGGGCCGCCGTCCCCTCACCAGGGGACGATGAGATCGTCGTGCCTGCCTCGTTTTACGAGCGCGGGTTCGGTCTTCCTCTGCACCCATTCGTTCAGGGGCTGCTCTCTCACTACAAGACGGAGGTGCAGCATCTTAACCCGAACGACGTCCTCCATATTGCGATTTTCATGACGCTGTGCGAGGCGTTCTTGGGTATCGAGCTGCACTGGGCGCTGTGGCGGCATCTCTTCCATGCGTGGGCGAGGAAGGATAAGCCATCGGATTCCCCGGCGCCCATAGGCGGCTTGGCGCTTCAAATGCGTGTTGGCCGGGGGTCGGACTATATCGACGTGAAGTTGCCGTCATCGAACCAGGGCTGGCACTCCGAGTGGTTCTATGTTCAGAACACCGGGGGCAGCGCCCCGGTCTTCACTGGTCGGTTGCTCGAGGCGGGGCCCGAGTGGACCTGGGGCGCCGCCAAGAAGGAGAAGGCCAAGGTGGCCGAGATCATTGATCGGATCAAGGTCCAAAAGGAGCGGGGCCTGACCGGCGATGCTGTCGTGCGTACTTTCATGAAGATGCACGTCCAGCCCCTCATGGGTAGGTTGCTCCCCATGTTCCGATACGGGGGGACGTCTGACCCCATGAGGATGGCGGGGCCAGAGCTCTCCACCTCGGAGATTGAGGTCCGGGTGTCCGCTGTCATGGGCGGAAGAGCCACCGAAGCGGCAGGCGGCCACCCCGAGCCATTCTCGGCAGCTCATCCCCCGGACCTGGTAATCCGAGCAAACTTCTTCTTGTTTCCTCCCCCCTTTTCTTTTCCCTAGCATTCGTTCTTGACCGTTGTTTCTGCATTTCTCAGGGGCTCCGCTCAGCTCGAATCCGCGCGCAAGAAGCACAGGGAGGAGAAGAGGAGGAGGAAGAAGAAGGAGCGCGCGGCGAGGTCCGCGCGTGGTGAGGAGGTGTCGGAAACAACCGCCGTCGAGATGGGCGGTGCGGGGTCAACTTCTAGTGACGGCAGCGGGAGCAGCGGCATCGACCCGTACCGCTGGTCCGATTTCGGGCCGTCAAGCGGCGGAGGTCCGGTGGAGAGCGACCGCGTGGGCGTCGTTGTCGTCGCGCCCCAGGTGGAGGTGTCCCGGTGGAGGAGTCCTCGGGGAAACGAAGAGCCGACTCGCCTCCGCGAGGGGGGCCGGCGAAGAGAGCGCGGCTGCCGCGCACCCAATCGGCGCAGTAAGTGTCCCCTTCTTTCAACTTTGTCGTAGTAGGGTCGTCCGAGCAATCCCTGATCGTTTGTTGTGCATGTACCTACGGGGTGGCAGATCGGTGGCAAAGACGCCCGGCGGCGGCCCAGCGGGCGGTGTCGTCCTACACCGCGGGGTCGAAAAACCGTCGGTGGTGCCAGAGGCCGAACCGGGGCATGAGGGAGATCCGCCGACCCTTGGTGAGTCAGGGCTCCCTTCTGCGGTTAAGGGAGGTCGGGAGGAGCTCCTGCCACCACCGTCGGGGAGCCCACCGGCACACGCGGTCCGGCTGAAGTGATCGGACTTCTTGAGCAGCTTGTAAAGCGGCATCCCGTGCTCACCAAGGCGAGACACAAAACGCTTAGGGCTGCAAGGCATCATGTCAGCTTTTGGACTCCCTTTAGGTTGCCGATCGGGCCCATCCTCATGATCGTCGAGATCTTTTCTTAGTTGGCTTCGATGCCACGCTCGGAGACGATGAAGCCGAGCAACTTTCCCTTAGGGATCCCGAAAACACATTTCTCGGGATTGAGCCTTATACGAAACCGTCGAAGGTTCGCAAAGGTTTATTCCAGGTCGGAGACGAGGTCATCGGCCTTCCTAGTCTTGACGACGATGTCGTCGACGTATGCTTCGACGTTACGGCCTATCTGGACGTGAAAGCACGTTTGCATACATCGCTGGTATGTAGCGACTCGTTTTTCAGACCAAACGGCATCGTTACGTAGCAATAGAAGCCGAAAGGGGTGATAAAAGAAGTTGCGGGCTGGTCGAATTCATTCATCGCTATGTGGTGATAGCCTGAGTAGGCATCTAGAAAGGACAGGGTTTCGCACCCTGCAGTGGAGTCAACGACTTGGTCGATGCGGGGCAGACGGAACGGGTCCTTGGGACATGCTTTGTTCAGGCTCGTGTAGTCAATGCACATTCTCCATTGCCCGGTTTTCTTTTTTACAAAGACAGGGTTGGCTAGCCACTCGGGGTGGCGCACCTCTTACACAAACCCTGCAGCCAAAAGTTTGGCGATTTTCTCCCCTATGATCCTGCGCTTATCGTCGTCGAAGTGGCGCAGGCATTGGGCGACCGGCCTCGAGCCTGATCGGACGTTCAAGGAGTGCTCGGCGACTTCCTTTGGGATTCCTGACATGTCGGAGGGCCTCCATGAGAAGACGTCCTTGTTGGTGTGGAGGAATTCGACGAACGCGCTTTCCTATTTGGCAGGGAGCGTGGCTCTAACCCGCACGGTTTTAGTCGGATCCTCAGGATCGACTGCGACCTCCTTCGTATCCTCGGCGGACTTGAAGGATCCCGACCCCGACTTGCTGGAGTCAGGGGCAGACTCAGAGGTTTCCCTCTGGAGGTTCGCGAGCTCGGCGGAGGCAATGACTGCCGACGCTAGCTCGCAATCGCCCGCCTTGATTGTAGGCAAATTTGAAAAGAGGAGGCCACGGTGATCACTCCTTGTGGCCCAGGCACCTTTAGCTTGAGGTAGGTGTAGCTGGGGACCGCCATGAACTTAGTGTAGCATGGTCTTCCCAGGATGGCGTGTTAGGAGCCGGGAAAATCCGAAACCTCAAACATGAGGGTTTCGGTGCGGAAGTTTTTCGGTCCTCCAAAGGTAGCAGGCGGTCGACTGCCCGAGCGTGAGCTCTTGGCCGGGATGACGCCGTGGAAGGGCGTCTTGCTCGGTCGGAGACTCGAGCGGGGGGTTCCCATGGCGTCGAGCGTCTCAACATAAAGGAATTTGAGACCGCTGCCGCCGTCCATGAGCACCTTCGTGAGGCGCTTCTTCCCCACGATGGGGTCGACCACCGTGGTATCTCCCATTGCGGGATGTGGTCGGGGTGGTCGGTCCGGTCAAAGGTGATCGGGGACTCCGACCACCGGAGGTAGTGGGGGACGGCTGGAGTTGCGGTGTGGACCTCGCCGAAGGTAAGCTTGAGCCGGCGCTTGTCGGCGTAGCATGTCGGCCCGCCGAAGATCATGAGGCAACCGTCGGGTTTGGGAAACTCGTCGTCTGCCCTTTTTTCTTCGGCACACGGTGCCGGGTCACGCTTCTTTCCCTTTCCCTTCGACGGTGTGGGGGTGAGGGAGAGGAAGTGCTTCAGGACTTGGCATTCCCGGTATTTGTGCTTGACGGGGATCCCGTGGTTCGGACACGTACTCTCCATCGGTTTCTCAAAATGGTCCGGTGCGACGACTGGTCGCGCCTGTTGCTTGGCAGGGTGGTCGGCAGCCGCAACCAGGTGGCCCTCTCGGACCTGTTTCCCCTGCCACTTCCGCTTGTCGGAGCGGTTGGAAGGGGAGGCAGCCTGAGCGCTGTGCTCTCGTTTGGCCTTCCCCTTCTCGAAGATGGCCCCCACAGCCTCCTCGCCAGAGGCTTGGTTGGTGGCGATGTCAAGGAGCTCCTTGGTGGTTCTGGGTTTGACGCAACCCAGCTTGTGCACCAGGGCCTTGCAAGAGGTGCCGTAGATGAACGCCCCGACGACGTCGGCGTCGGAGATGTCGGGGAGTTCATTACATTAACGCGAGAAGCGCCGGATGTAATCCCGGAGGGTCTCCCCCGACTGTTGTTTGCAGCTTTTCAGGTCCCAGGAGTTCCCAGGGCGCTTCTAGGTGCCCTGGAAGTTACCGACGAAGAGATTCTTCAGGTCCCCCAGTTCCTGATGGTTCTCGCGGGCAAGTACTCGAGCCAGGCTCGAGCCGAGTCCGCAAGGTAGATGGAGAGGTACTGGATGATGAAGAGATCGTCCGTAGCTCCTCCCGCCCAGCATGCGAGCCTATAGTCTTCCAGCCAGACGCCGGGGTTCGTGGCCCCACTGTATTTGGCTATGTTGGTTGGTGCCCTGAACCTGGCAGGGAAATACGCATGGCGGATCCCCTGACAGAAGGCCCGTTGTCTTGGACCATCGGGGCTTGGGCTGCGGTCGTTGCGGCGTCCGCTGTCTACAACCCGTGAACGGGCCGCTTCGTCCGCCACCTTTCTCCGCGCCTCGAGGGTGGCGCGGACGTCGTAGTCGTTGCCGAGGCGCCGACGGTGCGGCTCTGGCGGCCGGAGGAGGCGCCCGAGTGGTGGGGCGGAGCCACAGTATGTCTTTGCCGTGACGGCGCGTTCCACGATCCGGAGATTCTGGTATGTTGCCTTGGCCTCCGAGTCGTCCGGCTCGGGAAGGCCGCGGAGCAGCATCGCGACTGCGACCACGTTTTAACTTGCGTGAGGGAAAAACTGAGGGCAATCAGTTCCTTTGCTAATCGGTGGAGTACCGAGCAGCGCGCGTCGCGGCGTCGAGCACAAGCGGGGCTCGCCGGCTCGATCCAGTCGGCTGGAGTTTGTCGAGCTCGACCCTCCGGGCCTCTAGTTCCTCGCGCTGCTGCTGGAGCTCAACGAGGCACGCTTGGGCGCGTTCAGTGCGCTCGCACTGAGATTCCTCTTCCTGCGCTCTGGTGCGCTGGATGACAGCTCCCGTAGTTGCGGGGGTCGCGGTCAGGTCGATCATACCCGCCATGTTGCACTAACGAGAGTGCAGTCCGTCGGCGACGCGCTCCGTGCCGAAGCTGGAGTCGTGGCTGGAGGAATCCTCCAGCAATCGTGGATAGATGCCGGTGCGTAGCCGATCATCGCCACGAATTGTGAGCCCGTGGGAGGTGACGCGGTCACCTGTGTGAACTCACGGGTGCTCTGCCGAGAGCGGTGCGGCAAAGACTCGGTGTGCCTCGGCCGGGTCGCGCACGGGGCCTTCGAGCCGGAGGTTGGCGAGGTTGTCGGAGATGGAGTCCAGGCTTCCAGTGGACGCCTGGTCTCCAGAGGTGGCGGGGACGAGTGCGAGCTCTCCCGCCGAAGTGGCGATGTTCGTGGGTGAAGAATGCCATCAAGGAAGCAAACGGGAATCCGGAGATATCGATGAAGACGCGCGGAGGCCCCTACCTGACGCGCCAACTGTCGGCGTTTCGTGCACCGGCAAGTAAATTTGTAAGTCTAAGGGGCCGCGCGCTCCCTCTCCTTGAATGATTAGACTAAAAAGCCCAAGATGTATACTGGTTCGGGCTGAATGTCCCTACTCCAGTTCGTGTGGTGTTATCGTATTGCCTTAGGTGCGATGATCGCATGCAGCGTTATAGCGGGGCCGAGGGCTCGAGCGTGAAAGCGTAAAGCGCCTATTCGTCGAAGGACCCGGAGAAGAGCGAGAGAGTCCGTCCCTCTCGAGAAGACCCTGCCTCCCTTTATATAGTCGGAGGGGGCAGGTTACATGGAAAGTTGGGAGAGGGAAGGATGAAGACATCTACGCTAGGAGTTCTGACCCTCGGTCTTGGTGGTTGGTCGACCTCTTCTTACGCCTATACGGGTCGGTGGGCTCATCGAGTAGATCGATTCATTGCTTCATTGGGAAAGCAGACCGCTTTGCCTTCTGCGAGCTTGACGGCGCCGACGCCATATTGTGTTTTAGTCTTTGCCTCGGGAGGGCGTATCTCCATCTTGTGCGTGGTGGACGATGAGACTGGAGTCTTGACTTTAGCAACCTTCGTGCTGTCTTGGGAAGGAGCCACTTGCCCCCGCACGGTCACTTCGAGCGGTCGTGTCCGTAGACCACGTGGCCGATGGCCGACGGAGGCCTGACACTTGGCCCTTGGCGGAGATCGCCTCAGCTTTGTCAGAGCCGGTGGGGAATCCGACCTGTGGCGGGGGTCGGACGCCCCGTTAGGTCGGGGCCGACCTTGGAGCAGCTCGTTAGGTCGGGGTCGAATGTCCTTTGTGGACCCGTGAGGCCTTTGGTCGGAGCCGGACTTGGGACAACCCGTTCGTTACTCCGGGCCGCTAGGGTACCCATTGTATGAATACTCGTCAGATAGCTAGCTCTGTGCATGCACATCAGGGCTGGTAGATGAAATACGAGTAAGGCTACCAATGGGTCACCGCTCAGTGATTTCAGTCATTTCAGAAATTTCGATCGAGATTTCGGATTTCGGATTTCGGTCAGGTGAGATTTCAAATCCCAACATAATTAAAAAAAATTGGAGAAAAAAATTACTACAGAGATTTCAAAAAATATTGGCAAATCTCACTGAGATTCACCCTTTCGGACCAAAATTACTACAAAATCAACCGGATTTGATAATTTTAGGACCGAAGTACATGTGAATTAGCTGGTTAGGAGAGGTGGCTCTTACCCGAGAGACCCGGATTCGAGTCCAGGTAATCGAGTTTTTTTTATATAGCAGGTATATGCTCACAACATTGCTATACATAATATGACAACATGTGTTTTTTTGGATCAATGCAGATTTTTTTTTACCACAACAGTTAGCATCCAAAATCTAAAAAAAAATTAACGTTGAGAGTGGGATTCGAACCCACGTCCTCACAGATGGCGTCGGCGCGTTAGACCACTTGGTCATTTGCACTTCATACTATGAGAGAGGTACATGAATTTTTTTATAGACTCGAGAGACCATTTCATAGGGGTTGAAAAAGGGTCGAAATTCCAGTGATTTCGATCGAAACTTCGGGTATTTTGACCGGATTTCCAAAAGAATTGAACTTTGTTTGATATCTTTGAAAAATCAAAAATAGAAGAAACATAAATGAGATAGTAATCTTGTTAGAATTTTATAAATTTGCTTGAATGTTATTGTGATCCAAAATTTTTAAAAGAGCTTAAGAAATTCCTCAGCACCCTTCTCTAAAAGTTTCGAAAATTCTAAACCTGCTTTGGTTTCTCAATCAAATCTATAGAAGCAATATATGTACTCAGTCTTTATCAAGACAATTGCACTATCAGATTTTTTTTTTGAAAATTCCTCAGGCTTGATTATCATCTAAAAATTTTATGTGAACACTAGTGAATCGTCAGGACTATCCAAAAAAAAATTCAAAATTTTTTAACATGGTTTAACCATTTTTAATTCAGCTAAAATTTTTCGAGATTTCGACAATTTTGGCCGAAATCTTAGAAATCCAGGTCCAAAATATTCTGGACTGAATTTTGCTTTTTGAATTTTATCCGTATTTCGTCTGAAGTTCTAAAATATATCAAAGTTTTAGATTTCAATCTCGTCTAGATACAATTGGAAAACAAAATTTAAAACCTCGCCACTTGCCTCTCACCCACCGTATAAAGGCCATAACTCATTTGTGTAAAGCCCAGAAAAAGAAAAGAAAAGAAAAAGTAAACAAAGGCAATGAAGCACCCAATGGCCCAATACACAGACGTGCTCCGGCCTTCTCCACGCGTGCGGCGGCATTCGCACAAATTTAACTAGCCGGCGTGGCAACTGAGCGACCGGCGGGGCTAGCCCATGAATAGTCGCTGTTGTGACTCCAGTCTATGCTCACCCCGTCACCCGTCCCAAAGCCCAATCCCAACCCAAACCAAACTAAAATGCTCTGCGCCTTTCGCTCTGTACAATTCCCCCTAGCCCTGGGCTAGACGCCGCGTGAAGAACTAATTTCCCGAGGGAATTTATCAGGCAAGAACCAGGGTGACGAGGATCCTTACCATATCAAAATAAGATCTCATTTATCTAGCATAATTAGTTCTATTTAGGAAAGCTGTGGTTTTTTTTAAAAAACTGCTTTTTGGTTTTCTGAATTGAAAAAAACAGATGTAGTTTTTGTAAGAGATCATTTGACAAATAGCTAATTTTTCTCAGCAATAAGCTGCAAAAGCAGATCCAGTCCAGCTTTCAACTTTTGTCTTTTGCTAGTTATATATATATATATCTTCTGACTTATACCAAAAATCATTTAAAAGCTGAACTGTTTAGAGAGTTTACTGGTTTTTTTTCAAAAACTGAAGCCGACAATAAAACTCCTTGAACAGAGCCTTGGTCAAAACCCACCTAATACCCAATCAGGGCCCACTTAATACCCTTGTTTTATCTGCAACGATGGAGAAAAGGACATTTTATTCCAATTATACTACCTCCATTAAAGATGGGAGAAATCACGCCACCAGAGGCGTTTGAGCCAACCGCGGGAAAAAAATTACGCTTAAGTCCTTTCTTTGAAAAAAAAATTACATTTAGGTCTTTTTTTTGAAAAAAAAATACGATTAGATCTTTTTTGGAAAAAGAATATATATTACGTTTAGGTCCTTTATGCGTTTTTAGGTATTGCGCTTGGGTCCTTTTTCGGAAAATCAAATTACATTTAGATCCTTTCTCGGAAAAAAAAATACATTTAGATCCTTTTTATGGAAAAGTATATATATTGCATTTAGGTCCTTTTTGTATTTTTAAGCATTCCGTTTAAGCCTTTTTTGGGAAAAAAATTCTATTTAGATCCTTTTTCGGAGAAAACATAGTTTAGTTCCTTTTTTCCCGTTTTCTCTGAGGCGGACCTTCCGTTCCAGCGAAATTGCAGATTGTATCCTTTCAACCGTTTCGCGTGTTTCCTCGATTTGCTCGCGTAGGGAGCGATAGTCGCACGTTTTTTCGATTTGCTCGTGTGGGGAGCGACGGTCGCGACGTGACACGCCGCGATCGATTATCTAGTTGATATAACTGGTTGACGACTAGGTACATTCATTGACGATTAGATATGGATAATAACCGACCAGTCCCCGATCAATAGTTATGTATTCTCTGGAACAAAATATAGCTGGTCGAAGCAATTACAGTTTACTACGTGAGTATTTAATTTAACACATGAGAACAGTTAATAACTTATCTGGCAATCTATGACGGTTAACAAAGGGTATAACAGGACAAGACACAATAAAGACACATGCATAAAGGCAAGATACATGTTACGATAGTAACTGCCGCCCTTAGATAGATACTAACGCTTTACGATTTTGCACTTTAATCAAGACACATATAGAAATAATTAAATCGGACTTATTCATTAGCTCACTTATTGCTCTTAGATGATGTGTGTTACTCTATTCAATGGTAATAAATAACATTTGGAATAATTAACGGTAAGGGTATGTTATGTAAAAACAGTTAAAAAGTATCTCGAAATTGTAGAAAGACATGTATTTAAAAACTAAATTTGAAAGATAGAATGACATGTATTGAAGAACGGAGGGAATATAAATTAGGGGACTGCGTGCTTCCAAAGACACAACAAAATCATTCGCACTTTTTGTAACACATTTTTGTAACTCTCCAGTAATAAAGTCTCTACGTGATTAGCGTTTCCTGTTTATAATTCATGTAAATTCGATAGTGGAATCTTAGGTCTTGTGCATCGACACGGTCTTTCAGTTGAAACCGACCGGGTAAATTGATAATCTGATTCGTCTAATCAGCGCAAAACAGATGGTGTCGTCTGTCCCATAGCCACTTCAAAGGCTAGCAGAACTTTTAAGTAAATTTATTAAAGCGATCAAATTAGTTCAAGTGCTGTGGCCACATCTCGTGTTCCAACGAGAGGAAAGATGAACTACACGTACCATACACCACGTCACCACCTATCTGTTTATCCAGTCGGATGGATCCCACTGCAACTTCGCTTTATAAAAGCTCCATATATATACGTAGGTGATAGGTCGAGCTCACTCACCGTGATCGTATGATCCTAACACCTCGCCTATCTCCATGTATAATACATCGCCACATTGATTGGGCGGCCCACAGGATCCTATCCTCTAGCTAAGCCATCAAGCAAAAGATGGTGCAGCTATCATCCTCTTCGCCTCTACATGTTGTGCTACAACAACGACAATACTACTAGCTAGCAGTATTATTACCTTCACTACATATAAGTTGCTTTGTAGAACTAGAAACAATGGCATATGTATTAGTAGTACACAGTACACTAGTAGGCAACAGAGGAAGAAAAGAAACAGTAGTAGAGATAGTGAGATCGATGGACATATGTACCATTGCTACGTACTCTCTAGCTGAAGATGCTCTGTACAATGGCTCCTAGCTAAGGCTTAGGCTTGCGTAGGTGTGTGTCCTGGGGCAGGGCTTGAATCACGTGCTCTATCTCGCACTTGATGCACAGTACACAGGACGAGTTGCAAAAACAATTGCTCCCTCTCCGTTACTGAACATATTATTTTAGTTTTTTACCCTTGTATTAAAGTATATCTATTAAATATTATATCATTTCTCTTTATTATATGTTTTAGAGCCTGTTTGGGAGCTGTGCTTCAGCTTTGAATTAAAAGCTCCCCGCACAGCTCCCCAAACAGCATGGCTGCAAAGCAGTTGGGAAACTAAGCAACTGCAGAAACAACTTCAAAAGCTGCAACTGCTGAGGAGGAGTTTTTCAGCTGTGGCTTCGCTTGAACTCCTCCTAACTCGCTCGCTCCGTCTTCCCAACCTTTGCCACCCGGTCTCGCCGCCTCCACGTCACCTCCCAACTCGGATGCCGTTGTACTTCACTATGTTGCTACCTTCCATTTCGGTTAGCCCTCAAAAGCTACAGCTGCAGCAGGTAATTTGCCAAACAACATAACAAGAAAAGCCATAGTCGCCAGCTATAGCTGCTTTACAGTCTAGCAAATCAAAAACAGCTTTTCGACTCAGCCATAGCTCTCCTAAACAGACCCTTAATAGTGTGATTTGCTTGTCCTAGTCCATAGTAGTAAAATGATATTGAAAAATTATTATAAGGGGAGGTATAAAGAAAAAAAATGATAAAAATTACAAAAAATATACAATGACATATATTTAAAAATAATTTTTGAATACTAAAATAATATGTATTTCGAAACGGACGGAGTATTTATTAGCAATCACCGAACTCCATCGCTGCTGGCTGCGGGCGCTGGGCAGTAAGCAGTACTAGTTGAGGACCTACAAGACCCACACACATCAAACACGTCTGATGTTTGCAAGTCCTTTCGGAATGAATAAGATGGCTCCACAGCAATAATCTCGAAATGGACTGGTACCATCACAGCTGCATCATCAGCTAGCATTATGTCACTCATGGGCGAAAAATATCAGAGGGTACTGCAAAGTGCAAACTTTGGAGCCATTGGAACAGGGAAATAACCATGGACAAAAAAAAACTTTTTTATCTGTTATCTTATTAAAACAGAGAAAAACAATTATGTTCACTCTCAAACAGCAGAAATCACCAAGTCAGTGGAAAAAAGAAAAAGATTCACACTATCGATCTTAGTGGGCTTATATTATAACGGTGCAAATTTCATCCGTAGCATTTTATTTTTAAAAGTATTATGCATATGTGGATGCAAATACAAGACGGACGCACACAACTCACGCATACCTCATTAACGTGCCACACAAGCTAAGTAATTAATCAGAGCCTCCTTGACCTCCGTGGCACGAAAACATGTCCCACTCAACATACACGCATTCGTGTATCTGTTTTTATCTATTAGTAAGCGCTCATGTCGACCTATCAGGGGCGGAGCCACCTCCTGGACAGGTAGACGACTACCCGAGCTAAACGGTGAAGAGCACTAGACCAATGCAGTCTGATCGTCATAAGGCATTATAAAAACCGCATCTTTTTGAACAAGCTCTTAGTTGTAGTTAAGTTTGTTTGGGCTCTTAAAATTTTCTAGCTATCTCGCTGTCCGGGTCGAACCCGTTTTTATTATGGAATCTTGAATTTGGTATCAACTGAGATGTGCTTGAAAAGCAGCAGGACTTCAACCGCACCCGACTCAAATTCTAATCAATGATGCAACAAGTTACTAGCTACAGGAAGGCTTTTCCCTAGTCAAGCACACCTGCACACGTAGCAACGTACACAACAATCTGACTTACATGGATAATTGCCATCCTTTGCGGTTTTTTCCCCTTATTAATCAAGTCAATTCTTTTGGTCATGGATCAAGGAAGTTGTGACTTCGGGATGTAGGATAGCCGATGTGCCAACAGCTCAGCTTAGGAGATACTATTAGTAGGCTGATCTTAAGCCACAAACATTAACTATCATGAATTCAATGGCATTATATCTATATTAGTGCTATTCATTCAAGCATTGAATATAGGTGATTAAAAAATACTCATGTCCTGCAAGATTCAATTTTGTGAAAGACCAATAATCAATGGGGAAAAAGAAATATATAATATCGATTACAGTGGGTACAGTGCTTGAAGACCAATTTCTTACATAAAATTTAAAAATCATGTTGACGCTAGCCGCGCAATTGCACAAGCCACCAAACTATAAATTACCATGTTAATCGGTAGAAAAAAAGAAATATATATAATGTCGATTATAATGGGTCTAGATTATAATGGCAAAGACTAATCATATTCATATATAGATGATATTTTTGGCAGTGGATTGGATCACACAGACGTGGAAAGACGTGGAGCCACCGTGCAGAAGCAGATGCATACATTGAAGAAAGGTGATGTGATATGTTTGATATAGCCGTAGTTTTTCTGAAAAATAGCTTTCGGTTTTTTATGGTTGAAAGGCTACACAACTAAATAGCTGGGTTGAAAAAGTTTGATGTTTAGCAGTCTGGCTTCTAGGTATGAGGGGTGCGGGTTGGAAATGAGGATGAGAGGGGTATGGTTTGGGATTTTATACTTAATAAGAGGGTGTAATTTTCTTCAACTATAGTTGTAAAGTTAAAACCCTAACCGTCGAAGTTGTGTGAAGCTACCTCAGACCAACTTTTGACTTTCAACTTCTACTGGTACAAATAAGCTATTAGCTTTCTGCTGCGTAAAAGCTAACCGTTTGTAACAATTTTTAGTTTTAAGAAAAAAGAAGTCGAAGCTAAAGCTGTTTTAAACAAGAACTACCATGCTTTAAGACCGAGAAGCTTGCAACCAAGTCCTGGATTGCACGTAAAATACATCGACTCGGGGACATACTGCCAGGCAGCACACAAAACTGATTGGACTTCATGGCAAATCGGATTGGAGACTAATACAATAGCGTCTCAAAGCTGGGGCCACCACGAAACCAAGCAATACAAAGCAACCCATCATGCGTCAGAGAGAGAAATTCTGTCGGCTGCCAAAGAGCTCGCAAGGAAGAAATATTGTGCAAACAGAAAAGAGCCAATACCCATGCAAGCGGACACGGACGTGGTGCAGTTATTATCAGAACGGTAACTTAAACAGTACTTACAGTCGTGAATGGTTCGATCAAAATATCAGACGATTTAAATATATTAAAAATAAGATAAACAGTATTTTGTTACAGTATGATATACAATATTTCCATGCATACCATAATCCATGTGAGGAAAATTAAAAGGATCTGGGATTGGTTTTTTAGCTTGCTTATGTGTATTTCCTTCTAATACAGTTGTATAAATTTTGAAGCAAACGAAAGTATAATTAACTAGCATCCATATTTATTCATGTTTTAATATTTACAGAACTTTAAATAATAATCATAAAAGCAACTCCCTTACTTTTTTTCATTGTTCTGAGCGAGCGCCTATCGACATTGATATCGGGTGTAGATGTAACGTGGCCGAGATGAACTCCAAAGTCGTAAAGAAACCCGCTACCTGGTCGGGGGCGCGACAAAAGCAGGAAAAGCGGTGCAATCTGTTAGTTGGACAATAGTAAGTGTGTTCCAAAATCCAAAAAAATCTGGTATGCTCTTCTGATTTGCTTTCTTGATCTTATATTTTAGATCAAGTTTCGATTCACCCATCTCAATGTTCCACATCGATTCACAAAAGTCGATTTTAGATGTATATAATATATTCGTTAGTTTCGATCAAGATTTGAAATTCGTGATTTGTTTTAAGTTGACATCTCGGAGGGGGTGAAATTTGAAATTTCAGTAAAATCTCAGAATTTTGGACAAAATCCGTTCCAAATTCAAAAAACAAAATTTGAAATCCGAAATTTTTCAAAAGAAATTCGGTTCGACCAAAATTGACGAGATTTCAGTAAAGTTCAACCGAGCAAATAATAGTTCAAAACACATTGAAAAATTTTGAATTTTTTTGTGGAGGTCATGACACATCACTAATGCTCCCATAAAACTTTTAGATGATGATCAAGCCTGAGGAATTTTTAAAAATTCTGACAGTGCTACTGTCCTGATAAAAGACTAACCAGCAAATTTCGATAGAATGAAAAATAGTTCAAACCACATTATAAACTTTTGAAGCTCATCAATACATGATGACTTCTTCCCCAATTCTTTATTGTAGTTGGACTCGACCTACTTCACAACTCATGAAAGATTGTTAGTCCAACAAACATAGTTGTCTTAATTATCAATTGCACTCTATTAACACATAATGGATGCCTCAAGATAAATTAAGCACAATCTAAATTAATTTGAATGATTAATTATGTCTTAAGTACCTTGATGTAACTAATGCTTCATTATACTAAAAAACTTTCCGTTTGTCCTTAATCAATCAAAAGAACACCATCAACACATGATGAAGCGTTCTTTGATGATTAAAAGACAAGCAAATCTCAATTTAAATTTTATTCAAATTGATATGAGTATATATAACTACACAAGTTTTATGTACTCATTTTGATGGATTCTCAAAGTAATGATCTAATATGTTGGAGTGATGGAAAAAGATCAATACTCTTAAGACCGCCAAATATAGAATAACTCTACTAAATATGTGCATATAAATAATTGAATTTAGAATCAATATGCATATAATCAATCTTAGATATCATTCAAGTTTATCCTATATTTGCATCAGTATATTATAACTAAAGTGTATATATATATATATATTCAAAGGGTTGTTAGTCGTGATCCTTTATATTATTTGGCAAGAAGACGTGGATCAATACTATTGAAATATTAAGTTAAATTATGAACTCCCCCTAGATGTGTTCATTCATGTAATGTATAAAATTGGATACATCATGCACATGTTTAAAGCATAAGCAATGAAAGAGGTCATCCTTTAACTTCAATCCTAAGTATGCAAAAGGATAATAAAATAAATACGAGTGCATACCTTGGGTTTTTCATTTTTCATTCAAATTTGAGACTAATAAGAATAAAGCTTAATAAACATATTAGTCTCATAATGATTTGTCATTAAACAAAGATTAAGCATTAATCTTAAACCAATCACCAAAATCAATGAAGCTTGAACTTACACCGGTTAAGGCTGATTAGATGGTAAAAGATAGATTTTTCGAAAAAGGCGATGCGCAACAAGATCAGAGAAAATCAAACCTGGCGTAATCGAGGATGACCAACAATCGGCGATGCGCAACTTTATTGATCAAAATCGGATTAAAAGAGAGATTCTAAATTACAGAGCTACTCCTAGTTGATAGGAAAAAAAAAAAGTAGATACGAGTTGTTTGATTGATTGGGGTTATTTTTGCTTGCTCTCGGTCCCTTTTTTATTTTTAATAACTTTTTAGTCTACATGTCAAGAAGAAATACTTATTATAAACGTCGACGAAGGGAGTCAATTTGATTCGAAGTTGTGTGCTAAAGTCTGACTGCGACAGTGCAAGGTGGCTGGACGAGGGCACTCGTATTGGGCTTATATCGACACTATGATTTTGAACATAGAATATGCTACTCAAAATAAATATTGAGAAGTAGATCAACAAGGAAAAAAGCACGTCCGTTTTTGGTTCTTGCGCAAGTACCTGAGAGGTTGAACTTAAGGTCAAGTAGAAACATGTTGTCTAAATTGCCATTCAAAAGATACATGTTGATTGTTGAGCATCTAGAAAAAATTGCACGAAGTTAATTCGTGTGACCTTCTTTCACATGATTGTATTTAGGTGACGATACTTTGCAGATAGAAGTTGTTATTTGTAAGCCGTATTCAACATTACATGTATATAGATGCTAGATGGTACTTTTTGTGGACTATCTTTTTATGTTAACCCAATATGGGTCCTGTATATGGCATGCATAATCCTTTTCATTTTGCAAAAAAATCTAAAAATGTTAAGACTAGCTGCGCATTTGAGCGTACCACCCAGATAGTTTTTTTGTTCTAAAAAAAGACAGTGAGAGGGAGCTCGATATGGTGTGTAATTGCAAGAGTAGTTTAATTTACGCACCAGGTCCAACCAATGCAAGACAAAAAAAAATCCCGAAAGCCAAAAGGATACATGACCTGCCTGTCTCTCAGACTCTCAGTAACTTTCTGTTCAGGCATCCAGGGACCTGCAGAAAAAGTCTGAAAATGCTAAACTCGCTGGCTTCACGAAAGAGACGATCAGTCTCAGTAAGCCGTTGATATCATGTAAACAAGAGTTTGTTTGTCCCCCACAGCACATGGTGGTCAAACAATATACAATGGCCGCCCCACACACGGCAACACTACCCAACATATGGAATTGTGAGAACTGTTATAAATTTGCAAGATGCCAAAGGAGAAAGGGGGAGAGAGAGAGAGACAGGGCAGACGCTGCTGGGGCCAAATTAAGCAACAAGGCAGCAGCATCTAGCACCTGGACCACCACCTCTACTGGTAACACGAAATTTGGCAAGCATTTCACTGGCATCCAGCCTGATCCGCCGTCCCCATGCAAATGTAAGCAGTGGGTACGGAAGTGATCCATTTTCTAGAGTCTGTTACCTTGTTTTTTTAAGATTTAATTCTCATCCGAGTGAAATTGCGAATATAGCCTCCTCCACCACTGGCGCGGCAGGCAGCGAGGAGCGCGGGTGCAGTGGCTTGCCGCGCCGGGCGAGCGCAAGAGAGAGCATGACACAACCTCTCACGGTAGGAGCGTTCTACGGTTGGGAAGGGACTAAATTTGCAATTCTGGTTAGGAAAAGGCTAAATTTAGAAAGAAAAAAATTAACGAGGGGTAGAAAAGTGATCACTTTATGGTTACCCACTAGGGTCCCGTTCATTTCAACTTTTCCACAGCTTTTTCTTAAAAAAAACGGATTGTGTGCCGAACGGTAGGATTTTGGACAGCTTCTCAAAGAATCAAAAGTTGCCTTTACACATAAAATCATAATAAGGATTTGGACAGATTTCAACTGATTATCCACGAGCCATAGGTTGGTGGGCGCCTCTCTCTCCTGGCCGGGCCGCCACCCACCCGCCGCCCTCGCGCTCCGCGCCGCTCCTCCACTCTCCACCCGCGGCCCTTCGGCTGAGGCCCTATGCCCAACGGCCACCGCCCGCTGAGGCCCTCCGCCTCTGCACGAGATCCTCCGGCCGCCCCACTCCGCTCGTCGCCCGCTCATCCGTCCTCCACCCGCCAACCCCTCCGCCCTCCGCACGAGCTCCTCCGCCCGCACACCGCCAGCCCTTGGCCGTCCCTCCACCGCCGACGCCGAAGGAGTTTATCAAACAATCAGGAGCAGTACAATTAGGATTGCCGAACGGGACAACTTCTCCAATCAGCAGATTCTTCATGCAGTCGTTTTTCCAGACAACAGGCTATAATTCAGAATCTGTACAATCAGAAGGTGTCCTGAACTGAGCCTAGGACAAAGAAACAAACAAAGAAAGCTCGACGTAGTAGGACAAGGAATAAGTAGAAATGCAAGCATATTTTGCCCTTACTCTTTTTTTCAAAAATAGCTTCTTTAAGAAAAATCAAAAATAGCTTCTTTTAATTTTTTTTACAAAAATGCTCTCCCCCATCTTGCGGAAATTGGATTTCCGCGTCCATGTTCAGCAGCAATTGCATTTCCATGCCCCGGTGGATTCCGCGCCCCCATTCTGCGACGATTCAAATTCCCGCGTGGTATTGTAGTACGGCAATTTGATTTCCGCGGTCCTGAGGCGCGGGAATTTGAATTGTCGTGAAATGGGGGCGCAAAATCCACCAAGGTGCGAAAATGCAATTGCCGCGGAGCAAGATCGCGAAAATCCAATTTCCGCAAGATGGGGGAGCAACATTTGGATTTTTTTTCGCAGCGGGGGTGTGTGGAAATTGGATTTATCGCAGTGTGGTGGCTCGGCAAATTCCGCGCTCTCTCCGCATGGAATGAGGCTATTTCTCAGAGAAAAAAAATCTAAGAGCTAGCTCTGTAAAAAACAGTGAACAGTTCAAATAAGTAAGGTAAACTAGTAAGTGTCCAATCGAATCCAATAAAGCAGCAGCAGTAAAGAGAAAATGGTCAAATGGGCAGTGACTGAACTGGATGAGGCCCTTGGACTGCAGTTGGAAACTTGGAATGGCAAATATGAGCCCGCATCCAGACAGATACAGCTGGGAATAAAGGCCAATAGCCACATCGTCCATGGCTCGGCTTCCCCCTCTCTCTCATCGCTTGCAGAGTGGTAGTCACGACTCCCGAAACAGGAGAGGCATGGAAAGCTAGCCGAGGGGAAGGAGGGAAAGAGAGAACACATGAATCACCAAAACGGGAGAGGGTTGGCATTGGCACTGCGCTGCGTTGCCGCCTCGGGAGTGGGAACTGGGAAGCCATACATGGTACAGGGGGCAGCAGGGCCACTGGCATCGGGCGAAAGGCAAAGGGGGTAAGGACGAGAAAAGGGGAGAGAGAGGGGGCGAAAGCGACGTTGGGACAATGGGGGCAGCAGCACACTGTGCTGCTCTAGTATGAACACTGAAGCCATGCATCCGAAGTGACAGCCAGCCACCCAGAGGAGTCGAGCCAGTACTCCTATTCCTATAGCGATACAGATACTAGTACTAGCGTGCAGTACTAGCACTGGAAGTATTATCCAAGCTAGCTCCACAAGGCTAGCATACGCTAAGCTTTCATTTCACTGTGCGGACTTAACTCAACAGTGCCGTGTTACGGCCCATCAAACAGAATTGCTCCCAAAATTGTGGATGGTCATGGCCTCATGGGTGCCAACGAACAATCACCGACAGGCTAGCTAGCTAGCTTAGCCCCTCCGGGCCTCCTCACCCGGGCCCACCTATAAATCACTGTTTGTCAGAGGACTAGCAGTAAACCCAGGCGGACCAGATTAGTTTTGTTCTGGAATTGGATCGATATGCTCGTAGTGATTCCATTCACGCATGAACTTGCCATTGAAAGTTGAAAGAATCTCATAGCTAACCATGGTGTAATTCAGATCATAACAAGGCAGAGGGATCGACCATACTTGGCACGTATCTGCCTGATTAATTTGATGAATTAACAGCGGTTACCGACGAGTTGCGAGCGCCGCGCACGTACACGATCGGGTGCCGTCCCTGGTCGAACTGGAGCAAGTTGTCAGGCGGTCGGGGGGTAGTAGAACTGGTGATGTAGAAACGGTGGCGGGGGGGACGGCGGCGGGACGGTAGCGTTTACGCCGGCGGCAGTAGAGAATCCTGATGATGCTGCAGCATGGAGCAATGGCAGGTGAGAGGAGCCCTGCATTTGCCAACCCCAGGTGGGGAATGACTGGGGACCCAAATCAGACCTTCGCTCCATTGGCCTTTCCTGCAGTTGCAACAGAACAAGCATGAGTTTTTTTTTTCCTTTTGTACCCCAACAAAGGCATAGATGCACTATAGAATCCTAGAACATTCATACCTAACAGTTGAGATGAAGAACCATCGATTATTCGTTAAAGAAAACTCAGTTAGCCTGGCTTGGTGGACATGTAAAGTTTCTTAAGCGATCTAGGATTCATACGTGCAGCGTCATAAAATAAGACAATCAAATCATGCACAATTAGGAGGCGGGCAATAATAAGCAAAGCAACATTGGTCGCTCAGAGCCGTGCAAGCTTTTATGTGAATATAGAGCATCTAAAGGGCTAAAAAGGCATCATGTGATCAGGGGTACTAAAGATGCATCCAAAGTTATGCCATGGAACTGTAAAACTGAAGGACTGCAGAACTTAAAAAAATGTAAGGTGACAATCACCTGGTTGAAACACTATCAGTTCACAGGGGAAACAGTATCTACAAGCAGTAAGTACACATGCTGAAGTTACAGATGAACACCTGTCCTTGAGATGCCAAGAAAAAGGATGCTTAAAAGGAAAAAAACAACTGAGTGGAAACTGGAAATATAACAGCTTGATGTTCTTAGATAAACAAGCATGGTTAGCTTCTCCATAGCACCAAACAAAAGCATTTCTTGGGTAAAACCGGTTCTGTTTCATTAATGAAATTTGGGAAATCTCATTGTTTAAAAATATATGGCACTGATAAGCTGTTTTGCCGGTTTCAATCTAACTTCTCCAAAATTAAAATGTTCACACAGGGCATATTCAGTGAACTATCATAGATTCAGTAATAACTTCAACTGACTGCTCGAGTAGCATAGGTAGGGTCGTAGTGATGATACCTGTAGGTTCGGGAAGAAGCCAGGACAAGCAGATGAGTACAAACGTTGATGCTGAGATGGTACTCCTGTGCTTTGGTGATGCACAGGCCACTGGGAAGATGAGGCAGTACCAAAAGGTGCCAATATCGTAAGTTTATACAGGTCATAAGACTTGGATCATTAATATCTCAACCGACACTGCACCAATAAAAAAATAATCTACTTGTATGAACTACTCCCTCCGTCTAAGTTTACAGGGCGTATTTTTTTAATGATCTTGTCTATAAATACAGGACGTATTTAATGTTTTAATGCAAAAATTAGTGTGATGTTTCCTTTACACCCCTAATGAATATATAGATTTATTTGATATTCTCTACATACATGTATTGAATATAGTGATCAGAGATAATGATTATAGGTATTTTAGTCATTTTTAATATTTTTTTGATCTATGTGTCAAGAAGAAAAATACGTCTTATAATTAGAGCGAGCACTACTATCAAATGTTAAGGATCAGTACAAGCATGGATAGAAGAAAACCTAGCTGCTTCCATCCTAAGATTGTGTTTTTCTGGGTACGTACAGGGGGGGAAAGTACATCAAAAATGGGAGTAGAACTGAGCATTTAACCACTGATTTAATGTTGCAGTCTGTTTACCTGAGAGACCATTGTACTTGAAGATTCAGGGGAATCACAGGTTAACTGGAGGCCAGCTATGATATTGTCCCTTTTGGAGTCGTGCACATTAGGTTGTGAAATCCGCAAATCCAAATCAAGAACATCACCATCAACAATTGCTAAGAAAATAGTGTCAAATATAAGATAGAGTTGGGTATGTTTTGGCTGATACGGAAATTCGATGGGTGAGAGTGTGAGACTGATTTTAGTACCCTCATTCTCGGTGTCGGGTAAAGCGTTGCCATTATAGGAGCTAGGCTCGAAGTTAGTAACGGCTTCCCTCCCATTGAAGCGAATGGCTGCCCTGTCATATGCTCTACCAAATTCAACAAGACGTGAACGTGAGCGAAAATTAAGGAAGTTTAGTAACCACCATGTCATTTCAAAACGAGCAGCGCAAAATTCTGGTAATGGAGTACCTTGCAGCTTCAATTTCGCTGTCAAACAGCCCAAGATAGATGTACCTGCGTGTAAATATCAGTTGTGAGATCACTTCTCAACAGGGGGACACCTAGGCTCTGACAATTCTGGCTGTCAACTAAAAAGTGCACGGATCGCATTATTTTGTTGCCAACGCCGCATATATGCAGACCTCTTTTAGGGTACACTAAAACCAATATCAATATAGACCTTTTATTCTTTTTATCCAATGGATCAGATTAACGGATGCTTATTTACACTTGCTCTCGTGGTAGAGTAGTACAAATACTCTTAACAAATCAATGGTTAGATCTGATTTGTAGTACACATTATATACTACCAGTATAATGCACCGTAAAATTTCTACAGTAAACTCTTAACTGTTGCTCCAAATAGGTATGTATAACATTGTTAGGTGCGGAAACAAAACAATCATTGTTAGGTGCGGAAACAAAACAATCCAGTGTGGAGAAGTAGAGCTTTCATAAATATCATCACAAAGACACATTGTAAACAACCTAGTTTTATCCCCTACAGTTACCTAAAAGTGCCAAACATGAACATCTGCGTTGTGACCCTGATCACCCCCATAGTCCCATACCAAGTGCCAAGTGGCAATTGACAAGTTCATGAGCTTCATTTCAATATATTTTGTTCATACCCCGGGACAAGTATGCACTTCGACTAAGCTGAGGCCAGTGAAAGCTGAAGATTGTGTAAGCTAAGTACTAGTAAATGCCAAATTTTAGCGCCCCCTTACTTCTTGCCGAGCAGTTGGCCCATCCGCGCTTCCCACCGGCCGCACTTGTGCAGCGTCACGCCGCGGTACTTGGAGCTCCCCCTCGCGAAACCCGTGCTCTGGCGGCGGAGTATGTGCACGAACTCCTCCTTGGTCCAGTTCCTCATCTAGTTAGAAACAATCACAAACCAATCCATCCACCGTAAAACCATCAGGCAAACCCGTATGACGGACTCGTCAGCTTGATTCAAGCTAGCTAGATAGAATACCTGCTTCAAATCCTCCTCGTAGTCGTTCAGATTGAAGTTAATGTCGGCGTCGAGCCCCCGGAACTTGATCGCCGCACGGTCGTAAGCCCTGCACGACGCGAAGAACTAGACCATTTCAGTAGACTCATGGATCAAACCGCAGCTGATACGAATTCAGACCGAGTCTAGCACTCTGACCTTGCAGCCGCGTGCGCGGTGTCGAAACCACCTGAAGAAATGAAACAGCATTATATAGCACAGACTAAACAATCAAATTAAATTCACGGAAACTGATTAGCTCGAGGTAGAATCTAATCATCTGTCGAACTCGGTTGCTCACCTAGGTAGACTTGCTTCCCGCAATCCCTGCCGGAATTAGACGGCAACAGCAAGCGATTAATGGTTTGATAAGCAAGGCAAATACGGATTAGTGGAAACTAATCACGAGGTAGGCGAGGCCAGACGCTAACCAGATGTGCGACTCCCACCGGCCGGTCCTCCGGTAGAAGGTGACGCCCCTGTACTGCGAGCTCCGCGACCTCGGGCCGCGCCGGGTCTTCTTCGCGACCACCGCCCTCTGCGCCACGCCGAGATCCTCGGCGCGGCGTGGCTGCCACACCGGGGCCGGCGCCGGCGCCGGCTCCATCCCCGACACGGCCGATGGGAGCGGCGGGGGGAGTAGCTGCCGCGTCACGATCCCCGAGGCAACCGGCGCCAGCTCGGCGGAGCAGTCCTCGTCGTCGGGGCTCCCGAGCAGGCCGAACCGGCAGCCACCAGCTCCAGCGTCCCCGGAGTTCAGGACGGACGAGCTCGACGTGCGGGAGTCCGCCGGCGACGCCACATTGAGATCCAGCACCATATCCGATCCGGGGCCCGCAGAAACCAAACGCTGCCTCCCGCTCTCCAGCTCACCAACACCACCTCCTCAGTCCTCACCTCACCCCTCCTCCGCTCCGAGCTCGACCGACGCGTCTCTATGTCATCGGAGCGCGATGGCCTCGGGAAGTAGTTGTGACGTGGGGGGTGTAGAAGTAGCAGGAGGCGGTGGTGGTGGTGGCCATGGTGGGTGGGGATGAGGAGGGGGGGTAGGGGGAGCAGTGGGAGAAAAAGGAAAAAGAGATGGGACGTAGAGGAGGCCAGGGATATCAAAGGTAAACTATTTTTGTGCAGGGGAGCTTCCCTACGGCCACACGCGCCGCCGGGAGACACGCCCGCTGCGCGGGTGGGGGCGCCGGTGGTTAACGTGTCGCGCGTTGGGTCGCCGGAGGGGATGAAGCTCGGTTTTCCGAGGGGCTATAGTGTCCTAGTCGTGGGTTCTGTAGTTTGTAATTTGGATCCTTTTAAGCACATCTCTCCTTTTAATCGTATATTTGGTTGAATGTGTCAAGCGGATACAGTTCCTTACAGTATGTGAGGAAACTATAGACCTATTTGGCTTGTAACAAATTTATCGACGCTGGTCTTACTAAAATTTAGACAACAAATTGACTATCACTGTTTTGGTTAAAGATCGATAAAAAAATGAACCAGAGAACCAAAGAAGAAAAGAATCTTGTTAAAATTTGGTAGCAAACCAAATGCTCGTCAAATTTGATCAACGCTACCAAAATTTATTAAGGCAAGCATTGGTAAATATTGGAAGTAAATCAAACAGACCCTATAACTTACATAGTTACAGATCTTGAGCACCGTTCGATTGAAGCAACAAATGGTTCAGATTGTCAAACAGTATCAACTATAATGTATTGCTACGGTGCTCGTTGTATGCCAGTGTTGTTGTAGTGTTTTCAAAGCAGTGCTACAGATGATCTAGGCCATCAATTTTTGATCTAATAGTCGATGAATAAATGCTAAAGTTGCAGTCCTCACATAAACTAGTATAGTGCCCTGTCTTCCGGTTTCCTTTTCCCAGCACGTAATATATGTTATTTTCCTTTTCCCAGCACGTAATATATGGTATTTTCCTTTTCTAGAACGTTTGTTTCCTTTTTCTTAATTCCAGGATATTTGTTTCCTTTTCCTTGAGATGATCTTTGGAGGTGGGGAGATCTCATTGTGAGCCACGGGGATGAGTTAGACACATTAAATAATGGCCATCGGATGTGGGTGAGTAAAGGCGAGGAAAGATCGAGAGGTTAATTTTGATGGAGGCAAGTTTCGGGACGTTTATTTGGGTGCATAAAGGTTGGGTCATCTCTAGTGGGGTGCATTATTTGGGGTGGACGTAGAAAAGAATGCTTAGGTGCATTATAAAGGGGTATAGATACATTGGATCTATTTCCGAATCGGGCTTAGCATAATAGGTTAATCTTGTGTAATGTTTGTTATAAATAATTAAGGAATTGTTAATTTGAGGGCGCCGTCTCTTTATGAGAAAGAGATCAAATGCAATCATAGGACTGCAACTTTAAGCAGTTGTGCGTGGATCGTTGGATCTGATCCAGATTTTCTGATAATACTGTTCAAAAACGCTTTGTCGATTTTGTCACGTAGCAATACTGCATCAACGCACTGTTGGACGATACAAACCGTTTGTTGGCTCGATCGGACGATCCTAACCTACGGGGATTTCACAGAATTCTTATCTCCTTTGTAATAAGTGGCAGCACCTACTTACCTTCCCCTTAAAATCATTCTTGTCGTGACACGTGGCTCTATCTCCTTCATCCCTCTTTCTTGCCCCCATTTCCTTCATCTCAAACTCAAAATATATTTTGTATTTCAAATTTTTCCCTAAGTTATTTAAAACAAGTGTTTTAACCACTTTCGAAAGTTTTTTTAATCGAAACTTTTTGAGTCAAAAGTTTTTGAACTGAAAGTTTTTTAGAGTTGAAACTTTTCGGTTTGAATTATTTTTAGTCGAAACTTTTCGAGTTGAATTTTAAAATTGAAACTTTTCAAACATAAAGTTTTGGAATTGAAATTTATCGATCTGAAACTTTCTAATTTGAAAATTTTCAAGTTGAAACTTTCTGAGTTAAAAACTTTTCTAATTTGATTTTTTTTCGAGTAAAAACTTTCTAATTTGAAATTTTCTGAGTTGAAACATTCTGATTTCAAATTTTGTCAATTTATTTTTTTTCGAGTTGCATTTTTATTAGTTGAAATTTTCTATTTAAAATTTTCAAAGTTAAAATTTTCCAATTTAAAAATTTTGTGTTAGAGAGGAAGGAATATAAGTTGGGAAGTGGGTAGGATAGAGGGAGATGCAAAGATAGATGGAGAAGATGACATATGTATTATAGAAGGATATCCTTAAATTTATTAGTTTGGAGTTATTCTCAAACTAGTCATACTCAAATAATTGTATAATGACATGCCAAGAGTCTTATACGATGAGATTGTGGCTACGAAAAGTATCGATTTTCTTTTGTATCGTAGAATAAAAAACACAACCAATTTGTAAAGTAATTTAATCCTTTATAAGATGAATACTATAGTATTATACTTTTTAGGTACACTCTAAGTAACATTGTTTACAAATCATACAGGTAGAAAGGTTATACTTTGAAGATTGTGAATGTTCTTGAAGCTTTCAATATATAAACTATTGGAGTACAACGTAAAGTTGATCTTTTTACAAACACAGGAGTAAAGTGAAAAAGGTAATAAAACAATATAGAAGATTTTGCACCTATCTTCCGACAATATATTATTGTCATATCACATGTTTTGGTAGTAATAGTTTAATATCAACCAAATGTAAGTCGTCAACGCCTCAACGGTGCACCAAAAAAGATGTTTGCACTTTGCAGTGCAACTCGCGTAGTAGTTTATGTTAGGTTAATTTCAGCCTGAGTGATCAAATAGCAATGAAAAAAGCACCACCGGTTAGGTTACGCTACGCCATTGGCCAATCAGCAACGAACGACCATAACTCATGCATGCTGTGCCCCAGACAGCTCCTTTTCCCCGCATAGCCCCGGGCAATAATGGCAGGCACGATCAATCAACTCCTGTTGTTAATTACTCCCTCCATTCTCCAATACTGTATTTGATTCTATAATCAGTGAGGTGATTTTTTACTATTCTTTATTCTATATTACTCCAATACTCCTATTTAGTAGTTTTTCATACCGTTTTTTACCATAGACTGGTATAGTGTCCTGTCTTCCGGTTTCCTTTTCTCATCACGTAATATATGAGATTTTCCTTTTCTAGAACGTTTGTTTCCTTTTCCTTAATTACAGGATATTTGTTTCCTTTTCCTTGAGATGATGCTGGAGATGGGGGGAGATCTGTTGTGGGCCACAGGGATGAGTTAGACACATTAAACAATGGCCATCGGATGTGGGTGAGTAAAGCTGAGGAAAGATCTGAGAGGTTAATTTTGATGGAGGCAAGTTTCTGGGGACGTTTCGCTGGGTGCATGAAGGTTGGGCCATCTCTAGTGGGGTGTATTATTTGGGGTGGACGTAGAAAAGAATGCTTAGGTGCATTATAAAGGGGTATAGATAGATTAAAACATGCCATCCAATAATATATATAAAAAAAGTAATACAATCTTTATAGGTACTATTATAGTACCCGTGCTAACGCTACAACGGTAGTACACCCGCTTATCAATTAAATAAGATGATAAGTATGAATATAACAATAAATAATCACAGTGCCCGTATGCGAGTATAAAAATGAAGATATAACACTCAATAATATTTTTCGCTAAACGTTTTCCGTATGCTCTTAAGACTTGTTCTTATGTCTTAAGGGATGTTTTCTGCGTACTTATTCCACTTGTATTTTAGTATTTCAATTAAGAAACACTTCCTGAGGATAGGTGAACCCTGTAAGTACATTGTAGAGCATCATCGGTATAGACCTACTTTATAACCTTATAAAAAGTGATTAATAAAATAGAGAGTACCGACGATGCAGATCCGTGCATTAAACTGTTGACCATTCCAGATGTACATGAAGTTCATGACCAAATAACATGTCAAGTTCCTGCACAACATTGGCACATATCGATCATCAGTTCATGAGATAGCAAGCACTTGAGGCTAAGTTGGACTTAGACAGTTCTGTATGTACCTTTGTCCAGGCATGAAAGAGCCGACGTCGCCGTCGCCGATTGTCGTCACCGTCATTGTCGCCCGCGCGCTGCGTATGTATGTCGCGCGTCGCCGCCACCGCCGCCGCAGTAAAAGCCTCGCGGCCTTGCCGAACGGCGGGAGGTATGGCACCTCCGTCCCGGCGTTTAGGCGTTCTTTAGTTAGGAATTCCCGGGACCTGTGCAAGGAACACGGGAAAGGAAGGCATGGATTCAGTTTGTGTTTTTTTAGAGGATTCTGGTGCATATAAGATCATGCAAGAAAAAAGGATGTGAAGATACGAGTGTCTTTTTAAGCGCAGGCAGCAACTTTATCTTGTGATCATATTGTACGTACTACATATTTGGAAGGAGAGCGAATCAAATAAGAAAATAAACAGGGAGGATCCGCATGCAAGGAAACCAGACTTGAATTTTTATCGTCTCCGCCAAATCAGACGTACTACATATTTGGAAGGAGAGCGAATCAAACAAGAAAATAAACAGGAGGATCCGCATGCAAGGAAACCGGACTTGAATTTTTATCATCTCCGCCAAAGCAGACGTACTACATATTTGGAAGAAGAGCGAATCAAACAAGGAAATAAACAGGGAGGATCCGCATGCAAGGAAATCAGACTTGAATTTTTTACTGTCCTAGCCTCGTGATCGTATTTTTTTATAATATGACCCTTCTTGAGAATTTTTTACGGATCTAGCCCCATAGAGCCTAATTTCAGCGCACGGAGAGTGCTGAATTTTTTTTCTTCACTTTTTATCCACGGAACTAGCAGTCTGTGAGTGCTTCTTAATTTTTTCTCGCGGAACGGCCGGCGAGCGCTGTTTATTTTTTATCTTTTTCACTGCGGATCCAGTGGTCGGCGATCATAGTTTATTTTTCTATATTTTCCCGGAATTATTCTGTGGACGAGCATTGCTTTAATATTTTTTCCATTTTTTCTCCCACGCTTGAATTTTTCAACGGCCACCGAACATTTATTTTTTTCCAAAATTATCAAGCGGACGGGCACTAATTGATTGTTTTTTTATTATTTTTCGAGAATTTTTTACTGTATTGGCATCATCGTTATAATTTTTTCCAAATCAGACTCTCGCGGTGATGAATTTGCGATTGTAGCCTCGAAACAGAAAAATTCAGCGGAGCGGTGGCGCGATATTATTTACCAGCACCCAAGCTCGAATTTTTTACTATATTAGTATCGTCATTATAATTTTTTCTGAATCAAGCCCTCGCGGCGATGAATTTGCGATTATATCATCGAGACAGAAAAAATCAGCGGAGAGGTGCTAGAATTATTTTTTCCGCGGTCGAGAAGCACTGTAATTTTTTTCCCATGCCCGAAATTATCCAGCGGCCAGGCAGAGCTTGGTTTTTTTTCGTGCCTGAAATTACCCACCGCCCGCTGGATAATTTCGGACGTGGGAAAAAAATTCAAGCACATTTCCGTTGAATTTTTTCAGCTCGAGGCTATAATCGCAAATTCATCGCCGCGAGAGCCTGATTCGGAAAAAATTATAACGATGATGCCAATACAGTAAAAAAATTCGAGCCCAGGCGCCGGTAAATAATACCGTCTTTCGGTTTCCTTTTCCCAGCATGTAATGTATGGTCATTTCCTTTTCTAGGACGTTTGTTTCCTTTTTCTTGATTTCAGGACGTTTGTTTCCTTTTCCTTGATGATGCTAGAGGTTTGTTGTGGGCCACAGGGATGATTAGACACACCAAACAATGGCCATCGGATGTGGGTGAGTAAAGCTGATGAAAGATCTGAGAGGTTAGTTTTGATGGAGGCAAGTTTCTGAAAACGTTTCGCTGGGTGCACGAATGTTAAGCCATCTCTAGTGGGATGAACTATTTAAGGTGGACGTAGAAAAGAATACTTATGTGTATTATAAAGGAGTATAGATGACTTAGTAGAATTATAAAAACCACATTTATTCATGAAGCTCCCTCGTACGCACGCATCGGGTGCATTAGAAAAGCGCAACGCAACCCCTAATCAATCGCAAATCAACCCAGTACAGTGTATGTACTTGGCCACCACGCTGGTACTAGCACTAGCTACAGCTTGCACTAGAGATGGCCAAACGGTCGTCTGGCACGGCACAGCCCGTTTAGGTCCGACTTGTAAACGGACCGTGTCGTGCCGGCCCACATGCCGGGGTAGCGGCCCAGGCACGGTCTGTTGGCCTCTCGGGCCGGGCCGTGCTGGCCCGGTCCTTCGCGGGTCTAACGGGCCGGGTCGGTCCGGTATCCCGTTAGCGTCAATTTTTTTAAAAAAAAACCAAAAAAATTAGAAAATAGGAAAAATATGAAAAAATGAAGAAAAATAAGTAAAAATAGGAAAAATTTAGAATAATTAGAAAAACTTGAAGTATGTAAATTTTTTTCCGATTTTTTTTGAATTTTTTAATACTCCAACAGTTATAAAACGAATATTGTTCAAACTAAACGGGCTAAACGGGCGTCTTGTGCGCAAGACGACCGTTTATAATCGAGCAGCCGGGCACGGACCGAGCCTCGATGGCGTGCCTCGGGCCGACCCATTAGGCACGGCCCATTTGGCCATCTCTAGCTTGCACCGTGCTGCGCCACAGCTGGAGGGAGACGGGAGCGAAAGGTCAAACCGCACCGCGCCACGCCGTGTGGAGCATGCGTGCGCGCGCCGGCGCGCTGATGGCCGCGGAGTGTAGGACAGTAGGAGTATCTCCATTTCACCGCGCGCGGTCGCGACTCGCGAGTCCTACGCGTAAACCACCCAAAAATACGCAGAGCGAGTCCATGCACAAGACGCACGAGCGTGAGCGTGTTGGTCGGTAAGATGGGATCCAGATAGAGGTGCACGTCGTGTCAGGCCGGGTTGGGCCAACATGGCACAGGTTTATTGGACCGCGTGCCTATGCCGTATCGTGTTACTATGGTTCGGTCGGTCCAGCTCGTCTTCGGTGAGCCTAATCATAATCTATTTACGATTTGTGTCGTGCCAATCTAGACTCGGCCATCTGCACTATTGCGATAAGAGGAAAGAAGCTGGAAACGTACAGAGCTAAGTTAATGGACACAAATATTGAGAAAAAAGAACTAAATTTTATCTCTCTCTCTTCCTCCCCCATCTCTTTCCCTTTCTCTCTTTCCACGTGTATCGATCTCTTGATCTCTCCATACATGGCCGACTGCCTCCCTCTCCCTCTCTCATTGTCTCTCAATCTCTCAGTCTCTCTCGTTTGCTCTCTCTCTCTCAATATATCTCGCTCTCCCTCGTCCTATCTCTGTTAGACTCTCTCGCACTCCTCCCCGGCTCGCCTCCTCGCCCCCCTCCACCTCTCCACTTCCCTCCAGTTCGCTCTGCCTCCCTCTGGCTCGCCTTTCACTGTCACTGCCTCTCCCCCTCTGATGTGGCTCCTTGGGTTCCAATCTTTCAAACAGAAGGATATTTACGATTTGTGAAGACGACCCTCACGAGAACAAGCGAGAACAAGATAAAAAGCAATATGAATATTGCATATATCAAGTATTGCCATGGAAGAGTTGAGGCCGGCAATCACATTTGTTGATCTAGTTAACTCAAGAACACACAACGAAGTTTCACAATGGAAAACTAGTCTGAACAAACCTACCTTATAATGACATAATACCTAGATATTTAAAGGGGTTACAAATAGACTCCTCTAAACTTACGACCGAAGAGATTTGTTGTTATCCCAATAGGACTATCAGTCATATAATTCAAAGACTTTGTATAAGGAAAACAAATCCTCACAAAAGTGAAATAAATTATATTCGGTTGAAGAGATTTGTGGCCATCCCAAGAGTCCTTTTAACGTAGGAAAATATAACTCTATCCAAACTGGTCGGCACTGGTCACAGATTGGTCAGCGTGGATCATTGACTGATCGACATTGGTCACAGACTGGTTGCGGTTGGGTCGCTGACTGGTTGGTTGATTGTTGCTTCTGGTCGGAGATGGATAATTGTTGGTCGGTGTTTGTTTGGATTTGTTACGGTAGTAGTGTTGCTCCTCTCTCCATGGTTCCAGAGTAGAATAATATCACATGGCTTAGATAGCAATCCATCATCAATAGAAAAATTATAAACTCCTAGAAACGAGCTCACCTGATAATTCAACTATCGTGCACGTGTCCTCGTCATAAATCCTTGCCTAGCCTATTGTGGAGGAGTGTTGTGTGTATCAAGGAAGTTGAAGTGATGCCCTCATCACCCTCTCCCTCCAGCCCCGACTGATCCCCTTAATACCCTCGTCTTTTCTTCTTCTTTCCTTTTTATTTTTTTTCCCTTTTCCCTTTTTCCTTTCTCTTCTTTCTTTCTTTCTTTCTTTTCTTATATGCATTCTCCTTTTCAATTCTCCCCGTTCCCCTCACCCTCCCTTAGTCCGTTTGTTGCCCAGGCTCCCTCCCTCTCCTGCTCCCCCGACAGCCCTCTACCAACCCCCACACCTCTTCCTTCCTCTCTCTCTCTCTTGGCTCCCCCTCCCGGCATCCTTCGCCCCCGACGACCGACGTCCACCTCTCGGCCCCTATCTGACTCCCCTGTGACCTCCACCTGATCCCCTTCCCCCTCTAGCGTGGCGTGGGCGCATGTACCTCTCCTCTCCCCCATCTCCCAGTCGCGGTCTGCGGCGGATCCATAGTGTCATCGAGCCGGGACACGCCGCTGTGCCTGTCGCATGCCGTGTCGACTCGAGCACGGCCCACATCGTCGTGTCGGGCTATGCTGCCCATCGTGCCCGACACGGTTCATTCGTCTTGGTGCTAGGCCGGGTTTTGGGTTAGGCCGTGTCTACCATTTCACGGACCGTCACCCCGGTGCCCACCTTTAGATCCGGATACTTCGTGCCTCATCAACGTGCACTAACGGATCTGAACGCCCAATCTATCTACCAAGTAGCAGTACTTGTGCACTTGTGTCGTGTTTGAGCTAGCTGCAGAGACCTGACTCGTTAGGTCCGGACTGTTTCCTCCCGGGCGGTGTATGGGCGCAATTATTCGAGACCCATGCATGCAAGCGCAGCCATAGGCGTACCTGTCTGGGCACTGTGCCGTGCACAACCCGTTCGGTCGTTCCATCGGGTGGGAAACGTTATTCGTTTCTAGAAATGCATGCTTATAGATCGAGAGGGCAAAACTCCGGAACAGTGACAGGAAAAGGCACGTACGCGCGCCGCGCGCGAAGGAAAAAAATACGCGCTCGCGCTACCTGCGTCGCGTCACTGGCGAGGCCGGGGCTGAGGTAGGCGCGTCACGGCCCGGCCGGGGAGCTGGCGCGCGTGAAAGGCGAGGGCGAGGGCGAGGGCGACAGCGGCATAAATGGGTTGCACCGGTATGGAGTAGTACGTTGACCACTTGAATGATGGATGGGTGACCGAGGTGAAAGCTTAGCTCTAGCTGGCCCGGTTCGTCCATCGCGCGGGGGTGATTGGAATGTTGGAGTGAACTCGTGTGCGGCGGCTTAACTGCGATCGCGATAGGATGGCCCCGTGCCCGTGCCCGTGATCGACTTTTGGGAGGCTGCAACGCGCGCTTTGGTTTCACGTGTATATCTCCCGTCTTCGTGTTTCATGTGATTGGTTAAGCGAAATAGTCGTAAGAGTGTTCGCTTGTTAAGCACTGTGATTATCTGATTTTATTGTTCTGTCTGTAAAAAAAAAATCCGATTTTGTTAAGAGGGAGAAAAAAACGATTTGTGCGCTGTTTCTGGAGCAGGCCGCAGTACGTGTTTGCTTGTAAACGCATGGTCAAACTCAAAAGACAACAGGAATGCAGGGCCTGGGAGAGTAATGGTAATTGTATGGGTGATACTAGCGTCCGGACGTTCGATTGCTGTTCATTTTATCGGACACTCGCTGTAATATTTTTTTTCAACGTCTGCAATATTTTGTTTCGCGCGTACATTTCTACTGTTATCGAAGGAAAAATATTTCACACGTAGGAAAAAATATTTTACGTGTAGGAAAAAATATTACAAGTGTTCGAAAAAATCAGACGCTCGATCACAAGTCAGTAGGTAATTGTATTTTTGCAGCTTTCAATTCTGAGCCTACCGGCCGGAGCAAGTAATGGCCCAACCAGCATACACACTTAAAGAGTTGCTTTAAAAACGTGGCCCAATTCAAGGGAGCCCAAAGACCCAGCCCAGTTAATTTTTCGAATCCATCAGCCCCGTCCGTGAGATAAATCAGCTACAAGCACGAATTGTAACGCACTCTGGCCGGCGCCGCACCGCAAGCTCACGTCCTCCATAAACCCTTCTCCACTCCTCACCTCCAAAACCTTCCGCCGTCGCCGTCGCCAGCTCCAGCGCCCTCGCCGTCGCCAGCTCCAGCGCCCTCGCCGTCGACCGCCCAACTCCCGCCCCCGAGCTTTGCAGCTGCCCTTGCGGATCCAACATGGGGTAATAGAACATTCTGCATTATCGATCTGATCGCCTAGAATTTCCGCTATTCCGTTCCGATTTTGCTGCTTCTTCAGATCTATTAATGTCAATGTTCCAATCCCTTCACCTTACGATGCGCTTTGGTATCTCTAGTTAGTTGTTGATTCTAGAGCCTTTATCTGATACAGTTTTGAAATTTTTAAGTGAATTAACAACAGTAGTAGTTTGATGTATTGCTTGGTAGGTGTTTCTGAAAAAATGTATTGCTTGATAGTGTCCGTGAATTGGTACCTTATTAGTTGCATGATTTGTACCTGAGCTGATTAAGTGACGTGCTTTATTCAAATCGCATGTCTTGCAATAAAAATCCGCTGTGGTTTAAGTTGTGATTTGCAAATCATCGAATTAGCTTAAAAGGGGGCCGGTCTTCACTAGTAATGTTCGAACCCTGGATGGCCTTTGTACTTCTGTGTATGATTCTACGCCGAGGTATGAACTGTAGTTAAATAGATGGTAGTGCAGTCTGAAATGCTCTTTAGTTGGCTTGAGCAAACTATCCACGTCTAATTCGAAGTTGCTTGAACTGTGCAACCTCTTATCAGACATTGTTTGCATTTTCACTTGGCAACTAGACTTTGAAGTGGCACATCCTCATTTCTAATATAGTCATATTAGTGTGGCTCTGAAGCTCATTTAGATACAAATATATGACAAACAGTCAGTCTGTTGAATTCTACATGTGGTATCTCATCTGGATGTTAGTTGTGCACAACGTTTTATTTTCATGGCCACATTAGCTTCTTTGACGACGTCCTAAAAATCTATAATTTTTTCTTTATTCATTTGTTCCAAATATGGTTTGGTTTATCATGAGCTTTTACCCTTCCTATTGATGGATTGGAATAAAATATTTTGGTCTTGGGGCCTTTGTGATTGAAGCTTCAGCTTCTTGGCCAAGTAAGCCAAAGTGGGAAGCTTATTCCAAAGTGGAAGTCTTAGCTGATTTATGGAGCTCAGGTGTTAAGCAATGATAGTTCATAGGATTTAAAATGGTTTGTTAAAGAAGCTTCCTGAAGCTAAATTTGTACTTGCATTTGTTCATTTGTGAAGTGCTGGAAGTTAAGTTGGAGGAAACAGGTAGTACTACTTGGTACTCGGTAGGTGTTCTGTTTTTATGTTGTCTCTTTTGGAAATTCTGCTTTTATCAACTTCTTTGCTCAAGGCCTGCCTGAAATGCTTTTCTTTGAGATGCAATTAATTTGCTTGTCTTGTACTCCTATTTGAAATCACATTCATTTCCTGTTTTTGTCTAGTTGATTGGAGTAATATGTCTACAATACTGTAATTCTTTACTTTAAAATGAAAGTAATATCATTCATTTACTGTACTTCTATGATTACATTTATATCGTGATATATTTTTTTGTAAACGTTAGAGTTGGAACTTGATATTCTACACTTGGTGTTCGCACTCATTTCTTGAATGCTAATGTTTGTAATGGTATTGCAGTAAGACACGTGGTATGGGAGCCGGGCGCAAGCTCAAGACACACAGAAGGAACCAGAGGTGGGCCGACAAAGCCTACAAGAAGAGTCATCTTGGGAACGAGTGGAAGAAACCCTTTGCTGGTTCATCCCACGCAAAGGGGATTGTCCTTGAAAAGATGTAAGTTCAATAAATAACGAATGCTCGATTCTTCTGAAGAATACTTAATGCTTGACATGCACTACTTCAATTGCAGCGGCATTGAGGCTAAGCAGCCAAACTCTGCTATCCGTAAGTGTGCTCGTGTCCAGCTGGTGAAGAATGGAAAGAAGATTGCTGCCTTTGTGCCAAATGACGGTTGCCTGAACTACATTGAAGAAAATGTAGGTGTTATGTTTGCCTTACATAACAGCACTGTTGCCTGTAGGCGATCATGCTGATCCTCCTGCTATCCTGCTAAAATTGCCCATTCTGAAATTTGAATGTGTAGGACGAGGTGCTTATCGCCGGGTTTGGTCGGAAGGGACATGCCGTGGGAGATATTCCTGGTGTCCGGTTCAAGGTGGTGAAGGTCTCTGGTGTGTCCCTCCTTGCCCTCTTCAAGGAAAAGAAGGAGAAGCCCAGATCTTAAAACCAGCTCACTTCACTACAAGCAGCAGGACGGCAGCTATAGAGTACTTTTAGCCGGTTACTCTTAATGTTGTTCGGTCTGTGGTGCACCGGGGATCTATCTCTATCTGAACTCATGTTGAAATGAACATATCAGCTACCTGCCTGTGCTTAAGTTTTGTTGAGAAAACATGATCTGAATTTAAATTCTACTATAGAACTGCTAGTGGGTTTGTTATCTCGTTGCGATATCAATGGTTGTCTAACTGCATCATACGAGTATGTATGGTTCTGAATCTCTATTGTGACTGATTTTCGTAATCACCAGTTTATGTGTAGTTTTCATAACTGCATGGTCCTATAACACTGCCTTGCCCACTGGTAATCTCGTATCTGTGAACTGACATATCGATTAGAGGCGGCGTTCATCGAGGCCGTTGACGGCCAGATCCGATGGCAGAAAATGCGTGCGGTGGTCCGCGTCCAAGTCGCAAACTCTGAACTGCGGGAGCCATCGGTGCGGCCCAGTTTGAAAAGCGCGATCTGAGATGGTCCGGCCGGCCCAGGAGTCCAGGACCAGGCTAAGCATACATAACCCTATCGGCGCCAGGTCAGCAGCCTACACGGACCCGCCCCAATAGGGCCGTAGCTCTCCGACCACCCCTGCATACCCCCACCCATGTCTAGGTGGGTCCCGCAGCCAGCCTCACGACTCTGGTCCACACGTCAGATTCTTACCTCAGACCCGCGGGGTCGCGACCAAACAAATCCTTTTACCCCGGCTCGGTGTAATAAACCGAATCCAATTGTCGCGTTCGACTCGACAACGGCTGCAGCTCTGCCCCCTCTCCGGCTCTCCCCTCCTCCGCCGCTGTCCGTGCTGCCTCCGAGCCCACCAACCGTCGCCGCCGGTACGCCTCGCCGCCTGGCCATTCTGTCGTATGGAGATGGCCCCCACCCCCACTCCCGCCTCATCCAACCCGACAACCGTGGAGGACATCTTCAAGGACTTCTCATCCCGTCGCGCCGCTCTCGTCCGCGCCCTCACCTCCGGTAAGTAACCAACCACACCCCTCGCCTTGCCTCTCGAAGTAACGCACTGACCCTCGTGTATATCTAACGCTGCGCTCGCGTCTCCTGTCGCCGTGCAGATGTGGACGAGTTCTACGGCTTCTGCGACCCAGGTGAGTGAGATCGATACGCGGCGAGCTGTTCCTGGGTGTGTGGAATGGTGGATCCAGGTGGGGATTGACTGGATCGGTAATTGTTTCGGGTGCAGATAAGGAGAATTTGTGCCTGTACGGCCACGCCAACGGGAGCTGGGAGGTGGCGCTGCCGACGGAGGAGGTGCCGCCGGAGCTGCCCGAGCCGGCGCTGGGCATCAACTTCGCGCGAGACGGCATGAACCGCCGCGACTGGCTCTCCCTCGTCGCCGTCCACTCCGACTCGTGGCTTATATCCGTCGCCTTCTTCTTTGGCGCACGACTCAACGGCAGCGAACGGTACTAATGCTGTTCTTCCGCCACTATGTATACATTCTGCATTCGATTGGTTGGTTGGGGCCATTGTTGATCAATAAAAAGCTGTCAGTTTTTGTTGGTTTAAATTTTGATGTGTCCTTTTTTTTTCTTCCTCGCAGAGAGTTTAGGGAAGTTCAAATTTGGCCTTTTTGGTGGAGTAGTTCGCTTGATTGTTAGGTCACTGGGGATGCGCGTGATCGAATTTATGGTCTATTTATTTTGTTTCGCTTGGTGCATGTGCACATGTTTCTTGTGTTCTCCTTTTTGTTTCCTTTCTTTGCTTCGAGTGAATCGGAGGTCATGCCTTGTGAATGTGTTTGCTTTTATTGGCCTTCCTGTGCGTTTTTTTTTCTCTTCTTTTTCTTGCCTCTTGTTTGTGTCGATCTTTCACGTTTGATGATGATATAATTTGTAGGGTTCATGGTAGATATTGTGAAGATATATTAGGTCCATCGGCTCATTATGAAGGCAACTGTTCCTTCACTCTTTTTCAGGAATCATGTAAACAAGTGGAGGATGTACATTTTCCACTGCCTTTAAGAATTTTAATGCCTATCCCATTTAAATTTCTGTTGTGAAGAACTATGCTACAACTTAGTTTAATGAGTTGCAGAGCTTAGCTATGTGGAACTAAAAATTAAAAGGAAGAGGCTCATCCTATCCGTCGAAGGGGCAGATTTGCACTGGTTTCGCTAGTTTGGATGGAAAGTGAACGGTTAAAGGTTTTTACGTACTCAGGCCATAAGTTTAGAGGGTAGAGTGAACTTCTTCCAAATTAATATGGCATCTACAAGTCAGAAGGTATTGATTTCAGGTTCATTCATCTCTGAAATTTTCTGCCATGTTTATTGCAGTAATTTATTTCGGTAGATGCCTTCGTCCTGGTTCCGTTTGATATAATGTTTATTGAATGCCCCCCTAGAAAACATATTGTAGACCATAAACTACACCCTGATCGAATGCTGCAAGTAGGACTCTGCAGCATTATTCTAGGGGTTTTGCACTAGCGGCCTGAATGACCAAAATTATTCTTGGATTCTTAGTAGCCTTGAATTGATGATTTTGGTCATGATGTTAATGGCATCTGTTACCAGAAGCTTTACAGTAAAGGTGGAGTTTAGCACATGATGACATTCCAAATAGAAATACTTCCATCTACTTTCTCGTGCATTTGCACTGAAGTTGAATTTTTTGACCAAGGTGAACAAAAACATAGCAAAAGGAATCCTTGATGCTTGCAGTTGTTGGAGAGGGCTACAATGGTACTTCTTTAGTACTTGCCGGTTCACTCTTTTGTTGTAGGTCTCTCTAGAAATAATTTTAGCCAACTGTAATGGCAAGAAACTATATGCAGAATTTAGTGCGCTCGAATTTAAATTCTCTGCTTGGGATGTTGTTGCCAATTCCATATGAATGTAGTAATCAGCTGGGATGTCGAAAATACATAAATAAGAGGATTAAGCAACATGGTGTGCTTAAATTTCATTTTTCTATGTTGGCATATAGCTTTCCTTAGTGTACCACTTATCTCTTCTGACATTTTCATGTGCAGTATATTAATTCTTTTCTTTTCTCTTGATACACTGAATGACAACTAGGTAGTTTGATATTTTGCAGAGGGAGCTAGTCTAGCTTAGTACGCGAAATCCTTTTGGCCTAATGCCCATTGTTGTATGTCTTGTCCCAGCATGCTGGCAAAGCCATAATTCCAGAATCTTACAATTTTTCTCATTGACATATTTATTTATTGTGTGCTCCTTGCGGTTCTTTTTGTTACAGTTTTTTCCTCTCACAAGAACTACACTGAGAATTTGCTGCCTAAGTAGTTCTCTGTATGCCATGTGCAGCTTCGGCTTTAAGCAGTTCACTATGGATCACTTTCTATTTCCAGAACTTCTTTCCAATTTTTGAGTGTGTGTAGGTTCGTTCTATCTTGTCGATACTGAGGCATAAAATTTCTCATAATATCTTCTATTGGGGAAAAACATTGGGACTGCAATATTCTTTATTTATGCCATTTTATTGTGTTTAGAATATTACTTTGACTAGGGTATTTTTCACATGAATATCCATATATTCTTTTCAAGTTTGTGTGAAAGCTTTAGGCTTCAGCTGTTACTGATTGCACAAGAGAAAATGTTTTGATGCACTTGAGGATTCTGTTGTTGAGTTCTTCTCTTTTAAAGAAAGTGTTCTGTCAATTACTTCTTACAATGTGTGGTTTCAAGGTTGTGTGAAAGCTTTAGCTGCAGCCTGTTGCTGATCCAACGATTTTATTCTTGTCTCAGGAAGCGCCTATTCAGCATGATCAACGATCTGCCAACTGTCTTTGAAACTTTGGTTGGCAGGAAGCACGGCAGAGATAGGTCTGGCGTTGATAGCAGTGGCAAATCCAGAAACTCGTCAAAGGTGCCTGCCTTGTTCAAAAATTAGAAGCTGAAAAATCCAGGTATTTATCTTCAAACTTATGCAGACTGAGTTCCAACTTTCATATACAGAGAACAAACGAGGGTCAGGCAAAGAACTCCTGGGCAGTTTCCGAAGAATATGACGAGGGCAATGAAGAGCATAGCGAAACCTTTTGCGGAACTTGTGGCGATCGTTACAATGCGAACGAGTTCTGGATTGGCTGCGACATCTGCGAGCGGTGGTTCCACGGCAAATGTGCGAGGATAACCCCGGCTAAAGCGGAACACATGAAGCACTACAAGTGCCCTGACTGCAGCTCCAAGAAAATCAGACAGTAGGTTATGGCCTGCACCCCTCGCTAACTCCTCTGATCAAACGATACTCCGTCTTGCGGTCCAAGGTCGCAGATTAGCATATGTGAAATTTTACGGTGCATTATATTGGTAGTATATAGTGTATAGTAGAAATCAGATCTAACTGTTGATTTGTTAAGATATTTTTACTACTCTACTGATAGAGGAAATATAAATAAATACTAACTAATCTAATCTATTAGATCAAAAAGAATGAACGGTTCATATTGAATTTAGTATAGCGTGAAGGAGCTCGTGCCTGCTCCTTAAACTATGGACATTTTCGATGCAGCATGTACCGATGATTGATTTATGCCTTCGTAGGTGGTCTGCTTGTATGTTTGCATGTAATCTTGTTAATTTCTAGACTCATGGTATCTCCATAGTTTCATTAGTCTCCTGCCCCAATGTATTATCGGTACGACAATCTAACATGAGTAGTACCCTAAACATACGAGTGCTCGCAGCTCGCTACGACGATCTCACATCTTAAAATGCAACCTGAACTGGAGCATCCACAACCATAGCGTCTGCACCTGTCCATTAGGACCTAGGATAGGCTAGTAGATGAGCAATCAACCGTTATTACACAATCATACTAGTAAGGTCTAAGTAGAACTAATACATGAACTAGCCTTAAGACATGGTCACCAAATATTAATGCGGAAATTAAACATTAGATGAACTAACCCGACACGGATGAAGATGATGCCATTAGGATTTGTCGGTGTGGTTGATTCGGGTAGAAGCAGCAAAGCGCGATGATGAAATCGGGCACCGATCTCGGTGATGGATGCATTCTTCGTTGGCCTTGCGCTGTAAACCAGATCGGATGGATGATTTTCGGGATTAAGCAAACCCGTGATTTTCTTACTTGCGTACATCCGAGTGCCGGCTTCTCTCTCTTTATTTGCCAACGGGACCGAACCAACTAATTTTTGGTAAGCTCCCGATCAGAGCGCATGATCTGTGAAAATAATCCCTGAATTTCGGTCTTTCCATTTTAACCGAAGATCATAACTAACACAAATCCCTCAAGAAGGCAGATCTAATCCAATCATCAGGAGTTGATGTATCCTCTCCTCTGCTCTTGACGCTTTCTACCGAGTTCTTGATGATTTTCTCCATGGGATTGAACTGCAAACCCAGCGCAATCAGCTTCCTCGACGGTGCTTCCGCTCTCACCAGACCAGGCTGCGTATCCTTGGGAAATCTGCAGGCAAAGCAAGAACAAGCGAAGGATTAGCACCGTGAAAATTTGCTCGGAGACTGACCACCGTAACAATCCATATGGCAGTATCCTCATCATGTAAATGTGTGTGGTTTGATCGATCGCCTACTTTGCCAATTTGTAGTTGGGATAGAGCTCGGCAACTTTGGATGCGAAATCACTCCAGTGAGCAATGGATTCCACGCAGAGGTGGCAGGGTTCACAATTTCGTTTTGAAGCCGAAAACCGCTAGTCCGGTAGTAGTGGTTTTCGCGAGAAACCGCTCGAAAACCGTGAAAAACCGAACGGTTTGCAAATTTAAAAAAATTAAATTCTGATCAAACCTACGCGTTTCGCAAAAAACCGACCGACCAATTAGATGTTATTATAAAACGGGTTTTTAGCGAAAATCTTGGTTTTTCAACGGTTTTCGAGCGGTTTTTAACGTATAAATATTTTCAATTTTTTTTTAAATTAGAGCGGTTTTGGATCTCGAGCCGCAGCGGTACGCTCGAAAAGCGCGGTTTTCGAACGGGTTTTCGCAGTTTTGTGAACCTGCTCCAGTTGCTGATGGGTTCTCATACTGCAGAATGAGGGCCAATGCGATGTCTTCCACATAGACTGGCCCCATGTAAAAAACTGCATACTCCTCTGTGCAGCCTGCGTGGGCAGAAAAATGAGTTTAGGTTAGGTGTTTCCTTGTCATAGCAACCACACACTCGACCAAAACAGGAAAGTCTCCTGAATAGTACAGGAATGTAATTTTTCATTGCTGCAGTGTCAGTGTCAATGCAACGCACGATCATTTTTCAACCAATGATTTTTTTTCAAGAACACACAAAAAGGTTTGCGTGTTGCATTAATAGATAGAGAAGAAAAACAACCGGTCTAGAGAGAAACTACAACCAACAAACACCACGTGCTACAGATTCAACATCAAGTGCCGAAGAAAGATGAAAAACAAGAGCAGCCTATCTCTCTCACAGCACCAACATACTGCCAAGTGCCAACAAACCAATGAATTTTGATCGCACCCGAACTGAAAGTGGCATTGTTTATGTGAAGTATGGAGCAGAAAAGGGTTCAGACATGAGAAAACAAGCAGTTTTACTCTCTAATACTGCAGGATATTCAGTACAGCGTGATTAGCTTCATTTCATCCAATTCTCCTACAGTATTAGTGGTCAGTACTCAGCTGGTAATCCATTTGAATGTTGAAGGTACCATCAGAGGATAAAATGTGTTGTTTAGTTTGTGCAAGTACATGAATCACAGAGGAAGGGTTGCTCCAGCTTCACTCTGCTACTCACCAGTTATTGTTTGGAAGCAAAATTGATAACCTATCAACAACTTACTAGAAAGGCTAATAAATGATTAGAGTACTATTCACATTTCGTCAAGGCTACATGATCAAACTATGCAATATGCGTACCTTGCAAACTTCCATGCGGCCTTCTCTGCCAAAGTTTTTGAAGCAGGGTACCAAACCTATGCAAAAGCAAATAGAACCTGAGATAACTGTGAAGCTGAGTATAAAACGGAAGCCCTGTAGAAGTTGCATCTCTGAAATTCTGCAACCTTTTTCCATGTTACCCTCTACTGCATTTTTTTGTTCCTATTGGTCCAGTTAGTAGAATCAAATGCAGAAAACTAGATCATTCTGTCATATGCACAATGGAACTAAGCTCCTACCATATCTAGAAAAATAACTCAGCCATAGATAACTACATTTCAGACAATTTTTTCCTGTCTAGTTAGTAACTGCATTTTCCCCAAGCGGATCATATCATCACATCCATAATAAACCTAGATTGTTCTACCTTGCACTTATAGTAAGTTGTTCTAAAATTCTACCCAAAAAGGTAACGCAAACTATGATCATTCAGATGCAAACCTGCCAAGAGCACAGGCATCATCATCATTTGCACACTGTCCTGCTGAATCCCAAGCAAACGAAAGAAGTATGGAGATGCTAAAGCAAGATTGGCAAAGAGGTCGACTCACCCCGTTCTTCTCGCTGTAGCCGATGTTGGTCCAGCAGCGCTCATCGCTGACCTCGCCGGCCGGCCAACCCGGACTGGGCACGATGGCGGAGATGGACGAGGTGACCACCACCCGCCGCACTCCCCCGGCGTCCTTGGACGTGCACAGCACGTTCAGCGTCCCCTCCACCGCCAGCACCATCAGCTGCCTCTGCAACTACAAAACGACATAGACCCGCACGCGCACGTGGCCGGGTGGGTCCGCGGGTGAGCCGAGAGGACGGACAGGACAATGGCGGGTGGGGCAGCCACGCGAAGCACACAGTACCTGGGGATCGCAGACGCGGTCTACGATACAGGGGGAGGCGAGGTGGAACACGCCGGAGCAGCCCTGCGCGGTGGCGAGGTCTCACCGAAAGACGCGGAGGCGGCCCTCGCCGGCGCCGGCGGCGAGCGCGAGGAGGTGGTCCGTCTCAGCCTTGTCATCTGCACCGCCGGATGGCGATGACCTCTGCGTTGCAAGTAACGATTATATATATTCTTCTGGGCATTACATTGCAGCAAGGAATGGTGGTACCGACTGGGATTGAGGGCGGCGGCGTGGACGAAGTAGCCGCGGGCAAGGAGGCGGCGGACGCGCCACGACCCGATGAACCCGCTGGCGCCGGTGACCAGCACCGTCTCCCCCTTCCCTTCCCTTCCCCTCCTCCTCCGCTCGCCATCTCTCTCCGGTGCTCCTTTCTTGGCCTGTGTGAGCAGTGAGCTCTCGGGGTCGGAGGCGCGTGACTGACGAGTGGTGGTAGCCAGCAGAACCTGGGTTTTTATTAATGCGGTTGGTTCGCGCTTCGAACTTACCGGACAAACCAGCCATCTTTTCGGATTTTTCACAGCAGTAATCAGTCTGTTTTACCGTCCTGAGTAATTGGAGATCGATCTCCGTCTCCGTGTACTGAAGCAAATCGCCACAGTACCTGACATTGACCTCTTAATACAAATGAAGACAAGGAGATGGCACTGTACAATTCACCCCTATTATTACCGTGGTCCGTGGAAGCTATGCGTAGTTTGATCTGAATAAGAACAGGTAATTTGGGCACCAGAGAGAGAATTAAGATTAAAACAGAAATTACATCATCGGCGTACATCGTCTCTTCGAAAGAACATCAGTGATAGCGTGATACACATTGGACTCGTTCATCATTCTTAGGTACAAAAAAACTGAAACACCGTAGGTTAGTCCACAGGTTAATCTCGTTCCTCGGTCGTGCTCGCATGCAGTAGCAGGTTAGCAGCACAAGGGGAAAGGTAGTAAGTACTCCATTTGCCAGTCAAGTCAACAACTCCGTCTTCACATTTTCTGCATTAACGCTGTATCCTTTCCGCGACAACAGTTCTACGAAAAACTTCGACAGCTTGGAACTGAGAGGGGAAGGTTCATCATCTCTTGCCACCCGCTTCATCGTGCATAGCATATCGAAGTCATGCTTCAGGTGGGGTTCGACTATCTTTGCCTGAATGCACAAGACAACATTAACAATAGGTTAACCGGATAGCAGTAACTACAAAGGAAAATACCGTTTGTTTCTTGAATGTGAGATACTTGAACATTGGAAGCTGTGTTATATTTACCTTGAACTCCTCCAATGGACAGAAATCTTTGTTGCCACAGCCCTGCATTCATAGCCCACCAGGGCAACACAGTGCATTGAGGGATTTACCAATATCAAACTAGCTTACAAAAAAAAACCCATTTGTTAGGGCTCTACCAGTATGCTATAATAGTTATACACAAAAATCTTTTCATCCACTTCTACCAATGGAAGATTACAGTGTAAATTGCAATACAAATAGATGGAGGGGACTAGGTGAGTCTATAGTCTTTACTAGAAACAGGAAAAAACAATCTACACAAAAAAGAAAAAAAAAAACCACCCCCTAAAAATTCTCAACAAGAAAAATAACAACAGAGCTCTACCGGGTGTTTGACAAAGCCAAGGGCTCCGAGACACAATGTGTGGACTGAGCAGACCGATCCCGGCAATGTCAACTCGACGTGATGAGATAATATGATTTTTTTTATCCGTAGCAAAGTATGGGCATTCAAGAAGTAGCGACATCAGGCGGTGATGCAACGAGGAGGCTGCAGGATGAACCTAACCCTATAGATACATCCGAGGTGGATGTTGGGGGGTCAATGTTCTAGATGGTGGGGCTAATTGGTGGGGTGACCACAAATTTGTTGGATCGGGTTGTTCCACCGACCTACATCGAGGCCACACATCCCAAATCTGACAGCCACGAGTTTCATTTGCACTGTAAGACTAAAATGCCCTTTTGCACTAAATATATCTCAATATCTATATCTATCTTCATACTACTTAAAAATAACTTTTTGGTGATGGTGGATCATTCACCCCAACCCTATCCCCTCTCCTTCCGTCTGCCCCTCCTAAGCGGGACATGCCGATATGGAACATGCGTGACAACATGTTCCATCTCCCAACTCCCCCTTCCACCTCCCTAAAAAATCTTAACAAAAAACAGAAAAGATTATCAACAAATAAATGAAGCCTCTAAAAACTCTCTAACAAGGAAAAAAAGAAAACCTCTACCGAGCGCCGCAAAGCCGAGCGCACGAAGGCGCGACATAGTCGAGCACAGAGGCGGAACTGAGGGCATGGGCCAGGCAGGCCGATCCCAACATATCAACCCGACATGCTAAGGTAATGTGATATTTTTTATCTATCGCAATGCATTCAGTTAGTCTAGAAAGAAACCACTAGTAAACTGTGAAATGATTTACGGATTAATTTTCATCAAACTGTTTTTACTTATATGTATCTGCGATTGAGTTGATCTATTTTGATTTTTTAATATTAATTACTAGATAAAATGGACCACTCTTGAAGTTTACTAAATCTCATCGTATGGCAAAAGGCATGAAAGACGAATCCCTTTAACGGTTTAACCATTTGAGTTGTTTCACCCCATGAAATGATCAAGTACCAAAGCCAAACCTTCAACAGAGGGTTCAGAGTTGAGTCGTGAGACAGACCTAGAGGGCTCAGAGCTCTCGAGAAAAAAGGCAAGGTTCAAACAATTATCCGCAGAGACTACTATAATAAATATCAAAGTTTATACTAGCAAGAGTAGTATGTAGTTGTTTGCACCAGAATTTGACAAGTCTAGTCAAAATCGGCAAGGAAATCAAATATGCGGAAGCTAACGGACAATATAGAAGGATTTGAAGATATTTAGTAACAGCAAGATTTTTGAAGAAAAATTGTCCGAGATAAGACCAATACGGATCAGGTCTTGAAACGTGTTGTAAAAGGATACGATCGGCCGACGGGTATAATAGAAGGGCTGAAACAAGTTGCGAAAAACAACACAATCAACACACTAATCTACATTATTTTTTCCTGTCGACTAGGAGTATTTCTTGTAATTTAGCTTTTGTAATTCGTTTTCGATCAATAAAGTTGCGCATTGCCGATTGTTGATCTTCTTCAAATTACACCTCAGGTTCGATTTGTTCTGATTTTGTTGCGCATCGCCTTCTTTAGAATCGATCTAACTTTATCCTCTGATTAGCCTTAATCGGCTAATTAGACTTACCTTGTTACCTTAATTTAATCGGCTTCAAGCTGATTGAGTCTAAACCGATTGATCACTACGATTGGCTTTGAGAGAATTTCATATTTTAACGTTGTCGATTACAGGTCAAATCGACTGGTACGCTCTAAACCAGGTGTTCGTCTAGTGTGCTGTTGTTAGAAACCCTACTTCAAGTTTTTTACGCCAACAGTAGTATACTGGCTGTGACCCAACGACTGAGTAGAACAAGAAGGATAAAGTACACTAAAAATAGAAAGTTATAGTCTTACTGGCATTGAAACTGGAACTTCGTTGTGTAGAACTTGCACAAAGTACGAGTTATTTCTATCCCCAGAATTTTTGCCTGGGCATTGGTATAAAACCAACATGTTGTTACCAGCGAAAGGTGCTACAACACTGCCCTTCCAATTTCTTCTCTGTGGTGGCATAGGAGGTAGGTCCAATGGTTCTTCCCGCTGTATCTTCTCAAAATCTAGGTATGGAAATTTTCAGCAATGTCGAATAGCAATTGGTCATCTGATATATTGTTCACGGAGAATAATTATGTATCAACGGAGGAGAATAATACCCACCTGATCCGCCAAGAAAAAGACCAAGAAGACATGTGAAAGGCACAACAGTTTCTGCATGAGCAAATCGGAGCCTTGCTTTCTCATATGTACCATCAGGATGATTTTCTACAAGCGCAAGAGTTAGAATTTTAATGTAGAGTTTACACTCAATTGTTATCGCAATCTCCCTCAGTATTGATACTACATTAGCAACCGATTGAGAGCACTGTATGTTCTAGGCTTCTAGCTATTCACCCAGTAAGTTGCTATATGAAACCCGTCATGCAGTGAACATCTGGTAATCCCCAAATCATTGTGGTAAAGGCATAAAGGGCAACAGGGCAGGAAGCAGGAATTCTAACAACCAACTAATTTTGCTAAACTCGAGAAATATTTCTACCTTCTTTAGCTACAACTGCTTCTTCCATTGACTGGACAACATCCTTGAGCAATGGCAGTCCCAGCCGATAGTTAATGACTCACCATAGCCTTTTAGCACAAAACCCTCCAAATCATCTGTCCATTCTAGAAAATAGACCTGAACAAATAAATTTGTTACGAATTCATAAAGAATGTGAAGGCACACCAGTTTTTTGAAAACTTACAGCTATATAAATGTCTGTTCATACCGGTCAGATATCAAGTATGGTCATGAGGAGTAGCTCTAGAAGTAATCTAATTATCTAAGTAGATATACTTAACAGAACGTACAATACTCACACAAAAGGTGACAAGCATGAGACAAGGAGAGCTGATTACTAAACTTGAAAGAACATAAACCAAAGGTACCTATCAGAAACATGAAATAATATCTGCTAAAACACATTTTTTATGCTGCATATTGAATTTCCAGGTGGCATAGATTCCAACAGTGCCTGACTCTAAAAAACCCACTAAACCGGACAACTGCAAATACTTAGTCTGATTGAGAAATGGACCTGTCTTAATAATCTGATCATTGAATTATGTCAAACTTAGCCAACTTCATTGTCTACAACTTAGCCAACTTCATTCTCTCTCTCTACTAACTGGGGATGTAATATTTTCTGAATAGCTTGAGCTGATGGAAGTGTTATGAAATTACTAAAAGGGAACCACATGTTTCCTGAATAAATCCATATACAGATCCTAAACTTTCCAAAACGAGTAGTAGTGTGTATCCTGCGTTACTGAATGCAAAGAGGATATATTATTTTTCATACTGACAGTGGCATCTGAAAAGTCTAAGGCATTAAATTTATGCAGCATTCTGTCCATCAAGCAAAAGAAAATCCTTATAACAAAAGGTGGAACACACACACATTATCTTGATAAATGATATCAGGAAGCAATAGTTGGGTGTTAGGCGCACAACATTTTTATATTACAGAATACAGACTAGTTTGACATAGAATTGCTTGAGAAAAGCTGAAATCTGAAAGTAACCTACCTCAGCTTCATTAAAAAGTTCACAAGCTTGATTGGTTATATTCAGTAAAGATGCTTCCTGCATAGAGAACCATCAACTATAAAACTAACTAAATGTTCAAAAGTCATATCATATTGAACTCTAGACCCTTTGGGCAAGCTGTTGCCTCCTTGCAAAGGAACCAGAGAGAAGAAACATCCCGCGTTGTAAAATTGAGGTGATAACGGTTGGCTAATGCAGATTTGACATGTTCAAAAATTGGTTCCTTTTGCTTCTCAACATCAGGCTCCTTTCTTTTCCTGTAGTCCTGAACATGTTATTGTAGTTATAATCCTAGTACCAATAGTCACAAAATAGAGGAAGCTATGAATATGACCTTTCTTTGATAAAGAAAAAAAAGGAAGAAAGGATTAGAAACAACTGGATCCAACTTGCTAAGTACCAAATGTCTGAACAGGTGCAAGCAGAAGAGTGAACGAAGCAAGCGTGAAACAACCTGCGCAAAAACTGTATAATAACATTTAGGCTCTACCATTTGTAGTACTTTGTGCAACACAATAGCACTATTTGCATCACAACTGACAATTTCTCTCTCTCTTGGCTGAATTTTACAAGGCCTGTTCAGAATAGGGCAATTCAGATATCCGTTCACCTCTCTTCCAAATAAGAAAGGTGAGCACCCAAAGAGAAAGGAATAAAAAGGTAAAGTCACATAAGCATGTTATCTTCTTATAAATATGTTCTTGATTTCTCAGCAATGTTAGTGCTACCATAAATAGTATCTTGTACGTTTCACAGCTATCAAAGAATCACAGACAAATATCACTTGCACGACTCTCACTCAGAACAGAAAAGGCTCTGTTTTTCCCTGGTCCAAGCTTTCCTTTCCCAGACAGTAGTCCCAAACCAAATGCTACCGCACTAGCTGATGCTCGAGGAACCTGCATTTCAAACATATAGCTAGTTAACCCTACCACACCACAGTAAAATTCAGCAACATTTAATATCCTCCAGAAGCTTAAAACCTACCAACAAAGTCAACTGATTATTGTCGGCAGATAATGCAACATGATGAAATCATCAGTGCAGATCCACCTGTTTTTGTTTTGGGCAATCAGATTCGCCTTAATGTAGATCAAGCATATTAGCATAGTAGATTCATCTCTTACAAAAACACATGGCAGTAAAAACGAGAAAGGAAAAGGAACAGAACTCATACAACAGCAATAACCTTATAATGTAGGAACTTTGGAAAACTGTAAGCATAATTGTCAAAACTTTGGCATGTGAAGCCCAGAAAACTGGGGAAAAGCAGCAATTTAAGACTTTCTACAAGGAGTGACACCACAGGCCATGAAAGCACCCTAAATTTTTACATAGCATTTAGACGATATTGTACCACATGCATAATAGAAAAGGCAAAGTTTTAACTGCAGGTAGACTTCTAAAAGTATTACTTTTCCACTTTCAACTTGTTTCAAGTTTTAAACCAGATAACGGAAGCAAATAAGATAGGGGCCATCGAAGGAAGAAAGCACAATTGGATTTTACAATATAATGGAACTGCGTATCTATGCTGTAGTCCATAAAGACTTCAAGGTAATTAAACAGGAAATCATGGAATTTTTTTACATTTCATCCGATGAACAGAGCACAACCATGATTCCTTAGCCCGCTAGTATCAACACATCAAGTAAATGCAAGAAGCTATGTCGGGCTGACCTGAGTTGCTCTTATTGAATAGACGTCAGGGTGATATTCCTCATCAAATAGGTCTTGAAACCTCTCCTTCACTCTGGTAGAAAAATTGTACAACTCTTCCTCGCCTTCGCTAATCAACCCACCACCTTTCACACTACCCTTCCAACGTGACTCCCACCCCTTTATCCAGGACGGAATTTTCTTGAGAGAATCGCCCTCAGGCCCTTGTTTTGTCTCATTCATAAGAGCCTCCAACAGAACCGCCAGTCTATCCAACTCTTTTGTTCTCTTTTTGGTCGGAGAACGAGTCCCATGTCTTGCCTAGAGAACAAAATTACCAAATGAACTCAAGTCAGTTTTGTCCTACCCAGGCATGCATTTTTTTTTGGGGAAACAAAGACACTAGGAACGTAGTAAGGAAAGACCGAGCATAATCAGCAGCATACTATTCCATTTGAGCTTAATTTTTTAAGATGTAATCATTTCTGCACTACGTGCAAAACTTAGCAAACTCAGAGAAGAGCTTAGCATCTCATTACCATATTACCCAGATTATGGCTACTAGTTACAACATTCTCCTTCACGCAGTATACTGTACAGACATGTGGGAATATACTAGAACCGGGCAACAAAAAGGCAGTAAAAATGTAAAATGTAGGGAAGGAAACTTACCACGAGATTGAGGTGGATCACGCGGCACTCATCCGAGATAGATAGCGCGGAAACCGTACTATTGGACGCCCTGGCCACATCGTACCTGCAAAATCACCAGGGGATTACACCCTCACGTTTCTGCAAGCCTTAGCTCCAGCCACCACGAACCCGCCAGCCAACAAGTTGGGATCAGCGATTGGAGAACCTCGAGTGGTGAGGAGGAGAGAGAAGCGGCACCTGGTGACGGTGGAGAGGTGGCGGCGGACGTCGAACGCGCCGGGCTCGGCCGCCCGCGAGAGGGGAGCGTAGCGAGGAGGAGGGGGAGAGGCGTGCAACTGCACAGAGCCATGGCGAGTCGGTTTGCTTTTTTAATTTTTTATTTGGTTTTTTTGGATGATTCGAGTTTTGATGTTTTGGACGCCGACCGAGCCGAGGCCGCCGCGGGTATGTAGTGGGTGGGCACTGGGCAGGGGGCGGATGTGACACGTCTCCCCGGCCGTCTGGACGGTCGATCGCCTGGGGGTGTCGCGCTGGACGGCTTGGATGGCGCGGATCCCGGTTTGCTGGCTTTTAAATTTGACGGTGCGTCGCCGGCTGCCACGTGCTAACATACGTTGCATCACACTTTGTTGTTCTGGACTTCTAGTTGAACTAGATAGACCTTCGCTAGTTGCCGCGAGTGACTTCTCGAGGTTCGAACCTAAATTTACGTAGAATCTAAATGTTTCAAAATCAGTGAAAATGGATATAGAAGAAAAAAAAGTCAACCAAACTTCAAAAAGAGAAAAAAAAAAAAACTAGCGTATGGGCAGTGTACGTGGCGGCCTTTGCCGGGCCTCTCAGGTAATATTGGTATCCATAGATTTTTGCACGACTTGTACATTATGGACTATGAAGCATATTCTGAGTTACAAATAAAGTTCATAAAATTACAATGGAGCATATTCTTGGTATGGACTGACTATATCCAGGTTGCTGCTAATTTGCTGCGTTGATTATATATGTTTCTTTCCATATGGTAATGTCCGACCCCCACAGAACTTTATACTGGACTGGACCATCTGCAACTCCGATTAGGTTGTGCGTTAGTCGGTAGACATCAAGTAGTCATTATACGGGTGATCGGTCACAAAAACTTCACCGATACACAAGATTTCACATAAACCTGCAGCAACACTCAACTCACCAAATGAATGAAACCGAGATCCTTTTTTCCAAGTGCTTACGTAAAATTGTCAACCGTGCCCTTAAGAGGGACCAAAGACTACTATGAAGAACCGACAGAGAAACTAGAGAATAAAAACAAAAGATTAATTATGAAAAATTGGCAGGGGCCGCGCGGACGCGTACCCCCTCTGATCACAAATTATGACGTCCACTCTCCCGCTTGGGGAGATGGTAAGCCAACGCGCCCACCGAGTGCAATATGGGCCACTGACCTAGGCTACGGAGCTTCATGATCTCCCGTTAACCCCGTCCAGGTAAGTATGGAGGCAAGGTAACCCTGCCTCTGATTTTATAGCGAGACTTCACGAGGCAACCTACTTCGACTCCCGATGTGGTACTAATCTGTGCATGGGTTCTCCGCTGCCGCTCGGGTCATCGTAGGCTGCCGGAATAAGGAGATGTGCATGGGCTTTATAGTACAGCTATTTGGCCCCTTGGAAAATACTTCGAATATGGGCTACTAATGGAGCACTGTGCATGAAAAGCTTTGAAATTGTGAAGCCTTTGTTTCTTGTTGGGACAATCGATAGGCCCTCCCTTGTGAAAACTCCTAGGCTAACCTGGGCCTGATTTTCATTTACTACCCTCCTGTTCCTCTAAAAAACAACTAATATCCTCTGGTTACTAAAAATTAATCACGCATCCACAGTGTTTTTTTTACCGACTATAAGCTTTTTTTATTGCGCAATCAGCTTTTTACACTTTAGTTAATCAGGCAATAAGTTTTCGAGATATATACATTAATTCCTTGAAAACAATTAAGACACAAAATTTACATACAAAGGTCCTCCAGTTCTTTTAGCATCAAGAGTCAAGACATGAGTTTGACGCAGCAGCTTGAACCAAACAGGTTCTAGTTTATTTCTAATTCTAATTCAAAGCATGGAGACACGGACTGATGGCCGTGGCCTTCTCCACATCACAAACGAAGAGGAAAGCTTTGCAGCTCTCACAGGCAAACACGATGGGATGCACAAGAGAATGACTACATAAATTGCAAGTTTGCTGTCCTTATCCATTATATGTACAGTCTCTGATGACTGCACCACTACATTTGCGAATCATCAGCATCCGTGTTAGGAACACTGAAATGCAGTCAACTAACCCATGGATCATCAGGATGGCACATCGCAAAGATTCAACTTCGAACTATGGACTTGTACATTCCAGAATTGATTAACCAAAAGACATGAATAACAGGATCTCCAACACTTAATGCAATGAATCCCTCTTAACAACCTATAATTTGGTGCATCCTGCAACTATTCGTTTACATTGACAAAGCCCAAGATAGCACCCAAGGTCAAAGCTACCCTGAGTCAACAGCCTTCATCTTTGCACATTGGTGTGCTGGCCTTCATATTGTGCATAGTGAACAGGCGGTGCCATGAAATGAGGATTGCCATCAGGGCGCCTAGGACCCTGTGAAGAAGATACAAGATCAATAATATAGATCAGTTACTAGGAACACATAATTGAGTAATTTAAAGCTTGGAAGAGAAATAAAATTCAAAGTAGGTTCAACATTCTAGTGAGAGGAGCTATAAGGATCTTCCCTCTCAATAAATTTTACCCCGACAGGATAGGACCTGTGTTTCAGGAGCAAGTGGTTCCCATATTTATCAACCTATAGATAGACCACAACTTGTAATATGTGAATACCTGATGCCATTGACTGGGGAAGGTGTAAAACAGTGGGACCTATAACTATATAGAATACACTGGGTTACCAGCGTCATAGTTGCTTGTTAACCATGTTATTATATTCCACTTCTTACAGAGAAAAACGGAACACTATACAACAAAGCTAATCATTTAAAGACCCCGGTGAAATACACACAAGAGTGGGAACAACATTTTTCAATGTATACTCCACTTCTTACAGAGAAAAAAAAAACTTCAGATATCAAGTAACAACATATAGAGGCCCCAGTGAAATACACAACACAGCAGATCATTTACAGGCCCCAGTGAAATACACAATGGAGTGGAACAACATTTTTCAATGTACCTGGAAGGTCAACAAACCCCATCTTAGGTGTTAAAATGAGTAACATATTGTAGACAAAAAAAGCAAATAGAAAAAAAGAGAGTAGGCCGTAAATCATTTCAAATAAAATAACAGCTGTTCAAGTAACACAAAAGAGAGATTAATCCTTGAATAATATATTATACAGCTTTTTACATGAATCACAGTCTAGGCAAAAAAAAATGTAGTTAATAACAAAGGCAAATAAGAGAACAATGATAAAGCAAGTTAACAAACCTGATTAGTGCTATAAGCATCAGAATAAGAAGCCGCAGCATATGTTGACTCAGAATTGCCATACGCTGCAGCATATGTTGACTCAGAATTGCCATACGCTGCAGCATATGTTGCCTCAGGGTAGCCATATGAAGCAGCATACCCTGAAATAGGATTATAAAGGACTATTTCAAAACAATGTCACAAGAAAATCAAATGTAATGTGAAGTGAGAAGTATCCTGCCTAAGAGCCCGTTTGGCCTAGCTTCCACTACACCTACTGAAAGAAGCTAGAAGCAGTGGGGGGTGGCTGTTTCAAGGTTAGAAATCTCGGCGAGATTTCGCGAGATCTCGTTCTCCGGAGCTAGACGAAATTTTGATTGCAAGACGAATTCAAAATTTTTTAAAAAATCGTTTGCTACAGTAATCTCGTTTTTTTTTTGGCAAGATTTCGCCCTTACAGCCCGGTATCTCGGGATTTGAACCCGGAATTCAAAGTTGAATACCCGGATTTAGGTCAATTACCCTGGAAAAAGTGATCTTCTATGATAATTTGTCGAAAAACTATTTTTTTGAGACATTTTTTAAAAACTGCAGAAACACTGTTTGATTTTTATAAAATTGTACATGATTTATCCTGACGTGAAAAATTTATGGTACCATCCTAAGAAGTTTAGGATCATACATAAAAAGTTTCAAAATAATTGAACTTCATTTGTTATCTTTAAAAAATCAAAAACTGAATGAACATAATTGGGACAATAACATTGTCAGAATTTTATAAATTTTCTCGTGTGTGATCATGATCCAAAATTTTTATGAGAGATTAATAATTAACTCAGTAACATTCTATAATTTTTTTAAAAAAAATTAACTTTTTTTGTTTGCTCAATCAAATCTATGTATTTATTGAACTTCATTTATTATATTTCAAAAATAAAAAACAGAAAGAACATAAATGGTACACCGTACTTGTAAGAATTTTATAAATTCAGTGAAGTGTGATCATGATTCAAATTTTATAAATTCTTAAGAAGTTCCTTATAACCCTTACGCAAAATTTTCAAAAAAAATTAACATTTTATGTTGCTAAAGCAAATCTATGTGTTGATCATCATGCTTTTATGAGAACATAGCACTCTCAGAATTTTTGGAACTCATTGAAGTTTGATCATAAGATGAAAATTTTATAGAAATATTGATGATAAATCAAGACCATCTACAAAAATTTTCTAACATGGTTTGTACCATTTTTCATTTGATTGAAGTTTGCCGGTAAAGCTTTTATCAAC